>CM054123.1:153889746-156289746 GCA_028751855.1 Ambrosia trifida
CATCCCCCATTTATTTAATAACATATCCTCTAATGTTTACTACTTTACTCCTTTTGCTTGTTTCAGGAATTCCTGGATAAGCAAGAGTTCAAATTGCTACACTTACTGAATTCTGGTTCATCAGGTGAAAGGACTTCTAAACTTCATTTAAGTCGAAAAAAAAAAAAACGGGCGAGGCTAAGTAGAGTGCTTCAATAGAGACATTATGTGAGTTATTTTTGTGTTTTTTTTAAAGGATTGATAAATGATTTTGACTTACATTTTTGAGTGAGATGTAATATCAGTTTGCGGCTTATATTCAAAATATGTATCATCTAGCAAGTCAGGTGATGCATAAGACGGTGATTTTGTAGGCGGACCACACAAAAAATTGCAAAAACTTGTAGTTGATTGTCGCACGCCATCATGCTTAGAATCTTTAGATTTTATTTCCAAAATTTGTTGGTGTGAACATTTGAAGGACCGAGGGCTCCCAATTAATAAGTTACATTAACCATCTTGTTTATTTGGTTGATTTATTGTGTTAAAGCTTGGTTATTGAGTCAAGTTATTGATGTTTGTATGAACTAATCATATTTGACTTTTATTTTAGCCAACTCAGTGTGCTTTACTATATTGTCAACTATGAACTATTTAGTACATGGCTGTTGTTTAGGATGCTATTGTCTGCTGAGACTGGATAATCGATCATTTGCTTGGTTCCATCCCATGGACATTGGTTTTTTTTTTTTTTTTTTTTTTTTTAACTGGCTGAACAGATTAATTTGGTTGGTATCAACCGGGAGTCTAGTACTGCATCGTTCACTTGATTCTAAAGCTATTAATATGTTATATTGTTAAATCGTCGTATAAGCTTTTTATATGTAAATCATTTTCTCTTCTCTAAAAGTTAATATAACACCGTAAGTTTCGGGTCAACACAGCCTTTGTAAATACTAAGTTGAACAGCTAAAAAAGAAAAAAATCATACATCAAGAATCCCATGTTTTTATTCTATGTAAAGAACATTATGCATCAAGAATCCGATGTGTTTGTGAGAATAAAATTTGAAGAGACCTTTGTTATACTTTTTGTAAAATATATATTTTTTTATTTATTTTAAATTTACGAAAAGCGTGTTGGAATCCCATAATAGTCAATTTGACCATGCAAGGTCAACATTATTATTAGGGCCACATTTCCCTTTTCTAAAGCATTAGACTTTGTAAAGCAAATAGTCAATATGTCTAATGGCCCTCTAACAAGGAAAATTAGATGCTAGAATTTTGTGGGGTGACCTCATGATTCATGATCAAAGTAGGACATAAGACCGACCCGAGTTGAATATTCACAGGACATTCGACTTAGCTATGATAATATTACCCTATGAATTCCTCGAAATATCACATTCACGATCTGTCTAGATCAATAGCCCCTTCTTGCATAATAGTAAGCAAGAAGCGTTAACTGATTCGGAAAAACTTCAGTTGATTATGAAAAAAAGAAACGACTTTTGCAAAACAAAATAAAGTATCGAAGACACCCTTTACCAAGACCAAAGGTTGGACCTTTTGTGCACCGCAAGTTGTTACTTTAGGGAACACATGTTAGTGCAAAACATAAACAAGGAGCAAAAGTGAATATCATTATTTGTAAAAACATTCACATTTTACTATTTTGCTTTCACCTTTCAATAGTTTTAAAATAGCAAATGTCTTTGAAGATAAAGAGAGGACTAAAACTACACATTCCCATCATTACCTTCCCAAATCTTGTGCAAAAGAATACTTTCTTGACAACAATCATGTAAATATTTTCTTGATTTTGTCTTTTACGTTAAAAGAAAGATAAGATGACACTAGGCGCTCACAGATCTAAAGGGTCGGTTACTTTAAAAATTACCCGACCGTTTTGGAGTTGAATCTTGTGTTTTGATAATTTATGTGTAGTTATGTGGTATCCTACAATAATCTCGTGTTTTTTTTATTATCCTACATTCTAAGAACGAACGGCAAACAACTTTTATTAACACCAAAACGGCCACTAGCAAGAAGATAGAGACATCATACACCAACACGCCAATAGGCATTACACCAAAAAAACCACAGAGAAAAACCATCTCACACCTAGGACACCAAAACAGATTGAGACACCTAGCCTATCTTACAAGGAACACCATTATCCACCATAGATGGATCATATCCACCTGTCATTAGTTGTAGGTCTAAAGGGGACACGTTTCGACGAACTTTCTTGCCTAGCGTCTTAGCATAATTCCCAAACAAGCCAAAGCCACTACATTCTTTTCTCCTTCTTTTTGGAGTTTCCATTGAGACTGAAACAATGATTTTATCCAGATTGAAAGGATCCTCTTCACCAGTATTTTCATCTCATGTATTTTTTCTGCAAAAACCGTTTTTTGCCAACACTCTGCTAGACGATTTCTTGTGCTTACGAGTCCCCTTAGTGAGAACAGGCTCACCTAACCTGCTCATTTGGGCATAGAAGTAAAAAATTTGATTGTGAATATTCTCATCATGTTGGGTCGGCCCATTATGGTCCACTAGGTTGATTGAGGGAGCGTTAGACCCACTTCCGTCTCGCAAGATATTGTTTTGTGGTGATGTCACCTTGTTCCTAGGGAAGTCCCCCTTCCCAACATCCGCATGCATACATCCTCCACATTTCCAAGATGGTTCCCATGTCCCTCCTCGTGTCCCGCACACATGCTTCCTTCTCCTCCATTCACGGGCCCACCTTCCAATCGTTCCTCGAGACTATCCATTGCCGGTCTGTCTGCTGGAGTCGTCGGCACATCTCTGGTACTCATCTCCACCCTCTCCAGTGATGCACCTATACTATCTCCAGCTTCAGTTCCTCCAACCATCACATGAGATTTCTATCACAATCTTGCCCTCTACAACAAAATTAGGTCTCCACCTTCTAGTATCTTCAACCACCCAGCATCTAAATTTCTCCTCTCTCTAAACAACCGTTATCTCCTCGCCAATGGTTCTCCTGGATGTAGTTACCACCCCCACATGCCCAGCCGCAAGATTACCCTCCTCCAATAAGCTTCATCCTTCCAAGCCTTACCTCCCCAAGACAAATATTCATGTCACAAAGTCTAGACAAATCTAGAGCTTCCCCCATCACCGACTTCCCACGTCACTCCAAATAGGCATCAGATAGATCCGAATCTATAATAACCTTCGTCGTCGACTCCGATCTTTTGTCCGGTTTCCCGGACAGAATCTCCTTGAATGAACCACAACCGAAAGGCTTGTCTAAACTCCCTTCCCAGTTGTGGTTGTTGTTGGCCGGGACAGGCAGTTGATTCCTATTCTTCTTGCTAACCTGGTTTCCTTCCATAGGTACATTGGTCTTGTCCTTTTTTTCCGAATAAGGCCACCTTTGCCCACACTTTATGATGTGCTATGTATGGTTTAAAACTATAACCTAATCTAGACACCTAGTAATATAAAACAGACTCAACTAAGCTAGACCACATGACAGGCAAGTGTACCTATCAATGCGGTACAGACTAAGTATGTCCGAGTATTGTAAGTCCCGAATGCTAGATCTTGTAATATGCAATAGATTGTTATCACTTAGAAACACCTATTTGTTAGGTGTTTTAAGTGATTAATCCAGAAAGACAAAGATACTAGATGAACATGAATAAAACCGACACACACAATGAATAACATGATGATTCCATTACTGATTTGATGATGAACACCTTGGAATACACTGACAAATACGCACCTATTCACGTGTGCTACAAAGATTATCCCAAAACCCTAACCCTAGAGCTGTGTACACACATTCTTTATATAGGAAAGCACCTGGGCCTGCGCACTTAACACAAGTGCGCAAGGCCCGTCCAAATAAGTGCGCAGCCTAGGGTTTGAACACTAAACATTGTATTAATTACATTCTAGTCCTTCAACTATCAAAATATACAACTGGCTATCAAAAGTCTGTAATCTGGTAACTGTGGTCTCAATATAACCCAACAATACTCCCCCTAGACCACAGCTACCAGTTCTTCAATCTTCAATCTATCTCGACCTCGCTTTGCTCCCCCTCAACCTGTTCAGGGGGGTCTTGCATGTACAGTGCGACTGGATCTTCTTCAACTGCTTGAGGAGCTTGAGTTGATTCTGTTGCAGTTCCTTCAGGATCGGCTACTGTTGCAGGATCTTCTGTTTGTACCTTTGAAGTAGTCTCGACTTCAGGTTGAGTAATTTCTGCAGCAGCAGCAGCAGTAGCTTGAGCAGCCTTCTCCCTGTCATCCTTTTCTTTATCTGCTGCATTGATCCTGTCGACTATCTCAAGCAGTGTAACACCCCAACCGATGGCGGAAACATCGAGGTGTCACGTAGTGACGATTGTTCAATAGCTCATGGACTAAAAGTGTAAATTTTGATAGATTGATTAAGTAGTTTATTACATTGAAAGAAAAATACAAGATACAATAATTCTAAAGTGACAATTAAAACTGAAATACAATGAATCCAAAATCTAAGTAAAAATTCCAAAAGCTTAAAAGTCATCTCATAAATAACCTGAAACATGTACGAAAATAGTATATGTCAATAAAAAAATGTATTGGTGAGCATACCCTGTTTGAATACATATAGTAGAAAAAGAGTTTCTCATTTCACGTGTTATACTGTCTACAATTTAGTGTTCAAGCTATGTACAAATGCCACCCAAAATCAAACCTTTGTTTAATGAATCAAGAGTCACATATATATAGTATTCGCTCATAGTAGGCGATGAATAATCGTTCACACATAACAATAATTAAGTACTATTTATTGCTATGCTAGGCCGCCCAGCGGTTAATGATTAAGGTCATAAGTACACACTATCAGCGAATCAACAAGTAAAACACATACAAGAATTGCGATTATGAATATATGATAAACCATGATTAAGTGAGTGAAGTAATAAGTGTACATGAGTCACCCCAAAAGTGTAAAACATGAAAAAGGGGAAAGATATACTCACTTGTTGTGAAGAATAACAAGTACGACTAGCACAAGTTGTAGCGGTTTGGGTAACTCCAAAAATTACCCTAACAGAATGAATATTATATGTATAAATAATAGAATAAAATCTAGAACGACTTGGAGATTTCTAGGTTCATATATGTTTAGGGATTTAGTTTAGGACTCTAAAATGTCTAGATAGTTTAACGTAAGAAAAATATATATTCCAATTCGTATTTATATAAAATGGTAAGAGTAAATAATGACTCGATCAAATAAAATTTGATATGTTTACATCATATTTATCATGGAAAAAATATATAAAAGCATATATGTATAGGTTATAGATTTGATTAAAATATAATCATATGAGTATTATTATTATAATAATAAATGAAGTTGTCTAGAATTAGACATTGAATTAGAATATAAGAAAATAAAATGTAATATATAGTGTATGTGTATGTAAAATATATCTAAAGCATTAAACATCAACCAATAGTATGAGTATGAAAGTATCAAATTATATATTTGAATAAATAAATATCATAACTCATACAATGCGATGCAAATAAATATTTATATATAATTAGAATAGTGAATATGAGAAAATGAATAAAAAATGCGTGTAAGACTATATTATTGTTTTGTAAATTAAATAACTATCAAAAGTCTAAACGCACGTGTATAAAATATATACATACATAAGTATCATATAGATTATGTATAAAGTACTCAAATAACAATGTTAACCAAAATGTATAGAATTTCGAATGTATAACAATATTTTAGTTATAAAATTACCACTTGAATTTTATAGAATAAAAATAACTTAAATTAGTATAAAACATGAATAAATTCCAAAAATCTTATCACAAGCATGACTAAGACCAAATCAACAATAGAGTCACTAAATAATATAAGTTACAATGTCAAAAGGCTATTTTTAGAATAGGTTTAAAAGCCCTAAAATCCCAAAATTATTGTATGAACCATAGAACTTGATTTGTCACATTGAAAATCAAATTCCCTTTATCAAAAAAATTGATAGAGGGCTTTTGTAGTAGATAAGAAATAAATAAAATTAGACTCAGAATTACCCAAATCAGATTAGAATTGAGGTTGAATTCGCAAATGGAAGTTCCAAGCTCTACAAACGCACACTCAAACGTCAACGTCATTGATAATTGATAGCCTTTGATTTTTGTTTGGAGTATCACGAAATGAGAATTGAAGAAGATATTATGATACATCTTGATTTAATCGAAGGGATGCTTCTAAGACACATACTCTAAAAAATATGGCAAAGTCAAGATGAATAAAAATTTATGAACATCGATTTTAGAATGAGGAACACCTATTGCTTCAACTAATGTTTCTTCCATTTTATAACAAATGAAATAAGAAAGGTATAATGAAACTTATGAAGGTGCACTAATGGCTCATGAATTGGAGCATTTACATTCTTTATTTTTATGTTCATAACTTATGTAGCTTTAAGACATATTAAATTTCTAATTAAAAAGGAAATTTATTATCAAAACACCATTAAAAGAAAATTTCAATGATTATCATAAATTCAAACTTCTAATAAATTCAAAAATGATATGTTAGGACAAAGAGGATTGGTGAAACCACTTTTTGAAACCTTAGTCTAATTCACTTCTGTCATTTTGGCTAAGTATAGAAGTACTGAAAAGAAAAAAAAAGAACTGCTGAAGAGAAGATATGAGAAGTGCTGAAGAAGAAACTTCATCAGAAGTTCTGAAGTCCAAACCAGACAAGTTCACTTCAGAAGTACTGAAGACAAACTACTCATCAGTAGTTTTTCATTCATCAGCACTTAGCATCAGATATTTTCCACCGCCTTTTGCATCAGTAGTTTGTTGTTTATTATTACTTTTAGCTGTATTTGTTAGTTTCAATGTTGCAACTTGTGCAACTTGTTTCTGTTGTTTCTGTACTTGCTTTTTGGGCAAGATACATGTATGTAAACGTCTATAAATAGGAGGCTTCAACCTTCTATTTTAGATATTGATTTTAATAGAAAAATCCTTCAAACACTCTCACTGTTCTATTCCATTTCAGTATTTATTGTGAATCTGTCTAAGTATCTAA
This sequence comes from Ambrosia trifida, assembly GCA_028751855.1. Lineage (NCBI taxonomy): Eukaryota > Viridiplantae > Streptophyta > Magnoliopsida > Asterales > Asteraceae > Ambrosia > Ambrosia trifida. The sequence goes on from CM054123.1 coordinate 153,896,844, forward strand.
TTCTCATTTACTGCTTGGATTCATAATAAATACTTGTCATTTATTAGTTTCAATCATCAAGGGGGAGTAATAATTCTTCCTTAGTATAAAAAGTGTTGCTTTAACTTATACATTCCGCTGTGCTTATAATCTGATTTACAAGGGCTTGCTAAACACTTAAGTGTCAAGATAGCAAGTTCTTACTTAGCAAAAAGAGCAAACTGATCCAACAATTGGTATCAGAGCGTTGGTTTATCTGATCACATATCAATCTAACAAATTGAGAATCAGACACAAAGCTCTTATTGATACTCAATAAAAAGATCAAAAGTTCACTTTGTATCAACATCCATCACTTAAGAGAGTCATCTGACAAATCTATACTCTTTAAAATGGATCCACATAATACTGGTTCTGCCACTAAACCTGCCATGCTTGTAAGAAATGAATACAACATATGGCAAAAGAGAATGGCACATACCTTGTCACAAACCAACACAGGTTGTTGGAGATCTGTGATATATGGTCCTCACAAACCAGTAAATGTCAATCTTGAAACTAATGTTAAGGTCCCTAAGGACCCTAAAGAATATACAGATGATGATTTCCTAAAACTTGAGCTAGATGCTAAAGCATTCTCTATGTTGGCAATGGCTCTCCCAAATGAGATATACTCTGGCCTTTTACATTGTGAAAGTGCCAAAGAACTCTGGGATTGTCTTAAAGAACAGTTTAGAGGAACTGAAGAGGTGATTGCCAACACCAGAGAGATTTTAGCTCAACAATATGAGACATTTGCTCATATTAATGGGGAAACTTTAACTCAACAATTTGAAAGATTCTCCTCATTAATATCTGAGCTAAAGTTAAATGGTCAGACCTATACAACAGTGTCTATGCTACATAGATTTTTAAGGTCTTTACCAGACAAATGGGAAACATACTCCATTGTTTTAAGATCCTCACCAGATTTTAGCTCCCTCACTCTTACAAAACTCCATGGGAGATTACTTACTTTTGAGAGAGAAATTGATCAAAAGAAGAAATTACAATCATCTGGTAAAACTGCTGATGACTGCCTACCAGGTAGTACAACACTTTTGGGACAAGATTCACCAACTTGTTCCTATGGATCTTATGACAATATTGACATAACAACTGGGATCTCATCAGAAAGATCTTTCCCAGGTTATGACAATAATGACCAAAGTCAAACTGCTGATAATCTATGTTTTATCATGGATGATTTGAAAAACTTTAGCAGTGATGACTTAGAAGAAATGGACATTTTACACCAACTGGCCATGCTAAGCATTAAAACTAACAAGTTTTATAAAAGGTCAGGAAGGAAATTTCCAGGATTGACCAGTAATACAAAAATTGGTTTTGACAAATCTAAATTGAGATGTCACAAGTGTCAGAAGTTGGGACACTTTGCTAGAGAGTGTAGAAGCTCTAGCTTTAACCAATCACAATCTGGAAATAACTATAACCCCAATTATAATAAGAATAATGGAACTCAAGGGAGTGCTCATTTTGTACAGGCACAAGCTCCTCAACAACAATACATGCCACAAGTACAATATGTTCAAGTGCCTGCTCAACAGATGCAGAGCCAACAATCAATCCCTCCCTTTCCAGCTGCTCAACATCCTCCACAACCTCAACAACCCTCTCAACAAAGTCTTTTCACCTCAGGGTATGTTGACTGGAGCAGTCTCCCTTTTGACACCACAGAGTGCAATCCTGATGCAGACAACAAAGTGTTTGACATCAACTGGGGAGAACCAGACAATGGCAGAAAGAACTTTGCCTTAATGGCATTTGAAGGCTGTACTTCAAAATCTGCATTGTCACAGGTATCAAAAGAATCTTTGACAAAACTTTGCTCAAATTCTTGCAAAGAAACTTTTGCTCTCATAAGAGAGACAAATGTGCACTTACAAGGTAAAGCCAATGATTTAGAAAGAAAATACACACAGATAAAATGTGATTTAGAAAGAAAACTGTGTGCTAAAACAAAAGAAGTTTCTAAATTAACTGACTCAGCTATTGAAACCCAAGCACAAATTAAAATCATGCTAAATGACCTGGGAGATGTCAGACAAGAGCTTGCTGACACCAGGATCACATGTGAAAAATGGGTGGAATCTTGTAAGGGGTATCAATTATTGCTAAACAAACAAAGTGCTTCAAATGTTAAGTTTGGCATAGGATACCATCATGTTGAAACACCAACAGATTTTTCTCCCAAAACTACTGAAGATGGGAGAAGAATTGTTTCAAATGAAACTGCTGAAGGGAAAGACTGCACATCTTTCCATGAAAACTTTCTAAATAGAAATCCTGGTATTTTCAAAGAAAGTACTTCAGAAGTATTAACAAAATCTGACAATGAGCCATCAGTAGTTTCATCTACATCAGGAGTTGAGATCCTGAAAACTACTGATGAGCAAAATCTTTACACTAATGTCAGAAATTTGCCTTTAAATCAAAAACAAAAGGCAAAAGAGTGTGAAATTTGTGGTCTGTTCAACCACAAAACTGAATTTTGTAGATACAGAAAAGGAATTCAGTTCAATCAAAAAATTAAACAACAGGTTGTGGGAAATCAAATCAGAAATGATTATGAAAGAATCTTTAAACCCAAGAAACAACAACCTGAAAACACCTTTTCTCAGAAAAAGATAAAATCTCAACCAAAATCTTTTTCTCAAAATTCTTTGTCAGTAGTTAGACCTGAATCATCAGCAGTTTCACAAACTGCTGAGATACAAAATCTAATGAACATGGTACAACTACTGATGACCAAGGTTGATGGTGGTCCTGACAAGGACACCACCATGGTTCTTAATGAAAAATCCATTGCCAAAAAGACATGGATTTCTCAACCTGGTCAAGAACAAACTGTAACTGTTCTCAAGAGCAAACCCAAAGCCAAACAGGCTTGGGTTCCTAGATCTAACTAATTTGCTTTTATGTGCAGAGAGTTTCCAGGGGCTTAAACAGCATATGGTATGTTGATAGTGGAGTCTCTATGCACATGACTGGATGCAGATACCTGATAAACAACTTTATCAGCCAAAGAGAAGGATCTGTATCCTTTGGGAACAATGCTAAGGGATATGTGCTAGGACATTGTCAATGTCTCCTCTGGCAAAATACAGTTTGACAAGGTCAATCTGGTGGAAAACCTTGAATACAACTTGCTGAGTGTGTCACAAATGTGTGATAAAGGATATTCTTCCTTTTTCACAAAGACAGCATGCAAGATCATCTCACCAGAAGGCCAGAAGTTGATAGAGAAGATCATTGAAGATCATACTTTGCTGATTGCCAAAAGATGTGGCAATGTCTATGCAGTGGACATTGAGAAAGACAAAGTATTGAACAACACTGCCTGTTTCTTCTCAAGGGCATCAACTTCAGAAACAGATCTCTGGCACAGGAGACTTGGCCATGTGAAATTTAAAACCATAAATAAAGTCACAAAAATGGGCTTGGTCAGAGATCTACCTTTGAAAGTATACCAGTGTCAAGAACACTATGTATCCTGTTTAAAGGGAAAACAGCATAAGTCCTCCTATAAGTCTATTAAAGAATCAAAAACAACTGCATGTCTTCAACTACTCCATATGGACTTATTTGGACCTGTCAAGATTATGAGCCTTGGTAAGAAGAAGTACTGCTTAGTCATCATTGATGACTACTCAAGATTCACATGGGTATTCTTCTTATTCTCCAAGGATGAGGCTGCTGAAATCATCAAGTTCTTCATTCTACAAGTAGAGAAACAATATTCTCTATCTGTCAAAACCATTAGAAGTGACAATGGGACAGAGTTCAGGAACAAAACTCTGGATGAATTCTGTTTGTCTAAAGGGATTATTAGACAATACAGTGTTCCCAGAACTCCTGAACAAAATGGTGTAGTAGAAAGGAAGAACAGAGCATTAATAGAAGGAGCAAGAACAATGTTAGCTGATTCTGGACTGCCCTTGTACTTTTGGGCAGAAGCAGTTAACACATCATGTTATGTTCAGAATAGAGTTCTTGTGGTCAAGAGACATTCCAAGACTGCCTATGAAGTTCTTCATGGCATGAAGCCCCTTATCTCCTTTTTTAGGGCTTTTGGGTGTCAATGTTTCATCTTGAACATCAAGGAATCTATTTCAAAGTTTGCTGCCAAAGTTGACTCAGGTTACTTTCTTGGTTACTCTTCAACTAGAAAAGCCTACAAGGTTTTTAATTCTCACACCAGGATAGTAGAAGAAACATTGAATGTCAAGTTCAATGAGTCAAAACACACTCTTATTCCAGCACATCCTGCTGAACTCTTTGACCTTGACAACTTCCACTTTGGACCTGAAAAGACTGTTACTCCTTCCAAACCTACTTATTATGGTGATCAAAGGTTTGAAGATGAGGATCCTACACCATGGACTCCTCAAACAGTCATTAAGTCAACTTCAACACCATCAGAAGTTTCAAAAACTTCTGATCCAACAAATACTGAAGGCCAAACTCAAACATCTGCTTCAGCACCTGCAACTACTGAAGAAACTAAAACTGCTGAACCAGATATTATAGACCTCAGTAGTTTGTTTGAAGAACAAGAGCCACCTACACCTGTCAGTGGTTTACAACAACTGATTGAACACAGAGATCATCCACTTGATCAAGTCATGGGTGATATAGCTTCAGGTGTTCTCACCAGAAACCAGCTCTCCAACTTTTGCCTATTTTCAGCCTTTATCTCACAGTTGGAACTAAAGAAGTACCAGGAAGCCCTCAAAGACAATAATTGGGTGCAAGCTATGCAAGATGAACTGCTTCAGTTCAACAAGCAACAGGTCTGGGAAATCTGTCCCTTACCTCCAAACAAGCAACCAATTGGCACAAGATGGGTTTTCAGGAACAAACAAGATGAAGCTGGTATGATAATCAAGAACAAGGCAAGACTGGTAGTTCAAGGGTACTCTCAAGAAGAGGGAATTGACTATGATGAAACCTTTGCTCCAGTTGCAAGGCTTGAGGCCATCAGGTTATTTCTGGCCTATGCCATTTCCAACAAAATTAAAGTTTATCAAATGGATGTGAAAAGTGCATTTTTGTATGGAAAAATAAAAGAGGAGGTGTATGTCTGTCAGCCACCTGGGTTTGAGGATCCTTCTCATCCTGAGTGGGTGTACAGACTGGACAAAGCTATTTATGGGCTCAAACAGGCTCCAAGAGCCTGGTATGATACACTCTCCACCTTTTTACTCAAAAATAACTTTACAAGAGGTGCCATTGATAAAACTCTTTTCATTAAACATGTTGGAAATCATGTCTTACTTGTTCAAATTTATGTTGATGATATCATTTTTGGTTCAACAAACACAAAACTGTGTGATGATTTTAAGAAACTCATGCAATCAAAATTTGAGATGAGTACCATGGGAGAACTGCAGTACTTTCTAGGACTGCAGATTAAGCAACAAACAAATGGAACTTTTATACATCAATCAAAATATGTTAAAGAATTATTGAACAAATTTTCTTTAAAAGACTGTAAATCATGTTCCACTCCCATGACACCAATCACACAAGTTGAACCTGATGATCAAGGAAAACAGGTTGATCAAACCATGTACAGATGCATGATAGGTTCCCTTTTATACTTAACTGCTTCTAGACCAGATATTATGTTTTCAACATGTGTCTGTGCTAGATATCAATCAGCACCAAGGGAATCACACCTTATAGCAGTCAAAAGAATTTTCAGATATCTGAAAGGAACTCCAACACTTGGAATTTGGTATCCTGCTTCAAGCAATACCAAGTTATCAGCTTTTTCAGATGGTGACTATGCAGGGTGTAAGATGACAAGAAAGTCAACATCTGGTGGTTGTCAATTCCTGGGTAACTGTCTAGTGTCATGGCAATCAAAGAAGCAAACATCTGTTGCAACTTCAACTGCTGAAGCTGAATACATTGCAGCTGCAAGTTGTACATCACAGATACAATGGCTCCAATATCAACTTCTTGATTATGGAATCAAAGAGACCAAGACACCTTTGTTTGTAGACAGCAAATCTGCCATTAGCATCATTCAAAATCCGGTACAATTCTCAAAAACCAAACACATTGAGATCAGGTACCATTTCATAAGAGATTGCTATGAAAAAGGCAAGATTGAAGTGAAGCATGTAGCAATAGCTAATCAAATAGCTGACATCTTCACAAAACCCCTTGACACATCAACATTTCAGAAGTTAGTATCCATGCTTGGGATGCTAAATTTGTAAGTGTTTATTTTATTATTTTGCAAATTTTCATTTTTCACTTACAAAACAAAACAGACAAAAAGTCTGAAACAAAACTTCTGAAAAGAGAGAAACTACTGATGAACAAAAACATCAGTATGGGGATAATTTCTGAAAAGTGTGTAACTTCTGATAAAATAAACTTCAGAAGTTATGAATAAAAGTATTTATAAAAACATTTCTCATCAGCTGTTAAACTACTGAAGAGGAAATGGGAACTACTGATGAAGTAATCCTTCATCAGCAGTTTAAGTCAAAAGGGCAAATCTGACTTTTCCCATCATCAGAGGTTTGACCTAATCAGTTAAAAACTTCTGATAAAAAGATTTTTAACCAAAGGCGGTTTAAAAACTTCTAATAAAGAAGATTCAAGCGGTTAAAACTTCTGATAAATACCTTTTCTCCACACTTATCCTTTCAAACTCAAAATATCCCTCCTTCTCTCTCAAAAACTCTCTCAATAACCTAAAACCTGCAAATCAACTGTTCGATCAAAACCCAAACCACATGGCTCTCGTTCTAAAGCAGGGACACAATCAAAGAGCCTTTCTTGAAAAACAAGAAGGCTGGTCCCAATACGATGAGATCATTGATCTTGTCGTAAAATCCCAATATTTTACTGCTCTCACAACTAACCCACCAATTCACACTGAAACTCTGAATGAGTTCTGGGCAAATGCTGAGACGGTGACGGCGAATGATGAAGTCATTTCCCTCAACTCAAGAATAAAAGGGAAACCACTGACCATCACACCGGCCACACTAGCAACAAGACTGGGTCTGGATGATGTAACTGCCCCTGACCATGTTGCTAATTCTGATATTCACCTAACCATGACAGAGTGTGGTTATCAAGGTACTCTCTCCCATGCTACTATCTTCAAAAAATATTTTGAACCAAAATACAAGCTTTTGTTTCATTATATTATTATGTGTTTGAGTCCTAAAACAGGGTCTTATGACCAGATGCCCTCCACTTTTCAACCAATATTTCATTCCATTGTGAATGAAACTAAATTCAGGGAATCAAAACTATTTTTCAATGAGTTGGTGTTACATCATAATAATACCAAGAAAAAGTTTTTGTTGTACCCAAGGTTCATTATGCAATGCATAATAGGGGAACTGGGTAATGAGGTGCTTGTGGGAAAAGTTTCAACTTTAAATCCATTAACCTCACAAGCATACTTTAGGCATAACAAACCGGCTGCCTGGCCAGAAGATGATCAGGGAGAACAACAACAAGTCCCCCTGAAGCCCACATCTTCCAAACTCACACCACCAAAAGCCAAAAAGCCCAAGCCAACAAAGACAAAAACCCACCAACCCAAAAGAAAAGCTGTTCAGGAGGTTGAGATGCCTGAACATGCTCATGAGCAGTCTGCTCTTCAAATAGGTGAGACTGAAACACCCTCTCAGTCTCATCCATCTCAAACCCCACCAAGAGCACCCATAACCATTTTATTCAAAAGAAAAAGACTTAGAAAAACCATTGAAACTCACTCTTCTTTTGAAACTGCTGAACAACAAATTTCACCTATTGCCCAAACTACTGAACCAACCCCTCAAATTTCTGAACAAGAGGCAATAGAAATTGCCAAACTTCTCTCTGGGCTAAAAGAGAAGGTCCCATCTGATTATGTCAGTCCCCTACAACCACAACAAACAGGGGACATAACCACAACATCAGACATAGATGTGGACATCTCTAGCCCTATCCCAAGAGATGAGGGTGGACCAGAGTCTTTAAGCCCAATTTTAGAGACTCTTGGGGCATCTGAGGCTGCTACTACTCAGTTACCACCCAGTGGTGGATCTGAGGATAGAAGTAACATAGCTAAGACCTCAGATGTGGCAACTACTGATGAAGGCTTAATGCCTGAAGTAGGAAATCCTCAGAACCAAGAACAAGAGGTTCATGAGAGAACTGAGTTGGGCTCAGCTCATGATTTAACTGAGACAGTCCTCATTGAGGGCAACATCAGGGATTCAGATGATTCCATTAATTTGGATGATGTTTCACAAACACAAACTACTGAATTGACGGCACTTTATGAAGGTCCTGTTTCAGGGGTATCCAGGCTCAAGAAGCCAGTCACCCCTGCACAGGTTAAAGCCCACTCAATCCCTAAAACCCCTAGAGTGGCATCCTCTGTACAACATGAGGATCTCCCAAAAACACCCCCTTCACAACAAATGCCTACCCAATTCCCTGGGCAAACAAGCATAGACCTGAACCAGCTATGCAGCCTAGAGGGTCCCCTGTACCACATGATGAATACTCTCATCAGAAATCACTTCCAAACATACACAACTAACTTGGAGCTGTCTATCAAGAATCAATTTGGAGTGATCAAGACAAAGATGAATGATCTGTCCAACAAGATAGACTTCAACAGCAAACAGATTGCTCATCTTCAAGGACAATTCTCCCAACCCTCAACCTCAAAATCTAAACTTGATGAATCCAAAAAGGGGGAGAAGATCAGGGAACCTAAGGAGTCATTCCAAGCCAGGATAAGGGCAAGAGTGGCCATCCTTGAAAGAGATCAAAAAGATCAAGCCAGGAAAGAAAAACTGGCCAAACAGTTTGGTGTCTCAGTGGAAGAGATTGAAGCCACAGAAAAAGAAGATGAGACCCAAACATCTGAAGAATCCCTAAGGCACAATGAAGAAACTTCTGATGGCAAAAGTTCTGATGAAGAATCAGAAAGTACTGAAGACAATCCTTCAGTTGTTGACAAACCATCAGCAGTTGTCAACACATCAGAGGTTAACACTTCCAAACCTCAAACTGCTGACCCTTCCAGAACCACTGCTCCCATTCAACCAACATCTGATCCCATCAGGCCTACAACTGTTACAACAATGACTGTACTAAACCCTTCTCCTATCTCTCAATCAGCTGAATTATTAGAGAAGAGCTTAGTTGCAGCCAACAAGAAGGCCAGAGAAGATCTGATTTGGAAAACTCTCGAAGAAAGGGATGATCTAGATTTAAGCCATGAAGAAAAACTTCAGGCTTATGAAGCTGAACTACAAAGGCAGGCTAGCCTTGATGAGATTGCTGAACAAGATAAAAGACAGCAACTGGTGTCTTACATTACCAAGAACAGCAAGACTAAAGCCTATACACTCAAAGGACTCTCTATGCAAGAGCTGACAAGAAGGGCACAACTGCTTGCAGATAAACTGGCCACTAGCAAAGAAGGAAAGGCCAAGAGAGCCCAGATAATAGAAGAGTTAGTAGCAGAGGGCTATGGTTCAAAAGCCTCAGTATCCAGATGGAAAGAAGAAAGACTAATGGATACTTACAGAAAATACTTGGCTGCCAAGGCTGCAAATCCAGAGAAGTTTCAAACTGCTGATCCTTCAAGATCAGTAGTTAGAACTTCTGGTGTATCAACTAGAAGACCTGCTACTCAAAGAAAGAAAGCAGAGGACAATGTCAAAACTGACTTCAAAATGGTACTACTTGAAGGAAGTTCAATAGTCCATTCAGATTTTGACATTGAGGAGAAACCTCTGTTAACACAATTCAGGGATCCTTCCACTTTTGCCTACCAAATCCAAAAGACCATCAAAGAAAAGATGCATACCAGAGTAGTGACTGAACACCATCTCCCAACTGTTCAGATGCCTGATATGCAACAACAACAAGGAAGAGACTCCCACCTGAGGTTAACTGAAACTGAAAGCATCCAACACTCAGGACCATCAACCCAAGGGACAAGTCTGGTTCCCTATTCTTCTGACTTTAACAAGTCAAAGATACCTATCATCAGATGGTCACTTACTGATAACAACTCAGTATTGTTGACAAGAAGAGACCTCTCAAGCAGGGCTTACAAGAAGATCAGTGATCTGAAGAAACTGTCAACACAAGACCTGCTCACAATTCAACATCTGGAACCACAGAGAGGATCTCTATCTGATGGTCAATTAAACCAGCTCAAGAACACCATATACAAAGAGATATGGAAGATTGTTCAAGACAGAAGAAAAACATAAGGAATTAGTAAGGTTTTGGCTTCATCAATCCAGGGGGAGATTGTTAGGACAAAGAGGATTGGTGAAACCACTTTTGGAAACCTTAGTCTAATTCACTTCTGTCATTTTGGCTAAGTATAGAAGTACTGAAAAGAAAACAAAGAACTGCTGAAGAGAAGATATGAGAAGTGCTGAAGAAGAAACTTCATCAGAAGTTCTGAAGTCCAAACCAGACAAGTTCACTTCAGAAGTACTGAAGACAAACTACTCATCAGTAGTTTGTCATTCATCAGCACTTAGCATCAGATATTTTCCACCGCCTTTTGCATCAGTAGTTTATTGTTTATTATTACTTTTAGCTGTATTTGTTAGTTTCAATGTTGCAACTTGTGCAACTTGTTTCTGTTGTTTCTGTACTTGCTTTTTGGGCAAGATACATGTATGTAAATGTCTATAAATAGGAGGCTTCAACCTTCTATTTTAGATATTGATTTTAATAGAAAAATCCTTCAAACACTCTCACTGTTCTATTCCATTTCAGTATTTATTGTGAATCTGTCTAAGTATCTAATTCTCATTTACTGCTTGGATTCATAATAAATACTTGTCATTTTTTAGTTTCAATCATCAAGGGGGAGTAATAACTCTTCCTTAGTATAAAAAGTGTTGCTTTAACTTATACATTCCGCTGTGCTTATAATCTGATTTACAAGGGCTTGCTAAACACTTAAGTGTCAAGATAGCAAGTTCTTACTTAGCAAAAAGAGCAAACTGATCCAACATGATAGAAAGTACAAGGACTAGAATTGACAACTTGAAGGAAAACGCAGGTGATGGTTATCACAGTCTCCCCTACTTTAGAAAATTTCGTCTCGAAATTACTTTCAAGTGGGGGTTTCTATGAAACAAAAGATGTTGTAAAAAGGCAAGTAGGTTTTAAGAAATACATCAATCGTGATTTTACAAAGTTTAAAGTAGTGGTTTAATATCCAAGGCAAAAGTTTCAAAATCCTTAACGTTTGACCCAAGATTAGAATGTTGAGAGTTTACAATGAAAAAGGATTGGGAAAGTATGTAACTGGTGAGGGCAGAGGCACTGATGAAACAGTCTCCCCTACTTTAGAAAGGTTTCTGACCAAACTTTATTAAGGACATGCAACAGGATTTCGACTAACAGAGTGTGTAAGAGTATACAAAGTTTAAGGTTTTTTGTAGAGGTGGTCAACAAGGAAGGCGCCAACAAAACTAATTGAAGCTTATGTAAAATGTTCTTATCAAAAATGATAGCCGTTAGTCAACGATCTAATAAAGAGGTAATTATAAAGTAATAGGTAGGTTCTTGGTCAAACTCCCAGTCCGTTTCCGTAGTATCGTTTATGTTTATATATAGGGTGTACCGCAGCTAACCCACCACACTCCCGATACTTTGGACTCGTACTGATTGTCTACCAATAGCCTAAATAGAATTACACACCACTCTCATGTACCTGTAAACCCATGATTGTGTTCCGGACCGTAATCATCGATTTACCTTACACTAGGGTGGTATGCTTTTCCATAACCCTATCCTAAGTAATACTAGAAACAAATGCGTGCAATCAGGATATGCTAAGTAATTGATATCGCAATGAAACAATGACATGGTTAGAGGTCCTTCCCTTTCGGGTTTACCATTTAACCGTAAAGAGAGTAACATGTAAGTAATAGACATGGTTAGAGGTTCTTCCCTTTCGGGTTCACCCTTAACCGGTAACTTCTATTCACATTGTTGGCTCTAAACACTCATATTGATAAACTCTGAGGTTTACACCGTTCCCCTCAGATTAAAGAAATACTCCAATCCGAGTCGTACGTGGGCACTGGCTTAGATCTCATACGAGTTTCAACTAGGATGTTCATTGACCATGATGATGAACAAAATAATGTAAAGTATAACAGGGTTTTGCTCAAAACAGGAAAGAAAACATGCATACCAAATGTGCGCGTATGTATGTATATAAGCATAGCATAACATTTCGATTGAAAGGGATAGTATAATATAAATCGAGTAAATCGCACAATTCGAACAAAATGAAAGTAACGAGTTAAATTAATGCTCAAAACCAGTGTTGTAAGAGTAACTACTAATAACTAGTGTGAGTGAAATAAGATATATTTTCGTTTATCAAAACGTAGTTTGCTCAATCTTTGTGATATAGTTGACAGAATAGTAGTAATGCATGAGGATAACTTTTTAGAAATCGAAGTGTGTTTTAGATTCAAAACAGGTTCATTTGAAAAATCTTCGTAAATACACATTTTCATGTGTTTACGAGATGTCAAGTTTAAAAAGTGTTACAAGGCTTATTATTAGTTGTAAATTTCTCCCGAAAACATATATTGGATACGTCCTATGAAAACAAAAGGTTTACATTTAACCTTTAAAATATGCAATACAAGTTTGTAAAATGGAAAATGAAACCATTTCATGAAGTATGTGTAAATCTAATGTGGTTTAAAAGACCAAAATTTAAAATGACGTGAATGATAAAATCAACGTATGTAATAGATTACCAATATTTAGGAAAACTCACAATTTATCATTTGAGTCTTCAAATGATAAACAAACATAAATATCAATATCATAAAACATTGAGATTGTTTCCATAGGAAACTTTGACTAACTAAAGTAATTGAAACGTTATTAGTGACTTGTGGGGGCGTACTTTAGCCTATAAGTGAATGCTCATCCCGAGAGTTCCCAGGTCGGCATACGAGTCCCTCGTCTGATTGGGATTTATGCGAAATGCCAGGCCTAGACAGAAAACTCAGGATACAGGCGCTCACCCTTCCAGATTGCAAGTGCCCCATCACTAGTAAATTCCAAAACTTTAGCGAGATTAAAAACGAGATGTAGAATTAGATCCTTGAGATGTGGATTTCACTCCAAACTCAAAGATGTTTTTTCAAAATTGAAAACGATTGTGGAATGAAACCAATCACTAAGTTAAGGATATCACTCCTAGCTTAGTGGTTAAGTTCCTTTTTGAAGGAAATACTCTTTGAGGTGTGGATGTCACTCCTATCTCAAAGATAGATTCCTAAGATAAACAACATATAGAGGAGTGAAACTAATCACCAAGGTATGGATACCACTCCTAACTTGATGATATAGTTTCGTGTGTGAAATACGAGTGTCTTCTTCGCCAAGCAAAATATCGAAAGAATAACGAGAAATAATCATAACGAAAATATCTTGAAAGAAAATATAAGAAATAAGAGAAATATAAACGAAAGGACTCGTGAAAGTAAGCTTAGTTATAGACTAGGCTAAAAGGCATTCTAATAACCTAATTCCCAATAACCGTGGCTCTGATACCAATCTGTAACACCCCAACCGATGGCGGAAACATCGAGGTGTCACGTAGTGACGATTGTTCAATAGCTCATGGACTAAAAGTGTAAATTTTGATAGATTTATTAAGTAGTTTATTACATTGAAAGAAAAATACAAGATACAATAATTCTAAAGTGACAATTAAAACTGAAATACAATGAATCCAAAATCTAAGTAAAAATTCCAAAAGCTTAAAAGTCATCTCATAAATAACCTGAAACATGTACGAAAATAGTATATGTCAATACAAAAATGTATTGGTGAGCATACCCTGTTTGAATACATATAGTAGAAAAAGAGTTTCGCAATTCACGTGTTATACTGTCTACAATTTAGTGTTCAAGCTATGTACAAATGCCACCCAAAATCAAACCTTTGTTTAATGAATCAAGAGTCACATATATATAGTATTCGCTCATAGTAGGCGATGAATAATCGTTCACACATAACAATAATTAAGTACTATTTATTGCTATGCTAGGCCGCCCAGCGGTTAATGATTAAGGTCATAAGTACACACTATCAGCGAATCAACAAGTAAAACACATACAAGAATTGCGATTATGAATATATGATAAACCATGATTAAGTGAGTGAAGTAATAAGTGTACATGAGTCACCCCAAAAGTGTAAAACATGAAAAAGGGGAAAGATATACTCACTTGTTGTGAAGAATAACAAGTACGACTAGCACAAGTTGTAGCGGTTTGGGTAACTCCAAAAATTACCCTAACAGAAAGAATATTATATGTATAAATAATAGAATAAAATCTAGAACGACTTGGAGATTTCTAGGTTCATATATGTTTAGAGATTTAGTTTAGGACTCTAAAATGTCTAGATAGTTTAACGTAAGAAAAATATATATTCCAATTCGTATTTATATAAAATGGTAAGAGTAAATAATGACTCGATCAAATAAAATTTGATATGTTTACATCATATTTATCATGGAAAAAATATATAAAAGCATATATGTATAGGTTATAGATTTGATTAAAATATAATCATATGAGTATTATTATTATAATAAGAAATGAAGTTGTCTAGAATTAGACATTGAATTAGAATATAAGAAAATAAAATGTAATATATAGTGTATGTCTATGTAAAATATATCTAAAGCATTAAACATCAACCAATAGTATGAGTATGAAAGTGTCAAATTATATATTTGAATAAATAAATATCATAACTCATACAATGCGATGCAAATAAATATTTATATATAATTAGAATAGTGAATATGAGAAAATGAATAAAAAATGCGTGTAAGACTATATTATTGTTTTGTAAATTAAATAACTATCAAAAGTCTAAACGCACGTGTATAAAATATATACATACATAAGTATCATATAGATTATGTATAAAGTACTCAAATAACAATGTTAACCAAAATGTATAGAATTTCGAATGTATAACAATATTTTAGTTATAAAATTACCACTTGAATTTTATAGAATAAAAATAACTTAAATTAGTATAGAACATGAATAAATTCCAAAAATCTTATCACAAGCATGACTAAGACCAAATCAACAATAGAGTCACTAAATAATATAAGTTACAATGTCAAAAGGCTATTTTTAGAATAGGTTTAAAAGCCCTAAAATCCCAAAATTATTGTATGAACCATAGAACTTGATTTGTCACATTGAAAATCAAATTCCCTTTATCAAAAAAATTGATAGAGGGCTTTTGTAGTAGATAAGAAATAAATAAAATTAGACTCAGAATTACCCAAATCAGATTAGAATTGAGGTTGAATTCGCAAATGGAAGTTCCAAGCTCTACAAACGCACACTCAAACGTCAACGTCATTGATAATTGATAGCCTTTGATTTTTGTTTGGAGTATCACGAAATGAGAATTGAAGAAGATATTATGATACATCTTGATTTAATCGAAGGGATGCTTCTAAGACTCATACTCTCAAAAATATGGCAAAGTCAAGATGAATAAAAATTTATGAACATCGATTTTAGAATGAGGAACACCTATTGCTTCAACTAATGTTTCTTCCATTTTATAACAAATGAAATAAGAAAGGTATAATGAAACTTATGAAGGTGCACTAATGGCTCATGAATTGGAGCATTTACATTCTTTATTTTTATGTTCATAACTTATGTAGCTTTAAGACATATTAAATTTCTAATTAAAAAGGAAATTTATTATCAAAACACCATTAAAAGAAAATTTCAATGATTATCATAAATTCAAACTTCTAATAAATTCAAAAATGATAGAAAGTACAAGGACTAGAATTGACAACTTGAAGGAAAACGCAGGTGATGGTTATCACAAGCAGCTCCCTTTTTAGATTCATAGCCCGATCCACAGCTCTTCTAAATAACATTGCTTCTTCAAACAACGCGTTCCCGGCACCCACATTAATCTGATTTGCAAACAGCATATTCAGATCTGACAGATTAAGTGCAAACACGTCTACTGGATCCAAAATCCTCAAAGCCTCCGAATCGTCCTGCAGTTTAATGACTGCTTCACCAGTGTTGCTGTCGTAAAACCACTTTTTAAAGTCCCTCAGCATCACTGGATGCTCAGATCTAATAGGAACTCGTGTGACGACCTGAGGAGGGTCAATCACATAAGTTATCATCCCACGTCCTGTTGCTGGATCGATTCTTTTCTTGGAGATCCTCCTTCTTGGTTTCTGTGGCTTGAGGATTTGGAAATCAGTGTCACATTCTTTCCTGATAAACCCCTCGACCATGGACACCTGGGTGTCGAGGGAGTGATTGATGAATGGGGCCCTGCTGAGCTCCCTGATATCCCATCGGGGGAGAGACTTCAGTTCATTTTGACCCTTGAAATATTGTATCACTCCCCCTCTTCTCTTCACAGCGAACAATCTTTTCTCTTCATCATATTTCCAGGAGATAATCTTCTCCTGGTGAGCTGACCTGGTGTAATGGATATTTTGATGTAGGGCTGGAATGGTGATGGGCCTTCTAGGAAACCAAGTTGATCTTTCAGGATCCAACTTGTGCCCATCTGACGTCTCATAAACTACCTCTTCATCCGTTCCCATCTCCACGAATCTCTCGGGCATCTCATCTTCACTTACCTCATCAACTTCACTTTCCTCAGCAGCTCTTTCTTTCTCTTTCTCTTCCTCCAAAAACTTTCCAAAATCGAAAGTCTCATCAAATGTAGTGCTGGGAGCACCAGTTTGCTGCTTCTTGAAATCTTGGAACATCTCAAACATTTGCATTTGAACCTGATTCTGAAACTTGATCAGGTATCTTTGATCTTTGATGATTTTCTCCATGTTCCGGTTCTTGTGTTTGAGCTTCTTTACTTTCTTTCTCAGCTCTTGGTTGTTGTGCACGTCACTCTTCAGAGTGCAGATTTCCCTGGCAGCAGTTTTACCAACCTCTTTCACAAGCTTCTCATATAGTTCCTGATGCACCGGTTTGCGACGTGGTGCAGCAGGAGCTGAGGAGGATGGTTTAGCTGATCGTTGGGCTGGAGCTTTGGGTGCTGGAGCAGCAGCAGTGGAAGGCACTGGTTGATTTGGTTGTTCTGCCCCAAAGATGGATTCCAATATCACTTGTTCCTCGATATCATCCTGAGTCACTACACGAGGAATCTCTGACTCAGGTAGCTGTTCTCTTCTTTTCTTTCTTGCTACCCTCTCGAACTCAGCAACTTCCTGTAATGCTGCAGCAGTTTCAAGTTGTTCGGGTGTCAAGGTTTCTCTTCCTTCTTGTAGTAAACCAGTTGGTCTTTTCCTTTTAGAGGGTTTAGATGGAGCTGGTTCAGTAGCCACTCTTTTCCCTTGGCCTTCTCTAGAGCAATTTCTTCAGCGGTTGGCTGGGCTGAAGAAGGAGTGGGTTCAGATGGTCCAGGTGCAGGAGCAGCTGTGGGTTGTTGTCGAGTTTCAGTAGCATCTGACCTTCTCTTCCTGATCTTGTTGTACAGCTCCATGACAAATGGATATCGCTGGGCCGCATACATATTCTCCAGCATTGGTTCCCAGTCAGGCGTATTGCATTCAGTAAAGAATCGTGCACCTCTGGTAAAATTGTATTGATCACCAAGAGGCAGATTCTCATGTTGAGCGTTGATCATCATCTGCACAAACCTTGGGTACATAACCCATTTGCCTAACCTAGCTTCTGCATTCTTTACCATGTAGTCAAAGATCATGCCTGACAAGTTGAACGCTTCGTTCTTGCAAATCTTTATCATCGCTGTCGACCATTCAGCACTGAGCGCGTTGTAGCCTCCCTTTCTATGACATAGAGACATTATAAATACATGACTAATAAGTCTCCAGTCTCTTGTTAGATGGCTCTTCTTGATGTCGCCTCTCTTGTCGAAATCACCCTTGTAGCCAAAATTCTTGAACTGTTGGTGAATATCTGCTTTGGGCATGAATCTGACAGTTTCTGGTTGATCTTGCAGTCTCAGCACGTTTCGAACGGTGTCTTCAGTGATGACTACAGCCTTGTTTCGGACTGTAGCGTTGATTCGCTTGACTCTTGATGCAGTTTCAACTCGCGCTGACCTCCAGAAGTCTTCAATGTGGGAAACGTAGACTGGTACAACGTGCTGCACAGCATATCCGACTTTGCTGCGTCTTATCCAAGTCACTACGTCTTTGAACTTGACATCGTCAGTTTCCAAATTCATTGGCTGATTGTGCATGCCTCTCGGATCCCAGTCGAGTGCCATCTGTTTAACCAAGAGCACGAAAAGCCAATTAGATTTCCAATAACTGACCTTAGACTTAAACTTAGACGAACAACGAACTTAGACTCAGATTTTATTATTATTATTATTTTTTAAGTTTTGTAACTATAACCGTCATAGGATCAAGGTTTGATGGATTGGTTTCATCAGTGTCCATGATACGTTTGATTTTTAGTTTTAAGATAATTAACGTCCGAGTTTAAGTACGCAGTCCGTTCAAGTGTCTCAATGGTTAAAATGAATGTCCCATGTTGTTTAAAGTCCAAGTGCGTATGATTTTCAAGTGCGCAGTCCAAGTCATAGTCAAAAGGGTCATGTACTCAGTCAAGTGCGCACATACTTGACTGAGCACTTGGTTAGTACGCAAGCACAAGTCAAGTGCGCAGATCTAGCTATATACGGGCATGGTAACCCCTTGGCAACACAGTCAAGTCTGCGTACTAGTCAAGTACGCAGACACTTAAACCTTCGTTTAAGATTTTAAGTTCACACTTATGTACGCAGGACATTAGGGTTTCTGAAGACTTGTATGATTATGAGACAAGTGCGCAGTCTCTATGAGACAAGTACGCACTTGTTCATTATCAAGTACGCAGATCTTCAAAGGTTCAAAAACCATAAAGACAACCAAAACCCAACTGATGCATCTAAATCATACTTTTATACCCTGTAATCACAAGCAATAAACCATTAGTAATACGAAATCTACCTTAATCAGTAAATAAGAATTAACAAACAAGGAAATGAGGTTTGATTTGGGGTGATTAGGGTGTGATTTGGGGTGATTAAACGATGAAGATGACGGTGATGAAGATGAATGATGATAATAATCAGATGATTAGGGTTTGTAATAACAGTAAAAGAAGATAAAACTTGTTGATAGAGAATTGACTGAGTATATATACTGTCAACATATGGGCCTGCGCACTTGAGTCAAGTGCACAGAGCCCAATAAGTACGCACAGATTCATAGTTTTGGCCCAATAAGAGTTTAAAAGCCCAAATCCATTTTAGTATGTGGGGTTTTACCAGATCTCACCTTTTGCATTCAAGATCACACTAACCATACCTGCCAGAACCCGTTTCAACTTCCCGTTGGATAGCTGCAGCCTAAGAACAATTGTCGGTATGCTTGTCCACTTAAATCCATGCCTTTTCTCTTTCAACATGTGTTTGGTGATGCAGTTTATCATGTTCTTCGGTAATATTGACGAAAAATGGACCCCACAGTGTGCTAGGTATTGGCCTACCGATCCTCAAGGTTTATTGAAATATAATGATGAGAGCTTCAGGTCTATGTTACCATAAGCAGAGAAGATGATCATTATCTTGATCAAATGATGAGAGCTTCAGGTCTATGTTACCATAAGCAGAGAAGATGATCATCTGATCGTTTGGTGAGCTATCTAGATATGTTTGCACGTCACTAACATTGCGTGTCTTTTGCTGCTCAGTTTCAAAAATTTTCTTTTTCTTAGCCCCGCATTGGTAGCTTGCACTCTTAGGTGTCTTTTGATTTACCTATGCACAAAATTTTCCGTGTCTTTTAATTTCTCAACCTATGTATGACCGGACTCAGCTTGTGCAGACCTATAGCACAGTCGGAATCCAGCTTTCCGTGTAGATCTTCATTGTTAATCACCTATTAGCAGTTTACTTGATTCCAGGCTGAATCTACCGACACATTGTTGCTTGAGGCCACAACATCCTCTGGGTCCTATTCACATGCTGACGAGATATGATTAGTTCCTATCATTTCCTGAATTAATTTTGCATTAGGAATGGACTGGTTTTACTTTCTCCCCCAAAAATCTTGTTTTAAATGAAAAGAAGATTTTTTTTTTTATAAAATATGCACAAGTAAAGTTTTTTTTTTTATTCAAAATTTATCATCTCAAGCCATGTAACCAACTGATGAAACCGGGTTTTATCGAAAGCTTTTGTAAAGATATCTGCCTTTTGATCAGCAGTATCTATTGGCAACATGCATATATATCCTTTGTCGTGAGCATCACGAATTGAGTGAATCCGAATTTCAATGTGTTTGGTTTTAGAATGATCAATTGGATTCTTCACGATGTCACGACAGGCATCATTATCAATAAAAATAGGTGTATGCATGACGTTCAAACCGTAGTCCAAAAGCTGATTTTGGATCCATAACACCTGACAACAACAACTGGATGCAGCTGTGTATTCAGCTTGAGCAGTGGAGATGGACACTGTAGTCTGCTTCTTGCTCTGCCAAGACACTAGCCTGTTACCCAGAAATTGACAACCACCAGAGACAGATTTTCTGTCAATCCTATAACCTGCATGATCACTATCAGAGTAAGCGATTAGATCAAAATTATCACTCTTAGGATACCATAAACCAAGTTTTGGTGTTCCTTTGAGGTAGCGGAAGACTCTTTTCACTGCAGTTTCATGCGATTGCTTAGGATTGGACTGAAAACGCGCGCAGCATCCAACTGCCCACATGATATCTGTTCTGCTAGCTGTTAGATACATCAGAGAGCCAATCATTGATCGATAAGTGTGAGGATTCACTGAAGGCCCCTGAAGATCTGGTACAAGTGTTGTTTGGGCCGCAAAAGGAGTATTGGACGACTTGCAGTCGGTCATGTTGTATTTTGCCAAAATGTCTCTTGTATACTTGGCTTGGTGGATGAGAATTCCGTCTTCTTTCAGCTGCACTTCCAAGCCTAAGAAAAACGATAATTCGCCCATCATGCTCATTTCAAATTGAGACTTCATGATGCTTTCAAATTCCCTGCATAAGTTTTCATCAGTGGAGCCAAAGATAATATCGTCAACATAAATTTGAACAAGGATAGAGTGTTTGTTGACTTCTTTGGTGAACAGAGTCATGTCAATCTTCCCTCTGGTGTACCCATTCTGCAGCAAGTATGAAGATAAGGTCTCATACCAAGCTCGAGGAGCTTGATGAAGTCCATAGAGAGCCATATCCAGTTTGTAGTACTTGTTGGGATGATAAGGATCTTCAAAACCCGGGGGTTGACAAACATAGACTTCTTCTTTGATCTTCCCGTACAGGAATGCACTCTTCACATCCATTTGAAAGACTTTGAAGTTCTTGTATGAGGCGTATGCCAGGAAGATACGTATGGCTTCAAGTCGAGCAACTAGAGCGAACACTTCCTCATAATCGATACCTTCCTACTGACGAAAGCCCTGAACTACCAGACGAGCTTTGTTCTTAATCACCACACCTCTTTCATCCATTTTGTTGCGAAACACCCATCTTGTTCCGATAGGATACTTCCCTTCAGGTAGATCCACAAGTTCCCAAACCTTGAGCTTTCTAAACTGATACAGCTCATCCTGCATGGCTTCAACCCAACTTGCATCTCTGACAGCATCTTCAATGCTGAAGGGTACCGTCTGAGATAAGAAGGCTGAAAGTGCAATATTAAGTTTATCTGCCTGATTCCTAGTAAGAACACCCTCAGAGATTGGTCCAATGATGTTCTCCACAGGGTGATCCTTAGAAGACTTAAATCCCATGTTTGGTTCTTCTTGAATTTGGGAAGGCAGATTAGAAAGGTGATCTACAGGAATTGATGAACTGGATGGATCATTTGCAGACTGTTGCGCTGAAGATGTTTCTTCTGAAGCTGGAGTACTTTCAGGAGATGGAGTGGTTTCAACAGTTGCATCACCATTTGTGGACTAAAGAGGAACAATTGGATCAGCTACGAGTGGAGAAAAACGGGTGGTGAAAGGTGCAGCATCGTCTTCGGAAGAGTAAAGAGTATCTTCAAGAGGAGAAGGATCGGCTGCTTGATTTTCAGATGGTTGTTCTTCAATGATGCTGAAATTGTTGAAAACAACATCCATGTCAAAGAACCAGTCAGGACCGGCTCCTGTGTTGGTAGAGTTGGATTCCTGCCAATCAACATAAAAAGACTCGAGAACCATTTTGGTTCGTTTGTTGTACACTCTATAAGCCTTTTGACTTGAAGAGTATCCGAAAAGAAGCACTCATCTCCAACTGCATCAAACTTCATAATGTTCTCGTAGTTGTTAAGCAGCGTACATGAGCATCCAAAAGGCCTGAAGTAGTCAATCAGAGGTTTTCTTTTAAAAAGGAGTTCATAACCTGTTTTCCCGCGCGTCTTTACAATTAAGACTCTGTTAAGAACATAACAGGCGGTATTCACAGCTTCAGCCCAGAAGATGATCGGCAATTTGGAGTCGATAAGCATGGTTCTGGCCGCTTCAATAAGTGTACGATTCTTCCTTTCAGCAACACCATTCTGTTGAGGAGTTCTTGTAGCACTGTACTGAAGATGAATTCCTCTGTTGTTGCAGAAAGTCACGAAACTTTGATTTTTGAATTCAGTTCCATGATCACTTTTGATTGATCTAACTTTTGTCTTTATTATGTTCTCAATGAGAGGAACAAACAGCATCAGAATCTCAGCAGCTTCACTTTTGTATTCTAAGAAGTACACCCATGTAAATCGAGAAAAATCATCTGTTATCACCAAACAATAAGACTTTTTAGCTAGGCTTTTAACACTAATAGGGCCAAAAAGATCCATGTGCAATAATTGAAGAGGCGAGTCGATAGAGTTCACTGTCTTGGACTTGTGCGATTTCTTGTGTTGTTTTCCTTTGGCACATGCTAAACATTTTTCAGAAAAGGGAATTCCTTGGAAGGAAGACCTCTGACAAGATTTAGTTTTGAAAGCTTATTAATGTTTTTAAAGTTAACATGTCCTAATCGCCTGTGCCATAACAGTGACTCTGACTCGGATGCTTTAGAAAGTAAGCATGTCATTTGACATTCAGACTTTGCATCTCTCATGTTTATCACATAAGTGTTATTTTGTCTAGAAGCTTTAAGCATAATCATATTGGTAGGAGGTATGAATCCTGGCTTTAGAAAGATGCACTCCATGTCATTAAATAACACTGAGATTCCTTTGTCGCAGACTTGTGATACACTCAGCAGATTGTAGCACAATTCTGGAACATAGTTCACATCTTCTAAAGTCAGTGCATCAGAAATCACGTCTCCTATCCCAACTATCTTTCCGCCCTTCTCGTTGCCGGCGAAAGCAACAAACTCTCCATCAATGAACCGATAGTTTTTGAGGAGTTCTTTTAGCCCCGTCATGTGCCTTGACGCCCCGCTATCAACATGCCATAGATATCTCATCAGGGCAATCAACCATTTCTGTAGTTTATTCTAAAAAACACATAAAACAAGAGAAATATACAAATGAATATACGAGACACTATGTACAATCACGACTCAGACCATATTTTAAGTAACTTTTGGAATCCAGGTCTGTTTTAGTTTTAATCTGTCATGATTTTCACCCAAAACTGACTCTTGTCTTTTCCATGTTTTTGTGACCTTAACAAAACTTCTTATAGTTTCTTGAAGATCTTTAATTTGAACCGAAAAAGATTTTTGGGTCTTGGTATCACTTTGTGGTTTGGGTTTCAAATGACAATTTTTAACTACATGTCCCTCATTTCCACATCTAAAGCATTTAGAGTGTTTAGGCTTGATCTTTGAAGAAGATCTGGATGATGATGGTTGTGATGTTCTTCTCTTGTATTTGCTTGAGTTGGGGCTGTCTCTTGAACATGCTTCATCACTGTTGTTGTTGCTTGATTCCTCATTTGTGTTGCATTCTGGCTCGCTGATGTCACTTTCTGTATCACTCTGTGATTCTTCAGAAGTTGTGTTATCTGTTTCACTTTGTGATTCTTCAGAACATGACATATCTGTTGATGATGGTGTAAACTCTGGAATTTCTTCAGTAAGAAATTTCCCGAACCTGTTTCTTTTTAGTTCTGGAACAAACGGAGATGGTCTATATACATTTTCATTATCAGAGAATGCATCATTAAGATCAACACAAACTGGCATAACATTTTCAACACAAATATCTGATCGTTTGATAGGATTCATCCTATCATTAGGGTCCACAACACCCTTGAAATCAAGTTTAGAAGTTAATGTAATACAGTCATCCGGCCTAGATAAACTATTACAGTTATCCATCCTAGTTAAACTATTACAATCATCCAGTTTAGTTAAATTATTACATTCATCCGAATTCAAAGAAGTTTTAGACTTGTCATGACTCCAGATGAACCAATTCACTGTAGAGTAATTGGCACCTGGGTGACCTAACCCCATTGTTTGTCCACCACAACTTTCATCATCGTCCACCTGATCCTGTTGGGTCATATCTGCACTGCTTTTACTTATATTAGAGTTTGACTTAGATGTGACACATTCTTTTTCAAAAAGATCATTTTTTGGATGTGGTTTTGGAATGGGTATATATTCACTTTTGCTCAAGGGTAAAAATAGAGATTTTACAATTCCCTTTTTATCCTTATACCCAAGTCCATCTTTGACGAATGATTTCCTTGAACAATCAAGGATATCTGTATGAGCATGCTTGCTTACATTCCATTTGTCCACAACAATTTGGAGATGATTTGTTTCATTTCTAGATATTTCTAGTTTTTCAGTTAAGTCATTTATTAAAAAATCTTTTCCGAGAACAAATTCTTTTAGAGTGTGCATTTTAGCTATTGTTGCATTTAACTTTCGCTGATATGCTAACTCATTTTCTTCATTTCAGTGTTGATTTTTCGGATGTCATCCATCTCTCTTAAAATTCTCCTATTGTGGGACAAACAGTAAGTAACAGCTGTAACACACCTTGGTGAGCACAGCTTTGATTTTATTTCAAGCGGAATACTTACCAGGTCTCTCTTCAACCTTCTTCTGCATGCTCTGCGGTTGTTGATCAGCCTTGTTTGTGGAAGTCTTCTCAGCAACTAAAGCTTCCTCGGCAGCAGCCTCCTTTCCCTTGTCCTCACTCAACACACCTTTTAGACCAGCATTCTCCATCCCTTCTCCTTTTGGCATCTCCGCTGATGACCCTTCCAAAGAGCTCACACCAAGTGTTGATTTTGTGCAGATCTTTGCCATCAGTGCCTTGTTTACTTCCGCCTCTGCCACAGCAACTTCCTCTCCCCAGTCAAAATCTTGAACCACCAGTGCCTTCTGCTGATTGGCTTCCCCTCCATCCGTGATTGCCACCATTCTCTTTGCCGGTTTAACTTCAGCTTGATTCAAAGTTGGACATTCATACTTGAAGTGTCCGAGAGTTTTGCAATTGTAGCACCTGATTTTTGACTTATCAAAGCCAGCCTTTCCTAGTCCAACCCTTCGACCTGTTCTGTCCTGAAACCTCTTCACTCTTAGAGTAATCATGGCCATTCGCCATTTTAGATCCATCTCCTCCATATCATCGGGATCCACTTGATACATATCTTCCGGACTCATCATATCATTCTTCAGGTCACCTGTCTTCAATGCTTCAAAGCTGGTCATGAAGGCGTTGAAGAGTTCAACGTGTTCATTAGCAAGCTTTGTTTGTTGAGGATTGAGAGTTGAGGGTTGAGAGTTCTTGCCACTGGATTGAGAGTATGGAATGGTCTTTCCTGAACTGGAGCTACCACCAACCATTCCATCAGCATACACATGAGATGAGCTTGAACCCATGTTACCCACTGGAGTCATTAATGCCAAGTTTTTCATTGCAGTGATGGGTACTGCCTTCGGATTGGTCTGGTTCATCTCTCTCTTTGTGATATCCATCTCAAACGACTTCAGGGTGTTGATAAGATCAGCCAAGGTAGACTGGGCGTCTAGATATTCTTTCCTGATCAACATACACTGGATGCTCCATTCTTTTGGCAGTGAGTCTAGTAGCTTCTTGATTGAATTTCTGTTGTTCACAGGAATTCCCGCCTTCTTCATCTTAGTCAACATACTCATGAACCTCTCGATGCGTGAGCTCAAACTTTCCCCACGAATACTGCCGAACATGTCATATTCTTTCTGCACCATGTCTTGCTTGTACTGGCGCATCTCTTCGTTCCCTTCATAGTATTCATTCAACGCAAACCATAGATCATGAGCAGTAGCATACTCCTCAAACATGTTATAAACATCGTTTGATAAGGCCATGGTAAGCGCACCATAAGCCTTATGATCTCTCTGGAGTAATTGTTTATCAACATCGGTGTAAGTGGTTGGATCAGGGTTAAACTCTTCTCCTGTGGCAGTGGTTCTCATAGGAATGTGAGGGCCCAACTGGATAGAATTCCACTGGGTGAAGTCCGTAACATAGAAGAATGACCTCATTCTGTTCTTCCAAGTTCCATAGTCCTCAACACCTTTTAACTTAGGAACTCTAGTTGTGGTTCCGGTTTCAAGTTCTTGTTGAGTGATAGGATTTACTGTTGAATGGTTATCGTTACCGGCCATAATTTAGATGAATTTTAAGGGGTTTAGTTAATCAGATTTTAGTTAACAGTCCAGAAAATGTCCAAGTCCTTAAGTTCACAGCAAGTGCGCAGATAAGTGCGCAGCTAAGTTCACACAGTCCAGATAAGTATGCAGCATCCTGTAAGAATGTAAACAGCCTTGTCAAATTGTAGTCTTTTGTTAAGTGCGCAGCTCGGAAGTATACGTGTGGCTGTGTTTCTTGATAAGTGCGCAGATCAGTCAACACTTGGGCATGATAAGTGCTTAGTGTTTACTGATCAGTCTGCGTACTAAAATAAGTGCGCAGACACTTAAACTCTCGTTTAAGATTTTAAGTTCGCAGAAACCCTAGCCAAGTACTCAAGACTACACCTTTCAGTAAGTGCGCACAAATCCAAGATTTCTGTTTAAGTGCGCAGAAACCCTAGATAAGTGCTCAAGACAATGGAAATGCAATAAGTGCGCATAAACCTTGATTGCGTACTAAAATCAGAGATTTAAGTACTCACAGTAACAAGTATGCAATATATGAGCCAAGTACTCAGACCAAGAAACAAGTGCTCAACTTATGAGATAAGTGCGCAGATTATATGAAATAAGTGCGCAAAACGGGCTGTGAAAAACACAAAACTCAGCTGAATCCTTTCCAAAACATTTTCTACCTAGAATAACATACTATAAACTTTTAGAAACACAATTTTCACGAAATTTGAAGCCAAAAGATAAGAAAAACACCTAAATTTGAAAGTTTATAAAGAAAATAATCTTGATAATAAAAAGTAACAAGATGAGGGTTTTGGTATCTTAAAGTAGATACAATCTAGAGCACAGAGGCTCTGATACCAAATTGTAAGTCCCGAATGCTAGATCTTGTAATATGCAATAGATTGTTATCACTTAGAAACACCTATTTGTTAGGTGTTTTAAGTGATTAATCCAGAAAGACAAAGATACTAGATGAACATGAATAAAACCGACACACACAATGAATAACATGATGATTCCATTACTGATTTGATGATGAACACCTTGGAATACACTGACAAATACGCACCTATTCACGTGTGCTACAAAGATTATCCCAAAACCCTAATCCTAGAGCTGTGCACACACATTCTTTATATAGGAAAGCACCTGGGCCTGCGCACTTAACACAAGTGCGCAAGGCCCGTCCAAATAAGTGCGCAGCCTAGGGTTTGAGCACTAAACATTGTATTAATTACATTCTAGTCCTTCAACTATCAAAATATACAACTGGCTATCAAAAGTCTGTAATCTGGTAACTATGGTCTCAATATAACACAACAAGTATCGAACCCACATGACACAACTAGAAAACAAAACTACACTCGACTAAGACTTAAAATAAATGATTTTTAAAATTGTTTTTGGTTTTTTTTATAATAAAATAAAATAAATAAAATAATTAAATAAGATAAGTAGGCAGCACGGATAATTGAGGAAAATATCAGGATAGGAAGACAACTACCTAGGTCAAGAATCCTACATGCAAACTCACAACTCTCGGTAATGGAAAATTAAATGGATACCAGATTATAAAGATAACTTAAGAAACACTAAGACGTGATAGATCTCCTCCCGTTCTCACCAACACACCCTAAAGAATCCTAAGGAATAAAACACTTGCTATCTAGCTCGGATCACCTCCCGGTCTCACCTTACTAAGAAT
The DNA here is from genome assembly GCA_028751855.1 of Ambrosia trifida. NCBI lineage: Eukaryota > Viridiplantae > Streptophyta > Magnoliopsida > Asterales > Asteraceae > Ambrosia > Ambrosia trifida. The sequence continues at coordinate 153,925,244 of CM054123.1, forward strand.
GTAAAGGTACTCAAATGACTCGATCACCTCCTGGTCTCTCTAATCACAATACACCTAAAGATATAAATGAGCAATTTAATTGGGTTAACTATGACTTGGAATTGCAAGAAACTAAAGACAACTAGGATAGGATCACCTCCCGGTCTCACCCAAAACCTAACACCTAAAACTCTAGACAACCCAACATTCCATCATCTCCCAGTCTCAAGAATGGAAGAACACAAAAGTTCTCTAAATTCTCTAATCAAATTCCTATGGCTTTCGGTACCAAAACCATAAACTAAGCTATAAGCACCAAGCAGGTAACCCTAATAAACATCCAAAATGTGATGGGGTATGATGAAAATGAGGTGACAAAATGGTATTGGGTGTGATGGAATTACCCACCACCAGCACGGTAACACCGCCTCCACTAGTGCTGGTAGGGGTTCCGTGAACCGTTTACTAGTTCCAGTTAACGGGCTGGTAACTATTAATAATAATTGCAACGGTCGAATTTTAGTATTTATTTTATTACTTTTTTGACCGTTTGAATTAATTAAATATAAAACGGTAACAATTTTTTGACCGTTATTTAATATAAAACCCAAAACCAAAACCCAAATCCAAATCCAATCCCGCCCCTACTAAACCGTTGATCAAAATATTATCAATTTTCCATCTTCAAGTTGATCACAAATGGCAAACCAAAACCCAAATCCAAATCCAATCCTGTCCCCACTAAATCGTGTGCGACCACTAATCTGGAATGTGGAGGATGAACTCGTTTTGGTGAATAGCTATATTGCAACTCATGAGCAAGGAATGGAGCGAACGCAAAATTTTTGGAAAGCGGTTGTCACAAGATTCAATGAACAAATGGGTGAAAACAATCGTTCAACGGACGCGATATATGGAAAATATGTATCTTTAAAGTCGAAGTACACAATATTTGAGCAATTCTTCGTAAATGCACTGAACGACAATTCGGGTTTAGACGAAGATGAAGCGATTGAAGAAGCCCATAACCAATACCGATTAATACACAATGATAACTACCTGAGGGTTGATGTTTAGAGAGCGATGAGAGGACGGTTTCTAATATAGTCGTGTTTCTACTATTGATTTATGTATTTAAATAATGGTTTGATGCTATGAATTGATGTTATTTTATGCTTTTTTATGTAGCGTTTACTTTAATATTATGCTATGTAGTGTTTTATAATTTATGTGTGTTTGCATTTCTATGTTTTATTTAATTTTAATATTGTAAGTTTATTTTATTAGTTTAATAATATGTTTAATTAATGTTTTTTAAAAAAAAATACTAAAATATAAAGATTTCAGTGAAGTGAGCCACTTAAGTACTGCCTTCAAAAAAGCGATTTATTGAAGTAAATCAGTGAAGTGATTTGACAGCAGTGAAAGAAAAAATTACAACTAGGAGTGCGTAGTGCCACTCGTGCATTAAGAAGAAGATGAAGAAAGAAATTTTCAACAAATTTGGAAATGATTTCTACATGAATTCAAACAGCTTTTCAATCCGTAGTTGTCTTGATATGCATGTCCACTTTTGTACTACAAAGCCAGTATTAAATTTAATCTACAATATCCTGTGGTGAAAATTATCCGATTTTCCTTTTTCATTTGGCAATAAACTAAGTTTTCCGGCTTAAATAATAAAGAAACACACAAAATTTTTCTATAACTACAATATACGTTTTTCAAGTACGATTTCAGGCTTGAGGGTTTATATCCGATGGTAGAACTACCTAGTACGTACTGCTCCAATAGTTAGTACCATAAGAGACAATATTTGAATATGGCATGAAATCAAAGTTAAAAAAATGGTCAAACACATGAACTCAAATCATTTTTCCTACATTGGTCTCTTTGCTATTTTTTTTTCATATGAATCATGCATTTTTTAATTTTCTTTCCACAATCTCTATGTGACCGCAACGTATGCCATGAATAAAGTCGTCCCTACTATATAATTTGCTAATTAAATAACACCCCATTTACTAGTACGTAGGTTGAGTTTTTCAAAGGTCCGTTATTTTTGTTAGTTGGATTGTAGCCTATTTAAGGCATGCTTTTGTGTTGAATAAAGATGAACCTTTCCCATATTTTATCTTCTGTCGCATACTTTCTCTGCACTTGATTTCTTTCCTCATTCACATACAAAACTCATTCAAGTGTAGTGTAGTATTGTTTTGTTCTTATTTCAAGAGTTGATATCCAACAAAAACCACAATCGCAAAGATCATACTATAACTATAAACCCCAATCTTTAAACAACATCCACGACTCAAAGGGCTATAAGACTTAGAAAATGTATCTAACTTGCAACGCGTATAACTAAATCAAATTCGGCAGCCTGGAGGCACCATTAATCCGCTATAAATTGGCCTAACGTTGCAACATTCTTGATATGCATGCCCGTGGCGACCTTCATATCTCAAATTAATGTTGGAAATCTTCACATTCTCGCAACCTCTATTGGCTTTGCTACACCTAAGCTTCACAACTGCTGGCGTAGTTGCCGTTCCCTTGATGTTATTGATGAAAACTTTGTGAACCTTCACCAATGATGGTTTCTGCATCAATCATAAATAAATCACATCAGTAAATCGTAAATTTCATGTTAGATTCATAATTACATATACATGATAACAAATTATAGCAAGCATCATTCAACAAAAATTATTACTTAATTTTTATATGCATACATATTAATGAATTCTCTTTTTTGTATTTAGTTAATTTTGATCTCTAATATTTTTTAAAGATCAATATTTTACACCTAAGTACCACCTAACCAGGTACTTTAAAGAATTTAAAATAACACAAATTTTGGCCGGGGAAACAAGAACCATACCATTAGGCCAATAGATTATGAGTTGTATATTTATAGTTAATCCGTGTTTTTAAAATACCTCATTTGGGTAATACTGGTAGAACAAAAGTCGAAAACAATATTAATTTCTAATTACCAGTTGGTATTTAGAAATAAACCTAACGCATGTTTTTATCATATTAGATCACAAAGGGTTATCAATGTAAACACACCCATTACTTATACGGGCTACATCTGATACGGGCCGGTTGTATAACAGGGCGAACTCGTGTGCTACTGACCACGCGTATAGCGTTTTTTATAAAATAATTAAAATAAGTCAAATCAATAAGGAGTGCATTCAGGTGTGTATGTTACTACACAAGTACACAACGCTATTTATAAAACCCCTTTTATTTGATTTGATGTAATTTAATAGGGAGGGGAGGTTGTGTAATATTAGACGTTAAAAAAAACCCCTTTTTAGTTTTAAGAGATAAATGCAGGGGTTGTGATGTAAAAGATTTTGCATGAATTACGTACGTACATGTTTTATGCATGCACCATGAGGGCAATAGTCTTGCTCAATGATAATCGGGTTTTGAACTTTATCCATGGTAAGATCTTCAAAATTCATATCCGCAACCTCTCCCGGACACGAATCAGGCCATGTTTTGATCCGAACTCCATTCTCCGTGCACGTAAATACGCAGTTCTTCACCAAAACTCCCCTCACTGGTTTCTCTCCCCGGTTTCTACCCAAACTTCCAACACTTATCCCATGGCCCGGGCCGCATTTCACACCCTCAATGCGCAAGTTTTCACATCCATCCCCAATTGAGATACAATCATCACCGGTTCTAATGACGGAGTTCTTGATGGTGATGTGTTTCGACCACCCTAGGTGGATTCCATCGGTGTTCGGGCTCTCTGCAGGCGCTAGAATCTGGATTTTATCGAATGTTACATTTGTACACGACATCACGTTAGCATGGAAATTCTTGCTGTCCTTTGACGTTATTCCCGTGATCAAAGAATTCTGGATGAAGTTGAAGCTAAGATTCTGTGTCATTATAACATACAACAGTTATCTACACATGGATACATTATTCCCTTGATTTTGTCGGAACCATTAACAAATGCATATTAAACGTACGTGTGACCATGTACCCACTAAAATTCTTATTCAGATAGTATCATTCGTTTTGTTGTGCACTTCTTATTAATTATTTTCAAGTTGTCGACATTTTTAAGGTTTTGACATGATAAATGTTAATTATATACACATACATACATACTGAAGGCCACACGGTTTTCTTTTATGTGCGTTTATCTTGGGATTGTTGGATGGCCATGCCATGGCTCCACCAACACCATCTAACGTACCACAACCTGTAACAATATCATCAATCATTATGGCAGTCTTTTTTTCTCAAAAATGTTTTTTTTTAAACCTTGATTCACAAATGGGGCCAAAATAATTTATTTCAACAATTGGTGTCTCCGGACTTCGCATCAATCCGTGGTTTGATCTTTCTAAACAAACCAAGATCAGATTTGATGAGAAGACCGTTTTCGTAACAAAAACACTTTCAATTCGCACCATTTGAGAAATGAGGTTTTGGAAAAACAACACTTTTAAAACATAATATATATCACATATTGGAACCGATTGTTGAATAACTTATTTGAATGCCTAAAATCTATAAAATGTCAACCATTTTGTACCTGATAATGTAAGGCCATTCAGATAACTGAATGTAATCCATTGCTTTCCTTTTGGAATGAGCGCAGGATCCTTTGGGCCTGTCAAAATCGCATCGATTCTAACCTCGATTGACCCTTTGCAAGGTCCACGAAACTCGAACCAGTTCAAAAAAAATTGGCCTTTCGGAATAATCAGTAGGCTGTGTTTTGGTACACAGCATGCGGCCTTCCATGCAGCACCTAACGCCTATAAATCAATTGCATTGACACAATAAAAGGAATGAATATCAATAATAATAATAATAATAATAATAATAATAATAATAATAATAATAATAATAATAATAATAATAATAATAATAATAATAATAATAATAATTTGCATATTAATTTTTACATTCTTTCATAGCGTTTTTAAGGTTTTACCTTACTGATTTCGCAACCAGGCCTTGCGCCAAACTTTGTGACGTCCAAAACATGGGCCTTCGATACGGCAATGAACGTAAATAAAGCGAAAACCATTGTTGCTTTAGAGCCGGTCATGACTAAATTTTGGTTTGGATGATTAGATATCTGTGAAGTCAATTAATTTGTTTCAGATTGTTGTCTTATTTTGGATTTGAATGGCAGGAATAGATTGATGTTTTTGAACCAGAAAGAAGACTTACCACTATAATTTCTTATTTTAGAAACTTCTCTTACAAACTATGCATGTGATATACCTTTTTCAAGTATGATTCGAATATGGTTACGATGAAAAAATATACCTTTAATTTTGAGTTAGATAATTAACAAATGTATAAACGAGTGAAGAAACACTGATATAACAAATATAAAGACGAGCACAATGCAGAGATTATTGTATTAATGATGTCTGGACGATTACAAGTACTCGATTATAAATTTTAGAGTATTTCAACTATAATCAAACTTTCTCAACTATAAAAGAATTCTCTTAGGGTTTATTTGTTTGTGTAAGAGAATGATCCTTCTCCTCAGGGGAGAAGGGGTATTTATAGGCTCATGGGCCGTCCTGTGATTGGCTGATTCGAGAATGACAACTGTCCTGCGCGGGTTCCCCACGTTTGTCAACCGTTGGAGCTCAGGCGTTGTCCTCCTGTGATAGGTCCACGTGTCTTACAATCGTTCTTTCTGTCCTTTTTCTGTACCTCTGATGTGTGTAAATGTATATATAAAAATGTGCACAAGTTTTAATTAAAACGACTCACCTAAAAACTACACACGCACGGCAAGTGTACCGGTCGAAAAGCAGTAAACAGATAAGACCGAGTATCGAACCCAAAGACGCGAATGCAACTCTAGATCACAACCTATACCGAATACTAGCCTAAATAAATATATACTTAAATGTGGGGTTAAACTAATAATTATAAACTTAAAAGAAACTAAATATAAATAAAGTAACCTCAGCTGTTTATGGGAACTAGGAACTTGGAGAAATCGGATAGGAAGAAGGTTGGTTACTTAGGTAAAATCCCTAGACACTAGCAATAAATCCTGAATCTGGTAATTAACTTGAGACCCTATTCTTACCTAATAAACCTCCTGTCAAGGATAGCTCACTAGACTCAAGGCGGGACAAGTGTAGAAATGCTAAAATGGACCTGGATCGCCCTAGCGTACCAAAATCCCACAGAAATCAGATTAAAACCTCTCCTGGATTAAAACCCTCAAACTATGAAGCAGACTTAAACTCTACTGAAGAAAACCCAGGAAAACTCTAAACACGGACAAGTAGCGACTCCCGCCCTAGCGCTTGCCAACTACCGAACAATGCCTAGTTAGTTACCTAGCAAACTCGAGTTAGATTTCTCACCCTCAAGAATGGACTGCACGTCTTAGTTAATTTATTATATTAGTTTGTTATACTTGTGCCGTACTCCAACTCCAAATACTAGCACGCTAACCTAAGTTGACGAACTAGATTGATTTCAAGACCTAGGGGGTAGCTCTACATGCCTAGTTCCACAAAACCAATAAACAAACTTCAAATAAAATTAACACCAACACACATATATCAAATCCAACAATAAAATTAAAATCATGTAACACATCAAAATTAAAAACCAAGAATCATTAAAAACTGCAAATTTCGTGTCTAGTTCATAAACCTAAGCAACCATAAAAGTCTAGCTACTCATAATATTTAGAAACATAAATTCAAAGTTTATAAAAAACAATTTCATCATGTCTATAAAAACATAGAGCGAAAACTAAACCTAACCCAAGGCTCGTTGGCTATTGATCTTTAACGTGCCCGTGGCCTTTTATCCTTCCGTGCCCTTTCGCTCGTCTCCGTAGTTAGTGCGGTCCTTTTTGTCTTTTTGCGAAAGTCAAAGAATTGCAATTCAAATGTTGTTCGCTGCTCCGCCGAATTCCCTTCGTCTATTGATCGAAAAAAAATAAAATAATATATATCCATTCATTCGTGCGCCGCCTTCCTTTATTATTTTTTTAGCTTTATGGGCCGTAGCCCTTTTGTGGCAATTCTCAAAATCACGTTTGACTTTATTTGATTTTATTATTATAATTATTATTATTATTTAGTGGTATAACTTCGTGCTCTTGACTCGGGTGTTCTTGACTTGACCAAAGTCACTCGTTTATGCTCCAACATCCATGCAAACACCTACCAAAAAATAAAATAAAAATAAATAAGTACTAAAAATAACTAAAACAAATAAAAAACTAATAAACGCTATAATAAATAAAATAGACCAGTACAAGCCTAAAACTAATAAAAAACACTATCTAAATGACTCAAAAATTATACAAACTTTATACAGGAAATAGATGTATTTTACAATACATCAAATATCCCCACACTTATCTCTTTTTCGTCCCTGAAAAAGAATTAAGCTATGGAATCACAGTTAGGTTTACATTCAGTTTCAAAACATAGGTTACTTAATTAATAATCTACTAACGTGTTGATTGCGATTGCAGGTATATTGATTCTCTTAAACCCACACCGGTTTTCAAGCCCCTTTTTATTTATGTTAAGTTCATGTTGATTAGTCTATCTAGGGTCTCACTCGAAGGAAGCCACAGTTCCTCCTAATCCCGCCTCAAGCTTATGAAGCTAAAGGAACGACCAATTGACCATTTCCCAACCGTCTTATGTAGAAATCAAGAGAATTTAAAATCACTTTTTTTTTTTTTTTTTTGGCATACTTAACTCAGAGGGTGTGACCAATCCAAGTCGCTATCCCAGTGGCCAGGCATCTTAAGCTTCAGCATTTTTTTTTCATCTCAGCATACTTAACTCAGAGGGTGTGACCAATCCAAGTCGCTATCCCAGTGGCCAGGCACCTTAAGCTTCAGCATTTTTGCTTTGATTTCTATTTTTTTTAAGTGATTAGAAATTCTAACGGTTTTCTACTTATAACGGTGCTTCTTATACTATTTTTGGCGGTTTTGGTCTCCCCGTTTCTCCTAGATGAGAACCCACAAAATAGCCTAACATAATTAATTTATTACTTTTCTAAGGAAACCTTTCTACCGGCTGAGCCTACCCACATATCCCAAATCAGACACGTTTTCAATCAATTTTAATCTCTTATTATACATACTATTTGAAAACCGGACACCTAACTTTACCTATCATTTTCCATATTTTATATAATGCAAACTTCAAAATCAGGGACTTTTTTTTTTTTTCTCAAACGACTTAATATACAAACTACTCAAACGACTGTTTCCCATCCCCACACTTAAACTCTACATTGCCCTCAATGTAGGAATAGAAAACAACTCAAAATAAAAATAAAAAAAAATTCCGAATACAAAAATGAAAAAAAACGAGGGCAAATTGAAAAGGACTTAGCTCGTTAATTTTTCTTCGTAAGCTCTAGTCCAATTCAGCTCGATCGTATAGCATTTTGGTCGCGATCGGCTCTGACACACTAGTAAACTCTCGGGTTGCTTCAATATAACGTACAGCTCCAGAATCACCCGAATGGAGATTGAGTACGGGTGGTGCAATCCAAACCTGCGCATAACAAAACAAACAAACCCGAGCATAATACCGAACCACACAAAAATAAAAAGACTCAAACTACTAACTTAGACTCATAATTTAACAACAAACAAGAAAACGTACCTGCTTGGTAGAATGGCGGTGAATGGTGGTAGAACCAAATGGGTAGAAAAGAAAAAAAAAAATCTGGTTCTAGCTCAACGTGAAGGACACTGGTGATCACAACACGCGTTGCAAGAGAAAAAAAATATATAACTTTCCGGGGTAATAGCCGATCGCATAAGGCGAACAGGTCAGCCCAGACTCCTCACATTACGTGAAAAATCTTTTTTTCACAGAAAGTTAATTAATTTTTTTTTTTTTAAGAAAAAATCTCTTTTTTTACCCAAACCTTTTTCAAAACTCCCGCTTATAAAATATATATAAAGACAATACATGGGATCCGCTCATGTGAAATTTCCTCTACCTAAGCAAACACGCAAACCTGCAAACAGACTCAAAGACACAAAAAAAACAACAAAGAAAAAAATAGAAAGATAAAAACCTATGAACCACTACCGATTGACGGACCACAAATAAAAAAAATGAAAAGCTAGAAAAAAAAGAAAGAAAAAAAAAATAATAAATAAATAAATATGTATAAATATAAATTTACAAACTCTACAGAGCCTCCCCACACTTAAACTAAATCAGGGGGCTTCTCTTTTATCTGGACCCGATCCAACCCGTTTAATTCCACCCGGTCCATATCATTTAGCAAAATTACATTAGTGGAATTGAAAAATATTTTATCAAATTTAACAGGGTCAGGCCACCAATATTTAAATTTACCTGGACCAAACCTGATTCTTGGCATGTAATGAGGGGACTTGCTGTCTCTGCAACTCCTGACCCTCACCCTGTGTCGGTCCAGGTGCCTCTTCGCCTTCTCCCGTGGTGGTGGCCATGGTGGGTGGCACTAGTAGCAGTGTAATATCCAATGCCTGCACGGGCCGGCTGTGGTGTTCTTCTTCTTCCACCACTGCTTCTTTCTTATCTTCCTTGTTTGGTGACACTTGATCAAAATCTTTGTCCACTTCTGGAGCTGACAAATCAACTAACTCGTCACCAAACTCCGCTTCCCCATCAGCTGCTTCTTCAAGCAGGTTAGTGGTGTCTTCCTCTTCCACCACTTCTTCCTCAAACAGCCAACCTGTGGATTCTGAAAAATCCATATCTTCCTCAGCCTCCCCTATCTTCTCCATCATGGCTTTCCTATGTGCGTCCCAGGCTATCCTTTCTATCTCCTCACCATCACTCCAGACATCTGCCTCCCAAGGATATGTTGCTGAACTAGAGATCTGGCAAGGCTGCTCATCCTGCTGAACCAAAGGTGGGACTAAGGCGTCCATTATGGTCTCTGGCTCTAACCCTGAATCCTGCAAAATATCATCCTCACAAGACAAGTGTAAAGAATCATATGGGTCAGTTAAATCATGCACAGAATCAGATGAGTAAGGACAAACAGTTTCAGCAATGGGCCTAATACAATCAGGTAATGTAAATGTTACCATCTCGTCTGGGTCATCATATGTGAAATAAACATGCTGAACTGAAGGTGGGACTTCAACGTCCATTATGGTCTTCAGTTCATCCACCTGAGCCTCTAGCCTCTTAAGTGCCGCATCTTGTTCCCTCAAAGAGTCGGTGCGCTTGGATAGCAAAGAATCGATATCCTCGAGCATGAGCTGTTGTTTAGCTACTAGGGCGGCAAAGTCGGGCCTAGTGTGAGACGAGACATCCTGATAATCGGGGTGTGAATATAGATGTTGGCTAGGTGGATACATCTCAGCTTGTAGACGATCAGGCCGACTTTTTATTCTATCTGGTGACTCGGATGTTGCAGGGTTAAACCACTGGTTAGCCTGTGGGTATGAAGGCTGGTATGACTGATATGGCTGCGGCTGCAAATACGTGTTAGAATAATAATCCGTGGAATACCCCGATTAATATGAATGAGGGCATCTTATGGTAAAATGGGGTCCTCCGCAGATCTCGCACATGATAAAAAATTATATATTAAGAATAAAAAAAATAATAATAAGAAAAAAGAAAAAAAAAACAAAAATTATTCACAAAATAGTAGACTAGAAACGGATTGGATAATTCTCAAGAGTGCTAATTGCGTCCCCGGCAACGGTGCCAAAAACTTGATATGTGTAAATGTATATATAAAAATGTGCACAAGTTTTAATTAAAACGACTCACCTAAAAACTACACACGCACGGCAAGTGTACCGGTCGCAAAGCAGTAAACAGATAAGACCGAGTATCGAACCCAAAGACGCGAATGCAACTCTAGATCACAACCTATACCGAATACTAGCCTAAATAAATATATACTTAAATGTGGGGTTAAACTAATAATTATAAACTTAAAAGAAACTAAATATAAATAAAGTAACCTCAGCTGTTTATGGGAACTAGGAACTTGGAGAAATCGGATAGGAAGAAGGTTGGTTACTTAGGTAAAATCCCTAGACACTAGCAATAAATCCTGAATCTGGTAATTAACTTGAGACCCTATTCTTACCTAATAAACCTCCTGTCAAGGATAGCTCACTAGACTCAAGGCGGGACAAGTGTAGAAATGCTAAAATGGACCTGGATCGCCCTAGCGTACCAAAATCCCACAGAAATCAGATTAAAACCTCTCCTGGATTAAAACCCTCAAACTATGAAGCAGACTTAAACTCTACTGAAGAAAACCCAGGAAAACTCTAAACACGGACAAGTAGCGACTCCCGCCCTAGCGCTTGCCAACTACCGAACAATGCCTAGTTAGTTACCTAGCAAACTCGAGTTAGATTTCTCACCCTCAAGAATGGACTGCACGTCTTAGTTAATTTATTATATTAGTTTGTTATACTTGTGCCGTACTCCAACTCCAAATACTAGCACGCTAACCTAAGTTGACGAACTAGATTGATTTCAAGACCTAGGGGGTATCTCTACATGCCTAGTTCCACAAAACCAATAAACAAACTTCAAATAAAATTAACACCAACACACATATATCAAATCCAACAATAAAATTAAAATCATGTAATCCTACACATCAAAATTAAAAACCAAGAATCATTAAAAACTGCAAATTTCGTGTCTAGTTCATAGACCTAAGCAACCATAAAAGTCTAGCTACTCATAATATTTAGAAACATAAAATCAAAGTTTATAAAAAACAATTTCATCATGTCTATAAAAACATAGAGCGAAAACTAAACCTAACCCAAGGCTCGTTGGCTATTGATCTTTAACGTGCCCGTGGCCTTTTATCCTTCCGTGCCCTTTCGCTCGTCTCCGTAGTTTGGTGCGGTCCTTTTTGTCTTTTTGCGAAAGTCAAAGAATTGCAATTCAAATGTTGTTCGCTGCTCCGCCGAATTCCCTTCGTCTATTGATCGAAAAAACATAAAATAATATATATCCATTCATTCGTGCGCCGCCTTCCTTTATTATTTTTTTAGCTTTATGGGCCGTAGCCCTTTTGTGGCAATTCTCAAAATCACGTTTGACTTTATTTGATTTTATTATTATAATTATTATTATTATTTAGTGGTATAACTTCGTGCTCTTGACTCGGGTGTTCTTGACTTGACCAAAGTCACTCGTTTATGCTCCAACATCCATGCGAACACCTACCAAAAAATAAAATAAAAATAAATAAGTACTAAAAATAACTAAAACAAATAAAAAACTAATAAACACTATAATAAATAAAATAGACCAGTACAAGCCTAAAACTAATAAAAAACACTATCTAAATGACTCAAAAATTATACAAACTTTATACAGGAAATAGATGTATTTTACAATACATCAAATATCCCCACACTTATCTCTTTTTCGTCCCTGAAAAAGAATTAAGCTATGGAATCACAGTTAGGTTTACATTCAGTTTCAAAACATAGGTTACTTAATTAATAATCTACTAACGTGTTGATTGCGATTGCTGGTATATTGATCCTCTTAAACCCACACCGGTTTTCAAGCCCCTTTTTATTTATGTTAAGTTCATGTTGATTAGTCTATCTAGGGTCTCACTCGAAGGAAGCCACAGTTCCTCCTAATCCCGCCTCAAGCTTATGAAGCTAAAGGAACGACCAATTGACCATTTCCCAACCGTCTTATGTAGAAATCAAGAGAATTTAAAATCACTTTTTTTTTTTTTTTTTGGCATACTTAACTCAGAGGGTGTGACCAATCCAAGTCGCTATCCCAGTGGCCAGGCATCTTAAGCTTCGGCATTTTTTTTTCATCTCAGCATACTTAACTCAGAGGGTGTGACCAATCCAAGTCGCTATCCCAGTGGCCAGGCACCTTAAGCTTCAGCATTTTTGCTTTGATTTCTATTTTTTTTTTAAGTGATTAGAAATTCTAACGGTTTTCTACTTATAACGGTGCTTCTTATACTATTTTTGGCGGTTTTGGTCTCCCCGTTTCTCCTAGATGAGAACCCACAAAATAGCCTAACATAATTAATTTATTACTTTTCTAAGGAAACCTTTCTACCGGCCGAGCCTACCCACATATCCCAAATCAGACACGTTTTCAATCAATTTTAATCTCTTATTATACACATACTATTTGAAAACCGGACACCTAACTTTACCTATCACAAACTGAAATTTTGCATGCATTGATAAGAAACAACTTCAAACAATCTCGTCTCGGGATAGCAATAGACTTTCAAGCACCATTGTTCTCTGAAACTGTTAAGTTTGGAAAAGGGAGGGGGGGTCAACTAAAAGTTGGTGAGAATACATAGACCTAGTCTAGCAATACGTTTGTAAGTTTCAAAAGTTTAGCAATTCATATGTCTATTGTATATCAAAGTCTACATGTAGAAACAAAAACACAAATGATAGTATGCACATAATCAATCCTCCGACAAAGTTTAGGTCCATCCCGCATCCACGGTTCTCCTTATAAAGTTTGGAACGATAAAAATCACCCGCGCTCCCCATAGAAATGGTCAACGAATCTAGGTGGGGTTGTCAATCCAATAGTTAATAAAAGATGGTGAATGTGAAAATAGTTAATAAAGGGTTTATTTTATAGGTTTTGAAAGAGACACAAGTAGTAAGGAGATGATCTAGCAGCATGAATCGTGGGGTTTGTTTCAAGGGTTAAAATCAAGCGTATGAGAATACATGATTGTGGTAAATGCCAAAATCGAAAAAGTTTGGACTAGTTGAAAATAAGTAGGTGTCAATGGAGAAATTGGAGATTGAATTTTATTCATGAGGATGGAAATATTTTATTTTCAAAATTGGTTTTGTACATAAAACAAAAGTTGTTAAATAGTACAAACTAAGTGGCTTTAGATCAGAATATTTCAGTTAGTCGAAGATTTTAAACACGACAATAGGTTTTATAGATCAAGGTGCCATTATATCGAAAATCCTTTGTTATACTAATGAATAAACATTTAAATTTAGAAATTAAGTTTGAGGACATGTTTTGACAAAAATATGTATTTTCCATAGTTTATAGGTGATGAAAATTTAACAATATTAAGAAATCTTTAGTGTTGTGCTAGGGTATGCTCATGTTAGGACAAAAAGGATTGGTGAAACCACTTTTGCAAACCTTGGTCTAATTCACTTTCTGTCAAAATACTCTAAGTATGGAACTGCTGAAGGCAAAGAATCAAACTGCTGAAGAAGAGATTCAGAAGTGCTGAAGAAGAAGTCATTAGAAGTTCTGAAGTTCAAACCAGACACTTCTACTGAAGAACTACTGAAGACAAACTACTCATCAGTAGTTTGTCATTCATCAGTACTTGAAGAAGATCTTTTCCACCGCCTTTGTATATCAGTAGTTTAATACTTTAGTATTTCGTTTTGCTTTATGTACAAGTTCCAAGACTGCAACTTGTTGCAACTTGTTTCTGAACTTGCTTTTTAGCAAGGTTCATGTATTTGTAAAGTCTATAAATAGAAGGATTCATCCTTCTGTTTTAGACATTGATTTTAATACAAGAAATCCTTCAACACTTATTATTGTTATTTCCATTTCGTGTTTACTGAGAATCTGTCAAAGTGTTTCATTATCATTCAATACTTAGATTCTCAATAAACACTTCTCATTTATTAGTTCTTGATTCCAGGGGGAGTAATAACCCCTGTTGATAAGTGTAGCTATAAACTTATAAACATTCCGCTGTGCTATCACTCACCAAGAACTTGCTAAACACTTAAGTGTCAACTAGCAAGTTCAACTAAAAGAGCAGCTTACTGATCCAACAATTGGTATCAGAGCTCTGGTTTATCTGATCACATATCAATCTAACAAATTGAGAATTAGACACAGGCTCTTATTGATATTCAATAAAGGATTATAAGCTCACTTTTATCAACATCCATCACTTTAAGAGATATTTGACAAATCAATACTCTTTAAAATGGATCCTCATAATACTGGTTCTGCCACTAAACCTGCCATGCTTGTAAGAAATGAATATAACATATGGCAAAAGAGAATGGCACATACCTTGTCACAGACCAACACAGGTTGTTGGAGATCTGTGATATATGGTCCTCATAAACCAGTAAACATAAATCTTGAAACTAAGGAAGAGATTCCAAAAGAACCAAAAGACTATACTGATGATGATTTCCTAAAACTTGAGCTTGATGCAAAAGCTTTCTCTATGTTGGCAATGGCACTCCCAAATGAAATCTATTCTGGACTATTACATTGTGATAGTGCCAAAGAGCGTTGGGACTGTCTAAAAGAACAGTTTGGAGGAACTGAAGAGGTGATTGCCAACACCAGAGAAATCTTGGCTCAACAGTATGAAACTTTTGCTCACATTAATGGGGAAACTTTAACTCAGCAATTTGAAAGATTTTCCTCATTAATATCTGAGCTAAAACTAAACGGTCAGACCTATACAACTGTATCTATGCTTTATAGATTTTTAAGGTCTTTACCTGATAAATGGGAAACATACTCAATAGTCTTAAGATCTTCACCAGATTTTAGCTCCCTCACTCTTACAAAACTTCATGGGAGATTACTTACTTTTGAGAGAGAAATTGATCAAAAGAAAAAGTTACAAAATTCTGGTAAAACTGCTGATGACTATCTACCTGGTAGTACAGCACTATTGGGACAAGACTCACCAACTTGCTCAAATAGTTTTGGATCTTTTGACCACATTGACATAACTGCTGGGATCTCATCTGAAAGATCATTCCCAGGTTATGACAATAATGACTTTGGTCAAACTGCTGATAACATGTGTTTTATCATGGATGACTTAAATAGTTTCAGCAGTGATGACCTTGAAGAAATGAATATTTTGCACCAACTGGCCATGTTAAGTTTAAAAACAAATAAATTTTACAAAAGGTCAGGAAGGAAGTTTCCAGGACTTAACAGTTCTACAAAAATTGGTTTTGACAAATCTAAACTTAGATGTCACAAGTGTCAAAAGTTGGGACACTTTGCTAGAGAATGTAGAAGCTCTGGCTTTAACCAATCTCAGTCTGGAAACAATTTTAACCCCAATTATAACAGGAATAATGGAACACAAGGGAGTGCACATTTTGTATAGGCACAAGCTCCACAACACCAATATGTGCCACAAGTACAATATGTACAGATGCCTGCTCAACAGATGCAGAGCCAACAATCAATCCCTCCCTTTCCAGCTGCTCAACAACCTCCACAGTAACAACAACCCTCTCAACAAAGTCTATTTACCTCAGGGTATGTTGACTGGAGCAGTCTTCCTTTTGACACCACAGAGTGCAATCCTGATGCAGACAACAAAATGTTTAACATCAACTAGGGAGAGCCTGACAATGGCAGAAAGAACTTTGCCTTAATGGCATTTGAGGGATGCTCCTCAAAATCTGCCTAGTCACAGGTATCAAAAGAATCTTTGACAAAACTATGTTCAAATTCATGCAAAGAATCTTTTGCTCTCATAAGAGAGACAAATGTGCACTTACAAGGAAAAGCTAATGATTCTGAGAGAAAACTCACTCAGATAAAATGTGATTTAGAAAGAAAACTTTCTGCAAAAACAAAAGAAGTTTCTAAATTATCTAACTCTGCTATTGAAACCCAAGCACAAATCAAAATAATGATTAATGACCTAGGAAATGTCAGACAAGAGCTTGCTGACACCAAGGTCACATGTGAAAAATGGGTGGAATCTTGTAAGGGGTACCAACTATTGCTAAACAAACAAAGTGCTTCAAATGTTAGGTTTGGCATAGGGTACAATCACACTGAAACACCAACAGATTTCTCTCCCAAAACTACTGAAGATGGGAGAAAAATTGTTTCAGGTGAAACTTCTGAAGAGGAAGAATGCACATCTTTCCATGAAAACTTTCTAAAATCACACAAAGAAAGTTCTTCAGAAGTATTGACTAAATCTGACTTTAAGTCATCAGCAGTTTCAACTACATCAGGAGTTGAGAACCTGAAAACTACTGATGACCTAAAACCAATCAAAACAATCAGAGATTTGTCTTTGAAAGAAAAGACAAAAGAATGTGAAATTTGTGGTCTGTTCAACCATAAAACAGAATTTTGCAGATATAGAAAGGGTATTCAGTTTAATAAGAAAAATCAACAACTTGTTGTGGGGGAACAAATCAAAAATGATTATGTAAAAACCTTTTCTCCCAAGAAACTGTCACACCCTTAAAATCCACTTGCGGAGTTTTACCGCGAGGCGCATGACAAATCAGGATCCAAGTCAACGATCACAATAAACAAATCTAAATGAACATATGCAATTTCAAAAACATAGTTTAAAATTCGCAAATACAGCGGAAGCTTATTCTCAAAACATAATCCAAAAGTAAACCAAATCATTCAATGTTTGAAAACCATGCAAACCTAACTAGACGCCGTGCAGACGCGTGCACCCTAGTTCCGTAGTGCTACCTTAGCGACCTGAGAAAACATGTAAGAGTTACGTCAGCACAAAAATGCTGGTGAGTTCACAGGTTTTGTAATCAAAGTATCAAGTTCAACCTGTCCATACTATATCAATTTGTAAACCAAGTACGCTAGCTAGGCGTATGTTTTGTTACTACAACGATTGGAAAACCATTACTAACTCGCAAACCAGATGTCGTGCCCGAATAGTAAACCTGTTCCTGTTTGAGACAATATGCACTCGCTCGGCCCTCCAAGCCGACGAGCGGGGTTGGTTACTCCCAATAGATCTATTCACATTTCCCCGTTGTGCTAACCCGCACATTCATGGTTTCCCCCGGGACTTCCAAAGATCGTATAGTAAACCATAGAAACCCATAGTATGACAGTTGTTACCAAAACATAAGTTTAACACATGTTTTCTCCCCCAAAAAGTGAAACCAGTTAAAAGAGGGGCCGTAAACTCACCTTAACGTGCAAGCAAAGAATCCGAACAGCAAGTAATATATGCTACCGACACCCTAATAACTGTGTCATTAAGTGAGTATAGGCGTAATATCATTACACCATATAACTCGTTTGTCCAAGGCGTTTTAAATGTTCAAAAGCGTGTAAGTGACACCTAGTGATTCTACATGCATAAGTAAATCCTACGGACCCGTTGGTGAATACGTTGGTTACAATTAGTTTCTACATTTCGTATGTGTCTCAGACAAGTGTACTTCAGTTCATGTCAATTCCATACCACCTAAGACCTCAATTAATCACATAAGCACATAATACACAATCTGTGTTTTCAGGACAGATTGTGCGCCATCAAAACGAATTTATTTAAAATAGCAAATCAGTGAGTTAACCTCCCAAATTTTTACTGAATTTTCTTTGGGATTCACTTAACAATACCTATTTTTGTTTTGTCTTAAATCCAAACAAAAAAAAATTAAAATTCGTCTAATACATCTATGTTCAGAAAATCTTCCTAACAGGTCAGTTTGGTAGATAAATTCCTAAAAATTGTGTATTCATCCAAACAGGATGAATCCACTTGGAAAACTCATATTGCTCCAATATTAACCTTCTGTAAAAATTTCACAACCCAACTCTTTATAAAACTTGATTTATGATGTTTCAAAGTTGACTCAGTTTGATACCCGAAATTCTGACCTGACCTATTTTAAATGAAAATTCCAAAAACATATCAAACGACATCCAAATCAGATGATTTTGCCCATTCTAAAAAGCTAAGACAATGTACAATCTATTCATGCAAAGAATCGATCAAACCAATTATTTTCAAGCCACGAAACAGACCCTACAAGTCGACATTCAGAATCTGTCCAGATTCTAATCATGCAATATTATCAATTATATCAAACCCTAGTTGCATATTATCAATCAATAACACCTAATAATCATCATACAACATTAGTAAGAACCACATCTGATCAAAACCCTAATTATACATCACAAACATCATTATTCACAAACCCTAGAAGTCTAAAACATCAAGAACATGCATAATCATGCAAAGCATATAACATTCATTATATAACAATGTGCTTAACCCTTTTAATCTTCGTAATCATCATGTTTTAACTTTTATAAAATACTTTCAGACCTGGACAAACAAGGTTTTGATGTTTTAAAACAATTTAAAGAAGATTAAAACATAAGGGAATGAAGATTATACCACAAACACTCCAAAACAACCAACCGAACGCTCTCCAAGCTTCCCGATTGATGTTCTTGAGCTTTAGCAGGTGGTTTAGGGTTAATAATTCGTGTGGGGCAGAAAGGGGGCGATTAGGGTTGAGTTTAGGGGTTGCATGGGGGTTAAGGATGCTTAAATAAGAGTTTAAGGCGGTTTAAACCCGTCAGACATGAGCGAGCGGCCGCTCGGGCCCTGTGAGCGGCCGCTCACAGGCCCGAGGCCCTCGTTCGTGTCTCGTTTCATCACCCGACGCGTTATCCTTTGACGTTTTCGTTATTTCGGACCGTAACAAGTGCAACCCCATGTGTTAAGACCCTAATCAACCTCATACTCCACTTTTAGTGATTTTTATTAACGTATTCGGTTTAGGTTCACATAATCACGTATGGTTTTCACATAAGTTCATCAACTATCACAGAGACACATAAGTTCGTTATTCACCAACGTCCGAGGTTCACTAATCATGTAATCACATATTAACTCACAACAATGCACGTATGTCCTGTCTAGCTATCTAGCTAACCCTAGTTAAGTATAATATACGCGTGACTCGCTAAGGTAGACTTTAATCTAGACAACGTTGTTAACCAGAATTTGCCGGGTGTCACATCATCCCCACGTTAAAAGAATTTTCGTCCCGAAAATTGCACAAGTACCAAAAGGAATAACAAAAGAAACAGGCAAAAGATAGAAACCAAGAGAGAGATTTACCCGAGTTGTCACATCATCCCCACGTTAAAAGGAATCATTCAGCTGCAGTGGTAACATATCTCGATTCGAACGCTTCCTTAGGAAAGAGATGAGGATACTTAGACTTCATCTGATCCTCCCGTTCCCAAGTGTACTCTGGTCTCCGGTTCGAGTTCCAGCGAACCTTAACAATGCGAATCTTGCTATGACGTAGGCTACGAATCTTGTAATCAAGAATCTCAACAGGTTCCTCCACAATCCGAAGACGATCATCAACCTTGATCTCTTCCAGTGGAACAATAAGAGACTCGTCAGCCAGACACTTCTTTAAGTTGGACACATGGAAGACGTTATGTACGTTGCCGAGCTCCGTCGGTAAATCAAGACGATATGCCACCGGTCCAATCCGTTCCAGGATTGTAAATGGGCCGACATACCGAGGGTTGAGTTTGCCACGCTTCCCAAAGCGTATGACGCCCTTCCACGGTGAAACTTTTAGAAGTACCTTGTCATCAACTTGGAATTCTAATGGCTTGCGACGCTGATCGGCATAACTCTTTTGCCGATCCCGTGCCGCTGCCAACCGGTTACGAATCTGTACGATCTTTTCCGAAGTTTCGTACACTAACTCAGGCCCAGTGAGTTGACTCTCACCCACCTCAGCCCAAGAAAGAGGAGACCGGCATTTCCGCCCGTACAGTGCCTCGAACGGAGCTGCCTTGATGCTCGTGTGGTAACTGTTGTTGTAAGAGAATTCTACTAACTGTAGGTGAGCTTCCCAACCTTTGCCAAAATCGATCGCACATGCTCGCAGAATGTCTTCTAAGGTTTGAATCGTGCGTTCACTCTGACCGTCAGTCTGTGGGTGATAAGCTGTACTCATGTCCAGCTGAGTACCCAAAGCCTTGTGCAAAGACTTCCAAAAGTGAGAAGTAAAGTGGGAGTCACGATCCGAAATAATAGAAACCGGCACCCCGTGCCTAGAATCAACTTCCTTTAGATAAAGACGAGCCAAACGATCCATGGTGTCGGTCTCCTTAATAGCGAGAAAATGGGCTGATTTCGTCAACTGATCAACAATCACCCATATCTTATCATTCCCGCTCGGTTACTTAGGTAGTTGCGTGACAAAATCCATTGTAATCCGTTCCCATTTCCACTCCGGAATTTCAGGTTGTTGCAAGAGTCCCGACGGTTTCTGGTATTCCACCTTGACCTTAGCACAGGTCAAGCATTTGCTCACGTATGAGGCTATATCCGACCTCATGTTTGGCCACCAGTAAAGCACCTTCAGATCTTGGTACATCTTGTCCGAACCAGGATGAATAGAATACCGGGACTTGTGAGCCTCATCTAAGACAAGCTCCCGAAGTCCCCCGAATAAAGGAACCCATATGCGTTCTGCGAAGTAGTGCAGGCCATCAGGCCTTCGCTCGAGGTGTTTGTCGGCACCGTGCATAGTCTCAGCTTTAAGGTTTTCCTCCTTCAAAGCTTCTAACTGAGCAGAACGGAGTTGGTCAGGTAGAGAGGAATGAATGGTGAGCTGCAACGCCCGAACGCGACGAGGATTACTTGATTCCTTCCTGCTCAAGGCGTCTGCTACTACATTCGCCTTGCCAGGATGGTACTTAATAGCGCAATCATAGTCGTTCAGGAGTTCAACCCAACGAGGCTGTCGTATATTCAAATGTTGTTGGTCGAAAATATGTTGAAGACTCTTGTGATCGGTGTAGATGATGCATTTGGTACCGTACAAGTAATGTCTCCAGATTTTCAACGCGAAAACCACTGCACCCAATTCCACGTCATGGGTGGTGTAGTTCCTCTCGTGCACCTTGAGTTGCCGAGAAGCATACGCAATCACTTTCTTGCGTTGCATCAACACGCAACCGAGACCATGAATAGAAGCATCACTGTAAACAACGAAATCATCAGGGCCGCCAGGCAAGGACAAAATAGGAGCAGAACAAAGTTTAGACTTTAGTTTTTGAAATGCTGACTCTTGTGGTTCACCCCAGGCGAATTTCCTATCCTTCTGAGTAAGAGTGGTGAGGGGTTGAGCGATCTTCGAGAACCCCTTAATGAAACGACGATAATAGCCCGCAAGGCCTAGGAATTGCCGCACCTCAGTTGGCGTCTTTGGTGCTTCCCAGTCCTTGATCGCTTCGATCTTAGCTGGATCGACATGGATTCCTAGTTCATTAACCACATGTCCTAGGAACTGAACTTCGCGTAACCAAAAGTCACACTTTGAGAACTTAGCGTAAAGTTGTTCCCGTCGCAAAAGTTCCAAAACCAAATGCAGGTGTTCCTCGTGTTCGGTCTTGTTCTTGGAGTAAATTAGGATGTCATCAATAAACACGATGACGAACTTGTCAAGATATGGTTTGCAAACGCGGTTCATCAAATCCATGAAAACCGCCGGTGCGTTTGTGAGACCGAAAGGCATGACCAAGAACTCAAAATGGCCATAACGTGTACGGAAGGCAGTCTTTGCAACGTCAGCTTCCCTTACGCGCAACTGGTGATAACCGGACCTCAAATCAATCTTAGAATAGTAGCTAGAACACTGGAGTTGGTCGAATATATCATCAATACGTGGAAGAGGATAACGGTTCTTGATGGTCACTTTGTTCAATTCTCTGTAATCCACACACAATCGAAAACTTCCATCCTTCTTCTTAACGAACAGAATCGGGGCTCCCCAAGGGGAAGAACTTGGTCTAATGAAACCCTTGTCCAAGAGTTCCTGTAACTGACTGGACAATTCCTGCATCTCGGGAGGTGCAAGACGGTAGGGGGCCCGAGCAATAGGAGCAGCCCCCGGTAAAAGATCAATACCGAACTCAACCTGACGATGGGGAGGAAGACCAGATAAATCATCGGGAAATACATCAGGAAACTCGCGTACAACAGGAATATCGTCGATCTTCTTCTCATCGGTAGAGGAAACAGATAAAAGTGCCAAAACGGCCGAATAACCCTTTCGAAGATACTTAAGGTCTTTCATTGTGGAGATGAGATTTAGCGGAGCACCGCCCTTGATACCGTACACAGAAAGGAATTCTCCATCAGGGAGGGGAATCCGAATAATCTTGTCGTAACAAACGATCTCAGCGCGATACAAAGACAACCAATCCATGCCTACAACAACGTCAAAACTACCCAAAGGTACCGGCATAAGGTCGATGGGGAACGACAAACCCGACAACTCTAGTTGACACTCCCGAAGGATACAAGTAGCTTCAATCTTTTTACCGTCAGCCAACTCAATTACATATTTAGCCTCTAATGGTACGGGTACTACATCTAGCAGTCGACTAACTTCCATAGATATAAAACTTTTATCGGCACCGGAATCAAATAAAACACTAACAGAGCGATTATTGAGAAGGAACGTACCGGTAACTGTGTCAGGATCCTGCCTAGCCTCAGCGGCTCCAATGACGAAGGCACGTGCATTCCTGCCACCGCCCTCGTTGTTCCCGTTACCGTTTCTATCCCTCACATCCCCGCCCTGCTTCAGTTTCGGGCACTCCTTCTTGTAATGCCCAGTCTCCCCACAGTTGTAACAACCTTGTTTTCCCGTAGTTCCTTGAGCAGTATGAGCCGGGATAGTACTTGGGGCCTGGGTCGATGGAAGTGTTGCCCGACAATCTTTAGCAAAATGCCCAAGTCGCTGACAGCGATGGCAACGATTACGGTCGTAGTCCCCCTGATGATGACGCCCACATTTGTTGCACTTAGGTAATCTTCCCGCATAACCACCCGGTTTGGTACCAGAAGAAGAAGAACCCCCGCTATCGAATCTCTTACCCTGTTGTGTTGATGCTGGCACAGATCCTTTCCCCTCATTATCCCACTTACGCTTGTTATTCTCCAGGGCCTTGACAATCGAACCCTTAGAAGGCAAGATACCCTCATTCACCTTCAAGTTTGTCATCCTATGAGCCGATCGGACCACCTCTGAGTATGTAGGAAGATTCCCCGCAGCCACCAACCCGGCGATCTCTGGTACTAGCCCCGAGATATAGTGTTCAATCCTCCGGTATTCCGGCACATGCAGATCAGGACACAGCACTGCCAACTCATTACGCCTTACCGTATACTTTTCAATCTCTGACCCGGTCATCTTGAGGTTCCACACCTCCTCTAGTTTCTGAATTTCTTCCCTTGGACAGTACTCTCGCTTCAGTAGTTGAACGAAATTTTCCCAAGGCATAGCATAAGCCTCCCCTATACCCATATTCTGGGTGATATTGTTCCACCAGGTCAAAGCAACATCCTGGAATAACGCAGCAGCATACTTGACTCGATCCTCTGGGAGACAGTTGCACATCAGAAACACTGACTCCACCTTTTCCAGCCACCTGAGCAAGCTCACCGCACCCTCAGTGCCAGAGAATTCCTAGGGCTTACAGTCCCGAAACATCTTGTAGGTACACATGGGTGGGGGTGGGTTAACAGGACCACCTAAAATAAAACGCATGAGAACCCACGAAAGATGTAAACAAGGTTCACCAATGAGGCAAAAGTGGATAAATCAACTTACCACCACCATTGTGCCCTAACTGAAAGGCAGCTTGGAGCAAGTTGTTCAGATCTTCTTGTGTTAGGTTTACACCTCCATGACGACCACCACCACCACGACCACCGCCACGCCCACCAGCGCGGCCAGCTCCACGTCCTCCTCGTACTCCAGACATGATTCTGACAGAAAGGACGAGAAAAGTTTAGTTTCACAGCTAATGGTAACCACTAGCATTCACAAGATCAAAGCTAGATCCAACTCAGGACTATCCATTCAAACCCAGAGCTCACTAGGGCTTTCATGCATTTCGGTTTATGATTTTGTGTGCACCCAAAATGATAAACCGCTCTACATGGTCCTCCAATTGTTCTCCTAGTTCAAAGTTCAAATCACCGGACATAGACTCTTAGCTATACACCGTAATGCTATGGTAGTTTATGGCAAGTGTTTCTATTGGAGTATGAAAGGGAGATGTCCGAGCCTTGGACAAATCTCAAGAGTACACGATTTACCCCAATATACCACACTGCCTAGAAAGCAAGTAACCCGACCTATGATAAAACGGATGATGTAACATAGGAAGGTCAGATGATTTAGAAACACCCCGACAAGCCCATACGTAATCCACCATAATGTTTAGTTCTATGTGATCGTCTAGTGTGTGCGACTCGGCTATAGACTAGACTCTACATGCAGTCCTAGTTCACTAAAACCTGGCTCTGATACCAATCTGTCACACCCTCAAAATCCACTTGCGGAGTTTTACCGCGAGGCGCATGACAAACCAGGATCCAAGTCAACGATCACAATAAACAAATCTAAATGAACATATGCAATTTCAAAAACATAGTTTAAAATTCCCAAATACAGCGGAAGCTTATTCTCAAAACATAATCCAAAAGTAAACCAAATCATTCAATGTTTGAAAACCATGCAACCCTAACTAGACGCCGTGCAGACGCGTGCGCCCTAGTTCCGTAGTGCTACCTTAGCGACCTGAGAAAACATGTAAGAGTTACGTCAGCACAAAAATGCTGGTGAGTTAACAGGTTTTGTAATCAAAGTATCAAGTTCAACCTGTCCATACTATATCAATTTGTAAACCAAGTACGCAAGCTAGGCGTATGTTTTGTTACTACAACGATGGAAAACCATTACTAACTCGCAAACCAGATGTCGTGCCCGAATAGTAAACCTGTTCCTGTTTGAGACAATATGCACTCGCCCGGCCCTCCAAGCCGACGAGCGGGGTTGGTTACTCCCAATAGATCTATTCACATTTCCCCTTGTGCTAACCCGCACATTCATGGTTTCCACCGGGACTTCCAAAGATCGTATAATAAACCAAGAAACCCATAGTATGACAGTTGTTACCAAAACATAAGTTTAACACATGTTTTCTCCCCCAAAAAGTGAAACCAGTTAAAAGAGGGGCCGTAAACTCACCTTAACGTGCAAGCAAAGAATCCGAACAGCAAGTAATATATGCTACCGACACCCTAATAACAGTGTCATTAAGTGAGTATAGGCGTAATATCATTACACCATATAACTCGTTTGTCCAAGGCGTTTTAAATGTTCAAAAGCGTGTAAGTGACACCTAGTGATTCTACATGCATAAGTAAATCCTACGGACCCGTTGGTGTATACGTCGGTTACAATTAGTTTCTACATTCCGTATGAGTCTCAGACAAGTGTACTTCAATTACATGTCAATTCCATACCACCTAAGACCTCAATTAATCACATAAGCACATAATAGACGATCTGTGTTTTCAGGACAGATTGTGCGCCATCAAAACGAATTTATTTAAAATAGCAAATCAGTGAGTTAACCTCCCAAATTTTTACTGAATTTTCTTTGGGATTCACTTAACAATACCTATTTTTTTTTGTCTTAAATCCAAACACAAAAATAATTAAAATTCGTCTAATACATCTATGTTCAGAAAACCTTCCTAACAGGTCAGTTTGGTAGATAAATCCCCAAAAATTGTGTATTCATCCAAACAGGATGAATCCACTTGGAAAACTCATATTACTCCAATATTAACCTTCTGTAAAAATTTCACAACCCAACTCTTTATAAAACTTGATTTATGATGTTTCAAAGTTGACTCAGTTTGATACCCGAAATTCTGACCTGACCTATTTTAAATGAAAATTCCAAAAACATATCAAACGACATCCAAATCAGATGATTTTGCCCATTCTAAAAAGCTAAGACTATGTACAATCTATTCATGCAAAGAATCGATCAAACCAATTATTTTCAAGCCACGAAACAGACCCTACAAGTCGACATTCAGAATCTGTCCAGATTCTAATCATGCAATATTATCAATTATATCAAACCCTAGTTGCATATTATCAATCAATAACACCTAATAATCATCATACAACATTAGTAAGAACCACATCTGATCAAAACCCTAATTATACATCACAAACATCATTATTCACAAACCCTAGAAGTCTAAAACATCAAGAACATGCATAATCATGCAAAGCATATAACATTCATTATATAACAATGTGCATAACCCTTTTAATCTTCGTAATCATCATGTTTTAACTTTTATAAAATACTTTCAGACCTGGATAAACAAGGTTTTGATGTTTTAAAACAATTTAAAGAAGATTAAAACATAAGGGAATGAAGATTATACCACAAACACTCCAAAACAACCAACCGAACGCTCTCCAAGCTTCCCGATTGATGTTCTTGAGCTTTAGCAGGTGGTTTAGGGTTAATAATTCGTGTGGGGCAGAAAGGGGGCGATTAGGGTTGAGTTTAGGGGTTGCATGGGGGTTAAGGATGCTTAAATAAGAGTTTAAGGCGGTTTAAACCCGTCAGACATGAGCGAGCGGCCGCTCGGGCCCTGTGAGCGGCCGCTCACAGGCCCGAGGCCCTCGTTCGTGTCTCGTTTCATCACCCGACGTGTTATCCTTTGACGTTTTCGTTATTTCGGACCGTAACAAGTGCAACCCCATGCGTTAAGACCCTAATCAACCTCATACTCCACTTTTAGTGATTTTTTATTAACGTATTCGGTTTAGGTTCACATAATCACGTATGGTTTTCACATAAGTTCATCAACTATCACAGAGACACATAAGTTCGTTATTCACCAACGTCCGAGGTTCACTAATCATGTAATCACATATTAACTCACAACAATGCACGTATGTCCTATCTAGCTATCTAGCTAACCCTAGTTAAGTAGAATATACGCGTGACTCGCTAAGGTAGACTTTAATCTAGACAACGTTGTTAACCAGAATTTGCCGGGTGTCACAGAAACAACAACCAGGATAAACCCTTTCTCAGAAAAAGACAAAATCTCAACAAAAGTCTTTTTCTCAAAATTCTCTTTCAGTAGTTAGACCTAAATCAACAGCAGTTTCACAAACTGCTGAGATTAAAGATCTCATGGACATGGTACAACTACTGATGACCAAAGTTGATGGTGGTCCTCCAAAGGATACCACCATTGTACTTAATGCAAAATCCACTGCCAAAAAGACATGGATTTCTAAACTTGGTCAAGAACAAACTGTAAATGTTCTCAAGAGCAAACCCAAAGCCAAACTGGCTTGGGTTCCTAAATCTAACTAATTTGCTATAATGTGCAGAGAGTTTCCAGAGGCTTGAATAGCATTTGGTATGTAGACAGTGGAGGCTCAATGCACATGACAGGATGCAGATACCTGATAAACAATTTTATCAGTCAAAGAGATGGATCTGTGTCCTTTGGGAACAATGCTAAGGGATATGTGCTAGGACATGGAAATGTCTCCTCTGTTAAAATACAGTTTGACAAGGTCAATCTGGTTGAAAACCTTGAGTACAACTTGCTAAGTGTGTCACAGATGTGTGATAAAGGATATTCTTCCTTTTTCACAAAGACAGCATGCAAGATCATATCACCAGAAGGCCAGAAGTTGATAGAGAAGATCATTGAAGATCATACTTTGTTAATTGCCAAAAGATGTGGCAATGTCTATGCAGTGGACATTGAAAAAGACAAAGTACTGAACAACACTGCCTGTTTCTTCTCAAGGGCATCAACTTCAGAAACTGATCTCTGGCACAGGAGACTTGGCCATGTG
This sequence comes from Ambrosia trifida, assembly GCA_028751855.1. Classification (NCBI taxonomy): domain Eukaryota; kingdom Viridiplantae; phylum Streptophyta; class Magnoliopsida; order Asterales; family Asteraceae; genus Ambrosia; species Ambrosia trifida. The sequence continues at coordinate 153,953,757 of CM054123.1, forward strand.
AACTTTAAAACCATAAATAAAGTCACAAAAATGGGCTTGGTCAGAGGTCTACAATTAAAAGTATACCAGTGTCAAGAACACTGTGTATCCTGTTTAAAGGGTAAACAACATAAGTCCTCCTATAAGTCTATTGAAGAATCAAAAACAACTGCATGTCTTCAACTACTCCATATGGACTTATTTGGGCCTGTAAAGATCATGAGCCTTGGTAAAAAGAAGTACTGCATAGTCATCATTGATGACTACTCAAGATTTACATGGGTATTCTTCTTATTTTCCAAGGATGAGGCTGCTGAAATCATCAAGTTCTTCATTCTACAAGTAGAGAAGCAATACTCTCTACCTATCAAAACCATTAGAAGTGATAATGGGACAGAGTTCAGGAACAAAACTCTGAATGACTTCTGTTTGTCTAAAGGGATTATTAGACAATTCAGTGTTGCCAGAACTCCTGAACAAAATGGTGTGGTAGAAAGGAAGAACATAACTTTAATAGAAGGAGCAAGAACAATGTTAGCTGATTCTGGCCTACCTTTATACTTCTGGGCAGAAGCAGTTAACACATCATGTTATGTTCAAAATAGAGTTCTTGTTGTCAAGAGACATTCAAAGACAGCCTATGAAGTTCTTCATGGCATGAAGCCCCTTATCTCCTTTTTCAGGGCTTTTGGATGTCAATGTTTCATCTTGAACATCAAGGAATCTATTTCAAAGTTTGCTGCCAAAGTTGACTCAGGTTACTTTCTTGGTTATTCATCAACTAGAAAAGCCTACAAGGTTTTTAACTCAAAAACCAGGATAGTAGAAGAAACACTGAATGTCAAGTTCAATGAGTCAAAACACACTCTCATTCCAGCACATGCTGCTGAACTCTTTGACCTTGACAACTTTCATTTTGAACCTGAAAAGACTGTCACTTCATCCAAACCTACTTATTATGGTGATCAAAGGTTTGATGATGAGGATCCAGCACCATGGACTCCTCAAACAGTCATTAAGTCAACTTCAAGACCATCAGAAGTTTCACAAACTTCTGATTCAACAAATACTAAAGGCCAAACTCAAACATCTGCTTCAGCACCTGCAACTACTGAAGACACTGAAACTGCTGAACCAGACATAATAGACCTCAGTAGTTTGTTTGAAGAACATGAGCCACCAACACCTGTCAGTGGTTTACAACAACTGATCGAACACAAAGATCATCCACTTGAACAAATCATGGGTGATATTGCATCAGGTGTTCTCACAAGAAACCAGCTTTCCAACTTTTGTCTATTCTCAGCATTTATTTCACAGTTGGAACCAAAGAAGTACCAGGAAGCTCTCAAAGACAACAATTGGGTGCAGGCAATGCAAGATGAATTGCTTCAATTCAACAAGCAACAGGTTTGGGAAATCTGTCCCTTACCACCAAACAAGCAACCAATTGGCACAAGATGGGTTTTCAGGAACAAACAAGATGAAGCTGGTATTATAATAAAGAACAAGGCAAGACTGGTAGTACAAGGTTACTCTCAAGAAGAAGGCATTGACTATGATGAAACCTTTGCTCCAGTTGCAAGGCTTGAAGCCATCAGGTTATTTCTGGCCTATGCCATTTCCAACAAAATAAAAGTTTATCAAATGGATGTTAAGAGTGCATTTTTGTATGGAAAGATAAAAGAGGAAGTGTATGTTTGTCAGCCACCTGGGTTTGAGGATCCTTCTCATCCTGAGTGGGTGTACAAACTAGACAAAGCTCTTTATTGGCTCAAACAGGCTCCAAGAGCCTGGTATGATACACTTTCAACCTTTTTACTCAAAAATAACTTCACAAGAGGTGCCATTGATAAAACACTTTTCATAAAACATGTTGGAAATCATGTCTTACTTGTTCAAATATATGTTGATGATATCATTTTTGGTTCAACAAACACAAAATTGTGTGATGAATTTAAGAAACTCATGCAATCAAAATTTGAGATGAGTACAATGGGAGAACTGCAGTACTTTTTAGGACTGCAGATTAAACAACAAACAAATGGAACTTTTATACATCAATCAAAATATGTTAAAGAATTATTAAACAAATTTTCTTTACAAGACTGTAAATCATGTTCCACTCCCATGACACCAACCACACAAGTTGAACCAGATGATCAAGGAAAACAGGTTGATCAAACCATGTATAGATGTATGATAGGTTCCCTTTTATATCTAACTGCTTCTAGACCAGATATTATGTTTTCAACATGTGTCTGTGCTAGATATCAATCAGCTCCTAGGGAATCACACCTTATTGCAATCAAAAGAATTTTCAGATATCTGAAAGGAACTCCCACACTTGGAATTTGGTATCCTGCTTCAAGCAATACCAAGTTATCAGCTTTTTCAGATAGTGACTATGCATGGTGTAAAATGTCAAGAAAATCAACATCTGGTGGTTGTCAATTCTTGGGAAACTGTCTAGTGTCATGGCAATCAAAGAAGCAAACATCTGTTGCAACTTCAACTGCTGAAGCTGAATACATTGCAGCTGCAAGTTGTACATCACAGATACAATGGCTCCAATATCAACTTCTTGATTATGGAATCAAAGAGACCAAGACACCATTGCTTGTAGACAGCAAATCTACCATTAGCATCATTCAAAATCCTGTTCAGTTTTCAAAAACTAAACACATTGAAATCATGTATCATTTCATAAGAGATTGCTATGAAAAAGGCAAGATTGAAGTGAAACATGTAGCAACAGCTAATCAAATAGCTGACATTTTCACTAAACCCCTTGACACATCAACATTTCAGAAGTTAGTATCCATGCTAGGGATGCTAAATTTGTAAGTGTTTCTCTTTATTTTTCTGCACAACTTTTTATTTTTCACTTACATCTGTTTTAAAAAACTTGAAAAACTTCTGAAAAGAGAGAAACTACTGATGAACAAAACATCAGTATGGGGATAATTTCTGAAAAGTGATTAAACTTCTGATAAAATAACCTTCAGAAGTTATGAATAAAAGTATTTATAAAGTATTTTCTCATCAGCTGTTCAAAACTACTGAAGAGAAAAATGGGAACTACTGATGAAGATAATCCTTCATCAGCAGTTTAGTCAAAAAGGGCAAATCTGACTTTTCCCATCATCAGAAGTTTGACCTAGTCGGTTTAAAACTTCTGATAAAGAGATTTTTAACCTAGGCGGTTTAAAACTTCTAATAAAGAAGAACCAAGCGGTTAAAAACTTCTGATAAATATCTTTTTTCAACACTTATCCTTTCAAATACAAAAATTCCCTCCTTCTCTCTTAAGAAAGCTCTCAAACCCCTGAACCTGCAACACAAAATCACTGTTCGATTCATCAACACACACAAACCACATGGCTTTAGTTCTCAAACAGGGACACAATCTAAGAGCCTACTTAGAAAAACAAGAAGGCTGGTCCCAATACGATGAGATCATTGATCTCGTCGTCAAATCCCAATATTTCACCGCTCTCACCATAGACCCACCAATTCATCCTGAAACTCTAAATGAGTTCTGGGCTAATGCTGAGACAGTAATGGTGGATGATGAAGTTATCTCCCTCAACTCAACAATTAAAGGGAGACAAATGGCCATAACACCGGCCATACTCTCAAACAGACTGGGGTTGAATGATGTGAATGCCCCTGAGAAGTTTGACAACTCTGCTATCCACCTAACCATGACTGAGTGTGGTTATCAAGGTACTCTCTCACAAGCTACAATCTTTAAAAAGTATTTTGAACCAAAATATAAACTTTTGTTTCATTATATTATTATGTGCTTGAGTCCTAAAACTGGGTCTTATGACCAGATGCCCTCAACCTTTCAACCAATCTTTCATTCTATTGTGAATGAAACAAATTTCAGGGCATCAAAACTTTTCTTTAATGAGTTGGTGTTACATCACAATAACACTAAGAAAAAGTTTTTGTTATATCCAAGGTTCATTATGCAGTGCATAATATCTGAACTGGGTAATGAGGTGCTTGTGGGTAAAATTGAAATTTTGAAACCCTTAACCTCACAAGCATACTCAAGGCACAACAAACAGGCTGCCTGGCCAGAAGATGACCAAGGGGAACAAGCACCAGTCTCCATGGAACCCTCATCTTCCAAACCTACTCCACCAAAGGCCAAGAAACCCAAGATAACAAAACAAAAACCCACCAAACCCAAAAGAAAAGCTGTTCAGGAGGTTGAGATGCCTGAACAAACTACTGTGCAATCTGCACTTCTTAAAGATGTGAGTGAAACATCCTCTCAGTCTCATCCATCTCAAACCCCACCAAGAGCACCAATAACTATCCTTTTCAAAAGAAAAAGACTTAAGAAAAATATTCCAATTGACTCTTCTTTTGAAACTGCTGAACCCATTGCCCAAACTACTGAACCAGCACCCCAAATTTCTAAACCAGACATTGAAATAGCCAAACTTCTCTCGTGGCTAAAAGAGAAAGTCCCATCTACACATGTCAGTCCCCATCAACCACATCAAACAGGGGACATAGACTTAGACAGTGACATGGATGTGGACACTCATAGCCCTAACCAAAGAGATGAGGATGAACCAGGGTCTCTAAGCCCAAACTTAGAAACCTTTGGTACTTTTGAGGCTGCTACTACTCATTTACCACCCAGTGGTGGACCTGAGGACAGAAGTAAAATAGCTAAGACCTCAACTGTGGCAACTACTGATGAAGGCTTAATGCCTGAGGTAGGAAATCCTCTAAACCAAGAACAAGAGGTACATGAGACAACTGAGTTGGGCTCAGCTCATGATGTAACTGATACAGTCCTCATTGAGGATGTAATCAGGGATTCAGATGATTCCATTGATTTGGATGATGTTTCAAAACACAAAACTACTGAATTGACGGTTATAAGTGAAGGTCCTGCACCTAGTGTCTCTAAGCTCAAGAAGCTAGTCACACCATCACAGATTAAAGCCCACTCAATCCATGATTCCCCTAGAGTGGCATCTCCTGTACAACAAGGAGATCAACCAAAAACACACCCCTCACTACAAATGCCTACCCAATTCCCTGGGCAAACAAGCATAGACTTGAACCAACTATGCAGCCCAGATGGTCCCTTGTATCACATGATAAACACCCTCATCAAAAATCACATCCAAACATACACAGCTGACTTGGAGCTGTCCATGAAGAACCAATTTGGAGTGATACAGACGAAGATGAATGATCTGTCCAACAAGATTGATCACAACAGCAAACAGATTGCTCATCTTCAAGGTCATTTCTCCCAAGCTTCAACTTCCAAAGGTGATAAAGCCAAAAAGGAGGAGAAAATCAAGGTGCCTATGGATACACTTGAAGCCAGAAGAAAGGCAAGAGTGGCTATCCTAGCTAGAGATCAACAAGATCAAGCCAGAAAAGAGAAACTGGCACAACAATTTGGTGTCTCTATTCAAGAAATAGAAGATGCTGAAAAGGCTGATGAATCCCAAGGGCACAATGAAGAAACCTCTGATGGCCAAAGTTCTGATAAAGAATCAGAAAGTACTGAAGACAATCCTTCAGTAGTTGACAAACCTTCAGAAGTTGTCAACCCATCAGAAGTTAACACTTCCAAGACTCAGACTGCTGACCCTTCCAGAACAACTGCTCCTATTCAACCAACCTCTGCTCCTATCAGGCCTACTACAACACTTACAACAATGACTGTGCTAAACCCTTCTCCAATCTCTCAATCAGCTGAATTACTTGAGAAGAGTTTAGTTGCAGCCCAAAAGAAGGCCAGAGAAGATCTGATTTGGAAAAATCTGGAAGAAAGGGATGACTTAGATCTAAGCCATGAAGAAAAACTTCAGGCTTATGAAGCTGAACTACAAAGGCAGGCTAGCCTAGATGAGATTGCTGAACAAGACAAAAGACATCAACTGATGTCTTACATTATGAAGAACAGCAAAGTCAAAGCCCACACATTGAAGAGACTCTCTGTGGAAGAGCTGACAAGAAGAGCTCAACTTATTGCAGATAAACTTGCAACAAGTAAAGACACAAAGGCCAAGAGAGCTCAGATGATAGAAGAACTGGTAGCCAATGGTTATGGTTCAAAAGCCTCAGTGTCCAAGTGGAAAGAAGAAAGATTGGTGGACACATATAGAAAATACAAGGCTGCAAGGGCTGCTAATCCAGAGAAGTTTCAAACTGCTGAAGCTTCAACTTCTGTAGTTAGAACTTCTGGTGTTCAAAGAAGACCAGCTACCCAAAGAAAGAAGTCAGAGGAAAAAGTGAAGACTGATTTCAGAATGGTACTACTAGAAGGTAGTACAGTAGTACATTCTAATTTTGACATAGAAGAGAAGCCTCTGCTTACACAATTCAGGGATCCTTCCACCTTTGCATATCAAATCCAAAAGACCATCACAGACAAACTGCACACCAAGGTAGTAACTGAACATCATTTGCCAACATTTCAGATACCTAATGTGATGGAACAACAGCAGGGAAGTGAATCCCACCTGAGAGTCACTGAAGTTGAAAACATTCAACACTCAGGAGAAACCCAGGGTACCACCATGGTTCCCTACACTGCAGACTTTGACAAGTCTAAAGTACCAGTCATCAGATGGTCCTTTACTGATAACAACTCAGTACTTGTGACAAGAAGAGATCAAACAAGCAGGGAATATAGGTCGATGAATGAACTGAAGAAACTATCAACCAAAGACCTGCTTACAATCCAACACTTGGAACCAAAGAAAGGATCTCTTACTGATTATCAACTGAACCAGCTCAAGAATTCCATGTTCAAAGGAATATGGAAAATTATGAAGGACAGAAAGGAACAATAAGGAATTAGTAAGGTTTTGGCTTCATCAATCCAGGGGGGAGATTGTTAGGACAAAAACGATTGGTGAAACCACTTTTGCAAACCTTGGTCTAATTCACTTTCTGTCAAAATACTCTAAGTATGGAACTGCTGAAGGCAAACAATCAAACTGCTGAAGAAGAGATTCAGAAGTGCTGAAGAAGAAGTCATCAAAAGTTCTGAAGTTCAAACCAGACACTTCTACTGAAGAACTACTGAAGACAAACTACTCATCAGTAGTTTGTTATTCATCAGTACTTGAAGAAGATCTTTTCCACCGCCTTTGTATATCAGTAGTTTAATACTTTAGTATTTCTTTTTGCTTTATGTACAAGTTCCAAGACTGCAACTTGTTGCAACTTGTTTCTGAACTTGCTTTTTGGCAAGGTTCATGTATTTGTAAAGTCTATAAATAGAAGGATTCATCCTTCTGTTTTAGACATTGATTTTAATACAAGAAATCCTTCAACACTTATTATTGTTATTTCCATTTCGTGTTTACTGAGAATCTGTCAAAGTGTTTCATTCTCATTCAATACTTAGATTCTCAATAAACACTTCTCATTTATTAGTTCTTGATTCCAGGGGGAGTAATAACTCCTGTTGATAAGTGTAGCTATAAACTTATAAACATTCCGCTGTGCTATCACTCACCAAGAACTTGCTAAACACTTAAGTGTCAACTAGCAAGTTCAACTAAAAGAGCAGCTTACTGATCCAACAGCTCAGCTTATGAGGTTACCGTTTATGCTAAGATTAAAAATACGTATCAAGTTGAAAAAGGAAATAATATGATTTGGGTAGGGTGTTGAAAACATGTGGCTAAGATGGTAAGATGAAGTGTAATTGTGAAACCTATGATGGGATTGATTTAACTGTAAAATTTTGAGATTTAGAGCTCAGTTTTAATGAGAGTGAATGTAATCATTTATTTATTAATTAAAGCGAATAAACGAAAACGTTGTCTTAGCAAAGCTTCCAGATTTTAATAACATAATGAAAACATGCTTTACCCTATAAGTGAACACCCATCCCGAGAATTCTCAAGTAGGCATCCGGGTCCCTCGTCTGATTGGGATTTATGCACAATGCATGCATTCACCCTTCTAGATTGTAGGTGTTCGTTATTAGAATATAGAGCTTTGACGAGATTATCAAGGCAGTTCACGTTAGGACCTGAGAATTCTGTCCTATTAGTCTAAGGTAAGCATAAGAAGATGGAGAAAAGAAGCAAGTAGAATTGCAAGTAAAGGGAGCAAGTACTGATTGAAATCCTAGGGTTATAGACTAGATTATTCTTCTAATAACCTAATTCCCTATAACCATGGCTCTGATACCCATCCGTAACACCCCAACCGATGGCTGAAACATTGAGGTGTCACATAGTGATGATTGTTCGGTAGCTCATGGCAATACATATATTTAAATAATCATTTATTCCATTACATATAATTTAAACTAAATACATCCAATTGTCACAAACTGAAATTTTACATGCAATGATAAGAAACAACTTCAAACAATCTCCTCTCGGGATAGCAATAAACTTCAAGCACCATTGTTCCCTGAAACTGTTAAGTATGGAAAAAAATGGGGGGGGGGTCAACTGAAAGTTGGTGAGAATACATAAACCTAGCCTAGCAATAAGTTTGTAAGTTTCAAAAGTTTAGCAATTCATATGTCTATTGTATATCAATGTCTACATGTGGAAACAAAAACACAAATGATAGTATGCACATAATCAATCCTGCGACAAAGTTTAGCTCCATCCCGCATCCACAGTTCTCCTTATAAAGTTTGGAACGATAAAAATTACCCGCGCTCCCCATAGAAATGGTCAACGAATCTAGGTGGGGTTGTCAATCCAATAGATCTACCATTGTATATCGCCGGCTTGGCCAAAGCTAATGATTATGTAAGTTTAAGTTTAAGTCTAACAAGTTCTTGTCTATGACATGTGGCATCAAAGATTTACAACTAGACACGTATGAAGAATTGCTCAAGTATGAAAGCATAAAGTTTCAGGCATAAAAATTTGCATAAACGAGGCTATATAAACTCACCTTGTTGTTAGTCTTGAATAAGCTAAAGTGTTGTAAACAGTAGGCAAGATCCCTGGGGTATTATACTAATATAAACAAAGGATAATTTAGCTTGGGACATAATCGTGTCTATGTTGTCTAGTTCTAGGGCATTCTAAGGTTTCTAATTTGAGGAATGAAGATTTGTTTGAGAATAAATTGTAATCTCAAAATAATTGTTGTTTGATATCAATACGGTTTATAGTTATTTTAACGTAGCAAAATAATATGAATATTTGTCTGAGTATTGTTAGGAAAGGTAGTTATTAATTGATATATAAAAAAAAAATTGCAAAGTTATTGCTATATTTGTATTGTAATTAAATAGTTTATTGTTTAAAGTAAATAATTATTTAATAATATATATATATATATATATATATATATATTATATAATAATAGTGAGAATTAAGTGTGGAGAGATTGTTTTCGGTCATATCAGATCGTTTATAGGCCATTTATTTATAGGGTTGTGTTCGTTTTGGAAGGTTTTGATGGTTTGATCTTGGTTGGTCAAACGAGTGTAATTAACTTTAATTATTAATGGAAATTTGCACAATTTAGGAGCTGGACTTGATGAGGTTTGTGTCGGTCATAATAAACTTAGTCAAAGGTGGATTAATTAGCTTAAATTACGCGGTCTACATTCCAAAATTGTCGATGGGTTGGAATCTGGGTGGGCTCGGGTTCCATGTTCTGAACTGGGTGAAGGGGATGAGAAAAAGGAAGTTTGTATGGTGGTTTGGGTTAAGACTATAGATGTTAAAAATGAAATTTTAGAACTAAATATATATATTATTACAAGGATAAAGGGGAGTTTTATTAAGGAAAATTTGTGTTTATAAGAAATCATAACTTTAATATGTCTAAAATTCATGGGGATGATAAGTGATTAATAAATGTAAATGCGACTAAATGAATGAGAATTTTATTAATTCAAAAATTACGGAAAATACATAATGTTACAGCTGGCACGCACTAGGAATCGTGCGCAGGCTTCTAGAAGCTTTAGTCAGCGTCCTGCTGATGTGCGTGGAGATGTGGCACCATGCGCACGCATGGGTACATATCTCTTCCAGTCCCCTTAGTATAGTGTTCTGTATGCGGGGCATGCGGGACACTGGACTCAGTGAATTGATAATTGTCGTTCTTCATTTGCGGTGGGTAATGTGTGCTCTTCGTCTGTGACGTGCGCCGTGTGCGCTGTAGCCTTGCGAGGAGCGCTGTGGTGCACGTCGGTAATTAATTTTTTCATCAGTGGGGTCAGATTTGTCAGTTGAGAGGACAGTATGGTGAGATGAAAAGTCGCCTGACGGTTCACTTTTTTAGAGAGTGGTGCAGCTTGTTGTCCTTTCAGCCGTTTCTCTTGCCCCCTCTCCTACTTGTCATACCCTGACTGGTCGGATGTGCGGCACAATTTCACAACGTACTAGAGCATTAACTGCCCAAGCTATATAAATTTTTCCCTTCTCTCTTAATTCTTACACTTGTTCAAATTTCAAACTTTCTTCCTCTCTATTTTATCGGCGAAAATCAATCTTTATTCCTTTAAATCTTCTTCTTTTCCCCTATTTATGTGCTATCCTTTTTAACAAGCACACCTTAGCGATGGAGTCTTCTTCTGATGTTTTTGTTGCAAAGAGAAACCCAAGAAGGCTGGGAAAAAGGGAGAGAAAGGTCCCAAGAAGAACAAGAAGGAACCACCACTCGCCGGGGAGGTTGCCGTGAAGTGGGGCCAAGAGGAGTAAGATAAACTTCGCGACTTATATGGGATCCCCTCATCTTATGAACCAGAGCTGCCTGATAAAGGTGACGCTAACCTGAAGCCCCCAACTGGTAAGATGGGAGTGTATGTCATATACTTCCAGCTTTGCAACTTCAGGCTTTCGATTACGAAGTTCTTAGCGTTTGTGATAGAGTCGTTGAACATTCATCTCAACCAGCTGCATCCTCGCCTGATGTCGCGCTTGATGTTCTTTGAGTTTTGTTGCCGCGTGTTGGGCTTGGAACCAGATATGGACATGTTTAATTTCTTTTATGTGATAATGGCCTCTGAGAGTTGGTTCTCATGCCGCCCACGGCATGGGGTCATGCCACACTCTGGAACTGGTGCTAAGAGCTTCCGAGACTGGAAACCCAAGTTGTTTTTTTGGGTTGCGGAGGGTGTGGTGCCCCTAGAGATGTCTAGGAGGCGCGGCGCATTGACCAGAAGTTCGAAGACGTGGAGCTTATTGGGTATGAGGGAACAGCCTGGTTCAACAAGTTGACCAGTCATCCCATTGATGTGTGTCCTATTCATGAGCTCGCGTTGGTTACTGCTGGGATGAGCCGGAAGTATGAAGTGGAGGGGTGGAACTCCCCTTTGACTGAAGGTGGAAGAGGTAAGTTTTTATGACACACATGTGGCCTCCTTTAGACTATCCGCCATGTGTTTTGTTTAACATGTTTGTCTCGTGTCATTTGTCATTTTGCAGATGTTGAGAGCTTATACTCAATATTGTTAGGCTGCGATGATATGGAGTTTGCATTCCACAAGCTTGCGAAAGGAGAGATTTATGTGTTGGACAAGTCTTAGGACACTTTACTTCATTCGACTCTCCACCTAACTATCCAATTTAAAGCGGCTACTCAGTCGTTGACTACTAGGACAAGTGCGCTCCCTTTACCTCATTTTGATATTTCGCCTGTAAACATGTACATGCCTGCGGGGTATCCACTTACTATTTTGTCAAGCGATGATTCGGGCGATGTGAGTGCCGTTTCGTCAGCCGCGTGTGCTACACCCACATGTGGCAGCGGCAAAACGCCGTCTCCTACTTTTGCACAGCAGGAAACAGACGAGGATACAGAGGAAGATGACTATGTGTTGAAGAGAGTCCCCCGCAAAAAGAAATCCCAAGGTAGCAGTACAGAGGGTGATGATTTTTCTCTTTATTTGGATCATACTGTGGCGAGTTGCTACCTTCATAATTATAACCCCATTGAATGTGGATTTGTTGAACTTTCAGATGCGTTCACGTAGGAAGGGGGCACTACCATCGACCTTACTGAGACAACGGATGCGGATTAATCTGGTAAGTCTGTTTTTATACCCGAGCTGACAAAGGTGGCGTCCGAGGAGCGGGAACAAAAGAAGGTGAGGAGCAAGTGGTCCCGTTCTAGGCGCAAGTCTGTTGAGAAGCCTGTTAGCAAGAATTTATCTTCCCCGCCCACAAAAAATTGCGCCTGGATGCCATCATTGCTGATGAGAAGGACGAGTTGCTTGCTAAGTATGAGTATTTTCCTGATTGCTTTGTTTGCTTTCATTATTTATTAACTTTTGTTAGTGTGTTGTCTTCTTCTCAGCGCATCTTGGTTTGGAGAAGAGTGACGGTGAGAAGGCCAAGTCTGGGGAGAAATAGACAGTTGGTAGCATTACTGGTTGGGGGGGGGTAATCATTCCCCCTTAAGAAAAAGAGAAGACCCCTTCGCCCACGACGCGTCAACCTACTCCGCCGACGTCCACACCCCCGCAAGTTCCCACACCTCCGACGTCCTCGCCCCTGCGCATCCCTACTCCTCCATCCTCTCCGCCCCTTACATCCGTGCTCAATCTTGACCAGAGTTGACTGCCATTAATGAGGATATTTTTCGGGAGGAGGTCCATGAAGATCAGGGTTCGTAGGGCGATTATTCATAGAGGGAAGGTTATGAGAGGGATGATTGGAAGAAACCAGTTGAAGAAGGGGTTTCTTATGAGTGGGTAGTGGGCCGCTCTGATGGGGCTGAGACTATCCCCTACCCTCATATTTTTCACCCGCGCGACGCGGGTAAGGCCTTTGTGCCTGAGTAGGGGCTCGTTCACGGCTAGACATGTACAAACCGTTTTTTTTTTTTTGCCAAACCGGTCCGGTTTATAAACCGGGTCGGTTTTTTTATGAAGATAAAACCGGTTTTTATCTAAATCGGTTTTTCGGGCCGGTTTTAAAAACCGGTGTTTTTATACACCTCTATTCACGGCAGCAGGATTTCGGACCTTGAGTCCGGCAGGGAATTCCTTGGCAACTAATTGCCGCCTGCTGAGTTAGTTTTTCAACGTACCCGCCCCCGCAACGACCTTTTGGAAGACAACAACATGAGCTTGGCTAACTTTCTATCCTCCTCGGCAGAGATTGTCTGCGAATGGGGTGCTCTCCTCCAGGATAGGCAGTACTGTCACACCCTCAAATTCCACTTGCGGGCTTTTACCGTGAGGCGCGTGACACACCAGGATCCAAGTCAACGGTCACAACAAACAAATACTAAATGTAATATATGAAAACCAAAACATTAAGTTTTGAACCATAAACCAACAGCGGAAGCATATCTTGTTTACAACCAACATACATAGCGTGGTCTGAAAACATTATTTAACATGCACTAGAACCCTAGATGTCGTGCAAGACCCCGTACGCCTAATCCATTGACTGCTATCTTAGCGACCTTAGAAAACATGCCAAAACTGTCAACATAAAATGCTGGTGAGTTCACAGGTTTTACAAAAGAGTTTCCATAAGTTTGAAAAGATCATTTTCGTTAATACTATGTTATAAGAACGTTAGCTAGACATTAAGTATTTTTACTACTACGAGTTGGAAACCATTACTGACATGTAACCCCGATAAGTATGCCCATAATGTATGAATCACCGTCATCATCGGTGACTCCGAAAGTTAGAGACAATATGCACCCGCCCGGCTCCCAGCCGTCGAATCGGGTTAGTCAAGCCAATAGATCTATCCACATTTCCCTGTTATGTATACCCACATACTCATGGTTTCCCATGGGACTTCCTGATGAAACGCCCGTATAGTAAACAACAATAACCATAGTATAACATGACCTTTAAGAAATGTAAGTATGTAGCATGTTTCTCCCCCGAAAGCTAAACAGTAAAAGCGAGGCTGTGACACTCACCTTAAGTTGCGTTACTTGAAAAACACTTAAATCAACAAGCTATGATAGCCCCAATTAGCAGCGACCTATCATGAAACGTATATAAGTACCCAGACTAATAACCCGTAGGTTAACTAGTCCCCGAATGTCCAGACCATAACCATGTACGTTTGAAAACACATTTGACCGTTAAACCAACCGCACAAGACAAGACCCGACGTCCCATTAGTGACCCGACATCCCACATGTTAACCAAGAACGAGAGTTTAAGCAATCACATGCAACTATGCACTCAACACACATACATGCTCAATACATCTATCATACGGGTCATATATAGCATAAATGAGTCTGAACACATGTTACCAGGTTATTAGACATGCTACAGGGTTCCTAACATGTTCCGGGATGCCGAAATACACTTGCAATAGAAAAACACGCGATTAGGAATCAACCAAGCAATTAGGAAAGTCAAAAGGCAATTAGGACTCATAATCGCCTGTTCTACACGTTAGTAGAGGCCTAATCGCCCCTAAGGGCATGCGATTAGGGGCTACTCGCCCCAAAACCAAGCGATTAGAAATCCTAATCGCCCCCTCCAGTCCCAATGCCCTTTTTGCGCGTTTAACCCTCCAAATCATATCTGAAACATGTAAAAACACCCAACATCAACCCCAAATCATTAAACAACCCATTCCAAACAAAAAACCCCAATTTATCACTAGTCTAACACCCTATTTGCAATTATTTCCAAAAATGGCAAAGTACTAGGAAACATTAAATATGCATATCTTTCCCTAAATGGTAAATAACCAGATCTCATCACCTACAACCTTGCAAATCATCATTCCTCTGCTATTATACCATTCTAGTATAAACCCTAACATAAAACAATCATCAAATCATATCATAACACCCTAAATCCTCAAGAATCTTTATCAAACGGGTCAAAATGCATATTATCATCAACGCACCATAATAATTGCTCAAAACCTTAGGAAATCATCTTAACAACTCATACACATCAGTAAAACATCAAATACATGGAAACATTCACATTTTAACCATTAAAAACCGCTTCTTGCATGAATACTCCACATAAAGCAAGTATAAAGGTTTAGACTTGTTTTAGAAACTAATTTCAAAGGTTTTCAAAGACACAAACTTGATAAAACTAGGTATTGACCTTTGGGAACCAAAATATCAACATTACAAAGGTTTAGGATAGATAACACATCTTGGATTTTGCTAAAAAGGAAGTTTAAGCTTAGGGATGATGCGTTTTAGAGCAAAAACGAGTTCCAAGGGTGTATTATGGTGTGAGGGAGGCTTGGGACGAGTTAGGGTTGCACAAATGGTATTTTACAAGTCAAGGGTGGTATTTATAGGTGTTTCCAGTCGTTCCAGCTACCACAGGCGAGTAGGATCAGTTACAGGCGATTAGGGCACGTGTTAACGCCTAATCGCCCCTAATAACTGGCGAGTAGGGGCTACTCGCCTATAAGCCTCCTAATCGCCCTCAGCATTTTATTTCGGGTTTTTGCGGACAAGTCATATAATGATTATAAACATATAATGCACGATAACTAACAAGTTCACATTCGTTCACCAATTCCCAGGACTCGAGACTTGCGTGTGTGCATTAAATCTGGCGATTCTACAAATCACCAATCCTTGTACACATGGTTATGGACCGACTCCCAATGATCTCGTGGATCATTGTAATGACTCCCGATGATTCCCCGAACCATCATAACGCCTCAACTGACCCAGTTAAGTATGTAATATGCATGACTCGCTAAGGTAGACTTACTAGTTTGACCAATGTTACTAACCTGAGTTTGCCGGGTATCACAAGTGTTGATACACGTTTTGTGGCTAATGCTTTGGATTAATAATAATAGGCGGTTTTGTGTAGAAGAATGAGGATCAGAAGACACATTCGAACAAGCGGTGGGTCGAATGTGGAATGATGAAGGTCGAATGAAGAAATAGTTGATGTAATGTGTTGGTTTGAGCCTGGAAGAGGTCTAACGTACACATTCGACCAATGCAAAGATCGAATGTGCAGGTCTATATAAGGTTAAAGTTTTGTTGATAGGTTATTCAGTTGTGTCATTGTGAGTGTGTTAGTGTGTGTTTTTGAGAAAAGGTCTCGAAGGTTCTGAATGTGTATTTGATCATTATAATCGGGTCTTTAATGTTTAAACATTATTAATTATTAATTAGAAATATGTTTATCATGGATTTCATTATGTCTAATTGATCTACTATCATATTGCATACGATTCAGGGATTCCGCACCTGAATTGTTCTACTCGTGTGATACATTGTTAGTTTTCTATAAAAACGATCATTTACAAAGTGGTATCAGAGCTTTGTTCAATCACACGACTGCATGGAAACCTTTAGTAACTATAAATACCATACTTTGTCATTTTTCATCATTTCACAAACCCTAAACGCCTCTAAACACTCTTTCTCAACCTTAATCACCAGGGAAGGTGTTTTTGAGCTTGTTTTTAACAATCTAACCTTCTATATCATAAACAAGTGAAGATCTAAGGTGTGTTCTTCATCCAAAATCCTTTTTCAACAATTTTAATTCGTTTTCATAAAACCCCAAAGGTCCTGATCTGATTTAAGATAGTTTTTATGGTTGAAAACCTTTCTAACACCTTTATAAATAAGACCTTGTCACAAAACAAAAGTTTTCATATGAATTAACATGTGTTAATGATCCTTTATGTTGTGTTATGTGTTGTTTGATGTTTGTATGTTGTTTAGATGTTATAGAGATGTTCAAGGACTAATATTGATGACGAGTTTTCGTTGTCTTAGGTCACAAGTTGTTGGATGATGATATTTTGCCTAATTTGGGAATTTTGATAGATCTAGGGTTGGATTCTTGATGATTATTGTTAATGAAATGATTGGGGGTTTTCTTGTACATGATAATCTGAGCATATTGAGCTAATTGATATGTGAATTTGATAAGTTTCCATATCGGGTAAAGATTTCATGCGTATGATGTGACGTTTCCATAATTTGCTATTTTGGGTAACTTGTTAAACGGACTGATTTTGAGGTAAAATTGGTAAAGTGTTATGGGGATAGATTAATGGTAGTGGACTGCTGTGATTCGTGATGTTTCGTGATATTTTCGGACTGTTTAGATGTGTTTTGGTGCGTTTAGGAGGTTTTGTAGGTTGGAGGTCGAACCAACACTTGGTTCGACCCTTCGTGGGGTCGAACCAAACACTTAAGGGTTGAATGAAGTTGTTGACAGGGTCGAATGGGCTTCTGTTTGGTCGAACGAACATGATTTAGGTCGAATGAACACGTGTTAGGGTCGAATATGTGTTAGGTCGAACGAACTTGTGTTTTGGTTAAATAAACATGCATAGGGTCGAACCAACTTACTTTTAGGTCAAATGGACTTTCACATGGTTCAAATGAGTCTGGTAACTTGCTGATTCGACCTTACGACTTCATACGAGTGATTTTTTATGCAAACTAAGTGTTTTATGCATGATTCTTGTGCGTTAACATTTATACTTGATTAACTGATGTAATGGGTCACCAATGGGATGTCGAGTCGGTCTGGTGTGTTGGTTTAACAGTCAAACACATTTTCAAACAAACTTAGTCATGATTTGGACAATCGGGTACTAGTTAACCTACGGGTTAGTAGTCACAACACTTATACAAACTTTATGATAGGTCGCGGATATTAGGGACTGTCATTCCTGCATTGTCTTTGGTTTAGAAAGAAGAACGCAACCTAAGGTGAGTTCACAGCCCCATTCTTTACCGTTTCATACTTTTGGTGGAGAAACATGCAGTACAAACTTATAAACTTACAACCTTATAAACTTGCAAACTTACGAACTTTTAGACCAACATATTACATTATATCGCATGGATACTTAGTGACATTTCTTCATCGGCAAAGTCCTCTCAAACTTTAGTGAACCATTAATATGTGGATACATAGCGGGGAAAGTGCGAATAGATCTATTGGGCCTGGCAAGCCCTACTCGGCCCGATTGGAGGTCGGTGGCGGGTGCATATTTGTCCTACAACTTACGGAACCGGGTGATAAACCGGTGACGGGTATAGAGGCATTCTAACGTTCAGCAGTGGTTCATGACACTATAGTATCATGTAACGATGTCGAGCTAGCATCAGGTATAGATGTAAGGATTGGGTGGTCTGGTTTACAAACATTATTTGACGAGGGTTTAATTGGTCAGGGTTTACAAACATTATTTAACCAGGGTTTAATTGCTTAGGGTTTACAAACATTATTTGACCAGGGTTTATTTGGTCAGGGTTTTACAAACATTTATTAACCGGGTTTTCAACATCGATTTGTTTGGGCGTTCGGGCAAACCTACTTTTGCAAACTTAAAACTCTGAGACTCACCAACATTATGTGCTGACATTTTTAGCATGTTTTCTCAGGTTGCTAAGGTAGCAGCAGTCAATAGGATCACGGTGTCGCACAACGTCTAGGATTTATTTGCATGGGTTCAATCATTGTCAAACTTTTGATTTCTCATCTTGTGAGACGTTTTATGCTTCCGCTGTAGTTGTTTATACTTTCAAACTTAATGAATGGTTTTCGTATCTTACATTTAGTTGTTGTTTATTGTGACCGTTGACTTGGATCTTGGTGTGTCACGTGCCTCGCGGTAAAACCCCGCAAGTGGAATTTGAGGGTGTGACAGATTGGTATAAGAGTCTTTAATGATAGTTTAATGTGGTCGAATGAGAGTTTAAGTGGCTCAGGAACTTGGGTCGAACCAGTTTCTGGGTTTTCCAGATTTTCCAGTTTGTCGTTTTAACGCATTTTAACACATCCTAACACATGAACATGCAATCCTAACATATGTTAAGAATATACAATCATGTATAATCATATAAGCATCACTTAAACACATATTTACACGTTACTCATCATATACTAAGCGGTTCAAGTTTATCATCTAATCCAATTATGTAAATTCACCAACGGGACTCATGACTCGTGTGTGTGCATAAGATGACCCCAATGATCCTCCGAATCATTGAACCCTAGACAATACGTAATATAACCCGACTCAACTTACCTAGTTAAGTATGTTAAATGAATGTTTCCGCTAAGGTAGACTTATTTGTTAGAAAAATGTTACCCTGAGTTTGCCGGGTGTCACATCATCCCCCAGTTGAAAGAATTTTCGTCCCGAAAATTGCACGAATCCAAAAACGAAAGGGATGAAAAGAAAGAAAATTTTTTTGGTTGTTACATCATCCCCCAGTTGAAAGGAATCTCGTCCCTAGATTCACTCAGCTTCAACTGTAACAAGTATAGACCCTAGTACACGCTTAGGTAATGAATGAGCTTTCTTAGATCCCCTCTAGTCCCCTACAAGAACTCCGGTTCACAAAATGAACCATAATGAATACGAATGATACGAAAGGCGATCCGCACACGATCCAACCGAGCACCCAATGCTCGAAGCAACGCTTCCCAAGGAAACGAGATGAAACGGAAATCACAAACAAAGGTGTTAGAAACAAGTACTCTATGCCGAGGAACCACTTCCACATGATGAATACAAGGTAACTGACTCAAAAGTCACCCGAGTGACCCAACCTGGTAAAAAAAATACGCTGAAGACTCCTTGTGATCGGTGTAAACGTCGCACCAGGTACCGTACAAGGAATGTCTTCAGACTTCAAACAACACCGAACCACCCCCCCGGTTCCATGACATAGGCGATGTAGTCCTCCACGCAGACTTAATGCTCATGTTTATAAATATGTTTAAACATTAAAGACTCGATTATAGTGAGAAATATATTTATCATGGATTTCATTGTGTCTGATTGATCTACTATCATATTGCATACGATTCAGGGATTCCGCAACTCAATTGTTCTACTCGTGTGATATATTGTTAGTTTTCTATAAAAACGATCCTTTACAAAGTGCTATCAGAGCTTTGTTCAATCACACGACTGCGATTTGATAGTTTTTCATCAGATTATTACTAAAAAACATCAAAATTTTATCTGTTTTGCATGAGTTTTGGATGATCATGGAGATTGAGTGATTTCGAGGTGTTTTTACGGATAAAATAAAAAATTCTTTCACGAAAGTTAATCTCCTACAAATCCGAAGAAAAACCTGCTAAAGATCATTGAAATCCATCAACATTTGATAAAATTTGATCAAAATTAACTGATTTTTGAAAAATAACCGTTTTTGAAATGGAATTTAGGTTGAACCTATTGTTTTTAGGTCGAACCAAGTGATTTTTAGGGTCGAACCGGTGTTTGTTCTTCATTTAGAGGTTGTTGGTGTTCATTCAAACCCTAATTTTCACATTTGACCTTACGTGAGGTCGAATCAGATTATAGTTGGGGTCGAACCTGAGTCTAGTGTGTTACTTCTTTATCTGATCTTGTGTTACTTCTAAGTGTTGTTATTCTAGTCGTCATGGATAACATTTGGGGATTTTCTACTACACCGAGACCTACTATTACACAATAACAATATGTTCCGATTCATCTGTGGGCAGTTGCAGCAACAGAGAGAGCTAACATACAACCGACACAACCAATGAATATCTGGGCCATTTCTACACAACCCCAATCAGTTTCTAAGCCTCCTTCACAATCGATGCATGATTTTTGGGGAGTAGCCACAGCAGAAGCCGTCCAAAGTCAGACTACTAATGCCATTACAACATTGGTGAATGATCTATCTTTAGGAAATAGGACAAGACCACCAAAGTTACTTGATATGAATGAATACTATTCGTGGCAGAGGAAGTTCAAGATACATTTGGAAGGCATGGGACTTCATGGTAGGGAAGCATGACAAATGATAGAGAAGGGATATGTGGCACCAACAATTGAAAACTTTACAAATTCGATTACACTTAGTGACCTTTCTGATGATGAGAAGAAAAAGTTTGCAGTAGAGAAGAAGGCTTTTCACAACTTTCTCAAGCGTTGAATACAGATTTGTTACATCAGTTCGGTGCATGTATTACTTCTTAGCAATTGTGGGATGAATTGAAGAGCAGACATGATAGAAATGAAAAGACTCGAAAGTTGAGAACTGAAGAGTTAAAGAAAGAGTTTGAAAACTTCAATTATATTGGAAATGAAACATTGAAAGATATTACTCCAATATTCTTTCATCTACTGACTGAGTTGTCATACTATCAGATTTCCTACCCGATGTCAGAGCTTGTTGAAAAGTTCACAGATGCACTACCACTATACTGGAATTCTCATGTTGAAGTGTAAAAAGAGAAATAAGCATACCAGTATTGGACAATTGGTGAGTTCATTCAGAAGTTAGAAAATAAGGAGATGGAAGCTAAAAGAAAGGAAAAGCGAGCTATGATTCCACAAAACCCGGAATTATGTTTTGCTGCTGCTTCTACAACATCTTCCATTCCAAGTGGAGGTATGGGTGTTGCACCAGCACAACAAACGGCATTTGTCTCAAATGTCGAACCACCAAACTATTTTGCAACACCATCCTACATACCTCCTCCATCTAACTTTCAAGTTCCAAATTATTTTGGAACATCATCTGTGACTATGCCACAACCACAACCACAAATGCCAATTGTTAGTCAAGCTACAACAAGTTCAGGACCAACTGTTTTGGAAACATCTAATATGAACAATGTGACAGTTGAAGTTGCACAACAACATGTTGCATTGGTTTCAGCTATGATAGCTTCATATAATGGATTGGTGGCGAGTCAAATTGGGAATAATAATCTTACCAATGAAGATTATGCCCAATTTGATAAAGAAGAAATGGAGTTGATTGATATACAATGGGCATTTGCGAGTGTTATGAGAAGAGCAACATAATTTATTGAAAAGACCGGGAGAAAACATCTTGCTACTACACCCAACACCACATATGGTTTCAGTAAAGCAAAAGTTACTTTCTTTAATTGTGGTACTCGAGGTCACTTCAAGAGAATATGTACTCAACCCATGCAACAAGGTAACCGAAACCCTTTTAACTCAAATTATCTAAACCGTCAACCACAAAACCAAGTCACTTTCCAAAACCAAAACAACAACTATCAAACCAAAACCGACAAAACAACTCACAAAATACCAATCAAAGGCAAATAACATTCACTGCCAATCAAAACCAAACTCAAACAACACCAAACCAAGCATTGGTGATTCAGAAAGATGAAGGATTTGATTGGAACACAATGCAATTGGGTGTTGAAGAAGTTGCTAGTGGCAATGTTGCTTGTTTAGCTTAGCAAATGGTAAGTGAGAAGCCGGGGATAGTTGAGAATGAAGTGGTTGATGAGAAAGTTGTTGAGATTATTTCTGATAAGGTAGAGGATCCGGTGACTCAAGAAGTTGTTACAGAATCGTCTGATGGTAAATGTTATTCTGACATTAAGAGTGATTCTGATTGTGAATCAAGTGTTAATTCACTTGATGATGATATTGAGCAACTTTTGGTATAAGCTGATTTTCTGATGACTAAAAAGTCTTGCATGGTGGACGAGTCTTTCCACAAAGTTAATTACTCCAAGTTCTTTGCAGGAGAGGAAGCTCACTTTGCATTAATGGCTATGACTGAAGCTCCAAAACCGGCAAGTTCTAAATCTCCAACTGCTAATCATGATAATTATTGTGGTTCATGTGATAGACTAGAAGAAGAGGTTAAGGACTTAAAGTATCAACTTGAAAGTGCTAGAGCCTCTATTCAGTCTTATCGTAAAAATAAAAAGGATGTTAATAAGCTGCTAGATAACTATAAGAAAGATATTTCAGATTTAACAAAAACTTTGTCACAAAAATAAACTGCCATTAATAACTATATTAATGAAATTGAAGAGAGAAAGTTGGAAATGGCTAAAATGAAATGTTTTCAAGAAAGATAAACCAAAAGCTTGAGAGTTATCTAAATGCAGCTTATGTTGTGGACCACATAATTGAGAAGCCAAGCCCTACTGTGAGCTACAAATCAGTACCATCTCCGATGTTATTTGAGAATCACAATTATAACACTGTGACACCGGAAAGTTCTGATAAATCTGGATCTACATCAGAGGATGAATCAAACACTTCCAGTGTTGGTGATCCAAATTCTGATGTAAAACCGATTTTGGGAATAAACAATGAGGGCGTTGTGGCAGTCTTGGTTTAAAAAAGCGTGAGGCGCTCCGAGGCGTTTTGGGTCCAAAATCTGAAGCACGGGGCTTAAAGCGCGAGGCGATAGCTTCACTTATAGTATTAAAAAAATTTTAAAAAAATATTTATATATGTCAATATGACATTTTCTACATGTTAATCAATCATATGCACAAAAACATGATTATAAAACACCCTTGAACACTTAAAAAGCATATTCAAAACATAAAAACGACGAGGCACTATTGTAGCTGGCCAAATAAAGCAGTTTAAAAGGGTTTTTTTGGGCTGAGGCGTTACTGTAGCGAGCGCCTCAAGCGCTCGAGGCAGCGCATCCTGTAGTCCAGCGCTTTTTGGCAAAAAAAAAAGTGTTTTCCTAAACGCCTCGTGCCTCAAACGCTTAAAGCGCGCCTGGGGCGCGCTTTTTTAAACAAAGGTGGCAGTAACTGATGATTCTGATTCTGAGGATGATGTACCAAAGAAGAATGTTGATATTCCTTTGGAAAATCACATTCAAACTAATGAGTGTTACTCAAAGGTACAACTTTCTCCAAAAGTTGAATCAAATCCAAATCAATCGGTTAAGAAAGATGAGAAAAGTGATGACAAACTGGTGAAAGTATTTTATCGGATGGAAGGATTGGATAAAATAATTTCTGATGAGGAATATTCAATACAGTTCGCTAATTACTCTAAAATTGATCAAATTTGGCAAGAAAGCACAATCTAGTTTCCAAAATCTGAAAGAAAAACCTGTATGCCACCCGAATTAATCAAGTGAGTGTATGGTGATGATTCTAACTCATCAAAGGTTCATGTCACACAGTTTGTGAGACCAAAAGATAAAGTAAATGGTTTTGTTGAATCGACTTATTCACTAGAGCCCGCTCTTGAGAGTTTGAGGCAAAATTGTTATAAGAATTAGTATCCGGTCAACACATTTACTAGATCTGATGATGAAAATTGTTTTGAAGAGTATAGAGCCTTTTTCAAGTGTAGAGAGAGAGAGGGCATTTACTTGCTCACTGTCCATATGTGAGATGAAAAAGGCAAGAGGTTCAGCAAAGGCATTTTGATAGAAATTCGAATGTTGGAGTTTCCCAAAGAAACTTTTATAATCAAAACCGATTTCAAAATCAAAACAGTTTTTACCAAAGAGGAAACCGACAGGTTGTCTATGTTAACCGAAATCGAATTGCTATGAACATTGGTATGAGAAGACCTGTGATCAACCAAACTTTTGAGAAACAAAGGGTTTATTCTAAGCCTTATGTTAATCAAAATGTTATGCCCTCGGTAGTTAAATCAACCAAGGTTTCTAAGATTGTTCCATCAAAGATTGTTTCTAAGAATACTAACTTTGAACAACCAAAATTTCAAACTCAAGTTAGAATTCTAAAACGATCAGAACAAGCTTGGACATCAAAGGGTTCTCCTGGAGCCTCAAGTTCATCTTCTAAACCGGTCAAAGAAATCCATAAGACAAATGTTTTAGAAAATTCGGTTTGTGAGAAAGAAAATGTTATTGAAAAGAAAAAGAAATCTTTAAATGTCTCATTTGCTGCTACTCAAAGACCCAAGACCAACATGGCTTGGGTCCCCCGAAAGAACTAATCAAGTTTGTGATCTATGCAGGGAGTTCCAGCTGGCCCTATGAGTAGTCTTTGGATTGTTGACAGTGGAGCTTCCGGGCACATGACAGGAGATATGTCACTTATTTTCAACATCAAGAACATCAATGGAGGGTATGTTGCATTTGCAGGAAACAAAGGAGGATATATTACTATGGAGGGAAGTGTGAGTAATGAGATAGTGAGTTTTGAGAAGATTTCGTATGTCAAGCAGATTGATTACAATTTACTCAGCGTATCTCATATTTGTGACAAAAAGTTTTCTATTCATTTTGATGAGAAGTCTTGCTACATTTTGAAACGCAGATACAAAATACCTAAGGAGTGGATTATGCTTAAAGCTCCAAGAGTGAACAACTTGTACATCCTTAACTTGAGCAAAGCTACCATGACTCAAGGTCAAGTTACATGTTTTCTGTCGAAGGCTACTGAAAAGGAATCTATCATGTGGCATCAACGGATGGGGCATATTCACCTTCGAAAGATGAATCATTTGGTGAAAAATGGGCTAGTTGAAGGTGTTAATGTGAAACACTTTCATTTGAATGATAAGTGTATCAGCTGTAAGAAAGGAAAACAACACAAATAGTCCCACAAACCCAAGAAAATGAACTCAGTTACCATTTCACTTGAGCATTTGCATATGGATCTTTTTCGCCCGGTCAAGCGTAAGAGAAATTATGGTGATCTTTATTGTCTTGTGGTTACAGATGACTATTCTCAATTTTTACGGGTGATGTGCATGCAACACAAGATTGAAACGTTCAACAATCTGAAAGTTCTGTTTACCGGTTTGGAAAACATCTATGGTTTGAAGATAAAACGGATATGAAGTGACAACGGGACGGAGTTCAAGAATTCTCAGATGGATGCATTATGTGAAGAGAAAGGAATTCATCATGAATATAGTGCACCGTATATTCCTCAACAGAACGGTGTTACAGAATGCAAAAACAGAACTCTAATTGAAGCCAAAAGAACAATGGTTGCAGATTCAAATCTTCTAGTAATGTTCTGGAACGAGGCTATTCATGCAGCTTGTTACACTCTGAATCGTGTGTTAACAGTGAAGAAGTTTGCAAAGACATCTTATGAACTGCTCAACAGACGAAAGCCAAACTTAGAGTATTTAGAACCTTTCGGAGCACCTTGTACAATGCTGAATCCCACTGAAAAGTTTGGATCTAAAGCAGAAGAGGGTTACTTTGTTGGGTACGCGACACCACTTAAACTTGTGTTTAACAAAAGAACTCGTCAAGTCAAGGAGTGGGCGAATGTAGATGTTCAATGATGTACTCAAAATGTTCAAGAAAATGGGCCCGATTGGATGTTTGATTATCAAGATTTCATTGATTCATTCAATCTAGATAGTTTAGTTGGTGCGTCCAATCACCGTAACTCCTCCAGCAGCTTCTAATGATACAAATGCTCCTGTGATAGAAAAAGAAATTTATCAAGAAGCATCTACAACGTTGGATTCATCTAAATCGGATGAAGATGATGAAGTTTTTAGTGATGCTATCTTAGATCATGCTACAACATCTACTCCAGTGAATCCAAATCCAGGTGTTGCATCTTCCTCAAATACGGGTAATGATCTAGATACAGTTGGAAATCTGAATATTCCAGCGGTGATTCCTGTACCTACACATCCGGAATCTCGGATTTGTCAAATTCACTCGCTAGGATAAGTCATTGGAGATCCTGATAGCAGTGTGATGACACGTGGACAATTGAGACGTGCATCATCATCAGAGAATATTTGAGCCCTTGCCCTATATACACAAATTCATAAGACTGGTGAACAAAATAAATGGTCTTTTGCTTGCTATGTTTCGCAGGTAGAGCTGCGGACTTACAAGGATGCTTTATTGGATGAATCTTGGGTGGAAGCTATGCAGCAAGAACTTCAACAATTTCAGAAACTCGGAGTCTGGACGTTGACTGATTTACCACCAGACAGAAAGAAAGTTGGTACCTGATGGGTCTACAAACGTAAGAAAGATGATAAAGGGATTATTGTGCAAAACAAAGCTCGATTGGTGGTTCAAGGATTCAGTCAACAGGAGGGAATTGACTATAACAAAGTTTATGCACCGGTTGCGTGCATTGAAGCAATTCGAATGTTTCTTGCGTATGCATCTTATAAGAAATTCTAGATGTATCAGATGGATGTTAAAAGTGCTTTTATTTATGGTGTGGTGAAAGAAGAAGTGTATGTCAGCCCACCACAGGGTTTTGTGGATCCTATCCACCGAGATAAGGTCTATAAACTGAACAAAGTGTTATATGGTTTACCCCAAGCCCCAAGGCAGTGGTACAAAGAGCTGAGCAATTATCTTCTTTCCCAAGGATTCAAGAGAGGTTTGGTATACTGTACCATGTTGACAAAAAGAACAGAGGGTGATTTGCTTCTCGTGCAGATATATGTTTATGACATTATTTTTGGTTCTACTAATGAATTGTTATGCAGGGAATTTGAGAGAGTTATGCAAGAGAAATTCGAAATAAGTGCTATGGGAGAAATGCAAATTTTCTTAGGCTTGCAGGTGGATCAATTGCCAACGGGCATCTTTATTCACCAGACGAAATACATTTCTATAGTCTTGAGCCGATTCCAAATGGATGATTCAAAGCCTATGGATACTCTCATACAACCCAATCACGAGATTGGAGTTGACGCTAAGGGGGAGCTTACTGATCCCTATACTTATCGTGCCATTGTCGGATCTCTCATGTATCTAACTGCATCCCGGCCAGATATAATGTTTGCCACATGTCTCTGTGCACGTTTTCAATCAAAGTCGAAACAAAATCACCTAATTGCAGTCAAACGAATCCTTCGTTATCTGAAGGGTACTCCGTCACGCGGGTTATGGTATCCTAAGGATGATAACTTTGACTTTATTGCCTTTAATGATTTTGATTATGCAGGTTGCGATATTGACGCTAAATCCACAACGGCTAGATGTCAATTTCTGGGGAGCAGGCTCATGACCTGGCAGTGTAAGAAGCAGACGTCGGTTGCTCTGTCTACTTGTGAAGTCGAATACGTGGCAGCCTCGAGTTGTTGTTCACAAGTGCTTTGGATATAACAACAGATGCGCAATTACGGTTTGGAATATCTTAGAACCCCCATTCATTGTGATAATGAAGCAGCCATTGCAGTCACTAAAGACATTGTCAATCATTCTAAGGCTAAGCATATCCGAGTTCGTTACCATTTTATTCGTGATTGCTATGCTAAAGGATTGATTGACATGGTCAAAATCCACACGGATTACCAAAGAGCCGATTTGTTTACCAAAGCTTTTGATAAATAACGATTTGAATTTTTATTACAAGCTAATGGTATAACTGAAAAGCAAGAGTAATCTCCACATCAGTTTATCAAATTTTTAATTTTGTTTTTACTTTTTCAGAAAAATCAAAAAGCCAAAAAATTGTTTTCAATTTTAGGGGGAGCTTTTATTTTCAGAAAAACCAAAAACATTAAAAAAATTTGAAAATCCATAAAAAAAAATAGAAAATTCAATAATGATTTTCATGGAGAAAAAGAGGAAATGATAGTACATCAGTGAGGATTTGACACATGCTAAAGAATTGTAATAGTTTAATAAGGCGTGTGTTGATTTAGTGTGATGTGCTGGTAGGCTTCGTAGACTTCACACTGCGTGCCTGATACATACATATCAAACTAATTACTATGTGGCTGAACACCTCATGGGCATATGGTCTTGGTACCGTAATTTCGTTTGATAGGGTGTTGTACAAAGTTGGGAGGTTTCAGGTCGTTATGTTATTAGTTATCTGGGGATAGCCTATCTGATCTTTTGTCGTAAGGTTTTACGGACCTAGATCAGGCAGGGTATTTTTATAAAAGAGCATTAATGCTAAAACCCAAAGTTACCGAATTGAGGAACTTTATATGTGTGATGATAATCAAATATTATCTAATACATCGTATCTAATCTATCATGCAAATCATGATTAATATAAGACCTCAACCTGGTAGAGTGCACATGTTACTTTGTAGCATTGAATTGCTGACATGTACACCTTTGTGTCTCATACCTTGAAATTACAAATAACGAAAGCATAATCACGTGTTATAATGGATTTTTGTGCAATATTTCTTGATACGGGAGTATGTCAATTGTCATAGGGAATGGGCCTACGATGTCAATTGCCCACTTGGGGTGCAAGGTGTTAAGCTCATAGCGTTGGCATGAGTCGCCGCGGCGTATGACTTTAAGGGCGTCAAGGTGCATGCCCGACCAATAGTACCCTGCATTTATGAATTTTGCCACCATCATGCGTGGACCCGCATGAAATCCACAAAACCTTCATGTATCTCTCGAATAAAGTAGTCAGCATCGTCCGCATCGACACATCTCAGCAACGGTCCCAGATAAGATTTTCTGTACAACACACCGTCTTGCATTTGGTACTGAAGGGCATTGTGTTGTATTTTCTTCGCATCTGCGCACTTATCCAGGAGCACCCTCGCGCTGAGATATGATATGATTGGTTTCATCTAGCTGTCAACCCCTGTTTGAATGATGTTAACTTCTTT
Organism: Ambrosia trifida; assembly: GCA_028751855.1. NCBI lineage: Eukaryota > Viridiplantae > Streptophyta > Magnoliopsida > Asterales > Asteraceae > Ambrosia > Ambrosia trifida. The sequence continues at coordinate 153,982,982 of CM054123.1, forward strand.
GTGTGGCACCGATGGCTCATTCATGACCTCGACGCGGACCTCTTTTACTAAATGGGTGAAGCTTGTTGATGCCATTTTGCTTAGAGTGTCCGCTGGTTTGTTTTGACTGCGGCTGATGTGGATGATAGTGCAGGAGGCAAAGTTGCTCATCAATTCTTTTCCTCTTTGAAGGTACATGATCATGGACAAGTCCTTGGCTTTATATTTCCTAATGATGTGACCGGCCACCAACATTGAATCAACGTGCGCAGCAACATGTTTAACCCGAGCTTTTGCCTTATTCGCAGACCTGCCAGTAGGGCTTCATACTAGGCTTTGTTGTTTGAGGTTTTGAACTCAAGCCGGATAGCATAAGTAAACTCTGCGCCTTCTGGACTTAGGATCCTTAGGCATGCGCCTACGCCGTCCTCATTGGATGCACCATCGGTGTAAAGCGACCATACCACCTTCTTATTCTGCTTGCACTCTTCAATCTTTACATGAGGTAATTCCGTAATGAAATCTACCAAGACTTGACCTTTGATGGCTGTGCGGGTCTTGTAAAGATTGCGTGTTCACCTAGTTTGATGGCCCATTTTGGCCAATCTACCCAGTAATTCTGGTTTTGCCAAAACGTTATTCAGCTTGTAGTCACCGAGCACATTGATTGGATGGCCTTGGAAGTATCTGCGCAGCCTGCACGAAGTGTGTACTAAGGCCAGAACGAATTTCTCCATTGTTGAGCATCTTGTCTCGGCATCGGTGAGAACCCGAGTAATGGAATAGATTGGGGTTTGAACCAGTTTTTTGCCGACCATCAGTACTGCGCTTATAGCTTTCTCCGTTGCGCACAAATACAACGTGAGAGGTTCTTTTCGGAGAGGAGCGGTTTATGTTGGTTGGCCCATCAAGCACTATTTCATTTCTTGGAATGCCCCTTATACTTAAGGGTCCATTTGAATTGATTCTTCTTTAAACACTTCTTTAATTTCTCTATGAAAGGGATTGATTTTGCTCGCATGGTGCGAAAGGAAACGGTTGATTGCTACCAAGTGACCATTCAGAGTTTGCACCTTTTTCAGTGTTGAAGGAGAGGGCATGCATGCGATGGCTTGGATCTTCTCTAGATTTGGGTGGAAACCATCTTTGGTAACAATTACTCCGGTTGAGCTTGATGTGGATTTCGTGCAGCTGTTGGAATGTTTCCTCAATGTCTTTCAGCATTTGTTCTTCCTCTTTGCTCTTGATGACGAGGTCATCCACATACACTTCCAGATTCTTACCAATCTGGTTCACAAATGTGCGGTCCATCAGACGTTGGTATGTAGTAACTGCATTCTTTAGCCCAAATGGCATCTCGGTGTAGCAAAAGTCACCTCTGCCAGTTCTGAAAGCTGTTTTGTCTTCCTCTAGCGCCATCTGGATTTGATGGTAGCCTTTGTAGGCATCCAGAAAGCACTTGAATCTGAATGGCGCTAAGGAGACAACCTTAAGGTCAATTTTTGGTAGCGGGTAACAATCTTTTGGGCAGGCCTTGTTCAAATCTTTATAATCCACACACATTCTCCATCCGCCATTACTTTTCGTGACCATGACAGTGTTTTCTACTCTGGTCTGGTATCTGGTCTCTCTCAAGATTCATGCCATTAGCAACTCGTCCACCTGCTCATTCATTGATTTGGTCTTTTCTGCGCCCATGCTTCTGCGCGTCTACTCAATGGGCTCCACTGAGCAGTAGGTGTTGAGTTTATGTTGTGCTAGATCCCACGGGATCCCCACCATGTATGATGGTTGCCACACGAAAACATCGTTATTCTTCCTGAGGAGCTGCTTCAAATAATCTTGGATGTTTTCGAGATAGCGGGCCCCAACGTGATTTTTTGTTCTGGAAACTTGGGGTTCAAAACCCACTTCTCTGGTTTAATGCGCAGACTTCGTCTAATCATCTTGGACGGGTTTGGATCTTCGGTCATGGCGCATTCCGTGTTCACTCAAACGATTGCCACTCCTGTTGGTGTGGAAAAACCGATAGCACCATGTATTGTAGAAGGGGCCATATTGTAGGGCGCCATGGAGTCGCGCCCTAAGATGATATCATGCTTTGACTTTGTTGGGATTACTAGGAATGTGCTTTCCCGTGTTCTTGAGTTTGTCTGGTCGCTAATGGTGAGATCAAAGGAGATCCCGCCTAACGGGGTTATCACGTCATTTGAGAAGCCCATGATTGGTGAATTGAAGTGGCGCAGACGCTCGTTGTCTTCCTCATCCAACAAGTTGAAGCATTGCTCGTACATAATGTTCGATTTGCTTCGTGTATCCATGAATGCCATTGTTATTCTGTCGTGCCCAAAAATGATGATTAATGCGCAGGTAGAAGAAGGTCCGCCCTTGACGACAGGGAAATAAACCTCTAGCTCTTTCCACTTCGCCATCTGATTGGTCATACGCTTGTTGCATCTGCGCTTTCCACCCTGTATTATCATGCTGACATTCTTTATCTTCTTTTGGGGCAGTCCCTCGTTTTGCTTCTATTGCACATTTTTCAGAACATGTCCCAACATTCGGGACTTTAAAGCCATTTCTATTACAGTTTTGAGTTGGAAGCATGTATCTGTTTCATGCCCGATTCCCTGATGATAGGCACAAAACTTGCTAGCGTTTAGGCCAGCTCTCTTCTTGATTACACTTGGCTCGGGGAAGTTGATGTTCTCCGTTGTTAGGACCTATGCCAGCGTTTTTGTCAAGGGCGTCCAAGAGTTGTGGCTTCGGGTGGGCATAATTGGCCTGAACCGAAAAAAGCCGAGGACCGACCTGAAAATCTATCAAAACTGACCCGAAAATCTATCAAAATCTGTGAAATGGGAGAAAGGAATTCTGTACTTTAACAGATTCCATGACATAAAGACACTACCGTATTGGGCTGTTCGCGATATCTGCAGACATACAATGTCAGGTGCTTCAGTAAACAACAATCTCGTTGGTTACTTTGCAGATCGCATGGCAAAAGAGAGCAGAACGAATTAGGATGTGTTCACCCCATAGTATCCTAAGAGAATAGTACACAAGAAGGAGAAAGATGAGATTACAGGGTTGTACAAGGTGACGTTGAAGTATAAACCACCAAAAGTGTTGAAGCATATTCCTTTGATGCCGATTCCACAACACTTTTCGAAAGATTTTATGTGGTGGTACTACGACTGGAAGACGGCAAAGGCTATTATTATTCTGAAGGATGGAATGAAAGATTTCAAGAAGATTCATATTTTCGACCCGATGTGGTTGATCAATTGCTCGCACGAGGATATTATCATGTTATATTACAATCCAATTTACTGTGAAGAGAAAGACAGCGAACAGGCAGCTAAATACCAACGTGTGCTATTTCTATGTTTTGCGTGGGATGTCAATGCAGGTTGTGACTTTGATAAGAAGCTGGGGAAGTTTGTTGAAGTTCAAAAGTACGAAAAGAAGAAACCAAAGCAAACTCATGAACCAGTTATGACGAAAGAATAGCAAATTCCATTATGGTTTGATGTTTACGGGTGGTTGAAGGTGGCTTTCAGATGGTCGAAGGTAGATTAGTTTGGTCGAAGGGAGCTCTGGGAGGTCGAATGAAGACTTTGTTTATTATAGGTGCTGATTCGCCCACATAGAATGGTCGAACCTGCACATTCGCCCAGTCGTTTGGTCGAATGTGCAGGTCTATATAAGGCTGAATCATTAATAGAAGTTTAACTTTTGGTCATTTTGTTTCCCTCTCAGAGTGTGTGTCTCCCTAGGGTTTTTGTCAAGTCTGTAATTGAGTTTAATCATTATAAACAAGCTTTGTAAAGATTATTAATGGTGTTTATGAATGAAATGAAAACGTTTGTGATGATTTGTGTGTTTTGCTAGATTTGTTATCATTTCGTAATCAATTAAGGGATTCCGCACCTGAATTGAATTTGTTTGATCAATATTCTTTGTTTGAATAGCCGATCCTTACACATACAAAGTGGTATCAGAGCCAAAAGGATCAAACAACTACGAAATGATAATATTTCAGCTGATTTGGACCAAATTTTGATCAAAACTCTTCTGTTTTTCATTGAACAATTGAAATTGATGTAAATTGATTGATTTGAACTAGTTTTCATGGATAAAATTCAAAATTCTTTTTGTTAAACTTCTTCCAAATCCAATCCGAAGCAAAACCTGCATAAGATCATCAAATTTCATCAACATTTGAAAATTTTTGATCAAAATAACTGATTTTCAAAGTATAACCGTTTTTCAAAATGAACTGGTCGAACCTAGGGAGAAAAGGTCGAGAGTGTGATTTTTAGGTCGAACCAGGGAGTTTTTGGTCGAACGTGGAGTGTATTTTGGTCGAACCTAGGAATTTTTAGTGTGTTGTTGTTCATTCGACCATCTGGTTTACATTCGACCAATCGGGAGGTCGAAAGTTCATTGATTTGGTCGAAAGAGAAAAGTGTTTGTTATTTTCCACATTCGAGTCTTTAGAAACAATCGAACCTGTACTAATTTCTACATTCGACCACACGACACTTGAAAAGGGTCGAACGTAGAATCTGTTGAAAAAATTTTCTAATCGTTTCGTGTTTTATAATTTTTAGACGATATGTGGAACTTTCCGACAACACCACGACCTAATACAACACCACAACAGCAAACAACAATGGATCCTTGGTCGGTAGCTGCTCAGAAGACTAGTCAACCATCTCAACCAATCAACTATTTGGCGATGACTAGTTCGATGCCCCAACATGTTGCACAACCACAACCACAACCTATGGCTGATTACTGGGGAGTTGCAGCAGCGGTGGTACACTCTCAAACTACTAATGCGATTTCGACACTTATTCATGACTTATTTTCGGGTAGTGGGAGCCGTCCACCAAAGTTGATGGAAATGGTGGATTATAACCAATGGAAGACCAAGTTCAAGATTCATCTAGAGGGAATGGGATTGGAAGGCACAGAAGCTTGGCAAATGATTGCTAAGGGGTATGTTGCTCCGGTTTTGGAGAACGCCGGTGAGCCGATTCCATTAGAGAGTCTCGCTGAGGACGAGAAGAAGAAGTTTGCGGTGGAAAAGAAGGCGTTTTCTCAACTGTCCCAGGCCATTAATACTCATCTGTTACATCAGTTTGGGTCGTGTACCACTTCGAAGCAATTATGGGATATGTAAAGAAATCGTCACGATGGGAATGAGAAGACGAGGAAACTTAGAATGGAGGAGTTGAGAAAAGAGTTTGAGAACTTTAGCTATATGGGAAATGAGACGCTGAAGGAGTTGATTCCGAGGTATTGCCACTTATTTACTGAACTTTCAAGTTATGAGATAAATATACCGATGTCTGAGCTGGTGGATAAGTTCGCTGATGCATTACCACCATACTAGAATAAACATATTGAGGTCCTTAAGGAGAAAGACGCGTACCAATATTGGACCATCAATGAATTCATCCAGAAGCTAGAGAACAAAGAGATGGAGGAGAAGAGGAAGGCGAAAAGAGCACAAGTTCCTCAGAATCCAGAGCTATACCATGGCGGTACATCTTCATCTCTAGCTAGTTCAAGTTCTAATACTACTGTTGCTCCACACATTGCTTGTGTATCAAGTATTGTTGAACCAACCAAAACCCCCATAAGCTATCTTGCTCAAACATCATCTTATACCCCACCATCATACCCTACTACTTACATCCCACCATTTTCACCGATGCAACAAGCTGCATGCTATTCAGCAAATTTGAACCAATCTCAACAACAATCCTACATTCCTCAAGTGAATCAAACCCAAATGAACCCAAGTCAACCTAACTAGAGCCCAATAGTGCTGGAAACATCAAACTTGAACAATGTTACTGTTGAAGTTGCACAGCAACATGTAGCACTGGTTTCTGCTATGGTCGCTTCTTATAACGGGTTAGTAGCTAGTCAAATTGGTAATAACAACTTAACCAGTGAGGACTACGCTCAAATTGACAAGGAGGAGATGGAGCTCATTGACATCCAATGGGCATTTGCTAGTGTTATGAGGCGAGCGACTGAATTCATAGAGAAGACGGGCATAACTGACCTTTCTACTTCTCCAAACACCACATATGGCTTCAACAAAGCCAAAGTGACATGTTTTAACTATGGTGGGAAAGGTCACTTCAAGAGAGAATGCACACAACCAGCACAGCAGGGGAACAGGAATCCATTCAATACCAGCTACCAGAACCGTCAATCAAAAAATCAGGTATCATATCAAAGCCAAAACAATTCCAATTTTCAACCACAAAATACTTACCAAAACCGCCAAAACACCTCACCAAACAATAATGTTAGACAAACCACTACACAAAACCAGAACCAAAATCAAACACCACACAGTCCAACCAGAACTATCATTCCAATTTCTACACCAAACAGCCAAACCCAATCAGATAACCAGAACCAGGCTTTGGTGATTCAAAAAGATGAAGGATTTGATTGGACTGGTATGCAACTCGGTGTTGAGGAGATTACTGCTAGTAATGTGGCGTGTGTTGCCCAAAAGATGAATTTTGGAGGAGCCGGTGTCAGTTGAAGATGTTTTGGAAACTGAGAAGATGTCTGAGGTGAAGATTGAGGAGTTAGTTGAAGAGAATGATGTTTGTGTTGAGAAGAAGTCTGGATTGATTCTTGACTCTGTTACTGATGTTCCTGAAGAGTGTGATTCAGCTTATTCTGACTCGGAGAGCGAATCTGATTCTGAAGCTAGTGTTAACTCACTAGATGATGATATTGATCAACTTCTTGCCAAAGCTGATTTTCTGATGACTCGCAAATCGTGCATAGTGGATGATGCTTTTACCAAGATCGATTATTCTAAATTCTTTGCTGGAAAGGAAGCACACTTTGCATTGATGGCGATGACTGAGCCTCCAAAACAGGTAAGTTCTGAATCTTCTTTAGATATGAATAGTGAGAAGTATTGTGGTGCATGTGATAGATTGACATAGGATAATAAGCAACTCCGGGTTCAGCTTGAGAGTGCTAAGATCAACTGTCAATCGTATAAAAAAGAAGCACGAGAATTCAAAAAGGTGCTTGATGGTTACAAGAAGACATTTCAGATCTTAAAAAGACTTTATCTTTAAAACAATTAGCCATTAACAATTATATCAATGAATTAGAAAATACAAAACTTGAAATGGCTACCATCAAGTGCTTTGTTGAGAAAGTCAACAAGAAGCTTGAAAGCTACAAACATATTGCATATGTTGTTGACCATATTATTGAGGAACCTTCACAGACAAGTAGCGCAAACTACAAAGCAGTCCCATCTCCAGTGTTGTTTGAAAATCACACTCTTCATTCAATAACACCGGAGAGTTCAGTTAAGTCTGACTCTACATCGGATGATGAGTCTAACACCTCTGGTGTGGGAGACCCTAATTCTGATGTTAGACCTATTTTGGGACTAAATGATGAAGGTGTGATAGCTGTAACTGATGATTCAGACTCTGAGGATGATAAATCTGAGAAGGTGTGTGATATACCTGCTGAGAATCACATTATTACTAATGAACCAGTGTCACTATCTCAGATTATACATCCAATGGCTAACGCTCATCGAGTGAATCAGTTAGTTAAGCAGGTTGAAAAGAATGAACAATGTGACAAACCAGTCAAAGTTTTCTATCAGATGGAAGGATCCGATAAGATAATTTCCGACAAAGAATATCCAATTAAATTTGCCAATTATTCCAAGATTGAGAAAATTTGGCAGGAGAGTACCATTTGGTTCCCAAAGCATGAGAGAACAAATGATGTACCTCCAAAGGTTTTAAAGAAAATTTATTTAGATGTTCCAAAAGAACCAAAGGTTCATGTCACAGAGTTTATTAAGCCAAAAGAGAAGGCGAATAGTTTTCTTGAACCGACTTACTCCAAGGGCCCAGCTCCTGAGAGTCTTAGAAGAAGGTGTGTGGATGATCAATATCCTATCACTACTTATGCAAAGTCGAACGCCAAGAACAACTTTGAGGAATACCGTGCGTGTTTTAAATGCAGGGAGAGAGGGCATTTACTTGCTCACTGCCCGTATGTTAGGCACAAAAGGCACGAGGTTGAAGTGAAACAAAAATATCAAAGTCCAATCGATAATCATTGTTATCCACAAAGACGATTTGTCCCTCAACCAGCACCGTTTTATAACCAAAGCAAATATTTTCGAAAGAGGGAAAATCGTCAGATAACATATGACCGTCATAACCGGATAGCCATGGAAAAGCCTTTTAAGAAGCCTATGGTGAACACAACTGTTGACAAGCAAAAGGTACCTTTAAAACCTGCAGTCAAATCAACAGTTGGACCTGTCTCTGTTGAATCAGAGAAGGTAACCAAGAAAGTTTCCTTCATGGATGAAGTAAAGAAACCGAATGAGACCCAAAATCTCAGATTCGGATCTTGAAACGTTCGGAAAAATTCTGGTCACCTAAGAGTTCTCAAGGTGCTTCTACTTCAAGAGTGAATGAGAAATCTGAGACTAAAAAGGATTTAATTGATCAGAAAAAAGATCAATTCAAATTCAATTGTTTGTGAAAAAGATTATTTCAAACTGAATGTACAAAGACCCAAGACTAAGCAGGCTTGGGTCCCCCGAAAAATCTAATCTTTTTACTTGATATGTGCAGGGAGCTTCAGCTGGCCCTGTGAGCAGTCTTTGGATTGTTGACAGTGGAGCTTCTGCTCACATGACGGGGGATTTATCTTTACTGTTTTACATCAGAAATATCAATGGCGGATACGTAGCATTTGCTGGGAATAAAGGAGGATACATTACTATGGAGGGTAGTGTGAGTAATGGTATCGTGAGTTTTGAGAAGATTTCGTACGTGAAGCAAATAGACTATAATCTGCTCAGTGTCAGTCAGATATGTGATAAGCAGTTTTTGGTATTCTTTGATGACAAATCTTTCTATATTCTCAAGCCAGGTTTCGTACTTCCAAAAGAGTGGGTAATGCTAAAAGCACCGAGAGTGAACAATTTGTACATTCTCGACATGTCAAAAGCCATGACAACCCAAGGTCAAGTAACGTGTTTCCTCTCCAAGGCTACTAAAAAAGAATCAATCATGTGGCATAGGAGGATGGGACACATTCAGATAAGAAAAATGAATCATTTGGTGAAGAATGAACTTGTCGAAGGCGTAAATGTTAAACATTTCCATTTGAACGACAAGTGTGTGAGTTGCAAGAAAGGAAAGCAGCACAAGCAATCCCACAAACCAAAGAAAGTCAATTCAGTTGAATTACCACTTGAGCGTTTGCACATGGACCTGTTTGGACCAATCAAGTGTAAAAGTCATGCTGGTGAATTGTACTGTCTTGTGGTTACTGATGACTATTCCAGATTTTCATGGGTTATGTGCTTGCATCATAAGAGCGATACGTTTAATAAAATGAAGGTTCTGTTCACTCGACTAGAAAACGTCTATGGTCTAAAGATCAAGAGAATTAGGAGTGATAATGGGACGGAGTTCAAGAACGCACAGATGGATGCTCTTTGTGAAGACAAAGGAATTCATCATGAATACAGTGCTCCGTATACCCCTCAACAGAACGGTGTCGCAGAACACAAAAACAGGACTCTAATTGAAGCGGCAAGAACAATGCTTGCGGATTCCAATCTTCCAATAATGTTCTGGAATGAAGCAATCTATGCAGCTTGTTATACTCTCAATCGTGTTTTAACAGTGAAGAAGCTTGGTAAAACTTCTTATGAGCTGTTGAATCGACGAAAGCCGAACTTAGAGTATCTAGAACCGTTTGGAGCCCCATGTACAATGCTTAATCCATCTGAGAAGTTCGCACCGAAAGATGAAGAAGAATTCTTGGTTGGATATGCAACCCCACTCAAACGGGTATTCAACAAACGAACTCGTCAGGTCGAGGAGTGGGCTAACGTTGAAGTTCAGCGGTATGCTCAGAATGTACAGGGTAGCGGTCCAGACTGGATGTTTGATTACAAAGATTTCTTTGAATCATTCAATCTAGATAGCTTAGTTGAAGAGGCTGTATTATGATTATATTACGAGTGTGAAAACGCAGTGACATCACCGTTGGTGCGTCCGATAACCATAACCCCTCAAAAAGCTTCTAATGATACCAATGCTCCTGCAGCTGAAGAAGAGGTATTTTAGGAAGCTTCCACAACTCTCAATTCATCAGAATCGGAAGATAATGATGATGTTACTAGTGAAGCTGTTCTAGATATTGCTACAGAGACACCTCCAGTGAACCCAAATCCAAATGGTGCTTCATCATCAAACTTGGGTAATGATCTGGATTCGACAGAGAATTTGAGTACTTAAACGAGAGTGCAAGTACCTGATTATCCTGAATTTCGGATACATCGAATTCACCCGCTCGAGCAAGTTATTGGTGATCCTGGTAGCAGTGTCATGACGAGAGGTCAACTTAGGAATGCTAACTCACAAGAAAATCTTGGCGCTCTAGCCTTATATGCTAAAATTCAAAAGTCAGGTTTTCAGAATGACTGGTCTTTTGCTTGTTATGTTTCGCAGGTTGAGCCGCGGACATACAAGGATGCTCTTTTGGACGACGCTTGGGTAGAGGCTATGCAAGAGGAGTTATTACAATTTCAGAAACTGGGAGTGTGGACACTGACAGATTTACCGCCAGGATAGAAAAAGATAGGAACTAAATGGGTGTTTAAATGTAAGAAGGATGACAGAGGAGTGATTGTTAGGAACAAAGCTCGATTGGTCGTATAAGGCTTTCATCAAGTTGAAGGAATCGATTATAACGAGATTTATGCACCGGTTGCACGCTTAGAAGCTATTCGCATGTTTCTAGCGTTTGCATCTTAAAAGAAATTCAAGGTGTATCAAATGGATGTTAAAAGTGTGTTTCTTTATAGTGTGGTCAAGGAAGAAGTTTACGTAGGTCAACCACCAGGCTTTGAGGATCCTATTCACCGGGATAAGGTCTACGTTCTGAGCAAAGCTCTCTATGGGTTGCACCAGGCTCCATGACAATGGTATGAGGAGCTGAGCACGTATCTTCTTTCCAAAGGATTTAAACGAGGTTTGGTAGATTGCACACTGTTCGCAAAACGAATAGGAGATGACTTGGTTGTTGTGCAAATTTATGTTGATGACATTATTTTTGGATCTACTAATGAAATTTTGTGCAGAGAATTCGAAAAAGTTATGCAGGAAAAGTTCGAAATGAGTGCGATGGGAGAGATGCAGTTTTTCCTAGGCTTACAGGTGGATCAAAGACCAACGGGGATCTTTATTCACCAGACCAAATACGTTTTTGAAGTCTTGAGCCGATTCTAGATGGATGATTCGAAGCCGATGGATATCCCGATACAACCTAATCACGGGATTGGTGTTGATGCTAAGGCGGAGCTGACTGATCCGTTTACATACAGAGCAATCGTCGGATCTCTGATGTACCTTACCACATCCAGACCAGACATAATGTTCGCCACATGTCTTTGTGCACGTTATCAATCGAAGCCAAAACAAAGTCATTTAGCAGCTGTCAAACGTATCCTTAGATATCTAAAGGGTTGTCCGTCGAGAGGACTATGGTACCCTAATGATGATAATTTTGACCTAATTGCTTTTAGTGATGCAGATTGGGGAGGTTGTGACAAAGACAACAAATCCATAACGGCTGGATGTCAGTTTATGGGGAGCAGGCTCGTGACCTGGAAATGCAAGAAACAAACTGCAGTCGCCTTATCCACATGTGAAGCAGAATATGTCTCAGCTTCAAGCTGCTGCTCACAAGTTCTCTGGATACAACAACAGATGGTGGACTACGGTTTGAAATTTCTTAAAACCCCTATTTACTGTGATAATGAAGCCGCAATTGCATTAACAAAAGATTTAGTCAATCACTCGAAAGCAAAACATATCCGGATCAAATATCATTTTATTCGTGATTGTTATGCAAAAGAGTTGATCGATATGGTCAAAATCCACACTGACTATCAACGTGAAGATCTTTTTACCAAAGATTTTGATAAATCAAGATTCGAATATCTTTTAAAAGCTAATGGTATAAAAGAAAAACAAAACTGATCATCACCTCGGTTTATCGCTTTTTAGTTTTAGTTTTTATGGTTTTTCAGAAAAATACAAAAACCCAAAAATATGTTTTTCATTTTAGGCAGAGTTTATTTTCAGAAAAACCAAAAACATTGAAAAATTCAAAAACCCATAAAAAAAACCAAAATGATTTCCAGGAGAAAAAGAGGAAATGATAGTACATCAGTGGGGATCTGACACATGCTAAAGAAGTGTAATGCAATATATGGCGTGTGTTTGAGTCTATGTGATGTGCTGATTGGCTTCGTAGACCTATTACTGCATGCCTGATATATACATATCAAACGAATTGTTGTGTGGATGAACTCCTCATGGGCATATGGTCTTAGTACCGTAATTTCGTTTGATAGGTATTTGTACAAAATTCGGAGGTTTTGGGTCGTTATGTTATTAGTTATTTGGGGATAGACTCTCTGATCTTCTGCTGTAAGTCATTACGGATCTAGATCAGACAGGGTGTCTTTATAAAAATAGCTATAAAGCCAAATCCTAAAGTTACCGAATTGAGGAACTTTCAATGTATGACGATAATCAAAGATTATCTAATGCATCGTATCCAATCATTGATGAAAATCATGATTGATATCAGCCCTCAACCGGGTAGAGTGCATAAGTTACTTTGTAGCATTGATTTGCTGACCTGTACACCTCTGTGCCTCATACTTTGTAAAATTACAAATGGCGAAAGCATAATCACGTGTTACAATGAGTCTTTGTGCATTTACTTCTTGATACGGGAGTATGTCGTGTGCGTGGGAACCACAGACAATTGAGTTTATACTATAAATAATCGTATTAGTCTAAAGCACTACACAACAGTCTGCATGTGAGTTTATGTGGATCACAATATCAGCAGTTGCCAGATCACACATTGTATTTAATGATAATAAATCAAAAGATCAACGGTGTGATCAGATTTCTCAAAAACTGATATGATCCTCTTACTGGAAATCACAAAACATTTACTGTTTTATCTTTACAATTATGCATTTTACATTTCTCGTCAAAAATACAAAATTCAAAAAGATTTTAGGTGTGTTTTAACAAAAAATTTAGAAAATCCAAAAGATTTTACATTTCTATATTCTTTTTGATAACCGATGGTGGTTGATGGTGATTTTCTAAAACTTGATGGACCATTTGAGTTTTGTCATCTTTAAAATAAGAAATAATGAATGTCGGATGCTTAAAAGTTGAGAAAAATATTGAACGGGACTCGATTTTGAGATTTGGTAAAAAGTTCAAAAATTCCAATCTCCATTCACCCCTTCGATGGGTCAAATGTGGAATTTTGCTGTTTCATTCGCACCTTCTGAACGGTCGAATGCGAGTGTTCTTATGTCATTTTCACATTCGAACCATTTTTCTACATTCGAACCTTTAAATAGGGTCGAAGGTGGAAACTTTTTCACATTCGCCCCACACAAACGGTCGAATGTGGAGCCTATATATACCTTTTCTGCACATTCGAACTCCATTTCAATTTTTTTTTTCAAATTTCTGAGATTAAGACCCCTTGTTGCTCGTGTTTTTCAAATCCGTTCATTGTGATCCTTGTTTCTTGCTGATCATTTTAAGAGGTTATTTGCAGGTATCCATCCAGTAATCAAAATAGTCAATTTTCTGTTCGAACCCTAGCATGAATCAAATCATGTCTTCTGAACTTTAATTGTGACAATTGATGATAGGGATTTAGTGTTTAAGTGTTTTAGGGGGAGAAATTACCAAAATCCAGGGTTAATTCATGGCAGATTGCTTGATTGATCTTTAAAACCTTCAAACCCTAGATTTTAGGATAAAACACATAAACACTGAATAATAATTACAATTGATGGTTGGAATAGGTTAATCGGTCATGTTAGATGCTTTACAAATCAAAATGGCATGTTAATACACACAAAATCAAAATCTGGAAACTTTGAAGATGAATAGACATGTTCGACCAGTTTAAAAGGGTCGAAAGTGATTCTTTGGTCGAATGTATCTGCTTCAAATGGTTGAAAGTGGACTTAAACAGTCGAATGTACAATTGTTAACATTGATTTTTCACATTCGAACCATATTCCACATTCGAACCTCATAATTCCCACATTCGAACCCCCGAATGGTCGAATGTGGAAATCAAATATTTCAAGTTTTGAATATTTTGTTCGTATCTAATATGTTTTTGTGTTTTGTTTTGCAGTTTAATCATGTCTGAACAACAGAGTACTGATATTCCTGCAGGATCGTCAGACAAGGCAGCCGGGAAGAAGCCAGTAAAAGACTTACCATTTGAAGACGCACATAACTGCTGTGCTTATCTGGGCGATTTGAAGAAACATACCGAATTCACCGGTATTGTTGACTTTTTGAAGAGAAGCCGTGTTGTTGTTGCTATTGCTACTCCTGCCATCATATATAGAGACCACCAAAGAGAATTCTGGACGAATGCCATAATGGATTATTGGAACAACCTATCGTGAGTAAGATTCAGGGGGAGTTAGTGATTATTTCTGAAGACGACATTAGAGAAGCATTGAAGCTGACGGATAAGAAGACCGATCCGAGAGTTCTATCTTGGATTGAGCAGAGAAAGTGTTTCCTGAGAATGAAGTATAATGGACCGATTATCGATGGTTCATTACATAAAGGAAAGCTATGTCCGCAGTTCAAGTACCTTGCTCACGTCATGCTACATGTTTTTGGATCTGTGAGTGGAGGTTATGATGTAATGAGAAAGAGTATTAGCTCTTTAATGGTTGCCCTGATCTTGAACAAGCCATTCAATGTATCTGGAATGATACTTGAACACATGCTGGAACCATTGAGAGGATTGAAGAATAAGAAGTTCTTATTATACCCGAGATTCCTGCAAATGATCTTTGATGAGAAGTACAAGAATTTGATAAATGATCCTACACCGATAGTAGTTCAGGATCACATGAGTCTGAGCACGTTAGTAAGATTGAAGGGTTATAAAGGTGTTGAATGAAAGACCACCAATGAAGAACTTGTTTGGTCACCTGATCAATCCAGGTTATGAAGATCCAGGTACTGACAAAGCCAGGAATGTTAACAGTGATTCTAATGAAGACAATCCATTATGTCCTGTTGATCCTGAAGCGAAGAGGAAAAGGCAAGTTGTAAATGTTGGTGCGAAGAGTGGCAAAGGGAAAGGAAAAGAAAAAGAGGATGATGCTGAACCACCAAAGAAGATATCTCGGAGGAAAAATAGTGTTGCAAAGAAAGGCACACACTTAGTTGATGATGAATCGATGGATTCTGAAGAGACTCAGGTTGTAGAGAGATGGGATTCTGATAACGAGACTGTTAAGAGCACCACGCCCAAGGCCACTGTGGCTGGTGAGTCTGAAAGTCTGAACAAGTCATTAGAAGGACAAAGGATGAAAAGTCCAATTGCATTGGATGATATTGACGAAGGTTTGGGTTTGGGATCTGAAGATTTTGGTGGATCGCAAAGACTGGAGAGAAACAGAAAAACCCTACTTACAAGAAGAAAGCAAAGGCTGTTGAAATTGAAAAGCCGATGAAAAAGAGAGCGAAAGATATTGAGAATTTAATTGCTGGAAAGAAAGTTCCTGCAGTATCAAGCTCTAAATCTCCCATGACATCCACAGCAGCAAAGAAATAGAAAACATCATCTGCTGCTGAGCAATCTGAATTGCCAACTGATGACTTTAATGCTGCTTTAGACAGAGTCTTGCAAAAGCTGAAGAAACAAAAGACTCCAGTTGCTAAGGCTTCAACTCCAAAGGTTACTGTATCAAGTGATGTGATGGATGCAGTAAACCAGAAGCTAACTGACATGATGAAAATCATTAACCAACAACAAGCAGATATTGAGCAGTTAAGGAAAAATGACAAGAAGATGTTGGATGTAGTTGTCTCTTCACAGGAAAACCAAGAGGTATTGGAAGCTAAGTTCAAACGACTTCAGGATGAGAATCAGAAGTTGTTATTACATGAGCAGAGAAATACTAGAAGGTATATTACTATGAGACTTGAAAACAAAAAGCTGAAAGAAACCAACAAGAGCATGAATAATGTCATAAAAGATTTATACTCGAAAGCTCCACAACTGAAAGCTGGAGAGGAAGATAAAGAACCTGAAGAAGAACAGGTTGACTTTGAACCATCTGAAGATGAAGAATTGGAACAGGATGCCGGTGATGCTCCTAAGAAGAAAGATGATGGTGATAATGATGGTTCAGGTGATGATTCAGGTGATGGTAATAGCTCTGCTGATAGTGATGATGATGATGACGATGATGATGATACTGATAAGTATAAGTGTGAAAAGAGGGGATCAGGAAAAGATGCAGGAGAGTCTAGCTCGAAAGCCACTGACGATGATAATATTTTCTGGAACGAGAAAATCAGAGCTTTATCTGAAAAAGATAAGACGTTATATCGCCAGATGTTGACTAATAGAGTCTGGACGATTGAGATGACTGGTAGATTTCCAGAAATATTTGAGTCAAATGACATGCGTTTTGAGCTTGAATATAATAATCCAGATCTGGAAGACAGAGAAGTTTCTGCAGCTGTGTCTAAAGAGATATTAGAGGGACTGGCTTAACAGGTTGGTAAATCTCTTGAAGAGTTGATGAGTGAGAACCAAATACCGAATATACCTGAGAAAGAAGCAGGTAATCACTCTGATGATAGAGATGTTCCAGTGTTTGAAGAAGTTGAGATGGAGGATATTACTAGTGAGGAATATCCAGAATACTTCAAAAATGACAATGATTCTGGATTTCCTGAATTTTCTGAATAATTGTTGAGCCAGGCTGAGAAACTTGCTCGTGAGAAGAGCAAAAAGTTTGTTGATAAAGTGTTTAAGAATTCATATTGTCAGAAGCCAAATGTTGAACAATCTGATGATTTGAAAGACTTGCTGAGGAAGCTTAAAGAAAAAGAAGCTAATTGTCCTAAGACTGAAGTACAAGGTAGTTTCTACAAATTCCACAACAAACTATTCAAAGGAAAAGCTCTCGGATGGAAGTATTTGAGACAGCTTAGGTGTGTCGCTGTGAAATGGGAGAAAGGAATTCTGTACTTTAACAGATTCCATGACATAATGACACTACCGTATTAGGCTGTTCGCGATATCTGCAGACATACAATGTCAGGTACTTCAGTAAACAACAATCTTGTTGGTTACTTTGCAGATCGCATGGCAAGAGAGAGCAGAACGGAATGGGATGTGTTCACCCCACAGTATCCTAAGAGAATAGTACACAAGAAGGAGAAAGATGAGATTACAGGGTTGTACAAGGTGAGGTTGAAGTATAAACCACCAAAAGTGTTGAAGCATATTCCTTTGATGCCGATTCCTCAACACTTTTTTGAAAGATTTTATGTGGTGGTACTACGATTGGAAGACGGCAGAGGCTATTATTGTTCTGAAGGATGGAATGAAAGATTTCAAGAAGATTCATATTTTCGACCCGATGTGGTTGATCTATTGCTTGCACGAGGATATTATCATGTTGTATTAAAATCCGATTTACTGTGAAGAGAAAGACAGCGAACAGGCAGCTAAATACCAACGTGTGGTATTTCTATGTTTTGCGTGGGATGTCAATGCGGGTTGTGACTTTGACAAGAAGCTGGGGAAGTTTATTGAAGTTCAAAAGATCGAAAAGAATAAACCAAAGCAAACTCATGAACCAGTTATGACGAAAGAACAAAAGAAGCTACTGCATATCAAACTGATGAATAAGAGAATGGATGAAGATCAAAGGCTGAAGCAATTCAAGCAATAGTTGAGGGGGAGTTTGTAGATACACGAAAGTGCGACTAGTGCTATTGAATTGCGAATTCAATTATGGTTTGATGTTTACGGGTGGTCGAAGGTGGCTTTCAGATGGTCGATGGTAGATTAGTTTGGTCGAAGGGAGCTCTGGGAGGTCGAATGAAGACTTTGTTTATTATAGGTGCTGATTCGCCCACATAGAATGGTCGAACCTGCACATTCGCCCAATCGTTTGGTCGAATAAGCAGGTCTATATAAGGCTGAATCATTTTTAGAAGTTTAACTTTTGGTCATTTTGTTTCCCTCTCAGAGTGTGTGTCTCCCCAGGGTTTTTGTCAAGTCTGTAATTGAGTTTAATCATTATAAACAAGCTTTGTAAAGATTATTAATGGTGTTTATGAATGAAATGAAGACGTTTGTGATGATTTGTGTGTTTTGCTAGATTTATTATCATTTCGTAATCAATTCAGGGATTCCGCACCTGAATTGAACTTGTTTGATCAATATTCTTTGTTTGAATAGCCGATCCTTACACATACAATTATATCAGACTTTTATCACATAATTAGGTTTATCAAGTTTCCATAGGGGCGAAAACTCGGAAAGTTAGAAACAACAATTAAGATGAGAATGTCGAAACTAATAGCATCTAGACAGACATCAATCTAAATTCTAAAATATAATATAAATGAATAGAGTACCACAATGGAATTAAAGAAACAACACAAGATTACCTTGATGACTAAATTTATGTGGCTCTGTGCCAGAGCTGGCAACCAGCAACTCTTGCGACCATCTTCCAACCTACACAATTAAATTAGAAACTGTGAGTTTTGACCTATATTATTAAACATATTGCATGTATATTCCAACTATTTATTCATGTATATATCGTAAGTGATAATTGATGAGTTCTAATGTTCACCTTTTACAATGATCACTGATATTAACATATATATAAATTAGGATCCTCTCCTCAGCATGTAGGAAAAATCCCTGAAGTCTGACGAGATTTCTTTGACTGAATTACAATTGCTACAATTATCTTCAATTGTTGAATTACAATTGCTGCAATTATCAATTCCATGTCATTATCAATTGCTGCAATTATCTTCACAAAGAATAAATAGCATATGGTCGCAGTAACAACAATAACACCAACTGTAACTACAATTGCTGCAATTATCTTTGACTGAATTAGGATCCTAATTTATGAATATGTGCCTACATGCAAGGCAGTGATATTAGACTCACTGTATATTTAGTTTGTTAATATTATTTGTTTTTTTTTTTTTTTTTTTTGACAAACTAAGATTGATCAAAGAAGAATTACCAAGACAAAAGTTTGGGCGGTGTTTGAAAAGTTTACTGATGCGGATGGGAATAAAATGGCAAGATGCAAGAATTACGCAAAAGTGTATTTTGCTAACCCGACTAAATGCGGAATAGCGACATTGCAAAAACATCTTATTAAAAGTTCGAAATGCCTTGGTAATTGAAATATTAAAAGCGATTTACAATATAAAATTGGTTTCATCATAATACTTATATATATTGCAGAAAATAATGTTAACTAGCGAGCAATTGAGTATCAATATGGAAAAGATGAAGATGAAGATGAAGACCTTTTGTTTTTGGTTTTTAATTTAGACTAGTTGATTTAATATTATGTCTTGCTATTCATATCAATAATATGTATTTTATTGCAAATTTGAGTTTATGAATTTGAGTTTATGCATTGGTAATTGAAATATTGCGAATTTGAGTTTATGAATTCGAATTACAAGATCAAGATGATGACAACAATTAGAGTCCAGCAACTATTTGCAATTCAACAGTAAAGATGATGAAGTCGGACATTCGGAGTTGTCATGATCAATCACCAAATCTTTCTCCTATCTTTTTTATTAACCTTGTTTCTCTGCCGAGTTTCTGTTTCTAGTTCTAATATAATTCCTTAACCAATGAACAATAATATTATTCAAATATTTAAACTTATATTCAAATCTTTAAATTTATCAGTGTATTTTTCTAAATAATCATAATTCCTTAACTAATGATCATGAATATTATTCAAATATTTAAACTTATCTAATCATGAATATTATTCAAATATTTAAACTTATCAGTATATTTTTCTAAATAATCATAAATATTATTTACATATTAATCTTATCCTTATAATTTCTTAAATGGTACTAAATCTTTTCCTCGTTTTACTAAAGATTCAATTCAAATCAATAAAAAAAAATATCTCCTATTGTTCCTAGATAATAAGTTAATAACCTATGCATATTTTACAATATATTCTAATACCAAATATAAATTTTTTCCTGAATTCCTATATAACAACCATAAAACCTACTAATTCAACTAAAAAACTGATCAAGACTTCAGTTATAGCACATTCATAATCAATTCATTGTTTAGTTGCTGTACCTGCTACTGCAATTCGGCAAATCCCATTGTTGCTGCCTGCTGCCCTGCTCCTTACAGCACTATCTAGTAAAAATTAAACTTGTTGTTAGCCTTTGATACTTACTTTCATAATATATGTGGATCATGTGCTATGAATCATGTCAATTTATGCTTGAAACATGCTATCGGAAAATTGAGGTCACTTTAACAGGCCATAAGTTGATCAAAACACAAGGTTTTTGAATGATTTTTTATCCTGCGATATAGTACTTTGAGTTTTACACTTGTGTACCAAATGTCATAAGTTTTTACTATGTTTTGATACCTCAAAAGTGATCTGCAAGACTATGTATACAATCTATCCTAAAACTGATTCATTAATATACGTGGGTCAGGTAACATATTAACAATGGTAACCTCTTTATACAGTCCCCGGGGAAGTGTGCAGAGCATGATGGGGTGTTATGGGGCATTATGAGGTTACACATGATATTACCAATGATAACAGATTAACAGCCGGTAGTGTCATCTACTACCTTAATATTGTTGCAATGCCTATAATTACATTATAAAAAATCATATATACACAATACTAATTAGTATAAAAGATCATATATACATCAGATTGTTTAGTTTACAGAGGTTTATAAAATTTGACTTCCAAAGTCAAATGGAAAGTTGTTTTCCACTAAGATTCGTTGCTATTAAATTTGATTAGTAGTGGAACTTTTTTCGATTGTATAATGATTAGAACAAACTACCCGAGTAGATGTTCAGAACAGAAGTTAACAGAACCTCATTAATGCACTTTACGATTAAATGACTCTAAACAAATGAATGTCTATACTTTTTGCCCAGCTTTTATAATCCTCAACATATGCTAGTACAATCTTCAGAAAATTATATATATGTTACTTGTTGCAAATATTATTGGTATGGAACTAATAGTATTCTATAATGGGTCACTATGGGTTGGGTTATAACAGATAGTTGCTGCAGTATATTTATCACTCAAATGTTATTACCAAAATGCTGTTGTTGGGTAGATTTTGTGCTCAAAGGCTGCTGATAGGATGACATCTCATGCCACATAGGACCCTTAGTTGCGACCTACATTGAGGAATGTCAATATTACATCCCAAAAGCTGGGCAAAAAGTATAGACATTCATTTGTTTAGAGTCATTTAATCGTAAGAGTTAATTGCCAATTTAGTCCCCGAGGTTTGTCAAAAATTGTCACTTTCATCCAAATCTTTTTTTTGGTCAATTTAGTCCCTGTGGTTTCATTTTTTTGTCATTTTAGTCCCTCTGGACTAGCAAGATTTGGATGAAAGTGGCAATTTTTGACAAACCTCAGGGACTAAAATGACAAAAAAAATAAAACCACAGGGACTAAATTGACCAAAAAAAAGATTTGGATGAAAGTGACAATTTTTGACAAACCTCAGGGACAATATTGACAATTAACTCTAATCGTAAAGTGCATTAACGAGGTTCCGTTAACTTCTAGTCTAAACATCTACTCGGGTAGTCTGAACATCTATTTTACATGATAAAAGGCTGAGATGTAAAAAAAATGAGATAGATTTAGCTTTTGATTGTACATAAGGCTTATTTATTACTAACATTTGTTTTTTTATTTATTATTGGATCAATAAAAAAACAAATGTTAGTAGGACCCTTAGTTGCGACCTAAATGTGAGGAATGTCAACTGAATTGATGCTCAAAGACGAAGGAGTTTTAATATTTATATATATTATTAATAGGGTTTATATCAATTGAACCAGATAACAAAGGAGAGGGGTAAGGATCCGTACCTTTAATCGTTCCAAAGCAATGCCAACTTGTTTAAAGTGTTCATAGATATCTACATACGATTTATTTTTCATTTAGACGTACATTTGGTTTTCATTATTTGTTTCTGTTAATGCTAATGCATGATCATCCGACGGTTTTTAAAATAAAGCAAGGGAACCAAGATTATTAGCTCACTTTATGGTGCCTTGATTAATTACTTCAATATTTTGTTATAGACTCCATAAGTCATTAATTTAAATTTAGAGGATATTTAAGACTATTTAATGAAAACTTGTCATGTGTATTGTTATATACAAAACAACAGATTTAAAATATTAGGTTATAATTAATAACTTGTCATAATCCATATGAAGTACTAATATATAACTTTTACAGGTAATTATTTAAGACGTCCACTTCCATTAAATTTTGAATAACAAAATTTAAAATCTATGATATATTAGCTAGTGAGTAGATATTATATAAACATAAATAAATTTTAGATATTGAATATGTTAAAACGATGGTTAAGTTTAGTGGGCCTTATTCATTAATAAAATAATAAATCCTTCATCTCTTTCAACTGAAACTTTATAAAACTCAAGTTTTCAAAATTTTGTTCTTGCTTTATAACTCGGTTTGTCGAAATTTCTAATCAACTAGAAAAATGATTTTCTAGTATCTGTACATAATAATCAATTATGTAGGAAATCATTTAGTGCTTGTTTAATTACCTTCCTGAAGTAAAACAAAGTAGAATAAAGGGTCGCCTGGAAACGAGCATGTTGACCGAAAACTGTATTGAGTTCTACGAAAGGTTTCCAAACTTTGTAGACGTGGTCAGAGGTTACTATTAAGGCGAAGATAGGTTGTGATAATATTATTTTAGCGTTATGGGTTCGCCAGAAAATGTGAACCGTTGCTGAAATATGTGTTGAAACTATATAGATATTGCAGGAAATTATATGTTTGTGTAAGGGAACCGAAGATGGGTCTTAAAGAAGGTTGACCGGAGATGGGTTTAGTTTGGTGGTTGATTATCGGAAAAGATGACACGGGGGGTGTGACAGGTTGGTCGAAGGTGTGGTCGGAGATGGACCAGGTGGTTCTTGGTTTCGGATTTGGTGACAGAGGGCTAGAGGTGGTGATCGAGTGGTGGTTTCGTGTTGGTCGGAAGGTGGTCACCGGTCAAAGGTCATGACTGGAATTTATCCGGAAGTGATGACCGGAAAAAGGGTTTAATACAAGTTCCTTTCTCCCTCCTCTCTCTCTCTCTCTCTCTTTCTCTTTTACGCGATTCTCTCTATCTTACTTGAATGTATAGAATTTGATTGGTGTGCAGAAACATGTTCCACTATTTTGTCTATTTATAGTACTATGTATGCATGAATGTAATGATAATAATAGTAATAGGTGGCAACTGTGCGTATATTTAAAGCTTCTCAAGTGAGTTGTCCTATTTGCTGTCCATGTGTGCTGGCAAAGCTCTAGAGGTTTTAGTTGTGCATTGAATCAAACCATGATGCCTTGTAAATTTTATCATGTGATTTATTAATTAAAATCTTGATTTCTAGAATGAATATGTTGGCACTTTCTTGTGCAGTTGTGTGCGTGTGAAGTGTAACTTCAATAGGAAGTTAATAATATATATTTTTCATGTAGTCTTTTAATTTTTAATATTTAATATTATTAGGTAAATTTATTATAAGTTAATATAATAAATTTGTTTAATTTTATTGTTCATATAAACTTCTAATTCGGTTGGACCTAATTAGTCAACTTATGTTTGAATTATATTTTTATTTATTTTAGTTCAAATTTGTCGGATATTACAACTACCACCCCCTTAAAAAAATTTCGTCTCGAAATTTGTAGGTTGTATTTAAATGGAAATTATATAACATATGTCATAACGAGATTCATACTTGTTTGGATCAAACTTCTTAATGTTCAAACATGCTAAGGTATATATAATGAATTAATTCATTTATTTCTTACTACATATATAATTGAACTATTTAATATAAACCTAATCTATAAAATAGGAATCTCAATAGCGCACATTTGTACCTGTAATTCACAATTCTGTTCATGACCATAATTGTTAATTACCTTACAACTGTACTCTACAGGTCCTCCTACCAATCAAGTTAATTACATATCTAATCATGCAGAAAGCTAACAGAGAGTCATATATAACAAGATGACAATTCGGATTAACATGTCCCACATATATATTTAACCATATCTATTGGCCAGAATAACAGACATATTTATTAAAACAAAATTCATGGTTACCTGGACTAAAGGCTCTAAGATTCGAACAAACTAGGATATACTGAACGAATTGACTCTTCAGTTTCCCATGTAGCTTCACGTTCAGAGTGATTCTTCCAAAGGATTTTAACGAAAGGAATTACTTTCCTACGCATAACTCGTTCTTGTCTATCTAAGATAGCCTCTGGTTCTTCTTCATATGACAAATCTTCGTGAATCGAAAGTGAAGGATAACTAATGACATGGAGCGGATGATAATTATATCCTCTTAACAAGGATACATGAAAAACGTTATGAACATGCGAGAGCTGAGGCGGTAAGGCTAATCGATAAGACACTTCTCCAATTCTTTCAAGAATTTCAAATGGACCGATAAAACGAGGATTAAGCTTTCCCTTGATTCCAAATCTGCGAACGCCACGCCAAGGTGATACTTTTAAGAATACGTGGTCACCAACTTTGAATTCAAGTGTTCGTCTATGTTGATCAGCATAACTCTTTTGCCTACTCTGAGCTTCTTTTAATCGTTCGCGAGCTGTAGTGACTTTTTCATTTGTGATTTGAACTATCTCTGGTCCTTCAATAATTTTCTCTCCAACTTCTTCCCAATAGATAGGTGCTCGACATTTGCGACCGTATAATAGTTCAAATGGAGCCATACCAATACTTGCTTGCCAACTATTGTTATAAGCGAATTCAACAAGGCACAAGTATTCATCCCAATTACCACTCCAATCTAACGCACATGCTCGGAGCATATCTTCTAGCGTTTGGATGGTTCGTTCGGATTGTCCATCTGTCTGGGGATGAAAAGCAGTACTGAACTTTAGACATGTACCCCATGCTTTTTGGAAGCCTTTCCAAAATCTTGATGTGAAACGTGGATCTCTGTCTGAAACAATAGAAGACGGCGTGCCATGGAGTCGAATAATCTCTTGCAGGAATATTTCAGATAATTTACTAACTGAAAATCCTTGCTGAATTGGTAGAAAATGGGCCGATTTGGATAATCTATCAACTACAACCCAGATAACATCATTCTTCTTGAAAGTCTTAGGCAAACCAGTAACGAAATCCATTGTGATCTCATCCCATTTCCAAACAGGAATATCTAATGGTTGCAATAGTCCACTTGCCCTTTTATGCTCAATCTTCACTTGCTGGCAAATAAGACATTTGCTTACGTATCGAGCAACATCTTCCTTCATGCCATTCCACCAAAAGTTCTGTCGTAAGTCTCGATACATCTTTGTAGATCCAGGGTGAATAGAAAATGGTGAGTTGTGAGCTTCGGATAATAATGACTCACGAAGGGCAGAGTCATTGGGTACACAAAGCCTTTTGCAACACCAAATCACTCCATGCTCATCTATGCTGAATTCTGATTGCTTGCCAACCTCAAGGTTTTGCACAATCGCCCATAGTTCTCCATCTTGCTTTTGTGCATCCTTGATTCGTGAAATGAGGTCGGGTTCTATCTGCATTCTAGCCAGATATCCATCAGATTTTCCAACCTGAATACCAATGTCCATCCTTTCAAGATCTTGAATAATTCGAGGGTGAATTTGAAGACCAAATACAGTTCCAACATTCTTTCTGCTCAATGCATCAGCTACAACATTGGCTTTGCCTGGATGGTATTGTATGTTTGCGTCATAGTCCTTCAGAAGTTTTAACCATCTTCTTTGCCTCATATTTAGCTCCTTCTGGGTGAATAGGTACTTGAGGCTCTTGTGGTCTTTAAAGATATCACAAGTCTCACCATACAAATAGTGTCGCCAGATCTTCAATGCAAAGACAACTGCAGCTAACTCTAAGTCATGTGTTGGGTAGTTGACTTCATAAGGCTTCAACTGGCGTGAGGCATAAGCGATAACTTTTCCATGTTGCATTAACACACAACCTAGCCCTTTCTTTGAGGCATCACTGTAGACTTGGTAACCTCCTGAATCAGAAGGAAGGGTGAGTACTGGAGCTGTTACGAGTCGTTTCTTTAATTCTTCAAAGCTCTTATCTTGTTCTTCGTTCCATGAGTATTTCACTCCTTTCCTCAAGATTTTCGTGAGAGGTAAAGCAATGATAGAAAATCCTTCAACAAATCTTCGATAGTAACCAGCAAGACCCAAGAAACTTCGTACTTCGGTAACAGAAGTGGGTCTAGGCCATTTAGTAACAGCTTCAACCTTTGATGGGTCTACCATGATTCCATCTGCTGATATAACATGACCCAGAAATGCCACTTGGCTAAGCCAAAAATCACATTTGGAAATTTTTGCGTACAACTTCTTTTGTCGCAACGTTCCAAGTACAGCATGCAGATGTGTTTCATGATCTTCGCGACTCTTAGAATACACAAGGATGTCATCAATAAAGACAATGACGAATTTATCTAGGAATTTGTGAAATATGCGATTCATCAAATCCATAAAGACTGCAGGCGCATTGGTTAGTCCAAAGGGCATAACCAAGAACTCGTAATGACCATAGCGAGTGCGAAAAGCGGACTTAGGAATATCATCTTTGTTGACCTTTAACTGGTGATAACCTGATCTCAGGTCGATTTTAGAGAAGAATTTAGCGCCCTGAAGTTGATCAAAGAGATCATCAATACGAGGCAGAGGATACCGATTTCGAATTGTGATCTTATTTAACTCTCGGTAGTCAATACATAAGCGCATACTACCGTCCTTCTTCTTTACAAATAGGACTGGTGCACCCCAGGGTGAAACACTTGGTCTAACAAACCCAAGATTCAATAATTCTTGCAGTTGTTCCTTCAACTCTTTCAGTTCCAACGGGGCCATACGATATGGTGCTTTAGAGACAGGCTCAGCTCCAGGAATTAAATCGATAGTAAACTCTATCTCACGATCAGGTGGTAATCCCGGTAATTCATCTGGAAATACATCGGGATATTCACGCACAACAGGATGGCTATCAATATTATTAATACTAACAGAAGTATCCTTAACTGATGCTAAGAATCCCACACAACCGTTTGACATTAACTTTTGGGCCTTCAACACGGAAATAATCTTTAGAGATTTATGGGGCAAAACCCCTTGATATACGAAATTGGGTGTTTGAAGATTACCGAAAATAACACGTCGAAAATGGCAGTCTATGGTTACATGATGCCTAGATAACCAATCCATCCCTAGGATAATATCAAAATCACACATATGTATCGGAAAAAGATCTGCCATAAACACAATGGATGCAATACGTATAGGACAATTTCTAAAGACGTGGGTGATCATGATAGAGTTTTCTAAAGGAGTGGAAATGGTCAGAGCATGATCTAACAGAGTAGGTTGGACTGGAAGGTACTTAGTAAATAAGTGAGATACTACAGAATGTGTCGCTCTTGTATCAAATAATGCATAGACACTACGTTCACCGAGCTGAAGGGTTCCAGATACAATACCTTGTGCATTAGCAGCATCAGTGGCAGTAAGTGTAAGCACTCTTCCCCTAGTGTTTGGTGGTGCAACATTCCCTCCAGTAATCCTCCTGGTTTCTGGCATAGTACACTCCTTGATCATGTGTCCAGTCTGGCCACATCTAAAACATGCTCCTGAGGCTTTGCGGCAAATGCCCTGACGTTTCTTGCCACAACTTTGGCATGGAGGGCTCACATTCTGATTCATCTGTTGAGCTCTATTAGGTCCTCCGTTAGGCCGAGTCTGATTCTAGACAGGGGCTTGATTAAGGGGTCTCAGATTCGAAGGACGTATCTGATTTCCCTGGTTTTGATTTGCTTGGACCCTACGGTCTTGATGGTTTGCAGTAGTAGAAGACTGGCCTGAAGCTTGCTTAGGAAATCCGTCTCTGTCTCTCTTTTTGCTTTCGCCAGTTCGTGATAAAAATTCCTTCCTCTCGAACTCAAAGGTCTTAATTGCATCAGCTACTTCAGTAAGGTCCTGGAATTTCATAAACAAGATTGAATTTCGGATCCTATCATTGACAACCCATTTGCACTTTTCAGCTTGGACTGCGTAAGAACCTGCCACTTCTCCCACAATACTGGCCAACCTTGTGAATCGAGTGATAAATTCAGAAGCAGGCTCATCGATCCTTTGTCGAATAACAGCATACTCCCTGATGTGAGCTTCTCTGTCAGCAGTTGAGAAATACTTATCATAGAAAATAGTACGAAAGTCAGCCCATGGAAGAGTAGTAGCATAAGCATCGCCCCCTTTGACTTGCTTGTATCCTTCCCACCAAGTCTGTGCATCATCTTCTAGTTTGTAGGTAGCCAACCTAACTTTGAATTGATCTGCAACTCCAAGAACTCCAAAGATCTTTTCAATATGGGCTATCCAGTTTCTTGCTTCAATTGGATCAGTTGCATGACTAAACGATCGTGGCTTTTGCTTTTGGAATCTCTCGATCCATACATGTATACCATTAGCATTATTGTTTGTGGCGTTTTCACCGGTTTGAGTACCAGAATTTGGATTGGGTTCTGGGGTACGAGTTTGCTGAATAACGGCCTCAACCGTTTGAGCAATAAGGTTTGGAAGCAAACCAGCAACAGCTTGATTGATAGCAGAAACAACATTTGGATCCAATGCGTTTTCATTTGCAGTAGTGTTGTTGGGTATAGGATTAGCGCGAGTGGTCCTACGGGTTTGACGACGAGGAGGCATCTATAAAATAAACAAGATAATCGGAATCAGATTAGATAACATAACTAAAATCCTATCTTAAATCTACCCAAAACCTCACAGGCCTAATTACTATGTTTAAGTTTTCTACAGGAAAGAGCCTTTGCTCTGATACCATAGCTGTAACACCCCGGCCCGGAACGGGCTGACGTGTCACAATATCATATCAGAGACAAAAGACAAAGTTCCTTTTATTAAATTATAAAACATATAGCGTTACGGAAGACAGGTGGTTCATAGTCTTAAAGTCAAACTACATAATATTAACCATAAGTGACAGGCTTCTTTAGGTAGCATCCTATGTTTTATTGCTCTCTCTTTATCCCGCCCAAAGTAACCTGTTAACCTGTAGATACAAAAAGTTTACGGAATGAGCTGAAGGCCCAGTACGGAATAATAGGCTCAAATAGTAACGCAATAATTAACTGAAACGTACAACACAAATACTGATCTTGAAACATAAAGCATATAATGGAACTGAATCATGTAATACAGATGTACCCATAAGCCAAACTGAATTCTATTAGGCGTGTTGATATACGGGTAGCTACTCCTGTCTATCAACACATGAAATGGCGCAGGTTGGCATACCAGCAACCATTTCCGGAACTGAGACTGAAACTGAACTAGGATCGATCCATACGCCTCCTAATTGCATTGTACCACACCTGTACTTAAGAGACGCCGTGAACTAATCTCTCCGTCACGGGTGGAGCACATGATGCCGATGCCACAACATCATGCCCGCGGGACACTCCACGGGAAGCGGTAGCTTAGGGTGACAGAGAACTGAAACTCTGAGTCATATAATCTGATGCAAACAATAACTAATAATACTAATATCACATACTCGGGAACATACGATAATGAGAGAATTAAAAGTATCGTATGATTTATATAATCTATTTTCAATAATAAATATTTAGAATGAGAAATGAACGGACGGTCAGCTGAATTGATGCTCAAAGACGGAGGAGTTTTAATATTTATATATATATTATTAATAGGGTTTATATCAATTGAACCAGATAACAAAGGAGAGGGGTAAGGATCCGTACCTTTAAGTGTTCATAGATATCTACATACGATTTATTTCTCATTTAGACGTACATTTGGTTTTCATTATTTGTTTCTGTTAATGCTAATGCATGATCATCCGACGGTTTTTAAAATAAAGCAAGGGAATTAGCTCACTATATGGTGCCTTGATTAATTACTTCAATATTTTGTTATAGACTCCATAAGTCATTAATTTAAATTTAGAGGATATTTAAGACTATTTAATGAAAACTTGTCATGTGTATTGTTATATACAAAACAACAGATTTAAAATATTAGGTTATAATTAATAACTTGTCATAATCCATATGAAGTACTAATATATAACTTTTACAGGTAATTATTTAAGACGTCCACTTCCATTAAATTTTGAATAACAAAATTTAAAATCTATGATATATTAGCTAGTGAGTAGATATTATATAAACATAAATAAATTTTAGATATTGAATATGTTAAAACACATGGTTAAGTTTAGTGGGCCTTATTCATTAATAAAATAATAAATCCTTCATCTCTTTCAACTGAAACTTTATAAAACTCAAGTTTTCAAAATTTTGTTCTTGCTTTATAACTCGGTTTGTCGGAATTTCTAATCAACTAGAAAAATGATTTTCTAGTATCTGTACATAATAATCAATTATGTAGGAAATCATTTAGTGCTTGTTTAATTACCTTCCTGAAGTAAAACGAAGTAGAATAAAGGGTCGCCTGGAAACGAGCATGTTGACCGAAAACTGTATTGAGTTCTACGAAAGGTTTCCAAACTTTGTAGACGTGGTCAGAGGTTACTATTAAGGCGAAGATAGGTTGTGATAATATTATTTTAGCGTTATGGGTTCGCCGGAAAATGTGAACCGTTGCTGAAATATGTGTTGAAACTATATAGATATTGCAGGAAATTATATGTTTGTGTAAGGGAACCGAAGATGGGTCTTAAAGAAGGTTGACCGGAGATGGGTTTAGTTTGGTGGTTGATTATCGGAAAAGATGACACGGGGGGTGTGACGGGTTGGTCGAAGGTGTGGTCGGAGATGGACCGGGTGGTTCTTGGTTTCGGATTTGGTGACAGAGGGCTAGAGGTGGTGATCGGGTGGTGGTTTCATGTTGGTCGGAAGGTGGTCACCGGTCAGAGGTCATGACCGGAATTTATCCGGAAGTGATGACCGGAAAAAGGGTTTAATACAAGTTCCTTTCTCCCTCCTCTCTCTCTCTCTCTCTCTCTCTCTTTCTCTTTTACGCGATTCTCTCTATCTTACTTGAATGTATAGAATTTGATTGGTGTGCAGAAACATGTTCCACTATTTTGTCTATTTATAGTACTATGTATGCATGAATGTAATGATAATAATAGTAATAGGTGGCAACTGTGCGTATATTTAAAGCTTCTCAAGTGAGTTGTCCTATTTGCTGTCCATGTGTGCTGGCGCTCTTGAGGTTTTAGTTGTGCATTGAATCAAACCATGATGCCTTGTAAATTTTATCATGTGATTTATTAATTAAAATCTTGATTTCTAGAATGAATATGTTGGCACTTTCTTGTGCAGTTGTGTGCGTGTGAAGTGTAACTTCAATAGGAAGTCTTTAATATATATTTTTCATGTAGTCTTCGGCTAATGATGTTGCTTTAGAGTATGTGAAAATTAGTATAAATGGCCTCTTATAAGTTAATATTATAAATTTGTTTAATTTTATTGTTCATATAAACTTCTAATTCGGTTGGACCTAATTAGTCAACTTATGTTTGAATTATATTTTTATTTATTTTAGTTCAAATTTGTCGGATATTACAAACACTTTGATTACTTAAAAAACCAAAGCAATATATTTCTCAAAAAGAGCAATTATGGTGAGGACGGGACTTGTGAGGTAAAATCTTGGAAATATTGTGAGAAAGCAAGTAGAAGAGCCATAGTTGAGATGGTTATTATAGATGAGCAACCGTTTTCATCTGTTGAACATAAGGGATTTAGAAGGGTTATATAAAGCTTTTAGTCTAACTTTAAGATGCCTAGTAGGTTTACCATTGCTAGGGATATTGGTGAAATATATTTAGAGGAAAAAGCGAAGCTTAAATCTTTCTTTGCAAAGAGTAGCACACGAGTGTGTCTAACCAGAAATACCTGGACCTCAAACTAGCGGATTAACTAGATGTGTGTAATTCATCATTTTATTGGTGACAATTATGTTTTACATAAAAGAATCATTAAATTTAAGCAAATATTCAGCCACAAAGGAGATGAGATAGGTAGGGCCCTGCTTAAGTGTCTAAAAGAATGGGATATTGATAATGTGTTGACCATTGTAGCAGATAATGCTTCGGCTAATGATGTTGCTTTAGAGTATGTGAAAATTAGTATAAATGGCCTCTTGTTCGACGGGAGATTTACACATCTGATGTATGGCCCGCATCATCAATTTAATTGTGAAAGACGGATTACGTGAAGGGTCCAGTAGTATAGATCGTATCAGGGACGCAATTCGCTATATTAGATTATCTCCTAAGAGGTTGGACACGTTTAAAAAGTGTGTCAAGGCAGAAAAGCTCGAGAGCAAGGCATTACTTAGTGTAGATATGCCTAATAGATGGAACTCCACATGGGAGATGTTTGACAAGGATGAAAAGTTAGAGAAGGCATTTTACATATACGATTTCAGGGACAAGAGTTATAGAAATGATTTAGGTGAAAATTATCCAAGAATTTTAGATTTTTCCTTGGATAAAACTTTTTTCATGTTCGGATTGCCCCGTCCACGAACACGACCACGACCCGTGCTAGTTGATGCGTCATTGGGGTGTACGGTATAGTACGCGATCACTAGCGTGATTTCCTCCTCTCGCGTCCAAGAAACCATGATGAGGATGATGAGTTGAATTTGTTGAATTTTTTAAGTGAATAGGAGAATATAGATTGGTGATTGTGGGTTTGAATGGGTGAATTTGTGAATATGTGTATATATATAGGTAAAAAAATGTTTTTTTTTAAATTTTGGTCAAAATGACCGTTGGCTAGCCAACGGCTAGCAGCTGAACATCGTGATACACATCACGGTTAAATGCTTCGCAGCCGTGATAAAATCAAAGGAGCGGTGTTTCGTGGGCTTTACGCCATCACGGGGTGGTCATCACGGACCACACTGACTCGCCTTATAGCATCCACAATAGAACCTTTAACAAACCACTTCAAGCTTGAAACGTCACCATGCCAAATCATTTCAAACTAACCATAACCCTTTCAAACATACTTTTTTTCTTTCAGCCATAAACCATTTCAAACCTCCACCCCATAACAAACTTTTCCTTTTATTTAATTTTTACCAAAAAAAAAAAACCTTTTTATTTAATCATAAAAAGTACAAAGGGGGCCCAGCCCCTACCCTACAAACTACCAAACAAACTGTGATAAAACCTGGTTTCCTTATGCCACAGCAGGGATAGTCATGCCATTCCCAACTATAATATTTTTGCTAGTGCATTTATTAAAATTGGCTGAATGTGAAGAAGCTCCTATGTCCATTAAACCATGATCGGGCGGGTTCAATGCCATTATGTAGAGGGCCTAGTATCCCTTGAGAATTTGAGGTGTTGGGTCGCAAGGGATATCGGCAAGGGGGTAGGGTTGACTGGTTTTTTCCAGAGCCCTGTAGGAGTCCGGCCCATTGGAAGGCGATCCAGTTACTCGGGAAAACAATATATGGGTGATTAGAAGTGTTCGGCTAATGTGAGTAACCGCGTCCGCAGTTGTTGGATATGTGACCATGACCCCGGGTTCCGTCACGTCACAGTCATTGGATGGGTAATAGGAACCAGGCTGTGAAGAAGGTTGCGATTATGTGGTGACAGATGCAGTGAGAGATGTGGCAGAAGATTGGGCGCCGCGAGCAGCTTGGATCTTTTTCTTGCTTTCTTCCATGTTCAGGCGAGATCGGACTTCGTTGAAATCGGGTAATGGGTCACGATTTTGGAGTACCGTTGAGAAACCGTCATACTCCTCGCTGAGGGCAGTGAGAATTTTAATGACCAGCATGCGATTATCATGGGGAACCAACGCTTTCAAGCTGATCTGTGAGGTGTTTAGCATGCTGGCAATACTTGGCCATTGATGGGAAGTTGTTGAGGCTAAGGTTGGCGAACTCCTGTCCAAGAAATACGGCATGAGTATTTTGATTATCATTGAACTCATTGTAAATAGTCGTCCAGGCGTTATACGCCGATTGACCGGGAATTAAAATAATGTGTAGCAGGGTAAGGGAGATGGTAGCATAGATCCACTGGAGTAATATGGCGTCAAGATGCGACCATAGTGCTTTAGTGGTTGATGCGGCTTCAAGCTTGGCGGTTTTAGGTGAGGATGGAGCGGTTGCAGCGGTGCGTGCGGAGAGGTGGTCGAGCACCTCAAAGGCCTAGTAGTAGACCTTGAAGAGGGTCGACCAGGTTGTGTAGTGGGTTGAGTCTTTTTCCATGGTAATGGGTATGTGGGTTTTGATAGTAACTGTCAAGGCTGGGTGAAGTTTGGGATCCATGAGGGAGGATAGTAGTATTGAAGATGGGAGATTCAGATGAGGTAGAAGATCGGATGAGGGAAGATGAGGTAGAAAGCCGGCAGCGGCAGTGAAGGATTAGGACAAGATCGAAGAGGAGGAGGGAAGAAGAAGCTCTGATACCATGTAAATTCCACTTCGTATTCTCATTAGGTAAATTTACAATATATAGAGTACACCCGAATCTCCTATTTTGGATGAAAGATTTACAATCAATATTTACAATCGTTTCCTAATAATAATTATACTTGTTCAAACATATTAAGTCAAGACTAATCATTTTCATTTCAAGTTAATGCTTTAATTTCTTATTTTTATAAAATTATTAAAGTGATTCATAACCTAATATAAACCAAAATGACTGATATACTAAACTCCACCACAAGGCATGAGTTCCTCACTATATATATGGCTAGGATCACTACAAGACTCTGAATTATGCTCTTAACCAAAAAACCAACTTTAATCACTTGTAGTTTTCATTAATTTTTCACACGTTTTTTAATCTTATCTCTATAAAATTATTATTTATGGTATTAAGTGATTCATAACCTAACAAAAAAATAAATAAAATGATTGATCTATTTTATCCGTCATGATACCGCAACATATAGTGTTCCACATAGATCCCTACCCCCCCCCCCCCCCCACACACACACACATATATACCGCATAATGTACTTATACATAATGCTTTTAATATGATACATAAGACATTCACATAACCACCTTGTTTTCTCTCTCCCACTTATATTATCATGATGACACTATATATATGTCTATTATGAGTTTGTGCCGTTCCCAACATATTGATTCTGAAATGAGCATGCTTCCCTATCGAGCTTTGTTAGGTTACCATGAATTACTAGTATCTATATCTATATCAATAATCAATAACTATATATATAAAAGAAAGCTATCGGCATTCATTGGGGCAACCCCCCACCCTTTGAATATGCCATGTGGCATCATGTGGAGCTTTTAAATGTCGCACCCTCAAATTCCAGTTGCAGGGTTTTACCGCGAGGCGCGTGACATATCAGGATCCAAGGCAACGGTCACAATAAGTGATAGCTATATGCTATAAAAGTTACGTAGAAATACCAACCACACAGTTTATAAGTTCAAAAGTAAAGTAGACAATGACAGCGGAAGCTTAAAATGTTTACAAGACCAAAGTCAAAAGTATGAATGCAAACACAACCTGGTTTGCTTATGAATGCAAGACTAGACGTAGTGCGACTCCAGTGCGCCTAAGACTCCCTGCTACATTAGCGACCTGAGTAAACATGCGAAGTTAGACAACACATACAGTGTCGGTGAGTCACAAAGATAAAGTTTGCAAAAGTTTGTCACAAAGTAAACCAAACCCAACAATCCTTACATCTATACCTGATGCTAGCTAGACATCGTTACATGATACTATAGTGTCGTGAACCACTGCCAAACGTTAAGAATGCCTCAAACCCGTCACTGGTTCATCACCCGGTTTCGTAAGATATAGGACAAATATGCACCCGCCACCGACCTCCAGTCGGCCCGAGTGGGGCTTGCCAGGCCCAATAGATCAATTCACACTTTTCCCGCTATGTATCCACATATTAATGGTTCACTAAGAATTGAGAGGACTTAGAGATGAAATAATAGTCACTAAGTATCCATGTGATATAATGTAATATGTTGGTCTAAAGTTAAAAAGTTTATACCGCATGTTTCTTCCCCAGAAAAAGTTCTGAAAACAGTAAAGGATGGGGCTGTGACACTCACCTTAGTTTGCGTTCTTGAAATAAGTATAAAGGCAAGTCTTGATAATCCCAAATACCGGCGATCTATCAATAAAGTTCGCATAAGTGTTTTGACTAATAAACCCCAAGGTTAACTAGTCCTCGATTGTCCAGATCATGATAAAGTAAGTTTGAAAACATGTTTGACTATTAAATCGACACACCAGACTGACTCGACATCCCGTTGGTGACCCATTACACAAACAAATCAAGTACACATAGATTACAGGTAAGGTTCAAGCATAAATACTTAGTTTGCATCAAGAATCGCACATACGAAGTAGTTGGGTTGAATCAGGAAAGAAATAAGCTTGGTTCGACCCCTATGAGCTTGGTTCAACCTAAAATGTGCTCCTTCGACCTCTATATAACTTCATGCAATCTAAAACAAGTTCATTTAACCTTAACACATGTTCATTCAACCTTAACATGAGTTAATTCGACCTAAATCAAGCTTGTTCGACCAAACTGAGGCACGTTTAACCTGTTCTAGCCTAGGTTCAACCCTAGGCACTCTCCTTCGACCCCACACAGGTCGAATGAATCCCTAGGTTCGACCCCAGCTGTTCCATACTTCCTAAAACGCATCAAAAACATCCGAAAACATCACCAAACATCATGAAACACAGCAGTCAAGTATGAATAACATATCCCCACTAAACCCTAGTAATTTTACTCCAAAATTAGTCCATTTTAATGTTTACCCAAAATGGCAAAATTATGGAGATGTAAAATCATGCATGAAAACTTTACCCAATTTGGAAATTTTTATAAAATCATTAAACAATCATCTTATTATGCTCATATCATGATGTGAAACAAAACCTAGAATCATATTATTCATAACAACATCATGAATCAACCCCTAAATCTATCAAAATTCCCAAATTAGACAAACATCATCATCCAATAATTTGTGACCTAAGATAATCAAAACTCAACATTTATAACAGTCCTAGAATATCTCTTCATCATCTAAAAAATCATACAAAACATCAATCAACACATAACATGACATAAAGGATCATTCACACATGTTACCATATATGAAAACTCATGTTTTATGATAAGATTTTGTTTAGAAAGGTTATTAATCATAAAAGTTAGCTTAGATCAGACATGGAACATTGGGGTTTTATGAAAATGAATTAAAATTGCTTAAAAAGGATTTATGCTAAAGAACACACCTTAGATCTTCACTTGTAATGATATAGAGGGTTAGATTATGAAAAACGAGATCAAAAACTCCTTCCCCAGTGATAAAAGTCGAAAGAGAGTGTTTAGAGGCGTTTAGGGTTTGTGAAATGATGGAAAATGACTAAGTATGGTATTTATAGTCTGGGTAGGTTCGACCCTATGCAGGGGTCGAATGAAGGATTAGGTGGTCGAATGAAGCTTTTAACAAACTGATGGTCTGGTTCGACCCCCCTTAAGGTCGAACCAGTCTTGGCCTTTTCCAGATTTTCCAATTTTGTCGTTTTAACGCATTTTAACACATCCTAACACATGAACATGCAATCCTAACATATGTAAAACATATATAAACATGGATAATCATCTAAACACCGATAAAACACGTATTTGCATGTAATACACCATATATGAATCAATCTATGCATAACACTCAATCTACTTCATGTAATTCACCAACAATGGGATTCAAGACTCGTGTGTATATAAAAGACACCAATGATCCTCCAGATCATTGAACCCTGGACAATACGTAAGATAATCCCGACTCAACTAACCCAGTTAAGTACGTAAATAAAATGTTTCCCGCTA
Organism: Ambrosia trifida; assembly: GCA_028751855.1. Taxonomy (NCBI): domain Eukaryota; kingdom Viridiplantae; phylum Streptophyta; class Magnoliopsida; order Asterales; family Asteraceae; genus Ambrosia; species Ambrosia trifida. The sequence continues at coordinate 154,021,177 of CM054123.1, forward strand.
AGGTAGACTTATAAGTTTATAAAATGTCAAGTCAAATATGCCGGGTGTCACATCAAATTTTTTAGTTTTTTAATAAATTAAATAAAACGCTATATCCCCTTTCATTATTTACGCTTCCTCCTCCCCCAAAATCAAACCCTAATTGTTTTCTTCCAGACCCTTCACCACCAACAACGTTTCTCCACCGTCACCTATCCCTCTGTCTCCTTCCTCTCCTAGACTAGGTACATGTATCCCACCTACTTTCATATAATTAATAGGTCGCTTATTTGAACAGTCATCTATGAGATCATTGTAATTTCATGGTGTTTCAAGGGTATTATATCCATTGATAGTGTGCAATATTGAAAGGAGAGAAGAGAGGGAGGGGATAGGTCGGAATAGAGAGAGCGACCTTGGAAGCACCGCCGTTGCCACGATCACCAGCACTATCATACGACCACCAACACCGTCCTATGCTCCCTTTTCTACTCTTCAGCTTTCTTTCAGGCCTCTATGCGGATTTTGCGGACTGAGTTTCATGATTGGGGCTGTGGTACTAGGGTTCGGGTTTATATGAGTGTCGGATGGTGAAGGTAGTCACAGGTGAGTGTGTGGTGGAGCTTAGAGTTTGTAGAGGCTTGGCGGATGTGGTGGTTGTGGTATGCAGTGGTGCGTGGCAGGGATTGATGAGAGGCGGGCTGTTAGCGGTGGTTAGGGAGGTGGATGATGGTGGTTGCGTTTGTGGGCTTGTTTTCTTGATTTATGTTTGTTGGTTGGTTCTTTCAAGTGGGTGTTTGGGATTGAGTTTGGAAACACAAAAGTGTTTTTGGTCAGAAGTGCTTATTGGCTTATGACATTTTGAAAATGAGTTTTAAAAAAAGTGTTTAGATCAGCTTTTGGGATGAAAAACGTCAAAAAGTCAATAGATTGTTTTTTTAGTGTTTCGCTTAACTTATTGTGAATATTAGTTGTATGGGTGGTAGATTTGTATTTTTTTTCCAAAAGCCAAAAGCCAGGATTTCGAACTTCTCAAAAACAGTTTTTCCACCCTTAAAAGCCAAAAGTCAAAACAGAAAGTGCTTTTGGGTTACACAAACAGCTTATTAACTTATTGGCTTCTTCGAAAAGCCAATAAGTCAATAAGTTGTTTTGAAACTCAATCCCAAACACCCTCCAAATGTAGAGGTGTCCACCGCCTTCGTGGTGGTGATTTGTTATTTGTTATATGAGTGCATTTCAAAAGGATTTGTTATATGACTGCATTTTAAAGGAATTTGTATATATTTTAGATTTGGATGTAGTGTTTGTCACACCCCGACTTTTCCCTCGTCGGTTGCGACGTTTGGTGCCTTTGCCAGCGCAGCGGAAAGTTGCATCTAAGACTCTTATTTCCTGAACGCCATTGCTAACCCTCTAGGATCCCCGATCCCAATATGCCGACTACTCTAACCGTGCCGTTACCAAAGTTTAAACCTGAAAGACATACTTAAAAAGGTCAACATAAAGCTGGTGAGTTCATAAGTTTTGCAAAAATAATTCCACAAGTTTTTATAAAAGAGTTTCCGTAAGTCTGAAAAGATCATTCCCGTTAATACTATGTCATAAGAACGTTAGCTAGACGTTAAGTGTTTTTACTACTACGGTTGGGAACCCATTACTAAACATGTACCAAAAGATGAATCAAGCCCAGATTGACTGGGTTACCGATGCCTCGATAACCCGAGAGTTAGAGATAATATGCACCCGCCCGGCATCCCCGCCGTTGAGTGGGGTTTGTGAGGCCCAATAGATCTATCCACATTTCCCTCGTTGTGCATCCCCGCACATTCATGGTTTCCCCCTGGGACTTTCTGTAAAAGCCGTATAGTAACATAAATTGCCCATAGTATAACATGACCTTTAATAAGTAAGTGCGTAGCATGTTTCTTCCCCGAAAGCAAAACAGTAAAAGTGGGGCTGTGAAACTCACACACCCATTTCATTTTCTCAAAAACTTGTTCGTTTGGAATTCCTCAGGTTTTCATAAAAGAAGCATGTCTTCCACCCCGAAAACATTTATAAAACAGTGAAAAGTGGGGTCATGAACTCACCTTAATTTCCATGCTAAGCTAGCAAACAAGTCCAAAGCTTTGACCGACTTCCTCGTGCCCTAATTACCAACAAAGGACACCTTAACAGTCTATCACAAATAAGCCTAACTTATTATCCGGCTAAAAGATAGTTTATCCAACTATCTAGACTCGCGTGTATAACTCGAGTACTAATATGCTTTAACTCGACGAACCGATCGTGACTTAAATATGTTTTATGCGACTTAATACTCATATTAATCACTTGTTACTATTCGTGTATAAACCACGTTGGACCAATATTATGAAACGTATAACTTATCCCGACCCGTAGCTCGTCTTATAATTATATTTTAGGAAAATACTCTTTGATAAAAATATAAGTATAGTTATTTAAAACTGATCCATAACAAGTGTCGCTTCTTTTCCAAATCCGAACATTTAAGTTATTCAAAACTTTGCTTGTTGTAAAAATAGTTCCCAAGTAAAATGTATACATATTTTAAATTCAAACAATAACCATTATTTAGATATCGAAAACCTTTCGAAAAACTCGTCATACTTGACACTCGGCGAAACTATATATATATATATATATATGTTTTGAAAATATTGTCCGGGATTTACTTATTATTGTTAAACATATCTTTTGTCAAAACGTCACTATTTTGCATAACTACACTTATCACGACACTTAGGGAACTTCATTTATAAAAATATGCGACAATTCTATTTTCGTTGCGCTGTGGATTTTATAAAAATTTGGGCAGAGTTTCCTCTGTTTTTGTACAAACCAGGCGACACAAGTCGCCTACAATTTTCCCAAAAATCAATATCCAATACAAGACTTTATACGTTTCGACAACTTTTCATATATAAGCTACTTATTTGTATTTATATAAATACACGAAACAATATATATTATAGTCCAACCAATTTAGTCCGATATCGATTTTATAAGTCACGCCTTCTAGCCACTATTACCAATCATCCTATTTAATATATAGTTACCGTTTATTATTACTATTCGGTTCGTTCGCGAGTCAAAACTATTTTAAGAATATCAATATATTTATTTATTTATATATATATATATAATATCCACAACAATAATACAAATACGAATTAAAGTATACCGATTCGTACGCGCGTAACCCGAAGCCAGCTCGAACTATGTACAGACCGGAACGCTGACCCGTTGACCATGTTTGACCGAAGCTTGACCAACACCATGCTCCGTACCCCGAAACCCGAGCCAACCAGATCGGACCCGAAGCACACGAATCTGACCCAAGACACTTGACCCGAATAAGACCCGAACCAAATCTGAAAACTAACCGGATCTGACCCAAACTCGAGACTCGAACCGAACTCAAACTGAACCCGGAAACAACAATCGCACAACCCAAAACATCAACCAAACCTGAGCTCGTGACCAAAACTGACCTGGACCCTTGAACTTGCCGGATCTAGAACATCTCGTCACCACCACAGCCGCACCTCGTCACCTTTTCACCAACCACAACCATAGCCGGGCCCCCAAGCCACAACCCGAGCTCTTGAACCAGGTTTGACCCCGAGCAACCACCTAAACATTCGGACCAGATCTGAACCAGACCAAGTCTGGTCTGTCCGAACTAAACCACATCACCACCGCTGAACGTCGTCGCCGCCTTCAACAGACATAACCATAACCGGACCACCGCCCGAACCACCAACAACCACCTCTGACCAAACCCCACCGATAAACCAGCGTGTCCCCACCATCACCTCGACCTTCACCAACAATCCGTCACCACCACCGCTGCTCCCTTGAACCACCACAATCACAGCCCTAATCGGCTAAGAGGCCGCCGCCGCCACCTGTAACCACCGCGTGAGCCATCACCACAGCCCATATACGGGCTTAAAACTACCACGCCGCCACCACCCAGCTGTGGTGGTGGCCGGCCGTTCTGAACAGAGGAGAGAGGGCGTGAGATGAGGTAGGAGGTCGGGTAAAGAGAGGCAGATTTGAGGAGAGAGAGAGAGAGGGGGGTCTAGAGAGAGAGTAGAGAGAGAGAGAATGTTGCAGAGATTTGAGGGGGGGTGTTTGGCTGCGGGAAAATGAAGGGGAAGGAGAAGAGCTCCCCTTTTATAGTTAGGGTTAGGGTTAGGTGGTTTATTACCGCGTATCAAACTCGTTTAAACGTCAAACGTCCCGGTTTTATTCTAGGCCCGGTAATTAATTATAAAAAGTAGTCGGTTTTGTTCGAAATACAAAACCGAGCATAAATATAAATATTTTTGATGTCCGATGCGTGTTTTCAGAACACGCGTTTAAATCGCGTTAATTAAATCGGTCGCAGTTTCAATTGTAAAAACGGTCAGTAAACTTCCGAAACTTAATAATTAGCAATATCTATAATAAATATTTATTTTTAATCATAAACATCACGTCAGTGTAGATCGGATGTTGCCTGGTGTCATAGTGTTAAACTTTCATTCATCTACATTCTTGATCTATCGAGAATTAGGGATATGGAAAGAAGTACTTTTAATGAAATTTGTAATGGTTTAATATACCTGGCTCACGTTCATGACTTTATAGGTTATACAACTATTTTTGTTGAATGAAATAAAATGTAAGAATCCGGAAATGGGTTGTGTTTCGTAATAGAAAACATAATGGAATCTAATATAAGTTGGGACACTAGGTTAGCGAATGCTTATGTTAGCAAATCAAAACTGCATTTTTATACGGGTGAAGTAAATCATCGTTGATTATTTTGAATACAAACTGGATGGATGTATAATCTATTAATATTTGATGGCAGGCGCACCGCCGTTGTTACAAAGCATATGCTTACTACAGGAGTCTTGAAAAGGATGCATTATATACTTAATGTTGTTGGAGGCGTAGACTTGCGAGAAAGAGCTTCGGATGTATAAAATGGTGCGTATATCCTAACATGTTTGACTTAGTGTTTCAATTCTGGCAACTAAATTATGTTTTTTTTACCCTTTTAGTACTGGTATTTGTAAATTTCAAGCTAAAACGGAGGTTGTTGGGTATTATTACGATAAATTAAGATTTCTTTTATCACACAATATTAGATTTGTCAACCCTGGGATGCTCCCGGGATATAAACTAGTCTATAACAATTATTAAATAAACCTCTTTCTTGCCATATGTCATTTGATTCTTCCTGCTTCAATTTTTTTGGCTTCTCTGTAGATGCATTTTGTGTGACTAATGCTTTGGATTACATTTAACATATGTTTTTGTGTTTAGTCGAATGGTCGAAGGAAGATTCATAGGGTCGAAGGAAGATTTATAAACGGTCGAAGGAGACTTGAAGGTGCGAAGGAGAACTGGAGGTCGAAGGTAGATATAGATTTTAATGTATTGCTTGGTTCGACCTGTGTGATTGGTCGAACCTGCACATTCGACCATACTATATGGGCGAATGTGCAGGCCTATATAAGGTCAAGTTCATTTTTGAGATGTAACTTTTTGACATTTTTGTTTTCCCTCCAGTCGTTGTTCTCCCTAGGGTTTTGAGTCAACTTTGTACACGTCTTTTATTGATTATAAACATCTTTTTAACGTGTAATTGAGTTTGATTATTAATGAAATGAATGGTTTAATGATGATTTCTGCGTTTTGTTGATATTATTATCATATTGTAACTGATTCAAGGATTCTGCACTTGAATTAGTAGACTTGTTTGATCATCACAATTGTTTTTGTAAATTCGATTCTTATACATTCTCTCCTTATGACACGTGACACCATCTCCTTTAGTTTTCATTTTTCTCCATATTTTCTCAAGATTTAAATTTTTTTTAAATCCTTTCTCTATTCATTCTCTATTAATTATATCATCCCTTTAATCGCAATTATTATTTTTATATCACATTAATAACTTTCATCTTTCTTAATATTAGTCACTCTTCCACAAATTAATCTTCCACAAGTAATTAAGCATCCCCTTTCATTCACAAACCTTAATCCTTGGATCTATTTTTTTCGCGTGGTTACACTTGAACGATCTTCTCTGCATACTAAAACGAAATAGTTAATTGCAGTAGGTATGTGCTATTTATATTCGACTAGTTCGATTTTCATTCGTATGTTAGTGTTTAGTTTTTTTTCTATAACTTGAAATAATCACTATAGAAATGTTTGAATCTCCATTAGTTTCTAATCGCTTGAATTGGTAAACGTTTGATGTTTTTGTTTGGTATTGATGTAGATTTAGAGTTAGGTTTTGTAAAAAATAATCATATTATAGAAAATAAATCTCAGTTCAGAAGATATGTCATATTGTTGATTACAGCAATAATCATATTACAGAAAATTAATTTTTTTAAGATATTTGTAGGTTATTGTTTCTATTTTCGTTAATCTCTTTGTTTAATCTCATCTTCTGTTGACGATTTAGTGTGAAATGATTTAGGTTTTCAACGTTATTGTTTTCGATTTTGTTCCATCCTATTGTTTCTTCTTTTGTGGATGAGTTTTTATGTTAATAAGAAAAAACCCTAATAATAATGTTATTAATGTATTCATTATTTATGTTAATTAAAACCCATATTATTATGTTGGTGTTCATCATGTTCATACGGATTATGATATTGTTCTTTGAATACTCATTTGAATTTAATGTTTGATCTTATTATGGTTGATCAATAATAGATTGCATGTTTGTAAATGTTCTATTTAATTTTAAATTTTAGTATCTATAATTTTAAATTTTAATTTTTGGTTAATATTATAAAAATTCAAAATTTAAAATTAAGATAATAATGGTAACAGTTATAGTTAATTAATACATTTATTACAACTAATTTGAAATTTTTGAACTCAAGTTAATAATGTTAAATTATATATTTTTTAAGATAATGATGGTAACAGTTAGGGTCTGTTTGGTATGGGGTAATGGAATGGAAGAGGAAATGGAATGGACGAGGTAATGGAATGGACAAGGTAATGGAATAGATCATTACCATTCCATGTCTTGTTTGGTTGTCATGTGGGAATGAAACAAAATATTATTTTGTGTTGTTGGATAGTCATGAAAAGACGAATAAATAAAATCGGTGGTTAGTGGCGGTGGTGGGTGGTGGTCAGTGGCGATGATGGTGGTGGTGATATGTGGCGGTAGCGGCGGTGGTGGGTGGCGGCAGTGACGGTGGAAGGTGGAGGTGGATGGCCGTGATGGTGGGTGGGCGACGATGGTGGGTAGTGGCGGTGGTGGGTAGTGGTTGGTGGTAGTGATGGTAGGTGGTGGTGTGTGGCGATAGCGTGGTGGTGGGTGGCGGCAACGGTGGCGATGGGTGGAGGTGGATAACGGTGATGGTGGGTGAGTGACGATGGTGAGCAGTGGAGGTGGTGGGTGGCGGCGATGGGTGGGTGATGGTGGTGGGTGGTGGTGGGTGGTGTTGGATGGCGGCGGTGGGTAGGTGGCGGCGACGGTGGTGGGTAGGTGGGTGAAGGTAGCGGATGGCAGTAGCGGTGGTGGACGACGGTGGTGGGTGGTGGCGGCAGCAGTGGTGGTGGTGGGTGGTGGCGACAGCGGTGGTGGGTGGTGACGATGGTGGTGAGTGGTGGGTGATGGTGGTGGGTTATAGTGTTGTTAGTAAAGGATGAATGAGGGAAGGAATGAAAAAAAAACATGGGGGGTGGATGGAATGATTTTGAGGGAATGGAATGCCTTATGGAATGAGTGATTACATTCCTTTAACCAACCAAACACACTATTGTTCATTACTTCGTAATGGTCCATTCCATTCCCTCTTCCATTCCACCATACCAAACGCTACCTTATAGTTAATTAATACTTATTACCTTTAAATTATATATTTTTTAATATATTTAAAATTTAATATACAAATTTTAAATATTGTAATTTAAAATTATAGATTTTGGTTAAACTATAAAAATATTTGAATACTAAATTTTCTTTTTAACTATTTAATTTCAAGTTTTAAGATATATAATTTTAATTTTTAAATTTTGGTTAATATTAAAAAATTTTAAAAATTTAATTTACGATAATAATTGTAAAAATTAGACTCAGCTAAAACATTTAATACATGTAATTCAAAATTTGGAATAAATTAAATATTTTAAAAAATAAAATTTTGAATTTAAGTTAATAATGGTAACCATTACACCTTTTTTTTTAAACGACAAATTTCTACTCTTTGTGGGACTTGAACCCGGTAACCATTACACCTACTTATTATCTTTAAGTTATATATTTCCTAATACTAGTAGGAAACCCGCGCGATGCGGCGGGACAACAATTTTCAACGCGATAATCATTTTTTGTTATTTTATAGAACGTATGAGACTTGTTAAATATAATATGATCAACAATTTTAGGTTGAGATTTTGTCTTCATCATTCTTTAATTGATTTCATAATACTGGTTTTAAACAAGCATGCATGTTAAATTGTTATTCATAAATTTCTAGTTGAGAACATAATAGTTGTTTTCTTATCCTACTTTGATGCATTCTTATTCACCGTTGATTAAAAAATGCCATGTAATTTCTAGCAGCGAATGAGAGATGCCATGTAATTTCTAGCAGCGAATAAGAGTTTGGAATAACGATTGATCATTGATTTAAAAATGCATATTCAACAATGCATGTGTTAAGACTGTAAAGCCAGTGAAGAAAATAAAAAGATTGTTAATGTTAATGATATTCTCAAGTTGATTCTTTACCAAATATCAAACTTGTACTCAACCAAAAAAAAAAGATATTAAACCCAACCAAAAACATTGACTGATAATCAACATAAACCACATTATTTTCAATCTACTAAAGAGCACCTCAAGGGTTCCAATTTGAAACACCATTTCTATCTTTTCACCTCACCCCTTCTCTCTGTACATTTCTCTCATATCCCCTCTCCCCAATCCCAGTCAAAAGACTCATTTGGACGCACCATCTGGATTTCCAAACACCTCAACCCATCGATTTTTCTAATCATGTGCGTCGCATTAATTATTTATAAAATAAAGTTAGAAATTGGACAAAATGGGTTTACTGGTCAACCCGACCCATGTGCTTTTGTTGTTTATTTCTAACTTGCAAGAACAAAGCTGCCTACTACCTATGTAAATATACAACTCTTCTTTCAATTTTCACATGCAAATAGAATATAGAGTATAGGGGCTGCAAAATATTCAAATAGACTATGTAGTCATTAACCTTTGTCACCAATTCTTTGTGGCCCTTAGAAAATATTCAAAATGGAAAATCAATATCATGTTTCCTAAAAAATTAATGGGAACCAAGAATAAAAAGCACTAAAACAAGCATGATATTGACAAAGAAAAGCTACTCAAGCTTTTCATCCTTAAATATGAATGTTACTAATGCTTAAACCTCACCCAAATTGCAAATAAAAAGATAGAATACAAGTTGATTAATATTATCAAACAAAATAATTTAACCAAAACAATCAGAAAGTCATACAAAATAGTGAATGGGTTGATTCAAAGAGGTCACTTTGGCTTGGGGCAGAATGGGTTCGAGTGAAAATGGTTTCGGGTCAAAACAAGTTATATTGGTTAAATTCTAAATGGGTTATTTTGGTTCAGGTAAAAAAAAGGTTTAATGGGTAAAAGAACCCATTTTGATCTGTATAATCTCATTGTAAGAATCAGAGCACTCCAACAAACTAAAACCCAATTCTATCAGCTAAATTGATACAAGGCAACACTGTTTTTTATGGTGATGGTTTCGATTAGAGTTGACTAAATTTCAAAACCATGTCACTATAACGAAAGAAGCACGTACATTCTAAATCCTCATCTTCATAGCTGAATAAAATAATAGCATCTACAATAATCATTCTCATGATCTATACATGTTCTCTATAGTCTGTTAAATTAAATTCCCAAGAAAAATTATTGACCTTTAGTATTCTAAAAAAGTACAGTATTTTGTATCCTTAAGCCTATTTTTTATGCAGCCCTTACAACAATACTTTCATTAGAATGGACAAAGTCTTCACCAAAATATTATTAAAAATGTCAACTAAGGTTACCTACCCTACCAACAATAAATTCTAATACAGTATGATATGATAGAAATCATTGATTGAAAAAACTCGCCCATTTAAGTCGTTTAAAAATTAACCCATTCGACCCATTAAAAAATGATAACAAAATCAAGATTCATTGGTTGAAAATCAAATATGTGGCATTAATGCACTATCATCTTTGACATCATTGACTGAATGAAGTTTATGGAAGAAACGGATTTAAAAATCAAGATTCATGGTACTGATCATGCACTTGTTCTGAAAGCCAGAGATGACAACATTGACAGCTTCAAGGGAGATTTTTTTTTTCCTGATTGTTTCTTCTGCAGCTCGAGTGTTGTATATGTTCTGTAGACAAATAGAGCATTGTTAAATTAAATGGTGTAAATCAAACCTATAATGCATCTACATTGGCTGGTAGGTTAACATGTCGTTTACAACAATAATTACAATTCATTCCATCGACCCATTCGATGATCTTATTTACCACCAAAAGTTAAACAAACGACAGTCCATCAGCTCCAGAGTAGAACTATGCTAATATTACAGATTGAAGTTCTCTACGAATCAACACTATAAAGTCTAAAAAAGCAGACCATCAACAATAAAACAGAATCTCATACACCCCTAGTTTGAAGTTGATTATAAGAAGCATTTGATAAATGTTCTCCATGTTAGATGACTCGACCACATCAGGCCCTGATCCAGTCTGGTTTTAAATTTAATCATGTGTATATACCACAAAATCAGTCTGCTATTTGCCATTAAACCTGATGGCAACGAGGCATTGATCTACTACTAAAAAACCTTACAATAGAACTTGTGACCATATCTAGGTACCCAGCCGCAGCATAACAATAACACCATGATGCCAGTTCCCCATCAAGATTCAAACATGAAAGATTACTAAAAAGGTTTCTAAAAAAGTCAACATTTTGACTTAAGAGAGTCATAATATTTACTTTAAATTACTTAAGAGCTTGGAAATTATTATACAAACACAGTTAACTGAAGAAAGTCATAATCTTTACTTTAACAATTGAGTTTTGTTTTATGTTTGGGTTGGTCGGTTTTCCAACCCGGTTTAATTTGACGGGTTTGGACTAAGCTGGTTATGGGTGTATTGGGTGAGCGCTACCCGAATCAACCCACCAGACCCATTAACATGTCAGAGGAAAACACAAAGTCTTAACTCTCAGGATCTTTTAGTGCAACTGTGTTGAATTTTTTCCCTAGGAAATTATACTTATGCATCTCCATATTTAAATATTATTTTATTAATTTAAGCATTAAACAGTAGTCGTTTAGTGAAGATGTATAACCATATTACCATAAAAAGTAGAGTTGTTGGTAAAGTCACGCAGTTTACTCAAAAAATGACTAAACACAGAAAATGTTTCTATTAACTTAAAAATCACCAGCATTCACATAAAAAACCTTAGAACATAATCAGCTATACGATTCAAAAAAATGCTCCAACTTAATGAAACTAAAACTTACAGCAGCACATACCATTTGTAGTTAGTCAACCACACAGAATCCTCACAACGGCCACCATTCCCTCCACCGAACTACTGAAGAACCCTGCAAAACCAAAAATCTAGTACATAAAGAATCAAAGTACATAGCAAAGAAAAGCTAGAAGAATGACTACAACTTATGTTCCCTCGGCTTTTTAGTTAGCTGGATATGCTCACAAAAGACCCAAAATAAATTTGACTCACCCATTCAACCAACATATCCATTCGACTACAAAGAAAGTCATAAACAATGCTTTATTACGCTAACAATAATAAAATGAATAGCCTTTCTCTATTAAATCCTAAACGTGTACATTGATTCATACTTTTGCAAGCAAAAATAATTTAGCTTGCTATAGACACACACTGCCATCAGAGCATTGAAAGCATGCAAGTATCAAGCAAATGATTATTATTAACATTAAGATTAAATCATAATATACATGTGACTAAATGAAAATTTGAATATATTGTTATGAGGCTTGAACTCCCAATTAACGGTGATTATGTTAATGGCGATTATCTTAACACTAATTGATTTAGCCAAGCTTTTCTCCAAAAAAAAATGTAGCCAGACTTATTGATTTAGTTAATGGTAATTATGTTAACACTAATTGCAGCCATCATCGAAGGTTTTAAAGAACATGTTTCAAATATATAAATACTTAAATTTCACCGGCAACTAATTAACCTAAAGACAAAAGGCACACATATAACAACTTTTACAGAAGTGGTATACTTCAAAAGATTTTATTGTGTCCACCTAAAAGAACTTTAGCTCCCTTATCAATTCTTCCTATTCCTACAGCAGCATCAAGTCATCAACTCTGGAACCTGTTGTCATTGGTTTAAAGTGAACATTTAAATAAATAGTTTATCAAATAATTATATGCATATGTATAATGAAAGCAAATAGTTTAAATAAATAAATATTTAATAGAACCTACTAAAAGGTTAAAAAAGATCATCATTAAAAAACAATACCCCATGTTATCTTTAGAATCTGGCAATTTTGATATTTCTTCTTCAAAGCCTCATGTTCCTAACCTTATGTCTACAACATAATCACAAACAAAATTAGCAAACAGAATGGGAACCAAGAAGCAGTTCCAAAATCGGCTGAATTGAGTTTGAGCGTGTATCCAACGTAATATTACACGTTGTCACCCCCCCCCCCCCCAATTGAGTTTGAGTTCCCCACGAAATGGTAATCTAACTGGTCTTTGGACCATTGGTCAACGAAATTCGGAAGTGGGTTCGAGTAAGATGCACCATGGTCCAATCAACAACCATACTTTGGCGGATAGAGCGACGATTCTTCTATTGGGTTACTTTGTTTTGGAATTGAGAATGAGTTTATACCAAATGCTTGATGTTCTTGTGTCCTGTAACCAAAACCAAAAAGTTTATTACACCTCCTGAAACAAACAAACAAACAAACAATTGGTGCTAACTAAATCCCACATATAACATTGATGTTCCAGAGTTGCTGTTCCTGATTAGAAATACATTCTTTTACTTGTGCAGTATAGTAATCCAAATAAAACTAATTAAATTATTAGTAACTTCATTTTCACCTGTTGGTGGGAGTGATGCAGGGTCGCACATTGCGGTTGGCGGTTGCCAGGGGAGTGGAAACTGGTACAGATGAAGAGCAAACAACAGGGTCCAGATCGGTGCTACCCAATAACCCGAGATGGAAACTTCCCCATCCATCTTCACACCCAAAAAATAGAAACAAACTCTTCATAGAATCGTTACCTTGTCTTTCCAGAGAAGAGGTCTTCAAGGACAAAAAATTAGGGTTCATATGAAGAATAAGCCGCTGGATAGTGGATACCGGAGTCGTAGCAATCCAACAAAAATTCTTGAATGAGAGAAGGATCGCTGGTATTCTTGAACCCCTGAATCGAATAAAAATTGTTGAATGAGAGAGAGATTGTGTTAGAGAGAGAACATGGTATCACCATTTTGTGGGATCAAGAATGATGAAAGAGAGAGAGTATGGTATGGATGAACGGTACAGATCATGTCTATGGATTTAGATTTGAATGAACGGTGTAGATCATGATCCTTGTAGTCCTCTTTTATTGGCTGTGTGTTTTTAAGGTTGGATTGTGTTTCTTAAAGCTTTATGAGTTGTACATTGTGTTTATTGAGTTGTACGTGTCTGTATGTTGTGGAGTGCTTTAGGGTTTGGTGAGATAACATTTAGTCCATGCTTCAAATGATTGTACATATGGCTTTAACAGTAGTAAATCTCTTAAAAATGGCAAATGACCATTCTTGCCTTTCCAATATGCTTATTAATATAGTATAGATATTTAAAATCTAATTATTAATAATTTTGGTTATAAATTTCTCAAAATAGTTATAAGTTAAAATTAAATATTAAATACTATAATTTGAAATTATAGATTTTTGTTAAACTTTAAAAGTATTCGAATAGTAAATGTTCTATTTAAGTATTTAACTTCAAATTTTAATATCTATACTTTTAGATTTTAATTTTTGGTTAATATTATTAAAATTCAAACTTTGGAATTTAAAATAATTATGGTAACATTTAGAATTAACTAATACATTTAATTCAAATTTGATACTTTAAGTTAATAATGGTAACAATTAGACCTACTTATTAGAGAGAAATACACAATTAGTCCTTGTGGTTTACCATTAGTTTCACCTTTGAGTGTTAAGTTTTAAAAGTTTCATGTTAGTGTTCAGTTATGTTTTTGTAACATAATTAGGGATTAGCACAAACGGTAGTTAACACTTAACTGAGTTTACCTTCACGTGGGGGCATTTTTTCATTTCATGTTTTATGTTTATTATTATTATTATTATTATTATTATTATTATTATTATTATTATTATTATTATTATTATCATTATTATTATTATTATTATTATTCTATCTATATAACTTCAACATAACTTAACCTATACCCTTCCCCTTTTCTCTCAATCCATAATTATGTGTTGCTTGTATTTGCATCACCATCACACCAACCTTTTATCATAAAACACAACTCACATAATCCCTACAAATCTTACTAACACTCCATATATAAATATAATGTAACTCTTTCAATTATTTCATCTATATATCTTGTGTCACATCATGAACAGAAACTTCTTCTTAGACGCCGGAATGAAGACACTAACGCCGGAGATCACCACCACCGTTGATATTTTTCGACCAAATTGGGAGAAAACAGAGCATTATTCTCAATTGGAATCTGCTTTGTTTTCGATGACGTCATCATCCCATATTTCTTGTTCAACTGTTTCCCAATTAAATTCGCCAATAATGGACCATTGGTGATACAAAACATACCCATAATTCGTAATTCAATATCGATGAATATCAATTTACCATTCTTTCCATCGGATCTTGGGTTTGCTGAACGGGCAGCCAAGTTTTTGTGTTTCGGTAGTCGAAGTTTCAATGGTAGAGTTAATCGATTGGGGTTAAATTGTAATAAAGAAGTTGTTCCAATTGAATCTAATGTTTCTCCGGTGACTTATGCTGGAAAATTTCATCAAGTTTCGAGTAGTCTGAAGGGATTGAAAAGAGGATCAGGCTCTGCTTCGAATTCTAATGAGGGATCCTCTATTTCTGAGCAAGTTCCATGTGGAGAATTGGGGTTCAGGAAACATAAAACATGAAATGACAAAAATGCCCTCACATGTTTGTCATGTGAGGGTAAAATCAATTAAGTGTTAACCCCGCCGTTAGTGCTAATCCACAATTATGTTACAAAAACTTAACGTAACACCTGAACATGAAACTTTTAAACCTTAATACTCAAAGGTGAAACTAATGGTAAACCACAAGGACTAATTGTGTAGTTCTGTGTAGTTCTCTCTACTTATTACCTTTAATTATAGATTCTCTAATATATGTAAAACTAGATTATACCCCGGGAACGTCCCGAGGCTAAGAAATCTAATATGACATATCAATTTCACATATGAAAAAGAATGATGCGCTTTACAATTACATGCGGGAAAGCTTCGGGTAGAACCTAACCTAAAACAATTAACAATGTATCTCCAATGTTAACGGCCTAACTTTAAACAATGTATATTAGTACCTAACTTAAAACAATGTAGAACTCCAATGCTAACACATGTTGAAAATAGAATTCATATTTACTGATTTGAACGTAATTAGTGACTTGCCTATACATGATTAATGAATTACCTGAACACTTTGTGTTTTTTTCTATATGAACAAAACCCCACAAACCCGCCCAAATCAAAGTCCGGGAGAGAGCTACGAATGTTGTCCAAGGCATGCTTGTCACACGTCGACAGTGCACAGCGGAAAGCAGTCATGAGGTAACGGAAGTTTTACCATTAAGTTTAGAGTTTCACGTGTAATTACATATGGACATCTTGCTAACACCCTCTAGTTAAACATATTTCAGTTCCGTGGCTAACGAAACGTTGTTAAAGTAAGAAAAACATGTTCCACCAAGATAAAGTGAAAATTTAGAGTTAATATTCTTTTAAAAAAACAAATAAAAACATAGTTTTAGATATTTTAAACGGTCTCAAATGTTCAACGTAGTGTCCTGCTAAAACACTCTCTAACAACCTAAGCATCAGTACCTAAAAAACATGCTTAAAAATATCAACATCATGTTGGCGAGTTCACAGGTTTTTAAAAGTAATGAATAAACTTTCAAGTTAACGAAAATGTATGATCAATTATACTAAAAGAGAACCAAGTAGAGTCGCGAAAATCTAAGAAGTATGATGTAACCTAAGGCTCCTAATCAAACCATGACATTGTTCCCGGGGTGATGTATAGACCAAGAGGAGCATTTTGGAGTTTATATTCATTTTTATTCTGATGACGTGTAACACCCCCACCGATGGCAGAAACATCGGGATGTCACGTATTGATGATTGTTCAGTAGCTCATGGTAAATAATAAGTTTAAATAATTGATTAAATGAATTGCATACAATTGTTCTAAAAAGAAATTGTACATCAAAGAAGAAACACTAAACTATAGATCTACAAGCATTAACTCTAATCTTCAAGCAAAGCGATAACCTGAAACATGTTAAGTTTGAAAATATTTTGGTTCAACAAAAGTTGGTGAGAATCACATAGGTTTGAATATTGAATAAAACATGTACAATTCGAGTGTCATGGAAAGTATAGTCCATATGTGAAAACAAAACTAGTAAGTAAATCGAGTGCATAATCAAACCTTGTGACTAGAATATTGTGGTCCATCCCATACGCATATGGTTCACTCGTTTTTGTTACGATAACAATCACCCACGCTACCCATACCAGAGGTATACGTATCCGGGTGGAGTTATCAGTCCAATAGATCTATCATTGTGTATCGTTGGCTTGTACGGAGTTAATGATTATGCTAGTCTAATTGTGCTTACCATAGTAATGTTTAAGACATAATGCAGCGTAGAATAACACATAGACACACATGTTGAATTGCAATTGAAAATATAACATGTTTCACCCCAAAATAGTGAAAAAGGTCTATGTAAACTCACCTTGGTGGTTGTAACGGGAAATCAACACTTTATGTTTGTACCTAATTAAAAGTAATAAATTTAGCATCGATAGCTATAATATTTGTGTAACATGTATCGTTGTTAACTTATCTACTATATATGTGTTTACTTTATATATATATATATATAGATATAGTGTAAGGATAAACGGAAAACCCTCCTAAACTGGAAAACTTTAGAAACTCTAACTTCCCGAGCTTTTTTTATATGAAAATTTTAGGGAATGTAATATACATGATTTTAAGCATTTTGAGCCAAAAAAATCAAAAAAGCGCCGAGTACTTTTAAAAAAAAAAATAAATAAGTTTTTGGGTAACACATTGTTAACACGTGTTAATTTCGCTTAACATGTGTTACCCGAAAACTTATTTTTTTTAAAACAAAAGTGTTCGGCGCTTTTTTGATTTGTTTTTGCTCAAAATGCTTAAAATCATGTATATTACATGCACTAAAATTTTCAGGCCCTAAAAGCTTGGGAAGTCAGAGTTTTCCAGTTTAGGAGGGTTTTCCATAGATCCTTACCCTATATATATATATATATATATATATATATATATATATAGATATAGATCTAGGATCCTGTACAAAGGCTAACTTTTGTGAGAAGGATAAGAAGGAATGTGGAGACGACACGTGGCACAAGTTAAAATTAATCTCATGGGTAGTAAGGGAATTTTGTTTGTATTTTAATAATGGAAAAATCATGCAATTATTAATTATGAGAAAATTAAGGGATCTTGTTGACAACTCTAACTAATCAAACATATCTATTACGATCATCCATTGCAATTTCTCTCAGTTTTGCAAAAGAAAAAAAAATATATGACTTCCATTGTTGTTCATTTTTTTTGAAGTTTTTTCTGGTGTGTTTTATAGATACATAATTTTCTGGTGTGTTTTCGAAGTTTGTTTCTGGTAAGTTTTTCAAAGTTGTTTTCTAGTGTGTTTTTACAATCACCCATTGTGTTTTAATAATGTATAATATGTTTATGGAAGATTATATCTTTTCTTCATTTTTTTAATCAACCGTAACACCACAACAACAGTATAAAACACAACAGTATGATACAACCGATGAGTATAAAACACCAAAGAAATCTTTGTTCTTCATTTTTTTATTCAACCGTAACGGTACAACAGCAGTATAAAACACAGCAGTAACGTATGATCAGAAACAAACTAGAATGTATAATCGAAAAAAAACACCTTTATAAACCGTCGTTTGTATGTTAAACCAAAACGTTGATCAGAATCATTTTTAGATGAAGATAAAACACACTGACGAAGATAAAACATAATGACGAAGATAAACACACTTATTAGGATAAACACATTGATGAAGATAAAACACGCTGATGAAGATAAAACACGCTGATGAAGATAAACACACTAAATCGTAACACAATCATTCCAGATAAAACACCATGACTTCACCCTAGTTTCTTTGAAATCATGAATAATTCGAAGGTTAAACCCAATATTTGTTTGGTTTTCTTCATATGATTTGAAGTTTGATGATCATATTCTTGATAATCGTAAGTTTTTTTATGAGAGAGAGGGGAAGTTATTGCAAGTTTTAATGAGAGAGAGAGAGAGATGGATAGAGTAAAAAAGGAATGAATATGAGAGAAGGAGAAAATATTGATGGCTGGTAATAAAGACTCATTTAATTTGAGTGTGTATTTTACTATCATACCCTTAAATGGTCAAATCAATTAATAAAACTATAATACTAATTACAAGATTGCCACCCAATTAATCTACATCCTAGATTAAACTCATCTAATG
Organism: Ambrosia trifida; assembly: GCA_028751855.1. Taxonomy (NCBI): domain Eukaryota; kingdom Viridiplantae; phylum Streptophyta; class Magnoliopsida; order Asterales; family Asteraceae; genus Ambrosia; species Ambrosia trifida. The sequence goes on from CM054123.1 coordinate 154,040,144, forward strand.
GTCATTATTCCTTCTTAGCCTTCTCACAAAAAACACCCTTTGTACAGGATCTTGACCCTATATATATATACAGGGTATGGTTCAAATAAGAACCACACCTTAAGTAGGAACCATAGGAACCAATCTTAGCCATTGATCTCTAATGGCATGATTGTAAATAATTAAAAGATTAATTAATTGTTTATTTTAATGTAAGGGTATTATGGTCTTTTGGTATTTCACAAAATTAGATAGGTTATCATAACACATAATTTAAATTAATTACACCATAAATACCTCCTAAAAACCCTCTCCTTCTCCATTTACTGATTTAGGGATAATATTAAAAAAAATTGGATCCTACAAAACGTAATTATCACGTCAAAAAAAATGAGACGCTTTATTATTATCAAATGCCTATACACTAGTGTATATTATACGTTGGTGTATATTACGTAAAGAGAATGAGAGACATAACCGCTATAAGGATAAACAAAGCCAAATGCCTATATACAAGTGTATATAATGGTAAATTTTTATTTAGCTATATAGCTGTTGTAAGTTGAAGTGTACATTTGTGTATATCAGTTTTTTTTTTTTTTTTTTTTGTTCATTCATCATCATCAACACATATATACAATGGTGTACATCAGTTATACATTGATGTATATCAGTTTTTTTCTTTCATTCAACATCATCAAAACAGATATACATTGGTGTATATTCGTTTTTTCATTCATCATCATCACCAACACCAATATACATTGGTGTATATCAGTTTTTTTTATCATCATCATTGACACAGATATACAAATGTATATTCGTTTTTTCATTTATCATCATCATCGTTGACACAGATATACATTGATGTATATCAGTTTTTTTCTTTCATTCAACATCATCAACACAAATATACATTGGTGTATATTCGTTTTTTCATTCATCACCATCACCAACACAAATATACATTGGTGTATATCAGTTCTTTTTCCGTACACCATCATCATCAACACATACCAGTAACATCATGATTGTATGTATATGGAACCGGTTCTGACTCGTTCTTGACCTATCACCCCCAAAACTGCAAATCAGTCGGAACCCTAATACTGCCGCCGTCGTCGCCTTCCTTATCCATTAACATCATCAACGATCTCTTCACTAATGTAACCCACAACACTTTCGAACTCGTGATCTTTCTGTAACCCATCAACCATAAGTGATCTTTCTGACCATAATGGAAATATACCACATAAACAGAGTAATCAGAATTCAACGCCGAAGGAAGACGATTCAATATAAAACTTCAATATAAATCCTAGCAATTGAAGAACTATTAAATATAAAAACTCATAAATGCTATGTTGAGAATTTTATTGAAAAGAATTAAAAAGAAACTTTGTTGAAGATTCATTTCTAAAGCATTGATAAAAAAATTCAAATGTGGATAGATACAAAAGGGTTTGGAATGGACATGTAATCCAATGTAATCGTGCAATCAAATAAAATATAGTCACCTACCTTTAACAATTGTAGATGAAAAAAGTAGTATCCCTCAATACCGAAAAACGTGTACGGCATGTAATTTTGAGATAGTAATTGATATACGTTAAAGTATATATATTTAAATCCCCGATTAAACTCCCAAATTACACGTTTTCGACCATAATTGCATGAATTCGGTACTTAACCGCTTCATATGTTTATTGCGGGTCTTAAACGACGTCCCACGAGCAAAGTCGAAGAAACCGGGCGAAAATCGGACAAGAGAAGAAGTTTCTGCAAAATCAGCCAAGTCTGACAAGAGTGCACGGTCGTGCACCCCAGGTGCACGCCCGTGCGGGCTCATTTAGCTCGGACACAGACGAGCTGCACTACCAGTGCGACCTGGCGTGCAGCTAATGTTCTCAGGCACCCTGATCAGCACTGCCGTGCAGGTGCCCGTGCGACTCAACTTCCCGGGTGCACTGCTAGTGCACCAGGCAGTGCACTCCCAGCACCCGGCTACCACCAGACCTGCACACCCGCACACCCGGCTATTTTCAGAGATCAATCAGCCACTTGCCCACTTGCACGTCAACTCATCATGATAAAGTGCACGGCCGTGCACATTAGGCGCACGGTCGTGCACAAAATCAGACTTTCTATAAAAACATAGCACAACACACTGATCAGGTGTTGGGTGATCTCAGGGCGATTTGGGGCGATTTTCTGGACCGGTGAGCTGCTGCAAAGGCGAGGAACAAGCTCGGGAACTCATCTGGATCATCTATCATCATCCAATCCATCACATTCAAGTTTTATGGTTTGATCTATTAAGCTTTTAGTTGATTCAAATCTGTTTATTTTAGCTTGTTTGTGTTGTTTATGTAGTACATTATCGTTTAGTAATCATGTTTAGTAATCGTTAGTAGAAAAAACAATCGTTAGTATGTAATCATGTTTTGTATAAATTTGGCGTTTTTCATGTTTAGATCTTGATGATCATAGCGCAACCTTGTTTCGTTGTTGTTGGATTTGTAGCTGTATTTGAATGACTTTGGCGATTGTCGAATGTGTTAGGCGGATAAATGTTGAAAAACCATCTGTTTAATCGTCTGGTAGTAGACTAGTTAACTTGTTAAATAGTTTACGCCATGAAACTGTAACCGGGTATTGGTTTGGTTAAAATCAGTCGAATAACGGTTAAAATGCTTACAGGCACGTAAAAGGGTTTTAAAAGCCTAATGGTGCCGTTACGGGTCTTTGACACGGTTAATGATCTTTGGTAGTTATTTTGGTAAAAATAGCGATCTTAGTAGATCTGGGTTCAAAGTTGGTAAAATGGAATAGGTTGTGAAATGCTCTACTTTATGCTAGTTTAGGTGGCTGTATTGTGTATTCGGTATCGCTTTCCTGAATTAGTGAGGTTAGAATACTCTTAACAGATGACTAACTTATCTTTAGAAGATCTGCATGAGATCATATCAGCTGCTCGCTAATAAACAACTTGAAGTGGTTAACGTGTGTATTCGTGTTAGCTTTCTGTATAGTTGTCATGATAGGATGCTCGAAAGGAACACTAACTATCGGAAAATGGGAATGTTGATCACACGCCTGTATTACTTATTATATGTAGATGACATGCTAGGATTGGTATATTATAGTTTATATAGTTATATTTTATATTTGGAGTCTTGCATATGTTATTTAGATATTTTAGAATTAATTTAGTTTAAAAACAAACTTTCAAACTATCTTTTCTTACTGGTAAATCGGGGATAGAGTTTTAGTACCATTGCTCCGCGCGCGTCCATGGATTGATATCTGGTTCTTATCTACACATTACTACATATATGACAGGGTACACTTGCCCTATTGTGTGTGTTTTAATATTAAGGTCTAAACCATTTTTATAAATATTAAAGCAAAACGTGTGTTATTTCATTGTAAAAATTATGTGTACTGTCACACACGTCAGTAATAGTGATTTGGAATGAATTGGTAATGAATATAATATATAGATGAACGTATTCAATAGAAAAAATAAATTAAAGAATGAGAAAATTATGGGATTTTAAATGAAAAGGATAACCACCAAAATTAGTGGATTGATAAATTACTAAAATAACCCTTTAGATCAAAATTAAGGATGGATGGCTAGGATTGGTTCCTAAGGTTCCTAACTAAGGTAGTGGTTCCTATTTGATCTCAATCCTATATATATATATATATATATGGTAGGGTTCAAATAGGAACCAACCCTTAAGTAGGAACTATAGGAACCAATCTGAGTCATCCATCTTCAATGGCATGATTGTAAATAAGTAAAACTTTAATTAATTGTTATTTTAATAAAGGGGTATTAATATCTTTTGTTCAATATCATTGTTATTAGGTAATTAATAAGAAACTCATGTATATTTGGAAACAGCAAATTAGTATGAATGTTTTCCAGCTATGAATGCTTTGTTAAATTCAGAAAAGTATTTGTCAGCTTTGAAGCATGTATAAACGTGGTCCAAAATGGAAAATGGCTCCCATATATTTTTAGTAAAAACAGGTATCAGAGTGGAACAGCTGAAAAAGGTTCTATGTTTACAACTACTATTTAGGATATTATTAAAATAGTATAATTACTGTTCTCTGTTTTCTTCAAACATAGAAATGTCAAAAAGGTAAAGTGATGCTTAAAGTGTTGACTTTAACTTTCCTTTACCATCAATAACTAAAAGAAGCATGTAATCAGAATCCTAATTATAGCTTAAATAAGAACCATATTTGTGTAAGAGGTCAAAAAGAACTAACCTTTCAATTCTTATGGCAGCAATGTCTAATGTCTTGCCTGATATTAAGAAATTTCTTGAATTCCTTAATGTAAAAAACATTTGTAGAGACTTCACCTCAGCTAGTAACGCCAATATACATGTAAGTAATAAGCAAAACAGTATAAAATTTGCAGATATAGTTATGTGAAATATAAAGAAGGGGTCAGATGCCCTCTAACTGTTGAAGATAATTAAATTTCCCTCCATAATGGTGACGTGTGCATGCTAGGTTGTTTTAAGTGTTCAGATACTCTCTTTTTATCAATAATAAAAGTTTGTGAATCTTTTGAGTGTTCATCGTTTATTGTGTTTGTTAAGTCTCTCCGTAGTGGAGCGCCATGTGATGGCGTTTTGAGTGTTCAGAATGCCCTTTGGCAATTTGAAACATCCACAAATGATTGTGTTTGTGTTCTGATGTTCATTGTTTGCTAATATCAATTTGACTTTAACTGGTATCAGAGCTTGAAAGCGGGTTTTTACCTGTGTTTGCCGATTTCTGCCGTGGAGTGTTTGAGGATCGGGTGATTTAGGCGACGCCAAGGGACAAGGACTACAGGGAGATGATCCATATTATACCTCATAATTACATATATCAACCTTCACATATACATGTGCTGCTCTAGGATTCGCTACCCGTATACCCCAGGCTGAATCATCGCCAGTGTATTGTATTCCCATGTAGGATCCATCATAATGTCCATAGCGCCCTAATGTGAATTTTCAACTGACGGAAACAAGCTGGTGATAGCTATTAAGTTGGCTACCAACTTTAGTTGTCGAAAATGCAACGTAAGGAGGACAAAATATGACAGTATAATTGGCACTGTCACACGGCTTATCATTGGAGGGCTCACCATCATTACCGGATCTCGAGCATGCTGTAGTAACAATGTTTTGCAACAGTACTTCGATGTTTTGCAATAGTACTTAGGCGTGATAAATACCTGGCATGGACCATGACATCCTTTTCCACCCTTCAGCGCAACTCCTTCGGGCTACGTTTATTCAAATCGTCAAACAACCTTTCCTCGTGCAATTGTCTAGACCAGTATCTGCAAAACCATCAGCAAAAACAAGTTGAGTGGCTTGATATATGATCAATGGCTGGTAGAAAAATAAATAAATAACCCTGATTTTTTAACACAAACTTTTTTAAGAAAGAGCATTCATATCACATCCTTCTTCATTGCAAAGGAAGTTCAATACAACATGTATTCAGCTTTAAAACGAACTAAATTAGTACTTGATTAATTAGATCAAAGTATTCCTTATCTCACTTTTCCAACTTGTTGAATCAAACTCACTTTTGTATCAAGTATAGAGTTATAGCTGGTCATAAGTAGGTTGCCTGATGTAGGGGCTAACACCCGCTAACCCTTTTACAAAGACCAAATCAGGTATATGAAGCACTTTGTCAGTCAAGATACAAAGTTTTAATATTATATCAAACCAAATAAAAAAAGTTAGAAGAATTAAAAATCAAGAATCGTGCAAGAAAAAACTTAAAACATAGAACAAGCATACACATAGAGAACAACCAAGATTAGAGTCAAGTAGTCGCTTCACTAAAAGTGTTCAACCAAAGATTTATATCAGAGAACAAGTGTATCAAACTTATGTTTCCAAAAGATTAAAGCAAGTCTGCATTTATTTTTTACTTGTTGTAGCAAAGTAATCAAGAGTGTTCATGAACTTAGAGATCCAAGTGACTAAAATCTCTCAATCATGTAAGAATGAGAAAAAAAATATGTTCTTACCACTAAATCTGATGCTTGGATGTTGGGTATCACTTATTCACTTCTAATAACAGCAATAATAAGAAAACACCAATAAAGGGTAAGTATGGTTTATTGGCAAGAAACTTTGGGAGTTATATGTATAAAATGTAATTAGTAATAAATATTCTTAGTAACCAAATACACCTTACTCCCTAAAACATAACTACATCTTTTGAATCGCACACACCCGTCAATGTTTAAAATTCATTTGTGTCTCTCTTCATTCTTTAGGTTTTGAATCGCACGGTCGTTCTTTCTTTGGTCATTGAGCAGTCCTTTATCAGTTTCTCACCTCAATTGAACAGCCCTTTACCAAACCCCACTTACCCAAATGATGTCATAGAAAACTAATAAGCTGACTAAAATAGTATTATGAATAAATTCAAAATTTTGTAACCCTTTTGAAAATCTGAATCAGTTCAAAGATATGAAAATATACAACATAAATATAGCATAACACTAATGAATCCATTATATATCTTGAATAATTATTCAAACTGATAGGAGAACACATCAAAATAGACACACTGGTCCATTAATAAATATACTACATGTCTAATACGGATTTGTTAGTTTTATGAAGTTCATACCTACCAAGTGTAGTCTTCCCACATGATCTATATTTTCTTTCTTCTGTCATGTGAAGCTTTCGAACCCTAAATGGCTGGAAAAAAAAAAAAAGCAAAACGGTTAAAAATCACAAAGCGTAGATCTAAGAAAAAGGTTTCGAGTGACTTACAAATGAAGCCAACCCATCCTTCTGGATCTTACAACAAACAATCAAAGGTAGAAACCCTAGATCTAAAGCTACACTTACCAAAAAAAATGGTTAAACCCCCATGTAACCTAGCTTCTTCGTTCCAACCATTTGCGTGTTACAACAGATTTGAAGAAAGAAAACCCTAAAACGAAGATTTACATATAAAAGATGAAATTTCAGATCGATAATGGTGTGGTGGTTCAGGTTTTCTTACGTGTTAGTGGTGAGAGAAAAGGGGAATGGAGAATGACCAAAATGACAATTTTTTAGGGTTTTATCTCATGTATTCAGGTGACCCGACCCGACTTTTCTTCTGGACCTGGCGTATAAACACGGGTGATTTATGATGCATTGAAGATTTAGATGCTTTACATGGTTGTACCACAAGCTTTAAAATGTTGTATTTCTTAATAAAGTGGCAAATTACCATTCTTGCCCTTCCTATATGCTTATTAATATAGTATAGATATATAGGGTCAAGATCGTGTACAAAGTGATTTTTTGTGAGAAGTATTAAAAACTGATACTTAGGCATCATTTTTTGAACTTAGTCGTGATGTTTTGGATTGTTTTGCCTATAAAAACACCAAACATAACAATTAAAAACCGAAAACAATGTATTTTAGGCTTAAAACTTAAAACACCATGCTAAGAACATTAGTAGTGTGTTTTAAGCGTTAAGTAGTGTGTTTTAGCTGTTTTTTAAATTTAATGACTATAATACATTGTATTGTGTTTTAGATTGTTGTGTTTGGTGTTTTTCAAGTTAAAACAACCTAAAACATCATTCCTAAATCCAAAACATGATGTCTACATGTCAATTCTTAGTCCTTCTCACACTTCTCACGAAAAATGTACTTTGTACAGGATCCTAAACCTGTATATATATATATATATATATATAGGATTTGGTTCAAATGAGAATCTTTTCCCAAATTGAGAACTGTGAGAACCATTCTGGGCCACACATTTCTCTAAGGCAAAAAAAAATTTATTTATTTATTTATTTTTTGCAAAAATCGCAGCTTTATGTGCAAGGAAAATTTTTTTTTTATTTTTTTTGTTTTTTTTTTCAGTATACACATGTGTATAATTGCATTATACACATATGTATAATGCAATATACACATATGTATAACTGAAATATACACATATGTATAGCTGAAAAATGCTATATACACATATGTATAAATGAAAAAAAATAAAAAAAATTCCTTGCATAAAAACGTGTGATTAAAGCAAAAAAAAAAAAAATTGCCTTTATATGAAATGTGTGGCCCAGAATGGTTCTCTCAGTTCTCAAATAGGGGTTGATTCTCTTAGGATCCCTACCCTATATATATATATATATATATATATATATATATATATATATATATATATATACTAGTTAGAAGCCCGCGCGATGCGGCGGCGCCGGCAATTTTCATCGCGGCACTTGTTTTTTATTAGGTAAGGGTCATGTTATTTACGCCGGGTTTTTTAGGGTTTTACAACTCTCTACGGCTCGTAGAGGCCTATACGGGCCGTAGAGGTGTCAGAGCATTGAAAACCACATCCCTATACGGCTCGTAGAGGCCTCTACGAGCCGTAGAGGCTGGTGCAAATAAGTTTTGGGGTGATGCAAATAGGGGGCCTTAAGTAATCAATTCTATTAGGATTGACTGAAATTTATGTCCTAACGTAGATATGAATATGAATGTCAAAATGCTAAATTTGTAATTCTATAAAATGAGAAACCATGAAATAGTGTTGATAAGTTGTACATTCATGTTACATTTAAATGAAAATTCACATATTAGAAAAAGTTGAGAATGATAAAATATATCACTTTATATAATTAAACAAAACCATAAAGTAGTTTTGATGACTTATATATTTGTGTTACGTCAAAACATATGATAGGAGCGGTTAAACATCCACATATTAACAAAACAAAACATTTGTGGCCAAACTTCAAAAATAAAACAAAAAAATATATTCAGAGGAGGATGCAGCTACCACACAGGGGGGCATATGTTACCCCTCGATTTTCCTGGCGAAGTGGAAAAACTTTGTTTTTTAATGTATTTTTATAAAACGTTACACCTAAAACAATTTTTTTGTTACCCCCTAAAATAATTTTTATAAAATATTACCCCTTATTTTGTTTTATTTTTTAGATACACCATTGATTATATTTTATATAGCAAGTTTATGAATGTTTATGAGGATTATATGGTAATAAATAAGTTTGTTGTAAATTTGAAAATACGAAAACTTTGGTATTTTTCTTTGAAATAATATTACGGTGTTCAAAATTTGCGAATAGAAAAGGAATACGTGTGTGTTATTATGAAATAGAGAAGAGTAAAGTGGTCAAATCAAAATAGGGTAATATAATTTGTTCTTCACCACATTGGTGAGTGTGTATAAAATGAATAGAAACACAATGGAGAGGGGTGATGGCTGGAAAATAGGGGTCAAGGGGGAATTGAGGGGCGATAGATGATTACTAAAATTCTGAACCACATGATTAGTCACCCACAACTACATCACTGCAATCACCCGAATCTGTCGATGGGAATCTAGAACCCATTTGCTTAAAATGGCAAACTTGATAATGTTCATGTCTCTCAACTCCATAAGCATTCTTGTCTTTTTGATGGGCAAATATTTGACATAAGATAAGACAAAATTATGTTATTCTCATATATGGTTGGTGTTCAAATTTTTTTTTTTCACATACATGGTTATTTTTTTATTTGTAATACGTAATTGATATCGAAGAACACTACTCGCAACACAATAGTACGAGTATAATATACCTAAGAAGGTTGTCGTTCTATTAACATTTTTTTGAAAGTTTTATGTGGTTTTCTTCAAGAGGTTCACCTTCCCTTCTAGCCAGTGTTCCCTACTCAAATAGAATGTACACTTAGACATTGCATCTCTATAACGTGCAACATAAGAATTTTCATTAGGTCCTTCATAAATTGTAGGGATGATTTTTTTCCTTAACTTGTAATCCACAAATGTAAAGAATAAAAATATAAGAATCACAGAAGAGTTATTACAACCATGAATATTGATTACAAGAACTTTTCTACATTACAAAAAGATCATAAAGAATAAAGTACCTCAATAACTAACCAAAATAACCAAATATTAGGAAATGCTTTAACCAGCAAAATTGCTTCAAAAAGATCAAACCCACCTTAAAAAGAAACAGTCTCCAACAATAAAGCTGAACCAGGGGCTCGGGGGAATGAAATTGTATCTCGAATGTTATCGATTCCGGTTGAAACTGCCGAAGCCTTTCAAAACCTAGCCCGAACCCTTCATGTGAAACTGCACAGGACAAAACAATTAGTACAAATGCACAAGTTGATGACTTTGGGTTTTATTCACTTAACATCAAATTTTTAATCAACATGAATCTCTCAGCTTGTATAAATTTCCACTTCTTAATTCTTATTAGTTGCAACATATCAGTCAATAACTTCAAAAATGGCAGCTACAATGCTACATAATTACTAATATACCCATTGCCATCCAAACCATAAGATAAAATGATGTTTTCTTTATATAAGCATATAACATGTTGTTTTAAAGAAACTAACATCTGAAGAAATTTAGAAGAAAAAGATGCTAACCTGTACCATAACGCCAAAGATCCAGGTACCACCAAAAGCTCTCCTTATTGAGCTTGAGCTCATCTGGGTACCTACGCTCTCCTGCACCCTCAGAAACACAGGATGACTCTGCGCACCCGACATTCTATCAGACTATCACACAATAACGGCTCCTCGTATAAACAAACAAGCGCTTGAGCAGAAATCCCTCCCGAATCAGCAATCACAACGCATTCAGCCTCATTGTAACTCAACTGACCGATCGCCTCACAAACTTTTTCCCTAACATCACTATCATTACTCGTTCTCAAAAGCTCAACCAAAAGAGATATTACACCAAACCTATATATATATATATATATATATATATATATATATATATATAATATAGATTTATATTGTGTTTTAATGAAATTGATGAAAAGGTTTTATTTCTCTTTTATTATTGTGAATTTAAGGAGGGGGTTACATATGGAGGGGGGATAAAGATGTGTATTACTTATATATATATATATATAATAGGCTTTACATGTTGTACACAAGGGGTATAAATGGAAGAAAATGGCCAAATGTTACTCATTTGTGAAGAGTCTTTCTAACTCCCATCTTAAAATTAGTGTAAAATTGCCTTCGTAGCCATCTCTCCTCCTTAATAAGGTAACATAGATAATTAGACATGTTGCAAATAATTAATTTGTTTAGATCAGAATCTTCATCCATCTACAACTTGCACATCATTCGGTTGTCCACTTTGCATAAATTGGTTTAAGCTTTTCTACATTTAAAAAAAATAGCATTTGTATACCATCAGTTATTATTAGTTGGTGAGTCCTGAAAAAGCATAGATGTAGGTCACCATATGCTCAAACCATTCGTGGTTGCTTTCAAAACCAATGGTCTATTTATTTTTCTTAAATGATCTTTGAAGCTACTCAAAATAAAAGCTTACTTACCTTCACTTTTAGCTGAACAATCTGTGTCTCGTCACAAACACCAGGAACAAGTTCCTGATAACAAATGGTAAGAGCGTGAGTAAAACTCTACACACATATCTAGGAAGCACTACCAATCTCCCGCAACTATGCCTTTACGGGTCAACACAATTATACGGATCAAAAGTTCTCTAAAATGCTTAAAAACTCAAAAATTATTATATTTATATAAAAAGCTATATGTTATTATACTTAATACCCTTATATAATCATTAAAAGTGAACAAACATGGTGGTGGCATGTCACTCACCCAACCCATTTTGGCACAGAATTGCGGATGACCCATTTGACCCTTACCCAACCCTAGTCCCAGTAGTACTAATTTGCCACCTCTAGCTGTGAGTTAAGACTAATTTGCCACCCCTAGCTGTGAGTAAAACAAATGGCATCCACCAGAAGTTTCACCAAAAGAGTAACGAGTCCAATAGTAAAAGAAAGTAGGAGGTTTAATTCACCAAAATAGTATCGAGTTAAAACAGTAAAAGCAAGTAGGAGGTTTAATTTCACCAAATTAGTATTGAGTCAAAACAATAAAAGAAAGTAGGAGGTTTAATTTCACCAAAATAGAAAAAATAAAAATTGATTCAGAAGTTTCACCAAAACAGTAAAATTGAGAGCGCCACTGCAACCTGCTTTGATTTATATACCTCATAATGCATAATACTGCACTTGGGCAACTTTTGACCCATTTTTGTTTTAGCTTATTAGGTTCGAACTGACAGCTCTAGGCTAAACGAACAATAAAGTGTACCTAAAACGAACAATAATATGTACCTGAATATACGAAGGGCTTCAAAATTGAATTTATGTGAATGAAAAAATAGGCCTAAGATGCGGATACCATTAATACACACATTTCAGTTCAACCCGACCCGTTTTGACTACCAAAAAACTACTTGTTTTGACCAGTTGCCTAACTTGCCTGACTTGCTCATGTTGCAGCCTTGGAAACTTGATATGAATGCCATTCACCTAAACGGATGCCACTAACTGATCCAACTGTGACGCTTTTTGTTAGCCAATGCAACAACACCATGACTCTTGAGGAAAATTGAGGGGTGTAATTAACCTGGAATTACAAATATAATAAGCGTAAAGATAATATATTAATATAGTTAACGAATAATGAACTGAAAGAAATAATAATGTGTGAAAGGTCTCTTATAGGGATCTAAGGGCATCGGAAACCATGACTTTATTGCGCAAGATAATTCCCAGGTACTCCAAGCGACCATGCCAGGAAACGCAACTACATACAAGTAAAGAGGAATTGCAATTAATAAAAACGCAGTAAATTTGCTAGAAATGAAAACACCTTTAATAAACTTTCTAGTAACATAAACTTCATCAAGAACCTGCTGTTAACTCTTTGGTGAAACCATTTGTACAAACTTAGAAAAGAAATTAGAAACTTGAATGACGATAATAAAAGTGGAATCACTAAAACATAAATAAAAAACTAACATGACCAAACCTTTAGTTTTCTTAATACCTTGGGCATGAAAACGTGTAGACTACTCTTGCAGATATGTCCCCATAGAATATACCTATAAACAATGATCTGTTACAACAATTAGTAGCTATACATATCATAAAATGCAAAACTAATTTGCACCTAAAATAAAAAAGTGTCTGTCTTACAGCTAGCGTTACGAGCATGATTTGCAGCTGCCAACAGTCTTCAATGTCATCACCAGATTTCCCTAGAACACCATATAATAAACTCTTCAAAATAACCCTAACTATTCAACCTTTAAATAACTATATCAAATCTAAAGCATGATTTGGAACCCAAAAAAAATTAAAATTGAATAAAAAGTACCTGATGACAGCAATGATCGGTTACAATAAGGTTATGAACCATCTAGAGTATGAGTACACCAGAAACTGTCAAAGAAACTTCAGGGTTAGAATGAGAAACTCGTGAGTAAACTTTTTGTCGAATGAAGTAAAGCTTACAAGTTTGCTCCAAAACAGAAGCCCTATATCGAACCAATAATGATGGTTACGACGAACCGATGATGATGACGAAACTGCTGCAGGGATCTTGAAACCCTAGATCTAAAACCAAAGGCTCTAGTTTGAAGAAATGATGATGATGCCGCCTCTGTGGGTCTTGAAACCTTAGATCTGCTTGGTAGAGAAGAACAATGGGTTAGGAGGTGCTTGAAAGTGAAGGAATCTAAATCGTAGAGAGAGAGAGGAGGCGGCGGATAAGAAGCGAGAATACGATGAGATCCGAAGCCCTAAATCCCTTATACTCATCCATCAATCAGCATTTTTTCTCTTGTGCATTTGGTCTTGTACAATATGCTTCAACTCTTGTACATCTCTTAAAAGTGGCAAATGACCAAAATTGCCCCTCCTATATGCTTATTAATATAGTATAGATATATATAGCGGAAAGTTAATTTGAGAACACCTATATTTCGTGCGAACCGTGAGAACGACATCTAAAACCATTCAAATTCAAAATTTCTTTTTACACTTGTCTTTATTACTAAAATACAATCTTAAAAACACAATTTACGCGTAAAAATTCAAACATATACGGAAATAATTTGTTTTTACACATGTGTAAATTTGTTGTTTATACATGTGTAAACTGTTTCATTTACACATGTGTAAAAAGTTAATTTTAAAGTGGTTTTGCAAGAAAAGATGAATTATTTGGAAGGAAAATTCATTTATTAATGTTGTATTTTGATTATAATGGGGTTTGTATTAAAAAAAATGATTTTGATTGATTTTTTTACTTGTTCTCACGGTTCTCACAATATTTAGCGTTCTCAAGATAACCCTCCCCTATATATATATATATATATATATATATATATATATATATATATATATAGGGGCGGTTATTCTACAAAAATAAAGAAACGTGCGAAGGATGCGAAGGATATTTGTACATGATAATTACGTAATGATAATTACGTAATGTTTTTTATGTTCATGAAGGCATTACGTAATTATCATTACGTAAATTTTTAGGGTTTTCATTCTAACCCTTCCCTATATATATATATATATATATATATATATATATATATATAGGGGCAGGATCAAATACAAAGTAATATAAACGTGCGAAGGATGCGAAGGATCACTTTGTACATGATAATAACGTAATGATAATTACGTAATGTTTTTGTATGTTCATGAAGGCATTACGTAATTATCATTACGTAATTATCATGTACAAAGTGATCCTTCGCATCCTTCGCACGTTTATATTACTTTGTATTTGATCCTGCCCCTATATATATATATAGGGAATGGTTAGAATGAAAACCCTAAAAATTTGAAGAAACCCATGGAATTTACGGACGGTGGCCAACTAAAGTGGCTTTCAAAGCTAAATGAGGAAGGAGCATTAAAGGTTTTTTTTTTTTTTTTTTTTTTTTTTTGTCGCTTGCACTTGATTTTGGCTGTTCCCAAAACATATATAAGTCAAACAATCAACGAAAGAATGAATAGGATTGCCATTTATATGATTCATGTCTTATTCCACTTTTTTTATAATTGGTTAATTAAGAAATGCAATCCATCGTTTTGTTTGCATAGATTTAGAGGGTGTTTGGGATTGCGTTTTTAATCTGATTTTTATATTATTGCGTTTTGAAAACGCAGATAATCAGTTTTTAGTGTTTGGGATTGCGTTTTGAAAACGCAGATAATCAGTTTTTTAGGCTAACAAAACGCAATAATCTATAAACACCTCCACCCCTGCTTTTCCAAAACGCATAATCTGTTTTGAATAATCAATCCCAAACACCCCCTTAGTTTATGAAGTTAAATTGATTAAAATTAAACAAATTTTTTTATAGAAATCTGAAAATATAATATTTATTATATAGAAATCTAGGCAGAAGCGATTTTCTATTTGGTTTGGTTTATTGGTTTGAGCCTGCAGCCAAGGGGCTGCTCGGTTTCTATTTACCGACTCTCAAAACAGCAAGGTGGTTTTAGTACAAGAATATGAAAGATTTATTGATTTATTGTAATGTTTGGTACATTTAAATGAGGAGATAACCTCCTCTATAAATACATGAAGGAAATACATAAAATAGGAAGTGATTAATTTTTAGGCATAAGACAAGGAGCTAGTCATGAGTGACATAATGTAAGGATGACTTTAACTATAATAATAAGTCTCACTTTGACTATTTTAATAGTCAAATGGTCATAATCTCCAATATATTATTATTATTATTATTATTATTATTATTATTATTATTATTATTATTATTATTATTATTAGTCGATTAAGAGCATATATGCATTTACTTTTACTTGTAAAAAAAACTTTAATTAAATAGTTTTTTTTTTTACTAAACTTATAAAATAATATAATTTTGTAGTTATTGAAATTTATAACTATTAGTTCACCCATATACATGTATGAGATGGGTTATGAAGATGAGATATCCGAATGGTGTTTTAGTGAATAAATTAAGGGGAACAAATTTGAAAATAAAAAAATATAGTTGTTGCAAAATATCATGTTGTCACATGACGCCCGGCTCATCACGAAAACGGGGTCATCAACCCAATAGATCTACAACATAAACAACGGCTTTACGCCGATAGCTAATGATTAAGAAGTGCAGGGAGTGTGTCAACCTGATGGAGGACACTGGTGTCACGTAAAACGTACCCACCGGCACACTGACCTAAGGCCATCAAGTGTTCTATATTTCTAGTCTAACTCATCATACAAGCATGTTAATCCCCCGATTTGTAAAAACGTTCAAAACATTTAAAAAGAAAAGGGGCCGTGAAACTCACCTCAATGCAACAACTTGCGAAATTTCCAAGTCCAAAATACAATCTTTCACTTATCTACATCCCAAATTCGTAGGGCCAAGTTAGTATTCATACTAAGTCTACTCAAGTTATTCACCAAACTACCTCGACTTAGTTAACTTAAAAATGTTGAATTTTCGTTATCCTTTACCCTATTAAGCCATTGGTGATTTTGACGAATGGTTAGGTTTAGACATCGTATGATTCATTTAGCATTCAATCACTTTACAATCTATAATTCTTCTATAAACTCATTTTAAATCATAGAACATGCACATAATCCATGATATAAGACTATTTTTGCTGCTCTACATTAGCTACAACATTTAACAATAGTATGCCTTAAAATCGTGTTTCGGACGACTTTCATGACATAGTTTCGCACTGTAGGTGTCTATTATTAAGGTAAATATCTAATGTACCTTAAATAGTGATTTTTATGTCACATTTGACACTTATAGAACTGTTTTACATCAGACCTAAATATACGAATCCTCAGTGCACCAAACTTGTCGAAAACATGCATTTCCGGCATCTTTAGTAAGCATACTTAGGCTTTCAACTTGGATCTTTCATATTTACTTTATTACACATTATTTTTCATCAAAATAAGTTATAAAATTTTGTTTCAAGTCAGTTTTTGAATATTAACTTCGAAGGCTCGTATTTTGGCGTTTTACGCCGGAAAAACAGGTTCTGATCATACATGCAAGGTCTCCCAAGCGTGTAGCCTACTAAAACTTGTTTTGCCTCATTTTAAGCTTATGAAATCCATTAAAACTTCCTTATAATCAGACCTGAGTTTGTATTATAAATCATCTAAAACTCATCAATAAACAATGCACATTCAAGTTCATATGTATCAACAAGCTATATTTCACTAATATTATCAAAATCCCATTGAGCTGAGCTAGTAATAACATCAAATTATGATTATTTTTCAAATTTGAAATCATTTTGAAAACCCTTCTTGCATGGAACAAAATCCAAAAGATCTAAACATATTAACCACCAAAACAACAAAATAAACACTTTACACACTCACACACACGAATACACACGCACACATGCACATACATTCACACATTCTCCATTCATTTCCCCATTTGATTTAGTTTAGAAAACCCTTTTTTTAAAACCCTTGATTGTTTGGTGAATACTTGTTCAAAAACTAAAAACATAAGGATTTTATTATAGTTTTGATTATGAAACTCACCTTGTAAGAACACTTGCAAAACTGGGCTTCTCTTTCTAAAAATCTCTAGTTTCTTGAATCTTTTATCTTTCTAACCACCAATGTTGTTTCCCTAATTTGATGATCAAAAGAGAATAATAGGGTTGGGGGGGGGGGGAGGGTTACGGTTATAAGGAAGAAGAAAGGGAAGGAATGTGGATGGTTTTCGTGTGTGTAGGATATGGTGTAAGATATGTTTGAGTGTGTGTTGGGATTAGGAATGAAGTGTTTAATAAGCAATCATTTTCTAGTTAATAATAATAATAATAATAATAATAATAATAATAATAATAATAATAAAAATAATATATGAGAGAGGGGGGAGGGCAGACCGAATGGGGGGGGGGGGGGGGGGGGGTTGGGTGTATTATATATTCTTTTTTATAAAACTTAATACATAACATACCCACTCCACCATTTATAAAAACCCCTAAATATTAAATAACTAAGGTTTTTATCTCTTTGGTCACTAATAATATTCTCCAATAAAATTTATCCATTTCGAGCTAATTTAGTTATACTGGAGGTTTCCTTACCGTACTGGGTCTTAGTTTCGCGTCATTACTCAAACCGTGCAACTAATAGACCTAGACGATTTAAAAACCTTCAATCATAATTTCTATTAGTTCTAATAATATTTCCTACCAAATCAAGCATCATGAGTCAAAACTAAACTTTCCAACGTTGGTCAGGTCGTCACCAATGTTTTAATATGATAATTTACCACTAAGTGATACGGGACTACTAGAATTCCCAATAAATCCCCAATAAAACACATTTCCTGATAATATCTTTCTAATTATCACCATATTAAATCTGATTCAAAATATTTATTACCGTGTCATTAGCTATTATATTGTACGGAGAGTACCTGGATTTTTACTGGTTGTCACAATGCTCATAATCCAAGTCCATCCCCACCAACCCGCTATTCTTAAGATGTGGTCTTGAAGGTTTCAGGACTGCACCCGAGAGGCCCACAAGCATAGGCAGACATGTCCTTTTCCGAACAAAGACGAACACCTCCCAACCGAATCGGCAAAGACGCCAACCGTCAATGAAAATACCCAAAGAACGCCCCTCCACTTGTCAAAAATGGATACAACCTCATTGGCCATGGCTGGTGGACATGTCCGAAGGCCGAACAGCAGTTTCGCAACACCTATACATGAACGAAGGAACAAAAGTTCACTCTGGGGTCCCTCACCTTCTACAGAGAGCATTTGGGCGGGTTTATGGATAAGGACACCGCCCCTAAAAAATCTCAAAAGATTTTGGCGAGTGCTTTTACTGGTAAAACCCTTCAGACCATGGGAGAGAAGTTTGCCATGTCCCCGCGCCAGAAAGAGGTATTTGAATGCCTTAAAGGAGCACATGTTCAAGATTTCTTGATTGTCCTTCCCATTGATGGGCTTGGGCAACACATGTCGGTTGTTGAATATCGGGTTATCCTTAAGTATAGACTTATGATTCCCATGTTCCCAGTTGATAAGTCGTGTCCAGTTTGTAAAAAGGCATGTTTAGATAAATTTAGGGAGCATGCCCTTCATTGCAAGGAGTTGCCGTGATATAAATACAGACATGACCTGGTCAGGGATGTCTTATGGGATGTCTTTACCAAGAGCAGGGATTACAGCTAGGAAAGAAGCCCTGGTTAACTTTTTGACGCATCCACTTGAGGGGCGGTCCACCCTAAGGCCAGCGGATGTCCTTGTGTTCGGGTGGGTGCACGGAAAACACGAGTACGTTGATCTCACAGGGGTGTCTCCTTTTGTGGGACTTCGGGATTCAGGGTTTGCGGCAGGGCAGGCAATCATAAAAGCTGAATCGAAAAAAGTAGACAAACATGAAGTTGCTTATCTAGAAAACCAACACGTATTTGTTCCCTACGCTTTTGACACATTTGGGGGCCTTACTGCCGAAGCAATCCGGTTTTTAAATCGAGTGCAAAGGGTGGTGCAGAGTAACTCTCCTGCGGCCAAGGGGTGGCGGCGCAACTCGCCGCTCACTTGTAATTCTTGTTGATTTCTAAACGAAATCCAAAACCCCATAAAAAAGTCGTTTTTTTTCTCCGTTTTTATATAGCATTATGGTACTCGTTGAAAAGAAAATAAAACGCCCGTTAATTTGGTGTAATTGTTTTCTTTAAAAATCTCGTATATAAAAGATATTAACGTTTAAAAATTATGGGAAGAAACATGAGAGAGAAAAATCCAATTTTGTTTTTAAATTTGTTTTTTCTAAAATCAATTAATACCACATGACACACTAAAGGGTGGGATGCCCTCTTTGAGTGTCATGTGGGATTTATTGCTTTCAATTATTTTATTAGATAAATTTAACAAATAGTAATTTTGGTAATAAATGTCTCAAATTAGTTACAAGTTCAAATTTTGAATACTAGAATTTCAAATGACAGATTTCGGTTTCACTTTAAAAATATTTGAATATTAAATGTTATATTTAAGTATATAATTTCAAAGTTTAATATCTATAATTTTAATTTTTAAAATTTAGTTAATATTATAAATATTCTAAATCTTGAATTTAAGATAATAAAGATAACAATTAAATTTAATTAATACATTTAATTTGCAATTTTGAATAACATGAATCTTTTAAAAAAATTTAAACTTTTGAAATAAATTTAATATTGTAACAATTAAATCTACTTGTTATGTTTAAGATATATCCTAATATATTTAAAATTTAACAATTAATATTTTTTGTTATAAATTTATCAAATTAGTTACAATTGTAATTAGTAAATTAATTTTTTATTAAGTTTATTGTGTTTGTACTCAAGTATAATACACCTACGTATGTATAAGTATATAAACTGTGAATGTATATATTTGGCATTTGGTATTTGTTTAAAAAAACAAAAATGCTTTTAAAATACAATAAGAACGTAAGAACTTTCAATCGAAGCCGGTTACTTTTGTATGATACTTGCATTTCTAAGTTTTATATGATATATAACTAATAACTTATTATCTTAGTGAAACTTCAAAATAATGCATAACATATTAGTCAGAAACTTATATAAATAAAGTTGATTTGAAACTTATTTCTTCCTACAGTAAACCTTTTTTTTGACGTCATATATAGTAAAATGAGTTCACTTGCATTTTGTTTAATAAATAAAAATGTCATTTTAATTTTTTCGGCAAGTTGTTTATGGCGGTTCACTTAGACTCGGATTAGTATATTGCCTTGAATTATATTTTTTTTAATACATTCAGCGTTCATACTTTTTTTATTTTCCAATTAAATTATTTATTTTTTTTACTCAAATTTAAACATGATACATCTAACTGATTTAAGCATCCATCAAAAGGTGGCACTTTAATAAGTAAGTTTTCACAACTTTAATCATTCAATGTAAAAAAATAATTTAAACTTTAACCCACATTTAATTTAATAATTCAACTTATATTGAATTTGTTTCTTTTTTAGGTAACCTAGAACGAACACCATTATCTAACATTTCAAATGGTATTTGAATTATATGTTGTTCTTTTTCTAACTTATCAATTTTATTTTAATTATTGATTACGTTCATGTTTTATTATTCTTATAAAAATATTTTTTTTGTTAATACATGTTTAAATATGTTTTTATTCAATAAAGTTTGAAATTTAACGTATTAGTATTTATTAAACTGTGTGTCCATACGGGCAATAATCTGGTATTAATAAAAGAAAGCAATAAAACGGACATGACGTTCAATGGGACCGTCCTCCCGCTTGGGTGTGCCACATGACATCCATCCCCTTATTTCTCTCCAAAAGGTTTTCTCTTTCTCACGTCCCCCCCCCCCCCCCCCCCCCCCACACACACACACACACAAAATTTTTAAGCATTAATAACTTTTATATACAAGATTTTTTAAACAAAAAATTACACCAAATTAACAAGCGTTTTATTATATTTAAAAAAAGTACCATAGTGTAACACAAAAAACGAAAAAAAAAATATTTTTTATGGATTTTTGTACATACAGGAAAAAAAACAAAATATGTTCAGGTGTTTCATTAATCATGCCTATGTAAGTCACTAGTCATGTTTAAACGGTAAATGGGAATTCTATTTTCATCCAGAACAGAATATGTTAAAACCATAATAAATTTGTCTATCTCGAAAAGCTTCCAGAATATAATCTAGTAATAATGAATATAAGCATAAACTCTACTCCATTTCTAAAAACAAATAAGCTCATAGCTAAAGAATTTATGATCTATTTACATCTCCCTCCAAAATAGAACAGAAAAAAAGTGTATACAAACTCAAACCCAGAAAGACCGAAATCAATTGCTTCTCTAACGGCCATTCCTTCAATAAATAACAACAGAATTTGTTGATGAACATAAAAGGATGTTTTCAACTTTGTTTTGTGCTTTTAGTAGGCAATGACCTAGGTTCCTTGGGTTCTGCCTGCATAAAATAAATAAAAAACCCAAGTTATAGAAAACTTTCCATGAATATAATAAGCTGAAAGTTTGGCAAGAATAGCTTTTGGATTGAGTTTAACTTAAACGGGTCAAACAAGCGCAAGGTGTCTCATAAATTGCCTTTTCAGCAACTCAGAGACGGCGTGCCATTTTTAAAGAAACAAGTTTGCTTAGGTTGACTGGTGTGGAGCGCTATTGCCCCCTCCACCTCATCTTCAAAACTATGAATGGCACCCATTCCCTATTTCCTGATCGACATTGGTGTGGGTGTTTGGGGGGGCATTGAACGCTCGTGAACACAATAATGATGATTAACGGGATCATCAGGTGGGCCACCGTTGTCACAACCAATCAGATTTTTTTGTTTTTGTTTTTCTCTTTTCTTTAATTAAAGGGGCGTTATTCCATGTGGCGCAATGGAGCCTCTAGGGGCTCCATTCCACAGCACATTTTAGTATGGGATAAGCAACTTACTGGGGGCGTCGTAGTTCCATTTTTTTGAACTCTATTCAAAGCTTGGGCTGGCTGATGAAGTCTTTGAATGAACTCCAGTGCATGATTATATATACTGCAAATAAAAAACACACGTGAAGAATTGGTCTTTTTCTATGAAAGGTGTTATTGATAGGAACCATCTCCACTATTATTAAATAGTTGCTATAATTTAACATATACTTTTTTCAATATAAACTAATACTGGGAACCAACCAAAATCAACAAATCTAACCTTAATCGATGTCTATTACAAGCTGCAAAGAATTCAACGACACCATATAAAATGCTCCTGATAGCCTGGAAAACCTTAGAAAAAAGGTCGTTCCAAAGAGCGCGCCACATAGAAATCTCATAAGTTTGCGTGGCTGTCACCTCAGCATTTGAAGCTACCTTTAATATGCTGCTCAGAAACAGCCATATACCTCCAAGTGACTCGTATATGTAGTTGTATATAATTCCCAAAAACTTGGATAGTCCGACAACCACTTGTATTGAAGCACAAATTGCACTCCAAATGCACAACAATATTGGGCTCATGACACCTGTCGCTGCAGTTAGGTGGCAAGTTGGACGGGTCAGCTGGTTTGGATAACGAGTCCAAATGGGTCAGGTTGAAACTTGTAATTTTATTATATAACAATTAATGCAATTTAAAATAAGAAAATCATTACAACGTGTTTAGCCCATACTAACATGTTTGTTCCCCTTTTCGCTAATATATATATTTTTTTATCTGAACCATGATTCGTTTGAGATCAAACACAACCCAAACTGACCCATTTTTATAATTAAATGGTGGACAATAAAGATCTAATCAGAAAAATAAATTACCAAAGTTACTAATAACTGATGAGATGTACCACACAGGGAGCAGAAGTGTGTCCAGACAATCGTCCAGTAGATTCCAAGATGTCACAAAAAATATGCCAATTGATGAGTACAAACGCTCTCCCATCTGCATAAACACATTCCAAAACGGAAAAAGTCCGTCCACAACTACCATAAACGGTGCAACCAATGGCTCTGTGAGAACCGAAACAAGTGATCTAATCGTGCGTGTCACCATCAAAAACCACATGACCGCCTTCTCAGCATTATGCAGAAACAACATTGTACCCAAGTATTTAATCCTCGATAACATCTCCCATGTTTCTATCCAATCAAAAAAAGGTCCAAACAAACGGGAAGCGGTTTCTTTAAGAACAGGGATGTTTTTGTACAGATCATAGAAACCAATCAAGACTGTAACAAAGGATATCGCAACGTATAGAGTTCTTGCCAAAGGGCACATCCATGGACGATAAACATGACAGAAAACTGGATACGACTGGAAGAAAATGACCCATGCTGGAAGTCCAGCCTCTAGTAAAGTAAGTAACCGTAGATCAAGCATTATTATGTTTTGTAATTTAAATGGGAGGTCGCGATCGTTGAACCGGAATAAGAGCAGTACATCTCTGTATTGTGTTGCTTCTACACATACACTTGGACATGGAGAGGGTATTTGACGGCTGGCACTTCCACTGGAAGATACATTAGTATTGAAATCATTCTCAACTTCAATATTATCGGGAGAATTAATTAACTTTATATTTGGTACACTTGTTTGGTCCAGATCTTCTTCTAACACTTCTGACTGGCAGCATGGAGATTCATGTTCTAATAACGCACCATTATTCAAGATTTTATCATAATCAATCAAGATTTTATCGTCATCAACATCATCGCTTGATGAACTGCAGGTTCTTGGAGTGTCCATACCAGCTTCATGAAATGCTTCTCCTGAAGAGATCTCGAACAAAACGATACGCTAACGTTTAATCTTGCAGCAATTTCTATATACTTGATAACAATGCAACTAGTACATACCTATCATAGAATTGAGATGATGTTCCAAAAGAAGACGCTCATATGGAGTCCCTAGAAACCATGAAGTTATGCCATTAGCAGCTTGAGCTATACTATCAAATTCCCATCTTCTCATGTGTTTTGCCTCTATAGCAAGAGATGTATCAGTCTGCTCATAAGATAAACACACTAAAATATATTTCCGCTAAAAATAAACTTAATATAGGAATAACTCCATAAGCACGTAACATACTTGGTCTGACTTTGTTTAAAGACCTTCAAAAAAGTTTTCGATTTAGGATGTAAAACGGTTTTAGAATGACATATTAGCAGCAACGCATCAGAAAAAAGTCAACATGGTCAAAGTTACTGATACGTAAGTTACCTCACCATGAGTTTTTTAAGTTGTTAACTTTTATTGTTGCAAACAAAGTTTGTTGCCCAAAACGGAAAATCATTTAAAGCATGTTTCTTTTTACCAGAAAAAAAAAACCCGAAAACTTTAACAAATTTCCAACAAATGATATACCTGAAGCTCATTCAAATAATTGATACCACGGACGTCTTTCCATCCAACTTCAAAAACGATAAATCCATACAAGGTTCTATGCAACTGACTATTTGCAAGCAAGGAGGTGCTTATCTTCTTTACAGGTAGCAACACCCTCTTTCTTGTAAGTGTTGCCATTGACAACCATCTTTTCAACTTTTGGGAATGTGTTGAAGGCTTGGACCAACAGTTGAGCTCAGGATCCTCTTTACTCTCCTTTTGGCGGCCTCTTGTGATTGCAAAGGGGGACAACCTGGACTGAAAACAAAATCAAGAAATCTTATATTATTGGGCTGGGCTAACGAAAACATACATAGTAAGTAGTGTTAAAGAAAACTTATAAATTAGGATGTTTTGGCAACCTTGGTAACCATTAACTGCCACAGGTGTGCGGGCCCTGAGACCAAGTCTTCCAGCCATGGTCTGTTATCCACTAATATATAAAATGTCTTGCTCTCAGGTGCCAGGAAAAGGCTAAGATCAGAAAGATAAGACTGCAAATCCCTGCAAACAATAATAAGCCGCAAACATATTAGAGTGTACGTGTATGGTTCACCGGATTTTTCTTTTTGAAGGAATTGGAATGTGCCTAACGGAAATGGAATCTAACAAAACAGAATTTGAATTTGTAAATGTAATGTATTTGGGCAACAAAATAACAATAAGGGAATTGGAATATGTCATCACGACCACCTCAGAGGCAGGGGATGGAATTCCAACAAATTACACAAACCAGAATGTAATTCAAATTCCCATTCCCATTCCCATTATATTGAATTACTCAAACCCTTAGAAGCCAAGAAATGAGGGAATTTGCTTATCTGCCACAACTGGTCTGGTGTCATTTTATATGATAACAATATAATTCTGATGTTAGTCTGTTAGATCCAACAGTTTGTTTTTTAAAAATGTCTCTCACAATAAAACCTAATGTTTTTTAGAAAGCATAATATACCAAAAAATGGGCCTAGGCGCAAGATGACTTTAACAACAATGTCTAAACCTAATTTCACTTTGAAGCCTTTAGAGGAGAGCTAAACAGAATTTACATTTGAAAAGAAGGTCAAAATCATGAAATCAAAACCCTAATAAAAACTAAAATAATGAAATCCAGAATAAGTATACATACCCAATCTGAAAACCGTTAAGAGGAAAAAAGTGGCGACCGTTGTTGCATCTCCCCATGTCAACCACGCTCTATATATACAAATTAAAAAATGCACACCAATGAAATATAATAATATTACGGGTATAATCAATAAATATATTGAAACCTACCTGGGTGGGGGGAATTGATGATTAATTGAAGGAACAACAGAAGAAGAAGAAGAAGAAGAATAAACCAACGAACCAGGCTGGATCATGATAACCAACACACAGAAACAGAGAGAGAGAGAGATGGCCGATTAAACCATGCACGCAATTCCTATTATACCTTCATCAATATATCTCACACGCATACTTTTTGCGTTTCATATTTCATCAACTAGTTTATCACCAGGAGCTTTCCCACATAAAAAAAAAAAAAATATAATCTAATACGGAATGAAAAAAAATATGTGTACGAAACAGGGGAAACCAAATTTGTAATTAATCAGCACTCGATAACTCATAAAACCCACTTCTAATTTTACATGTGGACATCTTTTCTCAAGTGAAGTCTCTGTACAACTTTCTCAAGACACTATAAAGCTACGATGTGAACCTGAAAAAAACAATTAAATTGGTATCAAATGATATGTCATAGTGATGATGATATTAGGTAATTCTAATGTGTAAAGCAAGCATATATGAAAGAATGGCATACATATTCAATCTTTATAATGGATATACAATTGATCGTATTGGGTGACACCGGATAAAACAATACTCTTACCAACTTGACTACATATGTGAATATCTATACTATATATAATGCACAAGGGAAGGGTATTTTAATATACCCAAAAGTTAAGAACTTTTTTTCCTTTAATGCATGAGGTATGTTGGTGGTGAAAATCCTCAGGATGATTTTACCTCATATCCTAAGTGTAGCATCCTAAGGATGTTGAAGGACTCAACAGACTTCAGGATGTAACTGTATATTAGCATGTGCACATCCCGATGATGGACTAACGAATTATCTTTCTATGACATGATTGCAGGTACGATTGAGTTATAATATAGACTTGTAACCTCCTTATAATGTCTATATTATCATATTCAGTCAAAGAAGTCAAAGATGGAAGAGTGACACTCGTAAGACAAGACCAATGTAACACCCCAACCGATGGCGAAAACATCAAGGTGTCATATAGTGATGATTGTTCAATAGCTCATGGTACTAAATGAAAGTTGAATAATATTAAACAATTTATAATTTGCCTTACAAGTAATAATTAAAAAAGTTGATTAATATGAACTAGGTGCAAAGCTCCTATGTGTTCCAAGACTTGTAAAACTTCTAATAGCAAGTAAAACCTGAAACATGTTGAGTTGGAAAGATGGGTGGTCAACTATAAATAGTTGGTGAGAATACATAGGTTTTTTAATATAATAGATGACAATATTTTGTATAACAATCATAATTGTATAATGTAAGAATATGAGTTCGACATGTAACAATGCGTTTTTTGTACAATCAAACCTTGTGTCGATTAAGACCTGACTCGCAAGTTATTAAAAGTGTAACTACTTTCAATCATCCCTGAATTTATGCGGGGGGATAGGTTTGTCAGACCTGTAGCGCTATAATCTAAACAGGAGGCTTGATCATTGTTAATGATTTACTGTGTCTTTTTGTTACAATCAAAATGAATCCATAAGTTTCAACAATGTAAGAATGAGTAATTGCTAGTGTATAAAAATGTTTAAACATGTTTCACCCCAAAAATGTAAAACAGTAAAAGGGGCTATGTAAACTCAACTTAACAATAGTATTGAATCCTTCGTAACAGTCTAGATGTGACTCGAAGTGTTTCCAAGTATCACCCTATATTTAAGACAATAAAATAAGTGAGAGAAACTTAAAAGTCTAAGTTTTCTAGTCTATAGGTATTATAGGGTTCCTAATTTGGGGATTGGCGATCATTTAATTGTTAATTTAAAATAATAGTTAATTAAATAATAACTAAAGAAATTGAGAAAATAAATAAATAAAAAGAATTTTTGTAAAATCATATTCAAGGGTGGTTGTACCAAAATATCATAGTGTAAAAATAATTTTTATAAAATAATTTTCTTAATTAAAGAATATATAATACATTATAATTTATTTGTCAAAACATGCTATTAATATCTAAAAATATTAAATTTCATAAATTTCAGATTATAAAATTATGTTTCTGATCTACTTTATTAAGAATAATTTATGTGAAATTTTGATGCAAAAATGATGAAAATGAATTTATTATGAATTTATTTTGATTAAAAAAAATAAATTGATTAAAAATAATTAATTAACCTTTTTACGAATATAGAATTTAGTTTTGAAAAGTTTATTAGTTTATAAGTTTAAAATAATTTTTGTAGAATTTTTTTAAACTGTTTAGTGGTGTTTCTAGAATTTTTAAGTTATTTATGATTAAACTTGTAATATTATATATATATTAAATAAATGATTTTTCTAAAAATAAAATTTGTATAATAAACTTTATCATTTATATAACATAAAATAAATTTTGTAGAATTTATAAAGTGGATTTGATATTTTAAAACCATTTTAAAAGATAATACAAGAAAATATAAAAGAAAAGGGATTTAAGAAAATAGTTTGGGTTTGTGGGAATCGAACCCGAGCCTCTGGCCGGTTCAATGTTTTATATCACAAGTCCAGACCAACTGGTCTGGACCCTGAGAACGATATTCTTTGATTTCAGAAAGTTATAAGGGGTGTTTGGTGATTAATCATATATTACAAAAGAAAAGAAAAGAAAAACGTTGGGGGTTAGGATCGAACCCAAGCCAACCAGTTTGCATAACAGAGGACACAACCATCTGATCTACATCAGATGGCTGTTTTATTTTGTTACAGAAACAGATTTAAACATATACGACTTTGTATCATCTTCCCCAAATCATAAGTTTATGAACCCTAGATTCTTATTCGATTGCACACGCGATTAGAGCCTAATTAACCATGGGGTTAATGGTTAACATCGGCCGATCAATGTGCAGAAACAATCAATTAGATCATACCTCTGAGAATCGCTTCCAAAACGAGGGTTAACCAAAAGTCAAAACTCCTCGATTAACAAAGAACACCGACAAAAAGAAGAAAATTTGAGAGTAGAGGTGAGATTTTCGGCGCTTTTAGGTTGTGGAAGAGAGTCCAATTTATAGTATAACATACGGGTTTAACGAATTGGAAAGTTGACTATGGCTTTAATAATAAACGTGTATAATCGATCAATTTTTGGAATGGTTTGGTGTAATTGGACGTGTATTGCACGATAATGGCCTGTCAATCAATCTTGCTTTCCATTTCCACATCAAAATGCGTCTAATTTGATTGTTTATTGATGGTTGACTTTGTCTTTGACTTTAGAATGGTTGACCACGAGTTTTAAAAAGGGTTAAGTTTAATTCGTTTCTAAAATAAGTCCAAACACCAATCTTGGTCGAGTGGTTTGTTCCACTGTTGTGTTTGACCCGGGTTGGGGTGCGGGTTCGAGTCCCGACCCAACCAATATTTTTTTTTAAAATCGTTTTTCAATTTATTTAAGGATAATATTGTTTATTTAAACAAAGTTTAACATATTTTTATTCGTCAAATACTTAACGTAACATAGGAAGACCACAATGAGTATAATAAAGGGGATTTTTATTATTTATTAATGGTTATAAATAAAATAAAATAAAAAAATACGAACGGTTACAGTCTCCCCTACTTTTAGAAACTTCGTCCCGAAGTTGATGTTGGAGAGGCTATTGGGAGTAGGTGAGGGTATTTGGTACAGGCTAAGGTGTCCGTGGTAAAAATTTAAGAGCACTAGACTTGTAAGTTTCAAAAATGCACAAGATAGCCATCAAGGCTAAATGGACTGTTAAGTAACTAGGGTTTGTAATTGGGTACCTACCGAAAACCTTGATAGAATTTCACACTACCTTAATGTACCTATAAATTCATGATTATGTTCCGGACCGCAATCACCAATTTATCTTACATTAGGGTTTTGTGTCCTTCTATGACTCTAAACACACATGTAAAACAAGTAATGCAAAATAACCTTGTGATTGAATCTTTGTATCAATGAGTCTAATAAATCTTCGTATCAAATTACGTGTACAATGTATCCAAAAATGAGTCCAACTGTTGAGCAGGAAAAAGACCTCTACCAGTCAGTGAGTAGGAACCTCTACCGATTGTTGAGCAGGTGCGATAGCCTCTACCAGTCGTTGAGCAGGTTATTAGAACCTCTACAGACTGTTGAGCAGGCATGATGACCTCTACCAATCGTTGAGTAGGTTTTTAGAAACTTTACCAACTGTTGAGCAGGTACTTCTTCCCTTACCAATTGTTGATTAAATGTAACAATTGTTTCACATATAAGTTGCAATTTGATAATACGTATACGTAACCAACAAGTATCAGGTGTAGTATGTGAGTTGTAATTGTATTATCCTAGACAAGGTTAATGGGTCTAGGTGTGAATATAGCAATTAGTTCATATTCCACTAGGTATGTTTTCAAGTGTAATGAATAATCGTATGTTCAAATATATTAGATGGCTAAATTCTCATGTAAGAGGCAAAAATATTCAACACTAAGATTTATTACTTGAATCAAATGAGTCATTACATCGAATTCAAAAGTAAATAACATTTTAATAGTAGGGGTTTGTCATTAGGCAGCTGGAGGGTCTGGATCTCGGTTTAGGTTAGGACACCGGTTACGAAAGTGGTTTGGATCTCCACATTCATAGCACTGACCATAATAGCAGCCTGAGCGGGGTTGGTTGGTTGGTATTAGGGTTTGGGGCTTCACAACAAGTGTTGATCAGATGGCCATACTTACCACAATTGGTGCACAAGCGACATGGTGAAACTGTGGGAAGATGACGTTTGCATGTATTACACAAAGGAAAGTTTCCCACATAAGGTTTCTTGTTAAAAGCTTGTGTAGTAGGGTTTCTTTGGTTCTCGGGAGTGAAATTTGCATCAAGATCCATGGTCTTGCGCTTCTGGTTCTCAGTAGTTACTGCGGCTACAATGCTTGTTTTTTCGCCTTTTCGAAATAAGGTCCCGTTCTTTACGTGATTGTCAATTAAGGTAGCTGCTAGACATTTGGCCTCTTCGAGGGTAGCAGGGTTCCTTTCCCACACTGTGTCTTGAATCTGCATGGGTAAGCCACCAATATATTTTTCGATAGCAATAGGTAGGGGGTGACCTTATGCCCCTTAAGGCGAATTGACAAAACCTAGTCTAAGAGCAGGATGAAGTAGCAAAGGGGAACTAAATAGCCTTACAGGGAATGGGGTTAGAGAAGGCGGTGAAAGGGTATTGAGCTAGAATGAAACTACAAGGCAACTCTTTATAAAGGAGGGAATCCGTATTTGTGGACGTATTGCCAATGCTTGAACAAGACAGCTTAGACCTATTAGAGCGATACCAGAAAAAGGACAGAAATCGATCTCTTTAAAGACAGAAAGACCGGTAACCAAGCAAGATAGAAAGAAATGACCGATTGCCATACAAGGTAGCAGTAGGCTAAGCTCGTGGAAACGAGTGTTGTAGGCCAGGTTCTCCCCACTGTCTTGGGCAAGAGTGTGAAACTCATCTTCTAACTCTTGATTTCATTACGAGGGCAATGTCTTTAGCTTGCTCCCAAGTCAAAGCTAGCGTGACTTCCGCTCCGCGAGTCCGTTTTTCTTCGTTCCAACATGTGAGTGCCCGATTGTGGAGGACACTCATAGCATAGCGAACTTTGAGGTTGTTAGGGCACTTGCTATTGATGAAGGTATTTTCGATACCTTCGAACCACTGAAGGAGGCTAATGGCTCATTCGTCCCCGCTAAACTTGGGAGGGTTGCAAGTGTTGAAGTGCTGGAGGGTGCAAACAGGGTGAGCATTCCCGTTTCCATTGCCATTCCCGTTGTGGTTACCATTCCCGTTGCCATTTCCATTCACTTGAGTGATTTAAGCCACTAAATTGGGAAGTAACATCGCTATTTGTTGAGCCATTTGCTGGGTAATGATCGCGGTGAGTCGGACATCGTCGTTGTCCTGATTGTTGTTGTTGTTGTTGTTGTCGTGAGGAGGCATTATCTGTAAGAGACACAATGAAGGTTTCAATGAGACATAGGATTAATAAAGGTAAGGAGATATAATAAGGAGTGTAATAATTTATTCATTAATTAAAACGAATAAACGAAAACGCTGACTTATCAAAGTTTCTAGATTCTAATAACATAGTGAAGACATGCTTTAGCCTATAAGTGAACACTCATCCCGAGAATTCCCAGGTAGGCATCCGGGTCCCTCGTCTGATTGGGATATATGCGCAATGCCAGTCCTAGATAGAAAACTCAGAATACAGGCGTTCACCCTTCCAGATTGCACGTGTTTGTTATTAGAATATAAAGCTTTGACGATATTATTAAGGCAGTTCAGGTTTGGACCTGAGAATTTTGTCCTATTAGTCTAAGGGTAGATCTAGTGATGGGGAGTAATCATCTTGTAGGTGTGGTAAGGATAAG
Source organism: Ambrosia trifida (assembly GCA_028751855.1). Classification (NCBI taxonomy): domain Eukaryota; kingdom Viridiplantae; phylum Streptophyta; class Magnoliopsida; order Asterales; family Asteraceae; genus Ambrosia; species Ambrosia trifida. The sequence continues at coordinate 154,072,640 of CM054123.1, forward strand.
AAGTAGGATGGAGATAGAGGATAGAAACAAGTATAGTTGCAAGTAAGGAGCAAGTACTAGTTAAAATCCTAGGGTTATAGACTAGATTATTTTTCTAATAACCTAATTCCCTATAACCATGGCTCTGATACCAATCTAAAACACCCCAACCGATTACGGAAACATCGAGGTGCAATATAGTGATGATTGTTCAATAGCTCATGGTACTAAATGAAAGTTGAATAATATTAAACAATTTACAATTTGCCTTACAAGTAATGATTACTAAAGTTGATTAATATAAACTAGGTCTAAGCTCCTAGTTGTTCCAAGACTTGTACAACTTCCAATAGCAAGTAAAACCTAAAACATGTTAAGTTGGAAAGATGGGGGGGTCAACTATAAATAGTTGGTGAGAATACATAGGTTTTTGAATATAATAGATAACAATAGTTTGTATAACAATCATAATTGTATAATGTAAGAATATGAGTTAGACATGTAACAATGCGTCTTTTGTACAATCAAACTTTGTGTCGACTGAGACCTAACTCGCAAGTTACTAAAAGTGTAATTGCTTTCGATCATCCCAGAATTTATGCGGGGGGATGGGTTTGTTAGACCTATAGCGCTATAATCTAAACAGGCGGTTTGATCATTATTAATGATTGTACTGTGTCTTTTTGTTACAGTCAAAATGAATCAACAAGTTTCAACAATGTAAGAATGAGTAAATGCTAGTGTATAAAAATGGTTAAACATTTTTCACCCAAAAAATGTAAAACAGTAAAAGGGGCTATGTAAACTCACCTTAACAATAGTATTGAATCCTTCGTAACAGTCTAGACGCGACTCAAGTGTTTCTAAATATCACCCTATGTTTAAGACAATAAAATAAGTGTAGGGAAACTTAAAAGTCTAAGTTTTCTAGTCTATAGGTATTCTAGGGTTCCTAATTTGGGGATTGACGATCGTTTAATTGTTAATTTAAAATAATAGTTAATTAAATAATAAGTAAAGAAATTGAGAAAATAAATAAATAAAAAGAATTTTTGTAATATCATATTCAAGGGTGGTTGTACCAAAATATCATAGTGTAAAAATAATTTTTATAAAATTATTTTCTTAATTAAAGAATATATAATACATTATAATTTATTTGTCAAAACATGGTATTAATATCCAAAAATATTAAATTTCATAAATTTCAGATTATAAAATTATATTTATGATCTACTTTATTAAGAATAATTTATGTGAAATTTTGGTGCAAAAGTAATAAAAAATGAATTTATTATGAATTTATTTTGATTAAAACAAAATATATTGATTATAAATAATTAATTAACCTTTTTCCGAATAAAAAATTTAGTTTTGAAAAGTTTTTTAGTTTATAAGTTTAAAATAATTTTTGTAGAATTTTTGTAAACTGTTTAGTGGTGTTTCTGGAATTTTTAAGTTATTTATGATTAAACTTGTAATATTATATATATTAAATAAATGATTTTTCTAAAAATAAATTTTGTAGTATTTATAAAGTGGATTTGATATTTTAAAACCATTTTAAAAGATAATACAAAAAAATATAAAAGAAAAAGGATTTTAAAAAAAAAATAGTTTCGGTGTGTGGGAATCAAACCCGAGCCTTTGGCCGGTTCAATGTTTTATATCACAAGTCCAAACCAACTGGTCTGGACCCTGAGAACGATATTCTTTGATTTCAGAAAGTTATAAGGGGTGTTTGGTGATTAATCATATATTACAAAGGAAAAGAGAAGAAAAACGTTGGGGGTTAGGATCGAACCCAAGCCTACCAGTTTGCATAACAGAGGACACAACCATCTGATCTAAATCAGATGGCTGTTTTATTTTGTTACAGAAACAGATTTAAACATATACGACTTTGTATCATCTTCCCCAAATTATAAGTTTATGAACCCTAGATTCTTGTTCGATGGCACACGCGATTAGAGCCTAATTAACCATGGGGTTAATGGTTAACGTCGTCCGATCAATGTGCAGAAACAATCAATTAGATAATACCTCTAAGAATCGCTTCCAAAACGAGGGTCAACCAAAAGAAGAAAATTTGAGAGTAGAGCTGAGATTTTCGGCACTTTTAGGTTGTGGAAGAGAGGCCAATTTATAGTATAACATACGGGTTTAACGAATTGGAAAGTTGACTATGGATTTAATAATAATCGCGTATAATCGATCAATTTTTGGAATGTTTTGGTGTAATTGGACGTGTATTTCACGATAATGGCCTGTCAATCAATCTTGCTTTCCTCTTCCAGATCAAAACGCGTCCAATTTGATTGTTTATCGATGGTTGACTTTGTGTTTGACTTCAGAATGGTTGACCACGAGTTTTAAAAAGGGTTAAGTTTAATTCGTTTCTAAAATAAAGCCAAACACCAATCTTGGTCGAGTGGTTTGTTCCAGTGTTGTTGTGTTTGACCCAGGTTGGGGTGCGGGTTCGAGTCCCGACCCAACCAATATTTTTTTTAAAATCGGTTTTCAATTTATTTAAGTATAATATTGTTTATTTAAACAAAGTTTAAAATATTTTTATTCGCCAAATACTTAACGTAACATAGGAAAACCACAATGAGTATAATAAAGGGGATTTTATTATTTATTAATGGTTATAAATAAAAAAATATGAACGGTTACAACCAAGCTCAAAGAAGAAGTCAAAGTTGTAACCGACGTGCATTGAATATCGGCGTAGAACAATGAAACAGTTGCTACAACGACTATATTCAGTCGAAACAACACAACGGTCACCTGGAGCCTTCAAGGAACTTAACTAACTAGCAGATTATACGAGATCTTCTATTGACTTTCATGAAACTATATATAAGGGGATGATTTACGAGTACAGGACACATCACATATTCGTGAACACCACTTGATACTCTAATACTCACACACACAAAGCACTTATCATTGTATTCATAGAACACTCGTCCATCATTCATCCAAAGTTGTACCAGTTTTCATTATTAATGTTAACAAACAAGGCAGAGGCTTAGACTCCTCCCGAGGTTTTGTGCCGGCGATCAACAACTGATCAAGGGCTTTTCTTGTACATCGAGTGTCGTTTCGTCATTGTATTATACTTACAATCGTCTATCTTTGCTTAATTTACATTTCTGTCTGACAGTTACATCCTTAGGATATAAATGTCCATCCTTAAATTTACCTTTACCATCCTGAGCATAGTTGTCATATATTTGTCTCTTCTATATCTTGATACATTATTTTCAGAATAAAACTAGACTTTAAGCATATTCAAATACTAATAGCACTCTACCTCACTTTTACTAATTTGGAAAACAAAGTTATTTCTAGCAAGTAATTTTTGACCAAAACAAGGTACAACCCAAAAACGAGGGTAAATTAGTCTTTCAAACATTTTTACATTTTAATACCCTCTCATAATTACATTTTAATTCCGTATTTTTAGTTGGTAGTTACTTTTTTCTACCTTTAAAAAAAAAGTTACACTTTTCCTCTCTCCTTTAGAAAATTACAATTCTTTTATTTATTCGTATCATATCTTTTAAACTACGACGTTTTAAAAACATTTAAAGATACTGTGACGACCTGCTCACTTTTGTTAATGTTTTGATGTTTGTCTTAGTCAATATCGACGTTTTGATTGAAAGGTACAAGCAAGTAATATCTTAACGTATAAGTGATTATTGCCTATAAAATACCTTTCTAGCAATTGAAATTAATTTAATAAAAAGAAAATGGTGACAAAATGAGATGATCCGTATAAAATTTTCACAAATGTACAATTTTATAAACACCTTTCTAGCAATTGCCTTGGTGTATGGATATTAAAGTTGATATCAAACACATTATATAAATTATATAATTGTTTTCTATTATCATAATTGTTGGTGTAATGGGTCGATGAGCAATCCATGTAATATTATCATGAATGTTGATATCAATGTGAAAAATCATGTGATACAAATAAATCAAATTCAAAGTGAAAATTGGGTTTACGATGAATAATCCATGTGATAAATAAGTTCTAATTCAAAGTAAAATATGGGTTCTAGAATATATCTTGATATAATAAAACTTCCTAATTTAAAGGGGCTTAAAAATTATTAATTTTAAAATTTAAACCATATATTAAGCTGTTAAAGTTTATTCTATAAATCTATACTATCTTATAAAGAATTTCACAAGGACCTATTAATTTTTAAGTAATACAATTATAAATGTTTAAAGTACAACACATAATGCATGTACTAACTACTTTTTAAGGGTATTTATGTCTTTTCAAACCTAACTTGCACATATACCCCTTATTAGTTACAGTTTGCCCCCTTTATCTATCTATACTATATTATAATTTTATACAATACTTACATATTTGCCCCATCAATTTTACTCTTTAAATACTAATTACACTTTTGCATCTTTATTTTAACCAACTACTCCCACGATTTTTAAACGTTTATAACTTTTTCGGACCCTTATTTTAACCAACTACCCCACGATTTTTAAACGTCCAAAATTTTTTCATTCTTAATATTTTCTTAGTATTATTACACCGTATAGCATTGCAGTCTCTTTAATTTGAATATAGTATTGTTATAGTGTTTTCAATTAAAAAAATATGTTAGGGTTAGGTAATAATTGAAACGAAAACGACCTAAAATCAACCAACGTATCTGTCTTTTATAAACGTTGAATTAACAGTGTTTCACAATTTCAGGTTAGATTATGTATATTCGGACAATCACTAATGTGTTTATAATTAGGGTTTGTCGTTATGTGTGTAACTTCCCAGTTCCTCATGATCACCCTAATTTTTTGCTTAGCGTTTCTCACAATCATTGCTATGTATATATTCATGTGCTTGCACTTCCTCTAGCACATAGGATTTGAATGTTTCAATTGTGGTTAATGCGGTTCAAGCTCCACTAATGATTTTGCAACACACCAAACAAATATTTTGGTTAATTGATCATGGCTTAACGGAACCGTTATAAATGTTGTTTCCCGCCGCAACGCGCGGGCACCCCACTAGTACATATTAATGCACACCTATTTCACTTTCTTAAATACTTAGGCATGGATTTAAATCTGAATTCAAAGGTTGAAGCTTCTAGTGTTAGTTATTTGTTCGTCCCATTTTATTAAGGCAAAATGGAATTTATTAATTCCACCTTTTTGCAGTTGGTCGATAATAATCCCATCTGGATTTATTCTTCCCACCAGTCCCACCTTTCAGACATTTTGCTCTCAATGCACCCCCGTTAACTCACACTAACGCCGTTAGCTGAAATCCACAATTCTAGGCGATTATTCACCGGACATGAAAGAGGGAATCGAGACGAAGATATTGGTATGTTCAATTGCAGAAATAAGCACGGTTCGATGGTTTAATCGTTGGTTCTGGTCATCCCATCCGAGGAGAACATCAACCTACAACCGACAAACCATGCTTATTTCTATAATTGAACATACCAATATCTTCGTCTCGATTCCCTCTTTCAAATCCGGTGAATAATCGCCTAGAATTGTGAGTTTCAGCTAACGGCGTTAGAGTGAGTTAACGAGGGGTGCATTGAGAGTAAAATGTCTGAAAGGTGGGACTAGTGGGAAGAATAAATTTAGGTGGGATTATTATCGGCCAACTGCAAAAAGGTGGGATTAATAAATTCCATTTTGCCTTAATAAAATGGGATGATCAAATAACTAACATTAGAAGCTTCAACCTTTGAATTCAGATTTAGATCCATGCCTAAGTATTTAAGCAAATGAAATAGGTGTGCATTAATATGTATTTATAGAATAAACTTTAACAGCTTAATATATGGTTTAAATTTTAAAATTCATAATTTTTCCGCCCCTTTAAATTAGGAAGTTTTGTTATATCATGATATATTCCAGAACCCGTTTTTTACTTTGAATTAGAACTTATTTATCACATGGGTTATTCATCGTAAACCCAATTTTCACTTTGAATTTGATTTAATTGTATCACATGATTTTTCACATTGATATCAACATTCATGATAATATTAGCTCATCGACCCATTACACCAACAATTATGATAATAGAAAACAATTATATAATTTATATATTGTGTTTGATATCAACTTTAATATCCATACACCAAGGTAATTGCTAGAAAGGTGTTTATAAAATTGTAGATCTGTGAAAGCACAGATAATCAGAAGCACATCAAGCAAGAAACAAACAAGCAAAACAATTCAAGTAAATTCAACACAGTGCCTAAATCAAGTCCCCGACAACGGCGCCAAAAACTTGATGCGTGCTGATATATATAAAAATCTATACATCTAATAAAATAAACTCAATTATGACACATGGCACTCTCATATTGCACCTTCAATCCCCTCTCTTCCCATATTGTGTCATGTGTCTCAACCTTAGAATTTATAAACTTTTCTTTTTTTAAAAAAAAAAAAAATCAAAAAACATTCAATTACTTTTGGTCAAAATCGTTTACTAATATTATTAACTTTCCTAAAACTTGCTCAATCATAAAACCACTGAATTATGTCAATTATTAACTTTCCTAATTTTTTTAAAAATTCTTCTCTTATACTCTTCCTTTTCAAAAGCTTTTGTCTCTAGAGAATTTGGATGATTTATCACATTGGTATCCCTCACCCTCATCCTTTTCTCAATCACCAATATTTGCTAATATCTTAATTATCCTCCTCTTCGATTTCTTCTTCTCCATTGCAGTCGTTGTGTACAATGATAAGATGAAGCATCTTCTTGGCTCCAACTATAGATCCTATCCACTCTAGATCAAAGTTATAACCTAATGTTATACTCATTTTGAAAACCCTAACTTGGACTCAGAGACACTTCTTCTCCATGAATAATTTCGTCTTCAATGTCTATCACAATGATTTGATTACATCTTCCAGACCATCGTTCTTATCCACAATCTCCTACAAAACCCCAATCGATAAATCCATGAAACTTCAATCTTCATGTCTACTATAATATATTAATCTTCCATCATCTCTGAATCTTTAATCTTCAAGGTGTAAACCGATAAATTGCTCCTTGATCCTGATACTATTATTGGGTTGGTTAGAGAATAAGGTTAGTTTTTATGCATTTGTTTGAGAAATTACGGATATTATCATTTATTATTATTGCTGGATGATTAGTTGTTTTGTTTTGGATTTGAATCAGGATGAGGATACTTTCTTTGCTGGTTATGTAGTTTCCCACATGAAACTTTCCGAGTTGGGGTAAATAGTCAACATTTTAGGTCTCCATTATTCATATATCTCCATTCTTCTGATAAATTTGTTTGGAACTATTGCAGATTTGCTGATGCTTAATGTGTGTGATAGAGGGAGGGGCGACCTGTTTGGAAGTTTTATTTTGTATGTTACGAGTGTTTTTGTATTGTTATCAAGAGATTAAAAAACACACTGTGAATCATATTGAAGCATATGAGACCCTCTTGAGTTGGGGTTGCAGTTTGAGTGTGTAATTCATGAGCATGTTTTCCTTTGTCTTCGTGTTTATTTTTTGGTTTGATCTTTGTGCGCTGTGTTTATCATTCATTTCGTTTGGCAGGTATGTGATTGGTCAATGATTGTGGATTTCGTTACTGTTTTTCGTTCCTAGATCGGCGCTGTTGGTTTCTCATGAGGTATCCTCATCCTTCTATATTATCATCGTCTTTTGATTTTTGTTTTTGTGTGTATTTTAATTTGTATCATGTTCAACTAATATTGTTGTTTGACAAACCCAAGTGGTCAACTCAATAATATGATGGATCTTATATAATGTACTAAAAGGGTTGTGGTGGAGTGCTTGGGTAAAACGCAAATTTTATAAAGTGGTAAAATATCCAATTCGACAAGTATGTTGGGTTTATTTGACCTATTACATGTGTATTTTGGTAAATCTATACATCTAATATATCAAACTCAATTGTTACACATATCCATCCCATATTGCACCTCCAATTCTCTCTCATTCCCATATGGTGACACATGGCAAACCAATAGAATTTTTAAAATTTTCTTATTTTTTAAAATCCAAAATTCTATTAAAACATAAATATGGTCAAAGTGTTTAATAACTTTGACTATTCTATTTTTAAAATTCTAAAAAGAGTCATTAATGTTTTTATAAAAAAATTTATTTTTTAAAAATCGAAAATCATTCATTAATGTTTCGGTCAAAGTGTTTAATAACTTTCCTAAACACTATAATCCAGATTTTTATTTTTTTTTAAAATAAAAAACATTTAATGACTATTCTATTTTAATCAAATACTTCTTTTGTACGCTTCTCTTTCATTCTTCTGTATCTATATTCTTTCTCATTCTCATTCACTGCCTCAAACATTTGTTCCACCACAACATAAACATCGCCACCAAACAACCTTTCACCTCTTGATTCAATTACGTATAGGTTTTATGTTCTTATTGCTTTTTTTATTTTTTGTTTTTAACCTCTGTGTATAGTTGTGATCCATTTTTGGTATGAATATATAGTATTGGTTTTCATGTTATATTCTTCATCAATTGCGGTTTCAACGATAAATTGAAGTTGATTACGTACAGCAGCATCGGGTGTCGACTTTCAGGTTATATTCTTCATCAGTTATGATTTTTTATTAGTTCATAAAATTGTTTTTTTTAGTGCAAATGAATTAGGTTTGGACTTTCGAAAGAAAAATAAAGGTTAATTACAGTATAATAAAGAAAAGTATTAAAGTATATCTTTTAAAATTATAAAGTATATCTTTTAAAATTACTTTATTTTTAAACATTCAAAATAAAAATTTAAAAAAGAATCGGTTTTTAAAATTAAAGACAACACAAAATAAATGCTTAATTCTTTGATTTGTCACATTACTATTTTTAGCTTATAATTAGCATTTATCATGATTTACACAATATTGGAAACATCTAATGTAAATAATTATGATTACCATTTGATTAATAACATTTAAACACAAAATTATTAATCATATATAAATATAAATACATTTATAAACAAAGTTAAATATGAAATTTTTTCATTACAATTAATACGCCTATTTTCATTTGAATTACTTTATTTTCAAACATTCAAAATCAAAATTTAATAAAAATCCTATTTTTAAAATTAAATACATTTAAACACAAAATAAATGCTTAATTCTTATATTTGTCACATTACTATTTTTAGCGTATAATTAGCATTTATTATGATTTACACAATATTGGAAACATATAATGTTAATAATTATGATTACAATTTCATTAATAACCTTTAAACACAAAATTATTAATCATACATAAATACATTTATAAATTTATTTTTAAACATTCAAAATCAAAATTTAAAAAAATAATTCAGTTTTTAAAATTAAAGACATTTAAACACAAAATAAATGCTTAATTCTATGATTTGTCACATTACTATTTTTTACCGTATAATTTGCATTTATAATGATTTACACAATATTGGAAACATCTAATGTTAATAATTATGATTACCATTTCATTAATAACCTTTAAACACAAAATTATTAATCATATATAAATACATTTATAAATTTATTTTTAAACATTCAAAATCAAATTTTAAAAAAAATCCGGTTTTTAAAATTAAAGACATTTAAACACAAAATACATGCTTAATTCTTTGATTTGTCACATTAATATTTTTAGCGTATAATTAACATTTATCATGATTTACACAATATTGGAAACATCTAATGTTAATAATTATGATTATCATTTCATTAATAACCTTTAAACACAAAATTATTAATCATATATAAATATAAATACATTTATAAACAAAGTTAAACTTGATTTTTTTCATCACAATTAATTCGCCTATTTTCATTTAAATTACTTTATTTTCAAACATTCAAAATCAAAATTTAAAAAAATCCGGTTTTAATTTAAAGACATTTAAACACAAAATAAATGCTTAATTCTTTGATTTGTCACATTACTATTTTTAGCGTATAATTTGTATTTATCATGATTTACAAAATATTGGAAACATCTAATATTAATAATTATGTTTACCATTTCATTAATAACCTTTAAGCACAAAACTATTAATTATATATAAATACATTTATAAACAAAGTTAAATTTTAATTTTTTTCATCACAATTAATTCGCATATTTTCATTTGAATTACTTTATTTTCAAACATTCAAAATCAAAATTAAAAAAAAAATCGGTTTTTAAAATTAAAGACATTTAAACACAAAATAAATGCTTAATTCTTTGATTTGTCACATTACTATTTTTAGCGTATAATTAGCATTGATTTACACAATATTGGAAACATCTAATATTAATAATTATGATTACCATTTCATTAATAACCTTTAAACACAAAATTATTAATCATATATAAATACATTTATAAACAAAGTTAAAATTTAATTTTTTTCATCACAATTAATACGCCTGTTTTACCTTTTATAATCAATTATGTATACTTATTTTCGGTAATAAAGTTTGTTTACCTAGCCATGTTTTCATTTATTTTTTTACACAACTTATTGTTACATCATTTCTACCTTATTTTAATTGGTTACTTTTAATTATTAAATATGGCTCCCATAATTTATAAGGCCTTAAAAGTCAAACGAGACTGTTTTCATTTTAACTTCTCATTTTTTTTTAAAAAAAAATTCATCTATTATTTTTGAAAATTTGTGCATTTGATCAAGATGAATGATTTAAACTTTTTTAAGTTGACTCGCTTGATTATACATTCATGTAATGGCAATGTAACTTGGAATACACATAACTAGGGTAAATTCAATAAGTTCTAATTACACTTTGCTAAGTTGTTTATATATATATATATATATATATATATACACTACTAGATCTCTATATAGTCTTATGTGTTTTTTTTGGGGGTTTTGTTTTCATAACCATCAATGTGAGAAGGAGTAGTAAAGAGAAGTAAGAATTAAATTGAGCAAATGCACTCTGTTTGACCAAATGGTTGAAGAAACTAAATGATAAGTTCTGTAATATTGCATTGTTTTATGTTTGAATGATGAGATTGCTTATCATTGTTACATAATGTAGTCAAAGTAACCATTGCCTCAGACTATTATGCAATTACATTATTTTATCTATTAAGATATTTTATTTCAATTTTTTGAGTTGACTATTATTTTGTTTCCTCTTTTTTTTTTAATTATAAATGGCAGGTCGTAAAATATAAAGAGTGCTATAAGCAATGTGGTGCATAGGTGGTCATGCCATAAATACACTACAAATATACAAGCACAATGTTATGTTAAATATGTTGTTGCTTTATTCATTTTTATACATTAGTAGCCATGTATACACTACAAATATCATGCACGCACCGAGTCTAATATGGTATTCATACATTTTCAAGCATATTGTACTCCCTTCAAACATACATTAAAGAATTTTCCTTTTATTTCGTTTGCTTGGTAGTTAGAACTTTTTTTTTTTTTCAAATTAGCCTCACATGATTCATGTTCCTGTTCTTTCTACAGTGCTTGGCTATGTGAGTCTACGAGTTTTTTTTGTTATATTTTTAAGTCTTACACACGAGGCATTAGCGGTGTCATGTTTACTGTGTATATGTTCACATAAACGTTGTTAAGTTGTTTCTATACTTTATATTATTTTTTGGTTAGTAGGTTGTATGCATTAGAGGTACACTTTGTAAAAGTTTTGCCCAATTATTCCGCTTAGCATTAAAGGTGGGTGTACCTCTTATGTTGTTGAGAAACATAGATCAACAAAATGGCTTGTGCAACGGCACGAGATTAAGAATTACGAAACTTACAAAGCGTATTATTGAATCCGAAATCATATAAGGTGGAAACATTGGTACCAAATGTCACACCCTCAAATTCCACGTGCGGGGTTTTACCGCGAGGCGCGTGACAAACCAGGATCTAAGTCAACGGTCACAATAAACGACACTATATGATACGTAAAATGACATAAACAAACCATCTAGTTTCCATAAATCCATCGCTGCGGAAGCGTAACCTTATTACAACCCAAAATGTAAAAGTACTTAAGTTTGAAAAAGATAAGAAAATGCAAATGAATCCTAGACGCCGTGAGACTCCGTGCGCCTATGATAAGCTGCTACCTCAACGACCTGAGACAAACATGCTAAAAACGTCAGCAAATAATGCCGGTGAGTTCACAGGTTTTATATTAAATGTTTAAGTAATGAAAGCCATCATGTTATCACTATGTCAGAAATGATAGCGTTAGCTAGACGCATGAGTAATACTACTACGACCGGAAACCATTACAGACAACGATATATGATTTTTGCCCGAAACGATTATGCACTACCTCCGGTAGCGTTATGACCGAGACAATATGCACCTGCCCGGCTCCCAGCCGACGGGTGGGGTCTGTCAGTCCCAATAGATCTATCCACATTTCCCCCGTTATGCTATCCAGCATATTCATGGTCTCCCCGGGACTTTATGTATCGTATAGCACAAATGAATTTAACACTAGTATAACATGATAATTTATGAAATAAGTATGAGCATGTGTCTCCCCCGAAATGTAAAACGTAAAGTGGGGCCGTGAAACTCACCTGATGTTGCTCCTTGCACTAAGACAAGTAAACCTGCTCAATAGACGGCACCAAATACCGGTGACCTACCATGACGAGCGTATAAGGTGTTAGACTAACAACCCGTAGGTTGGTTAGTCCCTAGTAGTCCAGACCATAACCGTGTACATATGAAATGATGTTTAAACGTTTAACCGACCACACCAGACAAGGTCCGACATCCCATTGGTGACCCGACATTCCACGTGTTAGATAAATACAAGACATCATGCCACATATGCACTTAAACACTTAATACGCGCAACAGTTCACCTAGTCTAGCATAATATCCGATTAACGCATAAACAGGTCCGAACACGTGTTACTAAGTCATTGGGTGTATCCCGGGGTTCCTATCATGTTCCTAGGCGTCAAATCATGTTCCGGGATGTTAAAATATACTTACAGCAGCATTACACGCGAGTAGGAATCAAACTAGCAATTAGGAAAAGTCAACATGTGACTAGGGTGGGTCAACAGGCGATTACAAGGCTATTCGCCTATTATACACACGATTAGGCCTCTCATTCAGGCGAGTACACCCCTAATCGCCTATAGCATCATGCGATTAGGGTGCTACTCGCCTGTTGCAGCTGGACAATGCAATTTCGCGCGTTTAACGCTCCAAATCAGATCCGAAACATGTAAAAACATCCAATAATCATCCTAACATATTAACAAACATATTTCAAGCAAAACCCCTAAGTTTTCATCATTCTAACAGTCCCGAATGCGAGCGTTTTCCCAAAATAGCAACTTAGCATGTAAACATCACATCAACATGCAAGAACTTGCCCTAAATAGCAAATATCCAGATTGACTCACATAACCACGTTGTCCGATAGCATCCTACTGTTCTAGCATCATCCTATAACAAACCCCAACATCATACAATCAACAACATGCCTCATATCATCCTTAATCATCAAAAATCCTTCAAATGGGTCAAAGCATCAAGTAACAACAATACACCACCAAAACCATTCAAACTCCTAGGATATCATCATACTAATTTATATCAGCAATAAACATCATAATAACATAAGAACAACCATGATTCAACCCTAAAAATCCTATCTTTAAACATATATAACACATATAACACATGTAAAGGTGTGGGTTTGTTTAAAAACGGTTTTAAATGGATTTTCAAAGATAAAAACATATATAAGTCAGGTCTGGACGTTTAGGGAGTAAAACATAATCATTTAAAGGTTTGGGTTTGAAGAACACACCTTGTAATCAAGAGGTGATGATGGAATAAGCTTGAAAATGGTGGTTTTGATGCAAAAACGAGTTCCAGAGGGTGTTTGTGTGTTGGGTTATGTTATGGGACGGCTAGGGTTGCACAAATGATGTTTTGGATGTCAAGGGTGGTATTTATAGGCGTTTTTGGTCGTCCAGCACGTATCATGCGAGTATGCAGACTTATACGCGATTAGGGAGCCTAATCGCATGACTGTTCATGCGATTGGGGCCTAATCGCATGAACAGTTGTGTGATTAGCCCCCTACTCGCTAGTAAGCATCCCCTACTCGCCCCTATATCATGCGATTAGGCTATCCCACCAAGCCTAATCGCCTATAGCCCCTGTGTTTGTGTGTTTTGCGCATTAAACCCCGTTTTAACACATGTTAGCACATAATCACATACCGACAAGTCACATAATGATTGTAAACATATAATACATGATAAATAACACGTTCCCGCCCGATCACCAATTCCCGGGACCCGAGACTTGCGTGGGTGCGTTAAACCCGGCGATCCCACGAATCACCGATTCTTGTACACGTGGTTATGGACCGACACCCGATGGTCTCTCGAACCATTGTAACGACTCCCGATGATTCCCGAATCATCTGTACGACTCAACTGACCCAGTCAAGTATGATGTTAAGTAGTTATTTAAAATGTTTTCGTTGAGATAGACTCGTATGTATGCAAAGTATGAAACGCATGTAAGTAAAGTACGAAACGTATGTATGTAAATTATGAAAAGTATTAGCCTAAATATGCCGGGTGTCACACCAAAACTCTTATTCCTAGAATAAATATGATACCATCTAATAACAAGATTCCAGTGAAGTTTCAAAGGCGTCAATTCCCAATATTCGTATGTTTCGTAATGACCATCAATAAAAGTCAAGGACAGTCTCTATCGAAGGTTGGATTGTATTTAAGAGACCCCGTATTATTACATGGCCAACTTTATATCGCATTGTCAAGAGTTAAAAGCAGGGCAGGGGTAAAATTACTTATACTAGATAGTTATGGGAATGTCAAAACTAAAACAAAAAATGTGGTGTATAAGGAAATATTTAGTGTATTTGAATAAAATTTGTATTCGTTGGTTTTAAATTTTAATAAAATATTTCTACTGTATTTTTCTTATACGTTATACTACTCCAAATAATTGTACGTTGGTGAACCGCGTGTCCACGCGGGCAAATATCTAGTGTGCATAAGTTAAAACCCTAGACTCAACTAAACCACGCACAACCGGCAAGTGTATCGTTCGTTTGTAGCAAGTAAATAAGACCAGGTATCGAACCAAAGGACTCAATTAAACACATAAAATTTAACTGTCACTAAATTGCTTGTTTAACCTAATAACTAAGGGGGTTTAAATTGAAAAATATAAAAGTTGATAATTATTAATTAACTAAATTACCCTAAATTAAATTAAATTAAAAACTAATTAAAACTAGAATAAAAACCAAACTAAAGTGATGGAAAAATCAAGCAAGGGAAAGACTGGCTACTGTTGACCTGTCGTTAGGGTCATGCAAAACCTAATTAACCTAGGTAGATAGGGTAAATAGGGTATCAATCCAAGGAGCGTGTGGTTAGTGAGTATTGTTTAGTCAACTAGAGAATGTTGCTTATGAAGATGCTAGTTTAGTTATGAAGGGTGTAAGTTATCATTTAAAAGTTGATTAAAAAGTTGTTGTTGATTATAATGAGAATTTAATTGAATTAGTAAGAATAACGAGAATAATGAAACTTGTAAACAATAGGATTAAAGCGATTACACTAAGGATTCAGCAATTGAATACTAAGGTTTCAACAATTGGGTGAACAATGATAATGTAATTGGTACTAACGGAGTGATTGTTCAATAGGTTTAGGTATCAAGTTTTGTCAATATCAAGGTAGACCAAACTATACTTTATTGCCTAGAACATACAATCCTATGGTAGTGTTAACGCAAGGAATCATGCTTATCTCACTAGAAATTGGCACAAGATCAATTAACTAAAAATGAGTTTAGCATAAGATTAATCACCAATCAACACAATTAATTCAAGCACACAAAGACATCAACAAAAGTTTAAGAACAATACCCAAATGTGTTCAAACCCTAGATATCAAGAGCCTACATCCCCAGTGTAATACAAATAGATTAGCTAAGCATGGCCATGGTGTTCATCTTTAATTTTGTGTCTTCAATCTTCATCAAAATGCTTCAAGAGTTTTTGGGAGAGTTGTGTGTGTGTTTCCCTAGTCAAATTGGAATGACTGATAATGATGAGAATGAGTCAATTCCAGCTAAAAACGTCCCGTGCCTTCATAAATTCGTCATTAAAATGTTTTCCACCATCATTGACTTGAAAAAGGAAACATTTGACTGAAATCTGCAGTTGGCGTAGGCTACGCCACTTTTGGCGTATCCTACGCCAAATCCCCCTTCATCCTTGGATTTTGATTTTTTAGCTTGTTTATGCTTCCGTAACTCACCCGAGCAACTCTAAAATGTCATTTTTGCTTCCTTTAGTCATCGAATCCTGAAACGACATAATAATATCAAAGCAACACCATTTGACGAATTAACATTCCTTAAAACTCATTTATAGACGCATTTATACACATCTTTTAACCAACCCATCACATCCCCACACTTATCTTTTGCTTGCCCTCAAGCAATTCAATAGACATTTCAAATTAATTTTACCTTTTTTATCGATTCTCAAATACGGCCCCTAGTCATACCCTAACTCACAAGACTTACGCCTATCAGTAGATTTACATTCCAAGGTTTTTACATGCTATTAAAACAATTGCCTAGCCAAATCCAACTAGATCCGATTTCACATTTTTGCACACCTCTCACAATGGTTCACTCCACTCGGTTTACTATCTAGACTAGCAAGTGATGTGCTAGTATTTCATATCAATCACTCGAAACCGATTATAGGGCATGTTAGCATCGGCTTGCAATTCAATCGCCTGTCACAAAATTTCTCAAAAGTGAACACAAGTCAAAAGGTCTTGAAACAGGTTGTAATGGGGTTAGGCGAAGGGTATGGAAGGGGATATTTAAAAAGTGACTATAATGATGAAAATTCGACTTTTATTACATCAACTAAATAATTACTAAACTATAATGCAATGTTGCGCCTTTTATTCAATTACTAACTCAAGCATATTTTTGTGCTTTTCTATGAGAACTTTAATTTGTTTGAAGCATATTCGTTCTCATACTTTTCAGAAACTTTTTTTTTAACTCACATTGCAAACTATATACAATACAAATCAAAATCCTACAACCGAATTTTCATCATTTGGGTAAAAAAAAAATGAAAAGGTTAAATGGGTCAAATGGGTTGTCATGGGTAATCAATTGAAAGGTTAAAGGCTCAAGTTTGTTTAACTAGGGGAGATTTTTTTTTTAAATGAAAAGGCTAGATAGACCTAATGCCTTAATCATTCTTGTGTCATAATTAATCTAAAGTGGCGGGCGTATCAAAAATTGCAAGTTCTACCTTATGCGACTATAATAGTACACTCAATTCAATTGAACACAACATGCCGAAAGATGTGAAACAGATTTTTGTAGGGTGTTAGCATGTTGTGGTGGCTCAATAATCTCTTCCTGAACCTAAAGGGAAACATGGGTTGCCGATATGCGAAAATGCTATATTCTTCCCTAGTCTTTTCTAGCCAGGCAATCCACATTTTACAAAAACCATCCTTAGAAAAACACATCAAGGAACTTAAAGAGTTTATGACCATGATTAAGGGTCGAGTTTTTGTGAACCAATAATATGGTGAAAGAAACGGCTTTCTTAAAGTTGAACTTGAGGGTCTTAAAAATTTTCATATTTAAATGGCTATTCCCCCATCCCCACACTTGGAATTTACATTGTCCTCAATGTGGATTTTGCATGAATAAGGGAACCAAGTAGCCAAACAAAATAAAAATATGTGTAAGGATGCCTTTGTTTCGTCTCACTACATACCACTTCTAGAGCAAAACTAATCATTCACCCAAGTCCTTTTCACACAACATGCACATAATTAAAGAATAGGATGCACCTGGTAAATAGTGGATGCATTCGTTCAATTGGCGAGTCTTCGCCTTCCACAATTTACTGCTTCCTTCTCTTGTTTCTCCCTTTTTTTTTTCAACTGAACAATCTAACATTACTGGTGACATATACCCTGGGCTCACACACAAAACATCAAAACATCCAAAACAAACAAAAACAAACTAAAAATGCAAAGCAGAAAGGTCCAAACATACTCAAAACACACCAAAATAAAATCAAAGACGAGAAAAGAACAAACATACCAGTCTACAAACTATACAAAGAGAGTACTACCTCAACCACACATCAACGGTAATATGGGTCATTCAGACCTGGTGGCGGATAAGGAGTGCTTGGATGCCCGAAGATCGCATCCATCCATCCATGGTAATCACTGAATGGGTCAGCAGATGAAGAAGATCCTTCAACAGGTGGTGGAGGTGGTGCCGGTCGTGGAGTGGGGAGATAACTGGAGGAGACCCCTTGAGGCCACCTAACTTGATCAATCACCTCCTGTGGCTGCTCTCTTATGGTTGAATAGTCAACATATGGAACCGTTGGCACGTATAGGCGTCCCGCCACTAGATCTTGATGGTGCCTGATCTGCTCAGCCTCCATAAACCTGTTGACAGTATCCATCTCCCGAGCATAGTTAACCGCCCACCAATGCTTGTCTTTTCTTTCTTTCCTTTCTGCTTCTCTTTTTTCTTCTCTTGCTACTCTATCCTGTTCTCTCCTTATTGCAGCTTCTTCTCGTTGCCTTGCAAGTTCCATGGTTCGCGTACCCCTATCCCAAATAGATTTCTTAAATGAGGTCCAACCTTGGTAACCTGCGGGTCTTGCTCTGTTGATTTCTGCCACCACTTCCATCTCTTGCCTACTCATTTCCCGAACTGGGCGCTCCCTCACAACATGCACCTCCTCTTGTAACTCCTCTTCATCATCTGTGTGTACCTTTTCATCATCCTCATGCTCAACATCCTCTCGCAGAGCCATCATTTGAGTTTTACCTTGGTTGTCAAGTAGGACATGATACTCCGCGGTCCGCTCATATGTGAATTTGGCCTTGCCGAAATTCTCCCAGTTCATCTTCATAATATTCACTTCAATAGCCGGTGTTGATCTTGTTACCACTCCTTGAGCCTCCATTAGATATGACAAAAGCCTAACATGTGGGATCATTTTTTCGCTCTTGACTTTCCCGGCTATCCCAAACATTCATCAAAACCAAATGCCTAAACGATAGGCGTGGTGTACCAAACATTATTGCATGTACCACTCGAACATCCCAACCTCTTACCTTCGACCTATCCCCGAGTCTTGCCATTAAATTTTCATACGAGATACCTAATATGAATCTGGCCTCGCATTCCATATCTTCCCTGCAATATTGAGCTCCCCTTTTTCTTGGAATTACACTGTCAAACATATTTGCTGGATCAGGGTTTAATTGTTGTTTAGTCCAAAAGAACTCCTCGGGGATATAATAGTACTCGTTTTCTGGACAAGAGTCAAAATTAGCAATTTGACGCATTGTCTCGAAGGATAGGGTCATCTTCTTCTTCCCCATAGTATCAATCAACTTCAATGTGAGAGGTGGGTTATCACCAAAATCTCGCTCGAGCGTGGACATCCATTGCTCTATCGCCTTCATGTAAACCTTCTTTCCCCGATTCGCACAAAAGTCTAAAGCCGCTTCCCAACCAATTCTTTCAAATTTTTGCGTCAATCCTATCAATCTCAATTGTTCCACATTATACGCTCTTTCATAAACAAGAACACCCTCGGTACCATGTTCTAGTGATGCCATTTTTTTGACACCATAAGACGGGTCTAATTGCTTCAGGGAACATAGATAACCGTTTGGACTTCTCCTTCCAGTTGGGAAGGTCTACATCCATCCTTTCACCACGATCCAACTCATGTTGGATTTCATCTCCCTCATTATCAGATTCGTCTCGTAGATTGGACCGAATCCCTTTTTTCCGTTTGGGCTGAGTAGATGATTCACAATGTTCCTTACCCTTTCTTCTGAAAACATTCTGCAACAACATTCATGAACAATAATGCAGTATTAGTATCCAATCTCAATAAGACTATCATGTACATCAACTACATTCTGCCCAAACATGACATCCTATGGTTATGATCATATCTTAGCAATCAAAAGTTTTGTACTAATTACCTAGATTCAATAACCATGTGTTCTGCATCTTCATAACCCCTTCCCCACACTTATTTCTTGCTTTTATTGATAAAAAATTGTTTTTTTTAACTAACAAGAATAATGTTTCCTACCCAAGCAATAATTATTTCTTAAACACAAATATTCATAGCATCAATTTCCTACACATACATGAACACATAATATGTAGATTATGAAAATAACAAGCAAGAATGATGAAATACATACCTTCATGATGCTAGTTGAGTAGGAAAATAACTAAAAGCAAGAAATAAGACAATAACACGAACACCACAAAAAAAAACGATTTATTACCCTTCGAGTCGGCCCCCAACAAGTTAAAATTAACTAATTCTAGGTTAGGGGTTTTATAGATCTTGAAAAATTATGCGATTTTGGTATAAAAATTGTTGGATTTGGTGTAGTAATGAAGAAGTTATGGTGGGTTGAAGGTTTGAGGAGAATTGAGGGTTTAGAGGATGGAAGATGAAAAATATGAAGAATGGATGGTTGGTGGGTTGTTTTAATTTGTGAAAGTTGGAATTTTGAGAAGTGGGTCCGGTCAAACTCAGTCAACGCCGAGTTTCTTGGATTTTTTCAGGTTATGGCGTATCCTACGCCACTTTTGGCGTAGGCTACGCAGATAGCGTATGGAGCTCTCCTTTGTTTAGCGTAGGGCAGAGCAACTTGGCGTATGCAAACATGAATTGGCGTACCCTACGCCAAAATTGGCGTAGGCTACGCTACCCCCCCCCCCCCATTTTTTTTAAGATTAACATAGTAATTAATTTATAAAAAATAAAACTACTATATTACCAATACAATTTACACCTAAGCTTCCCACCCCCCGAAAACTTTAGTATTGTCCCCAATACTAGTAATTAGAATACGTACCTGGGATGAGAGCTAGCACCTGCATTTTTAATTGAGTTCATAGGTTGGTAAGCCCTCTAAGAAGCTTACCAACTCAACAATGTTACCGTGCTCCATGAGAAGTTCCACGTAAGGCTTTTGACGATGCCCGTTCACGGTTTGCTTCGACCCATCTTTTGGGTCCTCAATGTCCACCTCGCCAAGCTTTCCAACCCGCGTTATTATGTACGGGCCATTCCACTTACTCTTGAGCTTCCCAGGAAAGAACTTCAACTTGGAATTATAGAGCCAAACTTTTTGACCCACTTCAAATTCCTTCTTGCGAATCTTTGCGTCATGAGCTCTTTTCATTTGATCCTTGTATTTGGACGCAATCTCATAAGCTTCATCCCTTAACTCTTCCAACTCACACAGCTTGAGTTTCCTCTCTCGACCTGCATCATCATAACTCAAATTAACCTTTTTTATAGCCCAATATGCCCGGTGAACCGATTCAATCGAGAGATGACAATCTCTACCATAAACTAATCGATAAGGAGTTGTTCCAATAGGTGTTTTGTAGGCTGTGCGGTAGGCCCATAAAGCATCATCTAGCTTTGTTGACCAATCCTTTCGGTCCGCACGAACCGTCTTTTGCAAAATTTCTTTGATTTGCCTATTGGCAACTTCAACTTGTCCACTAGTTTGTGGATGATGTGGGGTGGCAATCCTATGATCAACACCATATCGCTTAAGCAATTTTCCAAATTTCCGGTTTTTGAAATGAGATCCCCCATCACTTATAATTGTGCGAGGTAACCCATACCTTGAAAAAATATATGTTGAATGAAATTGCAAACAACGATATGGTCATTGGTTTTGGTGGCAATAGCTTCAACCCATTTAGAGACATAATCTACCGCCACCAAAATGTATAGATTACCAAAAGAATTGGGAAATGGTCCCATGAAATCAATTCTCCTTACATCAAACACATCAACAATCATAATGGGTTGCATTGGCATTTCATCACGTCTTGAGATGCTTCCTAATTGTTGGCAATGTAGGCAATTTCTAGCATACTCAAACGAGATCATCCCAAATGTAATGTTTCACTTGGGACAAAAAGTGGAGCCTCTTCTTCCTTACCCAATGTTCTGGCATTGTACCTGTCACTAGAAAATTAGCAATATTAGCAAACCAAGGTAATGTCGAAACAGCTAACAAGTGCTCATCTGGGAATGTCTCATTAATTTCATTCGTTGAGTCTTCCTCCTCAATCACCAGTCTAGACAAATGGTCGACAACCACGTTCTCCGTGCCTTTCTTATCACGGATCTCCAAATCAAACTCTTGCAATAAGAGTATCCATCTTATCAACCGGGGCTTAGCATCCTTCTTATCCATTAAGTACCTAACAACACTATGATCAGTATAAATAATAATTTTGCTACCCCACACATAAGACCGAAATTTGTCTAGAGCATATACCACCGCAAGTAGCTCTTTTTCGGTAGTAGTATAATTTAATTGTGCTTCCGAAAGAGTCTTACTTGCGTAGTATATAACAACAGGTTTCTTATCTACCCGTTGACCCAACACGACCCCAACCGCGTACCCACTTGCATCACACATAATTTCAAAAGGTAAAGAACAGTTAGGTGATTGCAAAATTGGAGCTTCAACCAATTTCCTTTTCAAGTTATCAAAGGCTTCAACACATTTTTCATCAAACTCAAATGGGGCGTCTTTTAATAATAATTTACATAAAAATTCTGTAATGTCACTAAAACCCTTAATAAATCTTCTATAAAATTCCGCATGCCCCAAAAATGATCTTATCCCTTTGACATTTGTGGGATGAGGTAAAGTTGTTATGACTTGAATCTTGGCATGATCAACCTCAATCCCAAGACTCGAAACAACATGACCCAATACTATCCCTTTTTGGACTATAAAGTGACTTTTCTCCCAACTCAACACCAAATTCGTTTTTACACATCTTTGTAAAACTTTTTCCAATTGATTTAAACAGGAATCAAATGAAGACCCAAAAATAGAAAAGTCATCCATGAAGATTTCCACAGACTCCCCCACCATATCTGAAAAGATACTCATCATACACCTTTGAAAGGTGGCAGGGGCATTACAAAGACCAAATGGCATTCGCCTAAATGCGAAAGTGCCATACGGGCAAGTAAAGGTAGTCTTTTGTTGATCCTCGGGATGAATAGCAATTTGATTATAACCCGAATACCCATCCAAAAAACAATAAAATTTTTGTCCGGCTAATTTTTCTACTATTTGGTCAATGAAAGGTAAAGGAAAATGATCTTTGGAAGTTGCAGCATTTAACTTCCTATAGTCAATACAAATACGCCACCCGGTTACCGGCCGGGTAGCTACCTCCTCACCTGAGTCGTTTTTCACGACTTGAATACCTGCCTTCTTTGGAACGGTTTGAGTTGGACTAACCCATTGGCTATCCGAGATGGGGTAAATAATACCCGCATCTAACCATTTCAGCACCTCTTTTTTCACAACCTCCGCATGTTAGGATTTAACCTCCTTTGAGCATCTCTCGCGGGAATCACCTTCTCATCTGTGATAATTTTGTGCATCACAATTGACGGACTAATACCCTTCAAATCCGCCATAGTCCACCCAATAACAGCTCTATGGGTCACCAGTACCTTCATCAGTTTCTCTTCTTCCTCCCCGGTCAAGTTTGAAGCAATGATTACCGGGAGCGTGTTGCCTTCACCAACATAAGCATATTTTAAATGCTTAGGCAACTCCTTCAGTTCCACTTGTGGTAGCTCAACTAAAGATGGCTTCAACTTCGTATCAATGTGATCTGGAAGGCTTTCCACTTGATGAGTCCATGGTGGTCTTCCTTCCAGTACCGCCATCGCTTCTTGAGTCTTTTCCTCCTCTTCCATGCTCTTCATTATCTCCACCTGTAACCTGTTAAACATAAAACACTCCTCTATTGTGCTTTCCTCGTCTACAACGGTGTCGTATAGAGGTATGCACTCGTCAACAATGTCCGCCATATAGCATTCATCATTGACTAGAGGGTTAGTCCTATTTGAAAAAACATTTAACCGAAATCTACGGTTACCAAAGGTCATGTCAAGCGTGCCCGTTTTGCAGTTAATTTGGGCATTGGCTGTGGCCAAAAATGGTCGACCTAATATAACTGTTGGTTGTTTGGTTAGGTCTATGGAAACATAATCAAGTACCAAAAAGTCCACTGGATAATAAAAATCTTCAACTTTTACTATTACATCAGTATCCATCCCACGGGGTAGTTTAGGAGTCAAGTCAGCTAACACCACGGTGGTGTTAGACTCCTGAAGTGGACCAAATTCATATTGGTCATAAAGACTACCCGGTAAGATGCTTACACTAGCTCCAAGGTCCAAGAGTGCCCGTGTCATTTTAAATTCTCCAACTTGAATGGATATGATGGGCGCCCCCGGATCTTGCAACTTTGGTGGAAGTGAACCCGAAAGAATAGAACTCACATTTTCAGTTAAATCAATTTTCTTTGGGATTTTGTGAATTCTCTTTTGGGTGCACAAATCTTTTAAATACTTTGCATAAGAAGGAACTTGTTTGATTGCATCTAAAAGTGGTAAATTAATTTTCACTTGCTTAAAAATTTCCCACAACTCTTCTTGTTGCGGACCCCTTTTTTTAACCACTTTTTTAGATGGCTCCAACAATGCATCGGCATAAGGGATGGTATTACCCTCCATACCCTTTTCTTTAGCCTTGGGAGCTTGTTTGCTCTCAACGGGTTTTGAGGTTTTAGAAAAATTTTCATTTTTATTTTGACCCGTTTCCTTCTCATCACCACTTTCATCACTTGCATCTTCCAACACCCCTTCAACAAATTGGGGTGGTGGAGGCTCAACCCCATTATCTACTACCTTACCGTTATGAAAAACACTAACCTTATTAATTGGCATGTTACGAGTATTCTTCCCACTTGAGCTTTGATGTTGTGGGTTCACGGTAGTATCACTTGGAAGCTTCCCATGGCTTCCTTTCAATTGAGCCACATCTTCAGCAAGTTGACCCACTTGTCTCACTAATGCTTCATGAGACATATCTCTCACCTCATTTGCCTTGTTGTTCTCTTTTATCATGCTCATTAAGGCATCCATCTTTGAACTCAAAGACTCATCACCACCTTGACTTCTCGAAGAATTTCCTTGATTGCTTGAGGAGCCGCCTTGGTTGTAACCCCATTGGTAATTATTGTCACGGTTGTTGTACCCTTGGTTACCACCTTGATTACCACCTTGGCGACCTTGATATTGCCCACCACCGCCTTGATTACCCGATTGAAAATCCGGGTTCATTTGATTAGAAGCATTACCATACCTAAAGTTAGGATGGTTTCTCAAGCCCGCATGATAAGTGTTGGAGTTCATGTCATACTTCCTTTCCCCATACACTTGATTCACCTCCTCGGTAGTTTGACCCATATCACCGGGGCACTCACTAGCCTTATGCCCCAAATCTCCACAATCATCACAAACCGGGTATTGTACCGCTGACACCTCCCGTTTCTTCATCTTTGCCAACTCTCTTTCTAACAGAGCAATCCGGTCTTTAGAGCTTGAATCTGAATCGGGAAGAGACTTAGAGACCGGGTACTTAGTTCTTCGATCAGCCGACTCTTCCGCTTTTGAATTCTTTGCCATTAGTTCCAAAAAATCCCAGTCTTCTTGCTTTGGATTAGATAACAAATTCCCATTGCTAGTAGCCTTTAAGTATTTTCTTTCCTCCTTACTCAACCCATTCACAAAGCTGCTAACCAATTCCCATAAATCAATGTTGTGGTGTGGGCATTTTCGAATTAACTCCTTAAAATGAGTGAAGGCTTCATGAAGTGGTTCCCCTTGTAACTGTTCAAAGGAACGAATCTCTAGGAGAAATTGTGCTGTGTGCGGGCAAAGTAAGAAACCAAGTCTTTTCCTTATCCTTGAGGGAGAACCAAAACAACCTTAGCTGAACTTCATCTAAGAAGAAATTGTGACCTCCCATGGTACCACACATTGCTTTGAATTCAGAAAGGTGGTCGTATGGGTCTTCAGTGGCCATTCCGTGGAAATGAGGAAGAATGTTGATATAATTTGGTTTACAATCAAAAGATCTTCTTCCTGGAGGTGGTGGTACAATTGGTGACTCATTCTCAGAAGCAAGTGGTCTAAACCGACCATTAACCCCTTGCATTGGAACTGGGGGCCTTCTTCGTGGAGCATTAACTTTTTAATCTCTTGGTGGTCTTCTCCCATGAGGTCTTCTTTCTGCTCGACTCACAAAATTTTCACCCCGATTTTGGTGAATGTTGGGATTTCGATGCCCTCTTGGGTTTTGCCTGGGATGATGATTATTGAAGACATGATTGTAGTAACCGTCATTACCCATATTTCGATTTGCACCCATATCAGAATGATTATCGCTTTGGTACTCTTCCTCATCCTCACGACCATCGTTAACATTTCGATAACCCCAATCCTCATCTTCCTCGGTGTAATCCCTTTTTGAATATTCCTCTTCCCCCGAGTGGTAAGAATGAACACTAACTCTATCCGATGATTGATAACTCGGTACGCTGAATGGGTCATCATCATTAATGTTTGCCCTCAATTCTTCAATATTCTCAACATGATCATCATATCCGGCTTCATTGTATCGATTTACCGGATCAAATGTGGGATTGCCACGGTTAGATATGGAAGAACCTTGGTTTACATTTCGGTTGTTGGGATTTCGGTTATGAAGTGGGTGTTGTTGTGAGTGTTGAGTTTGGTTTTGATGAGGTTGAGTGGGTGGTCTTCGGTTTTCACCTGAACGGCGATTTGGGTTTGAACTTGCCATTTGAACGGTTCCAAAGGACAATGGTTGACTTGTGGGTGGTGATTGGGAGTTAGAAGGAATCGGCTCCTCTAACCGGTGTTGTCGGTTTCTTCTTGCTACTCTCTCAATTTCCGGTTCAAACACTAAAGGAGGTGTCCTCCCCGAATGTCTTGTACGCATGCACTACATGTAAACTGCACAAATAACACACCCCGCGTAACAAGGAAAAGTAGAGAATAAACCAAACAAACAATTAAACAGATTATCACAATATCAACTACTCAATAAACACTAAGCGCACTAGCTCCCCGGCAACAGCGCCATTTGATGACCTGTCGTTAGGGTCATGCAAAACCTAATTAACCTAGGTAGATAGGGTAAATAGGGTATCAATCCAAGGAGCGTGTGGTTAGTGAGTATTGTTTAGTCAACTAGAGAATGTTGCTTATGAAGATGCTTGTTTAGTTATGAAGGGTGTAAGTTATCATTTAAAAGTTGATTAAAAAGTTGTTGTTGATTATAATGAGAATTTAATTGAATTAGTAAGAATAACGAGAATAATGAAACTTGTAAACAATAAGATTAAAGCGATTACACTAAGGATTCAGCAATTGAATAGTAAGGTTTCAACAATTGGGTGAACAATGATAATGTAATTGGTACTAACGGAGTGATTGTTCAATAGGTTTAGGTATCAAGTTTTGTCAATATCAAGGTAGACCAAACTATACTTTATTACCTAGAACATACAATCCTATGGTAGTGTTAACGCAAGGAATCATGCTTATCTCACTAGAAATTGGCACAAGATCAATTAACTAAAAATGAGTTTAGCATAAGATTAATCACCAATCAACACAATTAATTCAAGCACACAAAGACATCAACAAAAGTTTAAGAACAATACCCAAATGTGTTCAAACCCTAGATATCAAGAGCCTACATCCCCAGTGTAATACAAATAGATTAGCCAAGCATGGCCATGGTGTTCATCTTTAATTTTGTGTCTTCAATCTTCATCAAAATGCTTCAAGAGTTTTTGGGAGAGTTGTGTGTGTGTTTCCCTAGTCAAATTGGAATGAATGATAATGATGAGAATGAGTCAATTCCAGCTAAAAACGTCCCGTGCCTTCATAAATTCGTCATTAAAATGTTTTCCACCATCATTGACTTGAAAAAGGAAACATTTGACTGAAATCTGCAGTTGGCGTAGGCTACGCCACTTTTGGCGTATCCTACGCCAAATCTTTTTTCCCTGAGCTGTTGCCTGCTGCCTTACGCAAGCTGTGGAACCTTTGCCTACGCAACTAGCGTAGGCTACGCCACTTTTGGCGTATCCTACGCCAAATCCCCCTTCATCCTTAGATTTTGATTTTTCAGCTTGTTTATGCTTCTGTAACTCACCTGAGCAACTCTAAAACGTCATTTTTGCTTCCTTTAGTCATTGAATCCTGAAACGACATAATAATATCAAATCAACACCATTTGACGACGTAACATTCCTTAAAACTCATTTATAGACGCATTTATACACATCTTTTAACCAACCCACCAGCTACCTAGGTAAGAATTCTTAGACATAATACTCAATCCTGACTAAGAAACCCGTTTGGACACCCTAATTTTATCCAACTACTCTCCTCCTGCAGGTAAGGCTAGCAAGCTAGAATCAAGGCGGGACAAGCGTAGAATTGCTAAGATGGATCCGGATCGCCCTAGCGTACCGAAATCTTACAGAAATCAGATTAAAACCTCTCCTGGATTAAAACCCTCAAACTATGAAGCAGACTTAAACTCTACTGAAGAAAACCTAGGAAAACTCTAAACACGGACAAGTAGCGACTCCCGCCCTAGCGCTTGTGAACTACCGAACAATGCCTAGTTAGTTACCTAGCAATCTCGAGTTAGATTTCTCATCCTCAAGAATGGACTGCAAGTTTTCTTTTATTTTTTATATTAGTTTGTTATACTTGTGTCGTACTCCAACTCTAAATACAAGCATGCTAACCTAAGTTGACAAACTAGATTGATTTTTAGACATAGGGGGTATCTCTACATGCCTAGCTCCACAAAATCAATAAACGAACTTTAAATAATATCAACACCAACACACATATATCAAATCCAACAATAAAAGTTAAAATCATGTAATTCTACACATCCAAACGGAAATCAAACGTCATTCAATCATATTATTATCTAATTCATCATCCTAAGTGGCCATGAAAGTGTTTAGCCACTCATAGTATTTAAAAACATCATCACAAAATAATTAAAAATAGTTTTAATTATGTCTATAAAAATAATAAATAAAAACTAAACCAAACCCGAGGCTCCTTGAATATTGAACTTTAACGTGCCCGGAACCTTTTCTCCTTCACTGCTGTTCTGTTCTGCTCGATCACAGCTTCTGGCCGGTCGACTTCGAGTGAATATTGCTGATGAATGATAATGATATGGCTCCTTTTATAATAATCTTCATCTCCGTCGATTTATAAACATATATCCATATCTTCATATGTGTGACCGACTTATTTTTTGAATTTAGGCTTGTTTTGTTTAGTTGGCCCGAGCCTAGCTAATTCACTTTCTTTCTTTTTTTTATATTATTATTATTATTATTATTATTATTATTATTATTATTATTATTACCACTTCATGCTCTCGTATTAGGTGTTCTTGGCTCGACCAAAGTCTCTCGTTTACGCTCCGACGTCCATGAACACATGCTCTCAAGTGTTCGTGTCTCAATTAAAATTCTTTCGTTTTGAGCTCATTTTCCACGAACCGCTATAAAATAATAAAATAAATAAATAAGTATTAAAAACTAATAAAAACTATACAATGATAAAAATAGACAAACAAACGAATACACGCCTAAAACTACTAAAAACTATATACAAAAGACTCAATTATAACTCAAAATACATAGGAGAATAGATTTGTTTTACGACACATCAAACATCCCCACACTTAAACCTTTTTCATCCCTAAAAAAGAATTATGCAATGGGATCATAATCAAATAATCTGGCCTCAAAACATAGGTGACTTTAATTTTAAAAATCTAATCACGTGCCAACTACGATTGCAGGTATACTTGTCCTCTTAAACTCAACCGCCGGTTTCTAAGCTCCTTATCATGTTAGTTTAATTTTTAGGTTCATTTAGTCAACCTAGGGTCTCACACTAAAGAAGCCATAGTTTCACCTAATCCCGCCTCAAGCTTATGAAACAAAAGGAACAACCAATTGACTATTCCTAACTGTTAGAGAATACAGTTGTGATTAGCCATGATTTATTTTGCATTTATTTAGGTTGATTGTTTCCATATATTCAGGACTTGTATTATCTTATATATAGAACATATTGTAATCAAACAATTTATTCAATACAACTTTTACGGTTTGATTTGGTATCAGAGCTGATACGCTATGGGATTCCTAAACCCTAATATGCCGCCAACTTCTTCTTCTTTTTAGCCCCTGCTCCTTTATCAACCAGCCCATGCTCCTCATCAACTAGGGCCTGTTTCTATTTTTTTTCCAGTCGAACAAACCCGAACCAGCAC
Organism: Ambrosia trifida; assembly: GCA_028751855.1. Taxonomy (NCBI): domain Eukaryota; kingdom Viridiplantae; phylum Streptophyta; class Magnoliopsida; order Asterales; family Asteraceae; genus Ambrosia; species Ambrosia trifida. The sequence goes on from CM054123.1 coordinate 154,103,046, forward strand.
TACAATCACCTCAGCCCTGCTCAATATTCATGGCTGCTATAACTTGTTTTACAAATCAAGAAAAGACCATTCACTTCTCCCACAAATTTGCCTTAACCCTAAAACCTACTAACTATGGATATTGGCAATCCATGGTTGAACCTTTTCTGCTCTCTCATAACCTGTATGATTATGTTGATGGCACTATACCATGCCCACCACAATAAGTAACAACTGGTACTACCACCACCGACAATCCAAGTTATGCCCCCTGGATTGCCAATGATGCGCATGTTCGCATCCTTATAATTTCTAGTATCTCTGAAACATCTTTCCAGCATGTTCAAGGCCGCACATCCCGTGATGTTTGTCTCTCTCTAGAACGTGCATACGCACCAATAAGTGCATCCCATGAGTTTACACTTATAAGTCAACTCCTTCGTATTACTATGAAAGGAGATGAAAAACCGGCCGACTTTTTATGTCGAGCACATGAGTATGTCACAGCTCTCGCTAACATTGGGGAGCCCTTCAAAGATAAAGATCTGGTAATGCTTGTTCTTTCTGGACTCAAAGACAAATATAATGGCCTCAAAGCAAATCTTCTTGGTCATACCCCACCGGTTGTGTTTACCGAACTCCATGGACCTTTGAGTGATGATGACTATATGATCGCCAAGGTTCATGGCCTGCCCACGGCTACCACCCAAAACAGCCCCGTCACAGCCGTTATGGCTGCTTCACCAACCATTCCACCCACGGCTGCCTCCTCTTCATCCGCACCACCTAACCTTGACACCATCCAAACTCAACTTAATAATCTCCAACTCATGGTTTCCCAAATGGGCTATCAACTTCAGCCTACAACGACCTCATCTTCTCAACCTCAAGCCTAGTATACCTCAAGGTCCTTTAACAATAACAACCGGGGTAACCATGGGTGTGGTTCTTCCATAGGCGCATCACGGGCTTCATTAAATCGCCCAAGAGACAATAGTGGGAGTCAACAATTCAACTGGGCCGCCACTCGAAACACTGTCTATGGTCATTGTAATCGTTGTGGAATCGGCCATCTTCCAACTCAATGTCCTAACCAACCGGCTCAGACACGAGGGACCACTCAAGCTAATTTTGCTGCTCACTCGGATGGCAATGCTCCTCTTGGTTTCACTTGGTTTCATGACACTGGATGTAATGGCCATTCTGCTTAGGAATATGCTGCTATCGACACCCTGAAGCCTATTACGGTAATGACTCTTTACTTGTTGGTAACGGTAAATCTCTACCTATATTTCATATTGCTTCCTCCAAAGTTTACTCCCCACACAAAACCTTTAATCTTAACAACATACTACATGTGTGACACCCGGCAAACTCAGGTTAGTAACGTTGACTAAACTAGTAAGTCTACCTTAGCGAGTCATGCATATTACGTTCTTAATGGGGTCAGTCGAGTCGGTATGATGATTCTGGGAATCATCGGGAGTCGTTACGATGATCCGCGGGGTCATCGGGAGTCGGTCCATAACCATGTGTACAAGGATTGGTGATTCGTGGAATCGCCGGGTTTAATGCACACACGAGTCTCGAGTCCCGGGAATTGGTGAACGGATGTAAACGTGTTAGTTGTCATGCATTATATGTTTGGAATCACTATGTGACTTATCGGTATGTGAATACGTGTTTATATGTGTTAAAATAGCGTTTAACGCGCCGAAAACCCAACTTGGTGGGTTTCAGGCGATTAGGACCGGGAAGAGGGCCTAATCGCCTATGTATATAGGCGAGTAGGGGTGATAGCAGGCGATTGGGACCTAATCGCCTGATGTTGCATGTGATTAGGCCCCCAATCGCATGGCTTGACCTGCTAATCGCCTATACTGCAGAGTCCGGGTCAAAACACCTATAAATAGAACCCTTAACTCCCCAAACACCTCTAGAACAACCCTAGCTGATCCCAAGCCACCCACACACCTTGAAACACCTCTGGAACTCATTTTGCTACAAAAATCACCATCTCCAAGCCTACACACCTTTCTTTAACAAAACCCAAGGTGTGTTCTTCATCCCTAACCTTTGTAAAGTTGTTATTTTGGTTCCCCAAAGGTCCAGACCTTGTTTTACTAAGTTTGTGTCTTTAAAAACCTTTCAAAAGAGTTCTAAACCAAGTCTACACCTTAATGCTTGTTATATGTGAAGTTTACATGCATATGTTGGTCTTCTTGGTGGTTATAACATGATTGTTTCCAAGATATGATTGTACTTCTGCTATGTAGAGATTATTAGGAAGGTTATCTTAGAGTTTGAGCCATTATTGTTATGTTTTGATGAAAATGTGTATTTTGACCCATTTGAATGTTCTTGAAGATTTAGGATGATTATGGTATGATTGTTGATGCAATGTTGTTAGAATTCATACTAGGAAGATGTTAGATCAGAGGTTTGATGATTTACAAGTTGTAGAGATTGAAATCTGATTGTTTCCATTTAAGGAAAGATAAGGTTGGTTGGTGAAACCTAGTACTTTGCCATTTTAGGAAATAATTGCTTAGAACATGTTAGATCAGTGATATGTTGGGGGGTTTTTGCTTGGAATGGGTTGGTAAATGATTTAGGTTTGATATCGGGTGTCGTTGCATGTTTCGGATCTGATTTGGAGGGTTAAACGCGCGAAAATCCGTCACACAGCAGCAGCAGGCGATTAGGAATCCTAATCGCCTGATGCTGAAGGCGATTATGCAGACATGGAGGCGATTAGGACCCTAATCGCCTGATATATCAGGCGATTGGGCCCCTAATCGCCAATAGGCTGAAGCCTACTCGCGTGTGACTTTCCTAATCGCATGTACTGCTGTCGTGAACGCGTTTTGACATCCCGGAACATGATTTGACACCTAGGAACATGATAGGAACCCCGGGATGCACCCAATGACTTAGTGAGACGTGTTCGGACCTGATTATGCGTTAATCGGATATTATGCTATACTAGGTGAATGATTGCGCGTATTAAGTGTTTAATTGCATATGTTGCATGATGCCTTGTATTTATCTAACACGTGGAATATCTGGTCACCAATGGGATGTCGGGTCTTGTCTGGCACGGTCGGTTTAACAGTTAAAGGTGCTTTCAAACGTTTATGGTCACGGTCTGGACATTCGGGGACTAGTTAGCCTGCGTTTTATTAGTCCAATACTTATACACATCTTATGATAGGTCGCCGCTATTTGGGGCTATCATAACATTATTACTTAACTGTTTTCAAGTAACGCAATCCGAGGTGAGTTTCACAGCCCCACTTTTACTGTCTTGCTTTCGGGGGGAGAAACATGCTTTGTACGAACTATTTAAAGGTCATGTTATACTATGGGCACTTTATGTTACTATACGGCTTTTATGGAAAGTCCCAGGGGGAAACCATGAATGTGCTGGAATGCACAACAGGGGAAATGTGGATAGATCTATTGGGCCTCACAAGCCCCACTCGACGGCGGGGCCGGGCGGGTGCATATTGTCTCTACCTATCGGGTTACCGAGGCATCGGTAGCCCAGTCGTCTGGGCTGGTATTGTCTTTTGGTTCATGTTTAGTAATGGGTTCCCAACCGTAGTAGTAAAAACACTTAACGTCTAGCTAACGTTCTTATGACATAGTATTAACGGAAATGATTTTTGTGAACTTGTGACAACACTTTTATAAAAGAAAACCTGTGAACTCACCAGCATTATATGTTGACATTTTTGGCATGTTTTCTCAGGTCGCTAAGGTAGCAGTCAATGGGCTAGGCGCACGGAGTCATGCACAGCGTCTAATATTTTGAAGCATATTAAACAATGTTTTGTAAACAATGATATGTCTTTTGGTTGTAAACAAGAATGCTTCCGCTGCTGGTTTACAGCTCAAAGCATGATATTTTTGGTTTCAAATATAATTATGAATGCATGTTTGTTGTATGTTTATTGTGATCGTTGACTGAGATCCTGGTGTGTCACGCGCCTCGCGGTAAAACCCCGCACGTGGAATTTGAGGGTGTGACAACATGTCCCAGAACTTAAAAAAAACCCCTTTATCCATCCAACAATTTTGTCAGAATAATGATGTTTTCTTTGAATTTCACTCGTCTTATTTTGTTGTAAAGGACGAGTCTACACACAACACCCTCCTAATGGGTCCAAGTGAAAAGGGTCTTTATTCAATTCGTTTGCCTCGCCTTCAATCTCTTCCTAAGGTCGCCTTTACTGCCGTCAAAGCATCTTCCACTACTTGGCATCAACGTCTAGGACATCCTTATGATCGTGTTTTTCATTCTATTTTTTCGTATTGTTCTTTACCTGTTTCAAATAAATTGTCCTCTTCTTTATTTAATTCTTGTCAAATGGGCAAGTCCTCAAAACTTTCTTTAGTGAATTCAAGTTTTACTAGTACGAATGTTTTGGACTAATTTATTGTGATGTTTGGGGACCTGCCCCACTTTTATCCATTGATGGTTATCGTTTCTTTTTACTGTGTGTTGATCATCACTCAAGATATATGTGGTTTTATCCCTTAGTACATAAATCTGATGTTCGTCCCGCCTTAATTAATTTTATAAACATGGCAGAAAGGCAATTTAAAATAAAAGTAAAAAGTATATAATCCGATTGGGGAGGGGAATTTCAGAGTCTTACTCAGTTCTTCACTAGTCTTGGTATTATTCAACGACGCTCCTGTCCTCATACCAGTGAACAAAATGGCACTGTGGAGCATCGCCATCATCATGTTGTGGAAACTAGACTAACGCTTTTAGCACAGTCTCATCTTCTTCAACGTTTCTGGCATATTGCCTTTGAAACAGCCGTCAACCTTATCAACCGCCTTCCCTCTTGTGTCTACTCAAATAAATCTCCATTTGAACATCTTTACAAACAAAAATCTGACTATTCGTTTCTTCGTGTCTTTGGGTGTCAATGTTTTCCCTATCTTCGCCCATACAACAATCACAAGATTGATTTTCGGTCTACTCCTTGTGTCTTTCTTGGGTATAGTCCTATTCATCATGGATATCGTTATTTTGACCCAAACACCGAACGTGTTTACATTGTCTAGCATGTTCGGTTCATTGAACACGTCTTTCCATATCACAAACCTATCACCACATCACCACCATCCTAACCCGAACCAACCAATATATCTATCTTTCCTGAACCACCTCCCTTTATTCCTGATGATTCTACCCAACCATCGCCTATACCCGAATCCAACCATCCTAACTTCCCAAATGAACCCGAACCTAATCCAATGACCCAACCCACCACATCCGCCACCTCACAACCAACCCCCACCTCTGCTGTCAACTAAACCACCACACCCACAACCTCCTACTTGCCTAAAACTCAAGTTGTAGATCCAAACCCGCCACCCAGACCTCGTCCCTCTAACTTACGTCCTAATCCTAAACAACCGAACCGCTACAACCCAGCAGCCTATCACACTACTACCTCATCAGCAATCCCTACTGAACCCACCTCATTTACCGTTGCTAACAATTCTTCGGAGTGGTGTCATGTCATGGCTGAAGAGTTGTCGGCACTGTATAAGAATGGTACTTGGTCATTAGTTCCACCTGTTAATAATACTAATGTGGTTGATTGTAAGTGGGTTTACAGGTTGAAAACTGATCCTAATGGCAAGATCAGTCGCTACAAGGCTCGTCTCGTTGCTAAGGGATTTCATCAGCAAGTAGGGGTTGATTACCATGAGACCTTTAGCCCGGTGGTTAAACCTGCCACTATCCATACTATTCTCTCATCAGTTGTAACACATAATGGCCTCTACGTCAACTTGACGTTCAAAATGCTTTCCTACATGTTGATCTTCAAGAAACAGTTTATATGAAACAACCTCCGGGTTTTATTGCCCGACCAGATCATGTGTGCCTCCTGCATAAATCACTTTATGGCCTCAAATAGACCCCACGTTCCTGGTTTACTAAACTATCTCAGGCACTTCAGCAAATAGGTTTTCATGGGTCGAAAACTGATCCCTCACCATTTATTCTAAACTCACAAGGTACTATTCTTTATGTGCTTGTTTATGTTGACGACATCATCATTACTGGTAATCATCCTAAGGCAATTACTGATATTATTGGTCGTCTTAGCTCTCTGTTTGCTGTCAAAGATCTTGGTCCACTACACTATTTTTTTGGGGATTGAGGTTGTACACCATGGTTCTAATTTGCTTCTTTCTCAGAAGAAGTATATTACGGAGATTATCCATCGGGCTGGTATGCTGGATTGTAAGCCTGTTGTGTCTCCTATGAGCACCTCCCATGATTTGTTACCCGATGATAGTCCTCCTCTTGAGGATCCTGCTAGATATCGTCAAACAGTTGGTGCTCTTCAGTATGCCACCTTGTCTCGACCTGACATTGCTTTTGCAGTGAATAAAGTGTGCCAGTTTATGCATGATCCTACTGAAAATCATTGGGCGGCTGTGAAACGCATCTTACGCAACCTTCAGGGCACATCACATCTTGGTTTGTTATTTCGTCATGATATAGGTTAACGTTTACATGCCTTCTCTGATTCTCATTGGCATCATCACAAGATTCAAGCTTACTCGAATTCTGACTAGGCTGGTTGCCCTGTTGACCGTCGATCCACGGAGGGATTTGCTATTTACTTAGGCTCTAATCTTGTCTCATTGGCTGCTAGAAAACAAAGAACTGTCTCTTGGTCATCTAAAGAGTCCGAATACAAAGCCATTACTGATACTGTTGCTGAACTATTCTGGTTAAGGTCTCTTCTTCAGGAACTTGGAATAGTTTATCAATCTCCAACACTTTGGTGTGATAATCTTGGTGCAACCTATCTTTCTACGAATCTTGTTTTTCATGCTCGTATGAAGCATGTGGAGGTTGATTACCACTTTGTTCGTGAACAAGTTGCTCAAGGAAGACTAAATGTTAAGTTCATATCTACCGGTGATCAAATTGCTGATGTGTTCAGCAAGCCATTGTCTTCTCAATGGTTCCTAGAGTTACGGTCCAAGTTGCAGGTCGTTCCCCGCCCTCAACTTGCGGGGGAATGTTAGAGAATACAACTGTGATTAGTTGTGATTAGCCATGATTTATTCTACATTTATTTAGATTGATTGTTTCCATATATTCAGGCCTTGTATTATCTTATATATAGAACCTATTGTAATCAAACAATTTATTCAATACAACTTTTACGGTTTGATTCTAACCGTTTTATGTAGAAAACCGAGAGAATTTAAAATCATTTGTTTTTCATTTTCATCTCAGCATACTTAACTCAGAGGGTGTGACCAATCCAAGTCGCTATCCCGGTGGCCAAGCACCTTAAGCTTCAGCATTTTCGCTTTGATTTCTAATTAATTCATGAGCTTTTTTTTAGATATTTATTTTCAGACAATCCTAGAGGGAGTCGAGTCTGGAGTCAATATCCCTAGAAACGACACCATTGGCCTTGCCCTTATTTTTTATCCAGTTTTTTTTCTTCAACTTTTGATTAGAAAGTCTAACGGTTATAAACTTATAACGGCATTCCTTATACAGTTATTGGCGATTTCAGCTTCCCCATTTTTTCCTAGATGAGAACCCACAAAGTATCCTAATATATTTAAGTGTATTAGCTCAAAGGAAACTTTTCTTCCGGTTGGGCCTACCCACACACCCCAAGTCAACACACATTTGATTATTTATTCTTCTAATACATATAATATTTGAAAACCAGACACTTGATTTTATCTATCATTTCCCATATTTTATAATGCAAACTTAAAAATCAGGGACATTTTTTTTCAACTTTTCAATTTTTTTTTGATTTTTTTTACTCAAACGACTTTATATACAAACTAAACAACAGTTTCCCATCCCCACACTTAAATTCTACATTGCCCTCAATGTAGGAATAGAAAATGACTCAAAACAAAAATAAAAAGAAAAAAAATTAATAATAAAAAGACAAGGGGCAAATTGGAAAAGACTTAGCTGGTTCATTTAACATGAAAGCTCTAAAATCTCTAGTCCAATCCAGCTCGATCGTATAGCATTTCATTCGCGATCGGCTCTGACACACGGTAGATTCTCGAGTTGCTTCAATAAACGTAAACAGCTTTAGAATCGCCCGAATGGAGATTGAATACGAACGGTACAATCCAAACCTGCACAAGATAAAACAAAAACCCAGCAAAATACTGAACTAAACAAAAATAAAAAGACTCAAACTACTAACCTAGACTCATGATAAAAGCAAAAACACAAAGACGATGCAACTAAGTAACAAACATGAAAAGAATATACAAACGCTACACTTAGGGGGTATCCCCACACTCTCACAAACCTACTCGGGATTGATCTCAGGGAGGTCCGAAACCTCCACCTCCTCATAAACGCTCATCCCATCCTCGTAATGCTTCAACCTATGGCCGTTCACCTTCCATCGCTGGCCATCCTCACCTTCAATCTCAATCGTATTGTAGGGAAAAACCTGTGTAACTGTAACAACCGGCAAAAATAAGGTAATTCCGTACAATTTAATTAATATATGATTAACGTAATTAAATGCAATTATGTGTGATTTAATTATCAAGGTCTTAGGGGATAGCAATTTCCAAATAGTGCATAGGAATGCATACGTTTAATGGTAAGGCATGATTGGATCATGTGTAAATAAGCTATCCGGTATGGACGTTGGCAATTACCCGGTAATAATTAAATAAACGAAAAGGATCCCGGACACCTAGGATATAAAATAAAGGGTATTTTCATAAAATATAATGAGTTTTGGAACTCCAAAACCATAAATGAAAACGTCTTGTACAAACCTCCCGGTAACGAATAAAATGCGCGTACCGCACCCGATACGCGTATAACTCATAATTTCACCCGGCAAAGGCCTAAATAACCAATCAACGCTTAAATTAGACTATATTTAAGGGTTATTAAAGGTATTTTTAATGTCCGGACAACGCGTGATTAAAACCCGAAAAATACCCGAACGACACCCGAACGACGGGGGATTAAACATAACAAACAATGGGTAAATATTTGAAGTTGTGGACCCCACTTAAACCCACTTGGGGGCCGGCCTAATGGCCTTGATATATCCATGTCTTGTGTTAGTAATAATAATCACCTATACTTAGCCAAAAGCATGCACATGTGTAAGATAAAGTTGTAAGAAAACACTAGTACAAAAAGCATGCAAATCTTGTCCCCTCCTTTCAAAATTTCGGCCAAGTGCCAAATAAATCCAAGACACAATCCAAATCATCATGACACTAGTGTATGCATGCATGGTGATGGGTCTTGTATATAGGGATCATGATAGTTGATAAAGATTAACCAAGATTTGCAAGTAATCTCACCTACACATACATACATACACGGCATTATCTACACACACACATATCAAATCTTTCAAAATATCCCAAGTACACATACAATCCTCCATAAGATTTCTTGAATCTTTAGCAAGATTACATGTGATAAGGTTATAAATAACATGTGTTAGAGATTGGATATCAAAGCAAAACAACACTTCTTCTTCTTCTCCATTTGGCCGTGAGTTTCCACCTTCCCCATACCTCATCCTTACAAGTTTCTACATCTCCAAAACACTTAAAACAATCCATCATCCAAACCCCTATTGTGTGTTTCAAGCTTGGAGCTTAACCATTAAGGAAGAACACACTAAACCCCTCTCAAAATCAAAGGTTTTGTCTTCCCTAGCCTTGTGCTAGTAGTAAGCTTCTTAACCTTGTTTATGATTATTATTATTCATGTATGTGTTCTTAGAAGCAAGTTGTACATGAAGGGTTTAAAAGGTGGTTTTGAACATAATCTTTAATAGGTTTTACATGTGTAAAATGGATAATTAAAGATATGAGAATAAACCATGGATTTGATGATGATGATGTATTAATCTTGAAAATATGTAAAGTTTGCATTTAAAACTAAGTAGGATGATGTTTTGGTTAAAATGGTGGAATGAACTTGAATATGTTAAAAGTGACTTTAAATCATCTTATTATGATCATTCATGTTATAATATGTGGTAAAACATGTTAGAAGTTCATAAATAAAGAAGATGTAAAATTAAAGTTAGCTTACTTAGATGAATGGTATTTTGTTAAAATGGACAAATACATAAAACACACATATAAGTAGTCTTCCATATGGAATACAAGACTAACATAAGTGTTTTGATACAAAAATAACTTACCAATAAAAAGTTGAATCTTCAAAGTCTACTATTTTGAGTGAAAAATGTTAACTTTGGAAGTTAGAGTAGAAAAATGCAACTTTTGGAAGTTAAGGGACTAATATTGTAACTTTGAAAGTTAGAGGACTAAAATGGATATTTTAGAAACTATTAGTCCAAAAATACAAGTATGGAAAGTTTGGTGTCAAAAATGTAAGTAATAAATTCTAAGGATGATTTTGGTAAATACTAGTAGGTATACTTGGGTATTTCGTATAAAAGTGTATTTTTGAAAGTTATAAAAATATAGAGGGTTTTAACATAAGGATTTTTATAAAATAGAGATTTTATAAAAATATTAAACAAACTTGGGAAACTTATACAAAAATGAATACTTTTATATAAATGGGAATATAAAAGTGTTGGAAACATTTTTGTAGTTAAGTTAACAAGTTGGGTTAAAAATACATAAGTATTTTAAACCATCCAAGTAACATGTGAAAAGAGGAAGAAATAGGGATAATATTTCTATAATACACATGTTGGGAAAAACTTGGAAAAATTAACTAATCAAGTTAAGATATCGAACTAAGACGCGTTAACGAACCGTACACGGACAAATCATGAGAAAAATGCCATTGCGGCAAGATAAGAAAAATATATATTTTAAGAAGTAAAATATATATACATTATGGGTGAAAACTAATAAACACTTTCCTAAGTGTTGGAAGAATTAATTCGTGGGAGAAAACACATGACATAAACAAATGAGACGTTAAACAAACGTATATACTTAACAAGAAAAATTACACATTTATATATATATATATGTACGCTCGTCTCGGCAAAATTCTAGTATATCTACTTAATGGGAAAGTAGATATGTGGGAAGGAAAGCCGCGACGAGAAGACAAAGATATATATATGTGTATGACGTACCAACGAGATCCTAGTATATTTATTTGAATGGGAAAATAAGTATACGGTATGGTGAGTTGAACCGGACGTTAAGAATATACAATCGAACGACAAGATCTTAGCATATTTGTTTAAATGGGAAAACAAATGTGTGGCAAAGTGAGTCGGGTCGAGAGTTGAAATATATATATTATATCGAGCGATGCGATCTTAAGTATAATTATTTAAATGGGAAAATAATTATATGTTAAGTGAAGTCGAGTCGATGATAATAAGATACAAGTCATGGAAATATTAACAAGAGTAATATATAACTTGTAACACAAAGGGTAAAGTAACGCCAACGAAACCTAGGATACGCGCTTAATTAAACGGGATTTGGAATAGTTTGTGGTCGGGAGTTGGGTGTACAACTTGCCAAGGCACATGCACTATAGGAATAGTGACTTATACGTCTAGGACGTTTGTAGGTGCGAGACCATCTTTGCTATCCGCCTAGGTAATCCAGACAGAGTTTCAGGTGAGTTTCACGGCCCCATTTTAACTATTTTTACGTTTTCCGGGGGAAAGATATGTTAGGGAAAATGTTTGACGGATTTAATACTTGAGGTGTGACCGCCACTCGGGGTTGAGTCCTCGCCTCTATAATCATTTGTTCAGGGAAATGAAACCGGTGGAATATTTGAATAGTACTATTGGTGCCTGACAAGGCCCACCCCTAATCGATAGCGTCGATTATGCATTAGGTTATGCCTGGGGTGCATATATTCTGAACTTAAGTCGTGGGAAACCGAGTAACGACTTGGAGCGGGGCATATTTATTTATACGTCTTGGTTTGATTATAGTCTCAAGTAGAGTTATAGGAATTTGCAACTCCTATACATTGTCATAACATGGTATTTCCCAAGTAATCAAGTTTTGGAAACTAAAAACCTGTGAACTCACCAATATATTTTATATTGACGAAACTTTTAAACATATCTTTCAGGTAACTAGATGAAGGAGCACCGGGCAAGCTGGGTCAAGGAATCCTCCAATGCGACGTCGAACTTTTGCGGGGTTTCACTTTTATTTCCCAAGGCATTTGGGATATATACGAGAAACCTCTATGATTAACTTAAAAACAATTTACTTTGGTGTAATGTTTGAAACAGATTTGACGTCATAATAAATGACCCATTTTCTTAAATTACTTGTGTTTAGCAATAACCTTGACTTTATGCTTTTGAACCGTCGCGCCACGTGTTTCCGCCATTGTCGTGGTGTGACAGAAGGTGGTATCAGAGCCAAGGTTATAGCGAACTAGAGTATTTTTTTTTTAAAAACTAGACTATAACCGGAATTGGTTCAAAAAGATAAAGTTTTCAAAAGAAAAATATAGAAAGACACTAAAGTAATTTTTCAAGAAAGCATTGGGCATGAGGAGATTCCGACCAAGCTAGCCAGGGGTATCGTTATGCATTAACGTAGTATTAGAGGTTAGAAAGGATACTGGTAATGTACGCCTTGACTGTCTAATTTAAATTAATTCATATATATACATGTACGGTTCTTTTGCCAGGATGTCGGACGCTGGTAGTATAGCGCCCAGTATCGATAGCAGCATTAAGATCATCCCTGCGCCACCGCCTGAGCCAGTCGAGCTGGTAGTACTTGACGCAGAGGATGAAGACGTGGAGATGAACGTCGACGGAGGTTCGGATGACGACTCGGATGAGACGGATCCTAGCGAGGATCCTGATTGGGCACCCGCCGTGGTCGACGCGCCGCTACCCATTGTACCGGCCGCACCGATAGCCCCACGCCCCATCCGAGCTATCAGGGATTTCCCTAAGGGCTGTGCCGGACCGTCCCGGCCGATCCCAGCCCAGTCGGAGACAGTAGAGTCTCCATTTGACCGACAGGCTCACGTGGAGCATGAGCCAGCACCCTTACCCCACATCCACATTCCTCCAGGCATGAGACTCATGCCGATCTCCCGTGGGAGGAACGGGTGGATATCCGATGACTCTGACGACGAGTCCGTAGCGTCGGTAGAGCACATGCTGGTACCCGAGATTCCAGCTGTTCAGGAGGAGCCAGTGGCTCCAATGTTAGAGGACGCACCTGCTGATCCCATAGCCCCACCAGCACCACTCGAGCCCGCACCTCAGGAGGGGCCAGCAGCACACGTACTTGAGGGTAGCCCCGCCGATAGCTCTGAGCTACGCAGGGCAGGCATGGCAGCCTTTGCCACCGCGAGCCCTCCTACCCCCACTGTTGTGGTATCCACTCCAGAGTGGGCCACTGTTTCGGAGCCTTTAGTAGCCCCACTAGCCGAGCCTATGCCACCACCCCCAGTAACCATGACTTTACCCATCCCCATCATTCCCAGCATGACACCTGCACCGTACCCTCTAGGTGCAGGGGACCCTTATATGATGCCACCCCACTTCTCCCTCAGACCACCAGGTTTCACCCCATTACTGCCACACATACCGATACCAGCCCCCTTTGGGCCATTCCCATCCACACACCCAGATATACCCGGACCATCCCAGCCACCCAGGATGACACCCTTGTCCGGACCAGCATGGTCCACTGCCATCACTCTAGAGCGGGACTTTCAGACTCTCGCTGACACGGTGCAGCGCACCGTAACACAGGTGGAGCATCAGACTCGCCTGATGTGGACGAGGATGATAGATGCGCGGGATGCTTTGGCGCATTACGCGGAGGAGTTGCTGAGCCTGGACGCTCAGTGCGGTATCACAGGGGATGCGCACTTTGCGCATCGACATTTCTTGTACGAGCGTATCATGACGATCAGTATGACGATCAGTACGCACGCGCCGCAGTACCAGTATCCGCCACCGCCGCTACAGTAGGATGTATCAGGGATGCACAGAAGACCCACCAGTTTATGTACATAGTAGCTGCAGTATGGTAGTACAGCACGGGTTATGACACTCGTCTGCATTTTGCCTAGCCGTACGGATATTACGGCACATGATATGATGTTTTATTTATTTCAAAAACAATGTATCGTATGAGAAATGTATTCTCCATTTTGTATTATGAACAAGCATTGTACTAGTATTATTGAAATTAATGAAAAATCTTATTATTATGGTGAAATATGTTGTTGTCTATGATTATTATTGCTTACTCCATATGTTGTGGTTTGTATATTTGTGTGGTGATGTTGTGCTGATTACTATTTATTTCTGTATGATGTGTTGGTATGTTGTGTGATGACATGGTGTTGATTATTGTATTCATATTCTGGTACGTTGTTTATGCTTTATATTGTATAAATGTTTGCCAAATTAACCTTTGATAATTATTATTGAAGAGAAATGGCACCGGCCACTAGAAGCAATAGCGGAGCAGACGGACTGCCCGCAACACCGGCCGAACTCGAGACCATGATTTCCGAACGCATAGCCCGCGCGATCGCGGAGCATGAAGCTGCTCGCTCCGAAAGATCTCGCGACTTGACTGGGAGTGACCGACAGGAAACCTCCCCCACTGGTAAGAAGTTGAAAGTAATTGATAAAGCGATGGGAGAATATCCTAAAACTCCTATCCCGTAATAACATACAACTTTATTAATGCAGAAACGGCCTCGCGAGAGCGTGGCTGCACCTTCAAAGCCTTCCTCGACTGCAAGCCGCTCAATTTCAACGGCACGAAAGGATCAGTTGGGCTGGTCAAATGGTTTGAAAAGACCGAGGCTGTTATTCGTATCAGTGGGTGTACCCCACGTCAGTCGGTTATGTACTCCACCAATTTGTTCTTGGACCAAGCACTGACATGGTGGAATGGTCAAGTGCAGTCTCTAGGTGATGACACTGCTTACTCCCTGTCGTGGGCAGAGCTGAAGGAACTGATGATTGCTGAGTACCGTCCGGCGAGCGAGGTACAGAAATTGGAAACTGAGTTTTGGAACCTCACTATGGTGGGAGCGGACGTTACTGGTTACACGTCTCGATTCCACGATCTTGCCAGATTAGTGCCGCGATTGGTTACCCCTGAGAACAACAAAATTGAGCGTATAATCATTTGTTCAGGGAAATGAAACCGGTGGAATATTTGAATAGTACTATTGGTGCCTGACAAGGCCCACCCCTAATCGATAGCGTCGATTATGCATTAGGTTATGCCTGGGGTGCATATATTCTGAACTTAAGTCGTGGGAAACCGAGTAACGACTTGGAGCGGGGCATATTTATTTATACGTCTTGGTTTGATTATAGTCTCAAGTAGAGTTATAGGAATTTGCAACTCCTATACATTGTCATAACATGGTATTTCCCAAGTAATCAAGTTTTGGAAACTAAAAACCTGTGAACTCACCAATATATTTTATATTGACGAAACTTTTAAACATATCTTTCAGGTAACTAGATGAAGGAGCACCGGGCAAGCTGGGTCAAGGAATCCTCCAATGCGACGTCGAACTTTTGCGGGGTTTCACTTTTATTTCCCAAGGCATTTGGGATATATACGAGAAACCTCTATGATTAACTTAAAAACAATTTACTTTGGTGTAATGTTTGAAACAGATTTGACGTCATAATAAATGACCCATTTTCTTAAATTACTTGTGTTTAGCAATAACCTTGACTTTATGCTTTTGAACCGTCGCGCCACGTGTTTCCGCCATTGTCGTGGTGTGACAGAAGGTGGTATCAGAGCCAAGGTTATAGCGAACTAGAGTATTTTTTTTAAAAACTAGACTATAACCGGAATTGGTTCAAAAAGATAAAGTTTTCAAAAGAAAAATATAGAAAGACACTAAAGTAATTTTTCAAGAAAGCATTGGGCATGAGGAGATTCCGACCAAGCTAGCCAGGGGTATCGTTATGCATTAACGTAGTATTAGAGGTTAGAAAGGATACTGGTAATGTACGCCTTGACTGTCTAATTTAAATTAATTCATATATATACATGTACGGTTCTTTTGCCAGGATGTCGGACGCTGGTAGTATAGCGATAAATGGCATGCTTTCCCATAAACAAACCAAAAAGGAGTGGTGCCTATCGGTGTCTTAAATGCGGTGCGAAAAGCCCACAATGCATCCTCTAGGTGATCTGACCAATCCTTTCGGTTCTGCCCCACTGTTTTCTCTAGGATTCTCTTGATTCCGCGATTGGTATTTTCCACTTGACTACTTATTTGTGGATGATAAGCCGTAGAAAGCCGATGGGTGACCCCATAGCGTTTCAAAGCTTTCTCCATCTGGTCATTGCAAAAGTGTGTACCACGATCGCTAATCAAGGACCTAGGAGCACCAAACCTAGAAAACAGTGTCTTTAAGAACCTCACAACAACCCGTGCGTCATTTGTAGGCAAAGCTTGAGCTTCCACCCACTTAGAAACATAGTCAACCGCAACTAGGAGGTATCTATTCCCACGAGAATTGGGGAATGGACCCATGAAATCAATGCCCCACATATCAAATACTTCAATGGTCTGAATGGGATTTTGGGGCATCTCATTATGGGATGATATATTACCGGTCCTCTGACAGGCATCACAATGTCTCACAAACTCATGGGCATCCTTAAAAATGGCCGGCGAATAGAAACCTGCATCAAACACGCATTTGGCAGTATTAGCCGCCCCGTAGTGACCTCCTACTCTACCCTCATGACAGTGCCTAAGGATATCTCCCGTCTCCCCACCAAACACACATCTCCTCAGAACCTGATCTGGTCCTAACCTAAACAAGTAAGGATCATCCCACAAGTAGTACTTAGAGTCGGTTATCAATTTCTTTTTCTCCTGAAAAGTAATAACTCTTAAACTCACCCGAAACTAAGTAATTAGCTATGTCGGCATACCAAGGAAGTCCCTACAGATCCTAGCTACCAGAGACATCAAACTCTAATGAGGAAAATCATCCCCAATCCTCTCTTCCCTACCTCTCTCTAACTCCGGATTCTTTAGACGAGATAGATGATCCACAACTACATTCTCAACTCCACTCTTATCCCTAATCTCAATATCAAACTCTTGAAGCAAAAGGATCCACCTATTCAGTCTAGGCTTTGCATCTTTCTTGGAGAAAAGATGCCTAAGAGCGGAATGGTCGGTAAAAATGATAGTCTTAGAGAGCACGAGATACGACCTAAACTTATCACAAGCAAAGACGACGGCTAGAAACTCCTTCTCTGTCGTCATGTAATTCTCTTGGGCATCATTGAGTGTTTTGCTAGCGTAGTAAATGGGATGGAAATGCTTGTCCCTACGCTGGCCCAACACAGCCCCTACAGCAAAGTCGCTAGCATCACACATGATCTCGAAAGGAAGAGTCCAATCTAGAGCGACCAGAATGGGAGCAGTCACTAAACGCTCCTTCAACAACTCAAATGCCTTGACACATTCAGTAGAAAACTTGAACGGTTGATCTTTCTCAAGAAGCTGGGTCATCGGACGGGTAATCTTAGAAAAATCCTTAATGAAACTCCTATAGAAACCCGCGTGACCTAGAAAACTATGAATAGACTTCACAGAAGTAGGCGGCGGGAGTTGGGAAATGGTGTCGATTTTAGCTCTATCAACCTCAATCCCCGCCTGTGAAATATTGTGCCCAAGCACAATACCCTCACGAACCATGAAGTGACACGTTTCCCAATTAAGCATCAGGTTCGTCTCCTCACACCGTGTAAGCACACGCTCTAGATTAAGCAAACAATGATCGAAGGAACTCCTAAAGACAGAAAAATCATCCATGAAAACCTCCATGGAATCCTCGATCAACTCATGGAAAATCGCCACCATACATCGCTGAAACGTGGCCGGGGCATTACATAACCAAAAAGGAATGCGCCGATACGCAAAAGTGCCAAAGGGGCATGTGAATGTGGTTTTCTATTGATCCTCAGGTGCAATAGGGATCTGAAAGTAACCAGAGAAACCATCCAGAAAGTAGTAAAACTGCTGACCCGACAAACGCTCAAGCATCTGATCAATAAAGGGCAAGGGGAAGTGGTCCTTGCGGGTGGCGTCATTGAGTTTGCGATAGTCAATGCAAACTTGCCATCCAGTCACAGTCCTAGTGGGTATGAGCTCATTTTTCTCATTCGTGACAACCGTCATACCCCCCCCCCTTTGGGGACAACCTTGACTGGACTAACCCAAGTAGAATCAGAGATGGGGTAGATCAAACCTGCATATAACAACTTAATCACCTCCTTCTTAACCACATCCTTCATGTTCGGGTTTAGCCGTCGCTGAGGCTGGACATTCGGCTTAAACTCCTCAGTCATCAGAATCTTATGCATGCAGAAAGAAGGGTGATACCCTTGATGTCAAAGAGCTTCCACGTAATAGCATGCTTGTGTGCTTTCAGTACACACAACAACCTCTCTTTCTCATCCTCTGTCAACTCAGATGATATGATGACAAGCAACTGAGAGTCCTCCCCTAAATATGCATACTCTAGATGAGATGGTAACTCCTTAAGCTAAAGGGTAGGGGGTTTCTCAAGTGATGGTGTCTCTAGAGGTCTCTCCGAATTAGTGGTCTTGAAAACCTGGGAGGCCTCATCAGAATGGTGAGACTGAACAACGGGTGGAGACATGTCCCGCTCAAGATCAAACTCAGTCATCTCAATGCACCCTTTATAATCGGTACCGAGCATCCGTGTGTCAAGGGTGTCTCGCTCGCAGAAGCTAGTGAGAAAGCTCCCTACCTGAGTCATGAACAAATCAATGAAGCACAGAGTATCATCATTCTAGTTAGGGTGCTTTATGGAGTGCTGAACATCAAAAGTGACCAGCTCGTCGGCAACTCGAAGAGTGAGTTTGCCATCAAAGACATCGACAATAGCATGAGCAGTGGCTAAGAATGGACGACCAAGAATGAGTGGAACCTGTGAGTCCTCGTCCATGTCAAGTATAACAAAATCCACCGGGAAAACAAATTTATCAACCTTAACTAACAAGTTTTCCACTATCCCGCGTGGAAACTTTACCGATCGGTCGGTGAGCTGAATACTCATGCGCGTAGGAGACCACTATCCTACATTGAGCCTAGCAAAAACAGAGTAGGGCATTAAATTAATGCTAGCTCCAAGGTCTGCAAGAGCATTACTAACAGTGAGATTCCCTATCAGACAGGGAATGGTAAAACTACCTGGATTAGTCATCTTCGGGGGCAGCTTATTCTGCAGCGCTGCAGAAACCTGCTCAGGAAGAGTAACAGAAGATATCTCCTCAAGTTTCTTTTTGTTTGTGAGCAAATATTTCAGAAACTTAGCATACTTAGGCATCTTCGAAAGAGCCTCAACAAATGGTAAGTTCACTTGGATCTTTTTCAACATACCAGGAACTTACGGTACTGATCAGAATCATCCGGTCTAGCAAGTCGACCAGGAAATGGCGGTTTAGGCTTGTAGGCCTTCACCGGAGTGTCATCTCTCTTCTCACCTTGAGACCCACTGGTTTGTGCTGTACTTGCTGGGCGGAGCCTAGGTTGCACCTCGCCAGCTGGTATCTCTCTCTCAACTCCCTCATCAACAGACTCATCCTCTCGTACTGGTAACGAATCATCTACCCCCTTCCCACTCTTAGTAGTGATGGCTTTCACTTGATGCTGCCTAAATGATGAACTAGAGGAGTTAGGATTATTGACAGTGTTACTAGGAAGGCCCCCAGGAGGTCGCTCGCCTACCTGTAAAGCAAGATCTTTCACCTCTTTCTCTAGCCTTTGGAAGGCAACCTGATGTCCCTTAAAGAAGGTGGCATCGTCAAGAAGCAAGGAATACATCTCAGCTTAAACTTTAGCCTGCTGGTCCAATTGAGCGGTTTTCCTTTCCAAGAAGGAGGTCATATCACTCTCAGTACGACTAGAATCTCGGGGCATCCCCGGGATTGGGATCCTGGTGGAGATTCTAGCGTGGTGGATATCTCGAAGAGTTACCACCTAGCCAATTGGAGTTTTAATTTCTCCAATTTGGACCAGAAGATGAGGTGTACTTTTGGAATGGTGGTCTAAGCTACCCAGAATTCAAGGAATTGACCTGCTCAGGAGAAGAAACTGGGCATTCAGAAGTATCATGTCCCCCCGACATATCTCATATATCTCCATCCTAAGCCTAAGCTCTTTAACCTCCCTAGCTAAAGACTCGACAGTAGCAGCAAGACTAGTATCAGGAGTAACCTGATAGACACCTCGAGTAGCGGGGGAGGTGTTACTAGTCGTAGGAGTGGAATTCCTAATAGCTTGCCTGCTCTGCTGCTCAGAAAGAGCGAAGCTCTCAAACATAGAATTATCTGCATCAATGTCCATCTTTTCCATGACATGTCCATGTGCAGCAGTGTTAAAACGCATCTGAGTTTCATAGGTAAGCCCATTGTACAACTTCTCTACAAGGGCCCAGTCGGACAAGCCATGTTGAGGAAATTTACTCAGCAGATTCTGGAACCGCACCCAAGCCATGTAGTAAGGCTCGTTAGCTTCCATGCAAAACGAGTGGATCTGTGCCCTAACACGAGCATCCTTGGACGGAGGATGATATTTCTTCATGAACTTAGAGCGCAAACCGTCCCAAGTGGTAATACCCCCGTGAGGAAGAGACTTAAGCCAAGTAGCAGCGTGACTTGAGAGAGAAAATGGGAACAGATGCATATAAATGGTCTCAATGGGAACATTCGCAAGATTGAAAGTCTTGCAAATGCAGACGAAACGAGACAAGTGAGCTAGAGTATCCTCCTCTTCAAGACCGTGAAACTGAGTAGAGTTAGCAATCACAGTCATGTTATAAGATGGAATTTGCTAAGTGTTAGCATTGGCAATGGTAGGAAAAGTAATAGGTGAGTGAACTCCAGTGTAGCCCTCAGCAGCGCACTGGTGAACAGTGCGTCTCTCGTCAGCCATTTCAGTAACAAGGGGTGGAAAAGGAATAGGTGGTAAGGAATGAAAAGGTTTTTGTTCTGGTATGGAAGATGAAGAAGAATGAAGGGGTGAAGAAGAACGTACCTGATCGATTTTCTCGCGGATAACCATTCGAAATTCGCTAAGACGTTCGTGAAGGTCTCGCTCGGGATCCGTGGAAGTAGTGAACTGTGGAGGTCCCTGCGAGCGGGTATGTGGCATACACTGAAAGTGGATAGCAAATAACTTAAGACTAAAAGCACAATTAACAAGTAAAAGCACAGATAATTAGAAGCACATCAAGCAAGAAACAAACAAGCAAAACAATACAGGTAAATTCAACACAGTGCCTAAATCAAGTCCCCGAAAACGGCGCCAAAAACATGATGCGTGCTGATATATATAAAAATGTGCACAAGTTAAAATCCCAGACTCAACTAAACCACGCACAACCGGCAAGTGTACTGTTCGTTTGTAGCAAGAAAATAGGACCAGGTATCGAACCAAAGGACTCAATTAAACACAGAAAATTTAACTGTCACTGAATTGCTTGTTTAAACTAATAACTAAGGGGGGTTTAAATTGAAAATATAAAAGTTGATTAATTAACTAAATTACCCTAAATTAAATTAAATTAAAAACTAATAAAAAC
Organism: Ambrosia trifida; assembly: GCA_028751855.1. Taxonomy (NCBI): domain Eukaryota; kingdom Viridiplantae; phylum Streptophyta; class Magnoliopsida; order Asterales; family Asteraceae; genus Ambrosia; species Ambrosia trifida. Next base: position 154,124,669 of record CM054123.1, read on the forward strand.
TACAATAAAAACCGAATTAAAGTGATGGAAAAATCAAGCAAGGGAAAGACTGGCTACCTAGGTAAGAATCCTTAGACATAATACTCAATCCTGACTAAGAAACCCATTTGAAGACCCTAATTTCATCCAACTACTCTCCTCCTGCAGGTAAGGCTAGCAAGCTAGAATCAAGGCAGGACAAGTCTAGAAATGCTAAGATGGATCCGGATCGCCCTAGCATACCGAAATCCCACAAAACTCAGATTAAAACCTCTCCTGGAGTAAAACCCTCAAACTATGAAGCAGACTTAAACTCTACTGAAGAAAACCTAGGAAAACTCTAAACACGGACAAGTAGCGACTCCCGCCCTAGCGCTTGTCAACTACCGAACAATGCCTAGTTAGTTACCTAGCAATCTCGAGTTCAATTTCTCACCCTCAAGAACGAACTGCACGTTTTAGTTAATTTATTATAGTAGTTTGTTATACTTGTGTCGTACTCCAACTCCAAGTACTAGCACGCTAACCTAAGTTGACGAACTAGATTGATTTTTAGACCTAGGGGGTATCTCTACATGCCTAGCTCCACAAAACCAATAAACAAACTTCAAATAAAATCAACTCCAACACACATATATCAAATCCAACAATAAAAGTTAAAATCATGTAATTCTACATATCCAAATGGAAATCAAACGTCATTCAATCATATTATTATCTAATTCATCATCCTAAGTAGCCATGAAAGTGTTTAGCCACTCATAGTATTTAAAAACATCATCACAAAATAATTAAAAATAGTTTTAATCACGTCTATAAAAATAATAAATAAAAACTAAACCAAACCCGAGGCCCCTTGAATATTGACCTTTAACATGCCCGGGACCTTTTCTCCTTCACTGCTGTGCTGCTCTACTCGATCACAGCTTCTGGCCGTGCGACTTCGAGTGAATGTTGCTGATGAATGATAATGATATGGCTCCTTTTATAATAATCTTCATCTCTGTCGATTTATAAACATCTATAATCTATAATCTATCTATAACTATTAATAAAATAATTGACTTATGATGATGTGGCATTCAATGGAGGCCTCACCCCCCCCCCCATTGAATGTGCCACGTAGCACGTTGAGGTGAGAGGTTTAATAAAATATTTATTTAAAAATAAATAAAAGAAGATATGCATATCTTCTAATTGAAAATAAATTTGACTGAATTATTTGTTACTATATTCTATTTAAAATTTAAATATGATTTTCGATATATACTATATATAAATATTATTTTCAAATTATGTATAAAGATTAACATAAAAATTTAAATATTTATTTGTTTACAGTAAGTTTAATAAAATATTTATTTAAAGATAAATAAAAGAAGATATGCATATCTTCTAATTTAAAATAGAAGATTTTATTTACAAATTAATTTAATATAGAATTATTGAGTAGCCATTATAAATATATGATTACATTAGCATTAAACTATTCATTCTTAACAAGTTTCTGAATTCTCCTTCTGTTCATCAAGAAGTAAGTGTTAAAATTTTTTAAAAGACTTTGAAGTTTTTTTTCTTCGTTGATTATTGAAAGTGATTTATGTTTAGATTAATAAAACATTTATTAATCTAAATTCATGTATTCAAAGAAAATTCGTATATGCTTTTCTTTACAAAGTCACTGTATTGAAATAAGTGTTTTTGTTTTTAGTGTGATCATGAATTCTACATCTATATAAGTCAAAGTCAAATTGTAACATATTTTAAATTACGTGAAGATGATTATATGTTAAAGGTTATCCTTTTAATACTGTATTATGTTTAATATGGTTTATGCTTTTTATTTTTTTTTTTATCTTTTTAAATAAACGTTTTTTTAACTAAGATTGATTATGTTTAAGTTATTTACTCTTTTCGTGATTTGAATTTTCTTCTTTTATCTTTTTTTATTATGTCATATTAAATTTTTCAACCCTGGGACCTTCCCGGTGTAATCAGCTAGTATATCCATATCTTCATATATGTGACCGACTTATTTTTTGAAGACAAAATTACACAGATTGTCCTTTATTTATCATCCAAATTTCATCCTATGTCCCTTGTCTTTCATATGCATTGGTTATGTCCTTTATTTTCTCAATTTGCTACACTATCTGTCCTTTAGCCTAACTAAGTTAAAAAAGTTGGTTAACTTTATTTTCTAACTTTACACTTTTAACCCTGTAGTTTTGAATCTCTTTGTTTACTTCTTCTAAGTCAAATCTCTCGTATTTTTCTTCTTCTAACTTTAGGCAATGGTAATGCATTAGCTCTAGCTTAGAAGATGTGCCAAGTTTGTAGATATATTTTTTTTGACAAATATAAAAGTTAAAATTTCAATTTTAATTTCCTTGGCTGCCCAACGGTTATAACAAATGAATGAATGATAGATTGACTTTAACATAAATTATAATTAAATTACCTAATTATTAACTAATTGTATAAAATACCCTCATGTGAATGAAACAGATAGAAGATGTGTCAAAATAGATGATTTCATGATGGCTATTTATTATTATAACGTGTGTGTATACATATATAAGTATGCTTTTTGGCAAACTGCATGAGATACAAACAAACTCTACACTTTTTTTCCCAGATTTAGCAATCAAGTTCAAATTAAAAACAAATAGAAACAAAATGATATTAGCAACCAAGTAACACTGCATTACCAGTTGTAGCAATGAATGGCAGCAGTGAAGGGTATCAAGACCTGTTAATTTATAAACTAAACTTTAGTCTATGATTTGTATATATAGTTACTAGTAACTATCTAGGAACTTAGTTGTATAATATTGTCAACAAATGAAGATCATTACGGCTGCAACTCATGATTAGAAGATAGACAAAAATTGAAGCAGCACGACTGATAACACAAGGCGCGACTCAATGCAAGATTACCAAAATACCCTTGACAGTTAAACTAACAATTTGGCGGGAAACAATGCAATGGTTGGAACTTGTAACTACCATTAGGACATACCGTTTCAATTTGTATATATACAAACATTCTTGTATGATTATCAATTACCAAGTTCATTAATAATAATTCAGATCCTTTGTTCGAAACATTCTATTACTGTGTTCTTGTTTCTGTCCCCAAACCGAAAGCAATCAAACAAAACATTATCATATATTGTTATATTATTTTATGTTGTTCTTCTTATTCGAAGTATATCATAGTATTAACTCTGTTTCTGTCCAAATTAAATAAATCAGAAAACAGAGTATACAAGAACAAAACCAAAACAACATAAACGAAAGATTGAAACTTGAACAAAATAGACACAAAGTTAAGTGTAATCAATAGAATAAGATATGAAATTAGTAAGAATTCTATTACATATTACTGTTGACCGATAGTACAATTACCAGCCTCGTTAAAATGCTAATTCAAAACTACAGGGGCTAAAAGTGTAAAGTTAGAAAATAAAGTTAACAAACTTTTTTAACTTAGTTAGGCTAAAGGGCAGAGGGTGTAGCAAATTGAGAAAATAAAGGACATAACCAATGCAAATGAAAGACAAGGGACATAGGATGAAATTTGGGTAATAAATAAAGGACAATTTGTGTAATTTTGTCTTTTTTGAATTTAGGCTTGTTTTGTTTAGTTGGGCGAGCCCAGCTAATTCCCTTTCTTTTATTATTATTATTATTATTATTATTATTATTATTATTGTTGTTGTTGTTGTTATTATTATTAATACTACTACTACTACTACATTCTCTCGTATTTGGTGTTCTTGGCTCGACCAAAGTCTCTCGTTTACGCTCTGACGTCCAAATTAAAATTTCTTTCCTTTTGAGCTCATTTTCCACGAACACCTATAAAATAAATAAATAAGTACTAAAAACAAATAAAAACTATACAATGATAAAAATAGACAAACAAACGAATACACGCCTAAAACTACTAAAAACTATATACAAAAGACTCAATTATAACTCAAAATACATAGGAGAATAGATGTGTTTTACGACACATCATGCATGTAGTACAATTGTCGTATTTTATAGTTTTATATAAAGGTTTTCTTTTTAAGTTTATTCACCACCAACCCCAAAAACCTAAATCCCCCACCCCATCCCCCCAAAAACCTAACCCCCCTCATACTATACCAAAAAACTAAACCCTAAAGCTAAACCCATAAAAAAACCTAACTATAATAGTGAAATGCACTTCGCGTCCATTTAATAATCATTGAATAAAATTTTTCCACATTATATATCATATCACGTCCATTTAATGATTATTTCATTATGGTAATTGACAATTTATTCAAAAGTGTGCCATAATAGTGAAATGCGCATGTGCATACGGTGTATGATATATAATAGCAAAATGCACATGTGCATCAGACATGACGTAAATTTGACGTAATATAAGCCATTTTTTATTATTTTTTTATTTTTTTTGAAAGATTAAAACTTAAAAAACATTTTGGTGTTTTTACTTTTTTACTTTTTTATTTTTTTAGGTTATATGATTTTTTTTATTATTTTGGTGGAGGGGTTTTTGTGTTCACACTTGGTTCTCTCCCTAAATGGTGGTTCTCAAATTATCCAAATCCTATATATATATATATATATATATATATATATATATATATATATATATATATATATATATATAGGGGAAAATTAATTTGAGAACACCTATATTTCATGCGAACCGTGAGAACGACATCTAAAACCATTCAAATTCAAAATTTCTTTTTACACTTATCTTAATTACTAAATTACAATCACAAAAACACAATTTACTCATAAAAATTCTAACGTATACGAAAATAAATTGTTTTTACACATGTGTAACTTTACTATTTATGCATGTGTAAACTGTTTTATTTACACATGTGTAAAAAGTTAATTTGAAAGTGTTTTTGCAAGAAAAGATGAATTATTTGGAAAGAAAATTCATTAATTAATGTTGTATTTTGATTATAATGAGGTTTGGTATTAAAAAATTTGATTTTGATTGATTTTTTTTACTTGTTATCACAATATTTAGCGTTCTCAAGATAACCCTCCCCTATATATATATATATAGGATAAGGATAAATTAGAAACTCCCTTGAGTTGGAGAAACTCAAGAAACTCTATATCAACCCTTGATCTACTAGATCAATGGTTCAGATTCATCAACTCATTTTATAATATTAAAATAGTTATCTTTTTTATTTTTTTAATTCAAAAGGGTAGTTTAGGAAAGTTAAATTAGAAAATGACAAAATGCATTGAGAATTGTAAAATACATCTTCTCTCTCCTGACTCTCTCTCCTCTCTCCTCACTTTTCCTTGCTTTTACATTTTTTTTTATTTTTTAACCTTTTTATAGGTGACAATCAATCAGATTTGTCTGTAACAACTTATGTGTTGCGTTGTAACGTGTTATACGTGTCATTTGTATGTATTTACATTGTTACATTTTAAAACATGTTACACTGTAAAAAAGAGCAATTTTATATATTTACATACGTATCGTAGTTTATGGTGCTTATGTAACCGAGACATGTTACATTTTAAAACATGTTACATTTTACATTTTATGTAAAAAAGAGCTATTTTACATATTTACATAGGTATCGTAGTTAATGGTGCTTATGTAACTATTCAAACCAGTTACACTGTAAAAAGAGCAATTTGACAACACACTATACTACTAAAGATCATAATGATTTTTTTTGACATATATACACAATTTCTAAAAATGTTTATGAAATACAAAAGATTATCAAAAATGATACAAAAGAATTAACTACAGAATAAAGCTCTCACAGTCCCTAAAAAATAAAGAAATTTCATCACTTAACAAAACACCATTCTTTCATATTCATATTAACATATCATCAAATCCCTAAACTTAAAAAAAAAAAAAAAAAGAAAAAGAAAAGCTTCTCATAGTGAACCTGAAAACTCTCCACCTAAACTCAAACTCAAACTCAAATCAACAGCTCCTTGAATGAATTCTTCAAGCACCTCCATATAAACACAATCAATAAGAAAACAAAAAAACACATTAAAAAACTATATCACATAGTATTTTATTATTTCCCTTTAATTTTCATGGCCTTCTCTATTTGACTTTGGTGATAACCACAAGATCTGAAACAATGAGGTCATGTACGTGAAGAATAAAAATAATAAAATATAGATTCAGATCTGATTTAGATAATAAAAATAATAAAAACAAGGAAAATAATAACAATAATAATAATAACAACAACAAGAAACAGACCTGGTACAGATCTGTTCGACCACCGCTGTCACCTCCAAAACCACCGTCAACCACCATCACCTCCAAACCAACCGTAGACCACCACCCATCACCTCCACCCACCTATCTCTGCAACCACGAAAACCCACCACGTTCGAGATCCCACCCCCATTCAGATCTGTTTTGAGCAAGAGAGAGAGGAAAAAACAAACTAACAACCGCTTACACATATACATGGATCGAACCCTTTACGTGTTGATGTTTTGATTTTTTGTGAATCGGTTTCATCATAAAACAACCAAAAAAAGGACATCAACGCTCTTTAGCTATAAAACAGATGCTATAATAAAGAATGGAAAGCATTAAAATGCTTGCATTCCACTCAAGAATGAAACAGAGCAAGTTGAACTATAAACAAACAAAAGTAAAAAAGAGAGGAATGTGTGTGTGAAAGAGAGAGAAAGTAGTGTGTGTCTGTGAGAGAGAGATAGAGAGAGAGGGGTGTGTGAGATAAAGACTAGTATGAGTGTGTGATGTTTATTTAAATGGTTGGTCATAAATGAAAAGGTGTGGTAAGGTGGAATGACAATCTTACCCTTCCTCACAAAAGACAAATTGGTGGATGTGGAAGGATGGTGACCCTAGGATGGGTTTCAAGAGTTTCTCCAACTCAATATGGTTTCCAATGGATACATAGCCTATATATATATATATATATATATATATATATATATATATATATATATATATATATATATATATATATTGGGTGGGTTAGTGTAGAAAGTAGTGTTTTCCTAAGAAGTCTAGGAAGTGTTTTAAGCCCTTAGATTAGTTTTTTAATGGTGTAGATTAAATGAATGGCGTTTTGTAAATTGTGTTTTACAATTATTGATTAATTAAATGGAGTAAGGGTGTAATGGTAAAATTAGTCACATTTTAAAGAAAACAAAAAAAGGGACGGTTCCATCATTCCTTCATTCACGCTTGTTTCCGTCTTTATCGCCTCTTCAAATCGGAATGGAGAATCAACAAAAATCAAAAGAACATGATAAAACATGGGGCCGTCTGAAGTTAAAATTCCGGAAAAGCAAGACCGTCGGAAGCTAAAAAATGATGAAATCCAACAATCAAGAGTCAAGAGTGTATGAGAAGATCCGACGGAAGCTAAAAAAGTTGGTGTTGTGTTTCTTTGGATTATAATTTTCTGATCAACCATTGGATTATATTATGGTGTTTTAGGATTAATATCGTGTGGTGTTTTATAATAATAAATTTTGTGTTGGTATGTTTTGAATGACTAACTATTGAAGATTTGTTTTATATTCGTAAGTTTTATTTTTGTGTGTTTTAATGTTATTAATTAATGAGGTGGTGTTTTATATTCATAACTTGTATACTAGTGTGTTTGAATGGCTGTTAGTGTATGATATGGTGTTTTATATTGATAACTTGCATCCTAGTGTGTTTGAATAGGTGTTAGTTGATGGTGTGCTGTTTCAAATTCATAAATTGTATGATGGTGTGTTTTATATTCAAAAATACCATACTGTTGTGTTTTATGTTTATATGTTGAATCCTATTTTGTTTTGAATTCATATGAATCGATGTATATTGGTGAGGGTTTCCATGAAAATCTCATAAAATTTAGCATGCTCAATCAATTCTATAATTATTATATTTTAACAATCATTTATCACCATTTTAACAATTACTATTCTACCCATTTTAATAAATAATGAAAATGCCACATGTCAGTAATCTATGGCTTCCTAGACTTCTTAGGAAAACATCACTTTCTAGCCAACTCCTAACCTATACACACACACACACACACACACACACACACACACACACACACATATATATACTAGTAGAAAACCCGCATGATGCGATGGAAGTGACCGTAAAAAAGCATGCAAGTGATCATCCGGGTCACGCAGACCGTCATACTTCCTAGTGGTGCTTGGGAGTTTGCATTATTGGGGCATAGGCACCAAAGCTATGCGCGCATTGAATTTTGATCTCTCTGCAAAATTTTGGGCCTATAAGTCTTTTAAAGATCGTCATTTGGACGTGCATGATTGCTAGCAACCGACTTCGAGTGTTGCTTGTGGTTAGATTCATGCTAAACTTCGTCTTCAGATTCATAGTCGTCGGGTTCTTCGTGCAGGTTGACGTGGTCCTGATCGCGAGTATATCTACCACGATCTCCACCACGTACTCAAGGCCTTCTGTGTTTCTTGTTTGGCCTTTTCAAGAACCATTCTCTGGTACTCGGCCACAGTCTTGGCATTTTGTATGGCTAGCCATTCATCCGGATTTACCGAAAGCTGATCGTTCTGTTTTTTTATGCCGATTGTTGCCCCACCTCTGGACGGGATAAATTGGAACGGGATATTCGGTGGCTTCTGATTCAATTTTTTGTCACAGTATTCGGTGCGACAACATCGACCTAATCGTCAATTATTGCATCGACATCCACAGTGTTTTGGTTTGCACCAATTGGCGAATGCATACGTACTAGTTTGAAAGATGAGAGGACCGATAGTGATGGCGCCAACGAGTAAACAAATAGTCTTACCTCATATGCAAAATGATAATACTATGTTCCTACAGAGATGATCCTTCACTAGTGGCTTTATGGATTGGATTGATCTGCAAGCACAAGAAAGATTTGGGTAGGGAGATGACTACACGTGGTAGTTGTTTATAACAAAAACTGGGGTGAATGGGATCAGAGATAGCTCTTTAGGTTAGCAAAAAGTCTCCTCTCTATTGGGGATGTGATCCCTTATATAGAGGTGGACGTATGCCACCCTTACCCAAAACCTTAATCGTAATGGGCTGAGGCCCGATTAGAGTTGTCTCCACTACCCTGAGCTATATTAGTAAAGTAGTTACGAATGACTACATATAAGGAAAGAATGGAACGACTACCGCTTTTACCGCTGTGCGCGCTAGTTGTCCTCCGTGATTGTTGGCTGATTATTGACCATGTGTGACACGCACATGGTCTTGACTGCGTGGAGCTTTCTTCCGCGTAGTCCTTAAACCGGGTTTGGTCTTAACCGCTTGGTGCTTTAGTGCCCAATCCCATCAGGATTAGATTAGGTTATATTTATTCAATCATGTAATACACAAGTTATTCAACTCTACAATATACGAGGTTTAAATATTTAATTATTTTTTACTAGATTATATCCCGGGAGCGTCCCGGGTTAAGAATTCTAATTTGAAATATCAATTTTACATCTGAAATAGACTGATGCGTTTTACAGTTACATGCAGGAAAGCTTCGGTTAGCACTTAACCTAAAACAATTAACAATGTATCTCCAATGTTAGTGCATAACCTTAAACGATGTATAACTCTAATATTAAAACCTAACCTAAAGCAATGTACAACTCCAATGCTAACGCATGTTGTAAATAAAATTCATATTTACTGGTTTGAACATAACTAATGACTTGCCTATACATGATTAATGAATAACATGGACACTTTATGTTTTTTTTCCTGTACGAACAAAACCACACAAAAAAATAGTCGTTTTTTCCCCGTTTTTTTATATAGCACTATGGTACCCATTGGAAAGATAATAAAACACTCGTTAATTTGGTGTAATTTTTTTCTTTAAAAAATCTCGTATATAAAAGATATTAAAAATCTAATTTTGTTTTTAAATTTTAAATTATTATTTTCCTAAAATAAAGCTTTTGCCACATGGGATGACACATGGCACACTCAATGAAGAGAATACTCTCTTTGAATGCCATGTCATTAAAATGGCTTTGGTTTATTATATGTATATAGATAGATTACTTATCATATAAAATTATGTTTATCCAAAACGTGTGTAACACATGAGGTTTTAACTTACCCCTTCTTCTATAGACATTAACAATAAAAATCTCCACATTGATTGTTAAATACTAGTATAAATAATATCTTCATACGTTTTCTGTTCAAAATTAAGTTTAATCATGTTTTATATCTATTATTAATTATTATAATTTTATTTTATGTGTACGAATCCTGATTATGATAAATTTTTTATTGGATTTATGTAACGAAGACGTGGGGGCTAAGTTTCTCGTATTTATATAATAACATTCCTCTACGTCTATGGATCCATCCATCTATAAACCCTATCTTCAACCTTCAAATAAGTATACATTCTAAACCCTAGATACTATAACCTACAACCTTGAAACCAACTAATGGCGGATCATTACCTTCCTCCAGAAATTGTATACGATATTTTGTCAAGAACCCCAATCAAATCTTTGGCTCGTTTCCGGTGTGTATGCAAATCCTGGTTAGAATACATCAACGACCCTTACCTTGAAACTATTCATGTCAAAGAAGAACTTATGCCAATCATGTTCCAAAAACTTCATCCCCACAAGATCAACAAACAATGCATAATTAGTTTCCTGCGTCCAATCCAAGGTACTTCGTTCGTTAAAAAGCACCCGGTTTGGCGGTTTTGTTGCAAGGAATATTCGACTCCAAAAGACCTGGTTTTAGGATCATGCAATGGGCTAACCCTGGTTTGTTATAATAAGGACCTTTGTCATGGAACCTATTGTGCACTTATCAACCCTATTACTAAACAACGTTACAATTTGCCACCAGTCAAGATTAGATTTGGTAATGTAAACCGGTTGTATCCTGTCGACACGGCCGGGATTGGGTTTGATGATTCCACAAGCAGTTTGAAGACGGTGTCTGTTCTATCTAAAGAAGTGCTGGTAAATGCCCTAGACATTAATGTGGTGCGGAGACAACTATGCACCGTTTTACATTCCCCGGGGATGAGGTCATGGCGAAAGATAGACAATGTGCCCGCTTATCCAACAAGCGGTGCAGGCGTGTTTGCGCATGGACGTTTGCATTGGTTGGTTGATTCTCATTGGTGGTCACTTGAGGATGGAACAAAAGTGGTGTGGTTTGACGTGAAGAGGGAGGAATTCGGGTTACTAGACCCTCCCGAACGAGAAGGAGGCTATTGGATTGACGATCAGTTGGTGGATCTGAACGGTGAAGTTGGGTTTGCGTATATTGACAAGGGTATCGAGTTGTGGATATTGAAACAGGAAGAATGGGTGTTGCACTGTCGGTTTGATCTGTATCCGCCACCTTATTATTATTATAGTGTGGTGGTTTTGGGTTGTTGGAACAAAGACGGGGACGTATTATTCAGCTCCAATCGTGGGAAACGGTTGTTTCTTTACACCCTGAAAACTAAGGTTTTGCGGCAAGTTTATCGGGGAGATCGTTGTGAAGCGCATATGTTAATGTACCGAAACAGCTGGTTTTCAATTCGTACAAGTGCTTATTCGTATGGGTGAATTGAAGTCGTTCTTCTATTATATTCTTGCAAAGTAGTAATTACTAGTATTTTGGTTCATAATGTGGAATTTTAAGGATTTGTGTATCTTCTCGTTTTCAATCAAATACCTTGTATTTGTTCTAAATCTAATAGTTTTGAGTATACTGGTCCAAATTGCCTAATTGATAAATATATATAACCGTTAGTTCAATACTTTTTTAAAACATAAATATCAAACCTAACCGATCATCCACTTAACGATTTATAGGATTCTATTCATGTGTATGTGTATGGTATTAATAAACAAACCTAATCGATCAAATTTTCATGTGTATTGTTTATGTTCGTTTATCAATTTTCTTGTTTTTCATGGACAAATCTGACAGTTCACAAACAAATAACTGGATTGTACTCATATTTACGTTTGTTCGTTAGTTTTACTGACTAAGAGCATTCACATCAGCTTCCTCATCCATCATTTACTCATAACCATATATTACATTAAAAATCATTACAGTTTATCTCTCCTACAGTCACAACCGCTTTCAACAAATATTAAAAAAATAAACACAGTTTCCTGTATTCCACAAAAGATTCCCAAATAACTCCAAATATACCGATAAACAGTAGATTCCCTATTTTCTTTACTTACAACCACTTACACCCACCCCATATAATTTGAGGGACACACTCACAAAAACAAATGGGGGAGTTGTTATGAATGCTCTAAGAACATATAACCCAAATGCAAACATAGATATTTGAAATAATCGACCTAAAATTCTTGATTAAAACAAATATTAAACATGAAAACAACCTGTACATTTAACTACTTTATATCTAATCTCTATAACCTGAAGAAACAATAAGTATCTCGGGATTATCACTAATCTCCGAGGGGTTGCACTTATGTTACTGTACGTACGTTCCTTTACCCAAACCTTTTGGATTACCCGAGTGTGTAGATAAGTGAGTGTGTGATGACTAAGTGAATGTAAGACACAAGGATGTAAGTGGTTCGGTTGAGAATGACCTACGTCAACTGTAAAGAGCCGAGAATATTATTACTTTGGAGAGTACAAAGCATATGAGTAATTCTAGCTCTAGATACAAGTGATTGATCATCCGTCCCTTTGAAGGGAGTTGATGTCTTCTATTTATAATGAAGATCGTGGGCTTGAGAAGAAGCCCATAACGAGTCTTGGGGTCTTGGGGCCTTGGCTTGGCCCAACTATGCTCAGCCTCTGAGAAAGGCGGGAAAAGGACGTCTACTGTAGATGACGTCAGCAGCAAGAGCACCGGTGGACACGTGGCGGCATGCGACTGGTCTTTGGCGGTATGTTGTTCTGCAGCAGCATGGTTGACCTATCTACCGGCGTCTGATGTGACCTCTGGTAAAAGGTGAGCATGCCTGGTCAGAACAGTGATGACAGTATGGCAGAAGCATGGAACCAGTCACGTCACTGTTGAACCGTAGTGGTTGTTGGGCAACTACAGGCACATGTCCTTATCCACTTGATGGTGTCAGTGATCCTTGCAGGTAGATCACTGAATCTTGATGCTCCGTACGTTGTACTTTGGGAATGTCTGTGATGTGGGGCAGCGCGCGCGTCGGTAGATGCGCGTGCTTGACATAAGTATATGTGTCATAACCCCAAGTCTCCTCCGCCTAGGCGTTGGTAGGCGGATGTTTCCGTGGGTGTTACGTTAAGCGGGGATAGGGAGGCCGCCTCAGTCTGGATTAGGCTCCATATCCCTTCAAGCCCCCCTAGTCTAGGGCTTCTCATGTTCTTAATTTAAGAAGAGGTGGAGCGCTAGACTGAATTAAAAGTGGGTCGCGGATGATGGCTCTTCCGCTCGTGTTTGCTTCCCCTTTATTAGGCGGAAACGTTTCTCTTTGCAAATTCTGACGTTCTGCGTGTTCTCTTAATGAAGGCAGGCGGGGAACGTCTTCTTCCGTGTTTACGTCACAAATCCGCAGATTGTGACATTCTACGCGTTGTCCGAAGAGGCCAGGAGGGGAACGTCTTTGTCCGCGTTTACGTCGAGGCTCCGTGCCATGACATGTAACGCTTGTGTTTTGTGTTAAATGCGGTGGGAATGTTCGGAGTAAATGCTGAGTGATGCATTTACTTTGTCAATCATTTGAATTTAATCCGCCTGAAATTCGAATGAGGATAGCTTTATGGGGAAGTTTAGCAGACGTGTCAGACAGTTGTCTGACACGTTGTCTGCTTTATGTCTTCTGGCATTTCTGCAGGAGCTTTTTTCGTCTGGTGTCAGGCGCGTTGTGGCCACGCGCGTCTGTTTGTTGAACGAGTGATCAGGGTGATGCCACGTGTCTTGTCCCACGTGGGTTATGTCAGACGCGTGGGGAGGCACGTGTTTGTTGTTGTGAGATGGTGAGGTTTGCTGACACGTGTCCGGCAAGTGAACGGTTGCCAGCTATGGCCATTGCCTACGCGCTGTTGTGAGCCGTCCGATGATGCTTATGCCACGTGTCATCATCTCCTCTTTCCAGACGAAAAGGCACGACGGTTTGCCTGTTCGTGGTGGGGCCCTTTGCCATAAATGCAATGGGTATATATATGTGTGAGGGCTTTGTGAGACGGTTACACTTTCAAATTTCTCTCCAAACTTCTCCAAGTTTCCGATCAATCTTCATCGTTTCCTTCCCTTTTCTTGGAGTTTCCGAGCAATCTTCAAGTTTCCCAGCGATAATTCCGGTGACGACTGGAGATTTCCTTGAAACTTCACCCGGTTATCTTCTTTTTTCTCTTTGCTGTTAAACCTTGTTGCAATGTCTGACCATTCTACCAATCTTTCTCCCACCGGTGAGGCTCGCCGTGATGAATCGGAAGCTAGCAGTCAGGAGATTGAGCCTGACGTTCCGGAGATCAAGGTGAAAGAGAGGAAGTTGGCCACCAACACCCCCTGCAAATGGACGGCTGCCACTTTCACCGTCTTCTGTGCCGATCATGGCATTCTTCCGGAGTGGGAGCCGGAGTTGCCTGGTCCGGGGAAGACCATTCTGACCGCTCCGGAGGGCAAACTTGATTTCTATGAGGCCCACTTTTCTAAGTGTGGGTTTCGCTTGCCTTGCACCGCTTCCAGTTGGATAGCCTGATAGAATATGGGGTGGCTGTGTCCCAGGTGAGCGGGTTTGGGATGCTCCGGTTGGGGCACTTTGAGAACCAGTGCCGGGCGCTGGATATTGAACCGACCATTGATCGGTTCAATGTATATTACTTCATGGCTCGAGATGAGTCATGGTTTACATTCAAGCCGCGGCCCAAGGTGCCCGCTATAGTTAGTGAGGTTCTGAAGTCGCTTCATGGGTGGAAGGACAAGTTCTTCTACTTGAAGAAGAGCGTTATTCCGGTGGCGATGCCTTGGAAAGTGGTGACGTCCAGGGAGCGGGTGCCTGACCGCGAGGTGATGCGGGGTTATAAAGATGAAGCCTGGTTCATCGCCCTTACAACTCATAAGACAAAGCTGGAGTTGAAGGGTCTGTTTGAACGTACCTTCAATCTGCTGGGGACTAGCCGCACCGGCATCCGTGAGGGGAAAGAGCCGTACATCCCCCAAGAAGGTATAATCTAGCACTTTGATTTCTTTGATAATTCTGATTCTTGCTAACTTTTTTGTTGAATGCGCAGGTGTGTCAAAGTTTGATATCTTTGAGTCCCGCGGGGCTCTCAAGCTGAAGTGGAGGCGCATCCCTGAGGGACAGGTCTCCTTTTTAGAAGAATTTGTTGGCCGGTTCTATTATCCTAACTTGGATAACCCACCCGCCCACCATTACGCCACTCGTAAGTCTTCTGACCCATGTTCTGCATTTCTAAGTGAGGTGTTGCCCTTGGTGCGGCATTCTCAGAGGCGCATGAAGCATGCCCCGCGTAGGCACTGCTATGCAGTTGAGCCAGTGACCGCTGTTTCTGACACACGGTCATCGGATACAGGCAGAGAGTACGTAAAGAATCGGCACAAGCGGAAGGATGGGCCCGCTTCTGATGACGACGACGACGTTGATGAGTTCAAGCTGAAGACTCAGAAGAGGGGTCGGCGTGAGGCGGGTGCCGGCGGAGACGGCGGGACGAGCGCGGCTGCTGGAACCTCCAAGGGAGTTGGAGGTGCGGGGGACAAGGGCAAGTCCCCCGTTCAAGCTACACAACCACAGGGCCTGATGCCCCTGTGTTTTCTTTTGATATAGGCGCTCCACCTGCGCGCCAGCCGCTTCTTCAAAAGATGGTTTAGAAGATTCTTGGTAAGTACATCTTGTCTTGAGTTTATTATTTTCTTCTATTTTTGCCTAACTACTTATTTTAAAGGCGCGGCGGCCAAGGTGACCACCAGTCCTTCCCCTCCACCTATCCCAACTGTTGAGGAGATAGCGGAGGCAAAGAAGAAGAGAGAGGAGGAGTGCCTCCGTAAGGAGGCGGAGGTTGCCTTGAAGGCTAGGGTCGATGAAGCCGCTAAGGCTGAGGCCCTTTTGAAGGCAAAGGCTGCCGAGGCTGCCAAAGCTGAGGCAGCGAAGGAAGCGGCGGCTGAGGAAGCTGCCAAAAAAGCTGAGGCGGCGAAGGAAGCGGCTGCCGCCGATGCCGCCAGGCAGGCT
Source organism: Ambrosia trifida (assembly GCA_028751855.1). NCBI lineage: Eukaryota > Viridiplantae > Streptophyta > Magnoliopsida > Asterales > Asteraceae > Ambrosia > Ambrosia trifida. Next base: position 154,140,857 of record CM054123.1, read on the forward strand.
GAGGCCTTGGAGCAGCAAAGGCTCCACTTGGAAAGAGAAACTGAGGCCAAGCGAAAGGCCGATGACGTTTCAAGTTCTGGTGTGACGCCCCCGGCAGGAGGCGCTGGGGGTAGTAGGGTTGACTGCCGAGCGGGTAGTGTGCCGCCTGGCACGGGGGGTCGGGAGCCCGCTGGGGAGTATGATGGCTCCAGCTGGGCTGGGGGCAACACCATTTGGCGCCCCCGCTGGGCGGTCAGGGAGAACACTTTATTCTCCAACTCCCTAGCTACGGAGGAGTTTGTTAGCAGGGCGGTGCCCCCTTATGAGCAGGCTTACCAGGACAGTCTGAGTCATCCTGACTTTATCACAAATATGTGCATCAGTAAGGCGAGTCAGCTGGCTATGATGGACTCTCTCCGGCGTCGGGATGCCGCCATGCAGCGGGATCTCGCCTGCTTGAAGACTGAGAAGGTCGCCCTTGCTGAAAAGGAGGCGGCCATGAAGTCTCGCCTCGAAGACTACCGTCGCCGAGCTCATCGTGCCGAAGATGATGCAAGAAAGGTTTTGTCCGAGTCGGCGGCGGACAAGAAGCAGTGGACTGAAGCCTGCAACCGCAGCAACGAAGAGAAGCGGTTGTTGAAGGAGCGGATCCAGCAGCTGAAAGAGGAGAACAAGGCGGATGTTGCTGAGTTGGAGAAGAAGTGCAAGGCTCTCACCGAGCGCACTGTCAAGTTCATTGACATGCGCAAACAGCTCGAATCCGCGGCTGCTGATCTAGAGAAGGCCAACTCTCGCTTTACCGCTCTTGCGGCCAAGGCTCTGCTGGATGCTTCGGTTGTGGAGCAGGAGAAGATGCGCGAATCCCTTCACTGATTGATGACCAGTGGCATTGACGGGGTAAGTTGTTTATCCGCTGCTCTGACCCTTATTTTGATTGTGTATTTGTTACTTATTGTGTTTGTTTGTTGCAGATCTTCAAGCGCTTCTGGCAAGAGCCCAAACTTGGTGATCAAGTTGCCAGCATAGCCGCCTCCGCCCATGCTTATGGGTACGACGAGGGATTCGAGGATGGCTTCCTCCATGCGCAGAACAATGGGCGCTTTATGGATGCGGAGCACTACGGGAAGCCCCTGAAGGACGAGTACTTGGCGGAACTCTCCAAGTTTGACAAACTCGAGTTCCCCGTTCTTCACGTCGTGGCGGACTGTAACCACCACATCGACCCTGCCGCTGCCTTCCGGTACTGCATCGAGAAATCGGATGAGCTGGGTGAGAAGGCGAAGGAGCAGGCTGCGGAGGCCGAGCGATTGCGGCTCGAAGAAGAGAGGCGAAGGGCCGCTGGTGAAGGGTTCTCTGGTGCGCGGGCTGATGATGAGGAAGCGCCAGAGACTGACGAGCAGCTAGTAGATTTTAGCGGCTCTGAGTAGTTAGGTTGTTTTTTGTTTTCCCTGTTAATGTTTTTTGGGTTTTTAATCCCCAAAGTTAGTGAAATATTTTGGTTTGTTATGCCTTGTGTTGTCTCGCGTTAACTCCTGTTGTACTCATTTAACCAAGTCATCACCTAGTGTAGAAGTAAGAGTTAGCGTGTGCGTTTAGTAAGTAGTCCGGCATTTAAGTATTTACTTTTTCCATGAAGACCAATACCCAACGCAACTTGTGCCTTTAGTCCGACAAGCTTACCAAATAGGCCTTGTCTTGAAGACGCATATTCGCGCCATACGGCGCCGTGCTACTCGCAAAGTCTGGCCTACGCTAAGAGCGGGCTTAGGAGACTGAGTTTTAGCATGGTCCTTTGGCGCGAATGTTATCGTCCAACAAGTGGGCTATGCCTTGAAGACTGCAGCATAGGTTAGGTTCTTATACATCCTAGCCGTAGCACGAAGCTGCGTTAGTCCGGCATAGCCTGTAGCGTTGTCTTGAAGACCTAGGCGCAGAAAAAACAAGTAGAGCTACAAGTAATAGGAGACAAACGTTTTTTATTAATGATTGCCGCGGCATATGTAGCCGGGCGTAATAATAGGGTTACAAATAACATAAGCGCAACTGCGTCGCATTCCAAGATCGGGGGACGGGCGTGCCGTCTAGTCTTTCTAGCGCGTAGGCCCCTTTGCCTAAAATTTCTTGGATCTTGTATGGGCCTTCCCATTTTGGTGCCAGTTTCCCTGGCTTTTCCGCACTTGATGCTTCGTTGTTGCAGAAAACGTAGTCCCCAATCTTGAAGGCGCATCTTTTGACACGCTTGTTGTAATACCGCGTGGCCTCTTTGATGGCGGGTAGGTCCCGCCGTTCCTCGAGCAAGTCTAAGTTGATGCGGAGTTCTTCATCGTTGTTGTATCGATCGGCCAGTAGGACCCTTGCGGAAGGGCAACCAATTTCGGCTGGAATCACCGCTTCAGACCCATAGGTTAGGCTGAACGGAGTTTCTCCGTTGCTTGTTTTTGTGAGGGTGCGGTAGGCCTAGAGGACGTTTGGCAGTTCATCCACCCATCCTGTGTGCCTGGTGCCCAACCACGCCTTGATTACTTCTACAATGCTTCTGTTAGCTCTTTATACTTGGCCATTTCCTTGTGGGTGCGTAACGGATGTGAATATTTGTTGGACGCCCATTTGCGCTAACCAGGATTGTAGCATGTTGTCCGCAAACTGCGTGCCATTTTCGCTGACGAGTTGCATTGGTAGGCCAAATCTGCAGATGATGAACTCCCAGATGAATTTTTTTACGTGGGATCCATCGATTTTGGCCAAGGGCTTCGCCTCGACCCATTTAGTGAAGTAATCAATGGCCACGATGAGGAATTTGACATTTCCCGGAGCCGCGGAGAATGGACCCACGAGATCCATTGCCCATTTTTGGAAGGGCCATGCCGTCGTGACTGGTACTAAGTCGTTCTTTGGTCGCAGGGTATTTGGCGCATGGCGTTGGCAACTGTCGCACTTGCGTAGTTCTCTGACGGCGTCGATGTGCATGCCAGGCCAATAGTATCCTGCATTCATGATTTTTGCGACCACCATCCTTGGTCCTGTATATAGTCCGCATGTGCCTTCATGAATATCCTTTATGAGGAACAATGCATTCGCGGAGTCTACGCAGCGGAGTAATGGTCCCAGGTAGGATTGGCGGTATAGGACACCGTCCGTTATTTGGTAGTTTAAAGCTTTGTGCTCTATCTTCCGGGCCTCTGACTTATCGTCAGGCAGGGTTCCAGAGGAGAGGTAAGCATGAATTGGGGTCATCCAGGACGCGCTGCCTGTTTGGATGACGTTGACCTGTCTCAGCGGGACGGACGGGGTACTGAGTACCTCGACGCGGACTTCTTTAGCCATGTGCTAGAAAACTGCGGAGTCCATTTTGCTCATTGCATCTACGGGTTTGTTCTCGTTGCGCCTGATGTGCTCTACTATGCAGGAATCAAATTTATGCATGAGTTTTTTGGCCTGTTCTAAGTATAGCGCCATGGTTTCGTCCTTTGCGTCGTAGACCCCGTTGATCTGTCGAGCGACAAGTAATGAGTCCACGTGTGCCTCCACGTGCCTGGCCCCATTTTTTCCGTAATGCGGAGGCCTGCCAGCAACGCTTTGTACTCCACCTCGTTGTTCGTGCTTTTGAAGTCGAGGCAGATGGCATATGTGAACTTATGTTTGTCCGGGCTGATAAGGCGTAATCATGCGCCTGAACCATCATCGTTGGAGGCCCCGTCTGTAAAGAGGGACCAGGTCATCGATGGATTTTGGGTTGGCGCGGGAGATTGCTCTGCCTTGCATTCTTCAACTTTGTCAGCTGGTATTTCAATGGCGAAGTGAGCTAAGACTTGTCCTTTGACTGCGGGCCGGGGCTTGTAATATATGGTGTGCTCTCCAAGCTCGATGGCCCATTTTGCTAATCGGCCCGAAAGCTCCAGTTTGCGCAAGACGTCACTGATCTTATAGTCTGTGGGGACGTTGATTGGATGCCCTTGGAAGTATCGTCGTAGTCTTCGGGACGCGTGTACCAGGGCTAGAACCAATTTTTACATGATGGTGTATCATGTTTCCGCATCAAGCAAGGTGCGGCTGATGTAGTAGATAGGCGTTTGCACCCCCTTGCGATCTACCAGAAGTACTGCACCTACCGCCCGCTCGGTTACAGGGAAGTAAAGTGTGAGCGGTTCTTTTGGTGTTGGTGCCGTGAGGGTTGGTAGATTCATTAGGCATTGCTTCATTGCTTGGAACGCGGCTTCTGCGTCCGCTGCCCAACGAAAGTTGCTCTTTTTTAAGCAGTTCTTTAGGGTGTCCACGAACGGAAACGATTTTGAAGCGTAATTGGACAAGAACCTGTTGAGCGCTACCAGGCGACCCATCAACGTTTGGACCTCTTTGATTGAAGCGGGGGAGGGCATGCGCTCTATTGCTTGTACTTTTTCCGGGTTGGCACGGAACCCGTCCCGGGTAACGATGACGCCCAAGAACTTGCCCTCCTCCATTCCAAAAGAACATTTGCTGGGATTTAACTTCATGCGCACTTTGCGCAGTTGGTTGAAGGTCTTTTGAATATCCCGCAGCACGTTGCTTTCTTCTTTACTCTTGATGACTAGGTCATCCACATATACCTCTAAGCGTACACCTATTTCGGCCACGAATGCTGTATCCATGAGGTGTTGGTATGTTGCGCCTGCGTTCTTTAAACCGAATGGCATTTTGGTGTAGCAGAACGTGCCCATGTCAGTGCGGGAGGCGATTTTGTCTTCATCCTCCTTTGCCATCTGTATTTGGTGATACCCCTTGTACGCGTCAAGGAAACATTTGAAACGATAAGGGGCCAACGAGTCTACTTTCAGATCTATCTCCGGCAGGGGATAGCAATCCTTGGGGCACGCCTTGTTGAGGTCTTTGTAATCGACGCACATGCGCCAACTGCCATTGGATTTCGCGACCATGACCGGGTTCACGAGTTAGATTATGAAATTTGGACAGTAGTTTGACAATGATGAAACTTGACGTTTCCAAGTGGATTCATCCCGTTTGGATGAATATACAGTTCTTGGGAATTTTTCTACTAATCTGATCTGTTGTGAGTATTTTCTAGACCTAACTATATTGTATGATTTTTCATAATTTTTGTGTATGGTTTTGTCACGAAATAAAAATATGGACTTGTCCGGTAGACTCCCTTCAGTAAACGTTTTGATCTAATTCATTGGATAAGTATTTTTAATAAATTAGTTTTCATGGCGCAAAATCTGTCCTAAAAACGCAGATTATGTATTATACGTTTATGTGTCTAATTGGGGTCCTATATTGTTTGTTATTAATATGGACTTGTATGAGCACTTATATGAGATGTATATGAAGTGTATGACTGATGTTAATCATAACATTCACCAACAGGTTCGTAGGATTTACTTATGCATATAGAAACACTAGGTGTCACTCGCACGGTTTTGTATTTTAAAACGTCTTGGACAAACAGGTTATATGGTGTATTGGTTGTGCACATATACTCACTTAGTGACACATGTAATAGGGACTCGGTAGTACATGCTACTTGTGAAGTTTGGATTATTTGCTTGCAACCCAAGGTGAGTTTGGTTTGAGACAACGTACTAAACTTTTCTAGTCCGGTTTGGGACTACTTTTACATCTTGGGTTTTGAGATGCTTTGACTCCTTGTGTGTTTTGACTCCTTGTGTGGGTCGGGTTTACGATTCCTTGTATGGATCACGTTTTTAATCAGTTTGCAACTTTAACTGTCCTTTGTGAACTAAACACATTCTATCACTTTATGTCCTTACATATTATTGGGTTAATCGCTGGAGGCGAACGGGGTATTAGTTGATAAAGCTATTAGGTTGTGCATCAACCTCATGCTTGAGGTGCTTGGGTCACGGGCATGAACTTTTGACCACGCTCTTGAGGAGCTGAACTTACTAGTGTTGATAGACATTAGTACTAAGGCAAAATTTATAACTTCTGTAGGTTCCCAATAATCACCTGTTTAGTTCCAATGAGTGGGCTAGCTACCCCTGACAAGCTTGAAACTTTATGACTTTTGCAATCGGCAACTTTACACTCGTTATTTAAACTGTGAACTCACCAACATTGTTTGTTGACCCACGATATACATGCTTTTGCAGGTAGTTAGTTTCCGGTGTCACGATTAGGAAGCACGATACGTTTCACTGCATTTGGGGTTTTTGTCATACACCTAAATTACATATCATGCTTTTACGTTTTCTTCCACATGGTTTTAATTTGGGCGCGTTGTTTTGCGCATGGTTTTAAAATGTTTAAATTTGGTTTACGCTTCCGCATCTTAACTAAATTTTATTTTTGAAAATGAACTAAATGGTTTGGGCATTTAGAGTTCGTTCATATGACTTATGGCTATGGGATCCTGGTATGTTATGCGCCTCGCGGTATAAACCCCGCAGTGGAAATTTGAGGGTGTGACACTTGTTATCCACTACATACCTAAATCATTAGCCAAAACAAAAAAAAATAGTAAATAACCAAATCAAATGAAAAAAAAAACATTTAAAAAAATTTGTTGAAATAAAACTTACAGATTTTACTAGAAAGATTTGAATAGATATATATGGTGTTTGTAAACAGGTTATTCTATGATAACAATAAACCACCAAAAATATGATTGAATATTATATTGATTGCCATGTCAAATTACAAATTCATATACCATATTTTTATTATTAACCCTGCGTCGTCCTACATTTCGTCTCCTCTCACCTACTCCCTTCCCACCCACCTTCTCCCTTATCCACCCAACCTTCTCCGACTAGCTTCCTCCACCCACCTCTACCCTTTTCCACCCATAACTGCAAATTTTGCCCCCAACCTCCTCCACCCTCCCTTCCCATCTCCGCCACCCTCCTTCATTCTCCGCCATCCACTTCCTCTTTTCTACTATTTTCGCCACCCACCTCTTCCTATTCGTCTTCCGTCCGCCACTCTCAGATTCACTTGTATGCTTTTACGTTTTCTTCCACATGGTTTTAATTTGGGCGCGTTGTTTTGCGCATGGTTTTAAAATGTTTAAATTTGGTTTACGCTTCCGCATCTTAACTAAATTTTATTTTTGAAAATGAACTAAATGGTTTGGGCATTTAGAGTTCGTTCATATGACTTATGGCTATGGGATCCTGGTATGTTATGCGCCTCGCGGTATAAACCCCGCAGTGGAAATTTGAGGGTGTGACACTTGTTATCCACTACATACCTAAATCATTAGCCAAAACAAAAAAAAATAGTAAATAACCAAATCAAATGAAAAAAAAAACATTTAAAAAAATTTGTTGAAATAAAACTTACAGATTTTACTAGAAAGATTTGAATAGATATATATGGTGTTTGTAAACAGGTTATTCTATGATAACAATAAACCACCAAAAATATGATTGAATATTATATTGATTGCCATGTCAAATTACAAATTCATATACCATATTTTTATTATTAACCCTGCGTCGTCCTACATTTCGTCTCCTCTCACCTACTCCCTTCCCACCCACCTTCTCCCTTATCCACCCAACCTTCTCCGACTAGCTTCCTCCACCCACCTCTACCCTTTTCCACCCATAACTGCAAATTTTGCCCCCAACCTCCTCCACCCTCCCTTCCCATCTCCGCCACCCTCCTTCATTCTCCGCCATCCACTTCCTCTTTTCTACTATTTTCGCCACCCACCTCTTCCTATTCGTCTTCCGTCCGCCACTCTCAGATTCACTTGTATACCTCCTGTCAACTAGCATCTCCCATAAACTTGCTAGAGAACGTTCCATTTTGAAAATCATACTCGCCCAGCCCAGCCTCTACCTACAACATCCCCTTCCTCCCGACCAACCTCTCCAAGATTCCACTTTCAAAATCATCCTTTCCAAACCACTTTAAACTCCCCCAACAACCCTGCCACATACCAAACTTACCAACCTCAACCATGCCACCCACCATAACCTCACCACAATAATCCTTGCCACCCACCTTTAACCTCCCCACCCTCCCCTAACCTAGCCAACCGGCATACCTGGTCCTTATTAACATGTCACCCCACCATGCGATTTTGTCCCTGTCATACATGGGGTGAGCAACTAGAGTTTGTGTAACATTCGGCCCCTCTCACCACCAATAGTGTCCCCTTTGCCCTCGATGGGTTGCCCATCCATGTGCTCACAAATTTTTTTTTGGTTGCACCGACTTCCTAAGAGGTCACCCATCCTATTACTTCTCCCACTTGAGCATGCTTAATTGTAGAGTTTTCATGTGCTCCACAGCCAACAAAGACCAAAACGCATTGGTGATTTAAGAGGTAATGTATTACCTATGAACCATAGATCTCCTTGGCCATGGCTGATGTGGGATTTGCCTAGGGTGTACATTGGTTCGTGTTAATCTTCTCGGTTATCGGTATCGTTACAACCACCACCACCCTCTAAGGGATTCATCGTCCTCGATGAGGTTACGATCTGAACGACACATGAGCGGCACTGATACCATTTGTAACATCCAATCCTTCTCACCACCAATATTGTCCGATTTGCCCCTGTTGGTCCTAGAAGTATCAGCCAAACTTTTTAACCAAATAGCAATGAGATTTTAATAGAATATGTAAATAGTGTCTTGAATAAGAAATAAAACTTTCAGAAACATAAAACACACAAGTTTAAGAATTTTTTGAGAGTGTATGTATTGATCAACTTTTTAAGGATCATTTTGGCTTTTCAAAAGAATGACTCAAAGTGTTCTATGGCTGGTGTGAATATGGTGTGGAGTTGGTATGCTAGAGATATATTGATGTGCATGGTTTTAGTAATTATAAAGATGTCATTTTTTCTGGTGCCAAAATCTTGATGCCATAATTTCGAAACATTGGTTTTGAAAAAAAAGACTGATTTTACTAAACCTTTTTTAAACAAGTTTTAAATTTTTAAATAAATGATAAATACTTAGAAACTAAAGCCAACACATAGGCAGAGAACCTGACGTGTATAGTATAGTTTTCTAGGGTAAATATCGAGTAGTATATTTCTAGAGAACACACTTGCCCCTACTCAACATTTCATCAAATAACTAATCGTGTTTGAAAAGAAAATAAAATGGAGGGGTTCTAAGAAAAAAGGGTTTTGAAAAAGATAAAATATTAGAGATAGTAAACATGTACATCTCGGGACCCTCCATATAAGTAGTAAATTTTATTATTAGAAACAATATTAAGTTTAATTATCGGTGAGGTGGACAGGAGTGAACTTGAAGTGTTTTGCTTTACGAGCTGAGAAGAGGTGAATGATATAACTTCTAAATGCGTGTCACCGCATAACTGTGAAGGTTCACCGGATGAGCCTTGCACTTACAGGTGCTTCCCAAACCGCGATCAAGCCACAATCCTCTAACTAATCTTCTTAATTAAAAAGGAGGCTTGACTTCCGACCAGGAACACCGTACACCTACCTTAGCCCTCGCATTTCGTAGCGAAGGATCCCTTCTTAGAGTCAGCCCTAGCAAGACTGTATCCCCTAACTAGGTTAACGACTTTGAACACCGAAGGATCTCTCTTTTAGTCAGCCTAGGCAGCATGTATCCTCCATTGGTTAACGGTTTTGTACTAACGAGAACTAGATATAATATTTCTTGTTTTGTTTATCTTAAAAAGTGACAACTTAAATGTTTACTGCGTCCAATAAAGATAAGTTTGGTTTAGTTATTATGTGACCTAACAAACTCAACCCATAACCTCCCGAGATGAATGATGTGACACCCGCCAAATTCACTAGTCGAGTCCGTACAATTAACTGGTTTGTTTCACTATGTGTTTAGAATAAGTGTATCGATGTGCCTCATTATTTGAATGATTATGTGAAAATAAACTCTACCCGAATACCATGGATCAACAAAAGCATATGGATTTTAAAAGACTAAAACTATATTTTTTTATTAGCAAATACACATGTGTAGAATAAATATTTAGTTCAATATTACACATTTACACATTTCACACACATGTAAGATAGGGTAAATACAATATATATATATATATATATATATATATTACCATGTGATTATGTATTGTTGATGGGGACAAGACAATGAACTTGTATACACACATATGTATGCGTATATATATAGATATATATAAACATGTGTATTATAGATAAGACAAATCATGACAACTCAAGCTACTAATCCACTAGATCTCACATGCCTATACACACACACACTTGCTATTTGTTGATTGGATTATGAATGAGACAAAATGGAAACTTCTAATGTAAGACAAAAACTCCTAACTAAGCCTACATATAATTAGACATGTGCAAAAAATCCAATCCTACACCTACATACATGCATACATACGGCCACATGCACACATATCCAAAACATTCTCTCAAGTCCATTTCCTAACTAGATGTCTCCAAGATACATGGAATTGGAAAGAACAACTAGGGATAGCCTCTCACTTACACACCTATAGCCTTCCAAAACTACCTAGCACCCAAGAAGCTTCCACACTAGCAACTAGACCCTATGATCCATCAACATCCAAGCAAGTGAGACAAAACATGGCATTGAACTATCACTACCCTAGCCTATATTGTACTTGGCCGATTAGGAGGAAACAACTCACACGATTTGGCTTCCAACTCATCTTCCTAAGTGATGTAATCAATCTAGAAGCATAGTGAGGTCATGAATTTCATCCAAATAGAGAGACCTATACTAGACCAAGCCCATGACATTGCATACATTTCTTTTTCTTGTTGAAAATGACATGTGAGTATGTATGTAGGCATGCGACTAGAAAGCAAAGAAAGGAACAAGACAAGATGACAACTAATCACACTTACACCTTAATGTACATCTAGTAAACCTCAAGGACATAACCATGATTAGTCTTAGCCAAAAAATGGAAGGTAGGATGAGTTAGACAACTCACGGCCAACCCATAGAAAACTACTAGACTTCTTTGCCAATGTTTAATCACCAAAATGGTATAGGACTCTAAACATGTAGCTAGAAAGGATAGTTGGGACTTGCCATATAAACTACTATATAAGGAGGTTCCATGAACACTCCATTCTTGTACCACACCTCTCACAATCACCTCCCACTCTCACTCTAATACACTCGGCCGAAGAACACCCCTTGGATAGGTTATCAAGCACTGAGAAGCCTCAAGTCTACAAGTTTTCCCCTTCCTACTAGAAAGTATTAAGGTAAGTTCTAATTGCTTATTTTTCTTAAGTTCTATCGGCCCTATTGTGAACCCAAACCCAAGCCTAGGCCCTTTGATCACTAAGATCGGTCCCTAACTAGCATTGATAAGTTGATTATTATGCGTTTAGTAATCAAGCTTCTAGTATGCGCACATTGTTTCACTTATATGATCAATTATGTTATCTAGTGTTGAAATGATTGGTTACGCATTACACATGGATTTATGAAACATTTTTAGATCAAACTTCTTATACATGAAACATGGTCTACACAACTTGATGTGGTTCACAGTAATGGGTACCCGACTTGTATAACAACCGAGTACACACAACTTAAGATGTCATTGACGTTATAGGGCACTTTTGTCGGAACAGTAGTTACTTTTCTTCCTTTGTTAGACCACATATCAAGATATCAGGTGAGTTTCATGGCCCCTTTTACTGTTTTACTGTTTCGCAACTTCGGGGGAGAAACATGCTATAGACTAACATATGTACATGACAACAATATGTGTTACATGAGTTAGACCCACAATTGTCACAGATCAACAAAAATTCCCCGGACAACTATAACCATTAGCTTAGCAATAAGCCATGGATCATATGAATAGTACTATTTGGGTTGACACCCCCTTTCACTGTTAGTCACGCTAACACATATGAATGCATATTATCCATACTTTACAATGTCCCGTGACAAGGCATTAGGGTGGGGTGAACATGAACGTCGTGGTTTGGTTATGGTGCTCATGGTAACAATATTCTGCATGGACACAGACGATGAAACTTTCTGAGCAACAAAACTGTTTTATCGAGTCAACAAAACCTACGGACTCACCAGCTTTTTAGTTGACACTTGTAAGCATGTTTTTCAGGAAACCAAGTAAGGACATTAAGGAGCCAAGTTTAGGACCGCATAAAGAAGGCCTTGTTTTGTGGTTTTGACGTAGCTGTTTGAAACACTTGTTAGGATTTGTAACTTGTATTCGACTATGTGACTTATGTGTTGATGAAATAAATGACATTTAGTACTTCTCATGTAAACAATGTTTGTGATCACCATGTTCGTCTCACCTCGCGTTTCCGCCTTAGGCGGGGTGTGACAAATGAAATCCTTAACAAATGAGAAACATAATCCTAAAGGTGTGTAATCCGAGGATCACTGGTGCAACCCGTAGGGAATCCGCCCTTTTCCAAGAAAGTCACTCATTCATCTGGTGAGAACTAGAAATGTGTCACTCAGATCTGGTCCACTTTAGAAGCTATTACTTAGAACCCAGTTTGGATAGCAGAAGCTCAAAGGATCTGTCTCATTACCGGTTTCGTTGCCTTGGATCTAGCTCGGGACTAGCAGAAGTTGATCAAACCCCATGATAGTTTATTTTATTAATTAAGATAGGGTTGATTTTAAAGGTTTATCAAGTTAATCACTAACTGAACCTGTCACAGATAAACAAACAAGAATTAGTCAAGAATATAACACACCAAATAACTAAAAATAAGCTCTTACTAATAATAAAAGTCTACAAATCAAAGTAGGTTTGGAGATAATAAAAAGATACAACCATAAATAATGATCAACACAAGAACATGGCTGCTCATAGACAAGCCTTCCATCCTCTTGGTGCTATGTATCTAGTGTGATCCTCACGACCCTCGATGTTTTATTGCATGTACTACTCTACGATTCCATTCTCGGCCAAGACAATCATGGTAGGACGAGGCCTAACCTTGGTGGGATGTTATGATGGCCCTAAGGCCTCCTATAAGACCCCAAGATCTCTAGAACAAGCTTGGAAGTCAGCCCAAGAAGGCACAAGAAGGGATGCCAAATGATTGAGTTGAGCTTATAAGCAAATCAGGCACTACACAGCCATGTCAGAAGAGTGGCACGGGCGTGCCAACAGTCAAGTACGTCAGACTAGTTTTGTCTGTACGTTTTGTCATGCATGGGCATGCCTGGGGTTCGACACGGGTGTGCAAGTGCCAGAAGTTGTTTTCTTTCTCCCCAAGTTTGCTGCTTTGTCTTCTAGTGTGCAGGGCCTTCATGCAAGTGTGCATGTGCGTGCTGGTCAGTCCCGGACCGATTTTATCATCGTTTAGGCCCCGAAAAGGTCTTTACACATATGGGAAACAAGCTGCAAGTCTCGTATCCTCAGGAATCTCCGGTTTTTAGCTGTTTTTGCCCGAAAATCTTTCCTTTTCAATTTGGAGCTCCAATTTCCTGAAAATACAAATAGGAACGATTAAGTAGCTTTAATCATCAATTTAAGCCCAAATTTGCCCTATTATGAAACTAATTATGCATGTTTTATATGTGTAAATTAGGGCACATCATACTGCCCCACACTTAGACTGTTGCTTGTCCTCAAGCAATCAAACAAAAGTCTACCTAAAGCAAATAGCAAGATATAAAAATCCTTAAGCTACTTGTTTTATTTTACGATAAAAAAATAGAAACTTCATGACATGCCTACCTAACCCTTAAATTAGGCTTAAACCTATACCAACTCACAAGGTTCACTCAACACTCGGGTTTATCTTTTTGGTGTGTTTTGGGGGTGAACACTCAAGTTCGAACCAATGTCGTCACAAGTCATAGGCTTGTATGCAAATCAAATATCCACCGCTGAGTATCGGTGAGAAAACGTGAATCACAAGGTCTTTTATCGGGTGAAGATGATAAAGTGATAAAATGGGTAGGATGGGTGTCTACCGTCATGTCTGGCTTGGGTAGCGGCTGAGGCATGATGGGAAGATTTCGAGCTCTGGATAGTGGATGTCTCTTGTTTGCGGACTGTTCAGTTTTCCACCTAATAATCCTCGCTAGGAATGTCCTAGAAATGAATGTTCAAATAAAGTTGTTTTCTCTAAGCACTTTTATTGTGGATCTTTTTTCGATTTATTTCTCAAACCATTTTTTTGAAGGTGCTGCTTGCAGTGAAGCTTATTCTTTGGTGTGGTGACTCTAAATTTTCATGGTTATCTTTTCTTCTTTTGCCAAACTTCCTCGGTGTAAACTGCGACGTCTGGTCTGTTCTCTTAATTACAAGACTGCTCAAGAGTGTCCCGATTGCCTTCAACCAGCTTCCTTTGCCTAAACATGACAAGGCTCGATGTAATGGAAGAAATGAAAAAGGCTAACGCTCAAGAGGGGTATGTATGTGAAAGGCTAATGAAAATGGAACGGGTGTATCCTAGGTGCCTTGATCATCTTCACACTCTCTCACATCGCGTGCGGTCTCGAAATGTATAAGACACACAAGTTCTAACCGTGTAGGACTAAGGTCAGATATCCCTCAAGCAAATGAAACTAGCAATAAATGATTTATATATATAAGTGTGGTGCTCGATAAGGCTTAAGAAACCCTCATGGACAAGCGGGTGGGATAATGTATAGATTTAAGCATAATTTTCGGGGTGTTTTCTACTTGCCATGCAACTCATTTTTTTCTGTTTTTATTTATATATATTAAGCGGACTTTTGGATTTTAAAATTTTTGTCATATTTCGACTACCTTTGGTGTGAACCGTTCGGCGAGATGCCTAATAGCGTCCACTCGGATAAATCTAATAAACTTTACTAATTTGCCCCAAATGAATTTGAGTGGCGCTACGGGTATCAAGCGGCTAAGAGGGTATCGGATAGTGCATAAATGACCCACTAGATGCATGAAAATAAGTAGGAAAATGTAACACCCCAACCAATGGCGGAATCATCGAGGTGTCACGTAGTGACGATTGTTCAAAAGCACATGGTACTAAAATGTAAAATATTATTGAATAAGCCAAATTGTCTTACATGGAAATGGAAAATACAAAGTCTAAATGAAACATAAATGTTGAAATAACTAATTAAAATAAAGCACTAAAAGTCCCATGCTAAAGCACTAGATCAAACTGCACCTGAAACATGTACAAAATAGGTTTGGTCAACATATGAAATGTTGGTGAGCACCCAATAGTGATCAAAGAAGACATGCTTTAGCCTATAAGTGGACACTCACTCCAGGAATCCCCAGGTAAGCATAACAGGTCCGTCAATGGATTTATGCGCTATGCTTGCCTATGCTAGAAAACCCAGTGTACAGGCATCCACCCTTCCAGATTGCACGTGTCCTTATCACACTCATTAAAGCTCAACAACTTTGAAGGAGCAAAAATAAGAGTAGGCATTATGCCTAAGAGTGTCTTCATGAAAGGTACTGCTCCCGCTCCATGATGATGTAGTCTTTCCACTCCTTGTAGGACACCATCTCTATACACCATGATGAAAGATGAGGAGAAATGGAGAAGAAGGGGAAAGATTGAGGGAGGAAAGTAGAGGGAAATGAGGGGAATGATAAATTAGGAAATGTTGTACCTGAAAGTTGAAATTCGGTTATAGTCTAGGCCAATTCATCTAATAACCTAGTTCCCTATAACCATGGCTCTGATACCAATCTGTAACACCCCAACCGATGGCGGAATCATCGAGGTGTCACGTAGTGACGATTGTTCAAAAGCACATGGTACTAAAATGTAAAATATTATTGAATAAGCCAAATTGTCTTACATGGAAATGGAAAATACAAAGTCTAAATGAAACATAAATGTTGAAATAACTGATTAAAATAAAGCACTAAAAGTCCCATGCTAAAGCACTAGATCAAACTGCACCTGAAACATGTACAAAATAGGTTTGGTCAACATATGAAATGTTGATGAGCATTCCTAGTTTTAATATATATAGTAAGTTGAAAAAGATATACAATTCAAGTGCAAGCTACAGTGCAAATATGTAAACTATGTATCATACAAATGAGCGAAATCAATCCTGTGACTGTATAATGTACTAAATGAACAGCGGTGTACTTATCCAATAAATGGATAATAACTTAACAATGACCACGGATTCTCCGATGAAAAAGGGGGAGAATCAACCTAGGCGGGTTGTCAATCCAATAGCGCTATCCAATCTTAAGGTCGGCTCGTACCATGTTAATGATTTCACTAAGTACAAATGTATTCTACATGTATTGTCTAAGCATAAAGCACGTTGTAAGCAAATGCACATAGTACTAGAATTGTATTGTGAAAATGTAAACTTGTATTTGTAATTTGTAATAGTGTACATGTAACACCCCAAAAATGAATAAAAGCAAAAAGGGGATAGGAAGTACTCACAGTTCGCGTAATAGCTTGAAATTCAACTGGACAACGTAATTTGAATTGAAATTATCCCAAAGGATTAACCTAAAGAATTTGATAATGTGTAAGGGAAATAATTCTAGGATACATGTATTTCTAGGGTTTCGAATTGGGGAAAAGTAATTGTTTGATTAATAATCAAATTGTTTATTAAATATAAGAAATTTAATAAATAAATAAACAAAAGTCTTTTCGTAAATTTTAAGTTAAAGATGGTCACAATATAAAGTTTTAAGTATGAAAATAATTTTTATAAAATTATTTTCTTAAAAATAGAATATTTAATCTATTTATTTCAATTTGTCAAAATATAACTTTAATATCTAAAAATAATAAAATTAAAGATTTTTTTTGAATTTAAAAATTGTATTTCTGTTCTAAATAAATAGAAATAATTTATATAAAATTTTAGTGCAAAAATATTAAAAAATGAATTTATTATGATTTATTTATGATTAAAACTAACAAAAGTTAATTAAAAATATAAAACGAACGGTTTTTCTGAAATAAAATTATTTCTGAAATGTTTATTGCTATACAAGTTTAGAATAATTTTTGTGGAATTTTATAAAATCGTTTAGATATTTTTATTAAATTTTACAATTATAAATGAATAAACTTGTAATATTTAAAATATATATTAAATAAATTATTTTTGAAAAACTAAAAATTGTATGATAAACTTTACCATTAGGAGATCATACAGTAATTTTCATAGAATTTATAAACCACTTTTAGTATTTAAAAACTATTTTAAAAGATTAATATATTAAATATATATATTAAAAGGGTAAAAAAAATTGTTGTTGGTTATGGGAGTCGAACCCGGGCCTCTGGCCGGTTCGAAGCTTATCACAAGTGTGGCCACCAACTGAGCCACACCCTGAGAACGAGTTAAACTGGATTTAAATTAATTATAAAGGTTAATTGTGTTTGTTTGATAAATGATTTAAATGGAAGCAAAAAGAATCTCGTTTGTGGGGATCGAACCTTGGCCTTCGGCCGGTTCCGATCCCTTGACAACATGGGTAAACCAACTGATCTAGATCAGTTGGTTGTATTTTTTTCGTTTCAAAAAGACTTTATACGCTTGTCTGCAATCGTGTTCTTCCCCAATTCGATCCCTTATGAGCCCTAGTTATCAAATCACTACAATTAGTGATCAATAGCCCCTGGATCTTTGGGGCTATTGCTTGTAGGGTGCCGATGAATAAAACCCACCAAACATAATTAACTTACAATCACGAAATCGTATAAAGAGCTTGGTCAACAGAAAAGTCAATCGCGAAATCAAATGCTTCGAATGGAAGATTTATAATAGAAATTGAAGATGAAGAGGGAGGTTTCGGCGAGTGTAGAGTGATTTGAGAGGTTCAATTTATAGGGTGAGGGTCCGGGTAAACGATTTGGTAGGTTGACTTGCAATGATGATGATGACGCGTCAATTGGCCATGATTTGGAAAGTTTTAATGATGATTGATTTTGTAATTGACGCGTCCCAGTCAACCAGTCATCAATCATTCCTTATCAGGATTCAAAAACGCGTTTGAAGGGTTGATTATGGTGATCGAAGCTGCAGTTGACTTTCCAAGTCAACTTGCTATGTTCAAAGCAAGATATAATAATAAAACGCGTGGGTTTAAGACAGAAAGATGGTGTAGCTCAGTTGGTTGTGTGGTGTGTGCACTTGAACCGGCTATGGGCTCGGGTTCGAATCCCGGCCCAAGCCTTTTATTTTTAGACAATTTTTCTTGTATATTTATATTGTTATAAGCGTATAGTATGATTATAATAACCCGGATATGCCACAAAATATTTTTTTGAACGTTCGAAAATGATAAAAATGCAACGTCATATTAATTGAGGTTTCAACGTACATAGAAATGTTAAAATAAATATGAAAAGTGACGGATGTCACAGAAAAATGGCCTACCCCACACTTAAAGTTTTGCAAAAATTTTAAGTGACCCAAAATGGATTAAAATACCAGGATTGTAGTCATTTAATCATTTAAAATGATTTAAACGAAAACATTAACTTATCAAACTCATTAAATTTCTAACAATGTCTGGGAAGACGTGCTTTAGCCTATAAATGAACAATCATCCCGAGAATTCCCAGGTAGGCATACGGGACTCTCAGTTGATTGGGATTTATGCGAAATGCCAACCCTAAACAGAAGACTCAGGATACAAGCGTTCACCCTTTCAAATTGCACAAGTTCTTAATCATTATTAGAATATAAGATTTTGATAACGTTTTTGTATTTTATTTATTATTTTTTTAATTTTTAGGTCACGTGTAGAAATAGACAAAAAGGAGTTCAAGAGAAAACTAATACTCCCGTGATTGTGGTGAATCCACCAACGTGTGGTCGATACCCACAGCCGCCTTGCAATTTTGTCCAAAATTTTGCCTCATCGTGACAAGCTCTCCTCAAACTGTCCTAAAAAACTAAGATAAAAGTAAACTAGATAGATAAAATACAAAAACTAGGGATAGAATACTGGTGCCCAAACACTAACGAAGTGGAACATGTCTAATCATAGATTAAACACGTTCCAAACATGCAACTCGCATGCATGTAAAGTAACCGAAAAGAAAAAGAAAGTTGTTTAGGAAAGTTTTATACATACCTTAAAGTGAAGATTAGAGTTGGAGATAGAGAAGAATAACAGAAAATGACGATTTTAAGGGTGGAGATTACATTTTTGAATTTTTTAAACGGTTTTTCATAGTATGGTTTTAAAATTCATGAAGCATCTTTTTAAATTTTAAGCCCCAAAAACATTTTAAGTTTAAAAATTTTTGAAAAATCTTACCCAGCTTATTTTCCGCATTTAACTTACCTACCGATCTTCACTGTATGACAAATATCTTCTAAACGAAAATAAAGCAGACATAAAAACCCTCCAAAATGAAAGTTCATAAACTTGATCACCTTGACGTCCTTCATGGGAATTCTCCATGGTCGCGAATCCTGAAGGAAACCTGCACAGAAAGCTAAAATAACCGCATTTATCGAAAATAAAGAAGAAATAAAATGAAAAGGAAAATTAAAGAACACCAAAAACAAAAGGGAAAATAAAGTGAAAAGAAAATGAAAAAATAAAATAAACCGATTAATTAAGTGACTTGGGTTTTTCTTTGGAAATTGATTGTGCTCCCCGACAACGGTGCTAAAAACTTGATGTGTCTGGTTTTAGTAATTATAGAGATGTCATTTTTCCCGGTGCCAAAAACTTGATGCGTTAATTTTAAAACATTGGTTTTAGGAAAAAAACTGATTTTACTAAACCTTTTTTAAACAAGATTTAAATTTTTTAGTAAACGATAAATACTTAGAAACTAAAACCAACACATAGGCAGAGAACCTGACGTGTGTAGTATAGTTTTCTAGGGTAAATACTGAGTATCATATTCCAAGTGAACACACTTTCCCCTACTCAACCTTTGATCAAATAACTAATCGGGTTAGAAAGAAAAATAAAACGGAGGGTTTCTATGAAAAATAGGTTTTAAAAAAGATAAAGTAGTAGAGATATTAAACATGCACATCTTAGGACCCCCCGTATAAGTAGTAAATTTTATTATTAGAAACAATATTAAGTTGAATTATCTGTGAGGAGGACATGAGTGAACTTGAAATGTTTTGCTCTATGAGCTGAGAAGCGATGAATAATATAGCTTCCAAATGCGCGTCACCGCATAACTGTGAAGGTTCACTGGATGAGCCTTGCATTTACAAGTGCTTCCCAAACCGCGGTAAAGCCACAAGTCCTCTAACTTATCTTCTAAATTAAAAACGGAGGCTTGACTTTTGACCAGGAACACCGTACACCTCCCTTAGCCCTCGCGTTCCGTACCGAATGATCTCTTCTTATAGTCAGCCCCAGCAACAGTGTATCCCCTAAGTAGGTTAACGACTTTGAACACCGAAGGATCACTCTTATAGTCAGCCTAGGCAGCATGTATCCTCCATTGGTTAATGGTTTTGTACTAACGAGAACTAGATATAATACTTCTTGTTTTGTTTATCTGAAAACGTGACAACTTAAATGTTTATTGCGCCCAATAAAGATAAGTTAATTTAGTGATTATGTAACCTAACAAACTCAACCCATAACCTTTCGAGATGAATGAAATCCTTAACAAAGGTGGAACATAATCCCATAGAATCCGAGGATCACTGGTGCACCCGTAGGGAATCCGCCCTTTGCCAAAAAAGTCACTCATTCATCTAGTATGAACCAGAAATGTGTCACTCAGATATGTTCCACTTCAGAAGCCATTGCTTAGAACCCGGTTTGGATATCATAAGCCCGAATGATCTATCTCACTACCAGTTTCCTTGCCTTAGATCTAGATCGGGACTAACAGAAGCTGATCAAACCCCATGATAGTTTATTTTATTAATTAAGTTAGGGCTGATTTTAAAGGTTTGTCAAGTTAATCATTAATTGAACCGGTCACAAATAAACAAACAAGAATTAGTCAAGTAGAAAACGCACTAAATAACTAAAAATAAACTGCTACTAATAATAAAAGTCTACAAATTGAAGTGGGTTTGAAAGATACAACCATAATAAATGATCAACATAAGAACATGGTTGCTCATAAACAAGCCTTCCAACCTCTTGGTGCTATATATCTAGTGTCATTCTCACGACCCTTGGTGTTTTATTGCATGTACTAGTCTACGATTCCATTCTCGGCCAAGACAATCAAGGTAGGACGAGGCCTAACGTTGGTGGGATGGCCCTAAGGCCTCCCACAAAACCCCAAGATCTCTGGAAGAAGCTTGGAAGTCGGCCCAAGAAGGGATGCCAAATGATTGAGTTGAGTTTGCTATTTATAGGCAAATCAGGCAGTGCACGGCCATGCCAGAAGAGTGGCACGGGAGTGCAAGTGCCAGCAGTTGTTTTCTTGCTCCCCAAGTTTGCTGCTTTGTCTTCTAGTGTTCAGGGCCATCGTTCAATTGTGCATGGGCGTGCTGGGTCAGTCCCGGACCGAGTTTATAATCGTTTAAGCCCTGAAAAGGTCTTTACACGTATGGGAAACATGCTGCAAGTCTGGTATCCTCAGGAATCTCAGGTGTTTAGCTGTTTTGCTTGAAAATCGTTCCTTTTTGGGTTGGAGCTCCAATTTCCTGAAAAATACAAATAGGAACGATTAATCACTTTAATCATCAATTTAAGCCCAATTTTGCCCTATTATGAGACTAATTATGAATGTTTTATATGTGTAAATTACAGCACAACATATATCTAAGTAATGCTTTCTATGCTTTGTTTTCTTGCAACTTACTTCACTTGGCACTCTTCATCGACAGATTATGTCTTCTATTTAAAGAGATGAGAAACGATTTGTTTATTCTCCCTTGTATTCACTACAGGATAACGGGGAGAAGCATCTTTGCATGGTTATGTGTATCTATGTCAAGTTGCTTGCTTTTTAACTTTCCCGCTTGCTAAGATCCTAGATTTCTTTCTAGAAATCTGGAATCTAAATCTAAAAATGATGAACTCCGTTTCCTTTTGATTGGTGTTTCTGAATGTTTTGCAAGGAGTGCAGTAGGATCCTCGGATATCCTTCTTCTGAGATTGAATCGGGAACTAGGGCTCATATCTCTAAGAGGTTCATTTTCTCCTTTATAGATCTCACTACAATATGTTTCTCGTAAATACATAATGAAAGGGCTTTAGTTTTACCTTTTCTCGGAAGATTTCTGACCCTATCTCCTAGTGTGAGAAAGATTGTTCCATGATTGTATCTAATACTTTAGTCTTCATCTTCTTTGTGGACTTTTCTGCTATATTTACTTTCATAGCTTCTCTCATCATTTCTATGAAACTTGTCTTTTATATATAGTCCATTTTAGAAGACTTGTATAACACAACTAGTTTTCTATGTTTGGTTAAGGAAAAACTTCAGTTTCTGGACTTTGCAATGTCTCTTCAACCTTTTCAGCCTCATGATTTTCTAGACTTCTTCATGTGAGTGTTATGTTGCATCTTTCTTCTTTTTTTGTTGGTCAGCAGTATGGGAGGACTTCTTTGACATTTTAGTGGGTTTCTCCACAGCCCCTTGCACCATATTAAGTGTTTTCTTTGTATGCACAATGGTTGCATCCCTTTTCTTTTTTACCTGTTCTAGTCCTTTGCCAATTTCTTGTGCAGGCTTGTTCCATTTATCTGCTTGCTCCTTGATTTTATCTCTGATCTTCTCATTTTTTGCATCAAACTTTTTCCCATTTATCTTGTTGACGCTTTCCAGTAGCTTTTGACTATTGTTTTGCTTTGTTTGTTCATGGATCAGTTTGAATATTTTGTTGAGTTGTTCAGTTGTAGTATTTTCAAGCTTGTTTAGTTTGCTTGTAATCTGTTCCATATAATCTAATAATTTTTTGATATCAGATTTCTAGGATTTTTTATTCTTTATAAAAATGTCCAAGTTGTTGTTTAATTCTTTCTCCTTATCTAATTCTTTGTTATTTCTATATATAACATCCTACATATTCTTTAGAGAAACCTTGACAATTTCAGCAAAAATCTGAAATTCAGATTTTGACGATGTCAAGTCTTGGGTTAATTTGTAACAACAAATGTTCTTGCTAATTTACCAAAAGAAAACACATTCTCTTCTGTTGTTGGTGGATGCTACACATCATCCAAATATGGTGTAGAAGTGCTGCCATCACCTGATTGTTGCACCTCATGCATTATTAGATTTTTACTTATTTCCTTGCACATTCCATGAGGTCTGGCCAAGAGTAACACTTCCATGGTATCTACAAGTTGAAATGTTGATTACCTTATCTGGTTCAGATTTAGGGCTGAAATGCATAGTGCCTTCAATGGGTGGTATCTATGTGGTTCAGGGTGAGGGATAGGCTCTGAATAATAAATGGTTTCCTTAGAATCTCTTTGTGTACTGGTGATTATGGACTGGTCTGCTAGAGGGGTAGTTTGGGAATTTTCTTGAGACTTAGAACTTGAGTTGTTTAAGCTATTGCTATCTTGTTTGTTTATAATCCTTAGGTGATTCTTCAAATATGGAGAGTTTTTTGGTATAACAGAAATCATACATACGGTAAGGTTGGGAACTTGATCTTCCTCTTCCAATTTTGAAACTTTGTCCTTCCAGGCTAACACTTTTGTAGAAGTGAACATGATCTCATCATCATTAAACTGCATTTTTGCATCTTCTAGTTTCTTAGCAATTGAGAGTAGCCACAAGCTGGGATAGTGAATGTGACTTCCAGTCTCCTTTTCTCCCCTCTTTGTTACTTTTGTATCAATGCTCCTTCTTATAGGCGGTTACCTCTAGGGTTGTATTTATTTGAAAATGTTCAAGCGGTACCTTCGGGACCGTATTTATAGTCGGTTACCTTCATGATCGTATTTAGTAGAGGATGTTCACGTGGCACCTTTGGGTCCGTACTTATAGGCGGGTACCCCCGGGGTCGCATTTCAGGCGGTACCTTCGGGTCCGTACTTATTGATGGTTAGCTTTGGGGCCATATTTCAAGTGGTACCTTCGTGTCCGTACTTATAGGTGGTCACCTCCAGTATCGTATTATGTGGATGTGTGTTTGATGTTGTTAATTGAGGAAGACCAAGTATGTGATGCTTGATGTGCATGTATAGTTAGAGAATGTCTATACAATCTTCCATTACTTCTATTGTCGTTATATAGTTTATTGAAGTTGTGTTGGGTGTTTGAACCAGTTGAAGAATGGTTATTTATTTGTTTACTTTGTGAGGTGAACCGAATGTTATCTTTTTATGAAAAACAAATACTTATTTATTTCTTTCAAAACTTGAACTCACTCAGCGTAACTAACTTTTATATACATGTTAGATTGAATTCGGGTTAAAGCGAGATGGATGACCCCTTGGCTATTGCATTGAGCTACCTGGCTTTGGAAGATGACATTTCTAGTCGAGGACTCCAGTTTGTTTAGGTGTAGCATTTTGACACCTCATGATAAATTATCATATTTTTAGTTTCTAGAAAATAAACTATTTTCTTATTTTTATTAATTTAAATTGTTTTAATCATGAATAATTTATAAAAAAATTCATTTTTGAAGATTTTAATCTCAAAATTTTAGGATAATTATTTCTAAGCATTCTAATCTGAAGTAAAAATTATTTGTACAGAAAAGATGTATTTTTATTGGTTTTTCTATTTTTAATCATTTTAATATGATTTAAATGCATGAAATCAGTTTTAAATATAAATAAATTTAGAAAATTTATGAGAAAATTATTTTCATTGATTTACATTAGAACATATTCATTTTTATAAAAATAATATTTTTTGGATCATATCTTGTATTATTAGTCTTATTTATGTTTAATTAGACATAATTAATCATTTATTCATTTATACTATATAATATCTTCTATTTTATAAATACTTTTCTTATAAAACAGAGATAGTCCTCTGTTGAAAGTCTTTAAGATCATTTGTTGGATCATTGTGTAACTCATAATTATTTGTTTCAATATATATGATTATTGTATTTATTTACAATAATTAGTTATAGTAATTAACTAAATTATTTTGCCTTAACTATTCAAAACATATTTTATCTAAATATTCAATTGGTAATAATTATATTACCTAAACCACATTTACAAACTTGGAAATATTACTTTTGACATACAACTTTTACATTAATGCGATTTATCATAAAAACTCTAATTCCCCAAATCGACTTAGCAAACCCTAATGCCTTAGACCCTAGATACTTTAGACTCTTAGACATTTCCTTATTAGTATTCATATACATTATAGGTTGAATTCCTCGGAATTCCCATTACTTAGCTCACGACCGCTTAAGTTGGATTTTGATCGCTTTCGCAAACTGTGAGTATATCTTTCCTCCTTTTCATGTTTTACTCTTTTAGGGCTATTCATGTACACTATGACTAAATGTTATTCTTTCACTAAATGCAATTCTCATGTGTGTTTGCTTTATGTTAATTTGTGTGTCTAATACTTGTCAAAATCATTAACCTTTGAGGGCCTGGCATTTCAATGAATAGTACTATGGTATATACCCCTTGTGACTCTGTTGAGAGACCTTGATCATTGTCTTGTGATTCATTATACTTAAATATGGTTTGATTCTTGATACTTGATTCTTAGGGTTGATTTTGAACGGATATTACTTATTACATAATTGCAAATGGTATAACACATGAATTGCTAAACACTTTTTATACTATATGTATTCAAAACAGGGTATGCTCACCAATACATTTTTGTATTGACAAAACCATTTTCGTACATGTTTCAGATTGTTCTGAGATCACTTTTAAGCTTTTGGAACTTAGTCTTAGATTTGAGATTTATTGTATTTCGGCTTTAGTTGCCACTTTAGAATTTTGTATCTTGTAATTTCTGTTAATGTAATAAACTATTCAATTCAATGTATCAATATTTAGACTTTTAGTCCATGAGCTATTGATCAATCGTCACTACGTGACACCTCGATGTTTCCGCCATCGGTTGGGGTGTTACACCGCCTTTTCTAGTCCTTGAATTCTAGCCTGTTTAATCATCCACTAGAATGATTCCATTTTAATCTCTTCCAACAGCATAGGTGTTGTAGTAGAGACATTTGCAAATACCTAATCGTTCCATTTCAGCCATATTTTCCAAAAGACCAGCAGAATCACAGCATACACCACCTTTTTTTTCTTTGTATCTCCGTTGAGCATTTAACAAGACTTCAGAATATTATCAATCGGGTCCTCCCTTTTGAAGTCGTCAACTTTCAGCCACTCGCTTACATTCCACCACAAAGCTCTAGCCCACAAACATTTGATGAATAGGTGTTCCAACGATTCCGGTTCCAATCCGCAGCGATGACATAGACCTTTTCCTACCTGGATACCTCTAAATGATAGGGTAACCGCCGTTGGGATTCCTTGTTTGACCATCCTCCAAACGAAACAATTAAATTTCAAAGTGGCAATCTTACTCCAGACGAAATCAGATGACGAACTCAGCTGCCAAGCTTGACCGATCAGCAGTTCACGAACCAATTTAACCAAAAAATCCAGACTTGAGTAGTTAGTAAATCATTTCCAGTCATCATTTTCTAAGCTAATCTTTTGTTTAATTAACAACGTCCAAAGCCAGCATGCCTCCACCCATTCCGAAGATGATACGGGAATCCTAGATCATGGAATATCCCACCACACCATACCATTGATTCGCTTGTAACAGTCGCTAACCTTCGGTTCTATTGGCTTACACAAAGGGAACAGAGTAGGAATTTCATTCTTCAGCAGCCCATCACCACACCAATCGTCTTCCCAGAAACGAGTTGTATCTCCTGACCCGACAGAACATTTAAATTTGGACTGCAAGTCGATTCCCCTGTTGTTAAAATCTTTCTGCACATCGATTATGTTGTACCAAGTACCCCTGCCATATTTTTTACACGGGATAAAACCGGAACCACTCCCACCATATAACGCTTTAATTACCCTGCACCACAACTGATCATTTGCCGATTTAAACCTTCACAACCATTTAACAAGTAAAGCCAAATTAAGATCTTCTATGCTACCCATTCCCAAGCCTCCTTTCTTTTTCGGTTTGATGATATTATCATGCGCGATCCATTTGATCTTATTGCTTGTTGATGAACCACCCCATAGGAATCTTCTCCGCAAACCTTCTAGTGTGTTAATAACTCCAGCCGGAGCCTTGAAAAGAGATAGGAAATAATTGGGAGCCGCACCAAGAATCGCTTTAACAAGAACCGCTCTACCTGCAAAAGAAATAAACTTTGTTTTCCAAAGAGAGAGTTTAGCTTGAAATTTCTCGATCACCGGTCTCCAACTACAAATCCTTTTCATACTACATCCAACTGGCAACCCCAAATAAGTAAATGACAGTGCAACTTTATTACATGTCAATAGAGCCGCCATTTCCTCAATCACCACATTAGCCACATTAACACTAAAGAGATTACTTTTTTGTAAGTTAACATTCAAACCTGAGGCTAGGGAGAAGCATCTAAGAATTCTATTTAAATTCTGTACATTTTCACTCGACCAATGCCTAAGAAATAGTGCATCGTCCGCATAGAGAAGGTGAGAAACTACGGGTCCACCATCTGGGAGTTGCATTCCCACGAACGAACCAGCCTCAACCGCCCTTGTCATCATGACATGCAAAGTTTCCATTACCATAGTAAAGAGAAATGGGGATAGCGGGTCTCCTTGCCTTAGACCTCTCTTAAGTTGAATCTCCTCCGTAGGCGCACCATTTACCAAAACCGTAGTTCTGCCCGTGACTAACATACCCATCACCCAATTCTTCCATTTTGTAGGAAAAACCCATATGGTGCATCATACTGAGCAAAAACTTCCATGATACACAATCATAGGCCTTCTCAAAACCTATCATAAAGAGTAGAAGCTTTCTTTTAGTCCTCTTTACCCACGAAATTACTTCATGCGCTATTAACAGACCATCAAAAATGTTTCTCCCATTGATAAACGCCGATTGTACCGGGGATATGACACTATCAATAACCTTTTTCAGCCTTGCCACGAGAACCTTTGAGATGATCTTTCTAATTACACCTATGAGTGAGATTGGCCTAAAGTCCGAAAAGGCCAACGGATCATTAACTTTTGGGATTAACACCATAAAGGAGGCATTACATGTTGGGTGTATCGATCCATGAATGAAAAATTCATCCATAATATTAAGAACATCCTGCTCAAAAGGCGACCAATAATGCTTCACATACTCAAAAGAGAAACCATCCGGGCTGGGTGATTTTTCGCCACCACAATCCCAAATCGCCTCTCGCACATCCTCCTTTGTGAATGGGACAATGATTATGGAACATTTGACTTTGTACTTTCACTTGAATATCCCTCATATTTTGAGGATTTCATATTAAATGTTTGTTTTTCCGATGTGCACACTTTAGGATTTTGTTATTAAAGAGATTTAGTGAGTTTTTGTTCTTTTTAGAAATGATGATCCAACTCGAGCAAGAAGTGCACTCGTAAAATTAGAACTAGGTTTTATAAGTTACCGAGTGTTGATCTTTCACAAATTTTTTCTTGAAAAACGACTTATCCAGTTTATAGTAATATATTTTGTCACTTCATATTAATTTATCTATTACATGAAGCTCCCGGGGATAAACTAGATTTTTAAATAATGAAATAGAGACAATAATGTTATTGTCACTATTTCAAATATATTTTGGTGTTTGGCAGAGTAGCTTGAACTATTAATAAAATGTATAAAATGACAAAATGGGCATTAACTAAAAGCTTGTATACATGTTTTTTTTTATTTGTTTTTATGATAAAACGGGTATTTCTGTCATTTACTCATTAAAAGCTTGTATCTAGTGGCAGCTTTTTCTTAAACGCTAGTATTAGTAGCGTTTTAATATAGAGCTTTTTTCTTTTAACCTAAAAGCTTTAAGCTCCTTTCAACCAAACAAGACTTTTTATTAAGTAAGAGTTTTTTTTTCTTAAAAGCTTGAAGTTCGAAGCTCATAAAAGTTTTTTGCCAAGAAGTACCAACCCAAATACTTGTTTTCTTTTTACTAAATTTCCGATATTTGTTATATTCTGTGTGAATTATTGAACATGGGACCAAAAATGAACATATAAGGTTAGAGGGCAAGTTTTGTAATTTATATATTTTTTATTTATACAACAAAGGCTAGCAAGTACTTAACCATTTATTGATTGAAGAACGAGTCTGATGCAAATTGGATCGGAGGGACATGATATTTAGCGTAGCCTTTGACCAATACCATAATGATTGAGGTGTTAATTATGCCCAGCCTCAACGGCAAGTTGAAACCTGGACGCTCAGCGGTTGTTTATAGTGAGGTGGAGACGAGGCGCCTTAACGTCCCCATTCCTCTCCCATCAATCCTCAAATCTTCGTTTCATGTGGCCGATGGTCCCACCACCTCTGCCACTTCCAATCCAGGTCTTTAATTCAATTACTATTCATTTTTCTTTTCAATTCCTACATCAGAATTCAACCACCAATGCATGCAGATGAAATCGCGAAGCACTTTCCAAAGCTGTTTGGGCAGCCATCCGCATCCTTGAAAGCAGGAGGCTCTTTACCAAATAAGAGTCTAAACATTGGTATCGTTCTGTCCGGAGGACAGGCTCCTGGTGGACACAATGTCATTGCAGGAATTTTTGGTAATTTTCTGAATCTCCTCATCATCCGTCATATACATTCATCACATGATACTTTTCCTGTGCTTGGCTGGACTACAGACTACATACAGACTCGGACTCATGGAAGCACAATATGTGGGTTTAAAGGTGGCCCTCTGGGGATTTTGAAATGTAAATATGTTATCTTGACTCATGAGTTTGTCTATCCTTACAGAAATCAGGTAAGGTTTCAATTACTTTCGGCACCCCAATATTTCAATTCTTACAGTATTGTAAATCGGTAAATACTACATGTACAATATATATATATATATTTTAAGCAATATATGGATGGTAATTTGTAGGGTGGCTTTGATATGATCTGTAGTGGAAGAGACAAGATTGAAACACCTCAACAGGTATATATACACTTTTTTTTTTTTTTTTCAAATTGCAATGCCTTAAATTATCATCAACATAGGTTTGTTAATGAGATTGTAATTTCTCGCAGTTTCAAGAAGCTCAGGAAACTGCCAAGATGCTTGATTTGGATGGAATTGTAGTCATTGGTGGAGACGACTCGAATACAAATGCTTGCCTGCTAGCAGAAAACTTTAGGTCTTATATTTTGTTTCTTCTTAAGTAACCAACTAACATGTACATTTGAATAATTTTTATGTCTTTAATTGTTGAAGAGCTAATGGCTTGAAAACTCGGGTCATTGGATGCCCAAAAACCATTGATGGTGACTTGAAGTGTAAACAAGTTCCAATAAGTTTTGGGTTTGACACTGCGTGCAAGGTAATACACCTGTCGAACGAATATTATGCACCTAAAGAAACTTTTACTGCATAGATGTAAGTTGCAGCAGTGTTCTATTATTGAAAAGTTTTTTTTCTATGATATTATTCGCTATGCAGATATATTCAGAAATGATAGGAAATTTGATGGTCGATGCACGGTCCACTGGAAAGTATTATCACTGTAAGTTTGCATGTTCCACGCATTCTAGTTTTATTTGTGCACTCTGTCAAATAGTTTTATTCTTGTTCCAAATTGTTACTTAAACTGCAGTTGTAAGGTTAATGGGTCGAGCTGCATCACACATAACTCTGGAATGTGCACTGCAGACCCATCCAAATATAGCAATTATCGGAGAAGAGGTATCCTTCTCTTATGTTATCTGAATTCAAATTTCAAGAAATAAAGTCGATGGTTGATTCATTTTGTTGCAGGTTGCTGCCCTAAGGCAGACTCTGAAGAGTGTTACAAATTATATAGCAAATGTAATATGCAAACGCGCAGATGCTGGTTACAATTATGGTATTATCCTCATACCAGAAGGCCTGATTGATTTCATTCCAGAGGTATAATAATATTAATATTAATTGAAATTAAACTGGATCATTTATTGTACATTATGATTGATATGTAGGTGCAACAACTTATCGCAGAGCTTAACGAAATTATAGCCCATGATGTTGTTGATCAAGGAGGAGCATGGAAGAAGAAACTTAGGAGCAAGTCGCGTGAGCTCTTTGAAATTTTACCAAAAGCAATCCAGATTCAACTGCTACTAGAAAGAGACCCTCATGGAAATGTGCAGGTTGTTGCATAACTAAATTTGATTATTTAAGTACACAACGGGTTTGGTTCATTGTTTTTTCGGCGATAGGTTTCCAAAATTGAAACAGAAAAGATGCTCATTCAAATGGTAGAAGTTGAACTAGAGAACAGGAAAAAGCAGGGTAAATATAACAAGGATTTCCATGGGCAGCCACACTTTTTCGGGTAAGCAATACTTTTTTTTTTTATTCTCATAATGAAGTAGAATACATGTACTTTCGGTATGGGACAATATGATTCGGATAGAAAATCGGTTGGCTCAAGAAAAGCAACGAATGATGGTAATATTTATAAATTCAATATAGTATAACTTAAAAACATGCTTCTTTAAATACAAGATTTTATAATCCATACTTCTTATTCTATCATAGGGAGTTAAGGAAGACTGTCCGAATTAGGGTGGGCGGGCGCTACCTCCGACTCCAATCAACTCCCCTGATTTTTCATCAATACTGCACTGCCGCATCACTTTACTGATTTATTTCATGGACACGCAAATTTGACCCTGAACTACCCAACTCATTAAAAACAAAATCCCCCACACACAGTGCGTTAACTAGGACCCATGACTACTTCACGAGACCACTACCTATGAACAACCCGTGAAGCTCCCCGCCCTACCCTTATAAAAGATTGGTCAAAAGTTTTCTATAACTGGTTATACAAAATTAAACATATGAAAATTAACAAAAACATAAATAAATAAAGAAAGTTAAACACAAAAATAGGCCGACATGGACCAGGCCCGTGGAAGGTTAAATTAATGAACACCCATACAATGAAGGTTAAATTAATGTTTGTAGAAATTAAATAATAAAAAAAAAAGGTCATGGTTCCATGATTGCTAAAAAAAGTGTGTTGGTGCAGTTACGAAGGCAGGTGTGGTTTGCCATCCAATTTTGACTCAAACTACAGCTATGTTTTGGGTTATGGTGCTGCAGCTCTGCTTCATGGAGGGAGGACAGGATTGATTACCTCAGTTAGCATTTCGTCTTTTTCTTCTTTCAGATAATAATAATAATAATAATAATAATAATAATAATAATATTAACATATCATGCTAATGCTAATGCTAATGCTAATGCTAATGATAATGGTAATAGTTGTCTTATCAAATTCAGGTGGCAAATTTAGGAGCTCCTGTCAAAGATTGGACAGTAGGTGGAACACCATTGACATCTTTAATGGATGTGGAGAGGAGACACGGTTTGGTCATGTTTCATGCTTAATTCATATATATAAGTACTAATGCATATGAAATATATATATATATATATATATATATATATATATATATATATGTTAACATCGCTGTTACAAAGTTTGCGTTGTTTATTTTTTTTAAAAATATTCTTTCGGCGCTTTTTTTTTATTTTTTTGGCCCAAAACGCTTGAAAACATGTATGTTACCTTGTGTATTTTTTCAAAAAAAAAAAACTTTTTTAGATGGTTTTTTGGCGGGTTTTCAGAGTTTTCTTAACTCGAGTGGGTTTTCAATTTATACTTTCCCTATATATATATAGGGGAAAGTTAATTTGAGAACACCTATATTTCGTGCGAACCGTGAGAACGGCATCTAAAACCATTCAAATTCAAAATTTCTTTTTACACTTGTCTTTATTACTAAAATACAATCTCAAAAACACAATTTACGCGTAAAAATTCAAACGTATACGAAAATAATTTGTTTTTACACATGTGTAAATTTACTGTTTATACATGTGTAAACTGTTTCATTTACACATGTGTAAAAAGTTAACTTGAAAGTGTTTTTGCAAGAAAAGATGAATTATTTGGAAAGAAAATTCATTTATTAATGTTGTATTTTGATTATAATGAGGTTTGTATTAAAAAATTTGATTTTGATTGATTTTTTTACTTGTTCTCACGGTTCTCACAATATTTAGCGTTCTCAAGATAACCCTCCCCTATATATATATATATATATATATATATATATATATATAGGGTTATGATACTTTGAGAACTCGTGAGAACTCGACGTAAAATGCGGAAAAAAAATTTGCACACTCGTGTAAAAACACGTAACCCCCGCTGTAAAAAAAATTAAAAAAAATACATTAATTTACGCCAAATTACACCGGTGCAAGGGATTTTTATCCACGTATAAGTATATTAATATTTTATTCATTATTTTATTGTTGATTAATTATGGACCACATATTCATTTTTTATTAAAAAAAGTATGTGATTATAAAGTGAGTTCCTATGGTTCACAAAACTCATAGAAGTATATATATATATATATATATATATATATATATATATATATATATATAGTGCAAGGTTCAATAGGGAACCTTAAAAAAGTGGGGAATTGGGGAACCATGCATTTAACATGTTAAATGTATTTTAAAAATTCAATTTAACATGCAAAAAAAAATATTTTTTTCAAAAATTTCTTCAGAGCTTTTGAATATAAACATGTGTAGAAGCTAAATAAATAAAAAAAATTAGTTTTTGTAAAAAAATTTTTTACCTTTTTTTAACTAATTTTAAGCATTTTTTAATTTTCTTATTTTTTTGATTTTTTGTCAAAAGGACTTCTACATACATTTATATATAAAATCTCCAATTAAACTTTTTGATAAAAATGATTTTTTACATGTTAAATTTGATTTTTTATGATATATATATATATATAGGGAAGGGTTAGAATGAAAACCAAAAAAATTTGAAGAAACTCATGGAAACCTCATCATAGCCATTGATCTCTAAGATCAATGGCTCTTGTTTAATCAAGCTTATTATATTCATTAAATTGTATACTAGTGGACAAAAAAAGGGTATAATGGACAAATGACATTTTTCTGAAAAAAACATCTATGAGAAGTTGACCTGACACATGTCAAATCATATCTCTCATACTTTTGTGACCATTGTCCTAAATCTGTCAGGACGTCGTGTTACATACGTTAAAACTGCACATACTCTGGTCTCATATGTGATGTCTTGTTGCATACACTAAAACAGATAGAATGTATAAAATCACTTAAAAACTGTACAGAACAAAAAACATTCAAAAGTACACAAGAATGTTTCTTACAAATATTAAAAACAATTAAAACGGTCATTACAATCAACAAATGCTAAAAAAAAAACTATCATAAAATTTTTTTTGTCTACACTTCATTCTTGATAATCATCTTCATCTTTAATGCAACATATATGTTCACCTGCAAAAAGAAAACAAAATCATCAATTTACATGTAACCCCCCCCCCCCCCCCCCCCCCGTATTAACATATGCAACTAGTGTTGAAAGTAAACATTGTTTTATCCATTTAGTTATAAAAAATTATCAAACTTAACTTAGGAGGAATGTTATAAAAACTGCATAGATGTGTATCATACGCAACATAGATTCACTAGTTTTTAAAATTCACTACTTTTTTATTCAAAAGCTTAGATGTGTATCATACGCAACATAGATTCACTACTTTTTAAAATTCACTACATTTAAAAAAAAAAAACTGTAACTTAGTTCTGTTACATACGAAACAGACGCAACATAGATTCACTACTTTTTAAAATTCACTACTTTTTTATTCAAAAGCTTAGATGTGTATCATACGTAACATAGATTCACTACTTTTTAAAATTCACTATTTGTATCATACACAACTGCATAGATGTGTGTCATACGCAACTTAACAAAAGTGTGTACCATTGCACACACTCCATCTGAATTTACTTTTTAAAATTCACTACTTTTTTATTCAAAAGCTTAATTCGTCATCAACAAAAACGTGTTCTTCAACAACAACAACAAAATAATAATAATAACAATAATTACAACAAACCATTAAAATAGATAATACCCTTCCTTAGTAACATGTTAACTGATATGGTTTGTGAAAATTAGATTAAAAAAATATTTAAGAAAAAAAGATACAGTGTTACATATGAAACAACATACTTCAGATTTTAATTCACACACATCTATAGAGTCCAAATCTGGTCCAAATCATATAAATAACAAATTAATTAAATTCCACATTATTATTCAACCAAAAAACAGCCAAAAAAAACTTAAAAACATAAAATAAAAAAATTCATAATATTACCGAGTAAAAAAAACTAAAATCCTCATAACGAAAAATACCAAAAATTCATCAAATTCAACATATCATTTCATCACAGTAGACTTAAGAAAACATTTAATTTGACCTACCTTTTAATTTGTTGTAGCAAGAACAAAGAATTTACAAAACTTGCCTAAAATCCATTCATCGCAGTTGACATAAAAAACATTTTTTTTGAAAAAAAAAAAACAATATGGCCATATTAATATATACAGCCTCATATATATACACACACATCAAATAATTAATGAAAAGAATAAGAAGCTTGAGATTAAAATACTAAATCTAATCTTTATTTTCTTGCTCCTTCCTGCCAATGGGGTAAAGTAACAAAAAAATGACATGAAGACGGTGGTGGATGATGGTGGATGGAGGATGGGGACAGTGGTGGATGATGGTGGATAGAGGATGGGGACGGTGGTGGATCAGCGGAGGAGATGTAGGATGGGGACGGTGGTGGATGGAGGCTCGATAGTGGTGGTGGATCGATGGTGGTGGTGGATCGATGGTGGATGGGGTGGATCGATGGTGGATGGGGGATGGGGATGGTGGTGGATGGAGGAAGGGGATGGTGGTGTGATTATTATTCTTAGATAGAGATAAGAGAGAGAGAGAGAGATGGAGAGAGAAAGTGTGTGTGTGTGTGTGTGTGTGTGTGAAAGAGATAGGGATATTGTTTATATAGAAGGGATTATAAAAAATTCAAATGTTTAAATGGGGGGAAAGATAAAATGACTAATATAACCCTCAAGATATAAAATAATATATTGTTAATGGGGTGATGTGGAACAATTAGAGCCACTAGATGGGTTTCCATGGGTTTCTTCAAATTATTGGATTTTCATTAAATACTTGTTATATGGTAAACTCTGGAAACTCTAAGTTCCCGACTTTTTTTTTTATATGAAAATTTTTGGGTATGTAATATACATGATTTTAAGCATTTTTGGCCAAAAAAAAATGGAAAAAGCGCCGAGCCATTTTTTTTAAAAAAAATAAAAAACCGTCTTCGGGTAACAAATGGTTAACACGTGTTAGTTTAGCTTAACATGTGTTAGTCAAAACTTTAATTTTTTTTAAAAAAAACTACTCGACGCTTTTTTGATTTTTTTGGCTCAAAATGCTTAAAATCATGTATATTACATACCCTATATTTTTCAAAATTAAAAAAATTAGGAAGTCAGAGTTTTCAGAGTTTACCATATAACAAGGGTTTCCACATTATCCTTTCCCTATATATATATATATATATATATATATATATATATATATATATAGGGGGCGGTTATTCTACAAAGTAAAAGAAACGTGCAAAGGATGCGAAGGATATTTGTACATTTACGTAATGTTTTTTATGTTCATGAAAGCATTACGTAATTATCATTACGTAATTATCATGCACTTTGTACATGATAATTACGTAATGATAATTACGTAATATTTTTTATGTTCATGAAGGCATTACGTAATTATCATTACGTAATTATCATGTACAAAGTGATCATTCGCATCCTTCGCACGTTTGTATTACTTTGTATTTGATCATGCCCTATATATATATATATGAGTTAATAGCCATTTTAGTCCCTGGGGTTTGGGCCAGTTTGCCACTCCAGTACAAAAGTTTATTTTTTTGCAATTCCTTCCCTGAGGTTTGGATTTTGTTGCCAAATTCGTCCTTTTCACTAACCCAGTTAAAAAATG
This sequence comes from Ambrosia trifida, assembly GCA_028751855.1. Taxonomy (NCBI): domain Eukaryota; kingdom Viridiplantae; phylum Streptophyta; class Magnoliopsida; order Asterales; family Asteraceae; genus Ambrosia; species Ambrosia trifida. The sequence continues at coordinate 154,177,840 of CM054123.1, forward strand.
TCGTTAATGTCAGGGGTATTTTTGTCTTTTTACTTTCAATTTAAAATTTTAATAAAAAATCTTACACCACCTCACCCCTACCCTACCCCACCCCCCTCTCTCTCTCTCTCATTATGCATTGTTCATCCTTCCAAAAGCACTCTGGTTTTTAGATCATTGAACTGTTTTGAAGATAGTATACCAACCAACTACACAGTCTACTTTCTCTCTCTCTCTCTCTCTCTCTCTCTCTCTCTGCAGCAATAGCAATAATCATAATAATAATAATAATAATAATAATAATAATAATAATAATAATAATAATAATAATAATAATAATAATAATAATAATAAATCTAGATTCTAGAATGGTGCCTCCATGTTCAACGATGTGGTTTCAAAACCTGAACAATGAAACCAGGGTCCTATAACGCTATACGGGACACATGATTCGCAATGTCATTCGAACATAAAGCTATGAAACTGCTGGCGTTACAGCAGAGATACGCTAATCGACGTAGCAACAGTTTCCGAAACCAATCGCCGTTAGATTCAGTTACAGATGGAGGTAACGCCGTTAAATCTCCGTTAAGTATTATCTGGTTACTCCTTCATTGTTTATGCTGTGTTATTAGTCTAGTCCTTGGATTTAGATTCTCTCGGTCAATATTTTATTTACTGTTCACAACTTCATCAATTAATAATCTGTACACCTCCACAACGACGTCGTTTGGAGGCGCAACTGATATCGCTGAAACGCTGTCGTTTACTACCTCTCGCCTGTTACCTCTCGCTGAAACGCTGCCGTTCGATGGTTGCAGGTTGTGCTCGGAATAGGGCTCGGGTTTGACTGATTATAAATAACCGGTGGTACACCCACCTGGTCGGAAAAGAACGAGGGTGCAAGAGTTCGACCGGTTTATACCATTAACGAGATTTTTAAATGCCAAATTCGTCCCTGAGGTAAAAAGACAAAAATACCCCTGACATTAACGACCTTTTTTAACTGGGTTAGTGAAAAGGACGAATTTGACAACAAAATCCAAACCTCAAGGAAGGAATTGCAAAAAAATAAACTTTTGTACTGAAGTGGCAAACTGGCCCAAACCTCAGGGACGAAAATGGCTATTAACTCATATATATATATATATATATATATATATATATATATATATGGGGAAGGTTCAATTGAGAACTCATAGTTAGGGAGAGAACTCGAGAACTGCTACTTAAATTAAAAAAAAAATCATAACTCAAAATTTAAGTCAAAAACCAAAAATCTGGTTCGGAGCTTCTCTTTCCCACGTCATCCCGGTTCAGAAAAAAAATAAAAAAAAATAAAATAAATAAAAAATAGGCGACTTCTAATGCACCTGTGTAGTAAATGTTCCAGTTAGCTTCAGGGTTTAGTTTTTTGGGTTTAGTTTAGCTTTTAGGGTTAGTTTTTTTTTTTAGTTTAGTTTGTAAGGTTTAGGTTTTTGGGGGTGGGGTGGGTAGGGTGGGTTTAGGTTTTTGGGTAGGGGGTTAGGTTTTTTGTTGGGGGTTAGGTTTTTGGTTGTGACGGGTGGGGCTTAGGTTTTTGGTAGGCGGTGGTGGGTGGGGTGGGTTTAGGTTTTTGGGTGGGGGTGGATGGGTGGTTTAGGTTTTTGGGTAAGCGATTTAGGTTTTTTAGTGAGGGTGGGGGTGGGTGGAGTGGAATTAGGTTTTTGGGTGGGGGTAAGTTGGGGGTAGGTGGTTTAGGCTTTTGGGTTATACTATACATGTGCAGTAGCGTTTTTTAGGTGTGTTTTTTAGGTGTGTTTTTTATTTTTTTATTTTTTTTCCGAACGGGTATGACGTGGGAAAGAGAAGCTCCGAACTAGTTTTCTATTTTTTTACTTAAATTTTGAGTTATGATTTTTTTTATTATATTTTTTTGTATTTAATTAAGAGTTCTCGAGTACTCTCAATAAAATGAGTTCTCTATTGAACCATCCCCATATATATATATATATATATATATATATTTAAACATACCTTTATGCAGGCAAGTTTAAGCCCGTCATCAAGAAAGCAATGGTGGATCTCCAAGGTATAAACTATGGAGCAATTCTCTTAATCGTATAATATTCATATCTAAATTTTGGTTTCATCAGGTGCTCCATTCAAAAAATTTGCGTCTATCCGTGATGATTGGTCTCTAAAGAACCGCTACATCAATCCAGGTACATTCATCAAACTAAAATTATTGTTGTTTATTACATTGTAATCATATAGTTATGGTAATCATGTTATCGCAAAACTGATTATTTACTATAGAGTTGGGAGAAACTGGAAATAAAAAGAGTAGAGAATGATTTTGGTAGCTATATGACTAAGGCATTACTCACGTTTGACTAGTCAATATTGTAAATATAGATAATTGTTAGCATTAATGTTTTGTATTTATCTCTTCCCAAATACAAGGGAAGGGAAGGTTTATATATTGTGACCCATATGGAATAATACGAATCACTTTGAACCACATCATTCTACATGGTATCAAAGCCATCTACCCTAATTTTTTCTTTCCTTCATCCTTGCCGTCAACCTTAACCCCTTGCCCCTTTATTTTTTCTACCGACTCCTTCCAGATTCGATCATGTCATCTCCCATTCATCCCGCGGTAACCGTTTCCAATATCAAGAATTTTATACCCATCATTCTTGATAGCAAAACCAAACATTACAACACATGGGCCGAATTGTTCACAATCCACTGCAAAGCATATGACGTTTATGACCACCTTCAACCTCGTACTCTTGTTGCCGCCTCATCCTCAACCGAACAAGACAAAGAAACCACCCCAAAAACCACCCAACAAGAGTCTTGGGCTCGCATAGACACCATTGTTTACAATGGATCTATGGTACTATCACCCAAGACCTTGTTCACACCATCATGATCACTAATACCACCGCCTATGATGCTTGGTGCCGACTCACAAACCTTTTTCTAGATAATCAAGCCGTCCGAATCATCGCCACTCAAAACAAATTTATCAACACCCGTCTTGAACAATTCTCCAATATTTCTGATTGCTGCCAAACAATGAAACTCCTATATGATCCTATATGATCAACTCACTAGCCTTGGCTCACCCGTCACCGTAAACCAACTTGTCCTCCAAATCCTCATCGGTTTGACCAAACAATATGAGAGTATTTCTCTTGTTCTTCGCCAAACACAGCCCTTACCCGATTTTTACAACATTAGATCTCGGCTATGTCAAGTCGAAGATAGAAAAAATAGTCAAGCCAAACTCTCCGCCCAAACCGCCGGTACCGCACTCAACATCACCACTGACCACTCCAACTACTCCACCGACACCCGTAACAACTCCAGGTCGGACACCAACAACAGAGGGCGGGGACACGGACGGGGCCGGGGTCGTAACGTAACAACTCCGGGGTCGGACACCAATACCGATTACCCTACGCTCACCTCCGAACCGAACCATGACCACCTGCGCCATGTTCGGTATTTCCAAACCAAAACACGTCTTTAACCTTTCCACTACCTCTATCTCACCCGTACCTAAAACTCCCAAAGATGCCTTGTCTGAATCGAAGTGGCATAATGCCATGCAAACCGAAATTAATGCCTTAATTAAAAACACATGGGCCGAATTGTTCACAATCCACTGCAAAGCATATGACGTTTATGACCACCTTCAACCTCGTACTCTTGTTGCCGCCTCATCCTCAACCGAACCAGACAAAGAAACCACCCCAAAAACCACCCAACAAGAGTCTTGGGCTCGCATAGACACCATTGTTTACAATGGATATATGGTACTATCACCCAAGACCTTGTTCACTCCATCATGATCACTAATACCACCGCCTATGATGCTTGGTGCCGACTCACAAACCTTTTTCTAGATAACCAAGCCGTCCGAATCATCACCACTCAAAACAAATTTATCAACACCCGTCTTGAACAATTCTCCAATATTTCTGATTGCTGCCAAACAATGAAACTCCTATATGATCAACTCACTAGCCTTGGCTCACCCGTCACCGAAAACCAACTTGTCCTCCAAATCCTCATCGGTTTGACCGAACAATATGAGAGTATTTCTCTTGTTCTTCAACAAACTCAGCCCTTACCCGATTTTTACAACATTAGATCTCGGCTATGTCAAGTCGAAGATAGAAAAAATAGTCAAGCCAAACTCTCCGCCCAAACCGCCGGTACCGCACTCAACACCACCACTGACTACTCCAACTACTCCACCGACACCCGTAACAACTCCAGGTCGGACACCAACAACAGAGGGCGGTGACGTGGACGGGGCTGGGGTCGGACACCAATACCTATTACCCTACGCTCACCTCCGAACCAAACCATGACCACCTGCGCCATGTTCGGTATTTCCAAACCAAAACACATCTTTAACCTTTCCACTACCTCTATCTCACCCGTACCTAAAACTCCCAAAGATCCTTGTCTGAATCGGAGTGACATAATGCCATGCAAACCGAATTTAATGCCTTAATTAAAAACAAGACTTGGGAATTTGTCCCAAGACGACCTGACATGCATATTATACGTAGCATGTGGCTTTTTCGTCATAAATTTAGATCCGATGGCACTCTTGAACGTTACAAGGCTCGTTTGGTCTGTGATGGTAGAAATCAGGAGGTTGGTATTGATTGTGGGGAAACATTTAGCCCAGTAGTTAAACCGGCTAAAATTCGCACTATCTTGACATTAGCCTTATCTCAGTCTTGGTCCATCCATCAATTGGATGTCACCAACGCCTTCTTGCATGGCAATCTTACTAACACAGTGTAAATGTACCAACCTATGGGATTTAGACTCCGGGACTATCCTGACCATGTTTGTCTACTTAAAAAGTCTCTCTATGGACTTAAACAGGCACCACGGGCATTGTACCAACGTTTTACCGACTTTGTTACTTCTATTGGTTTTATGCAGAGCAGATGTGATAACTCTTTTTTCACATATCATCACGGGGGTGACATCGCTTACTTATTAATTTATGTTGACGACATTATTCTCACTACTTCATCTGATTCTCTACGGATGAAACTCATGGGCAGCCTTGCGGCTGAGTTTACCATGAAAGATCTTGGACCTCACAATTATTTCTTGGATATCTTAGTCACCCACTCAGATTCCACCATGTTTCTCTCTCAGAAGTCATATGCTCTTGATATAATCTCTCGTGCAGGTATGGAGAATTGTAACCCTGTTTCGACACCAGTTGACACAAAACCGAAACTTAGTGCCACATTCAGTGCTCCTTTTGAGAACCCCACTCTCTACCGAAGCCTTGCAGGTGCTCTTCAGTATCTGACATTCACCAGACCTAACATCAGTTATGCGGTTCAACAAATTTGCATTCATATGCATAACCCCACTACTGAACACCGGAACGCCTTGAAGCGTATTATTAGGTACATTCGTGGCACTGCTGCCTATGGTCTTACTTTGTCTTCCTGCTCGACTGTTTCTCTACGAGCATACACAGATGCCGATTGGGCAGGATGCCCTGATACTCGACGATCCACATCTGGTTATTGCGTTTACATGGGTCCCAATCTGTTATCATGATCTTCCAAGCGACAGACGACCATCTCACGTTCTAGTGCTGAAGCGGAATATCGAGCAGTAGCTAACGTGGTTGCCGAAACTTGTTGAATTCACAACCTTTTCCTTGAATTGCGCCACCCTCTGTCCACGGCTACTTTGGTCTATTGTGATAACATTAGTGCCATATACTTATCTAGCAACCCAGTGCAACATCAACGCACTAAAGACATTGAGCTTGACATTCACTTTGTACGTGAACATGTGCAACGGGGTACTATTCGCATTCTTCACACGCAGACTCGTCTTTAGATTGCTAACATTTTCACTAAAGGTCTACCACGAGTCCTCTTTGATGACTTCCGCTCCAGTCTCAACATTCGTCAACCTCCTGCTTCGACTGCGGGAGTGTAATAGATTACTCACGTTTGACTAGTCAATATTGTAAATATAGATTATTGTTAGCATTAATGTTTTGCATTTATCTCTTCCCAAATATAAGGGAAGGTTTCATGTATATATTGTGACTCATATGGAATGCTACAAATCACTTTGAACCACATCTTTCTACACTCTGAATGATTAAGTGCTCAATGGTTCAGCTATGCACCAAGTCTGAATGGTTCAGCACTTAACCATTCCATTTAGAGCCTTTTTTAAGTTGAAACAAACAGTCTGAATGTTGAACCATTCAGAGCTGAATGGTTCAGAGTCTCATTAAGAGGCTATTAAACAGGTCTAAGTTTTCTTTAAATATACATCAATCTTACCTCTTCACAACCTTTTGACATAGGAAACCCATCCATGGACGCTTGGACCCATTTTGTGCAAAACTTAGGGGTTGTTTGGTTGATTAAGTGCTGAATCATTAAGATGTCTGAATGGTTAAGAGGCTCTGAATGATTTAGTGCTGAATGGTTCAGCTATGCACCAAGTCTGAATGATTAAGCTCTTAATCATTCCATTCAGAGCCTTTTTTAGATTGAAACAAATAACTGAATGCTGAACCATTCAGAGCTGAATGATTCGGAGACTCATTAAGGGGCTACCAAACAGGCCCTTAGCCACTTCAACACTGGTTTGAATGACATAAAATAACACATTGACACATTTTTAAACTTACACAAAACCCAACTACTTTTTGCTGATTAGACATGGCTTAAAGTAGGTATTTTATACACGCGGCTATTTTGATCGGATGCAATCATAAAGTTGTAACAATGAAATTGATCAAATTTAGAAAAAGAAAAAGTCGGTGTTGTTTGATGAGTTATATTCTTAGTCAATGTGGCAATTTATGCATTTTTTTTTTTTTCAAAAGCAAAGTGTCCATGTCAAGCTAACGTATGTTGTACAAAGTATACTTGAGTTCATATATGCTTTTGCAGGCCCTATGCAGTTTGTTGGTCCAACATCTGATGTTATCAACCACACTCTAAAGTTGGAACTTGGATCCCAATCATAGATCTCTAGACATAGTCTTTAATGCATAACGAGAGAGTTTACATTTACAACAATGCATGGCTCTGGGGTTTGAATTATCACTCCACGATACATATGATCTAACTGTAAGATAGTAAAAATGATTGCATTTCATTCAATAGAGGGTCACTTTATATAGAGATAAATTAGGCCTGTGGGCTGGGTTTAATGATCAAACCCTAAATGCTATAGGTCCCAATACTCCCTAGCAGTCAGAGCGGTAGAGAATCGAACACTTAGACTGGAAAACAATAAAAAAAACATAAAGCACAAAAATAAGAGAAAACTAGTCTTGATCTCGGTTCTTGACTTGTAGGTCTAATATTCTCCAATCTTCATGACTTTGCAAAAAAAATGTCCATATTCTTCAATATTTACTTTAGTTCGTTTCACGCCTTCCCCCGTTTTTGTTTAATAGGTTCTCAGAAGGGAAAAAAAAAAAATTTGGCTAGATCCCAATAAAATGTAGTTCCTTGTCAGCCATGGCTAGATAGGGGACGGAAGAAAGGCTGTTGAAAAGAGGAAAAACAAACCAATCAACACACGTGTGTCAAAACTCACGAGTGGCAAAAAAATAGGTGACCGTGGTTAGGCGGCCATCCTCAAGAGAGGGAGGGAGAGAGAGGGAGAGGGAAAGATGAAGAGGGAGGGAGGGAGAGAGAGGGGGAGATAGAGGGGGAAAGAGGGAGAGGGAGGGAGATGGAGAGGGAGTGAGGGAGAGGGGGAGGGAGAGAGATATGGGGAGGGAGGGAGGGATGGAGGGAGAGAGATGGAGGGAGAGGGAGAGAAAGAGAGAGAGAGGGAGATGGAGAGAGAGAGAGAGGGAGAGAGATAGAGGGGGATAGAGGAAGTGGGGGAAAGAGAGGGAGAGGGGGGGGGGGGAGGGAGAGAGATACGTAAATAAAAAAGAGAAATCCGATCAAACTGTGAGTTGATCAAAGACAGAGTGGACTGTGGTTCGACGAAAACATGTAATAAGAAAAAAAAAAGGAATTAAATGGGGATGGATCCGATTTAGTGGTGGTGATTTGAGTGGAAACGAGGAAATACCAACACATAAAAAACAAAAACGGTTTATAGACGTAAAAAAGATTTGCAACAAGCAAAAACCAGTTATGATTTGCAACCCCATAGTGTCTCACGTAATTGATAATTTGATATGTATGTGGATTTCCTCTTGGGTGACGTCACAATCCACTAGAAACCTTTTGAGTGGGAAACAATTATGGGTGTTCATGGTTCGGTTTCAAACCGTGAAACCGTCTAAACCGGTCATTGGTTTGGTTTCACGGTTGGTTTTTTTACTCAAGTTTCGGTCGGTCGGTTTCAATAATTTTAAACCGTAGCGAACGGTTTGGTTTACGGTTTATACCGAAAACCAACCGTACTAAACCGGACCGGACCATAGGATTATATTATATTAAATTTTATATACTTCATATTATCTATCTATCTATATATATATATATATATATATATTGTTAGAGATAATAAAATCAATACTATTGTGGCTCTAAGTTAACTAAAGTAAATCAAAAGTGAGCTAAGCCTGTATTCACATTTTTCATATCTTCATATAGTTGCTTGCTTAAATATTTGATTAATCAATACAAAAATAATGATATTCTGGAGGATTGTTATTGGATTATGTTATTCTTTTCTAAATTTGATGCAAAATATAGATAAGTTTTTTTTTTTTTTTTTTTTTTTTTTTTTTTTTTTTTTCTTTTGTAAAACTTGTTCCCACAACTTTCCTATGTATAGAGGTTATTCACAAAAATATACGCACATCTTGTATAAAGGCCTGAGAGGTTCAAACCGTGAAATCAAACCGGAACCAAACCGTTACTAACGGTTTGGTTCGGTTTGGTTTAAGAGTTCTACGGTTTGGTTATGGTTTACAAAAATAAAAAACCGTTACTAACGGTTTGGTTCACGGTTTGACCCATAAACCGCGAAATCCAGACCATGAACACCCCTAGAAACAATTATAGGGGTCAATCAAGGAAATCAATCAACACCAAATATTTATCAGTAGCGGCTCACAATTAGAAACGTGGGTCGATATACTCTGTAGAAGGAACCGATCACAAAGAGTGATGAATTTAGGAACAATGGCCGGAGTCTAGAACCAAAACCAGGACTAATCTAAAATGGAAATAAGAAAAGTGAACAGAAATATGAAAAAAGAAAAGGAATGGTGCTGGACAGGGCGGCGACGGCAATGGCGGTTAGGGTTTTTCTCAAGTGGTGATGCAGGGGAAACGGTATAGATCCTAAGTTGGCTCTGATACCATGTAAAATGGTAAAACTGATTGCATTCCATTCAATAGAGGGCTACATTATATAGAGATAAATTAAGCCCGTAGGCTTAATGCTCAAACCCTAAATACTATAGTTTCCAATACTAACATGTTATACGTGATCCTTTTGAATGAGTATTTATATTGGATGAACACAAAACACATATTACTCGACTAAGTGATCCGTAAGACTTGTGTAGTTGTGTCCATGGAGGGATTGTTGAGGCTACATGGTATGCGATGGAGCTCCTAGGGGTTTTATTGTACCACCTCAGCGACATGGAAAAAAAGGGCTTCATTGCATCCTTTTAATAACACGGCTATAGGATATGGTATCGGGGAAGGCATCGGTGAGCTGATGTGGCCCTCTCCCCCTTCGTGGAACCCCCCCCCCCCCCCCGGTGATAAATCGTTGAGCATGGGGATAATTCCCCTCTCTCCCCGTTCAACTTTTTCCAACTTTTTTCAATTAAATAGATTAAATAAAATAATAAAAAATGGAAGACAGGAAGAAGGGGGAACCATTTCCTTCATTTGTGGGAGGGGGAACGGGAAATGATGTGCCGTTGATATGGACTTGGGGGAAGAAGTGAGAAGTTAAAACCATACCACATAGCCTAAGCAATGGAATAAAGTCCCCCAAATCATTACTTAAATCATATCTTTTGTTTTCTCATCGTCATCATACTTAGTTAATCTCACCAATAGTAATACTACGGTAGGATTGAAGGAGGGTAAAATGTTGGTAGCCTTACTTGTACCACGTGAGCATAGGGAGCCTACTTCTAGTGAGGCCCCCAGCTCGATTGTGTGTTTGCATCAAGCCTTGACACAACACTTAGCAATCGGGACAAGTCGGACTCATGCATGTACCACTTGTCTTTGGCGATCAACACCATGCATGATTAACCATTCGTCGTTTTTAACATTATTTTCACGATATTAGTAAAATAACGTTAAAATTAGTGCAATTTCACTTTTGTCCCCCAAGAGCCCACACGTATCCTTTTTTTATAACGTTTAAAATAAATAAAAGTTAAAAAAACATACCATTAAAAAGAAAAACATTTATAAGAAACGTAACATTGAAAAAATATATAACATTTAACCTAAAAAACTAAAATTTAAACTTATAAGAGAAAGCAAAGGACTATTCCTTGATTAGATATTATGATCGAATACATTGTTTCTCGGCTTCCATGATCATACGGTCGTCCTCGGGGAGATACGAGAAATCTCTGAAGGAACATAAAATCTTTTTTCACTTTTCCTATCCATTTGCAGTTATTGTTATGTTCCTTAATCGAAAGAATTCGAGCAAGTTTGTCTTCCAATTCTGAGAAGTTCGATCCACCTATGGTATTCGTTGTTGCTATAGACGAGGAGGTTTTTCTTTTAGACTTTGCTCTTGCAGCTGCCTTGCTTTTATCTCTACTGGGTAGGCGTGACAACTCTTATGGTTCCTCAAACTCAAGGTTGCGGTGGTGTAATTTATGTTTAAACAGGAACGAGAATCTAATCCACCTATGGACGAGTTCGGCTTGCCTGAAGTACTCTTGGACCACTTAGACGGTCGGCCAGGGTTCACTGGTGGAACAAGATGCCAGTTTGTAGACTTTTGAAGTAGCTCCCAAGCTTTTACCATGTAAACGAACATATGTAATTCATTCCAATTCTTCGTAGGCGGCCGTCATGTCGTCCACATCGTTCGAACCGCTTGTTCGATGCTTGTTAGTAAGGCGTTTACAATATTGTTGAAGTTGCTAATTTTTTTATTGTCTTCCATTTTACTAAGAGCGAATCGTTAGAACGGTAAGACTTATGGCTCATTTGGTGAAAAAATTTTCACGAATGCGCTCCTAAAACACGTTAGTATCTTGATCATCACCTATGTAAATAAATTTTACACTTTATGTTAACAAATAAGTATATTTTTAAATAAATAATTTAGATAATCAATTCTATAAACATTTAAAATAATGTTAATAACTTATTTAATAAAAATCCTACACATGTAATAATTTTACTTAACGGAAAACGTACACCAATAATGACGTATTCAAAACGTCGAGTCACACTTGTGCCAGAGCGAACTCTTTCTTAATTGACCACTTCTCGTGTGACTTTGAAGCACGTTCTTCATCCTGTTGCTTCTTACGATGTATACGTGTGGAAGAAGTCAAGCGATTTTCAGATGCGGATTAGGTTTCGGGTACGGTTTGGGTTTCGGGCATGGTTTGAGGCATAAGAGACACACTGGGGGTCGTGTGGAATAATATATAAAACATGGCATTTGTGGGGATGGCATGTCCCATCGTGGTGAATATTCAGTGGGTAATGGTTGATATTCACCTTAGCCGGTAGTTGGCATTGATCACCCACCGGGTGTCTTGAGTGTTTTGTTTATGAGGGTTGTCAGGATTAAATGCGTTTAAGTCGTTAGATGAAAATATGGTGGACGTGGATTTTGAAATGAGACACATTTTTTTATTGCAAGAGTAAAGTGCAGAGTTATGTATCTATACTATATTATAATGCATGAGCCAAGTGTATTTTAAGATACCCAAAATTTAAAAATTAATTTTTCATTTATAACCCTAAAATGAGGGTAAATTAGTCATTCATACATTATTTACACTTTATAACCATATCTTATTTATACTTTAATTCCCTAATTTTTAGTTAGTAATTACATTTTCCTCCCATCTCCTACAAAATTATAATTCTTTTATTTAATTCTATCATAACTTTAAAAGTATTAAATTTTAAAAACATTCGAATATACCATGACGACATGCTCATTTTTGTCGACGTTACGGTGTTTGTCGTAGTTAATACCGATGTGTGGATTGAAATGTACAAGAAACAATGCCTTATGTACAAGTAATTATTGCATTTTTTGTTTTAAATACTACCTAGATAAACCTTTCTGTACCCAAACAAACACCGTGAATAAGTACGTTGAATTGATTACATGAAATTTTCTATTGTAGTTACATCATGTACTAATCACTTACTATTTTTGTCAACATTTTGATGTTCGTCTTACTCAATATTAACAAGTGAATTGAAATCTACAAGAAATAAATGCCTTATGTACAAGTGACTATTGTAATTTTGAAAAAAATAAATAAATTACACAGTAAAAAATAAATGAGACATCCATATTTTGAAGCAAAATTAGTTTTATATTTTACGATTTTTGCTCTCTTTGACTTAAAAACTCCTCAATTATCTCTTACAGTTAACTTCTACTTTTAAACATCGGTTTCTTCATTCAACCTTTCTTCTCTCACACAAAAAAAAAAAATTCATTCAACATATTGACTCTCGAATTGCATTTTCATCCGGTTTCGGTCATCAATCGGGTGCCGCTATGAAACCAACGACTCTTGGGCTTTGCTTTTACCCTCTCGAACAGTCATTCGTAGCGTTCATCCAATTTTCATTCATTGATTAGGTACCACTACGAAATCATCTCGAAACATTTGTTGATTGTGCTTCTAATAATGATAGGTTTAGATGTTTTTGCATTTGCTGATTTTGCTTTTTAAGATGATGATGGCTACTTGAAATATTGATTAGTGGTCCCTTCTACGAACAAACCACTTTCATGACGGCACAGTGATCTAACCAACGACGCTCTTAGGATGTGGTTTAATTTAAATATACATAGTTTTTTTTTTCAAATAATTTTTTTTTGTTTATCATGTTATGTTGGTTGTTATATTGGTTGAGCAAAGCCATGAAGGATTTGCCAGGAGAATTGTCGGTGTTCTCTTTCTAGAAGAATTGGAACATGCTAAGGTATATCTCGATTCTACACATATCTATAAAATTCTTCTGAATGACTCTGCAGCTCATATGAAAAACAGTTGGCATGCAAGAGATGCAAAGATTTTTGCCGAATTCATAGGGGGAGTTTCACTTGTGATACATTTCAAATGAGTGAGTGTCATCCTGATGGTAAGTTTAGAGCATTCCCTGCAGCAAAAATTTTTTCACTCTTCTATCCCTAGCTTCGTTGAACATTTTTCTACTTTTAAAATATTACTAAAATTTGAAAAACGTTTCCAATAGATGATTAGAAAAAAATGTGCATACATACAGTAATATGCAAGGTGGTAAACGAATACGGTAGTGGTCTATGAAAGATTGAAATTTTATAAGGGAAAATTCTGGTAAAAGAATGTTTTGTTTTCTTCATAGTGCATTTATGAAATAGAAAATTGAGTTTTAATTTTCTATGAGAAAAAGTATAATTAAATATGTATTTTTCATTTCCTGGAATTTGCATACGATTTACTTGTTTTGGTTGTTGTAGACATTGATAGCTTTGTGCATAGAAATACTTTGGCTCAATATGTGATGTTCTTCATGGCATTTCACTTCTATGTGTTCAAAATATGTGATGTTTATGCTTCTAAAGCAATAAATCACCATGGTGAAGAAATTGTTGTGGTTTACTTCTATGGTGGTGGCTTACAAATTTGGTTGTAGATAGCTGTTGTAGATTTGATTGACGAGGCGATCAATGTTTAAAAAACAGGTTTTTTAATTATATCGGATTTGATTAAAAAATGGTTCAATCGGTTGAACCGCGTTGTACCGGGCGGTTCAACCGGGTTGATTAGTTAGCTATATAATTTCATAAATTACAACACTAACACAAAAAAATAATTTAAAAGTACATAATTACATACTAAAATACTATAAAAAAAGTTAATCAATAATTAAAGAATAATCCAAAAGATAATCTAAAGTTTTTAATTTTTTAAAATTTATCCCTTAATAAAAAAATAATCTAAAAATTACACAAAGAGTAACATATGTCGGTACCGGTTACATAAATGACTGACGTGACAAGTGATATGACTCATATAGCCCATGTCACCTTAAGATGACTGATAAACTAACAGTAAATTTATACCACGTTATAATTGTTGTACCCACCGCATCGTGCGGGTTTCCTACTAGTTAAAGAATAATATGTGAATGATTTATATAGTTAGTAAAAACTAAAATTTGAAAACGTTTTTTTTTTTTTTTTTTTTTTTTTTTTTTTTTTTTCATTTTGACTATTATCCCATGGTACAAAAAGATGGGCCTATCGGAATTGAGCCGTTGATGGTCTCTGTTTTGATCACGATGGTTCAATGGATTACAAGAAATAAAGGGGGTGTTATTCGGTACCATATAGCCTAAGGGTTGAGGAGGCCCTCCTTTCATGTAACTTATAGCCCCATCTAATCCAACATTGTCATATCATTTTTTAACCTTATGTTACCCTAAATCCGCAAAATCACTGATAGCACTCTTTCAATTACCATAAAACTTCTTTCGCTTTTTTAAGTAAATATTAAATTCAATAACTAAAACTAAATAAACTTTCATGTAAATTAAAAAAATACATAAATTCTCATAATAAAAATACTACAATACACAAATACTAATTAAAATCTTTTGATTCAATTCAGGATGCTTTCTCCAAAATTTTCACGCATCGACGTAATAAAATTGTTTCTCTTCGTACCTTCTTTGATAGTCATAAAGGGCCACCGTAGTCACCTCCTCCTCCATCACCTCCTCATTTTCGTTCACGAGAAAGAGCGGCTCAAATTTTTTGCCTTCTATTTGTATTTAGCAAAACATTATATGTAGGTCATATGTCACTCAGTTGGTTTGACCCACATTTTCACGGAATCAATCAAGTGTCGCATCCCAATCTGCAATTCGTGTTTGATGCGGGACTTAGCCAAGCCATTATGAATGGCCTTTTTTGTCTTTGGTGCAACCCAACCTTTCTATTTGAGATATATCTGAAAAATATTAAGAAAGGAGTGAGTTTTTGTGGTAAAAAATATGGTTGAAATGGTTTGTATTTATATTGTGTGATTTAAAATTTGCTTTTTAAATGCTCTCTATGTGACACATCGCCAAGGTGGAAACATGGGGATGTGATTCGAAATGTTTTCAAGCAGAAGGTTTGAGCAACACATAAGATATAAGTTAAGTAGATATCATCAAATGAAATTTATGTCTTACATAATTAAGATAAATGTAATATTGTCTGAAATCACTAGACCAAACGTTAAAAACATAACATGACCAATGTTATTAAGACTTGGCTTGAGATAGTGATGATACCACAGGATGTGCACTCGAACCCCTCTATCAAGTTCCTGTTCTCCATGATCAATTACATGAAAAACATGCATAAAAGATTTGTCAACATAATGTCGGTGAGTTCACATGTTTTGATGTACTATGTAAAGTGCTTGTGAAATTCATGTATGACTAATCAAAGCTAGCTAAGCTAATGATTGCTATGCCAACCATGAGTCCCATAACCAAACCTCTTGACTGTTGTGCCTCGCGCATTGTACAATAAAGACAATGTATATATAGTATAATACTAACACTCTCTTGTATGTAACCGGTTAAAGCGACTAACCAAGAGTGAGGGTGTCAACCCAATAGATCTATTTAAGTGTTCCATGGCTGATGTTAGCTAATGGTTACAATGTAAATGTAAGTACAAGGACTGTTGAGCTTATGAATCGAATGTCTCATGTTTCGCATGGTAGTCATGATAGAAATTCACCCAAAATGTAACGTACTAGAAACGCAGCATGTTTGTCCCCTAAAAATGTAAAACAATAAAACGGGGTCGTGAAACTCACCTGATGACTGCAGATAAGGTATAGCGAGGCAGAAAATGGAATAGCTATTGTCCTGACAAACGGTATCCTATGATTAACTAGGACATGGTAACTTGTACGTTCTTGTCGTTAACCATACAAGTTGTTCACCCGACTTGTGGACCCGTGTGTCTGGTACATGTGGGCCATTGCTTGTGCACATGACAATTACTACATGTTTCATGGGTACTTTGTAAAGTGTACGATTTTGTGAATTTCAGGCGTTTTATTGTAAAAACGTATCTGTTGTTAACAAAACGGGCCCCACACATCATCATGCGTTATGGAATATTCCCCAATCTAAATGGGTTATGGAATATACCCGCCAATTTTCCATGTCAACCCGTACGCTTACTAGACGAGCCATTATTTTTATTTTATTTTTTTATCTGCATATAATTATTTTAGTATAACTTATGCATGGGATAGCCACATGACCATCAAGAACAACAATTCCCAAGTACTCATGTAACTAATCACATCATTAGATTATGCTTTTCACTAAGACCACCTGTAATGATATGTGAAAGGGGCTATTTGGCGCCCATTTCACCCACGCACACCGCCCCTTCCATGTTAAAGGGGCGCTAAAGGCCTTCACGCGAAATATTTCGCGTAGCTTCTTCTCTTGCCCAGCCAATCATATGCTTCCATGTCATTTTTATTTATTTTCTTTTGTTTTTCATTCAAATATAATATTAATTATATATTTGAATAAAAAAATAGCCAATCAGAAAAATGCTCCTTTCACCCACCAAATTTCACCCACCATTACACCCTTTGCCCATTTCAAGCCCCTTTCACCCACCAAAGTGGCCCCACATGCCAAGTGTCAAAAAATGCCCCTTTCACCTACCAAATTTCACTCACCATTACACATGGTCTAATATGGAAGTTGCTTTAATCACACTTAGACTCATGATGTTCCATTTACTACAATTAGCCACCCTTGAACCTTCCTAGAACTTTACACAAGATCTTGTCCCACATGTCCCCTACTACCGTCACCCCCTTGTCACATAAGATCCCCACATATCTAATGACCATGATTATGTTCCCCCTAATCCAACACCCACCCATTTCCTTGATCCTTCATAGTCGTCGCCTACGTACACTAATCTTTTTTTTAATCAAAGTCAAACCCTAATAAACACATGTTGAAATGAAGTTCTAGAATAATCTCATGTGTTATCACATTTTCTAGCTCTTTACCCAACATAATCATTTGATTAGTCAACATCTAATACTTGATTTAGACATAAGATTTGTAGGCTAGATTTGAGACAAAGTAAGATTTTAACCAAACATGGAATGATTCTATGAAACTCCAAGTTCTATGATAGTTGACTTGTCACATTTAGAACCCTCCTACCTTCCTCCCACTTTCCTCCCACCTTCCTCCCTCTTGCTATCTCCCCATCCTCCTCGTTTATAAATAGTGAGCTTAGATGATCAATTTCCTTCACACCACAACTCACTTAAACCCTCTCCCCCTCTTTCTAAACTTGCGACACACACACACACACATAAACCAAGTCCATAGAGCAACCAAGGGATAACTAGAGTCTCACATTCCTTTTTGCATCCACTAGGAGGTATGAACATCAATCTATCCTAATGTTTTTATAGTCATTATCTATTTCACACTAGTGTTCACCCATACTTATGATATAGATGCCATGTTTAGGCATACACTACTCTAGATCACAACTTATAAAACTTGTTTTATGAAAACATATTGAAACTTAGTTTGATATATATATATGCGTGCGATGTATAAATATATATATATAGATGTGTATGATTTGTCGCAAACACTTGTATAATGAAATGTTTAACTTATAAGTATACTTATGTATGAATGTGGATCATGTATGTGTGTGCTCATGAGTATATGCGCTTATATATATATGTATGTAATAAGTGTATGTATGACAAATCTATAAACATAAGTATTAATGTGTATAGACTACCAAGATGCATATGTATATGGGTATGTATGTATGTACAAGTGTAAGTCTCATGGACATAAATACCTATGGTTGTGTATTGGAATACACATATGTAGATATATGTATATATATACGTGCGTGTATGTGTGAGTGCACAGATATATGTGATGCTTGTGTGTACATGTAACAAAGGTCAAGTGTAGTTTGTAAATATTATAACTCATTTTGAATAAAAACATATGTTTTATAATTAATGACATGTGTTAGGAACCAAGGTATAGAAAATTGGTTTTTCCTATTAAAACTACTATTTTCGAGTAACATAAACGTCACCAAGGAAACTAAACAAATCCAAGGTATCCATGTATGTACATAGGACACGTGTAGGTTGGATCTTTAGTATCTCGGGACTTACTTTGCTAGCTTTTTCACGGACTTAAGGTGAGTTTCGTGGCCCCTTTTACTGTTTTACAACTTCAGGGGAGAAACATGCTTGAGACCTACATTTGTACATGACAACAATATGTGTTACATGACTAAGACCCACAATTATCGCAGATCTACAAAAATTCCCCAGACAACCATAACCATGAGCTTAGCAATAAGTCGTGGATCATATGAATAGTACTATTTGGTTTGACACCCCCTTTCATTGTTAGTCGCACTAGCATATTATCCATACTTTACAATGTCTCGCGATAAGGCATTGGGGCGAGGTGCACACGAACGTCATGGTTTGGTTATGGTGCTCATGGTAACAATATTCTGCATGGACACAGACAACGAACTTTCTTGAAAACAAATTGTTTTATCGAGTCATCAAAACCTACGAACTCACCAACTTTTAGTTGACGATTTTGAGAATGTTTTTCAGGAAATCAAGTAAGGACATTAAGAAGGCAAGCCTAGGAATGCATGAAGAAATATCTTGTTTTGCTATATTGTTGTAGTCGTAGAACTTATTTACTAAGGCCTGTAACTCTAGTTGACACCAAGACTTTATTTGTTATGTGAAATAAATGACATCTAGTGTTTCTCATATAAACAATGATTGTGATCACCATATTCGTCTCACCTCGCGTTTCCGCCTTAGGCGGGGGTGTGACACTCTTCCTGCACCTAAGCCTAAGGCTCATGCTTCTTCTAAGAAAAGGAAGGCTGCCAGCTCCTCTACACAAGAGGCTTCTCCTTTTGAAGGTCTTAGTTATGATGCCGTTTTGGGCAAGATCTCCCAATTTATCCTCCAGGTATGCTGCTATCTTGAGAACGGCAACTAGAATTTTTAATATATAATAGGGGCTAAGTACTTACCTGTTTTGTTTGTGTTTGTAGGGTCATGAATATCTCTTGAAGTCCCTGGATGATTGTTGGTGGTGAAAATCCTCAGGATGATTTTATCTCACATCCCTAGTGTAGCATCTCCAGGATGTTGAAAAGCTCAACTGATTTCAGGATGTAACTATATTTCAACATGTGCGCATCCTGAGGATGGACTAACAAATTCTCTTTATTTGATATAATTGCACGTACAACTAAGTTATAATATGGACACGTAACTGCATTCCAACGTCTATATTATAATAACTCAGTCAGAGAAGTCAAAGATAGAAGAATAACTCTTGCAAACCAAAGTCCAAGATCGAGGATGGAGTCAAAGTTGTAACCGATATGCATTAAATATCGATGAAGAACCAGGAAACAGTTGGTGCAACGTCTAACTGAGGTGAAACTGCCACAAACGGTCACCTGAAGTCTTCAAAGAACTTACCTAGGCAGCGGATTACATGGGATTTTCTATTTACTTTCATGTACTATATAAATGGGGATGATGGACGAGTATAGGACACATTGTTATCACTTCAACTACACACACACCCTGCTTCTCAGAGAACACTTACACAAATCATTGTAATCTTATTACACTCGTCCAATCATTCATCCAAAGTTTTAATATTTTACCATTTTAATATTAACAAACAAGGCAGGGGCCTAGTCTCCTCCTGAGGTTTTATGCCGGCGATCTACAACTGATCAAGGGCTTTCCTCGTACATCGAGTGTTGTTCATTGTGTTTTCGTGTTTACTTTACTTGTTCCTTGCAATTACTGATAGTTGCATCCTCAGGATACAACTGTCCATCCTCAGCTTTATCCTAACCATCCCGAGCATAGTTGTCATACAATTGTGTATTTACACTTATAAATCACCATCCTGAAAATAACACTAAGTTTTTATCATACTAGCACTCTACCTCACTTTTACTAATTTGGAAAACAAAATTATTTCTAGCAAGTAATTTTTGACCAAAACAATTTGGCGCCCACTGTGCGGCAAGTGGTGCTATTTTAACAAAAAAAACTTTGTTAAAACTTTTCTCAATTTATTCATTTCACAGATCTTGACAACTATGTCTTCCTCACAAAAATCTGTTTCCTCATCCATGCCATCTACAACCTCTACAAGAAATGCAACACTGCCACCCCCACCTGCATTACCGAGAAGTTCTACTTCTCAAATCCCACCTAGACCATCAATGGGGACATCTGGATCCATTCCTCTTGTTTTTGTGTCAAACGATGAACTCCTCTCCATGTTTGCATTAATGAAGGATCAAATACAGCAACAACAGGACACAAACCGGATGCTGATAAGAGAGATACAATCTCTCAAGACATCCTCAAGGAGGCCAACCGAAGACATGGGGACACCATTGCAACACAAGGTGTTGGATTTTAATTCTTGCATCTCTGGGGGCGTTCATCAAGGAGATTTCATCCCATGAGCACTGGATTCTCTGCTCCTGAAACTACCACAGCACCCATGATGACAACAACCAGGGATCTAGGATATGCAACCGTGCCATCCCGAGGATATAACAATAACGGTAACAATTTGAGTTCTAGTACTTTTACTGCTAATGATGTTGCTTCTTTGCAGGATACAAGTATAAGTCCTCAATTAGCAAGGGAGCTACAAAAAATTAAGGATATGGTGTCAAGCGTACCAGGAATAGTACAACCTATCCCCAAAGTATTCGCAACATGTCATAGGGTGTGTCAGTTTGCACCTCCCATATGCGATGCAGAGAATCCAAAGCGGTTTCAAACTCCAAGCATGAAGCTCTATGATGGATCTACAGATCCTGAGGAGCATGTGGCTCAGTACAGGGAAAGGATGGAGATAAATCTAATTCCTGCTGGTCTCAAGGAAGCATGCCTGTGTAAAGGATTCGGTTCCACCCTCACTAGTTCAGCCTTAAAATGGCTCTTATGTGTTCCTCCCTATTCTATTACTTCTTTTGCACATCTGATTAACATGTTTAATAACCAATTTTCTTGTAGTCGAACGTTCGAACATTTGACAAGTGACTTGTACAGGGTGACTCAACCAGGGGAAATCACTAAGAGAATATATCACTAGGTTCAGAAAAGAAGCACTTGACATCCCGAAGTTGGATATCACAACGGCAGTAGAAGCATTCAAGATGGGACTGCAAAGAGATTCACCCTTTTACCAAGAATTGGTGATGAATCCTTGCAGGAACTTGGATGAAGTCAGGAACAGGGCTCTAAAGTTCATCCAACTTGAGGATGACAAGAAAATACAAGAGAGGATAGAATCATCCTCAAGATATAACCATCCTAATCGAAAATCCACTCCCACATACGAACCATACAAGCATAAACCATATGCTTGACCGATAATAAAAAGGTCAATGTGGTGGAGGATGACGATGAGGATGAATGTCCTAAATTATTAGAATACTGTTTTTCTGTGGATGTAACATGATTGATGTACGCCATGAAGGATCTCGGGGACAAAGCAAGATGGCCTAAGAAGGATAACAAGACAGGATGGACGATGTGCCTTCCACGAAGATTTCGGTCACATCACTGAAGATTGTATCGCCTTGAGAAAGGAGATTGCATATCTTCTGAGCAAAGGTTAAGGATTTCCTGGGTAAGAAGAAACCAAGGATTCAGGATGGCACCAACATCCTGGAAAGAGCAGCATCCCCACCTAAGGATGCTGGCATAATCAACTTCATTTTAGGAGGATCAGACATTTGTGGAACCACGTATTTAGTTGCTAAAAGGCATGCAAGAGAGACAAAGTCAGAAAAAGGAGAGAGACCCACAAAGACTACTATCCTGACGGCCTTTAAAGTGATCAACTGCGAGGAAAAAGATCGAGAGAATATCCTTGACCCTCATCATGTCGGTTTAGTTATAACTTTATATATTGCTAATCACTTTGTTCGCAGGATCCTTGTAGATGGTGGAAGCTCAGTGAATATAATCCAGCTAGAAGCCCTTAAAAGAATGAACATCTCGAAATCTGAAATAGTTTCCAGATCGTCAGTCCTGATGGGCTTCAGTGGAGAAACAAAGAGTACAGTGGGTGACCTCAAGCTACCAGTATATGTAGAGGGACTGAATTCTATCCAGAGATTCTGTGTGATAGATTCCTTATCCTGCTATAATGTCATCTCGGGGAGACCCTGGATACATGACATGAAGGCAGTCCCTTAAACATATCACCAGTGTGTAAAGTTACCTACACCATGGGGAGTTGTTAAAGTCAACGGGGATCAACAGGAAGCCAAGGATTGCTATACTACATCAATGAAGGCTTCATCACGACAAGCATAGCAATTACAGAAGGATGCACAGTGCCATCCTCAAGATGTCAAAGCCCATCCTGACCAGGATGTAAAAGCTGTCTACCTCGACGACAATAATAAGGATATCACTTTGCAGATTGGTAAGAATATTCCTCATAACATTGAACAATCACTAATTTCATTTCTTAAATGCAGGATGTCTACTGTTGGTGGTGAAAATCCTCAGGATGATTTTACCTTTCATCCCTGGTGTAGCATTCTCAGGATGCTGAAGGGGCCAGCTAGCTTCAGGATGTAGCAATATTTCAACATGTTTGCATCCTGAGAATGGACTAACGAATTACCCTTTTTATATATAATTGCACGTACAACTAAGTTATAATATGGATACGTAAGTGTTCTCCAACGTCTATATTATAACATGCAGTCAAAAGAGTCAAAAATTGAAGAGTAACTTATATCAACCAAAGGCTAAGCTCGAAGATGAAGTGAAAGATGTAACCGTCATTCATTAAATACCGGCGAAGAATAAGGAAACAGCTGAAGCAATGAATATATTCAGTTGAAACTGATCCAACGTTCACCTGAATTATTTGAAGGAGCTTAACTACATAGCGGATATTGTGGGATACTTTATTTACTTCCTTGTATTATATAAATGGGGATGATGGACGAAGTATAGGACACATTACGATCACCTGAAACATACAAATACTCTGCTACTCATAGAAAAACTCACACACACTTAGCACAATTCATTGTAATCTTAGCTTACTCGTCCATTTATTCATCCAAAGTTGTAACATTTTTACCCTTTTTTAATATTAACAAACAAGGCAGGGGCTTAGACTCCTCCCGAGGTTTTATGCCGACGATCATCAACTGATCAAGGGCTTTTCTCATACATCGAGTGTTGTTCTTTGTGTTTTAGAATTTACTTTACTTGTTACAGATAGTTGTATCCTCGGGATACAACTGTCCATCCTCAATTTTCTCATCATCATCCCGAGAGTAGTTGTCAAATAATAGCTTATTTATGTTAATAAGTCACCATCCTGAGAATAACACATATTTTTTATCAAACTATCACTCTACCTCACTTTAACTAATTTGGAAAACAAGATTATTTTTAGTAGATAATTTTTGACCAAAACAATTTGGTGCCCACCGTGGGGCAAGTGGTGCTATTTTAACAAAAAAATTTGTTAAAACTTTTTTCCAAAACAACTTACTTTATAGAATTTTGACAACTATGTCTTCCTCACAAAAATATGTTTTCTCATCCATGCCATCCACAACCTCTGCCAAAAATACTACATTGCCACCTCCACCTGTATTTTCAAGAAGTTCTACTTCTCAAATCCCACCTAGACCATCAATGGGAGCATCTGGATCTACTCCTCCTATTTTTGGGTCAAATGATGAACTCCTCTCTATGTTTGAATTGATGAAAGATTCGATACAAAAACAACAAGACACAAACCGGATGTTGATAAGAGAGATACAATCTCTCAAGTCATCCTCAAGAAGGCCAAGTGAAGACATGGGGACACCATTGCTGCCCAGGGCGTTAGATTTTAATTCTGGCATCTCTAGGGGCATGCATCAAGGAGATTTTATCCCCATGAGCACTGGATTCACTGCTCCTAAAACGACTACAACACCCAGAATGATAACCACTAGGGATCCAGGATATACGCCTGTGCCATCCCAAGGATACATCAATAACGGTAACAATTTAAGTTCTAGTACTTATACTGCTAATGATTTTGCTTCTTTGCAGGATACAGGTATAAGTCCACAATTAGCAAGGGAGCTACAAAAAATCAAAGATATGGTGTCAAGCGTACCAGGGATAGTACAACCTATCCCCGAAGTATCATCAGCATCTCATAGGGTGTCTCGATTTGCACCTCCAATATGTGATGCGGAGATCCCTAAACGGTTTCAAACTCCTAGCATGAAGCTATATGATGGATCTACAAATCCTGAGGAGCATGTAGCTCAATAGAGAGAAAGGATAGAGATAAATCCAATTCCTGCCAACCTCAAGGAAGCGTGTCTATGTAAGGGATTTGGTTCAACTCTCACTGGTCCAGCCTTGAAATGACTCCTAAGTGTTCATCCAGACTCAATTACTTCTTTTGCACACTTGATTAATATGTTTAATGATCAGTTTTCTGGCAATCGAACATTCGAATGTTTGACAAGTGACTTATACAGGGTAACTCAACCACGGGGGGAATCACTAAGAGAATACATTACGAGGTTTGGAAAAGAAGCACTCGACATCCTGAACTTGGATGTCACAATGGTAGTACAATCATTCAAGATGGGGCTGCAAAGAGATTCACCATTCTACCAAGAATCGGTGATGAATCCTTGTAGAAACTTGGATGAAGTTAGAAACAGGGCTCTAAGGTTCATCCGACTTTAGGATGACAAGAAAATCCAAGAAAGGATGGAATCATCCTCAAGATATAACCATCCTAATCGAAAATCCACTCCCACATACGAGCCGAACAGGCATAAACCGTATGTTAGGCCTGACAATAAAATGGTCAATGTGGTAGAGGATGACGATGAGAATGAATGTCCTAAATTATCATATTAATATTTTTCTATGGATGTTACAGGTTTAATGTATGCCATGAAGGACCTTGGGGATAAAGAGAGGTGACCTAAAAAGGATACCAAAGTAGCTTGGAATGACAAATCGAAGTGGTGTGCCTTCCACGAAGATTTTGGTCACATCACTGAAGATTGTATTGCCTTAAGGAAAGAAATTGCATATCTTCTTAGCAAGGGTCACCTCAAAGATCTTCTAACAGCTCTGTATCTGCCTTTTGGTTTGCACTTTCATCAACTCTCTTCTCTAAAGCCACTGTAGATTGATGCTCAACAGTGGTTATGACTGGAACGGATCCTTGATTATCAGCTGTTCGCACATTAGAAGGGTTTGACGTCTTTGTTTGTGCTATCTTGTCAGGTGGCAGGTTTATTAATTTTTCTTGGCCTTTGTTCTTCTTTTCGACATCATTGTTATTTTCTGAATCTTCTTCATAAATTGTTGTTGGGGCAGAGCCAGTGGTCTGGAGAAGATGGTTTTTGATGGCCTTGATGTTAGCTTGAGTACTTTGTATCTAGCATCTACCATATTTCTTATCAATTCCATGTGAGAATTATGATTAAGGTCTGCCATTTCTCTGTGAGTTTGGATAATTGGGACAACGAATTCCCATATCTTACTAGCAATAGATGCTGGTGTGCCATTGTAAAAGTCAATCATTGCTTCCATTGAAGATTCAAGTTTGTTGCCTCTTTCCATCAATTCTTGATTTTCGAAGTCATCAGATTCATTAATAGGATTATCAGAAATCCTACCAGATGTGTTTGTGGTATTTGTTTCAATGACGACAGTTGAGTCATTGTCAAAAGAGGTGGATGTTCCTTTTTTTTTTTGCTTCTTCGGACTTCCAACCGGTACATAGTCCTCAGGTATAGTGTCAATAGTTGTTACCTTCTCAGTTTCAGTTTGTTTTGATTGTGCCTTCTCAGTTGTCGGAGGTAGAGAGGAAATGGTATCTGCCTGAGTTTGTGAACCAGCTTGTAACAAGGTTTCAAAATGTGCTGCAATTCTAGAAGTAGGCTGTGAATGAGAAGGTTGGGGTTTTTTTTGTAACAGTTGTTTTCATTCTTTTAGTCTTTTTGGATTTAGCTTTATTTGTTGACTTTCCTCTTGCGTTTTCTACGGCAGCTTTTGTAGTATCTTGGACAGCAGTAGTAGCAGTTGTTTCAGAAACAGGTGTTACAATGACAGATTTTAATTGTAGTAGGTTCACCTTTTTTAAAATTCTCTTCAATCAAAAGGTTTTTCAAGTAGAAGCTTATCAGTCTTGGATACAGTAGGAATGACTTACTTTTAGTAGAGTTCATGCCTTTCAAATTGCGAATTATATCTGAGAATACAGCCTTGGATAAATTGTAATCATTGTTTGTTAAAGTTGCATACCCAAGATACTGTATGCTCAAAGGTATTTCATTAAAAGAAGTTGTCTTTGTGGATAGACAAATAAGAAGAGTATGGAAGAAAAACCTCATTACTGGGGGAAAATCGGGTTTCATTATTGTCGCCCCAGTCGCTGTTCCTGCATACCCTCTTTTAGTAAACTCTTCACTGAGTTCATCTTTCAAGAAAGAGACTTTACCTTGCAAGTCCTTTATTGAAAATGTTCTTGAGATGGATTCTTCGGTGATCTGAATATCTGTATCTCCAATTTTCGAAACAATCCTTTTATCATCATTTAAAAGTTTTGCGTTCACCCAGAATTCTTTTTAGAGTTTCGACATATATTGGAGCATCAACGGTGAGAATGGTTAGGTATTTCGAATTTGCGAAAATATCTATTATTGAATGAAATTGTGGTTTATCCTCTGTTTTAACCAGGTATGGTAGAGTGTTATGAGGGCTTTTTAATTGAAGATCCATGCAGAAGATTGGAGAAGATGATGTAAAATCTATTTAGGGTGTAGAAGAGGGAAATCCATCTTTGTGTATTTAAAACTCAATAACACAGTGTTACGTTTATTTTTGAGGAAGAAAAGAATGAAAAAGGGTTGCTGATATGG
Organism: Ambrosia trifida; assembly: GCA_028751855.1. Taxonomy (NCBI): domain Eukaryota; kingdom Viridiplantae; phylum Streptophyta; class Magnoliopsida; order Asterales; family Asteraceae; genus Ambrosia; species Ambrosia trifida. Next base: position 154,205,086 of record CM054123.1, read on the forward strand.
AAAAAAAATTTGTTTTTGTGAAAAGATGTGGCATATATCTGACGAAAAATTTTGAAGGTCAACATGTGTATCATATACTAACTCTGTTTTTTTATTATACTGTTGAACAGTCAACAGATCTTTTTGAAATAGTTTCATGCAGTAAATAGATGATACGTTTCAACAGTGGTTGACTTTTGGTCAAGCAGATGGTTATTTATATAAAACGTATAATATGAAGTTTAATTAGTAATATTAACTTATTTATACAAGTTTGTAAAATTAATCGAACATTATATTGTTGAACAGTCAACAGATGTTTTTGAAACAGTGTCATACAGTAAATAGAAGATACTTTTCAACAGTGGTTAACTTTTGGTAAAGTAGATGATTATTTGTATAAAAACATATAATATGAAGTTTAGTTAGTAATATTAAGTTATTTATAGAATTTGTAAAATTAATCGAACAAAATATTAATCATATTATAATGTATTCTAAATATTTCTATTGTTTTGATTATTAATTATTAATTATAAAATCTAAGGTATTTGATCTTAGTATTGAAGTTAGATAATACATATAAAAATATAAAAATTTATATAATATTAAAATATCTTTTGTTGAATAAATATATTAATAATATTTCTAATAATTGTTCAATATTTTCCCGCCCATATTTAAATCTTTGAGCCAATGTTTAAAGTTAATATAGAAAATTGTTTTTCTTTAATTATTCTTTCGGTATAATCATAACATATAGCTTTTCTTATAAGCTATATCTAAAAGTAAATTAAATAAAAATGTATAGAATATCCAATATTTTTTTAAATAATAAAACAGTGTTTTCTAATTAAATTCAGGTTAGACGTGAGTGAGAAATAATAATGACGAATTTGAAAGTCGATTTATTATATTCACTCTGTCGTTTATCTGTAATAAAATTATGTTCATGTGTTTGTGTACATCGTTAGGTGAATCGGTTTGATTTAAATGCCTCATCAGTTCAACAGTTTTTTAATATAAAAATAGTACCGTACTTGCTTGGGAGTAATCTGCTTACAAGCAAGTGTGATGTTGGTAATAATTATGTACAGTTCTGATTCTAACAAAATCTCCATTAAAGATTTAGCCCCTCGATTGTGTAATTAATAATAATATTTCCTTTTTTAAATTGTTAAAAATATTATTTTATTATAATCCTTTTTTTTTTAAAAAAAGGAAAATGTTTATGCTATATGTTTCCCTTTAAGCTTTCATTATAAGCTTCCTGTTATTTATATTGGACTGTATAATCTATTTGTTTAATGAACGTTTGTAAGTAACTTCATTGGAGCTCCTACTTTCAATAGTTGTCAAAGTTTATTTATTTCTTCTACAATACTATATGTTTTTTATAATTATGTAAATTTGTATTGAATGTATGAGCTTCAATGATGTTTCTTATAAATTTGTATTGATACTTAATATTTTGATCGTAATTTTTTTTAAATAAACATATATTTTTTTCCTTCCAAGACAAAGAAAATTATATGAAAATAGCGGGCAGACGGGTAACAAGCTGCGCCGCCACCCCTTTCTGAATAGCAAATCCTAATCTACTAAAAACGTAACCCTGTCCACCCGTAGCCGAGACACTACTAGAATATTAATTAAAATAAAATACGTAAGTTAATGTTTTCAAAAAAAATAAAATACTTTAAAGTTAAAGACTTTAATTATGAAGTTGGAATTATTTAAGTAATTATACCTTATAGTGTTATTTTAATAACATTTAATTTTGTAATAAATGATTTTGTTACAGTTCAAATTTATAATTGAAAATTAAATTTACAAATAAATTGCTTATTCACTCTATAAATGGAAGTTAAATATCAATGTTCATTTTCTCAATCTCATATGCCTTCAACTTTTTTCAATTTCAAACTCTGTATCACTTAGTTATAATGATATTATGATGAAATTTCCTTCCATCAATATTCTAAAAGATTCTTACAATCAAAGGAAAAACCATTATTAACAATCCATCAGCAGTGAACTTCGGATTGTTGTATTTTGAAGATTCTTACAGTCAAAGAAAAACATCAATCTATTAGTACTACAGGCAAATCCTGTTTATGAAGTTTATGGTGGGATCTTAAGCTTCGTGATGTTTAGCTAAAATGGGTTGCTAATTGATAAACAAATAATCTTACCACCGGTTAGGGATGATAAGATTATGAGTATTCTACCGGGTTGATCCTTCACTAGCAGCTACAGATTGGGGAACCTGCAAACAAGATTGGATTGTGGATGTGGAGACGACTACACAAGGTAGCAGTTTATGACAAAAACGGGGTGAATGGGGATACTATCAAGTGTGATAGCTCTCCGGGTTAGCAGAAAGTGTCCCCTCCTATTGGGGATGTGACCCCTTTTATAGGAGGGTCCGTATGCCACCATTACCCAAGTCCTAACCGTGGTTAGGTTGTCTCCATCACCCTTAATTATGTTAGTGAGGTGATATAAGGAAAGCTAAATCAATGGGAATGATGGAACGTTGTACCGTCTTTAATGCTGAGCTTACGTGATTTATGCATGGAGATTGACCATGCATAAAATCCGCCTTTGACCGAGACTTGACCATTGACTGGTCATAATTGTGCTTTGACCGCTTCCTGCGCATAGGCTTTTCTCCGCGCTGTTATGTTATTCCGGGTTTGGGTATGCGGAATAGTGTATTCGGTACCCAATCCCATCAAGTCCCCCTAGTCCAGTGTGTCTCTTATCTAAGAAGTTATGATGAGATGGGAGGGATGCTGGACTTGTAAGATATGTGTTTTTGATGAAGGCCTGTTTGTAGTGTTTAAATTGCGTATAAGGGTCTGATGAGTGATTCTTGCATTGCGGAAATGTTATGCGGAGAACGGATAATATAAATTTACGTTAAAGCTCCGCAGGCATGAGACGTCAGCGTTTTGCTATGGACAGTTGTCAATTCCCCATGATCTTGAAAACTTGTGGTCATTATGGCGAGTGGGGTTGACGTGAAAAGTGACAGTTGAGACGTGTGCAGGCACGTTGATCGACGGTTTGTTAGGCGAGTAGGCGTGTGAAGCGCGTGTGGCGTTTGTTTGTCTGCATATGTACACGTGTCAGTTCCCTATTAGACTCATGCACGAAAAGGTTTGGCTGGCCCACTGATCATGACGTCAGCTGTATTAATTACAAAGCCTATATATTGATTTTCAATCATACCTTTTCCCATTTCCACTCATTTCAAATTTTGAAATTCATTTTAACGTATCTCTCCTTCAGTTTTCGTTTCTTCTTCTCCAAAATAGCTATGTCTCAAGATTCTCAAAATATTCCAGAGTCGAGTCAAACATCTGAATCTGTTAAAGATTGTAGATGCCAAAGTGCGACTAAAGCTTTGGATTGTACAACACATTTTGTTTTGTTGATATCGAAGGTGCGAAGGAGTGAAATAGAAGGTACGAAGGAAGACTGAAAGGTGCGAAGGAAGATTGTTTGGACGAATGAAGACTTAGTTTATAGTAGAACTTGGTTCGACCAGTTGATGTGGGCGAACCTGCACATTCGCATGAACAGTTTGGGCGAATGTGCAGTCTATAAATAGACAAGTTTGATTTTTGAATGTAACTTTTGATCATTATTATTCCCTCCACTTTCAGAAACTCTTTCTAGTGTTTTGTTAAACCTGTTTATCGTTCATACCTTGATTGTATCTATATTTCAACGTGTAAACAAGTGTTTTATTAATGAAAACGTTTGAAAATGATGATCTGTGTGTTTGAATCTGTTTGATTATTATTTTGTGATAGTTTTAGGGTTTCCGCACCTGAAACTAACTTGTTTGATCAATCTTTGTTTGTTATCGATCCTTTCACGCACATACAAAGTGGTATCAGAGCCATTCGGATCAAAAAACCACAAATTAATAATCTCTCAGTTGATTTGGACCCAATTTTGGTCAAAAAGTTTCTGTTTTCAATGAACAAACTGTTGTGATAAGATTTTGATCGATTACACCTTGATTTCGAGTTTAAATCGGATAATTCTCTTTATTAAAGTTGTTCCAAATCAAATCCGATTCAAAACCTGATTAAGATCATCAAAATCCATCAACATTTGAAAAACATGATCAAAATTAACTGATTTTCAAAGAATAACCGTTTTTGAAATCACAGGGGTCGAACGAGAGAGTTTGGTCGAAAGTGGAATTTACTTGGGTCGAAAGAGTGATTTTGTGTACGAAGGAGGTGTTTTAGTGGTCGAAGGAAGACTTTGATTGCTTATTTTTCACATTCGTCCATTTGTTTCACCTTCGTCTGATCGAACGGTCGAAGGAGCCAGAAAAACGGTCGAAAGAGAGACTAAAGTGGTCGAAGGAGATTTTGTTGTTTAGTTCACATTCGTATCCATTAAAAACGGTCGAAGGGAACTATATTTCTCATTCGCACGTCCGTTTATACGAAGGAGAATTCTGTTTTAAAACATTTTTAATCTTTTCGTGTTTAATCGTTTGCAGGACAAGATGTGGAACTTTCCAACAACGCCTAGACCTACTCAAGCACCACAACAGCAGACAACACAAGATCCGTGGTCCATTGCAGCTCAGAAGACTAGTCAACCATCACAGCCGATCAACTATATGGCAATGACTAGTTCGGCTCCACAACAAGTTGTTCAACCATTACCACAACCGATTGACAACTATTGGGGAGTCGCAGCAGCAGCAGTCCATTCACAGATGACCAACGCTATATCCACTCTTATTCATGATCTATCTTCTGGAAGCGGCAATCGTCCACCGAAGCTAATGGACATGAAGGAGTACAATACTTGGAAGACGAAGTTCAAGATCCATGTTGAGGGACAAGGACTTGAGGGAGCCGAGGCATGGCAAATGATTGTGAAGGGTTACGTTGCTCCTATTCTGGAGAATACTGGAGAACCAATCCCGTTGGAGAATTTGGCGGATGATGAGAAGAAAAGGTTTGCGATAGAGAAGAAGGCATTCTCTCAGCTATCCCAAGCGATCAACACTGATCTATTGCATCAGTTTGGATCGTGCACAACATCAAAACAACTATGGGATATGCTGAGAAATCGACATGATGGAAATGAAAAGACAAGGAAGCTTAGGATGGAAGAGCTTCGGAAGGAGTTTGAAAACTTCAGTTACATGGGTAATGAGACCCTAAAAGAGTTGGTTCCACGGTACTGCCACTTGCTCACTGAATTGTCAAGCTATGAGATCAGCATTCCAATGTCGGAATTAGTAGATAAATTTGCTGATGCTTTACCACCCTACTGGAACCAACACATTGAAGTGTTAAAGGAGAAGGATGCTTACCAATATTGGACTATTAACGAGTTCATTCAAAAGCTGGAAAACAAAGAGATGGAGGAAAAGAGAAAAGCTAAGAGAGCTCAGATTCCATAGAATCCTGATTTATATGTGAGTGGTACATCTAACTCTCTTTCTGCTTCAAGCACCACCTCTAATGTTGCACCTCACATAGCATGTGTGTCTAACGTTGTTGAACCAACAAAATCACCCATTAACTACCTTGCTCAAACTTCATCCTACACACCATCATACACACAACAACCTTATCAAACACCAAACTTTATTCCACCATTTTCACCATTACAACAAGCCGCATGCTACACATCAAGTCAACCTCAACAACAACAACAATATCCTCCTCAAATGAATCAGATGCAGATTACTCAAGCACAGTCAAGTCAAAACCCGATTGTGTTAGAGACCTCAAACCTTAACAATGTGACTGTTGAAATTTCTCAACAGCATGTTGCTCTTGTATCTGCTATGGTTGCTTCTTACAACGGTTTGGTAGCGAGTCAAATTGGTAACAACAATCTCACCAATGAGGACTACGCTCAAATCGACAAAGAGGAGATGGAGTTGATGGACATTCAGTGGGCTTTTGCAAGCATTATGAGGAGAGCCACTGACTTTATTCAGAAGACTGGCAGAACTGATCTCTCAACATCTCCCAACACCACATACGGATTCAACAAAGCAAAAGTTACATGCTTCAACTGTGGTGAGAAGGGACACTTTAAAAGGGAGTGCACACAGCCAGCGCAACAAGGTAACCGAAACCCTTTCAATTCAACATACCAAAATAGATAAAACCAAAACCAAAATCAAGTGTCATACAACAGTCCAAACATCTCAAGTTTTCAACCACAAAACACTTATCAGAACCGTCAACAAAACAACAACACCAGACAATCCACAACTCAAAACCAACCTCAACAAAATCCAAACAGAACTATTGTTCCTATCACTACACCCAACACACAAAACCAAAACCAAACTGATAATCAAAACCAAGCACTTGTGATCCAAAAGGATGAAGGTTTTGATTGGACTGGTATGCAATTGGGGGTGGAGGAGATCACTGCTGGGAACGTTGCATGTGTGGCACAGCAGATGAGTTTGGATGAAAATGAGGAGATTGAAGAAGAGGTTGTGATTGAAAAAGTGTCGGAATTGAAGATTGAGGAAGTGAATGAGGATGTGATTGCTGAGAGTGAAGACAAGAGATCGGGGATGATTCTTGATTCTGTCACTGATGTTGGAGACCAAGACGATTCAGCTTACTCGGACATGGAGAGTGAATCTGATTCAGAGGCTAGTGTGAATTCACTAGATGATGACATTGACCAACTGTTAGCTGAAGCTGATTTCCTGATGACCCGCAAGTCATGTATGGTGGGTGATGCGTGCACCAAGATTGACTACTCCAAATTCTTCGCAGGGAAGGATGCTCACTTCGCTTTGATGGCCATGATAGAACCTCCTAAGCCGGTAAGTTCTGAAACTCAATCTCAAGTGTGTGTTAAATGTGATAAATGTGCTGATTTTGAAAAACTGACTGATGAAAACAAGCTTCTCAAGGTTCAACTTGAGAGTGCAAAAATCAACTGTCAGATTTATCAAAAGGACTTAAAAGATTTCAACAAAGTTCTTGATGGTTATAAAAAGGATGTGTCTGAACTTAAAAAGACATTATCAATTAAGCAACTTGCCATTAATAATTACATCAATGAAATGGAAAACACTAAATTGGAAATGGCAACCATCAAGTGCTTTGCTGAAAAAGTTAACAAGAAATTAGAAAGTTACAAGCACATAGCATATGTAGTCGACCATATCATTGAAGAACCCTCCCAGACGAATAGTGCAAACTATAAGTCGGTCCCATCTCCGGTATTGTTTGAGAATCACACTTTACATGCAATACCACCGGAGACTTTAATCAATCCTGATTCCACACCAGAAAATGAGCCTAACACTTCAAGTGTCGGGGATCCATATTCTAATGTGAGACCAGTACTGGGAAATAATGAGGGTGTGGTCGCTACTGATGATTCAGATGAAGAAGATGAAACATCTGAGACGGTTGAAAGTGATAGTGATATCCCTGATGAAAATCATATAATCACTACTGAGCCAGTCTCACCGTCTCAGATCATTCATCCAATGGCAAATGCTCATCGTAAAAATGAGGTTAAGAAAAATGAAAAGTTTGTTGGTAAGAGTTTTGAAAAGAAAGAGGTAAAGAAGGTTGAGAAAAATGTGAGAAAACCGGTAGAAAAGAAAAATGAAACTAAATTTGAGAAAAATGTGGTAAAACCGGTTGATAAGAAAAATGAGCTTAAATCTGAAAAATCCAATGATGTGAGCAAGGAACCGTGTGATAAACCTGTCAAAATCTTCTATCGGATGCAAGGCTCCGATAAGATTTTATCAGATGATGAATATCCGATTAAGTTTGTCAATTATTCAAAACTAGAAAAGATCTGGCAGGAAAGTACGATTTGGTTTCCAAAATTTGAAAGGACCATTGACATTCCTCAAGAAATTTTAGACAAAATTTATTCGGATAAAGAGGCTAAGGTCAATGTCACACAATTTGTTTTGCCTGTTCATAAAGAAAACAGTTTTATTGAACCGACTTACTCAAAGGACCCAGCTCCTGAGAGTTTGAGGAAACAATGCATGGTCGATCGATATCCCATTGCTAGCTTTTCCAAGTCGCCGATCAAGGAAAACTATGAGGAATACCGTGCGTGTTATAAGTGCGGGGAACGAGGACATTTACTTGCCGCCTTCCCGTACGTACGACACAAAAGGCACGAGGTGGAGATGAGGCAATATCATGAGTATCCGGTTGACAACTACGGCTATCAACAAAGACGGCATTTCCCCCAGCAAGAATCTTATCATAATCAAAACAATTTTTATAAAAAGAGGGAAAACCGTCCGATGACGTATGACAAACGCAACCGGATGACCACTGATAAATCTGCTAAGAAACCTATGATGAACTCAACTGCTGATAACAAAAAGGTTGCTCCTAAACCTAATGGAAAACAAGCAGTTGGACCTGTCTCTGTTAAATCAGAGAAGGTAACCAAGAAGTTCGCTTTTAAAGATGAAGTAAAGAAACCGACTGAGACTTCAAAATCTCAGATTCGGATCTTGAAAAGATCTGAGCAATCTTGGTCATCTAAGGAATCTGAAGGAGCCTCTACTTCACAGAGTGAGAAGAATGAGAAAAAGAAAATTGTGAGTGAGAAGAAAGGGGTTGAAGTAACCCAAGATGTTTGTGAGTTGAAAGATTCTTTGAAACAACCCGTTCAAATACCCAAGACCAGACAGGCTTGGGTCCCCTGAAAGAACTAACTGCTTTACTTTAAATGTGCAGGGAGCTCCAGCTGGCCCTGTTAGTAGCTTATGGATTGTTGACAGTGAAGCTTCTGGTCACATGACAGGGGACCTCACGCTACTCTTTGATATCAAAAACATTAACGGAGGTTATGTGGCATTTGTTGGTAATAAGGGAGGCTACATTACTATGGAGGGTAGTGTAAGCAATGGGGTCGTAACATTTGAGCGGATTTCTTATGTGAAACAGATAGACTATAATTTGCTCAGTGTTAGTCAAATTTGTGATAAACAATTTTCTGTGTATTTTGATGACAAATCCTGCTACATCTTGAAACCTGGGTTTGGGCTACCAAAAGAGTGGGTGATGCTGAAGGCACCGAGAGTTAACAACTTGTATATTCTCGACATGTCCAAAGCAATGACCACCCATGGCCAAGTCACGTGTTTCCTCTCCAAGGCTACAGAAAAAGAATCTATTATGTGGCACAGGAGAATGGGACACATCCATTTGCGAAAGATGAATCAGCTTGTGAAGAATGAACTTGTCACGGGAGTTAATGTGAAACACTTCCATCTAAACGACAAGTGTATCAGTTGCAAGAAGGGAAAGCAGCACAAACAATCCCATAGACCAAAGAAAGTTAATTCCGTTGAGCTGCCACTTGAACGTTTGCATATGGATTTATTCGGTCCAGTCAGACGTAAAAGTCATGCCGGGGAGTTATACTATCTTGTGGTGATTGATGATTATTCAAGATTTTCATGGGTAATGTGTTTGCATCAGAAAAGCGACACTTTTGATAACTTGAAGGTTCTGTTTACACGTCTGGAGAATATATATGGTCTGAAGATCAAAAGAATCCGGAGTGACAATGGGACGGAGTTTAAAAACGCTCAGATGGAGGAACTTTGTGCAAACAAAGGAATTCATCATGAATATAGTGCTCCGTATACACCCCAACAGAACGGTGTCGCAGAGAGAAAGAACAGGACTTTAATAGAGACGGCGAGAACTATGCTTGCGGATTCAAATCTTCCAGTCATGTTCTGGAATGAAGCTATTTACGCAGCATGTTACACTCTTAACCGTGTTTTGACAGTGAAGAAGTTTGGCAAGACTTCTTATGAGCTGTTGAACCGACGCAAGCCGAATCTGGAGTATCTAGAACCATTTGGTGCCCCATGTACAATGCTGAATCCTTCGGAAAAGTTTGCACCAAAGGCTGAAGAAGGTTATTTTGTTGGATATGCAACCCCATTAAAACGGGTATTCAACAAAAGAACTAGAAAAGTCGAGGAGTGGACTAACGTCGAAGTTCAAAGATATACACAAAATGTACAGGGTGGAGGACCAGATTGGATGTTTAATTACAAAGACTTCTTTGAATCATTCAATCTAGATAGCATGGTTGAAGAAGCTGTACTTCGCTTATACTACGAGGTCGAAAACGCTGTAACTTCTCCGTTAGTGCGTCCGATCACGGTAAACCCCCAAACAGCTTCTAATGATGCCACTGCTCCTGTATTGGAAGAAGAGGTGTTCCAAGAGGCTTCTACATCGCTTAATTCATCCGAATCAGAATATGAAGACGATGATGCATCAAGTGAAGCTATTCTGGACAACGCTACAGTGACACCACCAGTGAACCCATCTAATACTGATGCTTCAACATCGAATGTGGGTAATGATCTGGTTTCTACAGAGAATTTGACAACTCAAACGGGAGTACAAGTACCTGATTATCCGGAATCTCGGATACATCGGATACACCCGCTTGAACAGGTTATTGGTGATCCAGGTAGCAGTGTGATGACAAGAGGGCAGCTGAGAAATGCTCAAGCACCAGAAAACATTGGCAACCTTGCTTTATATGCCAAAATTCAGAAATCTGGTTTTCAAAATGACTGGTCATTTGCTTGTTATGTTTCGCAGGTCGAGCCGCGAACTTACAAGGATGCTCTTTTGGATGACGCCTGGGTGGAAGCAATGCAGGAGGAGTTATTACAATTCCAGAAACTTGGTGTATGGACCCTGACAGATTTGCCCCCTGGAAGAAAGAAAATTGGAATCAAATGGGTGTTTAAATGCAAGAAGGATTACAGAGGAGTCATAGTGCGCAACAAAGCTCGTTTGGTCGTTCAAGGTTTTCATCAGGTTGAAGGAATCGACTACAATGAAATCTATGCACCGGTTGCACGCTTGGAAGCTATCAGAATGTTCCTCGCGTTTGCATCATGGAAGAAATTTAAGGTGTATCAGATGGATGTAAAGAGCACATTTCTTTACGGTGTGGTCAAAGAGGAAGTTTACGTAGGTCAACCGCCGGGCTTTGAGGACCCTATTCACCGGGATAAGGTTTATGTGTTAAACAAAGCTCTCTACGGGTTGCACCAGGCTCCGAGACAATGGTATGAGGAGCTGAGCACGTATCTTCTCTCGAAAGGATTCAAACGCGGACTGGTCGACTGCACACTGTTCACGAAACGAGCAGGAGATGATTTGCTTCTTGTACAAATTTATGTTGATGATATTATATTTGGGTCAACTAACGAACTTCTGTGCAAGGAATTTGAACAAGTTATGCAGGAAAAGTTCGAGATGAGCGCTATGGGAGAAATGCAGTTTTTCCTCGGCTTGCAGGTGGAGCAAAGACCAACGGGGATCTTTATTCACCAGACGAAATACGTTTCTGAAGTCTTGAGCCGATTCCAGATGGATGATTCGAAGCCGATGGATACAGCCCAATCACGGGATTGGAGTTGACCTTAAGGGGGAGCTGACTGATCCATTTACATACAGAGCAATTGTCGGATCTCTGATGTATCTCACAGCGTCAAGACCTGATATAATGTTTGCGACATGTCTTTGTGCGCGATATCAATCGAAACCGAAACAGAGTCATCTTGCAGCTGTCAAGCGTATCCTTAGATATCTGAAGGGTTGTCCATCGAAAGGACTTTGGTACCCTCATGATGATAATTTTGACCTAATCGCTTTTAGTGATGCAGATTGGGGCGGCTGTGACAAAGACAGCAAATCCACAACGGCTGGATGTCAGTTTATGGGGAGCAGGCTCGTGACCTGGCAATGCAAGAAACAAACCGCAGTTGCACTATCCACATGTGAAGCAGAATACGTTTCAGCATCGAGTTGCTGCTCACAGGTTCTTTGGATCCAACAGCAGATGGTGGATTACGGTTTGCAATTTCTTAAAACCCCTATTTACTGTGATAATGAAGCCGCAATCGCATTAACAAAAGACTTAGTAAATCACTCAAAGGCTAAACATATCCGGATTAAATATCATTTTATCCGTGATTGTTATGCTAAAGAGTTGATCGATATGGTCAAAATCCACACTGATTACCAACGCGCAGATCTTTTTACCAAAGCTTTTGACAAATCCAGATTTGATTATCTTTTAAAAGCTAATAGTATTAAAGAAAAACAGGACTGATCACCACCTCAGTCTATCACTTTTTAGTTTAAATTTTTACTGCTTTTCAGAAAAATTTCGAAAATCCAAAAACATTGAAAAATTTAAAAATCCATAAAAATTGAAAAATTTCTTTGCTGACTGCTATATCTTCTTCCCTTAGATTAATGCTGTCAGATTTCTGTGAACAAACGATATCTGGGCAGTCACATATTTGAAATGCTCCAGCTTATCCTTGGGAACAGTAAATTCAAAAATCTATAAAAATCAGAAAATTATAAAATGATTTCCTGGAGTATATAGGGAAATAATAGTACATCAGTGGGGATCTGACACATTCTAAATAATGTAATGCTATATAGGGCGTGTGTATGAGTCTGTGCGATGTGCTGATAGGCTTCGTAGACCTATTACTGCGTGCCTGATACATACATATCAAACGAATTGATGTGTGGATGATCTCCTCATGGGCATATGGTCTTAGTACCGTAATTTCGTTTGATAGGGTATCTGTACAAAACTCGGAGGTTTAGGGTCGTTATGTTATTAAGTTGTCTGGGGATAGCCTCTCTGATCTTCTGCTGTAAGTCATTACGGACCTAGATCAGACAGGGTGTCTTTATAAAAGAGCTATATGCCAAATCCTAAAGTTACCGAATTGAGGAACTTTTCATGTTATATGATGATCAAAGATTATCTATTACATCGTATTGATCATTGATGCAAATCATGATTAATATCTGTCCTCAACCTGGTATAGTGCATATGTTACTTTGCTGCATTAATTTGCTGACCTGTATACCTCTATGCATTATATCTTGTACAATTACAGACGACGAAAGCATAATCACGCTTTACAATGAGTCTTTGTGCATTTACTTCTTGATACGGGAGTATGTCGTGTGCGTGGGAACCACAGACAATTACGTTTATACTATAACTATCAGTATCAGTATAAAGCACTGCACAAAAGTCTGCATGTGAGTTTATGTGGATCACAATATCAGCAATTGCCAGATCACACATTGTCTTTAATGATAATAATTTCAAAAAGATCAACGATGCAATCAGATTTCTCAAAAACTGATATGATCCCTTTACCGGAAATTCCAAAACATTTACAGTTTTTCATTTACATTTCTGCATTTTATTTTATCGTCAAAAATTACAAAACTCAAAAAGATTTTAGGTGTGTTTTAGCATAAACTTTAGAAAATCCAAAAAGATTTTTTTTTCATCTTATTTTTGATAACTGATGGTGGTTGATGTCGATTTTCTAAACCTTGATACACCATTTGAGCTTTATAACTTTTAAAATGTGAAAACATGAATGTTGGATGCTTAAAAGTTGGAAAATAATTGGACCGGGACTCATTTTTGAGATTTGGAAAATTTTCAAAAATCCCAATTCTCATTCGCCCATTCGGTTGGTCGAATGTGGGATTTTCTTTGTTCATTCGTATGTTTTGTTGGGCGAAGGAGAGTGTTCATGAATTTTTCTCATTCGAACCCTTTTAGACTCATTCGTACCCTTTCAATAGGGTTGAAGGAGACAAAAGTATCTCCTTCGTATGACCAAAATGGGCGAAGGAACAAGTCTATATATATCCATCTTCTCATTCGAACCCCTTCATAATTTTTTCCAGAATTTTAATCTTAAACTCACCTTATTGCTCGTTTCTTTTACATCATCTCATTGTGTTCGGCATCATATACTGATTCTTTTGCCATCAATTTTACAGGTTTTCATCACGGATTCAGACATTTAATCTCTGTTTACAATTCCGAGCCCTAACTGTCTAAAACCCTTTAAAATCAACATAATAATAACAATTGATGCTCCGGTTTTATTGTGTGTGTGTTTTAGGGGGAGAAATAACCAAAAACAAGGTTTCAAACTTGTCAGATTGATCAATCGTGGTTTAAACCCTAGTTTTTGGGTGAAAACACAAACACAATCTATAATTGTTGAAACTGTTGATTTAGAAATGTTTATCGGCATTATTAAGCCTGATTTCAATCAAATGGACATGTTTAGGATCATTAGATTTCAAAATTGAAATTTCAAAAACATAAACTGTTTCCTTCGACCAGTTCGAATGGGCGAAGGAAGAAATGAAATGGGCGAAAGAGAATTAGTTGGGCGAATGAAACATTTTCTCAAAATCAATACATTCGTACCCTTTGTTTCTCATTCGTACCAATAAAAAAGCTCCTTCGTACCCCCGTTTGGGCGAAAGAGGAGGTTTTTGACCAAAAATTTTCATTTTTGAAATTTTGACGATTTTTAACGTGTGTTTTTGTTTGTTTTGCAGATCTAACAATGTCTGAACAACAGAAGACAACGGAACAAGCAGGATCCTCATCACAGCCTGCTAAACAGCTAGATTTTGAGAATGCACACAACTGTTGTGCATATCTTGGAGACGTGAAGAAGCACACAGAGTTCGTCGACACCATTGATTTTCTGAAGAGAAGCAGGGTAATAGATGCCATTGCTACGCCGACAGTAATCTACAGAGATATGATACAGGAATTCTGGTCTAATGCTAAACTAGATTTCTGAAAGTGCGAATCTTGCTTGACGAGCAAAATTCAGGGACAACGAGTCATTGTGTGCGAAGAGGATTTGAGGGAAGCATTGAATCTGAATGATGATCCGAAAGATCCAAAAGAGTTTACATTCATGGATCAGCGAAAGTGCTTTCTCAGGATGAAGTATAACGGACCTATCACTGACGGTTCGTTGCATAAAGGAAAACTGTGCCCACAATTCAAGTATCTGGCACATGTTTTAATTCACGTTTTCGGATCTGCGGCAGGAGGTTATGATTTAATGAGGAAGAGCATCAGTTCGATGATGGTTGCTTTAGTATTGAACAAACCGTTCAATGTCTCTGGCATGCTGATGTCTCACTTACTAGAGCCTGTAAACGGCACGAGGAATCTCAAGTTTCTATTGTATCCTCGTTTTCTTCAAATGATATTCGATCACAAGTACAAAGAGCTGAAGAGAGATCCTAAACACATTGTTGTTCAGGAACACATGTCACTGAATACACTAGCTAGAATAAAAGCTTATAAGGGTTTGTCTGTTGAAGAACGTCCTCCAGTTAGACGTTTGTTTGGACATCTAGCTAGAGTGGATTACACAGATCCGGGTGAGGGGATTGTAAGGAATGTTAACAGTGATTCTGATCAGGATAATCCTTTACATCATGTTGATCCTGACGCTAAGCGCAAGAGACAAGTTGTGAATGTAGGCGCGAAGAGTGGTAAGACAAAGAAACCAGAGATAAGGATTGAGGTTTCTGAACCAGAGAAGAAGAAAAGTACTCAGAGAAGAAATAAGAGTATGGCGAAAAAGGGTTTACACATAGTTGATGAAGCGTCTATTGATTCAGAAGAGACGATAGAGGAAGAACAGTGGAATTCTGATGCTGAAACAGTAGAGACCACTATGCCCAAGGCCACTGAGGCTGGTGCGTCTGCTAGCCAAAGAGAAGAAGATCAAGGGAACAAAAGCCCTATTCCTGTTGATGTAGAAGAGTTGGGTTTTAATGTTGAAGAGACGTTTATTGGATCTCCTGTGCAAGCAACTAGAAAAGAGAAGAAGAAACAGGAGAAGCCAAGTATAAAGAGGAAGAAAGAGATAGAATCTTTGATAACTGGAAAGAAACTGCCACCAGCTACAAGTTCTAAATCACCGGTTACTGCACCAGTTCATAAGAAGCAGAAGACTGCAACAACATCTAGCACACCACAAACTGAAGAAATACCGATGGATGATGTTAATGAAGCATTGGATAATGTGCTAAAGAAGATTAGAAAAGGTTAATTACCTGATGCTGTTGAACCACCAAAGAAGACAAAAGTATCGGTGGACAGTGATATTATGACTGCTGTGAATCAGAGACTTTCTGAGATGATGAATCTGATTAACAAACAACAGACGGAGATTGAGCATTTAAAGTCAAATGACAAGAAGATGTTGGAAGTCGTAGTCACATCGGCAGATGATAATGAGACCTTGAAGAAGACAATCAAGAGATTGAAGAGAGAAAACAAGAAGTTGCTGAAGCATGAGCAACGTAACACCAGAAGGATTATAGTCTTGAAGGAGGAGAATAAACAACTGAAAAAGAGTAACAAGCATATGGATGATCTGATCAAGAACTTGTACTCTCAAGCTCCTCAACTTCAAGCTGGTGAAGTAGACAAAGAAAGAGAAGAAGAGCAAGTTGACTTCGAACTGTCTGATGAAGAGGAAGATGATGAACTTGATGAAGATGCTGGTAACGATACAAAGAAGAAGAAGAAGGATGATAAAGATGATGGTGGATCGGATGATGGTTCGAGTGATGGAGACGGCTCTGCGTTTGATGATAGTAGTGATGACGATGATGATGACGTTGATAAGTTTACGTACGAGAAACGTGACTCAGATAAGGGTGGTGAATCGAGCTCTAAAGCTCCTGGTGAGAATGTTGATGAAGATATTTTCTGGAACGAGAAATTGCAGTCACTGTCTGAAGAAGATAAGAACAAGTATCGCCAGATGCTCACTGATCGGGTCTGGACGATCGACATGACTAACAGGTTTCCAGAAATATTTGAATCTAACAATAAACTATTCGAGTTGGAGTATGATGACCCTGATCTTGAGGATGGGGAAGTTTCTGCGGCTATTTCGAAAGAGATTCTTGAAGGTTTAGCAAAGCAAGTAGGTAAGACGTTGGAAGAATTACTTGCTGACAACTTCATTCCTAAGATACCTGAGAAGGAAGCCGGGAATCATTCTGATGACCGTGACGTTCCTGCATTCGAAGAAGTTGAAATGGAAGACATTACGAGCGAAGAATATCCACAATATTTCAGGACAAATCAAGATTGTGGATTTTCTTTCTCAGATGAACTGCTAAACCATGTCGAGAAGCTAGCAAAAGAAAAGAGCAAAGTCTTTGAAGATGAAATCTTTAAAGGGCATAACAAGCCACGGTTCGAGCAGTCAGAAAGTTTGAAAGAGTTGTTAAAGAAGTTGAAAGAAAAGGAAAACAATCGCCCAAAACCTGATATTCAAGGAAGCTTTTACAAACTTCACAATAGGATTTTCAAAGGTCGTGCATTGGCCTGGAAGTTTGTTAAAGAGTTGAGGTGTTTCGCAGTAAAGTGGGAAAAGGGGATTTTGTATTTCGAGAAGTTTCATCACTTGAAGACCCTTCCATATTGGGCAATCAGAGATATTTGTCGTCACCGTTTTAACGGGAGCGTCAAATAGTCAGATTACTTATTTTGCTGAAAAGATGACTAGGGAAAGCCGAACCAAGTGGGACTTGTATACACCACAATATCCAAAGCGAATTGTTCATAAGAAGGATATTGATTTGATAACTGGTATGCCCAAGGTGACATTAAAATACAAACCACCGCAAGTGTTGAAAAAGATTCCTTTGATGCCTATTCCGCAACACTTTGCCAAAGACTTCATCTGGTGGTATTATGATTGGAAGATTGCAGAGGCCGTGATCGTGTTGAAGGATGGAGAGACGAATTACAAGAAAGTGCATATCTTTGATCCCATGTGGTTGATAAACTGTTCACATGAGGATATTATCATGCTATTCTATAATCCGATCTATTCAGATGCAAAAGATGCTGAGCAAGCAGGAAAGTACCAACGTGTGGTATTTCTGTGCTTTGCGTTTGATATCAATGCTGGGTGTGACTATGATGAAAAGTTGGGAAAGTATGTGGAGAAGCAAAAGGTGCCAGAGCTGAAAACGAAGAAACAAAAACAATTTCATGAATCGGTGTTGACAAGAGAACAGCATATTCAAAGACACATCAGACTGATGAACAAAAGGATGGATGAAGAACGACGAACTCAATCCAAGCAATAGTCGAGGGGGAGTTTGTAGATGCAAAAGTGCGACTAAAGCTTTGGATTGTACAACACATTTTGTTTTGTTGATATCGAAGGTGCGAAGGAGTGAAATAGAAGGTACGAAGGAAGACTGAAAGGTGCGAAGGAAGATTGTTTGGACGAATGAAGACGTAGTTTATAGTAGAACTTGGTTCGACCAGTTGATGTGGGCGAACCTGCACATTCGCATGAACAGTTTGGGCGAATGTGCAGTCTATAAATAGACAAGTTTGATTTTTGAATGTAACTTTTGATCATTATTATTCCCTCCACTTTCAGAAACTCTTTCTAGTGTTTTGTTAAACCTGTTTATCGTTCATACCTTGATTGTATCTATATTTCAACGTGTAAACAAGTGTTTTATTAATGAAAACGTTTGAAAATGATGATCTGTGTGTTTGAATCTGTTTGATTATTATTTTGTGATAGTTTTAGGGTTTCCGCACCTGAAACTAACTTGTTTGATCAATCTTTGTTTGTTATCGATCCTTTCACGCACATACAAAGATTTTAGGAAGGAATCTTCTGAAAGTATTGAGGCCACAACCATCAAGTGGGATCAGGCTTCCTTTTCAGGGTTCCTTGATCAGTATGGTATTTTGCAGGAATGGGAACCAGAGCTACCGGCGGAGGGGAAGAATGCTTTGCAGGCGCCGTCGGGCAAGATAACCTTATATGCAGCAGCATTTACTAGGTGCTGCTTTCATCTTCCAGCCACCAAGTTTGTTGTGAATGCCCTGTTGACGTATGGTATTCATCCGACGCAATTGACCCCTTATGGGTGGTGTCGGTTGATTCATTTTGAAGCTACATGTAGGGCTTTGGATATCCTCCCTACATTCGAGAAGTAGAATGTTTTTTATGTTCTTGAGGCTGCCCGTGGTGGCAGTGGCTGGTATAGCTTAGGTATTCTCAGGAAGGTGAAACAACTTGTGTCGGAAAATTTGAAATCTATGTATGAGTGGAAAGATAAGTTTTTCTATGTCCACCGTGGTGTTATCCCTACTTCCTTCCAGTGGATGGTGGTAGGTTTAAAAGATAAAATTGCAGAATTACCCCCAATGGCAAGGTATAAAGAGCAGCCTTGGTACAAGTTACTTTGCAACAATGCCACTCCGTTGATGATGGATGATTGTCCAGAAAATGTATTGGCTTTGCTGGGCCTTAGTCTCATCTGTCCAGAAGGACATGATCCGAATCCTCCAGAAGGTGATGGTTTCATCCCTGATTATTATTTATATTGTGTCATGTTGCTAAAGTTATGTTGCGCAATGATTTCCAGGCGTGTCTCTGTTTGACTTATTTGCCAAGAGGGGTGAGGCAAAGGTGTTGTATACTCCGGCTGTTGAAGGTGCGCAATGGTTGGTGGAGAGGAATAGCTCAAACTTTTTGTTTCCCAATCTCATTGATCCTCCGAAGCAGTATGTGAGAACAGGTTAAGAACCACATCTCTTTCCTTTATTTTTCATACATTTCTTGTGTGCACGAAGGAGGCGCGGGTAAGTACACATCCGGGGTACTGATTATGCGCGTTCTTCGTGGCAGATGCGGGTATTCAACCCCGCAGAAAAGCTTCAGTTGAAGTTGAAGAAGTTACCTCTGAACGCCAGAAACATGTTGGTTAGTCATTGCAATTCCCTTTGTTCTTTTCTCACATGTAGGTTAATCTATATAGATGTGATTTCCGCGCCAGGCACGAGTACATCTAAGAAGCGTGCCAAGGCGAGCAAGAAAACAAAGCCACCGGCCGCTCCGATTATTGTTGAGGAAGTGGATGAAGAACTGACGGAGTCGGACACGGAGTTGGATCATAAGCGCGCTCGGCATTCATCACTCGTGTGTCAGTCTGAGGGTGTGTCTACGGAGCTGTTTCAACAAAGGATGGATGAGTTGAAGTAGAAACAGGTTCAGATCCCGCTGTCATCTTGAGAAGCAGCTGAGTTATTGCGTCCGGAACCTGTTTCATCGGTTCCAGTTGATCCGTTTAAGTCTTTGACTTGGTCAGAGGGTGGTAAACTTGAAGTGCCTGTGAAGCCTCCACCAGTGCGTGAGAATCTTCCCATGAAGACTTTGAGGCACTTATCCGGTATGATTGGCTTAACTTCCCTCTGCATATTGAAGCATTATTTTTGTGTAACCTTTTGTATTAGCTTTTTATGTAGGGAAACATCCATTTGCGGAGTCCCGCTCGAAACAGGCTACGTCTGTGTTTGATAAAATATCTTCTCCGGACCGTCCGAGTATAGAAAACATTGGCATAGCTGAAGATCCAACGAAAGATACAAGCACTCTGAATGTATCTAAGGGAGTTGTGGATGAAGATGTGATGCCACAGGTGAAGCCAATTCCGGATGATTCGGCTATTGCTACTGAGAAGGCTGCAGGGAAGAAAGTAGATGAATCCGCAACCCCCAATTTGAGTGTTGAACATCCTGTTGTTTCATTAGAGCGGGTGCAAGAGCCGAGTTCTCCGCAGGGGTCAAAAATTGCTCTCAACTTGGAGACGGAGAAAGAAGATGAAGTTATTAAGGAGAACCCCTCCGCCTTTGTGCGCACTGTGGAAGACTCCATGGTGATACATAAGAAGGCCCCTACGGATGGTGATGGGAGATCTGGCCAATCTAGTCGTTGGCACGGAAAGTTTGCTTCGCGTGAAACTGATCCACCGAGGCCATACCGGCCGCGCTGGAATATCCTAGATACGACCCGGTTCGCAAATGCGTTTGATGCACAAGAGTTTGTGATGTTGTCTGTTCCCCCCGCCGAGCGTGATTACCAAGACAGTGTGGATCGACGATCTCTCTTTATTGACATGGCTATGAATCTTGCATTGGGTGTTAGTTGCCTTGGTTCTCTTATCCGACGTGGAAACGAATTCATGCGGGATTATCAGAACTTAAAAGATTCAGAGGCCAGCTTGTTGAGGCGTGAAGAAGAGTTCCAACGCGCCCGTCATGACATCCGATCAGAGATTGAGCACCATAAGAAGATGGCTCATGACGCTATGGAGGAAGTGAACAAGGTGAAGAGGGAAAAGGCTGAAGCTTCTAAGGCATGGCCCGCAGCTTGTCAAAGGACTAATCAAGAGACTGAGCTTCTGAAAAAGGAAGCCGAGTAGAGCCAAAAAGCCTATGAAGAGAAGCAAACAGAACTGGCTGACACTATTCGTAAGTACAATAGTCAGCTTGATGATCTTCTCAGAGCCACCACCTCACTGTCTGATGTGGAGGCCAAGATAAAAGATCTTGGTCTAGAGAATGCCAAGCTTCAGGAAGAAAAGGTATTGGCAGAGTCTTCTTGTTCTCAGGCAAAGTTGGAGTTGGATAAAGTTCAGAATTCATTTGAAGAAGCTACTGATATAGCTGTTTCTGCTAATGAGAGGATCGCTTGGTTGATGAGCGATGGTGTTGCTGGGGTAAGTTAGAATTCCCCCTTTTATAAGTAATTATATCTTGTTCCGTAAATTTATATAACACTTTGAATTTGCAGATATTCAAGCGTGTCTGGAACGATCCCAAACTGACAGAGGTGATTGCCCGCATTTCCAGTACTTCCGTGAAGCAGGGTTTGAAGCTGGGCTTTTGCGAAGGCTTTTGCCATCATACGGATAGTAAAAAGAAAGAAGCCGGGCCATATGAAAATGAGTCGTATGATAACGAACTGTTGAAGGCCTATGATGATTATGAGCACTTAAACTTTGAAGTGTTTCAGCTGTTAGAGGCCTGTATGAAGACTGATGATCCTGCTGGTGAGTTGCGCAATTACTTTATAAAGTCAGATCGCCTTGGTGAGGAACTAGCTGAGAAGGCGCGCAAGGAAGAGGAGGCCAAGAAAGCTGCTTCTTCTGGCGGAGCAGGGACGTCGTCCGCCGCTGATGATAAGCGCGAAGAAGGTGCAAATACTGATGATGTTTCTTAGTATTTGAATCTTGGATGAATGTTTCCCTTCTTCCCTTGTGTTTATTTGTGGTTATTTATTGTCGATGAACAATTTGTCCTGCTTTACTTATTGTGAAATTGATAGAATGTTTCTTTAAATTACGCGTGTTTGCTAATCATTAGATGATGTCATCACTTTTTCTGACACAAGTGTCCTTGTCAGTCTGCCAATGATTGATGTGACAGTTATGACGGCTGTTGTCAGGGCAACTGCCACACTGCCCTAGGGTAATCGAGTGGTTACCATTAATGGTAATTAATTACCATAATCTTTCTCCTCTATATATAGTAAGTATATCTTTCTATCTTCCTCATTAGTTACCTTTGAAAAAATTATTGCATACTTTCTGAGTAAATGGCGACTAGCACTTCCAACAGTAGGCTTCAAACCACAGAAAGATTAGCATTGCAAGGGATGAAGAAGTTGTCTCAGCATCCCAGCCATGATCAGTCTTCAACAGATGTTCTTGATCGTCTAGCCGAATATTGTGAGCATTTGTTGTCACAAAAAGATATGCGGCCTGATAATCTCGATGATCAAGGGACCTCTGATGGTTAGCCGTTGAAGATGAAGAAGCTGTCGGAGTTGGGAGATGTAACCAAGATTTCCAAGACTAAACCCAGGAAGGTTAGGGGTTAATATATGCTTCCAATGTTTTGGAGTCTTTATGTGTAAATCATAAGTAAAATCTTTGGTAGTTGTTGTTAAACGTCTTGTTCATGGGGTATATTTTTTTTTTTTTTTTTTTTTTTTTGTGATGATCCCCCTTTTCTGTGTATATCAATAGTCTATGTCTTTGGTTTGGGTGTTGTAGTATTAAATAATGGCTTGTATGACAAAGGCTTGTTTGTAATATAAATGACTTGGACTTAAAGTCCTTATTACAAAATCTGAGAATAATAGATTAAACATAGCATATGCGCAATTGTGTTGCATTCCAAGTACGTGGTACTAGTGAACCGTCTAGGCGTTCTAAGGCATATGCTCCTTTTCCCAATACCTCTTGGATTTTGTAAGGTCCTTCCCAGTTTGGAGCAAGCTTTCCAGGTTTTTCCGCATTTGATGCTTCATTATTGCGGAAAACAAAGTCTCCAACACGGAAAGATTGTTCCTTGACTCGCGCATTGTAATACTTTTCTAGTTGTCGTTTGTATGAGGCTTCACGGACACAAGCCGAATCTCGGCGCTCGTCTAGCAAATCTAGATTCATCCTCAATTCTTTATCATTGTCAGTTTGTTGCGCGAACAAGACTCTTGGGGATGGATATGTTACTTCTGTTGGGATGACCACCTCAGTTCCGTATGTTAAACTGAACGGTGTTTCCCCGGTGCTTGTTTTTGAAAAAGTACGATGAGCCCATAGAACATGGGGTAATTCATCCACCCAGCCGCTACGTCTTGTTCCCAGACGTGCTTTGATGCCTTCAACGATACTTCGGTTTGCGCGTTCAACTTGGCCATTGCCTTGAGGATGCGCGACCGAAGTAAATATCTGTTTGATTTTCATGGACGAGAGCCATTCTTGTAGATGTTGATCCGCAAACTGCGTGCCATTGTCACTTACAATTTCCAATGGTAGACCGAATCTGCGAATGATGAACTCCCACATAAATTTTTTGATGTTGCGCCCATCGATTGTGACTAACGTCTTGGCTTCTACCCATTTGGTGAAGTAATCAATGGCGACCACCAAATATTTGACGTTGCCCGGCGCTGTGGGGAAAGGTCCCACCAGGTCTATGGCCCATTTTGGAAAGGCCATGTTGCTGTACTGGTACCAGGTTATTTTTTGGTCTGAGTGTACCAGGTACGTGTCGTTGGCAAGCGTCACATTTGCGTAGTTCTTTTAATGCATCGAGGTGCATTCTAGGCCAGTAATATCCCGGGTTCATAAGTTTGGCTACGACCATCCTAGGACCTGCGTGCAATCCACACGTACCTTCGTGTATATCTTTTATCAAGTACGTGGCTTCCGCAGAATCTACACATCGTAGCAATGGTTCGAGATAAGATCTTCGGTATAAGATACCGTCGACGACCTCATAATGTAAGGCCTTGTGTTGTAGCTTCCTTGCTTCTGCTTTGTTGGATGGGAGGATCCCTTTGGTCAGGAAAGCCATTATGGGTGTGATCCAAGATTCTTTTCCTGTCTGAACCACGTTTACTTGTTTTTGTGGTAGAGATGGTTTGGTCAACACTTCAACTCGTACGTCTTTTGCCATATGATCAAACGCGGTCGACGCCATTTTGCTCAAAGCATCTGCTGGCTTGTTTTGGCTTGTGCGTACGTGGATGACTTTGCAGTGGAGGAAGCTATTCATCAGTTCCTTGGTGTACTGTAAGTATAAGATCATGGATGGCTCTCGTGCTTCATATGAGCCATCGATGTGATTAGCAACCAACATTGAGTCGACATGAGCCTCAATGTATTCTGCTCCCATCTTTTTGGCAATGCATAAGCCTGCTATCAGTGCTTCATACTCTGCCTCATTATTAGTTGTTTGAAAATTAAGCCTGATTGCGTAGGTATATTCTCTCGTCTGGAGTTATCAGACGTAACCCCGCACCGGCTCCTTCATCATTACAAGCACCGTCAGTGAATAACTTCCAGTTTTGAGTGTCGTCAGGCGGAGTTGATTTTGATGATGCCTCACTTGCGCATTCTTCAACTTTATCCACTGGGACTTCCGCAATAAAATCTGCAAAGATTTGTCCTTTGAAAGAAGGTCTTGACTTGCATGTGATCGAGTGTTCGCCCAATTCGATTGCCCATTTGGCCAATCGCCTAGAAAGTTCTGGCTTGCACAAGATATCGTTGATGCGGAAGTCTGTGAGGACATTGATTGGATGCCCTTGGAAATACCTGCGCAGTCTTCGAGATGCGTGGACCAGCGCAAGAACTAATTTCTCCATGGTGGAGTAGCGAGTTTCGGCGTCCAGCAATGTGTGGCTAACATAGTAGATTAGGGTTTGTACCCCTTTCCTGTCAACCATGAGTACTGCGCCAACTGCCTTGTCAGTGACGGATAAATACATGGTAAGCGGCTCTTTAGGCAGCGGAGCGGTGAGTGTTGGAGATTGCTCAAACACTTCTTCATTTCTTGGATTGCCATTTCCGCTTCCGTGGTCTATTGAAAGTTGGATTTCTTCAGGCAATTGTTTAGCGTGTCCATAAAAGGGAAAGATTTGGACGCGTAGTTTGATAGGAATCTGTTCAAAGCTATCAGGCGTCCCATTAAAGTTTGGACTTCTTTGACTGAAGATGGAGACGACATGCGTTCGATTGCTTGTACTTTTTCTGGATTCGGGCGGAATCCGTCTTTGGTGACAATGACCCCTAGGAATTTTCCTTCTTCCATTCCGAAAGAACACTTCCTGGATTTAATTTTATTCGCACGTTGCGCAATTGATCAAAAGTTTTTTGGATGTCATTCAACATCTGATCTTCCTCTCTACTTTTGATAACCAGATCATCGACGTATACTTCCAAGTTTACACTGATTTGTTGTTCGAACGCGGTGTCCATTAAACGTTGGTACGTTGCCCCAGCGTTTTTCAGCCCAAACGGCATCTTGGTGTAACAAAAAGTGCCCATATCTGTGCGTAACGCTGTCTTGTCTTCATCTTCTTTAGCCATCTGGATTTGATGATAGCTGTTGTAGGCGTCCAGATTACATTTAAACCTGTAAGGTGCTAACGAATCGACCTTTAAGTCAATCTCGGGCAGCGGATAACAATCTTTTGGGCAAGCTTTATTCAGATCCTTGTAGTCGACGCACATGCGCCAAGTGCCATTGGATTTGCCCACCATGACTGGGTTTGCCACCCAAGTTTGGTACTTGCTTTTGCGGAGAATTCCCGCCTTTAGGAGTTCCATCACTTGTTCATTCATCGTCTTTGTTTTCTCCGGCCCCATGTCGCGTTTCTTTTAAGCAAGCGGTTCTGCGTTTTTGTAGATGTTGAGCTTGTGTTCCGCGATGTGACGCGGGACACCAACCATGTCTGCTGGCTTGAAGGCAAAAATATCCATGTTCTTTGTTAATAGTTGCTTCAAATGTGCGCGAATGGAGTCGGAGATTACATGGCCGATGACAACTGTCTGTTCCGGGAATGCAGGGTTGATAACCCATTTTTCCGGTTCGGTTCTGACGGTTGGTTTTGTTTGCTTTGTGGGCTTCGGCGCATCGGTTGTGTGACATGTTTTGTTTCCGCGGATGAATGCAACTCCTATTCGCGTAGGGAAGCCTACCATCTGATGTAGCGTGGATGCATTGCAATTGAATTTTGCCAATCCTTCCCGTCCCAGCAAGATGTCATGCGAGGAATTAACGGGAAGGACAATGAAATCACACGTTTTAGTGCGCGAGTGATTTCCTTCTGAGAGTGTTACTGGAAACGTGAGCATTCCCAGTGGGTAAATTGTCTCATGAATAAAGCCGAAAATTGGCTATGTGACTAGTATTATTCTTGCTTTGTCATCATCGTCCAACTGGTCAAAACATTGCTGATACATGATGTCTGTGCTGCTACCGTTGTCTAAGAACATATACCTCGTCTGGTAATGTCCGACAACGGCTGTGATGATTAGCGGAGCTGTCGACGAAGCCCCCCTTTTACTCTTGGCATGATTACCTGCTCTTCCTTCCATGAATCGTCGTTTATATCCGCAAACGTGTGTTTGTGACTTGTGGTTCTATGGATCATGTTGCAGGCATTGCGCGATGTGTTGTACACATGATGCGCATTGAGGTTATGTATCCATTTCTGAGAGGGTTCACCTCCTTTAGTGTTGTCCCTCTGCTTTCTCCGCATGTTCTTCACGAGGTGCGTTAACTGCCCTGATTTTATAGCGTTTTCTATTTCCATCTTCAGACTGTAACAATTGTCTGTCATATGGGCATGGTCTTCGTGGTACTTTCAGTACTTGGACTTATCCACGTTCCGTCTGTCACCTCGAAGCTCTTGCGGTTTTGGGAATTGAATCTGTTCGGTTTTTAGCACTTCAGATGGTGTTTTGGACAGTGGTGTCCACTCGTAGTTTTTCTTTGAGTGCCCTTTGTGACTGCGAGGCCCTCTCGAGTTGAGCACGTTTCGTGCATCTTGCGCTGAGGAGCATTTTCCTTCTTCTGCTGCGCCCGAAATTCTTGACCAGACGGACTGCTTGCCTTTTCCTCTATTGTTTGAGGATGGATGATGGCTGTTGTTTTGGTTTATATTTTTTGTTTCGATGAAAAGATCGCTCGGAGGACGCGTATACTTTGGCAGCTTCAATTACTTCGTCCCAGGCTTGTGGCATGCCATCTTTTCCCGTCAGACACTTCATTAGGTCATCATTTCTTACCCCGTGTATGAATGCTGCACGGGTAAGTTCTTCTCCGCAACCTAACTGGAGGGCTTCTTTGTTGTATCTGACGATGTAATCTTCCAAGGATTCATTCTCATGGCGTGTGCACAAGAGAATGTGCGCTTTGTCTTTCTTGTGTTTGCGCAAGTGTGAAAAATGATTCTTGAGTTTTCTAATGAGGTCATCGAAGTCTACCAGACTTCCTACAGGCAGACTTTCATACCAAACCCTGGCTGCCCCTGTTAACGTTTTGCACGAATAGATGGGACCAGGATTGTACAGGCCATAGCTTAGAGTTGCCTGCGCAATCAAAAGCATGTAAGTGATCGTCTGGATCACGCAAACCGTCGTATTTCCCAATAGTGCTTGGTAGTTTACATTCTTGGGGCATTGGTGCTAGCGCGATGCGCACACAGAATTTTGATCTCTCGGCGAAAGTCTTCGGCCTGTATGGCTTGTAGAGATCGTCATCTTTTGGTGCCAGGCTGCTGGCAACAGATTTAGAGTGTTGTTTTCGATTGGAATCGTGATGCACCTCATTCTCTGATTCATAGCCGTCTGGTTCCTCATTCAGGTTGACGGGGTCCTGACCGTGATTATTTCTACCACAGTCTCCACCACGTACCGCCTGACGAGGTCCCTTAGTGCGACGGCCATTGTTGTTTTCCCGAGGCGATTCTGAATCATCCTCTCTTGTGTCGAAACTTAATGTCTTTTGGACAATTAGTTTAGCTTGATTCATCACCATCTTCTGATATTCGGCAATTGTTTTTGAATTTTGCCGGGCCAACCACTCATCCGGATCAACCGGAGATAGGTTGTCTTGTTTCTTTTTTCCTCCAGTAAGTCCCCCCTTGATTGGGTTGAACTAGAATGTTGAAGCTGGCTGCTTCTGAGCCACGTTTTTGGTGACGGTGTTCAGTGTTATGTCCTGAATTTCGTCATTGATTGTTGCATCTACTTCAGCAGTGTTGTTGTTGTTTGCATCTTTTGAGAAAGCCATGGTTGCTAGTTTGAAAGATGTATTAAACCGTAAGGGATGGCGCCAATGAAGAAACAAATAATCTTACCACCGGTTAGGGATGATAAGATTATGAGTATTCTACCGGGTTGATCCTTCACTAGCAGCTACAGATTGGGGAACCTGCAAACAAGATTGGATTGTGGATGTGGAGACGACTACACAAGGTAGCAGTTTATGACAAAAACGGGGTGAATGGGGATACTATCAAGTGTGATAGCTCTCCGGGTTAGCAAAAAGTGTCCCCTCCTATTGGGGATGTGACCCCTTTTATAGGAGGGTCCGTATGCCACCATTACCCAAGTCCTAACCGTGGTTAGGTTTTCTCCATCACCCTTAATTATGTTAGTGAGGTGATATAAGGAAAGCTAAATCAATGGGAATGATGGAACGTTGTACCGCCTTTAATGCTGAGCTTACGTGATTTATGCATGGCGATTGACCATGCATAATATCCACCTTTGACCGAGACTTGACCATTGACCGGTCATTATTGTACTTTGACCGCTTCCTGCGCATAGGCTTTTCTCCGCGCTGTCATGTTATTCCGGGTTTGGGTATGCGAAATAGTGTATTCGGTACCCAATCCTATCACTGATGTATGTTTTGATCATATTTTAATGCAAGTGCAACAGAACTTAAACACCAACGTTCGTTTTGTTTGAGTGTTTGTTTTGAATTCTATGTCAAGAAGATCATTCCTTAGTGTTTTTTCTTAGAAGTGTTCTTTTATGTTTATTGGGTTTTTTTATTTAGTTTGTTAACTTTGTTGTTGTAAATTTATTAATTGAAATCAAAGTAGTTTTTTAATAATATTTGTATTAAGAAAACCGTTCGTAGTAACAGTGGTTTTCTTTTTAACATCTATTATCCTAATCGAGAGGTTATCTATCGGTCCATTTATGTTTCCATTGTTGTAACACCCTTAACTATTAAATATCTTTTTAGTTTTGTTAACTAGTTTCGTGAGACAAAAGATGTTACTAAACAGGTTTTTTTTTACATATAAAAAGTTTTGGTAATTTAAGTTTATAGTGATACATTAATTACATATTTAATCGTGTAATAAAATTATAGTGAAGGTTGTGAAAATTTTCTTCTTTTTACGGGATATAAAATCTGTTTGTAAATAGTGTTCGAGTTTTGTTTGACAACATCTGTTTAAAACTCAACAGATGTTATAAATAGCCAAGAAATTAATGATTACGATTTTGAATTTAGTTTATTAACAATATTATTTTATTATTATTGTTCTGTTGCATTTTTTTCTTTTTATCATAAATAAATAATTAATAAATAAAAAGGCCCAAAATAATGATTACGTTTTTAAAGTTACTTAGGGAAGTGTAAGAATTCAATATTTTTCAATTAAAGTAAAATTCATAATGCATATACATAAACAATATAATTATATTTATTATTTTTAGTTGTATATATAAGAAAACAAAACAACCGTTTCATGTCGAATTTAGATAAAACAGAAGTTAAACATTTATTATTATAATATAAAATGTAAAGTTGTTTCAGTAGTAAAAATAGAATATGAAGAATTGTTTTACACATAATTAGCTTTTATTTATCAATTTGAAAAAAAAATTATTTTAAATTCATATTGATACTTTAATAACAACTTTAAATTTTTGACAAAAGATGTTCTTACGGAGAGTTTCTTGACGGTTTTTTGCATCTACAAATTTTGCACAATCCGTTCGTAAAAGTACTGAGATTTTTTGTAACAAGAATTCTTTTTACTGTCAACTAATTTTATAAAAGACACAAAATAATGATTACGAATTTGAAGTTTCTTTATTAACATTATTATTTTATTATTATTTTTTTGTTATAAAATATAATTTCGTTTTTTTAAGTTATAACATAAGTAAAAGATTTCACATCATTTATAATCAAATGAGTATAAATAAAATACTTTTGGTTGTTTAATAAAATAATAAAAAGTAATGATAATATGTAAATTTGTGGTAATATTTTTTAGTTGTTTAACAATAGTAAAATAAAGTACATCTATCATTAATGAGTGTCGTATTTTGCAAGTTTCTATCTACTTGCTTTATCTAAATATTTGTTCTGGTAAAGTTATAAATTCTCGAGCTTTTGTAATTATGAATTTGAAAAGACTAATATGGTTTAAAAAATTATTTTATTATTTTAATTTTTGTGATTGAAAAGACTAATAGTTTTTTTACTCTATAAAAGGCGAGGAAATCGTCATTTCAGTTTGTAAGTTTATTTGGCTTCTTTTGTAAGAGTATGCAGCAATATGCATGTTATTTCGTTTAAATTTCTTACCACAAATTCGTTTGAAACAGATGTTATAAAAAGCCTCCACATCTGAACCCACTCTACTAAACCAAAATTCGCTTCAAACAGATGTTATAAAAATTACCAAAAGTAATTATTAGGATTTTGAATTTTCTGTTTTAATATTATTATATTATTATTATTGATGTTGTAATTGTCTTTCATTATATAAAAAAATAAATAAATAGTCCCAAAAGTAAGTTTCAACGTTATATTTAATTGAAATCGAACTGATAAAGTTGAAAAGCAACTTTACGAATACTTGCTATATTCACCTTTTAAATGTAGAGGGGTCCGCAATATTCATTTACCATCTTTAAACGTAGATGAACTCGCAATATTCATTTAACTATTCTCACATACATGTTTCTATCCCATATTCTTCAAATATCTTTCCACAAATTTTCAAAAGATTTTTACA
The DNA here is from genome assembly GCA_028751855.1 of Ambrosia trifida. Classification (NCBI taxonomy): domain Eukaryota; kingdom Viridiplantae; phylum Streptophyta; class Magnoliopsida; order Asterales; family Asteraceae; genus Ambrosia; species Ambrosia trifida. The sequence continues at coordinate 154,236,182 of CM054123.1, forward strand.
ATCAAAGGAAAATAGATTACCTATCAAACTGAAACATCAATCCATCATTGTTATATAGTATTCAACATCAGGTCCCTATTTTCAATCTTTAAGGCTTTTAGAGTTCAATGACATTTAAATACGAGTTGTGTTCATCTACTGGTTTTCATTGTGTTGTTTGTGGTTTTGTTTCGATGATGCTGGCAAGAAAGATCATTTTCTACCATTTGGTTATTAGAAGGTTATTTTGTATGTTTTCTTGTATTTTTATGTAGTTTGTAAAATCAAATATTTAACTCAAATTATCGAATTGTATTAAATATAATTGAATTGTATAACAGCTGTTTGATATAAACTTTGTTAAAGAGAAGAAAAAAAATATTGAACAAACTGTTGAAAACCATAAATTAATTATTGAAATGTATTTTGTATTATTATTTGCTTTAAATACAAATTTGAGTATAATAAAACTGAATACTTATATCAATATCTAGTGTTAAAATCAACAGATGATTTATATTTAATAAACAAACAGTCGAAACGTAAATTTATATTTTTAAGTCAACAACTGTTTGAACCAAACCGCTGGTAAATGGTCAAAAAATTTTGTGTGACAACAACTATTGAAAACTCAATGCATCTGCTTCAATGATCTTATTAAAAGCCTCTACATCTGTAATAAAAGTACAGTGAAAGCTATGAGACTTTTCTTATATTTACAGGTTATAGAATCTGCTTGTAAATAGTGTTGAGTTTGACAACATTTGTTGAAATTTCAACAGATGTTATAAACATCAATAAAAGTAATGATTACAATTTTGAATTTAGTTTACTAACAATATTATTTTATTATTATTATTCTGTTGCATTTATTTTACTTTCTATAATAAATATAATAAAAAATAATTAAAAAATAAAAAGCCCCAAAATAATGATTACGATTTTGAATTTACTTAGTGAAGTGTAAGAATTCAATTTTTTTTCAATAAAAGTAAAATTCAGAATGCATATACATAAATAATGTAATTATATTTATTATGTTTAATCGTATATATAAGAAAAAAACAAGCGTTCCATGTTGAATTTACATAAAACAGAGGATAAACACTAATTTTATAATATAAAAAATGAGATTAAAACATCACATGTTATGATTTTACAAATGTTGCTAAATAGTATTAGTGGTTTGGCAGGAAATTTGATTGTTAAATAACAAAAATAGAATATGAAGAGTTGTTTCATTGTAAAAATAGAATATGAAGAGTTGTTTTACAAATATTAAGATTTTAGTTATCAATTTGAAAATGTTTCTGTACTTTAACTTTATACCGATACTTTAATAACAACTTTAATTGTGTGACAAAAGATGTTCTTACGTTGAGTTTTTTTACGGTTTTTTCCTTCTACAGTTTTTTGACGGTTTTTTCCTTCTACGGATTTTACTGTCAACAGATCTTATAAAAGACGTCAAAATATTGATTACGATTTTGAAGTTACTTTATTAACATTTTAATTTATTATTATTGTTTTTTTGTTATAAAATATAATTTTGTTTTTTAATTTATAACATAAGTAAAAGAGTTCATATCATTTATAGATTCAAATGAGTATAAATTAAATACTTTTTGTTTTTTAATAAAAATAATAAAAATAATGAAAATATGTAAATTTGTTGTAACATTTCTTAGTTGTTTAACAATTGTAAAATAAATTACATCTATCATTAATGACTATCGTATTTTGTAACTTTCCAGTATCCTTTATCTGAATAGTTGTGCGACTAATATATTGTTTAAATGTATAGTAGTAAATTCTTTATACTATTATATTTTATTATTTTATTTTTTGTGGTTGAAAAAACTAATATTTTTTTTACTCTATAAAAGGCGAGGAATTCGTCATTTCAGTTTGTAAGTTTATTTCTCTTCTTTTATAGTGTTTAAGAACAATAGTTTTAATTGTTTAATTAATATAATATAATAATGTTTAAATTTATGGTATATTTCCATCTAGATCATTCGTATTGTACAGTGCTCATCAAAGACTTTTGGGGCTTGGTCGACTGTTTTGTACGTAATTATGAATTTGAAAAGACTGATGTAATTTAAATTTATAATTATTTTGTTAGATATTGATTACAAGTTAAAAAGTCGAGGCCATCATCCGTAACTTTTTTTACAGTGTACAACGGTGAATAAATCTACTATTGAAAAAGTAAAATTTCGAAAAGTAACTTCCAACTTTATATTTACTTCAAATCCAACTATTAAAGTTGAAAACCAACTTTACCAATAGTTATTATATTGCAGCCTATAAAAGGGGATGAATTCCCAATATTCGTTTTCAGTATTCACACTTCACATATCTCCATTCAATATGCATTATGATATTACTTTTAAATTTGTTTCTACAATTTTTTCGAAAGATTCTTTCAATCAAAGGAAAGTAGATTACCAATAGTTTGTTGGTAAACAACTTCGAATTGATGTTTTCCAATGATTCTTCCAATCAAAGGAAAACATCAATTTATTATTACATATATACATCCGGTTCCAATTTTCAATTGGTTAAGAAGAAAGATGGAATTGATGTTTTTCGATGATTAGTACAATCAAAGGAAAACATCAATCCATTATTATTTTGTTATATATATGCTGCACCGGTTCCTTCTTGATCTTCAGATAAGTGTGAGAGTCATATTTCCTTTTGGTGGCAAGAAGTATCATTCTCTATGGTTTTGTTGTTAGGAATATTTTTTTTATATTTCCTTGGATTTTTATGTAGTTTGTAAAGTCACACATTGTAATTCTATTGTCATTAAAGTAGTGTTTTAAATACATTTGTATTTCTTTTTATAAGTCTTCCATTTTGTATTTATTTTTCTTAAATTAAATATTTAACTCAAATTATTGAATTCGAATATATCGTTGAATCCTATAACAGCTATTTGACAGAAACTTTGTTAAAGAGAAGAAAAAAGATTTCACTAATTGTTAATCACAGATTAATTATTGAAATGTATTTGATATTATTTTTGCTCTAAATACAAATTTGAGTATAATAAAACAGTCTATTGTTAAAATCAACATATGATTGATCTTTAGTAAACAAACATTAAAAATGTAAATGTGTTATAATTGTTAGTAGCAACTGTTTAAGCCAACAACTGTTTGAACCAAACACTTGAATTTGCATCTGTTTTAATAAACAGTCTTTTAAATACACTGTTTTAAAAATTCTGCTATATTGACGGCGTGCTTTTAAAGACGTTACCAAATACGGTTTTTCTTTCAACTTTAGGTTGTCTTATCTCAACAAAGCTTTAATTTGTCTGTACATTTAACTGGTATTGTGAATGGAACAGAGCATAACAGTTGTTGTGTTTATTTTTTTTGTGTAGTAATTGTTTTAAAGAAAGAAACAGATGTTAATAAATAGGTTTACTCTACAGCTGCCAATTGGCTTAATAATGTTTGTATAAGTAAATAGACCTTAAACTAATTGTTTTAAAGAATCAAACATATGGTAATAAACAGACGATGGGATTCATAATGTTGTTTTTACTAAACAGAGCTTAACATTTAAAATTAAAATGAACATAATAAAAATCAGATCTACTATACAAACTACTTAATTAAAATTTCAAAAATCCTTTGTTTCTTTTTCAGAATCTTGCTTGAAAGATCCTTTTTTAATTCCGTCAACGATTCATGGATGTTGTTTTCGATTTGTAGTTGTTGGGTCAAATAGTCTTCTATCTTGTCTCTTAAACCACTTGCTGGTTCATGCAACACCATATCTAGCAGGGCAATGTTTGCCCAAGATTGTTCCTTAACTGTTTCTTCGATCCTCTATACTTCATTGCATATATCTTCATCTTTTCTCTTTTCTGTTAGTGACCAAGCGCTGGATAAAGACTTAACATCTGATATATCAGCAAAGTGATAGTATGATCTGTTTGCCATTTTTATAGATGAAGTTTAGAATATGTACTATGTGGAATTTATATATATATTTTAAGTTGGATATGAACATATTTATAGGAATAATTTCGAAAGATAATTAATTTTACGCGATATTTTGTATAATTATTTAAATCTCTGATTTGTTAAACTGATAGTTAATTATTTCGGCTATTCGTTTTCCAAAGTATTCGTCCATTTATGTTTCATAAATTGTATAGACTTTTTAGATACTATAAACGTTTTGACTTTAATTAAATAATCATTATAAGAAAACCTTTCTTTTAACACGTTAACCTAAGTATAATAACTATTCTACCGTATTACCTTTCATCTTCACACGTTGTTAATCTATAAAATAGTAAAGACATCCGGAAGTTCATCATAAACGATTTTAATTAATATTAACATAACATTTACATTTCAGTCTTCACCAATTGCATCAATGTCAGCCCCAAGTGATAACCGTGAAGATGAAATGAAGGAATTTGTTCTTAATCAAATTACAGCACAATACTATCAAGATTTGAAGACTACAAGAGACTTGAAGATTTGTTTTGACCGTTTGCACTTGGGCACATTTGAGCGAGGCGATGTTCAACAGATTTTAAAGTCAATGCCTTCGACTGTTGTTCGTGATTTGTCGGTTTTGTGCAATTCATAATCTTGTATTAAGGATGTAGAACTTTTGGCAAGATTCAAAGATCTACACACACAGCTTGAAGCTTCAATAGAATTGAAGCTTAAGTTTATTAATTCCTTTAACTAGCCGTGGATACCATCCATTGCATATCAATGAGTTAATATGCATATTGAGTTTCATATGCTTAAAGTGCTTAAAGTTCAAGAATAAAAGGAAATGTAGCTTCAAAGGAATTGAAGCTTACAACAACAACAACAACAACAACCTTACCCAGTAAATCCCACAATTAGCGAAGCTAAGAGCAGGTTCTGGGGAGGGTGGGATGTAGGCATACCTTACCCCTATCCTTGCGAATAGAGAGGCTGCTTCCAGAGAGACCCCGGGCTCAACAACACACAATCAACAAGCAAACAACGCTAATAAAACTAATAAGGTGCTACTGAATTTATATAAACATTAAAAGTGCCACTTAGTAAAACAAAGATATATATGCCATTATCAAAAAACAACATAAACCATAAACACCCAAAAAAACAAGTCACCTATACCTACCTCCTACCAATGTGAGAAAAAGTTTAATCTCCAAGAACCACGCTATGATACAACCCAACCCTCCCTAATAATCCTTAACCTTAATCTTGTGCCTCCACGAACTCCTATCCTTGACCATGTCCTCAGAGAGGTGCATCTCTACTAAATCATGCCTAATCCGCTCATCCCAAGTCAATTTGGGTCTTCCTCTACACCTCTTTCCCTCTACGGTGAGGGTTTTTGTGACAACCGGCAACTTCCGATTTATACTGATGTGATTTAAATAATTATTTACTATTAAATATTGTTAATTATTAAGTTTCGGAGGTTAACGGATGGTTTTAACAAAGGAAACCGTGATCGAATCTTCTAACGCGATTTAAACACATGTTTTTGACAGCACGCGTCGGATAACGAAAATATTTATATTTTTGATCGGTTTAGTTTATTTTATAATTACGAACAAAACCGACTAACTTTTATAACCAATAACCGAGCCTAAATAAAGACCGAGACATTTTACGTTATAACAGGCTCGTATACGCGACATCCACCTACCAAGTGAACCCTAGGTATAAAAGCATCATATTCTTCTTCTTCTTCTCATTATTCATCCAACTCAAAAACCCTAGCCACTCACTTTCTCTCTCTAAAACCGTCACTTTCTCTCTCTAACCTCTCTCTCATCTCTCTCGGGTATCTCTCTCCCTCTCTCGCAGGTCTCTCTCTCTCTCTCTCTAAACCTGCCTCCCTCTCCCTCTACCTCGTCCCTGTTGCAGCGGCCGGCCACCAAACCGCTCGGTGGTGGCGGCGCTTGGTTTTAAGCCCAAATACGGGTTGTGGTGGTGATGAATCGGAGCCGGAGATGTGGTTTACACGAGGTTAGTGGTGGTTGTATTATGGTTCTGGTCCGATCGGGGGTAGGCGACTGGCGGGATCTCAAGCTAGCTGGTTGCAGGATGGTCACAGCTTTGTTTCATGGTGGTTACGGGTCTGGTCTGGTCAGGAAATGGTTGTGGTGGTTTCGTGTGGTGGTTGCTGAAAACGAAGCAGGTGACGACGGCGGTGGTCCCGTGGTGGCTGTGGTTGTGGTTCACGGTAGGGTCAGATGGTGGTTGAGGTTTTCGATGGCTTGGTGGTGGTCTAGCACTGTGGTAGCGTCAGTCCATCACCAAGACTCCTTATGGGCACTTCAACTTCCTGTTGAGACCCCTAGAGTCTCAGTCGCCACATGATTAAGGATATTCGCCATATCCTCCCACATCCGGTCCGCGTCTCCAATCGGTTCAGTCGATGCCTTAGATATGACCTTATCTTTGAACTCTGAAATTTTTTCGCCCTTCAAATTTCCCCATCGAATCCTAGGTCGGATATTCCTCTCTCATACCACCAACTTCTCTCTTAGACCTATATCTGCTACCAACAAATGATGTTGAGTCACCGCTAACTCCCCGGGTATAACCTTACAGTCCTTCAACCAACGTCGGTCTTCGCGCCTCATCAGGAGATAGTCGATTTGCGTACTCCGCCCCCACTACTAAACGTAACCAAATGTGATTCCCTCTTCTTAAAGAACGAGTTTAAAATACCCAACTCGTGAGCCACCGCGAACTCTAGAAGATCTCTACCAGGTTCGTACCTAACACCAAAACCAAAGCCCCCATGCACCAAATGAAATCCATCAACTATCCTCGCCAATGTGACCATTAAAATCCCCTCCTATAAATATTCTATCTTGTCTAGGTATGGCCCTCACTACTACATCCAAGCAATCCCACAACTCTCTCTTCTCCTGATCTCCTAGACCCACTTGTGGTGCATAAGCACACACCACCGACACTACATCCTCACCTACTACTAATCTTAACACCATTATTCTATCATTATGTCTTGTCACCTCGATCACATTCTTGTGCCATTCTGAAGCCACTAGAAAACCTACCCCATTATTTATCCCATTTGTCCCTAAATATAACAACTTGTACCCATTGTATTCTCCCCCTCTATTGCCCTTCCACCTAGTCTCTTGCAGACACGCTAACTGAACCCTACGCCTCTAAAGAGCATCTACCACCTCCAACAATTTACCATTTAGAGTTCCTACATTCCAAGAGGCCACACATAGATTATAACCCCTACCCCTTCCCCTGCAAGCACCCCTCGTCTTAGGACATGAACTCAAGGAAAAATCATGACAGCTACTGGCTATGATTGCGACTATAAACACCTAAAGTTAAAAGGCAAAAAAGTGCACAATAACTTGATAAGATAAGAGGACGACACACAATACAATGGACAAATAGGAGACAATTTATCGGGTAGCAATAGGCACACAATCAAACAGAAAAACTAAACTAAATAAGTATATTGTATGTTATTATGGTTTAGGAGAGAATTCACCTGGGTCTTGAAAAAATCTGGTATGGTAGGCCGCAACCAACAAATAAACCAGCGCCTTTGTCTTTGTATCTTCTGAGTTGGGTTTCCGTTGGTCGGAATTGGAATCGAGAAAAGCTTGACGGACAAGACTATTTGTCCGTTTGGGAAAAAAAAAGGAACGTTGGGAAAAGTTACCACAAATATCCTCAATAATTTAGAACAAACCCTAACGTCGATCCCCAATATCACAAAAATAATCATAAAAATCAAGAATTTGCAAAATTTGAAATTTAAAACCCCTCTGTCGAACAAATTCAGATATAAAAATAAAAATCAATAGACCCTAAAACGATTAAGAAAAAAATCAAGATCTGATGAACAACTAAATATATTCCAATTGTGCAATTTCAATCAAATAACTATCAATTGTGGCAATAATATTACAATATTATTACAATATTGAAAAAAATAACAGGATTCAAGCACCTAATTTCAAAATAAAATGGAAACTGTGAATAAATACCGAATCAAGTGATGTATGATATTATTATCTGATGAGAAATGAAAATGTTGTTGATTTTGAACAAATATCAATGGATTAGAAACAGACTGAAGGGATCAATTCATATATATATAAACAGATGTTATGAAGATGGAATTCATAATGTATATTGATGTTTAAAATTGATTATATTTGTTTTGTTTAACGTTGATTATATATGGTTTTTTATATATGGCTACATATTGACTACAACTTTTTACTCCGTCTGTAGACTTTTTGTTCCTTGGTTTTAACCTTTCAGCTATTAAACATCTGATCAGTGTTATTAACTATTGTTGTGGAAGGAACAAAAGTTACGCAATCCGTTATTTCTTTTAATAGCAGTAAACAGTATGTCTGCTTATGTATTTTTGTGTATATGATTATTAAAAGATATAAACAGACGTTGCCAAACAGTGGTTCTTGGCAGCAGACGTTTCGTCTGTTGATGTGTCGGTGCCTACCAGACAGCGGATAAGGCTGGGCTGACTCGTCCCGTGTGATTCCACACGGGATCTCGCCTAGTATACTGTAATTCAACAAGGTGAACAGCTCCAGTTCATTGTTGGCTATTGGGTATATATATTTTTTTTCCTCTCACAGTTTTTGCGCATGTATAAAGGGCTAAACGGTGGAGTAAAACACATAGGTCTCTATGGTCCAGCAGCAATGCATCACTGCGTGTCCCCCCATCCACCCGTATTCAATGCTTGGGTGTTACTATAAGTTTTTATAAATCTAGTTTTGTTTAATTATGTTTTTCCCTTTGTTCCCTGCCACATAGCGGGTATCACAAGTAGTTTGAGCTAATAATATCAATCAACTCTTCACTAAGGTCAGACATGAAGTTACATTTTAGTTAAAGCAGAATTGTCTTTTGCTACAAAAGTGATAGTTTAAAGTGTAAGTAGTCACCTAAAAAGCATGACCTTTTATCGGTTAAAAAATTATAATTTTAATATTTAATTTTGGTTTATGTAATATTAAATTGAAATTCCGTTTTTTCTCGTTACAACCGCACTATGAGCCATTTTGGGTTAAGTTGGCCATTTCTTAGTTAGGAAGGAAAGTGACTGGGCCCATTCATGTTAGATGTGAACATCATCTTGCCACGCAATTAAGTAAATCATGTTCAAAACGTCTTTTGCAAATCTATCCGGTTATCCTTATGGGGTGGTGATACTAAAACCCCCCACTTTTATTCCCACCATCTCTCCAGACGCTTTGGTTACTTTTTTAACTACCTCGGTTTAAGGTAAGTTATTCTGATTTAACCCCAGGCGCCTTGCTTAGGCCTCAGCGAGGCGCTTGGAATCCAGATTTTATTTTTGTGGTAAATTTTGTGTTTTGGTGGTTTGAATTGGTTTTTTATTTTATTTTTTTAATTTTTTAATATAATTATTGTAAAAAAAAAATTATAAAAATTTACAATCTTCTAACCTTCATAACTTACTCAAATATTAACTATGGTGATTCATAAGCTGGGATTATGAGAAACAAGTGTGGAGATAACACACTTGGATTGGATGGGATATTGAGTTTCTAAAGCATTGTTTATGATACTGGAGGAAAATGGTAAATCTGATGATTAACCATGTGGACATACTTGAAGAAGGACTTGTGCTATTTCTTTTCAAACCCTTCCAACCTATGGAAGTTGCTAAAATAGTTAAAAAAAATGTATTTGTGAATAATACATTCATCAAAAAGACCACCTCTTTGTCAGTCACCCTCGTAGGAAAATCGACTCTCACAATTATTCACAATTTTATACATACAACACACCTTCATCGTTGACCGTACTGTTCTTCTTGATCTTGATCTTCACACTCGCTACGGTTGCCTTCATCGTTGACCGATATCTCTCCGATAACAACCCTTGTTTGATTATACTCTTTATGTACGAATAGTGACCCTCTGGCAAACCTACCTCTGTTTTGAATTTGTTGCTTCCATAGAGAAGTTATCAATCTCACAGTAATGATCAGGAACATTCCAAATAACTGTATAATTTCAGCTTTTGTTTAACTATTTTAGCAACTTCTAGAGTTTCCAACCCTTAATACATTCATCAAAGGATATTCATGTGAGAATGATTTCGTACAAGATTCCTATGCAAACAAGTCAAATTCATTCTTGGACCAACTTGAGATATGAGTTTGATTAGCTTGAATCTCTCTGATCCATGGTATCCACTAACCGTAGTGATTATCGCGTGTCATGGATCCTTTGAAAGTGGATACCATGGGTTAGAGAGATTTAAGCTAATCAAACTCATATCTCAAGCCAGTGCAAGTTATAAAATAACATATGCAGAATGTAATGTCATGCACAATGTGTACTCACAGTTACATCGAACACTTTATATGAGTAAAACGATCGCTTTACAGTGCCGAAAACGACTATCGTCACTCTGTATGGGTGGCTTCTTAGCGCCGATCCTACTGTCGATTTCTTTCCACAACTATTGCTCCAACATAACTTCTTAGTTTCAGGTCTATAACAATCTCACTCTCCATCCAACACAGGGTTCACTAACAGTGGTGTGGTCTACCTTTTTGCTTATGATCTAACACCAAATCTCATTATCTGTCAACGATGAAGGCAACCTGAAAACAACCGGATGGTTAGTAGCTATAGGTAAGAACATCGTGGATGAGGATTGTTTATCTTCCCATTGATTTCACGTGTGTTGCCTTCATCGTTGACAGATATCTCTCTGACAACAACTGAAGGCAACCTGCAACTAGGTGATGGTCATACCGACATGTGGGTAGTCCATTGGTATTAATGGCAAAGTGATTTGTAAGGGAAGAAGAAGAGAATGTTATATATGTTTACCTTCCCATGGAAACTCTGAAGACCTTAACGGAGGTTTGCCAGAGGGTCATTGGTCTTCAGAGTTTCCAATACATTCATCAAAGGATATTCGTGTGAGAATGATTCATGAACAAGATTCCTATGCAAGCAAGTCAAATTCAGTTGTTGGACCAACTTGAGATATGAGTTTGATTAGCTTGAATCTCTCTGATCCATGGTATCCACTAACCCTAGCGATTATCGCGTGTCATGGATCCTTTGAAAGTGGATACCGTGGATCAGAGAGATTTAAGCTAATCAAACTCATATCTCAAGACGGTGCAAGTTATAAAATGACACATGCAGAATGTAATGTCATGCACAATGTGTACTCACAGTTACATCGAACACTTTATATGAGTAAAACGATCGCTTTGCAGTGCCGAAAACGACTATCGTCACTCTGTATGGGTGGCTTCTTAGCGCCGATCCTACTGTCGATTTCTTTCCACAACCATTGCTCCAAAATAACTTATTAGTTTTAGGTTTATAACAATCTCTATCTCCATCCAACACAGGGGTCACTAACAGTGGTGTGGTCTACCTTTTTGCTTATGATCTAACACCAAATCTCATTATCTGTCAACGATGAAGGCAACCTGAAAACAACCGGATGGTTGGTAGCTATAGGTAAGAACATTACGGATGAGGATTGTTTATTTTCCCATTGATTTCAAGTGTGTTGCCTTCATCGTTGACAGATATATCTCTGACAACAACTGAAGGCAACCTGCAACTAGGTGATGGTCATACCGACATGAGGGTAGTCTATTGGTATTAATGGCAAAGTGATTTGTAAGGGAAGAAGAAAAGAATGTTATATATGTTTACCTTCCCATGGAAACTCTAAAGACCTTAACGAAGATTTGCCAGAGGGTCATTGGTCTTCAGAGTTTCCAACCCCTAATACATTCATCAAAGGATATTCATGTGAGAATGATTCATGAACAAGATTCCTATGCAAGCAAGTCAAATTCAGTTGTTGGACCAACTTGAGATATGAGTTTGATTAGCTTGAATCTCTCTGATCCATGGTATCCACTAACCGTAGCGATTATCGCGTGTCATGGATCCTTTGAAAGTGGATACCATGGATCAGAGAGATTTAAGTTAATCAAACTCATATCTCAAGCCGGTGCAAGTTATGAAATGACACATGCAGAATGTAATGTCATGCATAATGTGTACTCACAGTGACATCGAACACTTTATATAAGTAAAACGATTGCTTTGCAGTGTCGAAAACGACTATCGTCACTCTGTATGGGTGGCTTCTTAGCGCCGATCCTGCTGTCGATTTCTTTCCACAACCATTGCTCCAACATAACTTATTAGTTTCAGGTTTATAACAATCTCACTCTCTCTCCCTTCGTTCTTCTCTAACCTAGTATCTTCTTCCCGAACTTCAACACCATGAACCCTAATCTTCTAACCTTCATAACTTACTCAAATGTTAACTATGGTGATTCATAAGCTGGGATTATGAGAAACAAGTGTGAGGGTTTACCTGAAGAAGGACTTGTGCTATTTCTTTTCAAACCCATCCATCGTATACCTAACACACTACAATTATTCACAATTTTATACATACAACACACCTTCATCGTTGACCGTATTGTTCTTCTTGATCATGATCTTCACACTTGCTTTTGACAAACGTCTGGCTGACCTGAAGTTCCTTTGCAACCAGGTAGAAAGGAACTAGGTTACAAATATAAAAATCCATCACATCACGATTTGCATCCCGGCAGAGTTCGTTGTACTGGCTGTCAAGAGAAATCGCGTGATGATAGTCGTTTTCGGCGTCGTAAAGCGATCGTTACTGTAATGATCAGAAACATTCCAAATAACTGTAATGATCGGTACGGTTGCCTTCATCGTTGACCGATATCTCTCCGATAACAACCCTTGTTTGATTATACTCTTTATATATGAATAGTGACCCTCTGGCAAACCTACCTCTGTTTTGAATTTGTTGCTTCCATAGAGAAGTTATCAATCTCACTGTAATGATTAGGAACATTCCAAATAACTGTATAATTTTAGCTTTTGTTTAACTATTTCAGCAACTTCCATAGAGAAGTTATCAATCTCACTGTCCAACTGAATTCATCTTCCTTGTCTTAAAACCCTTGACATCGCTGTTTGATTATACTCGTGTTCAGCCTTTATCAGGTTGCCTTCATCGTTGACCGATATCTCTCCGATAATAACCCTATTCATCTTCCTTGTCTTAAAACCCTTGACATCGCTGTTTGATTATACGCGTGTTCAGCCTTTATCAGGTTGCCTTCATCGTTGACCGATATCTCTCCGATAACAACCCTTGTTTGATTATACTCGTGTACAGCCTTTATCAGGTTCTTTTGGCCACAGGTACAGAAAGGTTATAAATGTTCATGTCGTTTCAGGTTGCCTTCATCGTTAACCGATATCTCTCCGATAACAACTGAATTTTACTGGCTTGCCTGAAAAGTTGTACCGGTTATAGAGAGAAATCAACAGTCGGATCGACTGTTGATTGGTATATAGAGAGCAAACCGACGATCATTCAAAATTTAAAGTTACCGCTAACCTCTGCGCCATCATCGACTACAACAAACCGACGATCTTCCTCCACGACACTCCTAATGGGCCTCTCTTTATTACATGGTACGATTTGTGTTTTTGTTGCCTTTTAAATAATAAGTTTTGTGTTTATCAAACCCTAACGTCTGAGCAATGATTTATTATTATTAACTTATTTGGCCAAAGCTAGGCGCTTTGGCCTTTTTTTAAAAAAAAAATTAACTTGTTTTAATTGATTTTAAATAGTTGTTATTGATTAAAAATTAATTTTAATTCATGATCCACATCAAAAAACAATTTCCGAGGACCACGGGAATATGTCCTCCCATACCTACGAGCAGGCACGTAATTAGCATACCTGATATTAAACTCTTCTAACGCGTCTCGACGCCTGTCGCTATCACGAGAGCATTGATAAAGCATTTACAAACCATCCAGAGCATCTAGCTCTCTCAACAACTCCGTAATAGAAACTGAACGTTGTGCCATAAAAGGAAGATAAAAATGTAACAAAGGAGAAAGGAAGAAGAATGGAACAAAAAGAGAAGATAATGAATATTTGATAAGTCAAATGACTTATATAAAGATCCTCTTGGGAAGACCAAGAGATATGGTTTTAATGACACTGAATTTACCTGACACAAATATCTGTGGAATAGTGTAAAAGGCGACGCATAACGTCATGTAATCATGACATGCAAAAAGCCATCAATAACTGTCAAATCAACCATCAATGCTGACTCACCAATAACATGACAAGGGGCACAAACACACACCACACATTACATTTAAAAGCCACATGTTCAAATAAAGAAATAACGAAGAGTCACATTTCCATAATTCTTAATCCTAACTAGACGAGGAACCTTCACCATCGGAGGACACCGCAACATAAGGTTCAAGCAAAGATCGGAGAGCTGAAACACCCTCATCACCAACGTGACCATTCAACTGAGATATAGCTTCCAAGGTATCGCTGCTCAAGGCCTGCATCGAATCAGCAACCCGGGTAGGAATTTCCCTCTCCTGCTCTGTAGGTGGAGGTATTTTCTGACCGGCAAGGCCGACTTGATTACCATAAACCAACCCGCCATGGTACCCGACTTCCATAGCTACTTCATAAAAAGCATTGATACGATCTTGATACTCTTGGCTAGTCCGGATGAAACACCATGATGCGAGAATACCTTGTCCAATCAACCAATCCCGGTCAGCACGGACACGCTCCAATTGGGACTGAACTGATATGGCATGAGCTTTGGTAGCCTCGGCAGAGTCCACGGCCTGATCAGCCCGTTGGTTTGAGAGAGTTAATTGCCTTTGACACTCGTTTAATTTCTCCACCACAGAATCCTTCTCCTCTTCCGCCCGTCTGATCCGAGATTCAAAGTTCTCAACCTCAGCAGATAAAAGCTTGCATCTTTCCACTTCTGCCTTGTTCCGGGCAACAGTGCTTTTCTCCGCAACCAGTTCCTTGGACAAAGCATCCACCCGGCCCTCAAGACGAGAAATAATGCCATTTTGTGATTCATGAACCCGGAGCAAATTTAGTTTTTCTTCTGTATGGTTTGTCACCATTCGGGCTTTGTCACCTTCTAATTTCTCAATAGCTACTTGCCGAGATACCAACTCTATCTTGGCCTCAGCCAACTGCATGGACAACCTTTCATTTTGGGACACGGCGGAGACCTGCCTATCACGAATCTCCAGTAGGCTAGCAAGATCAGCCCGCCACCTGCGAAGCACCTCATAAGTAGCAACAGTATACTTCACACCAGAACCCAGCACATTCTTGGCGAGCTGGGCATTGTCCAATCCCTACAAATAGGATCTTTCCGCTGGGGGGAAGGCGTGCTCTGCCCAATGACGAATAATGTCCGGATGTATTAGACGGCTTGACTCAGCAATATGCCACCCAGGCACATAACGGATATCTTTCAAGGATGGCCGCCAATTAATACCAGGGGAATACACATTGGACGGCATGTCACCGACACCAGATGAATGACCAGGAGCCGATGAATCCCCAGTACGGATCCCACCAGGAAACTGGATAGGATTTTTCTTTACATCGCGCAACATCTGGGAAAAACTCTGCCCAGCAGCAAAGCTGGAAGTTACAGACGGGCCAGCAAATGAATACACCGGCTTCACAGAAACTGGAACTAATATACCTGGCAATGAAGAAGACGGGGCCGTAACAGCATCCGAAGCAGGGACTTGAGAGCATACGGTGGTAGCGGGAGCTGAAGTCTTGACAACACTACTAAGTGAAGGAGAAGAGGAAACGGCTACAGCTTTCCCGGAACTACATCCAGCAAAGTCTGGAAGATCCTTCATGGTGTCGGTTTGGGATATAATCACTTCATCAGAACCGGATGAAGGCAGACTAACAGCTATTCGTTCATCTGTTCACAAAAATCACATAATTAAATACAAAACCAAAATAAAGAGAAACAAATAATAATAGTTACAGAGTGATTTTTCCTTCATTTCCAGCATCTGTTTTCTCTTGGCAAATAAAGCTTCAACTCCAGGAACAGCAGTAGCTTTCCTCTTTTTAGATTTCTCTTTCTTTCTCTCCGCACTCACATCACTCTGTGGAGGGGCAACACTAATAGGATTCGCATCAACGGGATCCACAACATCCTTTTCAACGGTCAATGGAGTGGCCTCCGTCACGGATACAGATGGATTGGCACCCTGTCCCAAAACAGGGCGGGCAGGGGCAGGAATGAGAAAATTAGAAATAGTCTGACTAAGAACGTCAAGCTCATCGGGGCCAAGTGGCCGGTCATGTTCAACCAACTGGGCAGAGATTTCAGAATCAAGAACGTCGAAATATTGCCATGACCCTTGATCTTCACGCCGGTACTCCGGGAAGACGGTCTCATCTACCCATATTCGGCTCATACCAACAGCAACCAGAGCCCTCTCCGGAATAAAAGTACATTGTGTAGGATTATTTGTCAAAGCAAGGTACAATGGATCCTTTTCATAAACAGATGGAAGAAGGCATTCGTCGGATAATTTAGTTTTGGCCCCCGGATACCTAATTGGGGCTTGGACGGGTAGAACGCATTCATCAACAAAAAAGAATTTTTTCTCCATTCCTTATCGCGAACACTTTGTGGGAAATTGTCTATACAAGACACCATACCGGGACGACGTTCAAAGGTAAATATTCCCCTTTGAATTTCAAAACATATAGTACACGAAAAATCTCCAAGCGAGGGGCCCTACCTAGACCTAAGGCACAAAACTCAAAATGGCGGACTTTTATTAAACCTAGAGGATGCAATTGGGAAATGTTTACCTTGTAGATCAAAAATAAAATTAGTGACCGGCAACAGAAATGGGAAAAAGTGAAGAACTCCCCATATAAAGTAATTTTCCCTTCTTTCAGAGGAAAGGCCCGGTCATCTTTGCCAGGAAGCGCTGGTCCCCATTCCGAAGGAATATGATAATCACTGACAAACGACGGGAAAGAAGGCCAGCTACAGGATATATCAGAAACACTCATGACGGCGCGTGACGAAATTGCTTTGGGAGCCATTTTGAGTAAGAGGAAAAACGGTTGAAATGATGAGATTTCGAATGTGAATATGAATTCTTATACAAGAATTGCGGACGTTTAAAATTCAAAATACATAACTGCCAGGTGTCAATTCCCTATGCAACGAGGGCGATTGATGTGACTGTTATCATAATGAGTACATCACGTGCCTCGGTCACACTGCACGAATCCCAATTTGGATTCAAATTTAACTCTTGTTGATCTTTTTTATGTTTTTTCGTACTTATAATACAAAAAGTCTAGTAATATTCACACGTTCTTATCACTAGACTGGGGGGACATGACGAGGTAAGGTCCAGTTAAGTCAAACCGGCCCATACCACAGTTAACTCAAGCCCAATAAAGAAAGACCCAATTTAAAGGAGTCAAAGTGGTCAACATGATAGTCAAATGAAATCAAGACAAAAGCGAGATCCATGGACAAACAATCAGGCAATGATTTTCTCCTTTGGCAAAAAGAACGGATTAACAGCAAAACAACAAGCTATAAAAGGAGGATGAAAGGTAAGAGCAAATCATCACTATCTCTATTATCCTTACTACATTCTCACCAGAAAACAATGCTTATTCTCACGCCGGAGGATGGTCACAGGATTACCCCCAATCCTGTGGCGAGTCCTAACGGTGTTCTCTTTTGCAGAAATAACCTTCTCACTCACTTTGAACGACTTGGGAAGATCTCTTTGTATCATATAGAAGATTCAGAGCATTAACCAGGTTCTTACTTCTTCACCACTAGACCAAGAGATCATGGGTTAGACGCTTTTTAGCTATACCTAAGTAACCAAGTATAATTGCGATGAACGTGAATCTTTTTCACCTATACTTTGTTATGTGCATAGAACAAGCATTGTTTACGTATACACAAATGCAAAAGATATGTACACGTATCTTATCCATATAGCATTTATTATGTAAACGAGATAATGCATTTAAAGGACTACGTGAGTACGAATTTCATATTTTCAGGTGTAGTCATTCTACCACTCTTTAATACGGTTTAGAGAAAAAAAATTAAAAAAAGACAATTTTAAGGATACGAAAGTATAAAATGCAAATGCTCGAATTTGAGTTCCCTATCATTTTTTGCTTGTATGTTTTATGTGTGATGCTACTAGGTTAGGCTATTTGGTGTGCCCACGGGGAAAAGCAACGGGGAGGTGAGTTGGCAAGTGCCCCGATCGGGAACACCGCCCCCCCCCCCCCGTAAATTTTTCGGTGAGTTCGGGGAAAATTCCCCCTTCTTCCCGAGTGTTGTGATTGGCTAAGGTTTTTTTTTTATTTTTTTTAATCAAACTTTATAGTATAAAAAAATGAAGGGGGATTGGGGGAATACCATTTCCAAACTTTGGGGGAGGAAATGGGGGAAATGATGTGGCGCTGATGTGGCATTGGGGGAGTTGGGGGAAAACCCAACCCACACCATATAGTCTTAGAACCACGTGTATTATAGTGGTTGAAGAAATGTAATTTTATATATTAAGTAATAAAAAAATGTTATATCTATAATAAACATGTGTATTGAATAGGCTGAATAATCTCTATGTATTACACGTGTTGAATAAATATAATGTAATCGATTAACATGTACAGTCGTCAATTTATGCCATTAAAAATGAAAATTGATGCACTATTTATTTATTACAGCATTTTACTTTGTATTTTGTTTATTATTATGTTAGAAACGTGTGTATGATTAAATGATATGAATAAAATATTAAATTTTTCCTTTTTTTTTTTTTTGAACGGCCAACAAAGATTATTATTATTATATCACCCAAGCTAGCGGGGTACTAGCATTACACCCAATACAAAGTCTAACAATACATACCACCAAAAGTAAAAGACAATCAAACAAAAAACATACAGATACATATATTACCACCCAACACTAGATAAGTGAAAACCTCTCCATTTGTTCCAATCTAAACTTCTTTGATTCGCGCGCGCCTTGATCCAAAAGTAGCTTCTTGCCTTGATTTCACCCATTATATTAAATATAGAACACTGTTTTTGACTAAATACCACTTCATTTCGGCTTCGCCAAATACACCAAATCGTTGTTAAACATACCGCGTAGAACGCCTTTTGCCTTTCTTTTGACCCACCAATGAACTTATGTAATAGAAGAAGATCCCGGAATTGAAACGCATAAATGTTACCCACCTTGCATCATTGAGATACTTGTTGCCAAATGGAATTCGCCATGTGACAAGAGACGAATAGATGTTCCACCGACTCCGGCTCAACACCGCACAATGGGCATAAACTAGATCCCACATTAATGTTTCGCCGGATGAGTGCTGTTTTTGTAGGTAGTCTTCCCAAACTAGCTCTCCATGCCAAAATCCACACTTTCCTTGGAACCCATGCATTCTGTTGGACTCGAAAATCTACAACAATATGACGATTTAACTGCAGCAGCCTTTTAACACCTGCTGTGTTGAAATTACCACCATCGCCCAGCCCAAAAGACCATGAATCCCTCCCATTTTGCAGCCCTGGATATAAACCCAACCCCATTAACTCGCCCAGCTCCGATAAAGCATCCAATCCCAACCCCGAAGTGCCCCAGTCCCAAACCCAACCCGTTCCAGAAGTGCCCACCCGATCCGCCACAGAGGCGAATTTATTCCTTGCAGCCGCGAACAAAGCTGGAAACCGGACAGCTAGAGGAATCTCCAGCGCCCAGCAGTCCAACCAAAATAGAATACCCAACCCGTTCCCGACCATCCCTTTGATAGCTCTCCCAATGTCGACGCCACCGTCTTTAATGATTTGCAGCGCTCCAGCAATATTTTTCCACGGACCCGGTGCTGACAGCCTTACCGGGATCGAATTCCAATCCCTAGAGTTATGATGAATCGCCCATATCACTTTCCTCCACAACCCCTCTTGATCCACCTTGAATCGCCACCACCACTTCGCTAACATGGACAAATTCGCATCCATGAGCGAGCCGAAACCGAGACCACCCACATCCACGCTACTAATAACTTTTTCCCAGGCAACCCAATTCATCCGCGCCCGTTCTTCCGATCCACCCCAAAAGAAAACCCTTCTCATCTTGTCCAATTCTTCTATTACTTTTACCGGTGCCCTATAAAGAGAGAAGAAATATGTTGGAAGCGAGTTGAGAACTGATCTAATAAGAGTAACTCGGCCTCCGAAGGATAAATTCTTTGCTTTCCATAACGATAATCGATTCCGAAATGCCACCACCACAGGTTCCCAATGTTTCACAATATTCATGTTTGCCCCCACGACCAATCCCAAATACTTAAAAGGAAGATTACCCACAGTGCACTTTAATACATCAGCCATGTTTTGAGCCCCCACCTCATCTACCCCAATACTAAACACACAACTTTTACTGTGATTTACTTTCAGCCCGGATACGAGATAGAAGCACCTAAGAATTCGCTTTAGATTCTTTGCATTCGCTACCGACCATTCACCTAGAAAAACAACGTCATCCGCGTATAATAGGTGAGATAACATCAAATTCCCTTCACCACATGCCAGACCCCTAAACAATCCCACTTCACATGCTTGCTTCATAACACCTGATAACGCCTCCATGATCAAGACGAACAAGAAAGGAGACAACGGATCTCCTTGTCTAAGTCCTCGGCTACATACAAATTCGTTGGTTGGGGACCCATTAACCAACACCGAAGCACGAGCCGATGAAACAACCGCCATAATCCATCTAATCCAAAGTTGTGGGAAATTCATTTGACGCATCACCGACTCCAAAAACCCCAATTTACCGAGTCATATGCCTTATCAATATCCACTTTAAATATCATCCCGCTCCTCCTCATTCTTTTCATCCAGGCAATTATTTCATTTAACATAAGCGGGCCATCCGCAATATTTCTGCCAGACAGGAACGCGGACTGTTCTTTTGACACCAACTTCCCAATTACCCCTTTGAGTCTCGCGACCAAGACTTTCGACACCACTTTATTGATACAACCTACCAAACTAATCGGCCTATAGGCTTGAAAGCCCCTCGGATTTTCAGATTTGGGGATTAAAGCAATGAATGATGATGGACAACATGGACCCAAATAAGGCTGCTGGAAAAAAGAGTCAAAAAACTTCATAAAATCCGCTTCAAGACCGCTCCAACATCTCCGGATGAATTTGAAATTAAACCCGTCCGGTCCCGGTGCCTTTTCCCCTTCACAGTCCCATACCGCATTTTTTACTTCTTGTAATGTAAACGGCTGCACCAGCAAATTTGCCTCCTCTTCAGAAATTCTATTCAACCGTGTACAGTTCAGGACCGGTCTCTCTGTCATCGGCTCCTTGAATTTGTCATTAAAGAAGTCAAACGCTTTATCTTTAATCACTCTAGGACACGTTATCCATACACCTTGCTGATCAATGCCATTTATTCTATTGCTCGACGTGTTTGCATTAATTATCCCATGGAAAAAACCAGTATTCTCGTCTCCTTCAATCGCCCATTTAATTCTTGCCTTTTGTCTCGCATCCATAGCTTTCACCCGATCCTGTTCCAACACATAAGCTCTACATTCAGCCCTAACCTCCTGCTCAATGAAGTTTAAACCCCTGTTTTCCCCAATTTTTTCCAGCCTTTGTAGTTCTTCCTTTCTAACTTTATATAGTTCACCCGTACTCTGCTTTTGTTCAGCCACCCACCTTTTTATTCTATTTTTTATAAACTTTAGCTTAGTGGCTAAAGCAAGATCTGCCGGTCCAACAAAACTGAATCTATTACAAGCTTCCAAAACGAACTCCTTGAACCCCGGAATCTCGAGCCACGTGTTGAAGAAGCGGAAAGGAATATGTCCGAAATCCTTATCCACCACGGACAGAACCACAGGGCAATGGTCAGAGACATTCCTTGATAGTGATGTGACTGATGCCGTAGGCCACTTCTCCACAAATTTGTCACAGACAAGAAACCTATCCAGCTTACTCATCTTTTGGCCGTTATCCGATACATACGTGAACCGATTTCCGCCCATATTATACTCCCGAAGATCTGCCTTATCAATAAACTCATTAAAGAACCTAGCGTTTGCGGGTATGAATTTTGTATTCAATCTTTCCGTCTGCCACCTGACATCGTTAAAATCCCCAAAAAAGACCCATATACCCTGCATATTTTCTTTCAGCTGGACCAATTCATTCCAAACCCCCCTTCTCAATAATGCATCATTTGGAGCATACACGTTTGCTATGTTAATCAACTCACCCGTTGGTATCATATTCCCAGTTACGACCAAGTAATACCTATTCTTTATTACCCCTAACTGATGCAAATTTGACGGATCCCAAAAACTGA
Organism: Ambrosia trifida; assembly: GCA_028751855.1. Taxonomy (NCBI): domain Eukaryota; kingdom Viridiplantae; phylum Streptophyta; class Magnoliopsida; order Asterales; family Asteraceae; genus Ambrosia; species Ambrosia trifida. Next base: position 154,258,544 of record CM054123.1, read on the forward strand.
TTATTCCCCCAGATCTCCCCTCTGAATAAACCATTTCTGACTTGAATCTCGAAGTACCCAAAAAGACGCCAACAGAAAATTTGATCCCGGCCCTAATTTCGACTCTTGAATACCCAAAAACTGTATACCATGGCTTGTTTTAAAACCCTTAACCCAGGACGCCTTACGGTCATCCCTCACCCCCTTAAATTTATAGTCAAGAAATTCATTGCAAACCTGTAACGACACCTTCATCCCTCACCAAGTCTTCCACTTGCTCTTTAAAATTGCCTAGTTGAACCCCGATAACAGCTCCGGCCGCAATCGTCAAATCGGTCTCTATCTCCACCTCCTCTCTGTTGGTCTCTTTGTTAAGTTGAACCCTTACATTACTTTCCTCCGGTAACACCCCATCCGCCGACTGCCCATCCTGCCCAGTGCCATCATTCGAACACAGACCCGCTACACTTTCCATACCAACCTCTACCGTATGAGAACCACCGATGTCTCCTTCTTGCAAATTTTGACCAGCCTCACCCTGTTGAACATTATCAGAAAAAATCCCCACCTCTTTTGTGTTTTTAGACCTATCCACAGGAGTTGTGGTTGGGCTTCTATCACACCTCCTCCTCTTCTTTGATTTTAGGCCCACACTATGATCCCCCATAGGCCCACTTCCAACTTGAAAACTGGCCCACGATTTATTTAAGTCCAGAGACTCATCCTTGGACCCATCCAAATTAATATTCCCTTTTCCAATTAATGCATCACCTGACCTCAGTACCGATTGGTTTTCCCCATGCATCCCATGATTGCCATGCACACTATTGTTGTTACCAACACCCGGCGACCTTTGATCTTCCTGCTGCCGGCTTCTTTCCGGTGACCTTTCATCCGGCCCAATCTCCCCTTCTTCCAGGCCTTCTTCACCTCCTTGTGCCACCGACCCTCCCGATGCCACCTGAAACTGGTTTTGTGATGCTGTAAACTCAGATACTATTGAGTCCATCAAATCATCCTCAACCTCAGTTACCCATACGGCCACCCTCATCTCCTCCCATTCCAATTGTACCTCTGTCTGTACCCGATGTATGTCTTCAATCACAACCCAAACTTTACTATCCCCATTATCCGGGGATAGCCATGTGAAGTTGCTTCGCTTAATTATTCTTCCAAAATATTCACCCACAGAATCAAACGTTGGGCCTTCACGTATTTGCAATGGCAACCCCGAAATCTTTAGACATGCTACCCTTCCCGGTTTCATTGCTTCCCCACCCCACAGTGTAGCCGAAATCAGCACATCGCTCCACAAATCCTTCTCCCTATTAATGAACTCTACCGCAGTCCGCTTGTCTCTGAATACGATCAGAACTTTCATACCCCCAATATAGCTAACCGGATTTTCACTATAACCACCTCGTATAAGCATTGATTTTACCTTTTTGAACATTTCGGCATCCTTCAGTTCCCCAATAACAGACCTCATTATGCAATGGTTTGGATACAAAGACGGTCTACCAGTGATCGTCACCGTCTTGACTTGCTCCGATGATACACCCACTTCCCCGTTCACCGTCTCCTTAGCCTGCCATACATTGTAACCCCTACCCGGTGCTCCTGTTGGTACACCCCAACTCCCATGCCACCTTCAGTCGTACGGTTAATATTCTCCTTCCCCCACTGTTGTTGATCCCTTCCCCCACTGTTGTCCGCCTTCTTGGTACCTTTCTCAAACTTTGCAACTGTAGCACTGACCTTTGCGTCAAAGATCTTCACCGTATTCATATTCCTCAACACCTCGTCCACATTCCTCACCCCGATATACCTGACAAACCCGAACCAGTTTCCCCGAGCATCCCTCTTCCGAGCAACATATGCATCTTTGATAATACCGTGTGGTCTAAACGACGTCCACAGCAGAGAATCAGGAACCCCATCAGGGAGATTACTGATGAAAAAGGTTGTCACCGGTCTACCATCTTGGACACCCTTGAAGTTTCTTTGCCAGAAAGTATCGCCTCTTCGACTCCCTCGCATTCTCTCTCTCTCTGAGAGTAGGAAACGTGGCTTCGAGGAACGAGCAGGAGAGAGGTGTATTACTCCTATTATTTACTGCTTTTTGTGTGTGTGTTTTCTTCTTTACACAAAATGAGATTCATTCCACCATCTAATGGACCGAAATTAGATCATGAGAACCCCATGCTAGACAGAGAGGCAATCAACACACACAATATCAAAGTCCACAGTCTAACCCAAGGTCTAGTAGCAGCTACGAAGTCATTCTTAAATTTTTTTTTTTTTTTTTTTTTTTTACTAATAAGTCAAAAAAATATTACAATAAATAAGAGAGAACTATAAAACTATAATGTAATATTATTATTTAATAGCAAAAAAATAAGAAAAATATAAGTTAATATTTTGTTGTGAGCGAGCCACCCTAATGAAATGTGTCTTTATAAACTCTAAAACCTTCATTTATGTCAATCAATTGCTTTTTTATTTTTATTTTTTTAATTTGACTTTCATTAAACCAAAAACGCGACTAACGCCTATCACCAAGATGGAGATAAACGCCAAAAGCCAAAAAAAAAATATATAATCACTTTACATCAAACATACACCATCTATTCCAATCCACTACCCTTTTTTTAAACCTATATTTGTACCAAAGAAAACCCAACGCCTTAATATCCGCAATCATCTCCACCACATTAGAATCCTTGCTAGAAAAAATCTTCTCATCAATAACTTATCATTATTCTCGACTGCTTTTCGATAGTTTGAATTAGAAGAATCCGAGTTGCCTAGATAATATATATTATAGTTATAAATGATAAACTTGTCTCCTTAATGAAATAAAATACATTTTAGTAGCCATAAATTTGTCCCCATAATGTAATAAAGAACAATAAGAAAAAAAGGAAAATGACACAAAAGGGCTATAAAAACACACACACAAAAAAAGTAGCCAATTAATTTCCACTACATACCTAATGACCTCTACTCTCCTTTTCTCCCTTATGATTGCTCTCCCTAATCCTTTCGTGGATTGAAACCTTCATCAACAATCTATAAACATTAAATCAATTCAAATACTCGATATCAATATGTGGATTAGAAAATACCTAAGCCTTCATAACCTTTTCAGAGTTGTAGAGATGTTCATCTTCTCAGTATTGATTTCATCCCAACTACCAGTAGCCCTTAATGTTTCCGCTGATTACTTCAAAAGAATGGCTTTCCCGGTACTCGGCCCAAAATGTATGTTCTTCATCAGTAACCTTATAATATTAATGATTCTATTTTTTAAAACTAAAGTAGCTGAAAACCGGGATGGCAATGATTTATGCTACGACTATTTTAAAAGCTTAATGGACGCGGGTGTAATAAACTATACTAACGTCAAATGTTCCAGTGTCGTTGCTGTGGGTAACAAACGAAAAATAATTTGTAGAAGCAAATCGGAGATAAATAGAAAATGCTGCTGGGACAGTCGGGAATTGAGGCGGTCGGTGACGGAGTTGAGTAGCTCAAAGAACGGAGGGGGTGATGCAGCGGATAAATTGAGTTGTGAAGAATTTAGGCAGACAGTGGAGGCCTTTATCGCAAAGCAGCAGAAGATGTTGAGAGATGAAGAGTTCTCTCCTATGGTGTCTATTGGTTCATAGATAGGATAGGATGCTTTCATTTTCACTTTTTTTTTTTTTTTACTTTCTTACGGATGGTAAACCGGGCGAGCTAATCGTTAGTTAGTCGAGATCGGACTGTAAAAATCTTGAATCAAGCTGAGTTTAAGTTTCGTTAACCATGCTCGTGTAACCTCACGTACCTACTAAATATTCCTATTATTTCTTTAAGATTTCTAAATATATACAATAATATTTAGATACAAATCATTATTGTATACAAAATTTTGATTAAAGTAACACAATGGTATATATTATCTATATTCCGGCCGGCGGTACTAAAATAAGAGAGTCGTAAATAAGAATTCCTTAAAAAAGCTGACGTGATAGCTTTAGAGACAGGTCAATAATACCTTGCTTATGCAAAAAGTGATATCATACTTCAGCTTAAAATATTCAACAAATAATGTTGGCCAGTCACTACAAGAAATTTGGCCTTTAGCGGTGACACATTTAACGGCGACCCGCCAAAGCGTCGCCGCTAAAGGCCTATTTTAATCTAACCATTGATCAAAATAAGATCAACGGTCAAGTAAAAACCTTGTCATTATTATTAGCGGCGACACCGTCGCCGCTAAAGGTCCTCCCAAAACTTTTAACATACCCGCCTTTCCTCTTCTTCTTTCCCTCTCTTTCTTTTTCACCCAAAACTCTAGATCTGCTTCCAGCTTCTTTCGACTCTTCTTCTTTTTCACCTCTCTTACTCCTTTTTTGCTCTCCTCTTCTTTCCCTCCCTTTCTTCTTTCCTTCCCTTTCTTCTTTCCTTCTCCCTCATTCTCCCTCAATTTAACCACCACCACCACCGAGCCCCACCACCACCACCACCTCCCTCAACCACCGAGCCCCAACCCCTCCACCACCGAGCCCCACCCCCTCCGAACCACCTCTGCCCTCTGCCCTCCGCTGCACAACCCACCTCCGAACCACCACCACCTCCCTCAACCCTCTGCACAAACCTCCGAACTACCTCCACCGCTGCACAACCAACCCTCCGAGCAACCCGTAAGTATTTTTTTTTCGTTTTTTTATTGTTTTGTGTTTTTTTATTTTATTTTCTATTTTTCTTTTTATTTTCTTTTTATTTTCTGTTTTTTATTTTTTTTTTCAGTTTTTTTATTTTTTTCAGTTTTTTTTTTGTTTTTTCAGTTTTCTTTTTTTTCTGTTTTTTGTTTATTTTCGATTTTTTTCTTTTATTTTATTTTCTGTTTTATTTTTTATTTTCAGATTTTTATTTTTTTATCTGTTTTTAGGTTAATTTTTTATTCTTTTTTGATAATTTGTTTGTGTTTGTAGGAAAGGACCGATCCGGGGAAGAACGCGAGGTTTGTCGCCACTAAAGATTTAGTTACCGCCGCTAAAGGTTAGTCGCCGCCGCTAATTGTTTTTTTCTTTTAAATTTTTATGCTTTAATTGGGTTTGTATATATGTATATATATATATATATATATATTTGTGTAAGTAGGTATATATGTACATACATGTGTGCATTTTGGTATGTATTTTGTTTTTTATATTTTTTCTGTTTTTTGTATTTTTTTATGATTTTTCTAATTTTTTTTTATTTTTTTCTGTTTTTAATATATCTTTCTGTTTTTTTATTTTTTTTTTGTTTTTTTAATTTTTATGTATGTATGTATGTATGTATGTATGTATGTATGTATGTATGTATGTATGTATGTATGTATGTATGTATGTATGTATGTGTGTATGTGTGTATGTGTGTATGTGTGTATGTGTGTATGTATGTATGTATGTATGTATGTATGTATGTATGTATGTATGTATGTATGTACGTATGAGTATATGTATGTATGAGTATATGTATGTATGAGTGTATGTATATATGTATGTGTGTAGGTATGTATGTGTGTATGTATGTATGTATGTATGAGTATGTATGTATGTTTGTATGAGTGTATGTATGTATGTATGAGTGTATGTATGTATGTATGTTTGTATGAGTGTATGTATGTATGTATGAGTGTATGTATGTATGTATGAGTATATGTATGTATGAGTGTATGTATGTATGCGTGTATGTATGTATGAGTATGTATGTATGTATGCGTGTATGTATGAGTATGTATGAGTATGTGTGTATGTATGAGTATGTGTATGCATGAGTGTATGAGTGTATGTATGTATGAGTATGTGAATGTATGAGTGTATGTATGTATGTATGAGTATGTGTATGCATGAGTGTATGAGTATGTGTATGTATGAGTGTATGTATGTATGTGTGTATGCATGTATGAGTATATGTATGTATGTATGAGTGTATGTATGTGTGTATGTATGAGTATGCGTGTATGTATGCATGAGTGTATGTGTGTTTATATTTGTATGTTATTACATATTGAGACTAGAAAGACATGCCCGAAAATAAATCCCCATTTAAAACATAGTGAGCTTAGAAATACCCGCCCGAAATTGATTTAGTAATTAATTTTGGGTAGTCCCCGTTTTGGGACTGCTTTTTGAATACTTTATCTCATTTAGGATGTGAATGTGTACTACATGATTGTTTGTTTTTGAAAGATTCGGTTGGCGTTTCCTCTTTGCTCCTCGGGTATATATTTATATTATATACTTGGGGGCTAAGGGGAAATGTTGCCGAATTTTTCTTAAACAAACAATCATGTAATACACATTCATATATGAGATAAGGTATTCAAAAAGTGGGTTTAGCAGCCTACCCTTTAGGTGTCAATAATACGTTTCATTTAAATTATCGTGCCTCAAACCCAAATTATGTTTCAGTCACATCATCATGTCGATCGATAAAAGCTGGATGTTTATAAAGAACTGTTTGGATGTTGAGTACCAAAAAGGAATTGACAATTTCATTGAGTATGCAAACCATTCGTCAACTCAGATGGAACGATTAGATGTCCGTGTAAAAAGTGTAATAATTCAATCTTCATAGACTTCATAACAATGATATATCATATTCGTATAAATAGTTTCGATGAATATTACACGCCGTGGATCTATCACGGTGAAAATCCAATTACGCCGTCTCCTGTAGTCGTAAATGAGGTTAGGGGAAGAAGCGATATGAATGACGTTATCGCAGACCTTATAGCGGAGCGTGTGGAAGTGGAAGAGGATCGTATGGAAGAGGATACAGACCTTAACGAAGGGGGCTCGAATACAGAGATTAGTGATGTTCGTGATGAGTTTGAAGCCCTGATAGATGAAGTCGAATCAGAGCTATATCATGGGTGTACTGATTATTCCTCCCTTGACTTTATATCAAAGTTTATGAATATGAAGGTAAGGCACAAATGGACTAATAATTCGATTGATGAGCTTCTCAGGTTTTTCCAGTCTGTACTTCCAGCAGGTAACAAGGTCCCCCCTTCGCATTACAAAGCCAAAAAGATATTAAAGAAGACTGGTTTGGGATATGAGATGATAGACGTGTGTAAATGGGACTGTGCTCTCTTCTGGAAAGAACATCAGTCGCTGTAGAACTGTCTTGTTTGTAATGAGAGTCGGTGGGTAAATAAAGACACAAGTGGCAAGAAGGTACATCACAAGGTGTTACGATACTTTCCTTTGACCCCCAGACTACGACGCTTGTATGGCTCAAGGCACACAGCAAAAGATATGATATGGCACAGTACCGGACGATCAGAAGATGGTATTATGCGTCATCCAGTTGATGGATCTTCATGGAAGGACTTTGATCTAAGGTACCCTAACTTCTCGAGTGAACCCCGAAATGTTCGCCTAGGGCTTGCAGCTGACGGTTTTAATCCTTGCAGCTGACGGTTTTAATCCTTACAGCATCAAAAGCTCGACTCATAGCACTTGGCTATGCATGAAAGAGTCCACATTTATGTTGACCTTGTTAATTCCTAGCACTAAATCCCCCGGGAAGGACATGGACATTTTCCTTAGGCCGTTGGTGGATGAGCTTAAGGATTTGTGGCAGACAGGCGTACGTGCTAAAGACGTTGCGACAAACATGCACTTCACAATGAAGGCGGCGTTGTTATGGACTATAAGTGACTTTCCAGCTCGTAGCAGTCTATCAGGTTGGAGCGGGTAGGGATACAAAGCATGCCCGACTTGCAATGAAGACACCCCTTCAGTGCGTGTAATAGGTAAATGTGTGTATGTAGGCCATCGGCGGTTCCTAGATGCCAACCATCAGTGGAGAAAAAGTTCCGAGTTTAACGGGGCACACGAGACAAGAGCCCCCCCCCCCCCGAAACAGTTTAGTCCCGCTGACATAGATGCTCAACATGCTCTTCTACTCAATCGCCTACCAGGCAAGCATCCACAATTTGGAGGTTCTAACCCTAATCGTGAAGACTTCGAGTTGAACTGGTCCAAAAGAAGCATATTTTTTGAATTAGAGTATTGGTCTTCTTTGCAGTTGAAACACAACTTAGATGTTATGCATATCGAGAAAAATGTGTGTGACAGCTTGCTTGGTACTCTTTTGATGAATGACAAGACGAAAGACAGCTCAAATGCGCGAATAGACTTAGAGAAGTTGAAAATTTGAAAGACGCAATGGTTGAAAAAAAGGGAACCAAGTGGACCTGCCCACACCCAAAATACTCATTCACCCGGCGTGACCGAAAGAGTTTCTGCCAGTTTATAAATAATGTTAAACTACCAGATGGGTTCGAATCTATTATTAGTAAAAGGGTGACAGATAACGATACTAACATTACTGGTTTGAAATCACACGACTGTCATATTCTCATGCAAAAATTGATACCAATTGGGGTTAGAGCATTTTTGGGCAAAGATGTTTATACACCAATGGTAGATCTTTGTGCATTCTTTAAACAGCTCTGCTCCAGAACACTGGTAGTGGAAGATATGAAGAAAGCGAGGGATGCCATTCTTATGATCTTGTGCAGGTTAGAGTTGATATATCCACCGGCCTTTTTTGACATAATGGTTCATTTAGTTATGCATTTACCCGATGAACTGATTCTTGGTGGTCCAGTCTATATGAGATGGATGTATCCCTTTGAACGGTATATGAAAAAACTGAAAAACTATGTTAAAAAACCCGACAAGGCCAGAATGTTTTATAGCTGAAGGTTCTGTAGCTGAAGAAGCTCTAACATTTTGCTCAATGTACCTGCAAAATGTTAAGACTAAGTTCAATCAGCCTAAGAGAAATGAGGACGCCGTTGTAGAAAAAAGACAGTTATGGGTGTTTGAGTCCCAATGCAAGTCGATCAGCGCAACGAATGACAAGCTACTTTCAGTTGAGGACAAACTCAAGATAGAATGGTTTATCCTCGATAATTGCAAAGAAGTCAGGGGCTACATGAAGTAACTGCTCCTATCCTTTATATATTTAACGAACATCCCAAATATATAATTAGGACTAATTTTTCTTGCTTTTATACATATTTCTTCAATGCAGTGAATTCAAATCTACACATCCCTAAGATGATATTAAAACTAATTTTCCGGAATGGTTTCAACACAAGGTAATACATATATAACACTCGTTACTATATATTTGTTAGGTAATGCATATATAACAAACAATATTATTTTAAATTTGTTAGGTCTATAAGATGAAGAAAGAAAGTTCTTCAGAATTCCACCCAGAGTTATATGCTCTTTCATTGGGCGCGCACTTAATGGCCCAGATGTAACACCCCAACCGATGGCGGAATCATCGAGGTGTCACGCAGTGACGATTGTTCAAAAGCACATGGTACTAAAATGTAAATATATTATTGAATAATTTTAATTGTCTTACATAGATGAAATGGGAAAAATACAAAAGTCTGAACGAAACATGAAAATTGAAATAACTTATTAAAATCAAGCACTAAAATCCAATGCTATGGAACTAAGATCAAACTGCACCTGAAACATGTACAAAATAGGTTTTGTCAACATAAGAAATGTTGGTGAGCATTCCTAGTTTTAATACATATAGTAAGTTGGAAAAAAATGGTATACAATTCAAGTGCAAGGCTACAGTGCAATTATGTAAACTATGTATCATACAAATGAGCGAAATCAATCCTGTGACTGTATAAATGTACTAAATGAACGGCGGTGTACTTATCCAATAAATGGATAATAACTTAACAATGACCATGGATTCTCCGATGAAAAAGGGGGAGAATCAACCTAGGCGGGTTGTCAATCCAATAGCGCTATCCAATGTTAAGGTCGGCTTGTACAATTTAATGATTTCACTAAGTACAAATGTATTCTACATGTAATGTCTAAGCATAAAGCACGTTTATAAGCAAATGCACATAGTACTAGAATTGTATTGTAAAAATGTGAACTTGTATTTGTAATTTGTATAAGTGTACATGTAACACCCCAAAAATGAATAAAAGCAAAAAGGGGATAAGAAATACTCACCTCAGTTGTGATGATGATTACGGATATTCCATATGCATGTAATGAACTTTCAAAGCCTACAGTTTTCATTATTGATTTTACCAAATATTAATTCAACTATAACATTCGTTTGACTTACCAACTGTCCGGCGACAGGATATTTAGGACACAAGACTAAATACCTCATGAGTTTAATAGTTAAATTAAATTACGCGTTCAAAAAAAATATGGATTTAATTAACAAAATGACACTCATATATTTATAAAAGTGTTGTAAATAATGACCCTTTTTTTAGTAATAATAATTCATGTCAAACTCATATTCAAATATATGTACTTTTAAAGCACTATTTATATATATAATATACCAATTTATTATTTCCAAAATTATCTTGAAGGCAAGTGTATATCTTTTACATAATTATCAAACAAGCACAATAACACAAACGACTCATATATAGTAAATCGAAAATTATACAAGGTATTCATATTTGATTGGTATGATAAAGAATGCTATCATTTGTTCATAAGATTGTGAATTGCGGATGTATGTATATCGATATATATGATGTGAACTGTGTTTGTTATGGTCTTAGTCGCCGGATCAAATTAGTGAACAACATAAGTTAAACGAAATCGGGGAGTCAAATCGTTACCTCAGATAATTAGAAAGCAAAGCAAGAATAACAAGATGATGGGGTGTGGTTGATAACCGGAGCCCCAACGACAGACGCAGGCGGGTTCACGAAGCGCGGGTGATTAAAGGTGGTGCGTGAACAGAGAGGAAAAGAATAGTGTTTCGAGGTGCGGTGGAGTCCGAAACTAAGCAAAATGCCTACTATTTATAAGGTTTTAGGGTGGGTGTGGTTTATGGTGATTGATTACAGGCGCCAAATTTCTTGCCTGAAAATTTGCTGGTTGCCTTATGGAAATGATGAGTGTAATATTTCATATATAGTATTGTTATTTTTTTTTTCTAGAATAACTAACGTCCAACCAAATTAAATGCATCCATGTTGAATATAATTATATTTTTTCCAATTACACATTTTTTCTATATATATAAATTTGTTCAAAGGGTAAAACAAGGAAGATGGAAAAAAACAAGGCACATATTTTTTTGCCAATTTATGCTTTTTATCATCATAATCATTTTTTTTAAAATAATATCAAGGTGTTGCCATGGTTATATTTGTACAAAAGAATAAGATAGATAAAGTGGTGGTTTTATTAGCTCATAAAAAAATTAAATTTGGGGAAAAATACGTAATGTTACAGTCTCCCCTACTTTTGGAAACTTCGTCCCGAAGTTATTAAAAACACAGGGTTGAGGGTGATTGGATAGAAATTAGGGCAACCGTGGTTTGGAAAATTTAGATTAAGGCATGGCATGAATTTATAGGTAATAAACGGTTTTGAATAATTTGGATAAGAGGTTTGATATGTGTGGGTTTTAAGGATTGGATTAGGTTCGTCTGTAATAGCAAGGAGAATGAGAATCTAGCAAAATACTAAACTTTAAGTTTTAGGAATCCTAAAAGAAATGCATGAGTTGATTTGACAACTTTGAAGTAGGTGTTTAAAGCGAATATCTTTGACGTTTGACCCGAGGTTAGGAACTTGAGAGTGTAAATGAGAAAGGTTTTGGGAATCTGTAACTGGTGAAAGGCAGATGTACTAATGAAGCAGTCTCCCCTACTTTAGAATGGTTTCTAACCGAACATTATTAAGGACATGCAACAGGATTTCGACTAACAGAGAGTGTAAGAGTATACAAAGTTTAAGGTTTTCTGTAGAGGTGGTCAACAAGGAATGCTCCAACAAAACTAATTGAAGCTTATGTAAAATATTCTTTATCAAAAATACTAGCTAATAGTCAACGACCTATTGAAGAGGTAGTAATGGGTAGGTTCTTGGTCAGACTCCTAGTCCGCTCCCGCAGTATCGTTTATGCTTATATATAGGGTGTACCGCAGCTAACCCACCACACTCCCGATATTTTGGACTCGTACTGATTGTCTACCAACAACCTAAATAGAATTACACACCACACTCATGTACCTGTAAACCCATGATTGCGTTCCGGACCGTAATCATCAATTTACCTTACACTAGAGTGTTATGCTTTTCCATAACACTAACATAAGTAATACAAGAAACAATGCGTGCAACCAAAATGTGTTAAGTAGTAGATACTGCTCAAGTATAAGATGCGGTTAAAGGTTCTTCCCCTTTCAGGTTTACCCTTTAACCGTAATGAGATTAATGTGTAAGTATAAGACATGATTAGGGGTTCTTCACCTTTCGGGTTCACCCTTAACCGATAAATTTTCTGTTCACATCATTGGGCTCTAAACAACCATATCGATAAACTCTGAGGATTACACTGTTCCCCTCGGGTTAGAGGAATACTCTGAACCGAATCGTACATGGGAACTGGCTTAGATCTCATACGGGCTATCAATTAGTATGTTCGTTGGCCATGATGATGAACAAAATAATGTAAAGTATAACAGGGTTTTGCTGACAACAACAAAAAATATATATGTATACCAAATATGCATTCATGTAAGTATATAAGTATAGCATAAAATTTCGACTAAAAGAATAGCATAACGTAAATCGAGTAAATCGCACAATTTGCACAAAATGAAAGTAAACGAGTTAAATTAATGCTCAAAAATGGTCTTGTAAGAATAACTACTAATAAGTAGTGCGAGAATAGTTGCGAATAACGCGTGAAAATAATTACCAACAAAACAATAATACAAAAACAATAAGATAATGTACGAACGTAACTAAATAGAATGGTTGTAAAAAAAAAATAATGAAATTTACTGTAAATGAAAGTGCGCAGAACAGACGTATAGTCTGCTGGTATGAGGATAACTTTTTGGAAACCGAAGAATGTTTTAAGTTCAAAACAGGTTCACTTGAAAAGATTTCGTAGGTACACATTTTCATGTATTTACGAGAAGTCGAGTTTGAAAAGTGTTATATGGTATATTATTGGATGCAAATTCCTCCCGAAAACTTATATTGGATACGTTATATGAAAACATGCAGATTTACATTTGATTTGTAAAATATGCAATGCAAGTTTATAAAATGCAAGATGAAACCATTTCATGAAGTGTGTGTAAATCTAATGTGTTTCGAAAGACCAAGATTTAAAATGATGTGAAGGTTGTGAATGATCCCAGATGCCTTGACGAATTTTGGAAAATAAAATTTTCTGTATTTAAACATTTCTTTAACTTGTGGGTTGAAAAGTCGGAAATTTTTAATTGTTATGAAATGTTGAGAAAATCAAAGTGTTACCCGTTAAGACTGGGTAAACTTGAAACGTTTTAAATTTTCAAACTTTTACGAAATTTATACATTGAAAAATCATTTATTTGCAGGATTTTTAAGGCATCTCTTTGGGCTCATAGCGGGCTATTTGTTTCAAGGCACAAGGTGTATGAAAAGTTTGTTCTAATTTGGCGAATAGGCTTTGTGAAAAGACTTATAGAATAAGTTGTCAAATTAATCGTTTTAGAGCGTAGTGTACTAGTGCGTATCGTGTAGGTAGCAACTTATGTATGAGTTTAGTCTGACTAAGAAGTTCTAACTAATGGTAGTTGGCTATGGCTTAGGAGACTGGGTGCAGCAATATTAGTATTAGGTATATAAGGATGTATTGTGACTTCGATCAAGTAAGTTTGTAAACATGAAGGTATAAAACAGGTTGAAATAATAAGTTTGGAAAAACCATGTTCATTTTTAATTGTATGATGACGCAACATTCCTAAAATCAGGATGTGATCAAAGTTAAATACAGAGTTTTAAACTTAAGTCGTGGGTAAAAATGTTTTAACGCAAAACGAGTAATACCTTATAGTGTAAAAATCATGAGCATAAGTGAAATAGTGTAAGCTTTAATGCGATAATATATCGAACAAAAGTTTTAGTAATGATGATAAGGGATTCAAAAGCGAATGATCAATGAATAATGGCATATGAAACATCAAGTGATTAAATGGAATCTTCAAATGATAAACAAACATAAATATCAATGATATAAAACATTGGAATTGTTTTTGTAGGAAACTTTGACCAACTCAAGTATTTGCAATTTCCTAGTGACTTGTGGGGGTGTACTTTAGCCTATAAGTGAATGCTTATCCCAAGAGTTCCCAGGTAGGTATATAGGTCCCTCGTCTGATTGGGATTTATACGAAATACCAGGCCTAGACAGAAAACTCAGGATACAGGCGCTCACCCTTCCAGATTGCACATGCCCTATCAATAGTGAATTCCAAAACTTTAGCGAGATTAAAAGCGAGATGCAAAAATAGATCCTTGAGATTTGGATTTCACTCCTAACTCAAAGATGTATTTCAAAATTGAAAACGATGATATCACTCCCAGCTTAGTGGTTAAGTTCCTTTTTGAAAGAAATACCCTTTGAGGTGTGGATGTCACTCCTATCTCAAAGATATATTCCTAAGATAAATAACATATAGATGAGTGAAACTAATCACCAAGGTATGGATGTCACTCCTAACTTGGTGATATCGTTTCGTTTGTGAAATACGAGTATCTTCTTCTTTAAACAACGCACCAAAAGAATAATGAGAAAGAATCATAGAGAAAATATCTTGAAAGAAAATAATAGGATAAAGAGAAATAAACACGAGAGGACTCGTGAATGTAAGCTTGGTTATCGACTAGGCTAAGAGGCATTCTAATAACCTAATTCCCTATAACCATGGCTCTGATACCAATCTGTAACACCCAACCGATGGCGGAATCATCGAGGTGTCACGTAGTGACGATTGTTCAAAAGCACATGGTACTAAAATGTAAATATATTATTGAATAATTTTAATTGTCTTACATAGATGAAATGAGAAAAAAATACAAAAGTCTGAACGAAACATGAAAATTGAAATAACTTATTAAAAGCAAGCACTAAAATCCAATGCTATGGAACTAAGATCAAACTGCACCTGAAACATGTACAAAATAGGTTTTGTCAACATAAGAAATGTTGGTGAGTATTCCTAGTTTTAATATATAGTAAGTTGGAAAAAATGGTATACAATTCAAGTGCAAAGCTACAGTGCAATTATGTAAACTATGTATCATACAAATGAGCGAAATCAATCCTGTGACTGTATAATGTACTAAATGAACGACGGTGTACTTATTCACTAAATGGATAATAACTTAACAATGACCATGGATTCTCCGATGAAAAATGGGGAGAATCAACCTAGGCGGGTTGTCAATCCAATAGCGCTATCCAATGTTAAGGTCGGCTTGTACAATGTTAATGATTTCACTAAGTACAAATGTATTCTACATGTAATGTCTAAGCATAAAGCACGTTTGTAAACAAATGCACATAGTACTAGAATTGTATTGTAAAAATGTGAACTTGTATTTGTAATTTGTATAAGTGTACATGTAACACCCCAAAAATGAATAAAAGCAAAAAGGGGATAGGAAATACTCACATTCGCCAAATGACTATATGACTAAGCGAGCGTGAAAATGCGAGCAATCCAAAGGTTCAACAACGAAACTAGTCCAATTTAGAAGAAAAGAAACCGAATAGGAAAAAATATCAAGCTTCCAATTCGCCAATTACAAGAGCTTATAATCAAAGCTTCAAATGTAGAAGTAATATACTCTAGAAGAAAGGTATGAGGGAGAGCTTAATCGAATTGGAACAATTGAATTAGAGGTGCAAAGTGTAATGGGTCATAGGTGGGTTTTTATACTAGTTTTGGATTCAATTAGCCATTAAAATTGGTCAACACCATAAAGTAAGGTTTTATGATGAATTGAATATTTGACTATGACTTTGACTGTTTGACTAAGACTTTGACTAGGACATTGACTGGGACTTTGACCGAGACTTTGATTGTGACTTTGACTGAGACTGTCTTAGCGGACCGCGAGGGCTAAAAAAATATTTTTTCTAATTTAATCAATTTTAAGTTATAGACTTGTTTCCTTCTGTTTCTAAGTTGTTTTAGGACCAAAAATTAAGGGCTTTGAGTATCAAGGTCTGAAACATACGTGCTTGGGTGTAGATGTGACTATAAAACGTGCATACTTTTACTTATAAAAATTATAAGTTTTATTAAATTGTGAATTTTGGTCCTATTAAAATACAAAGGTTAAAAATGAAAATTTCGAAATAGTTGAGGAACCAATTATGCACATTTATGAAAAGTGAAGGGTGCAGGTTGTCACAGTCTCCCCTACTTTAGAAAATTTCGTCCCGAAATTACTTTCAAGTGAAGGTTTCCATGAAACAAAAGGCGTTGTAATAGTCAACTGGTTTTTTAAAAGAAAATTCCATCATTTATGATTTGAGAAAATTTAAAATAGTTGTCTAATACCCAAAGTAAAAGGTTCAAAATCCTTGACAGTTGACCCAATGTTAGAAAGTTAAGAGTTTAAATGAGAAAGGTTTTGGGAACGTGTAACGGGTGAAGGCAAACAGATGAAGGCAGATGCACTAATGAAGGTAGTCTCCCCTACTTTAGAAAGATTCCTGACCGAACTTTACTGAGGACATGCAACAGGGTTTCGACTAACAGAGAGTGTAAGAGTATACAAAGTTTAAGGTTTTCTAAAGAGGTGTCAACAAGGAAGGCTCCAACAAAACTAATTAAAGCTTATGTAAAATGTTCTTATTGAAAGGCTAGCTATTAATCAATGATATAATGAAGAGATAGTAATGGGTAGGTTCTTGGTCAGACTCCTAGTCCGCTCCCGTAGTATCGTTTATGCTTATATATAGGGTGTACCGCAGCTAACCCACCACACTCCCGATACTTTGGACTCGTACTGATTGTCTACCAATAGCCCAAATAGAATTACACACCACCCTTATGTACCTGTAAACCCATGATTGCGTTCCGGACCGTAATCATCGATTTACCTTACACTAGGGTGCTATGCTTTTCCATAACACCAACATAAGTAATACAAGAAACAATGCGAGCAACCAAAATGTGTTAAGTATTAGATACTGCTCAAGTATAAGATGCGGTTAGAGGTTCTTCCCCTTTCAGGTTCACCTTTTAACCGTAATGAGATTAATGTGTAAGTATAAGACATGATTAGGGGTTCTTCACCTTTCGGGTTCACCCTTAACCGGTAAAATTTTGTTCACGTCATTGGGCTCTAAACAACCATATTGATAAACTCTGAGGATTACACCGTTCCCCTTGGGTTAGAGGAATACTCTGAACCGAGTCGTACATGGGAACTGGCTTAGATCTCATACGAGCTATCAATTAGTATGTTCATTGGTCATGATGATGAACAAAATAATGTAAAGTATAACAGGGTTTTGCTCACAACAAACAAAAAATATATATATATATATATATGCATACCAAATATGCGTTCATGTAAGTATGTAAGTATAGCATAATATTTCGATTGAAAGAATAGCATAACGTAAATCGAGTAAATCGCACAATTTGCACAAGATGAAAGTAAACGAGTTAAATTATTGCTCAAAACTAGTGTTGTAAGAATAACTACTAATAACTAGTGCGAGAATAGTTGCGAATAATGCGTGAAAATAACTACCAACAAAAGAATAATACAAAAATAATAAGATAATGTACGAACGTAACTATAAATAGAATGGTGTAAAAAAATAATGAAATTTACTGTAAATGAAAGTGCGCAGAATAGACATATAGTCTACTGGTATAAGGATAACCGAAGGATGTTTTAAGTTCAAAACAGGTTCACTTAAAAAGATTTCGTAGGTACACATTTTCATGTGTTTACGAAAAGTCGAGTTTGAAAAGTGTTATAAGGTATATTATTAGTTGCAATTTCCTCCCGAAAACATATATTGGATACATTATATGAAAACATGCAGATTTACATTTGATTTGTAAAATATGCAATGCAAGTTTATAAAATGCAATATGAAACCATTTCATGAAGTGTGTGTAAATCTAATGTGTTCCGAAAAACCAAGATTTAAAATGATGTGAAGGTTGTGAATGATCCCAGATGCCCTGACGAATTGTGGAAAATTAAATTTTCTGTATTTAAACATTTCTTTAACTTGTGGGTTGAAAAGTCGGAAATTTTTAATTGTTATGAAATGTTGAGAAAATCGAAGTGTTACCCGTTAAGACTGGGTAAACTTGAAACCTTTTAAATTTTCAAACTTTTACGAACTTTATACATTGAAAGATCATTTATTTGCAGGATCGTTAAGGCATCTCTTTGGGCTCATAGCGGGCTATTTGTTTCAAGGCACAAGGTGTATGAAAAGTGTGTTCTAATTTGGCGAATAGGCTTTGTGAAAAGACTTATAGAATAAGTTATCAAATTAATCGTTTTAGAGAGTAGTGTACTAGTGCATATCGTGTAGATAGGCATTTATATATGAGTTTAGTCTGACTAAGAAGTTCTAACTAATGGTAGTTGGCTATGGCTTAGGAGTCTGGGTGCAGCAATATTAGTATTAGGTATATGAGGATATACTGTGACTTCGATCAAGTAAGTTTGTAAACATGAAGGTATAAAACAGGTTGAAATAATAAGTTTGGAAAAACCATGTTCATTTTTAATTGTATGATGACGCAACATTCCTAAAATCAGGATGTGATCAAAGTTAAATACAGAGTTTAAAACTTAAGTCGTGGGTAAAAATGTTTTAACGCAAAACGAGTAATACCTTATAGTGTAAGAATCATGAGCATAAGTGAAATAGTGTAAGCTTTAATGCGATAATTTAACGAACAAAAAGTTTTAATAATAATGATAAGAAATCCAAAAGCGAATGATCAATGAATAATAGCATATGATACAACAAGTGACTAAATTGAATCTTCAAATGATAAACAAATATAAATATCAATGATATAAAACATTGGAATTGCTTCCATAAGAAAATTTGACTAACTCAAGTATTTGAAATTTCCTAGTGACTTGTGGGGGCGTACTTTAGCCTATAAGTGAATGCTCATCCCAAGAGTTCCCAGGTAGGTATACGGGTCCCTTGTCTTATTGGAATTTATACGAAATACCAGGCCTAGACAGAAAACTCAGGATACAGGCGCTCACCCTTCCAGATTGCATGTGCCCCATCACTAGTGAATTCTAAAACTTTAGCGAAAAAAAAACGAG
Organism: Ambrosia trifida; assembly: GCA_028751855.1. Taxonomy (NCBI): domain Eukaryota; kingdom Viridiplantae; phylum Streptophyta; class Magnoliopsida; order Asterales; family Asteraceae; genus Ambrosia; species Ambrosia trifida. Next base: position 154,277,725 of record CM054123.1, read on the forward strand.
ATGCAAAAATAGATCCTTGAGATTTGGATTTCACTCCTAACTCAAAGATGTATTTCAAAATTGAAAACGATTGTGGAATGAAACCAATCACTAAGTTATGGATATCACTCCCAGCTTAGTGGTTAAGTTCCTTTTTGAAAGAAATACTCTTTGAGGTGTGGATGTCACTCCCATCTCAAAGATATATTCCTAAGATAAATAACATATAGAGGAGCGAACCTAATCACCAAGGTATGGATGTCACTCCTAACTTGGTGATATCGTTTTGTTTGTGAAATACGAGTACCTTCTTCTTTAAACAACACACCGAAAGAATAACGAGAAAGAATCATATAGAAAATATCTTGAAAGAAAATAATAGGATAAAGAGAAATAAACACAAGAGGACTCGTGAATGTAAGCTTGGTTATAGACTAGGCTAAAAGGCATTCTAATAACCTAATTCCCTATAACCATGGCTCTGATACCAATCTGTAACACCCCGCCCCTCTCATCACCAATATTGTCCGCTTTGCCCATCCAGAGCTCACGGATTTGTTTTTGGTTGCCCAAGTGGAGACTTCCCAGGAGGTCACCCATCCTGAAATTTCTCCCACCTGAGCACGCTTAACTGTGGAGTTCTCCTCTCATCCACTAACATTAAGCCCCAAAACGCGTTGGTGATTTAAGAGGCAAGACTTTACTTATGAACCAAGGATCTCTCCTGGCCACAGCCAATGTGGGATTTTCCTAGGGTGTCACATTCACCCCCTGTTAGAGTCTCATCGTCCCTGATGAGGTTAGAGTCTCACCGTCCCTGATTAGGTATGCACCCACCATCCCGAACGGCACAGGAGTGGCTCTGATACCATCTGTAACATCCGGCCCCTCTCACCACCAATATTGTCCGCTTTGCCCACCCAGAGCTCACGGATTTGTTTTTGGGTGCCCGGTGGAAACTTCCCAGGAGGTCACCCATCCTAAAACTGCTCCCACCTGAGCACGCTTAACTGTGGAGTTCTCCTCTCATCCACTAACATTAAGCCCCAAAACGCGTTGGTGATTTAAGAGGCAAGACATTACTTATGAACCAAGGATCTCTCCTGGCCACGACCGATGTGGGATTTTCCTGGGGTAATCATGTCTTATACTTACACATTAATCTCATTACGGTTAAAAGGTGAACCTAAAAGGGGAAGAACCTCTAACCGCATCTTATACTTGAGCAGTATCTACTACTTAACACATTTTGGTTGCACGCATTGTTTCTTGTATTACTTATGTTAGTGTTATGGAAAAGCATAGCACCTTATTGTAAGGTAAATCGATGATTACGGTCCGGAACGCAATCATGGATTTACAGGTACATGGGGGTGGTGTGTGATTCTACTTAGGCTATTGGTAGACAATCAGTACGAGTCCAAAGTATCAGTAGTGTGGTGGGTTAGCTGCGGTACACCCTATATATAAGCACGAGCGATACTGCAGGAGAGGACTAGGAGTCTGACCAAGAACCTACCCATTACTATCTCTTTATTAGATCGTTGACTAATAGCTAGCATTTTCGATAAGAATGTTCTTACACGAGCTTCAATTCGACTTCTTAGAGTCTCTCTTTGGACCATCCACACATAAAACACAAACTTTCTATACTCTTACACTCTCTGTTAGTCGAAATCCTGTTGCATGTCCTTAATAAAGTTCGGTCAGAAACTTCTCTAAAGTAAGGGAAGCTACTATAACACTGCCCTGCCCTAACCAGTTACATACTTTTCCCAAACCTTGCTCATTATAAACTCTTAATTCTCTAACCTTAGGTCAAACTTTAAGGATTTTCAAACTCTTATTTTGGGTATTAAACAAGTACTTCAAACTTTGTCAAATCATGGCTGATACATTTTTTAAAATCTACTTGCCTTTTTACAAATGTCTTTTGTTTCATGGAAACCTTTACTTGAAAGTAATTTCGGGACGAAATTTTCTAAAGTAGGGGAGAATGTGACAACCTGCACCCTTCACTTTTCATAAATGTGCATAATTGGTTCCTCAACTATTTCAAAATTTTCATTTTTAACCCTCGTATTTTAATAGGACCAAAATTCACAATTTAATAAAACTTATAATTTTTATAAGTAAAAGTATGCACGTTTTATACTCACATCTACGCCCGAGCACGTATGTTTCAGACCTTGATACCCAAAGCCCTTAATTTTCGGTCCTAAAACAACTTAGAAATCGAAGGAAACAAGTCTAGAACTTAAAATTGATTAAATTAGAAAAAAAAATTTTTGCTCTCGCGGTTCGCAGAGACAGTCAAATAATCAAAGTCCTAGTTAAAGTCCTAGTCAAATTCCTAGTCAAAGTCTCAGTCAAAATCCTAGTCAAAGTCCTAGTCAAATAGTCAATTCATCATAAAACATTACTTTATGGTGTTGACCAATTTTAATGGCTAATTGAATCCAAAACTAGTATAAAAACCCACCTATGACCCATTACACTTTGCACCTCTAAATCGATTGTTTCAATTTGATTAAACTCTCCCTCATACCTTTCTTCTAGAGTATATTACTTCTACATTTGAAGCTTTGATTATAAGCTCTTGTAATTGGCGAATTGGAAGCTTGATATTTTTTCCTTTCACGCTCGCTTAGTCATCTAGTCATTTGGCGAAAGTGAGTATTTTCTATCCCCTTTTTGCTTTTATTCATTTTTGGGGTGTTACATGTACACTTATACAAATTACAAATACAAGTTCATATTTTTACAATACAATTCTAGTACTATGTGCATTTGCTTACAAACGTGCTTTATGCTTAGACATTACATGTAGAATACATTTGTAGTTAGTGAAATCATTAACATTGTACAAGCCGACCTTAACATTGGATAGCGCTATTGGATTGACAACCCACCTAGGTGATTCTCCCCCTTTTTCATCGGAGAATCCATGGTCATTGTTAAGTTATTATCCATTTATTGGATAAGTACACCGCCGTTCATTCTAGTACATTTATACAGTCATAGGATTGATTTCGCTCATTTGTATGATACATAGTTTACATAATTGCACTGTAGCTTTGCACTTGAATTGTATAACATTTTCCAACTTACTATATGTATTAAATCTAGGAATGCTCACCAACATTTCATATGTTGACAAAACTTATTTTATACATGTTTCAGGTGCAGTTTGATCTTAGTTCCATAGCATTGGATTTTAGTGCTTGCTTTTAATAATTTATTTCAAATTTCATGTTTCGTTCAGACTTTTGTATTTTTCCCATTTCATCTATGTAAGACAATTTAAATTATTCAATAATACATTTACATTTTAGTACCATGTGCTTTTGAACAATCGTCACTACGTGACACCTCGATGATTCCGCCATCGGTTGGGGTGTTACAGTTGTCATGTCCACGAGTGGTGCGTGGAAGTTTCGTGATGAAGTCCATAGCAATGTTCTCCCACTTCCACACTGGGATTTCTGGTTGCACAAGCAAACCAGATGGACGTTGGTGCTCAGCTTTGACCTTGGAACAAGTAAGGCATTTAGCCACATAAAGAGCTATGTCCTTTTTCATACTGGGCCACCAATACAAAGTACGCAGATCCTGATACATCTTATCTGCACCAGGGTGAATGGAGTAACGAGACTTATGGGACTCGTCCATGAGGAAGGTACGCAGGTTGTCACGATCAGGGATCCAAAGACGGTTCATGAAATAAAGTAAACCATTTTTGGTTTCCAACTGATTTTCGGCTCCACACGACATTTCTTCGTACATGTTGCCCTCAGTAACAGAGACATGTTGGGCTGTTATTATACGAGAACTCAACCAAGGGTAAGTGCGTGTCCCAATTACCACCAAAGTCGATGATGCATGCTCGAAGCATATCCTCCAATGTTTCAACACAAGGTAATACATATATAACACTCGTTACTATATATTTGTTAGGTAATGCATATATAACAAACAATATTATTTTAAATTTGTTAGGTCTATAAGATGAAGAAAGAAAGTTCTTCAGAATTCCACCCAGAGTTATATGCTCTTTCATTGGGCGCGCACTTAATGGCCCAGACTTACACCGGTTGCATAGTCAACGGTGTTAGGTTTATGGTGGCTTCACGTGATACAAAACGTGCAACGCAAAACTCAGGGGTTATGGCGGAGGGAGAGAATGGTGAGAAATATTATGGCGTATTAGAAGAGATTATTGAGATCGGTTATCCTCGTGGGTATACAACTGTCCTATTTCGGTGCAAGTAGTACGATACTCGAGTTACAGTTGAAAACAATATCACCAATATCAGCACAGAACACGAATAGGACAAAGAAGATCAGCTCATATTTGCCCGACAAGCCAAACAAGTGTTCTACATCCAAGAACCATCTCGAGGAAAACAAAATAATAAACATAGGTGGGTAGTCGAAAATGTTAATCACTGACAAATTTGGGATAGACCACTACAACTCGAGAATGTTCAAAACGTAGACACTGAGTTAGGCGAGGATGTTGACGTCGTTCACAATAACTCTTCATCTAATATTGGCCTAATTATTGACTTCCACCAATACTTTCAAAACATATCTTCTCATGCTACTCCAGATGAGAATGCAATGGAAGTTGATGCCCCGAGCAATGACGACAGTGAAGTTGCTGATGCTGGGACATATTATGACGAGGACGATCCAGATTATGATGACATGGAGTCTGATTAAAAAACTGTAATTGTTGATGATTTCATGTATTTATTAATGTTTATTATTTATACTTTATTTATTACATATAACAATGTGACTAATAAGTTTTATTTCTAATTGCAGGACTTACATATAATAATGTGACTAATATTTTTTATTTCCTTTTTGCAGGACACTATGAGTTCAATTTTGTTTTTGTTTGTTTATTTGATGGTCGCTGTTATGGGCCATGGGGGAGACGGTGCAGGGGCGCCGCCACCGCAACCAGGCGGTGATGATTGGTGGCACAACCTCCGGGAAGATGGTGGTAAGTCTTGTAGTTCTTTACTGTTTACTATTTTTACTTCTTTTTCAATTCTAATAATGTGACTAATTATTTTTAACTCTAAATGCAGCTCCTCGTAGGAGAACACGGGGCCCGGGAAAAAACACGGGCTTAAGAAAAGCACGTAAGACAGGCAAAGGCAAGGTAGAGATTCCATTTGATGATGCCGCCACCAACATGCCTGTAGGCAAACTTGGCGGCTACTTCTCCCAGGAGGCGTCCATGCATATATGGCGTGAGATCCCGTTGGATGTGGAAGGTTGGGATAATGTTTCTAAGACTTACCAAAACAAGTTATTTGAGATTTTAAAGGTTAGTGATTTGTAAATATATATTCTATATGTTATTTGTTGATTTTTTTTTCCTATCTGACTAGCTTGTTTTATTTAATTATTAGGGTTGCTCCGACTTGGATGCTGTTAATGCAGAAATGAATGCCGCTAAAAAAAGGAGGCATTATGGCGGTTATCAGAAGGCGGTACATCGACCGCAAAACCGACGCAAAGCGTCATTATTTGCAGGTGTTGGGAGATGATGGAATGTGGAGTTAGCAAAGCAAAATCCTCCACGGGGTATGAAATTGGAAAACTGGCGTCGAGCTGTTGATCACTTCCGCACTCCAGAGCATCAGAGGAAGTCTGAAATAAACAAAGCCGCCCGCCAAAAACAAACGAACACATATCGAGGTGGATCGAGCTCTCTTGCCAGTCACTGTTACAAAAAGGTATATACACACACATATACATAGACGATAATGTTTATTTAACTTATAATTTAACTTTTAATGTTAAACATGGCATGGAACGGTATAAAGCATACCATATTGGACATATAGGAAGGCAGGGGACGTTTGATAGCCCTCAGAATGAAGAAAATTATGTAAGCATTTATTTATAATCTATTATATATATATATTTTAATCTATTAAATCACTTTTGTAAAATACAACACAAGTTAAAGTCACGGGTTGAGTCTGAACGTCAACGGATCGCCGAAGAAGAAGGAGGAGAAGCAGGCAGCTCCCAACAGGTGGATCAGGTTGGTATATATTTGTTTATGTGCGTATTTAGTTTTCATGTTTTTGAGATTGTTTGTTGGGTCTAAAGTAGGTTAAAACTAATATTATTTGTGGTGTTTTAAGGTTGCTATATTTGAAGAGGTGTTGGGTAGTCGTCGCAGACATGCTATCGGGATTGGGCATATGCCTTTTCCGAAAGAAAGCCTTCCTCAAGTTACGCCTACGCCACCAATGTTTACACATGTATCTTTTTGTAGTTTAAATGTTAGTATTTGACCCGTTTGGTATAAATATGTTTAGTAAATAAGATATTTGACCCATTTGGTATATATTTGTAGTTATTTGTTCATAGTTGACCCATTTGGTATAAATATGTTTAGTAAATTGGATATTTGACCCATTTGGTATAGATATGTTTAGTAAATAGGATATTTGACCCATTTGGTATATATTTGTAGTTTAAATGTTGATAGTTCACCCATTTGGTATAAATATGTTTAGTAAATAGGATATTTGACCCATTTGGTATATATTTGTAGTTTAAATGTTGATTGTTGACCCATTTGGTATAAATATGTTTAGTAAATAGGATATGACACATTTGGTATATATTTGTAGTTATTTGTTAATAGTTGACCCATTTGGTATAAATATGTTTTGTAGGAGTAACTTAATGATATCATCGCGACTCCTCAATTCCAAACGCAATTGCTCCAAATGGCTAATTAATTGGTCCAACAAAGGCATGGAAATCAAGGCGGAAGTGGTAATAGTGGCGATCACGATCATGACGATGAAGACGAAGACCAAGACGAAGACTTTTAGGCAGCTTTGGTATGTTTGTTTAGTTTTGATGGTGTATGCTTGAATCAAATATTAGGTTTGTATGTTAGTTTAGTTTGTTTGATATGTTTTGACGAATGTTGGGTAAACTTGGTATGTTTATTTATATATATGTAGATGTTGGTTAATTATTTTTGTTATTATTTAGTTTGGTTATGCGTGTGCGGAGTAAACGAATGGCAAAAAAAAAAGACCTTTAGCGGCAACGCGTCGCCGCTAAAAGTCTTGCCCAGATTACACAGGAATCTGCCACGTGGCAAAAAAAAAGTTAAAAGATAATGCCACGTGGATAAATAGCTTTAACGGGGGCACCTTTAGCAGCAACAGGAGCAATAGCGATAGACAAAAGGTGGCAAGACCATTAGCGGCAACTGTCGCCGCTAAAAGTCTTGCCGCCGCTAATAGTATACCTTTAGCGGCGACGAGTGTCACCGCTAAAGGTCCCGTTCCTTGTAGTGACTTCATTGTAGCATTGTTGTCCTCAACAGAGTTTGTTTGTGATTCACAACAGATGTTCAGATTAAATGTAGCTGACGCGTTAAGTAACAGATGATATTCACATCTGTTGGAGTTCTTAAGCCCCTAAGTTTGAATTTTAAGGTGGAAATTTTAAATTAACATAGGAAAACGTGGCTCGTTATTCCTTATATATAAGCGCATAACAAATTCATCCATTCGTAATATCAGATTTGAATTTTCTAAACAAAGATTTTCAAATTTCCCTCTTAAAGATATCGTTAACACCATGTCAATGTCAATGGACAATTCTGAAGACAATCTTAGTTTTATTTGTGAACTTAATCCAGCTAAAGATATGTGGAGCATGAAGGCTCGAATCATAAGAAAGTGAAACACAAATTATAAGATGGAGGTGATGTTCATTGATGAGCAGGTAACGTTTATAACTTGGTTTTCTTTTTTATTCTTGAACACGTGTGTGACAACAGTCAACGATCCAGGTCAACATCCGTACGCATTTCATTTATTTATCATTTTATGTGCATATTTATATGTTTTGCACACACGCTACCCCCCCCCCCCCTCGGACCTAGTAAGACCCGAGTTATTCATAAAACTTGACAGAAATGAATCGTTTATGCATACAACACCCGGACAATCACCCAACAAGCATTCAATGAGTTTATTTCACCGTAACACATGATAAGCCTTCACTAACACATGTTTATGAATCATGAAGGTTTTCATAACAAGAGTATACGATTAGTGTACACAAATGAATGATTATATCAACATCAAGTCCTCAACTACACCATGTACACACAACAAATTCACAATATGCCCAACCATTTACCATGGAAACACCCATGTACACATGATTTGTCTCGCAAACATTAACCAAGTGACTTGAATTATCACCATCACCCCTAGTGAAACAATCACAAGATCCTAGACACCTCACTATCACTCATTCACCAAAGACAACGGTCATAGGTGCCTTCCACACTAACACATGACACAAACTACTACACTAGTACATGAGGTCATCACTTACACAAAATAAGGTATAAGGCTATAGATAACAATCTTTCCATTTGAAAATTACTACCTATATGTGTGTATGATACCCTACGATCGGCCAAACAAGAGCACACACCATAGAACAAATTCCAATTGCTAACTTAAGATTGGTTCCAATGTAAGACAAACATTCTCTTACACCTAAATGGAAACTTCACATCTATGCCTCTACACAAGATTCTTGCCACCTTATTCCCATGATATGCGGCCAATTACCCCATCCCCACCCCAAAGAAGCTTCCAAGATTACACTAAGATATCATGAACAATCACCATCCAAGAGTATGGATAGAGCATGTCATAGGAAGGTCACTATCAACCTTACATCATTCTCATATCTTGGCTAAATACAATCAACAACAAGGTGAAAGTGATTGAACACAGGACATCATAGTTTGCACTAGAAGACAATCGGCCCAAGTGTAAGTCACTTACACTCATTCGACTAAGGACAAGGAAGAACCAACATCCTAATCAAGTCAATCCCTCCCTACTTATGATTGAAAGCCTACAACTCATCCCCTTACACCCTTTTGTGCAATTCCTTCCTTGATCAATGTCACAGCCGAAGTAATAGGAGCATACCACAATTGTTTTGTCATTACTCCCTTGAAACCTCTATATAAAGGCCCCTTTGATCCACACCAAGACTGACACCACACATCTCTTTCTCTTGATCTCATTGCAGCCAAAAACACTCTCTAAACCACTCCAAACCCATCGGCTAAGACAAGCTTCAAGCCGAGGAAAAGAAGGCCAAGATCACTAGACATTGTATCATCTCAAGCTCTCTTTAGGTATGTCATCTTGTCCAAACATACTACTAGCCTTCGGCCTTGCCATGTTTACCTTAAACATCGATATTTGATCACTATAAGTCGGTCCTACACATACATTAATCACACACATTGTTCCACTTATAAAATCAACTAGCTATCAATCACTTTGTTACTTTGTCACACCTTGCTAACATGAATCGGCCCACACACCTATATAGTATTTCAGGTTGTGTATAATGAATCCTAACCCCACCCTAAATAACCTCCTGATTATCGTTTTTGACTAAAACAAACTCATTTAATCCTTGTTCAAAGGTTAAGATTATAATGGATGTTTTTACAATCGTTTTTGTCATCAAAACACTTGTAACATCTTACAAGCTTTCGGCAATAACATAACAAGTCTATACCAAGCCCATTTGATCCCTATAACCTTTGGATTCAATGCCCACATGAAGCATTGTTTCGGCCATGAACACCTAACATGTCTTAGCATGGGCCGAAACATGTGTTAATACAATAATAGACTTAAAAGGGGTTATAAACGTATGAATTGACTATGTTTTTCTAAAGGATCGACCACACGTGAGAAATGAGTGTCAACTTAAGACCCATGATAACATGTGGGGTCCATCTTGCTTACAATAAACACCATATTTCAATAACACAACCGAGTTCCGGAGTTATATAATTTAAACATACACTAAACATGAGGATCCACGAATGTCGGGTGAACAACTTGTATGCTGAAAAAACAAAACTATACAACTTACTTTGTCCCCGCTAATCATAGGGTAACATTTGGAGAGTAGCCATCTCACATTGTCGCCTATACACGACCGCACGTGACACTATCAAGTGAGTATCACGTCCCCATTTTTACTATTTTCATATTTTTTGGGGAACAAGCATGCTACAACTCTTGTACAACTGTCATTTTGCGTGTATATTCTATCGTGACTATCATGTGGAACATGAGCATTTGGTTCATGAGCTCATCAGTCCTCGTACAACATTTATTGTAACCATTAGGTATCAAAATCCATGGAACACTTTCATAGATCTATTGGGTTGACACCCCCACATTTGGTTAGTCGCTCTAACCAGTCACATACAAAAGAGTGTTAGTATTCTACTATTTATACATTGTCTTTAGTGTACAATGCGCGAGGCACCACAGTCAAGAGGTTTGGTTACCGGACTCATGGTTTGCATAGAAATCATTCGCTTAGCTAGCCTATGATTGGTTATACACGAATTACAAAATTGTTTTACTTGTTACACCCAAACCTGTGAACTCACCAACATTATTGTTGACAAATCTTATATGCATGTTTTTCATGTAACTAATGGAGAATAGCAGGGACTTGAGAGAGGGGTCCAAGCATGCACTGGGTGGTATCATTATGGATTGGGTTTTGTTTATTCAGTAGTATCATGGTTTCCTGATTGTTCAGAGAATTCACTTGTTTCCAGACAATGTCTCTCTACTTTAATTAAGGTTTATGACAATAACCATCCTATGATGGTACCTTTTGAATAAATATATGTGTGTTGCCTGTACCTTGTGGTTGAAAACCTTTCGAGGTCGCATTCCCGTGTTTCCGCCTTGGCGGGGTGTGACAGATTGGTATCAGAGCATAAGGTTATAGCGAACTAAGATTCTTTCGAGTTAACTATAACATAAAACTATTTACGAAATGTTTTCACAAAGTACCACACTGTCTTTCCATACACCTCTCAAATCTAAAGTTGCTCCACGATGATATACGGGTTTGGTAGTTTATTTTGCTTACATACATGTTTATTTACATATGTATATGCATGCGTATGACAGGATCATGGCCATTACTGTCGACCTTACCATACTGTCCCACTCTAAGCCTGACTATTTGGTTGATGACACACTCGAGGAATATCTCCCACTCACCCAACCCACCGCTGTCCCTTACGAGACTCTTGACTTCCCCCATCACGGAGGAGGTTGGATGTCGGACTCTGAGATGGACATAGACCCGGCACCTCTAGTTAGGCGTACCTCATATGATGACACCGATGATGACGTTCTACTTGCTGACTCGGACGTCCGTCATCCGGTGGTTCCTTCCACTGCCCCTAGCCTGGCCCCGTCTTTTGACATCGACTATACGGGTAATACCCTTCAGCGGTGTACTCCCCGAAAGAGGGTGCGACAGACTGTGGTTATAGCCCTCCCTGTTCGTACTTCGGTTGTCACCCGACCCGCCGACCCTGTCCCTTTCAACGAGCCTGTTTTGACCTCTATACTGGAGTCACGTACCACGAAGGCACATGTACCGGTGGTCGAGCCATCGCCGAGACTGAGGAGGTGCTCATAGGCCTACAAGCGGCTTTACCTTCCTAGCCTCACCGTTGACCTAGCCCATCGGGACGAGGAGGATGACCATGAGGCCATGACGTTGGGAGGATCATCTGGGAGGCCACTCTACACGGAGCGCGGTGTTATTTTGTCCCACGACGCGCAACTTGTTGAGATGGGGTTACATGTCCGAGAGTTAGAGATTCGTGCAGAGGAGGCTGAGCGGGGGAGATTGTCTGTCACATTAGGAAGAGCACAGGCGGAGAGACGCGTTGCGGCTTTGGAGAGGAGGGTGACTGAGATGACGCAGGGCATGCGAGACACGATTTCTGCTTTGGCTGCTGCATTCCCATCTTCATCTTCTTCTTAGTCTATTCTATGGTTATATGATGATACTTTGTGTTATTTGGTGTTATATTATCACTGTTATTTTGTATTGCCATGTTTAATTACTGTAACTTAAACTATTGCGGTTCACCCGACCATCTTTTGCACCAACTCTTGTATTTGGATTTTATGTCGGTATGCTATATGGTTATCTTGTGTTGGTTATTCGTTTGTGGTTGTGATTGTTTTGCTATGCGTGGTTATATTTGATTGTTACGACTGTATGAACGACAATATTTACAGAATATGTGTCTCACACTTTTGATATGTGTCATATCAGAAGGACATCATGCACACTCAACAATCTGCACGAACCAATGATGGCGAACCATTACCCGCCACACCCGCTGAGCTAGCTAGAGTAATTGCTGAGGCAATTTCTCGACATGATGCTGCTCGAGCTAATTCTAGCGGAGGTTCTGGAGGTACTGGTCGTCGACGGGGAAGCGATATGAATAACGGTACACATTTTTGGTCTAAATTCTCTACTTAATACTCCTACGCAAACCTTTGTGTTAATCATAATACTCACTATTGTATACACAGAAGTTAAAAACCCTGTACGAGGATGTTCGTACAAAACTTTTATGGCCTGTAAGCCATGGAATTTTTGTGTTAGGGAAGGTGCTGTAGGAATTGTCCGTTGGATTGAGAAGACCGAGTCAGTCCAAGACATTAGTGGTTGCTACGAGGACCAAAAGGTGAAGTACTCCACTTGTACCTTTCAGGATGAAGCCTTTACCTGGTGGAACCTGCAAGTACAAACTCTGGGCAGAGATGCGGCATACAACCTTGCTTGGGCCGATCTCAAAACTCTGCTCATGGAAAAGTACTGCCTTAGGAGTGAGCTACAAAAGCTGGATGCAGAATTCTGGAATCTCTCCATGGTGGATGCCAACATGACCGCATATACCACTCGTTTTCACGAACTCTCCCAACTTGTTCTACACATGGTCACACCTGAATACAAGAGAGTCGAGCGGTATATCTAGGGTCTATCTCCCAAAATCCGAAGTATGGTCACTGCATCAGCACCCGCCACTATCCAAGTTGCTGTTACTCTAGCCCATAGTCTGACTGACGACGCTGTTCGCATGGGTTCATTGAACCAAAAGGTTGTGGTTGCTAGTGAGAATTCGAGAGACAAGCGCAAACGTTTCGGCTCCAGGAAGGATAAGAACTCCCCTCATAAGCGTCAAGATGTTGTAAAGGTTTTCGCTGCCACCGCTGCTGAGGAGCCCAAACGTAAATACAACGGGCCCCACCCTTATTGCAACAAATGCAACTACCACCACGTGGGGACCTGCGAAAGCATCTTGTGCAAGAACTGCAACCGGCGTGGTCATTCAACCGCTAACTACAAGGCCAAAGCCACAATCACTCCACCTGCCAAGAACGAGTGTTTCAAATGTGGCGCAATAGGACACTTCCGCATGGATTGTCCCAAGGCCAAGGATCAAGCCCGTGGTAGAGCATTCGTGCTAAGAGCCAACGAAGCATGTGATGATCTGAATGTGGTTACGGGTACGTTTTCCTTAACAACCATTTTGCGTCGGTACTATTTGATTCAGGCACTGATTTTAGCTTTGTGTCCACCGACTTTAAGAAATCCCTTGGATTAGAATCTAGTAAGTTGGAAACGCACTATACCATAGAGTTAGCCAATAGTAAGTTAATTTCGTCTGGAGGAGTTGTTAGGGACTGTTTCTTGACACTTGGCGACCATGATTTCCGTATTGATCTACTGCCTATTCGATTGGGTAGTTTCACTGTTGTCATTGGCATGGACTGGTTATCCAAACATCATACAGAGATCGTCTGTCACGAGAAATTGGTTCGTATCCCCTTGTCCAATGGTGAAACCTTCTCGGTTCGAGGAGACCGCGGTGGATCTACTCTTCGAATCATATCCTGCATTAAGGCACAAGAATGTTTAAGGAAAGGTTGTGTTGCATTTCTAGCACATGTCGTTGAACAGAAAGCTAAGGATCAGAAACTCGAGGTCATACCGGTGGTGCGAGACTATCCCGAAGTCTTTCCAGAAGATTTTCCAGGGCTTCCACCGCCACGGCTAGTTGAGTTTTGCATTGACCTTATCCCAGGAGCTGCTCCAGTGGCCCACACTCCGTATCGTTTGGCACCATCTGAAATGCAGGAATTGTCTAGCCAACTTTAGGAGTTGTTGGACAAAGGTTTCATTCATCCGAGCTTTTTTCCATGGGGAGCGCCTGCGCTGTTTGTGAAGAAGAAATACGGAAGTTTTCGCATATGCATTAATTACCGGGAGCTGGACAAGCTGACGATCAAGAACAAGTATCCACTACTAAGGATCGATGACCTGTTTGACCAGTTGCAGGGTTCCAGCTACTACTCAAAGATCGACCTACGTTTGGGATATCACCAATTGCGGATCCAGGAGGATGACATACCGAAGACGGCGTTTCGAACTCGTCATGGGCACTATGAGTTTTTGGTTATGCCATTTGGTTTGACAAATGCTCCTGCTATGTTTATGGATCTTATGAATCGAGTCTGCAAATCCTACTTAGACAAGTTTGTAATTGTCTTCATCGACGACATCTTGATCTACTTGCAAACTAAAGAAGAGCATGAACATCATCTTGGATTGATTTTGGAGTTGCTAAAAATTGAGAAGCTGTTCGACAAATTCTCGAAATGCGAGTTCAGGATTTGAGAGGTTCATTTTCTCGGCCACCTCGTAAATGAGAAGGGTATACAAGTCGATCACACAAAGATTGAAGCCATCAAGGATTGGGACGCACCCAAAACTCCTACTGAAGTGCGACAATTTTTGGGTTTAGCTGGTGTTCATTTAAAATTTCTCTAAGTTTGCCCAGCCACTAACTGTCTTGACACAGAAAGACAAAAAGTTTGATTGGGGAAGCAAGCAAGAGGAAGCGTTTCAGGTCTTGAAGAACCTTCTGTGTAGTGCTCCGATTTTATCTCTTCCCGAACGTACCGATGATTTTGTGTTTTATTGCGATGCTTCTCATCAAGGTCTTGGATGTGTACTCATGCAAAGGAACAAGGTCATTGCTTATGCATCTCAAAAACTCAAGGTCCATGAAAAGAACTACACCACTCATGACCTAGAGTTGGGCGTAGTGATCTTTGCCCTCAAGATCTGGAGACACTACCTTTATGGTACTAAGTGTATGATCTTCACCGATCACAAGAGCTTGGAACACATCTTCAATCAAGAGGATCTGAACATGCGGAAACGTAGATGGGTTGAGTTGCTAAACGATTATGACTATGGGATTAAATACCATCCGGGAAAGGCCAATGTCGTGGCAGGCGCCTTGAGCTGGAAGGAACGAGTCAAGACCCTGCGTGTACGTGCGCTAGGTTTGACCATCCATACGAATCTCACAGCCCGTATTCGTGATGGTCAACAAGAAGCTCTGAAAGGTGAGAACTTGAAGAATGAGCCGTTATTCAAGATGGTTAGTGTGACAACTGGTAAATATCGGTCAACCTTTGACTGGATCATAACCACGTTTCTTATATGCTTAACATATAATTAAGGTTGATTTTGATTAAGTAACATTGTTACAAGTCCAACGATGTCATTCTTGGAGTTCGTGGACGTCTAGGTGTTTTAAAGATAAATTGCGCATCTTAACGCTAACGACCTGACATCAGTAGGTATCTGTTAGATTGGACGAACATAGAGTTAGTACATGTAAATACGACACGTATTTGTTATTGAAACAATTGGATGTGGAGTCGGCTTGAGGAATGGATTAATATGTAGCGTTTGGAGAACGCGGAGAGTAACCGACAAGAGAACCGGATATCAAAATGCGTGGTTTTAACCACATTTATGCTTTCGAAATAATTATTTATTTTAAATAATATTAATTATTGAGTATCGAAAGCTACCGGATCGATTAGATAGAGGAAACGGTAACCGTTTGAGTTAGCGCGATTCTAACAGACGTTCTAAAAGAACGCGTAGGATGCCGACAATAATTATAATTTCGCTCGGTTTAACTAAATCTTAGATTTCGAATTGAACCGACTAACTTTTATAATATTTAGCGAACCTAGATATAAACTGAGGCGTTTCGTGTATTAATGGGTTCGATACGCGTGTCTACCTACCTCACTCTAAACCCACCTATAAAAAGGGGTTGTTTCTTCTTGTTCTTCATTTGTGAACCCAACACAAGAATTTTAACCCCAAACCTCTCATCCCCCTCAACCTCTCTCTCGCAGCTCTCTCTCTATCTACTCTCTCTCTCTCTACCTCGTCTCTCTTTCCTCCTCCCTAGATAATAGCCGGCCGACCACCACCCCTTGGTGGCAGTGGCGGCGTGGTGATTCTAATAACCCCAATCGGGCAGAGCCAAGGGCAGGGGCGGTGGTGTTCGAGTGAGGGTGGTGGTTGGTGTTGACCGAAGGTGGCTGTGGTAGTTGCTGGAGGTGACGCGGCAATGGTGGTTAAGAAGGATGAAGATGGCGGCGACTCATGGTTCTGGCCGGACAGACCAGATCGGGTCTGGTCCTGGCCGGATTTAGATCGTAAATGGTAGTTAGGGATGTTTTGTAAGCCTGCATGTTGTTGGTTCGAGTGGTGGTTGCCGAAGAGTCAGCGGCGGCAGTGGGATCTGGTACGGATTCCGAGATCGGGTCAGCAGGTTTGAGGTCTGATCGAGCTGCATGTTGGCCGATGGGTGTTGGTTAGTTGAGGATCATGGTGTTCGGGTATGACCCAATCATGGTTATGGATGGATTCGGGCTCGGTTTTGGTTAAGGGTCATGGTAGTTGTTGGTTTTTGGTCTGCATGTAGTTGAATGTTGATGGTGGTAAAGATCGAGTGCGGTTCTGGCCCGATTGGGTTGCATGCGGGTGCTCGGGTCAGATCCGGGTCAGATTCTGTTCGGGTTTCGGTTCGGGTCCCGGGTGAAAAGGATAGAAGATGGTTCAGTTTTGAAGGATTGGAGATCGTTTAGGAGTCGTTTTAGAACAGATCAGTTCGGGTTCATTTTAGAAGGTTTCGGGTTATAATGGTTCAACCCGAGTCAGAGCTGGTTTAGTTTTGGTTTCGGTTAGATTTGGACAAAGAAGGAGTTGCATGCGTATATAAATGGTATAATATTTAGTTTTGATGTTATTTTGTATATATAAAAATGTATATAAGTATTAGATACGAAACAATTGCGACTCGCGAAACAAATTGACGATATTATTGGATAAATGATATTGCATGTTGACGCGAGACTTGATAATATTATATATTGGACTAAACCGTTGGACTATATTATATATATACTATATATATATACATATTATTATTATTATTATTATTATTATTATTTTTATTATTATTATTATTATTATTACTACTATATGTAATGGTATAATATTTGTTTATAAAAAGTGTCGAAAGGTATAAGGATTCGTCCATTTGGAAATGAGGATATATCTTGAATGTTTTGAGTATATAAATTGATTGTTGGGTAAATTATAGATGACGTGCGTTGTCTGGATTCTATAAAACCAGAGGAAACTTTGCCGAAATTTTATAAAATCTAGAGCACAACGAGCGCAATATTAATTGGCGTTTTTATAACTATTCAACCGTAGACAAGTATATTTTATACAAAATATCACATCATTTCAACGTATTTATAATAAGTGTATATAAGTTACGAATAACATTTTGAAAATATATATTTAAATACATACATATACATATATATATATAGTTTTGTCAAACATCTTGTATAATGAGTTTTCTAAGGATTTTCATAACTAAATAATATTTGTCATACGGATTCAAGAATCATACTTTGCCAGGTGTATATATATATATATATATATATATATATATATTCCTAGAAATGAAGGTACAAATAGTTATATTTATCCGATTTACAAGGTGAGTTACGACTCAAGATGAGCTATACGTTTCGTAGCACTAGTCCAACGTAGGTTATATACGAATGGTAACAAGTACGCAGCTTGGATACTATATTGTATGTTAACACATAAATTAAGTTAAGTCACAATTGGTTCGTTGAGTTACAACACTTTCTAGACTTGGATTCGTACATACGAGTCTAGGTAGTTGGATAATAGGATAGACTTTTGTGCTAGACTTTAAGGTGTCTTTATTGATAATTAGGACACAAGGAAGTAGTTAAAGATCGAGCTTTGATAACCAGCTAAGCAACAATATTGAGGTGAGTTCATGACCCCACTTTTTACTGTTTTATAACTGTTTTCGGGGGAAAGGCATACTTATTTTATGAAAACTTGTTTATTATATAGCGTAATAAAGTTAGATTCAACTGTTAGAGTTATTGTGTGAGTTTCACGTCCCTTTTCTTTTTAAATGTTTTTGAACGTTTTATTTATCAAGGGATTAACATGTTGTATGTAGGGTAGGACTAGAATTGCTGAATACTTGATGGCCTTAGGTAGTGTACGAGGTATTAGTCTTTGCATTAGTACCCGTAGGTCGTCTACGGACTAACATTTATTCCGCACGCCTTAATCATTAACTCTTAGAGCCATAGTTTATGTTGGTAGATCTATCGGGTTGACGACCCTTACTATCCGGTTAATTTTATTGATACGGTTAACATAACCTTTAAAAGTTGTTTCCTCATTAAATTGGGGTTGTAGCTTGAGAGGCTAGTTGTCGAGGCTTGATTAAGCGCCTTAGGTACATCATACATGCTAGAACTAGCTAGTCTACATGATTCACTTCAGGTAGTGCTCTATCATACATGCTAAACTAAACCACTATGCGTCTTAATAAGGTAAAGTGGTAAAAGTGTCTTAAAACTAGTAAGAAAGTTGTTAAGAGTCTTTGATAATATGGTAACTTGGTCGACAGGAATAGAAATCGTTTTTATTTTACTTACGGGAGGGTAAGTAGCGGTTTAATGCGTCGAGTCAAAAGATAAATGGAAGATTTCTTTTATAAGATGATTCCCATATAACCACATGTGTAAATTATTTTAAGCTTTCTTGAATAGTCTTAAGAATCTGTCTGTAGTGGTTCACTCACATGGGTTTTACGAAAAATAAACATAAAACCATGAACTCACCAACTTTATGTTGACGTCTTTTAGTATGTCTTTCAGGTTTACATTTTTGGCAATGGCATGGTTGGAATAGGCAATACCTTGAGAATGGAGATACAAATGGATTAGAATTGGCGTTCGAAGTTCAAAAGAATCTTAGGAGTATATTCTGCTGCATAGTAAACATGATTAGAGTTTACGATCGTCGAGGAAATTTGGGGTGTGACAGACTTGGTATCAGAGCGTGGTCTCGGATCGGTGTGTCAGTTGTTCCTTCGCGAATGCTGAGTTCCCTAACGGGAGGGGATTGAAAGATCCCACATCGGTTGAGAAGGGTAACAAACACTTCTTTATAAGGGGTGGGATACCTTCTCTGTCGTACGTGTGTTGGTCACTTCTTCCGAGATGAGACCAATGCAAAATTGTGAGCATGATCGCAGTCCAATACTGCTGGACAGGCAAAGCGAACAAAGTACGATACGAGTTACTTTGGACTTTTACCGATAGTATTAGAGCCATAGGTTTTACCGAATAAGGTGTCGTTAGGGGCATCTAGGCTTTAACCTTGGCTATGGGACCAAGGTTTCTAAGACACAATATTTTGTACGAACGCCTAGGAAATGAAAATCCAACCATTGCCAAATAAGTGAAAGGATTTTAGTGTATGGAATCACATTAGCTCAGCGTAGGTTTCTACGACATAAGAAACATATTCTTATGTGAATGGTGAGTATTTACTACAATGGTACATAGAAAGATATAATAGCTAGTGATGGCTAGGCATATCTTACGAGCGACCAGTGTATCACTATGTATAGTAGAGTGTATTTCACATAAAAATTTAGCTGAGTCATTGTTCCATAGTCACGAGGAACAATTTATTTGATTATATGCTATGTGTAAGTATCGTAAAATATATATGTATGCCTCGAAAAATAGTACGAATCGCCAAACGGATGTTGACGTTAGCTTGGACGTGGCAAGGACGCACACTCGTGTCAAGTAATTGGACAAGTTGATGGCACGAATGCATAACGGATTGATTGAAGCATCGGTGGTTTCGCATCCCCATGAGTCAGGATGAGCTTACGTCATTAGTAATAAGGTTTGATTCGAAACGTCGCACAGAGGCAACTTGTCATGAAGATGATACTGCGTGAGCTGGAATGTAATTAAGGACGACATCAAGGATGGCACGCACGATTAATGTTATGTACGTAATATATATAACATATATGTGTATTTATATATGTGTGATTGTGTGAATTTATGAGTGCTAAGAAGATCCATCGTAAGAGTATAGGCATAAGGCACAAAGACTATTTATTTATTTGCTGATTATTATTTTAATTTATTTGTGGACGTAATTATCGACTCTCCCCTGTTCGTATCATAGTGATTCCGGCTTTATTAAACCATTCTAGGATCTTGATGTTCTCGTTTGTTGAGCTTCCGAGGTTCATGTAGAAGTACCTAGTTATGTCTTTTGAGTGAGTTCTATGCTTCTCTACGTTAGTGAATGTGGCCTTTGACATACTATCGTAAAGGAATGGATTCGTTGTCTAAGAATCAAGTGGAAGTAGCATGTCATGAGGAATTGGTTCGTACTCCAGTATCGGACAATGACATTTTGGTCAAACGCGGTGACTTGGAGAAAAGTCGTTAAAGATGGTTGAAGTAATGAAGGCGCAAAAGTTCCTGAGGAAAGAGTACTCGGCAGTTACAGCCTGTGTTGTTAACGTCAAGGCTAAGGTAAAGAAACTTGAGGAAGTTCCTGTAGTTAGAGGATATCTCGAAGTTTATCCAGAAGATTTGCCTGGAATGTCGCCTTCAAGATAGTGGAAGTTCGAATAGATCTTGTGTTCGGTGTCGTACCAGTCGCTAAGTTCCTTTATCGATTAGCACCTTCAGAAATGAAGAGCTTTCGAATCAGTTTCAAGAATTCTTGGGAAAAGAGTTTTAATAGGTCAAGTTATGCTTCCCAAGGATCAAGTGATGAGCACGAGTATTGATCGTCAAGAAGAACGAAACATTTAGGATGCGTATTGATTATAGGGAGTTGAGCAAATTCACTATTAGAAAATCGATACCCATTGCCTAAGAATTGATGATTTATTTGATCAGTTATGCGGATCGAGCTTTTTATATAAAGATTGACCTTAGATCTTGTTATCATCAGTTGAAGATTGTAGAAAGAGGATTTTCCAAAGACCGCATTAAGACGCGATGCGATCATTATGAGTTTCTAGTTATGCCGTCTGGTTTAGCGAACGCACCGGCAATGTTTATGCTCTTATGAATAGGGTTCGTAAACCATGTTCAAACGAGTTCGTTATAGTATTCATCGACGATATACTTATTCATTTACGAACTAGAAAGGATCATGAACAACACTTGAAACTTATTCTAGAGTTAGTGTAAAGCAAGAAGTTAATTGCAAAGTTTTCGAAGTGAGATTTATGGATGTGAGAAGTTATTCACGAATTTTTCGAAGTGAGATTTATGGATGTGAGAAGTTATTCACAAAGTTTTGGAAGTGAGATTTATGGATGTGAGAAGTTATTCACGAAGTTTTCGAAGTGAGATTTATGGATGTGAGAAGTTATTCACGAAGTTTCGAAGTGAGATTTATGGATGTGAGAAGTTATTCACGAAGTTTCGAAGTGAGATTTATGGATGTGATAAGTTATTCACGAAGTTTCGAAGTGAGATTTATGGATGTGAGAAGTTATTCACGAAGTTTCGAAGTTTGATTTATGGATGTGAGAAGTTCATTCCGAGGGTCATGTCATTAATGAGAAAGGCATTTAAGTGGACCCAGCGAAGATAGAAGAGAACAAGGAGTGGAATGTGCCTAAATCTCACACAGAGATGCATCAATTTTTGGGTTTTGTAGGATATTATCGCCGATTTATTGGTAATTTATCCAAGATAGTGCATCCTTTGACGCTACTAACCCAAAAATACCGCATGTATGAATGAACTGAAAAGCAAGAGGAAGTCTTTCAGGTTTAAAGCAAAAGTTGTGTAAGTGCACCAACATTATCTTTCCCGATGGAAACAATAGTAATACGGTGTGCAGGGTGTTTCACATCAAGGCTTAGGTTGCGAGTTGATGCAAGCTTATGCGTCAAGACAACTAAAAGTTCAGGAAATGAATTACACAACACACGACTTGAAGTTAGAAGCTGTGATTTTTGCGCTCGAGATTTGGAGACACTATTTTACGGTACTGAATGTACAATTTTTACGGATCATAGAAGTCTTCAATATATCTTGACTAAGAAGAGATTATTATGGGACAGCGAAGTTGGGATTGAGTTACTCAAGGATTATGATCGTGAGATTCGTTATCGTCCTGGAAAAGCAGACGTTGTGATCGATGCTATAAATGGAAAGGATAGAGGTTAAACTATTTCGTGTTCGTGCGCTAGGTTTGACAATCCATATGAGCCTTATAGCTCAAATTATGAAAGCACAACAAGAAGCTTCAAAGGAAGAGAATCTGGAGAACGAATTCTTGTGCAAGATGATAAGAGATTGGAATTTGAAAGTTGACAAAGTGGTGTACTTTATGGATTGTGTTCGGATACCATATAGGAGTGGTATGTGTGAATTGGTTATGGATGAGGCTTAAAAATTAAGGTGTTGGATACACTCTGGTTTTGATAGAGGTATAAGGATTTGAAGGAGCATTATTGGTGGCCTAACATGGAAGGCGAGATAGTGGCCTATATTGGAAGATGTTTAACCTGAGTGAAGGTTAAGGCGGTATAGCAAGAAGTCTTTAGGATTACTTCAGCAATCAGAAATCCCTCAATGGAAATAGGAATGTGTCGCGATGTATTTGGTTTTGAAATTGCCCTGGACATCAAGCGGTTATGATGCCATTTGGGTGATTGTCGAACAATTGACTAAGTTCGCACATTTCTTATGGATCATAGGATATTATCACATTGAGAAGTTGACTCATATCTACTTAAAGGAAGTCGTATCTAGGCATAGTGTGCTGATATCAATTACTTCTAATCGGGATGGCCGATTTGTACCAAAGTTTTTGGAGATCACTACACAAAGCCTTAGGAATACGAATGGATATGAGAATCGCTCATCATTCTGGACGGATGATCAAAGCGAATGAACTACATACAAGTGTTTGAGGAGTTGTTACGAGTTTGCGCGATTGATTTTGAAGGACGTTGGGATACTCGTCTTCTAACTAGTTGAGTTCTTCTACGATATTAGTATCACTCCAGTATCAACGTCGCACTATTTGAAGCATTGGATGGTAGAAAGTGACATTCACCACTCTGTTATGCAGAGGTGGGTGATAAACGCTTAGTTAATTAAGAAAGAGTCCAAGAGACTATGGACAAGATCTCTCGGACCGAGAATAGATGGAAAGCGACAAAAGATGGACAAAAGAGTTATTCAGACGATAGGCGAAAGTCTTTAGAATTCCAAGTTGGAGATAGAGTTATGTTGGAAGTCTCGTCTTCGAAAGGCGTTGTTAGGATTGATAAGTAAGGATAGCTTATCCCTCGCTACATCGGATCATTAGAGATTGTAGCAAGGGTAGGCCTAGTTATATATCAATTTATTACCACAGGGACTTTGAGGAGCCCGTGATGTATTTCACGTAGTAATTTGAGGAAATGTTTTTCTGGCGAGGTGCTTGTGATACCGCAAGAGAAGATTTATGTAGACGACAGATTTCATGTTGTCAAGGAACGCGATGGGATTGCGGATTAGAGAATCTAGAAGTTGTGATGAAGTAATATCAAGTTGGACAAAGTCGGATGGAATTCTAGTTCTGAATCAGAGTTTATTTGGGGAAAGAAGAGATCAACTGAAGTTAAAGTACTCTCGTTTATTTTTTCATCCAAACCGAAATTAGTAGTGTTGATCGGCAAGGTACTGTAGAGCTTTGTTTCGTTCAATTGACTTAGGAATTTCAACCATATCTGCGATGCTTTTGGATTTTTTTTCCATCTGCAATTACTAAAGATGTAAGCATTCCACATGAGTTTCTTATTGTTTCTTCTTCAAAAGATTCTTTTTTGAAAGCCTTAATAAGTATTTCCTTTGCTGTTTGTTGGACTTCGGTTTGGTAATTTTGAGAGGATGACATGTTTTTGTGTTATGTAAATATTTGATTATTGTATGGTTAGACGTGCATGGTATTAGAGTTTCTTTTGTATTTATATATGTATATATAGATGGTGTGAATACAAAATAACTTTGAATACGCTATGACACACGTGTTTTACATGGGGAGACGTTTAAATTGCAAGAGTTATATTATACATTTAATTTTTGTGTTATAGCGTATAGATTTTACAGTTGCCACGTGGTAAATATAGTATTCATCTACCGCATTTATAGTTGGTAATTAATACAAAATGGGTAAGCTTGTTTATTATTTGAACTATCGTCTTATAAATATGTAGATCTTTTACCGAAATCTACAATATACTCATATATCATATAAGATAATATTCATTAGTTGTGTCTTTAAGTTATGGCATCATCATCTTCACCAGCAGTACTCTTAGGCGATTTGAAGGCTGATTTAATTAGACAAGGTCTTGTCCAATATGATAAAGATGCATTGTATAAAGATGTGTTGAATCAGAGTTTCACGCGTATTTCAAACTGTTTTGATAAAAAAGACAAGGTAATCAGAAAACTGAAGTGTTTGCCGCCATCAACAATTCGTAACATTGTTGTAGTGTATTACGTTGATGCGATGAAAAGCGACCTGGAGCAGTTAGAAATAATTGTTGATATCGTAAACTCACTAAAGTGTTCTATCGACTTGAAGTTGAACTTTTTAAATTCATTTTGAATCTTATTATGTTTAATATCTTCTTTTTTTTTGTTTTTTGTTTTTGTTTTTTTTTTTTTGTAATGCAGTAAGTTAGGACATGATCGGGCGTTTTGACTCTAGTCAAGTGGTTAAAACTTGATACATACGTACATATTTTGAGTTGGTGTTT
The DNA here is from genome assembly GCA_028751855.1 of Ambrosia trifida. NCBI lineage: Eukaryota > Viridiplantae > Streptophyta > Magnoliopsida > Asterales > Asteraceae > Ambrosia > Ambrosia trifida. Next base: position 154,302,701 of record CM054123.1, read on the forward strand.
TGTTCTTGTTTCGGTTGTGTTTTTCTTTTTCAGTGTCTTGCTTGAAATCGGTTTTTGCGTGGAATAAAGCGGTATGTTCAAAAAAAATAATTCTTTTAAATATAACGGAACTTAAATTTTATTGCTATATATAAATAATTTGAGTTGTCATAAAAAAATATATGGAAAATAATTACGGCACTATTGTTAATTTTTTAGGCAAACCTAAATAACCAGCACACCCGGTTAGCAAACCGCTAACCGAGGAAAGAAAATGAAAAAATTGCAGATACAGGTAAGGTTTTTCTACTAATCAATTTTAAACTTACTATAATGCCATAACATGACAATTATTGATTCAAAGTAAATTCTCTCTTTTCTTTCTAAAGAACCAAAAATTTCTTAAGTGTGACCACTCCATATACCCCACCAAGCTGTTTGTATAAATAAAAGAGGACGATTCAAACTTTCACATGAGATATTGCTGGTTAGATGGATTAAATACACTTTCGAAAAAACTTAACTGGTTTATTAATATAGACTGAACCACATAAGCAATACTTTTTTTTAACGGCAAATAATCAACCCATCCCTTCGGGGCTATGTCCAAAGTCGACTCCTTGATCGCCGTGAGACCGTACCCCCTGCTGTGCGGGACCCAGATGGAATCTGGAAACCCTCGCCCTCCGTTAGGTTCGAACAAGGGATTAAAGCCACGATTCATCCCTTCACCCTAGATGTCCATCGAAAATGGCCCGAGTGGGAATTGAACATGCGTCTCCCTAGTGGAGGGCAAACCTATTAACCGTTGAACCAACTTCTCCGGACACACAAGCAATACTTAATTTGGTCTACCTGACTTCCAAAAACCCATTCAGCCCAAATTTTATACAATATGTGAAGAAAGTCCACACTTTTTACTATCGATGATAACATTAACAAGGCCAAAATGGTATAACAACTCTAGCACAAAGTACAAGCCATCATAATATGCTGTTTTAGTACTTGAGCCAAATCATGAAAAATACCTTAAAACTCATAAACAATATGTATGGATGCTTTGTAAGTAATAAGTTTAGCATATCCACGTCGTTATGTAAAAACTCGACGTTGAGAGACCACACATAATTGTGCCTGCATGCATGTAAAAAACATAGTTGACAAGAATGGAACATGATCAAACTACCCAATACCCGACACGGTTTTACAATCAAGATTGGGATTACCCAAACATGACCTCCCTTCAAACATGTGGAAAGTCACCCAAAGTGAATTAATTTATCACATTGTTAAAAAGTTTTTAACATACATTGTAATACGTTATGCTTTTCTAAAGTCGCCATTTTGACCCGTTATCATTTTGCAGTATAAAATATGTTCAAATACTAGGAAGATTTTGAAGTGAACCCGTACTTACCAAATCAGAAGATCTCTATACCGCCATTTTCATTTGTATTTTTTGGTGGGGATCATAGCCCACGACTTCAAAATCATCAACCAAAAAACCATCTATATTCTTCTTCTCAGGATTGATCTTTAAGGTCTGTAGTCAAAAGTGAAAATTATAACCATAACATACTCAATCGACACAAAGCCAGACTAATCAAGACTCGAAGTGGCAGGATTGGTAGGGTAAGCGGGTTGCTTTCTCTTTCAATTATTGCTCTACGCAATAACCAAACCTACGTGCAAAGAGGTAGCCTTGAGTGTAGGCACAAGGTGCTTTAAAAAACAAGGGCCTCTTTAAGAAAAGCACATAGTACATGCTGCTTTAGGATGATTCCATACCATTTTGGATGTTTAGACCACTTTCAGTTGTTCAAAGTTCAATCATGTTCAGGCCCCAACTTGGCTGAAATCTCACCGGTCTGAATAGGTTTGAACAAGGAAAAGTGGTCCACACATCCAAAAATCTCCTCGAAAGCTGCTATCTGCCTAAAACAGCATATGAGTTGCAAGGGTTTTTGCAGTCCCATGGGCGCAAGGCGTTTTGGCTGCACCTGGGTCCCCTTGGAGTCTTGGACTACTTATGAACAGAACTAAACTAAACATTCTACTTACGGGAAAAGGTTTAGGCAGCTTCTGAAGTTGCTCCTGCAAAGGCCTCACATGAGTGCTATACACATGAGCATCACCAAGAACATGGACGAAATCGCCAGGAACAAGATCTGCACATGAGCCATGGTGACATAAAACTCAGTAGTTACTTATCAAAAACACTAATGGGTAAAAAGTAATAATATGCATACCACAAACATGAGCGATCATGCATTTCAATAAGGCATATGATGCAATGTTAAATGGAACGCCCAAACCCATATCTGCAGATTGCTGATACATTTGACAAGACAACTCTCCTTGATTTACGTAGAAATGAATAAAAGAACAGCAATAAGTTAATTAAAGGAGAGAGAGAGAGAGAGAGAGAGAGAGAGAGAGAGAGAAAACATCAACAAATGATGAATATGCAGACCTGTGCAAACATATGACAAGGTGGAAGAGCCATCTGCTTAAGATCATAAGGGTTCCATGCTGAGAGAATTATCCGATGGTCATCTGGATTATTTTTTATCTTCTCAATAACATCCAACAATTGGTCAACTCCTTGACCAGTGTAGTCAGTATGCATGTCAGTGTATGTAATTAAGAGTAATTATTACTTTCTATAAGAAAGATGAGTATTTATTTTTTATTTAACTTAATGTTTCAACCTGGCACCAAAGTGCCTCCACTAAAACCCATATACTGGTCCCTGATCACCTTCTTCTCTATCCACCAATCTGATACTGAAGGGCCAAAAAAATACATGAAACAAAGAAAAAAATTAAAGTAGGATGAAACTCAAACACGACAATTACAAAAGTAAGGGTATGGAATTGCCTGTCCAGGTAGTTTCTAGATGCATTACCGTCCCATATATGAATGCCCTTATCTTGCAAAACCTGATAACCATACATGTAAGATAGTCACCTCAACTGACCATGTATCCCCATTGTTTAGCGGATTCGTACTGGCGAGACCTAGAAATAGAACTCTTGTTTTATTTATCTTTAAAATGTGACACCTTAATATTTAGTGATCAATTAAATATAAAGTTGGTTTGATGATTGATGACTTAATAAACCCAACCAATAACCTCCCGAGCTGAATGAAACACTTGACAAAGGTGGAACATAATCCTAAAGGTGTGCAATCCGAAGATCACTGGTGCATCCGTAGGGAATCCGCCCTTTACCAAGAAGATCATTCAGTCATCTGGTAAGTACCAGAAATGTGTCACTCAGATCTAGTCCACTTCAGAAGCCATTGCTTAGAACCCGGTTTGGATATCAGAAGCCCGAAGGATCTGTCTCACTACCGGTTTCCTCGCCTTGGATCTAGCTCGGGACTACCAGAAGCTGATTAAACCTCTAGTTAATTAATCAAGTTAAGGTTGATTTTAAATTATTAAGTTAATCATCATTTGAACCTGTCACAAGATAAATAAACAAGAATTAGAAAGAAGATAACACAACAAATAACTAAAAATAAACTACAACATGGCTGCGCATAGACAAGCTCTCCATCTCCTAGTGCCATGTATCTAGTATCATCCTCATGACCCTTGATGTTTATTGCATAAGCTACTCTACGATCCCGTGCTTGGCTAAGTTGATCAAGGTAGGTCGAGGCCTAACCTTGGAGGGATGTTAGGATGGCCCTAAGGCCTCCCACAGCACCCTAATATCTCTGGAAGACTCTTGGAAGTCGGCCAAATAAAGCACAAAAAGGGATGATCAAATGGTGGTGGTTAGCTTTCTATTTATAGAGTTTTCAGGTCAAGAATGGGCGTGCCAGGGGTGGCACCGCCATGCACATGTCCTTCGTACGTTCTGTTGGCTGCAGTTTTGTCTTGTCTATACTTGTTGTCTGAGCATGGGCGTGCCAGGTGAAGAAGCACGGGCGTGCACACCATCTTGATTAGATTCTTGTTCCCCAAGTTTGTTGCGTTGTCTTCTAGCGTGCAGTGACTCCGTGCAAGTGTGTATGGGCGTGTTAGGTCACTCCCGGACTGTTTTCATCACCGTTTAAGTCTCGGGATGGTCTTCAAACATACAGGTAACATGCTGCAAGTCTCGTATCTTCAGGAATCTCCAGTTTGTGTCTGTTTTTTCCTGAAAATCCTTTATTTCCTGCTTGGAGCTCCAGTTTCCTGAGAAATACAAATAGGAACGAATTAAGCACCCAATATCAGTAATTTAAGCCTAATTCTACCCTATTATGAGACTAATTATGCCTGTTTTATATGTTAATTATGTGAGACATCACCGGCGCGATGCGGCGGGGAACAAAACTGCTTCTATGGGTATGCATAGTTCATTCAATTCAATTATTAGCTTCAACCAAAACCAAGGTTAGTTGTTAAAAAATATTAACCAATCGTTTAATTGGATCGATTTATTTGATTAGATTGCCGGTTTTCAGTTCGGTGAAATTAATTTTGTTAAAAATGTTATTTTATATTTGTATTGGGTTCGTTTGTGTGGTACTAGACTGTAGCTCGTTCTCAAAAAAGGCAAGGCGGTTAGTTTAAAAAATGAAAGCGAGAAAGTGAGGATAGGAAATCAAATCTTGTAGTAATAGTGTAAGATCGTGCATCTGAATCGTAAAATCATGATCTTTGAAGTCAAACTATCTTCTGTTTCGTTTCCGTTCTGATTCTTTCTCGCACTAGCAAAGATGATGTTGTCATTTTTTACTGTTGTCTCTCTTATGCTCATATCCGAAAAGTGATTAGGTAAGTCGTTTACTTCTATTTTATTTTATTTTTTGCACAAAATCAAATCTAGCGAATATATCAGATTTGAAAGCAAACTATCTAACCTTTTTTTTTTAGCTAAAAGGGCCTCAAATTTAGATTTCGTTTTATGCTTCCAAAAATGTTAAGCCGGCCCTGGTTAATCACGTAACATATTAACTTTTTTAAAATTAAAAAATATTAGCAATACTGTACTCAAATTAAAGAGAATAAAACGCTCGTTTTTTATGATGTAGATCTTTCTTTTTTTAAATTTGGTCCTTTAAAAGTCGCGAAGTGGTTGCCTTAAAACAAGGGGAAAATGTAACTATTATTTAAATAACATGCTAATAAACATGTTAAAGTTGCTACTGGAATTTTCTCTCAACAATAGACATTAGACAACCAACTCCTAAGGCTTGATCATAGCAAATCAAGTAGTTGAAAATTATCTACACTCCATTGTACCATGACATTTACAAGTAAAGACAAAAGTTAGAAATTATACCTCGCTTTAACATCAAACAAAATTACTTCTTTTAGTCTCAAATGACATTAGACGCAACTCTATTTTTTTTTTTGCACCTAGAAAACAATCGCGACTGCCGACGAGTCTTTGAGGTGGCACACAATGAGATTTGATGGTTTGGAAGTCTAGTACGACTTTGGTTTTTTCGTAGGTAGCTACTAATGTTTTCAAGATTTGATAATCCATGTGAGGTGGTTGTGGAGATACCATGGGACAACAGATGATGAAACTGAGAGGGAATCAAACAACAATCTATAATTAACAATCTATAATTGGGTTTTCCTTCCTTGTTTGACATCACAATTTATAGGATCGAAAAAACCCGACTACTTAAGACTAATTATGTACCGGCACATGAAAGGTTGTAATATTTCTTTATTTGGGCTTTTGGTTTTATGAAGTCAAGAAGTTTTAACCATATAATTATTAAGTCTATAACTCATATACATTTAATTTCATTTTGATATTTACTTCCTAGTCTTTTTAAATTCTTTAGGATTACATTTATAGATTTCAATTAAAATTATATATATAATTTTCGTAACATAATATTACTGCAAGTATAAAACTTGTATTTTATTTTATACATACAAATTTATGTGAAGAACTTCAAGATTAATGTTATATCACTTTAAAAACTGTTGAGTGTTTATCGTCATTATTATTGAGTGTTTATTATCATTATAAACCTCACTTAACCCTAACCGACTTTGTTGGTATGCAACAGTTAGGTTTATATATCATCTGGTTTTTACGTTGTGGTTCGCGTCATACTACAGTAGCACAATCGGTAGAGATCGGTAATTATATATATATATATATATATATATATATATATATATATATATATATATATATTATAACAATTAAATTATTTAGTAGAAAACTTATGGACTCCCCTTTAATTTAATACATGCATTATTCATTTACATCTATTTCATGAATAATTTAATATTCATATAAAAATACTATTTGGCCCTCTTACTAACTCCATTAGAGTATTGTACCATATGCATGATATGTTGTAATTACTTAAATTTTGTTGGAATCCTTCCCTCATGCTTTATAATATCTGCAAGTATAAAACTTGTATTTTATTTTATACATACAAATTTATGTGAAGAACTTCAAGATTAATGTTATATCACTTTAAAAACTGTTGAGTGTTTATCGTCATTATTATTGAGTGTTTATTATCATTATAAACCTCACTTAACCCTAACCGACTTTGTTGGTATGCAACAGTTAGGTTTATATATCATCTGGTTTTTACGTTGTGGTTCGCGTCATACTACAGTAGCACAATCGGTAGAGATCGGTAATTATATATATATATATATATATATATATATATATATATATATATATATATTATAACAATTAAATTATTTGGTAGAAAACTTATGGACTCCCCTTTAATTTAATACATGCATTATTCATTTACATCTATTTCATGAATAATTTAATATTCATATAAAAATACTATTTTGCCCTCTTACTAACTCCATTAGAGTATTGTACCATATGCATGATATGTTGTAATTACTTAAATTTTGTTGGAATCCTTCCCTCATGCTTTATAATATAGTATAGATATAGATATGGTAGAAAAAATAGAATTTGTTGAACAAGATTACTGATGGTTATTATGTTTAATAGGGGCTCTTGGAACTGTGAAAAAGGGAACTATAAACAGCATACTTAACAAGATGGAAAAAATCAGAGAAGGTAACTATTTTGTTTTTCAAGTATGTTAAAAAAATGTAACCTTTTTAAAAAAAAACAATTAACTAAAGGTTATTGTTGTTTGTAGGTGGGCTTGAACCTGTGGCAAAAGAAAATACTATTGTTGACGACAGTCCAAGCTTTAGCCTAGGATTAAGCCAAATAGGAGTCAAGAAACACGTCGTCAGTAAGCTTGAATGTTGGAAAATTACATGCCATATAAAAAACTGTTTTTGCTATTCATGCTTTGATTTTAAAAAAAAATGACACACAGGACGTAGCGAATTTGGTAGGTGCGTCTCTAAAAATGTGGGAAACACAAGGGTTGAAGGTGGATCATCAACATGCAAGGGTGATAAGGTGGTGGAGGATGATGGTGTTAACCAAGGATTTGAAAATGATGTTAGAGGATCAATTATAAATCAGGAAGGTACATATTTTGGTATAAAAAATCTCGTAGAAAAAATAGAATTTGTTTGAACAAGATAACTGATTGTTATTATGTTTAATAGGGGATCTTGGAACTGTGGAAAAGGGAACTACAAACAGGATGCTTAACAAGATGGCAGAAATCAGAGAAGGTAACTACGTTGCTTTTCAAGTATGTTAAAAAAATGTAAACACTTTAAAAAAAAGTGTTTTATGTAGTTGGTCGTGAACCTGTGGCAAAATGAACTACTATTGTTGACGACAGTCCAAGCTTTAGCCTAGGATTGAGCCAAATAGGAGTCAAGAAACACGTCGTCGAATCAGGTAAGTACTACATATGTGAAAATTAATGATATCTGAAACTATTTACATTCGAATATTATTCGTTTTTAATTAAATAAACAAATAAATAAAGTTTAGATTACGTGGTAGGTTGTGGTGAATCCATGGAAATAGGAAATACTAGAAATGACGACTGTCCGAGCTTTAGCCTTGGTTTAAGCCAGTTGGGAGAGAAGCCACGGATTAATAAACCGGGTCAGTAATGTTAACAACAGTTATTGTCGAATATTATTACATATGTAGTAGTATATAAGTAGTTTATGGGTGAATTATAACTATAAAAAAAATTAATGGTTGAATGCAGCTAAAAAGTGTGAGAATGAAAACAAATCTATCATGGTGGATTTATACCGGATTATATGTTCGAAAAAGAAAAGAAGGAAAATACTTGTCACAAATGTGGCTCGCGTGGCCATGTGAAACAAACAAAAGGTAGATTGACAAAAAAGTAAAATTTATTGGAATTAAATGCTATATACTAGTTGTATTTATAAAATACAAGGGGTAAAAGATGAAAGTCTTGATTGTTATTACTTATGTGATAGGAAACAAGGAGAAAGACAAAGCAAAAATTTGTGACGCGGAAGTGGTTCGATCCGTAGCAGAAGTGATTGGCAGTACATTTAGTGTTGGGTTGACGCCGGCTGAGAAAAAGTCCGTGGATGAAAAACAAAAAGGTAAGATAAAAAACAATGTTTAAAATAACATGTATATTTAATACGTGTTGTTTCAAAACTTAGATTACTATAGCGGTTGAGTTTGTTTGTTATTACTTGTTTGATAGGAAACAATAATAAAGACAAAGCAAAAATTTGTGACGCGGAAGTGGTCGGATCCGTAGCAGAAGTAGTTGGCACTGCATTTAGTGTTGGGTTGACGCCGGTTGAGAAGAAGTCCGTGGATGAAAAACAAAAAGGTAAGATAAAAAAGAGTGTTTAAGTTAACATGTATATTTAATATGAGTTGTTTCAAAACTTACATTACTATAGCTGTTGAGTTTGAGGGTACGGAGGACAAGAGTAACTTGGAATCAGTTGACAAACACCGAGAGAGTTGTATAGCAAAATTGGAAAAAGCTAGAAGGAACCCATTCAGAGAAGAAGGTACTAGCAGAAAACTCAACTATGATGGTGTGGACATAGCATCTGAAATAACGAAGGATGAAAAAAATGTTTGGAATTTAATATTCAACAATGAAGGAGTGGATGCTGCAAATGTCGCCAACAAAAAGGCAAAACTCAAAGCATAAATGTAAGCTTGTAAAAAAGAAAACAATCTATTTTTTTATATTAATGATATAAGAAACTACATAGTAAGAATTGTTTTTGTTTACAATGCAGATCAAGCAACCTCTCCGACGACGAAGAAAGACAAGAAAACAATTCAGACCTGTAAGTGTAGATGTAAAACAATATGTATAAATTATTACTTAGTGTTACACAAAATTTTTTAATCATTTTTAGCGCATGTGTAGTGAGGTACTGTTTAGGAGCACGTATGATGTTGAAGGTAACAGGGGCTGGTTTAAAAGCTTAGAGCCAAAAACAAAGGTTATAGATGCAGTCATTAACTGTTGGGTGGAGGTTTTGAACTTTGAAGAAAAATATAAAGCACCAGGTTCTAACAGTAGGCTGTTTATGGGCACTAAGGCTATTGTAAGTATTAAGAAAAGTGTAACAATTCATTTATATAGCTGTTATGTTTCTGAAAAAGTAAAAAGTACTGATATATTCTTATCCCGTAGATTGAATGGATGTAAAATGATGTCAATACAACTGAGAAACAAAGAATGGATAAGTTCAGCAAAAACATGAAGGCGGCGATGTACAATAATGAAGAACTGGTGGACCTAAAACGGTTTGACTTGGTTCTCTTTCCAATAGTGGAATTTGAACATTACTACCTAATCGGGTTCGACTTAAAGAATGCAAGTATTCGAGTGATTGATAATTGGGGTGACTTGTACCCCTTGGTTCGGTTGCATGACAACAATGATTACTTTTCGAAAGACTCGACATTTAAAGTGGTAAGTAAAAAATATAATTATCTGAAAAGATAAAGCACATACATGTTACAACAAAAAGTGCAGTTAACCACAAGTTTTTTATATGTTACAGAAACATTTGTTTGTTAAATAGCTGTATCAAGTGAAACATCCGATGTGTCATGAAATCAGTGTGGCGCCAATCACTAACGAGAACATCCCTTGGTCAACAACAAACAATTTGCACAATTGTGGCATTTTTTTGATGCGCCATATGGAAAAATATATGGGCGTCAGCAAACCATTTGACTGCGGGTTTAGTAGGCATGGCCAGCGAAAGTTAGCGGAACTGAGGAGGCTGAGGACAAAGTATGCTGCACGTATTCTGCTTTCGGATGCAAATGTTTTGAAGGAAGAAATTGTCGTTAAAACACAAGGGAAGTAGATTTGTGATATGTTTGCGTGGTTTGTTGAAAAAATTATGTTAGCGTGGTGTTTATAAACTTTGGTATGTAATGAACTTTTGTTGTACTGCTAATGCTGATGTGCCACTGTTACAAAGCATTGCAGTATTTTGAAGGCGTAAAAATGGGTTTTGCTTTGCTCATAATGCCTTGTGGTATGTAATATTTATGTTAACTGTGGTTAGGATATTGTAATGCATCTAAGGTGTTAAACAAATTAATGGTGTATTTTACGTCTTTAATGGTGTATTTTACGTCTTTAAATGTCTTTAGGTTTATTTTGAAGGCGTATAATGGGTTTGGGTCAATATGCCTATCAAAACAACTTGTAACAAAAACCGGTTTTTTACATGTTGTATACCTTTATGGTACTTCTACCTCTAAATCTTGAATGTTAAATTGTATTAGACAATTTTTTTATTAGTTTTTTAAAGTAAAAGTAAAAGTACAAAGCTGACACTATTTTTAATTGTTTTTTTATAATCAAAGTAAAAAGGACAAAATGGCAGTGATCTAGTATTTAACAAAGACATACCAAGGGGGAAAAAGCTGACACTAGCTAACACACCTCTACATGTGCAAAACATCTAAAAAAAATGGAGTCCACACGAAACACACCTCCAGAGGATGTTTTGCAAAAGAGATACTTATACCCAGTTGATTATTACCTTAACCCTCCAAATCACCCTCCTGTTGAACCTGTCACCCATGTTGTTCCTGACGAAGGTGATAACAACATCCATCAACCTTTGGGACCAGATCCTTTGGTAGTAAACAATAATCCTGAACAAACTGGAGATGCAGATGACGGGGATATGTGGTCACTGTTCAAGATTCTGCATCCTGAGGTTAACATTACCAGCAGGAAATACTTGGGGACATTCAAACCCAATGGTTGGGAGATGAAGTTAATGATGATGATGACTTATTTTGGAATATGGCCTTTGACCTCATGTACCAGGAAAATAACAATGATACGGGTCTAGGAGTTGTTACCGAAGAGTGTTACGAAACATGTGAGTATGAATACACACAGCCAGGTCATTACACACCGACCTGGGCTAAAGATTACGAAACAGACCCGGGTGAAGAGTATGCGGATTGGTCTTACGGAGCGAATACACGAGAGATGGAATGGGAGTGGGAGAGGCATGATCCATGGGAGGATGAACAAGGGACGGATTCTGATTGTTCGTTTGATTCAATTTTCAGTTACTAGACGTTATTTTCTGGTGTAACTTATGTCTCCTTATGATTATTTAGGTATTTTATTATGTGCGGTTAACGTTAATTAAGATAGTTTGTATTATTGCAAACGGTATCCTTATTGCAAATGCCTACTTAGTATCTAGTAAAATGTTATTTTACTTAGTGTGTACTGGTCATTGTTAGTATCTAGTAAAATGTTAATTTACTTAGTGTGTAACTTATGTCTCCTTACTGATTGTTCGTTTGATTCAACTTTCTAACATGTCTATAATTTCGAACAAAAAGTACATGCCCCATATAAAAAAATATATTATAGAAATATTTGAAAAAGGAAGAAACAATAATGTAAGTGTTTATTTACCTCTCACCTAAAGAAAAAGAAGTAAAAAGTTGAGAAGTCATGTCAAATAGTATAGGGAAAAAAGATATTTTAGGCCCAAGGGTATTAATATGTACAAAAAATAGTACATGATCACTATAATGTTATACCATAATACGTAACAAAACTTTGTAACATGGTTATTATTAAAAAAAGAAAATGACCTACAAAACAACTTGAGTGGTGATGCCAAACTTGTTGATAATATCATATGGTTTTTAACTTATAGTATATGTAAAAGGGTAATATAAACAAATCCACAAAATTTATAATGTAGAGTTTGTATTTTAATGTTTTAACATTATGTGGGTCACAATATGTTGAGTAAAAAATTTGTCAAACATTGTCTAATGTTTTAATGTTTGTATTTTAATGTTTAATAGGACAAAAGTTTATATTATATTGTACGTTAACATTTTTTAGTATATTTTCTCCATAGGATATTATCAATTATACTGAAGGTTTTATACAGATATGTTACGTATGAATATAAACTGGAAAAAAATGTAGCAACAAATGTTAAAAATGTTACTGTTAACATTAAAATAAGGAAAACTAATCTACTTTTTGGCAGGTGAGAGGTATTAATAATTTTGATTGCAAACTGAAATGTTACTGTTACAAAAGATATGATACGTATGCATATCAAATATAAAACTGAAAACAGATAGTATAATTATTATTTTTTAGCCCTCGAAAGAGATGTAACATTACTGTGTAACACTATTTATGGTCTCTTTCAAAGGTACATGCCTCCTGCTGTCAAACATTGTGTAATGAGGTGTGTCAAAAATATAATAAAAAAAAACTTTACTCTTACAAGAGTACATGCCTCCTGCTGTCAAACATTGTGTAAATGAGGTGTGTAAAATATATAATACCAATAAACTTTATGTTACATCAACCAATAAAGCTTGATGTAAAAAATTTAAATATTATATTGTATGTGAAAGCCATGTGAAGGAATACGAATAAGACTGGGTAAAATCTAAAGTCTATCTTCTGAAACCCTACTTGAATAAGACTGGTTGGAAGAAGGAAAAAAAACAAAAACAAATGTAAAAATGTTAGTTGTTTGACTTTAAAATAGAATATTGGAAAAAAAAAACTTCTAATATAACATCTAAAACATTTATTTACCTTACCTACTTCAAGGTTGATATAAATGAGGCCAACCCCAAGTCTTATTTAAGTGTAGAGATTTACTGGATTGAAATTTATTATATTGATACCTCATAAGTATGTAAATCTATATATTCTAGTATAGACTCCAAAAAAATCTAACCAAACAAATTTTCAACTTGGCAAAAAAATGGAAAGCATAAGGTAAAAAAAAAAAAGGGAACATGGAGGAAAACCCGAACCAGGTGAAATACGTGAAGGTTGGGAAAAGGCTAAGGAAATTAGCAACAACATCTACAAGTAACTCGACAAATGCTTCTACATCATCTATACGGATGTCCGCTTCTAAAAATGTATATTCAACCATGAAGGTTAGTGAGTGTTACCATAGTAAAAAAATAAAGACAAATATGTAACATTTGATAAATACAATTTTTTTTTCGTGTGAAAATGAAGGTTGTGAAAAAAGAGGAGCAAAGCTTAAAAATTCCAAAAGCGGAGGAACGAAATGCATCTACATCATCTATGCGGATGTGCGCTTCTAAAAATGTATATACAACCATGAAGGTTAGTGTGTGTTACCATAGTAAAAAATAAAGACAAATATTTCAATTGATAAATAAAATTTTTGATCCTATGAATTGAAGGTTGTGAAAAAAGAGGAACGGGGAATAAAAATTCCAAAAGGGAAGCAGAAAACGCCCATCCCTCTTGGTGTAAAAATTGAAGCCAATGGTGAATCTCATCAAAGTATCTGTCAACAATGAAGGCAATCTGAAAACATCGAACTCTGAAGTGGGTCACTATTCATATATAAAGAACATTAAAATTTGTCTGATCCATTCATCACAATCATTGTTCCAACATAACTTGCACCAACTTGAGATATGAGTTTGATTAGCTTAAATCTCTCTGATCCATGGTATCCACTAACCGTAGCGACTATCGGAAGATTTATTTTAGGAATTGTTTGAGAATATATTTTATGATCAAAGGATTGCTTTACAATGCCGAAAACGACTATCATCACTCTGTATGGGATGCTTGCTAGCGTCGATTCGACTGTTGATTTCTTTCCACAATCAGTACAACGAACTCTGTATGGGTTGCTTGTTAGCGCCGATCTGACTATTGATTTCTTTCCACAACCAGTACAACAAACTCTGTATGGGTTGCTTATTAGCGCTGATCCGAATGTTGATTTCTTTCCACAACCAGTACAACGAACTCTGTATGGGTTGCTTGTTAGCGCCGATCCGACTGTTGATTTCTCTCCATAACCATTACAACTAACTCTGTATGGGTTGCTTATTAGCGCCGACCCGACTATTGATTTCTTTCCATAACTAGTACAACGAACTCTGTATGGGTTGCTTGTTAGAGTCGATTTCCCTTCATCATTGACAGATATCTCTTCGATAACAAAAGAATTATATTCAATGATTCTAAGAAACTTAAAGGAAGAGGTACCTTGAAGACTAGATTTGGTGCAATCAAAATCTAAAGAGAAGTTATCATAATCATCATGCACTGGTACAAAATGGTGAATGAGCAGCTGAATATTATATTACAATAATATTACCTTGAGCAAAAAGTTGTGTTTGAGGCCTGGTTCTTTTGGCAACAGGTACATAAAAGTTATAAATGTTCATTGTAATTAGTAACATCACACAAAACAAGGGTTACTTTTAGTTTAGATTTTTTGTCACACCCTCAAATTCCACATGCGGGGTTTCACTGCGAGGCGCGTGACACACTAGGATCTCAGTCAACGATCACAATAAACATACAACAAACATGCATTCATATATATTTTTAAAACCAAAATATCATGCTTTGAGCCGTACACCAGCAGCGGAAGCATTTCTTGTTTACAACCAAAAGACATATCATTGTTTACAAAACATTGTTTAATATGCTTCAAAATATTAGACGTTGTGCATGACTTCGTGCGCCTAGCCCATTGACTGCTACCTTAGCGACCTGAGAAAACATGCCAAAAATGTCAACATATAATGCTGGTGAGTTCACAGATTTTCTTTTATAAAAGTGTTGTTACAAGTTCGCAAAGATCATTCCCGTTAATACTATGTCATAAGAACGTTAGCTAGACGTTAAGTGTTTTTACTACTACGGTTGGGAACCCATTACTAAACATGTACCAAAAGATGAATCCAGCCCAGATTGACTGGGTTACCGATGCCTCGATAACCCGAGAGTTAGAGACAATATGCACCCGCCCGGCATCCCCGCCGTCGAGTGGGGTTTGTGAGGCCCAATAGATCTATCCACATTTCCCTCGTTGTGCATCCCCGCACATTCAGGGTTTCCCCCTGGGACTTTCCATAAAAGCCGTATAGTAACATAAAGTGCCCATAGTATAACATGACCTTTAATAAGTTCGTAAGTAGCATGTTTCTCCCCCGAAAGCAAAACAGTAAAAGTGGGGCTGTGAAACTCACCTTAGATTGCGTTACTTGAAAATAGTTAAGTAATTATGCTATGATAGTCCCAAATAGCGGCGACCTATCATAAGATGTGTATAAGTACCCGGACTAATAACCCGCAGGTTAACTAGTCCCCGAATGTCCAGACCATAACCATAAACGTTTGAAAACACCTTTGACTGTTAAACCGACCGTACCAGACAAGACCCGACATCCCATTGGTGACCCGACATCCCACGTGTTAGACAAATACAAAACATCATGCAACATATGCAATTAAACACTTAAACGCGCAAGAGTTCACCTAGTCTAGCATAATGTCCAATTAACGCATAAACAGATCCGAACACGTGTTACTAAGCCATTGGGTGTATCCCGGGGTTCCTATCATGTTCCTAGGTGTCAAATCATGTTCCGGGATGTCAAAATACGCTTACGACAGCAGTACACGCGATTAGGAAACTTACATGCAATTAGGAAAAGTCAACTGGTGAATTGAGGAGGTCAACTGGCGAGTAGGCTTCTAATCGCCTGATGTATCAGGCGATTAGACTGTAATCGCCTGATACATCAGGCGATTAGAGTTCTATTCGCCAGTAGCAGTGCTGTTGCGCGTTTTCGCACGTTAAACCCTCCAAATCAGATCCGAAACATGTAAAAACACCCAACATCAAACCTAAACCATTTACCAACCCATTCCAAGCAAAAACCCCCCAATTTATCTCTGCTCTAACGGTCTCGGTGCGATTATTTCCAAAAATGGCAAAGTACTAGGTTTTATTAACTATGAAATCTTTCCTTAAATGGTAAAGATCAGATTACACCTCCTACAACTTGCAATTCATCATCCCTATGCTATAACATCATTCTAGCATGATTCCTAACCATAAACAATCAATGAATTATATCATAACATCCTAATTCTTCAAGAATCACCCAAATGGGTCAAAATGTATACTTTCATCTAAACACTATAACAATAGCTTAAACTCATAGATAATCATCCTAACAACTCCTACACATCAGAAGTACATCAAATTCATGGAAACATTCATGTTATAATCACCAAAAATCATCAAATGCATCAATACTTCACATATAGCAAGTATTATGGTGTAGACTTGTTTTAGAACTCATTTCCAAGGTTTTTAAAGACACATTCTTATCAAAACAAGGTCTGGACTTTTGGAGAACTAAAACAATAACATTACAAAGGTTTAGGATGAAGAACACACCTTGGATTTTATCAAAGAAAGGTGTGTAAGCTTGGAAATGGTGAGTTTTGAAGCAAAACAAGTTCCAGAGGTGTTTCAAGGTGTGTGGGAGGCTTAGGATCAGTTAGGGTTGCACAAATGGTGTTTGGGGAGTCAAGGGTTGTATTTATAGGTGTTTTGACTCGTGCTTTGCAGTCCAGGCGAGTAGGAGACCAGTACAGGCGATTAGAGCCTCTAATCGCCTATATACTGGCGATTAGCAGCCCTAATCGCCAGTATTCATCTCTACTCGCCTATAGAAGTGGCGATTAGGAGCCTTACTGGTTCCTAATCGCCTTTAAGGTTCCAGATTGGGTTTTTAGCGCGTTAAACACTATTTTAACACATATAAACACGTATTCACATACCAACAAGTCACATAATGATTACAAACACATAATGCACGATAACTAACACGTTTACATCCGTTCACCAATTCCCAGGACTCGAGACTTGCGTGCGTGCGTTAAACCCGGCGATTCCACAAATCACCAATCCTTGTACACATGGTTATGGACCGACTCCCGATGATCCCGCGGATCATCGTAACGACTCCCGATGATTCCCAGAATCATCGTAACGACTCGACTGACCCAGTTAAGTACGTAATATGCATGATTCGCTAAGGTAGACTTACTAGTTTAGTCAATGTTACTAACCTGAGTTTGTCGGGTGTCACATCATCCCCCTGTTGAAAGAATTTTCGTCCCGAAAATTGCTCAAGGCCAAAAAGGAAGAAACGAAAGAGGAGAAAAATTTTCCGGTTGCCACATCATCCCCCTGTTGAAAGGAATCTCGACTCGAGATTCATTCAGCTTCAGCAGAGACATGTCTTGATTCAAACGTGCGCTTAGGAAATAAATGGGGATACTTAGCTTTCATCTGATCTTCCCGTTCCCACGTGAACTCCGGTCCACGATTTGAGTTCCAACGAACTTTAACAATGCATATTTTACTCCGACGAAGGCTACGGATCTTATAGTCGAGAATTTCAACCGGTTCTTCCACAATACGCAGACGATCATCCACCTTGATCTCTTCGAGAGGAACAACCAAAGATTCATCCGCCAAACACTTCTTGAGATTAAAGACATGGAAGACATTATGAACATTACTGAGTTCAGCTAGCAGATCAAGCCTGTATGCTACCGGTCCAATCCGTTCCAGAATTGCGAACGGTCCCACATACCGAGGATTCAATTTGCCCCGCTTCCCTAAACGTATAACGCCCTTCCACGGAGATACCTTCAATAAAACCCTGTCGCCAACCTCAAACTCTAAAGGCTTGCGACGACGATCGGCATAGCTCTTTTGACGATCCCGAGCTGCTGCCATGCGGTTACGGATTTGTACGATCTTCTCGGAAGTCTCGTACACAAGTTCCGGGCCGGTGAGTTGACTCTCACCCACCTCAGCCTAACAAAGAGGAGACCGGCATTTCCGTCCGTAAAGAGCCTCAAACGGAGCTGGCTTGATGCTAGAATGGTAGCTATTGTTGTAGGAGAATTCCACCAACGGTAGATGACTCTCCCACCCCTTGCCAAAATCGATGACACATGCCCGAAGCATGTCTTCTAGTGTTTGGATTGTCCGCTCACTTTGACCATCAGTTTGCGGATGATAAGCTGTGCTCATGTCTAACTGAGTACCCAGAGCCTTATGCAAGGATTTCCAGAAGTTAGAGGCGAACCGAGAATCACGATAAGAAATAATGGAGACAGGCACCCCGTGCCGAGAAACCACCTCCTTAAGATATAAACGTGCCAAACGCTCAAGGCCATCGGTTTCCTTGATAGCGAGGAAGTGCGCAGACTTTGTCAACCTATCGACAATTACCCAGATCATGTCACAACCACTGGGGGATTTTGGGAGTTTGGTCACAAAGTCCATCGTAATCCGCTCCCACTTCCACTCGGGAATTTCAGGCTGTTGCAGAAGGCCGGACGGTTTTTGATACTCAACCTTGACCTTGGCACAGGTCAAGCACTTGCTTACATACGAGGCTACATCCGCCTTCATGTTTGGCCACCAATAAAGTATGTTTAAGTCTTGATACATCTTATCGGAGACAGGGTGAATAGAGTACCGGGACTTGTGAGCTTCATCAAGAACGAGCTCCCGCAAGCCCCCAAATAAAGGGACCCAAATACGTTCAGCGAAATAATGTAGGCCATCGGACCTGAGCTCAAGGTGACTATCAGCAACATGCATGGTTTCAGCTTTAAGGTTTTCCTCCTTCAAAGCTTCTTGCTATGCCGAACGGATTCGGTCAGGTAAACCGGAATGGATAGTGAGCTGAAGAGCTCGAACACGACGAGGTATAGCGGATTCCTTCCTGCTCAAGGCGTCTGCGACCACATTCGCCTTGCCAGGATGGTATTTAATAGCGCACTCATAATCATTAAGAAGCTCGACCCAGCGACGTTGTCTTATATTCAACACCTTCTGATCAAAGATATGCTGGAGGCTCTTGTGATCGGTGTAAATAGTGCACTTGGTACCGTACAAGTAATGCCTCCATATCTTTAAAGCAACGACTACTGCACCCAATTCCAGATCATGGGTGGGGTAGTTCTTCTCATGAACCTTGAGCAGACGAGAAGCATAGGCAATGACCTTCTCGCGCTGCATTAACACACAACCGAGACCCCGGATAGAAGCGTCACAATAAACCACAAAATCGTCCGTGCCTTCAGGCAAGGACAAGATAGGAGCAGAACAGAGTTTAGCCTTTAGCATCTGAAAGGCCGACTCTTGCGAATCACCCCAGTCGTGTAAGACCCTCAAAACCGACGGGTCAAACAGTTGGTATACAAAGATTAAAACCATGAATTTAATACTCAAAAGGTCTTATTTATTATCAGAAAACACGCAGCGGAAAAGTAAATAGTTACGTCATCCAAACATGAAATTTCCCATGACGGGTCAAAGCATATTTATAGAACAAAAAAAAAAGCTTAGAAAATTGTTTTCAAATAAATAGAGTAGACTCTTTATTTCGAAATGTCAACCGCTGCTGAGTATTCCTGCAGCAAGCCAAGGCATCCCTCTTTATTCTTCAATTACCTGAAATCAAGCTAATATGCATGCAAAGTCAGACGAGCTGAGTGAATTCAAGTTTTATGAAGTTCTTAAATTATAAGTACATTGTTAAATAAAAATTAACAAAATACTTAACCTTAGAGTAATATTAAGCGCAGTCCGCCTATATGTTCCCTAAGCAAAATGTAGAGTCTAGAATAAGTGCAATCCGCCTACTCAACATAAGACATTATTTTAAATCTACAATAAGCGCATGTCGCCTATTTGTCACAAAACTACATCCAGACTATATAAGCGCATATCGCCTACTAAGACTCAACCCGTAACTATAAATTTGAGCAGATATTAAATAACGATCATAACTCGATTTATAATATTAAGTAACCGTCATACACAGTATATATATATATATATATATATATATATATATATATAACAAAGCATTAAACCTAATCAAGTATAAACCAAGGCAAATCCCGATCTAACAAGCAAGGTTACACGTATAATTTCAAGACATGCATACTAGCCCAAAAATATTTAGAAAAATAATAACTAAAAGGGTAGGCGCATGAATTCACCTTAATGTGCAACTTGTTTCACCACAAGCTAAGGAAAATTAAAGGGGCACACGACGTCAACGACCTGTAACGTTATGTGTAAAAATATAATCACTAAAAGTTTGATAATCTGAACATGGGTACGTAGCACACTAACCATTTGGGGTAATTAATAGCCTCCCATTAGTTTGGGTTTCATTATTTTATATGTAGATCATATGTGCTCAATATTCCCACTACCCCAAATGTGCATGATCGCATGCGCCATTTTCATCGAGATTAATGCAACTACTAATAGTGTCAAGTGATCTATATCAACCCTATTATTAACCATGTTCCATGTCACACTATAATATCCAATTGTTATGTGGTGACAACAACTTGGGTATATACGTGCATATAATATACATCGTCATTGAGGTATTAATATTAGCCACATTTTATTTACTTGCCAAACAAGTGTTGTTTGTTGCTCCAAGATTGTTTTAGCCGAATATGGGAACAGATTACCATCCAAAAACTACATCTACATGGATTTTGAGTTTCTTTCGTTTAAAAACAAGACACTCGAACATGGCAACCGGAAACCACCCATCAACTATAACTTCTTGGATTTTAAGTTTCTTCGTGCCACCCGGCGGTTCATGTCCGACCCCTTAACCACATGTGATGGTTTCGAAGTATAAGTGAACCAAAATATGATTTGCTAACAAACCTCATATTCATATTCACGACAGAACTCATCTGGTCGAATATGCGAACCAAACGTTTTTCTAATATAAAAAAAAAACGTTTTCCATGATGGACTTTATGGCATGGAGATGATACAGAACCATTCTAGTCATCTATCACCCATCCGACCACATCATGGTTCGCACCAACACCAATCTGGACTAGAGTTCGAAGGGAAGGTAACAAACCTGGAACGCGGGTTGGCGACTTTGAAATATCGTACTTCAAATCGGCGAACCGTACGTGACCGAAATCCTATACAAACAAGATCCGTTATAGCCGAAAGCGATACATAACCATGTCGCGAAAAAGGGCGTTGAGTATAATGGTTACCTTGTAAATAAGATGTCGAAGGCAAGCCAGAAGCTAAACAATAACACGGCAGATTCTAGGCTAAGTGGAAGCAGATCGACTTCCTAGTTTTTATAATGAACCTTCACTTGTTTCCTACTATCGCCTATCAAGGAAGAGAAAAAAAACAAGTGCCTCAGTGTTGTTGTCAAAGGAAATGGAACAATGGAAGTTGATATAAAAAGCTACCTCTTATGAAGATGATGATGCTAATGATTGGACGATGATTGTGCTAATGATTGGGCGATGATTAAGCTAATGATTTGACGATTGGACGAGGATTGTGATTTGCGGACAAGAAGCCATAAATAAGACAAAGGGGAGGAGGGTATTAGGGCTTTTCATCTTGTAATATTTTACAATTAGGTCCCCCATTTTGATTTCCATTTTACTTGGTCCCAAAGCTACTCGAATGAGTTTAGGTCAAGTGCAAGGAGCCCCCCCCCCCCCTCCCCCATAATAATGCCAAAATAATAAAAAAAAAATACAAGTGTACAAATTTTACAAGGCGAGCATAAGTGCGGGAAACTACGGGTGTTACAAGTCTCCCCCTGTTGCCTCAGGATTCGTCCCCGAATCCTGCTGCAAGGGAAACAAGTGTGGATAGAGCCTCATCATTTCTGACTCGGACTCCCAAGTAGCTTCGGACCCCCTTCTATGCCTCCATTGGACCTTCACCTGTTTAACCACTTTGTTTCGCAAATACTTTTCCTTACGATCAAGAATGGCAATAGGCTCCTCGATGTAGTTCAACTTCTCGTCCAATTCTATATAGTCAAGCGGTATATGAGCTTCCTCATCCGTGAGACACTTCCTTAAGTGTGACACGTGAAAGGTTGGGTGAATGCCCTTGAGTTCCCCGGGTAAATCCAACCGATAAGCCACCTCCCCTACACGTGCAAGAATGCGGAAAGGTCCGATGAACCTCGGACTGAGCTTCCCACGCTTGCGAAAGCGTATAATTCCCTTCCAAGGGGAGACCTTCAACAAGACACGGTCACCCACGTTAAATTCGATAGGCCTCCTCCTCTTGTCAGCATACGACTTCTGTCGATCCTGAGCTGCTTTCATGAAAGCTTTAATCTTATCATGTTTTTCGGTGGTTGCCTCGACCACTTCCAAACTACCCAATTGCTTGTGCCCAATGGAACCCCAACAAACCGGAGTCCTGCACTTTCGCCCATATAACATCTCATACGGTGGCATACCAATAGTGGCATGATAGCTATTATTATAAGAAAACTCTGCCAACGGTAGGTGATAGTCCCAACTACCACCAAAGTCGATAATACATGCCCGCAACATATCTTCGAGAGTTTGGATGGTCCTTTCAGACTGACCATTTGTCTGCGGGTGATACGCGGTGCTGATGTGTAGTTTAGTACCCATTTCATCATGGAACTTCTTCCAAAATTTTGACGTAAAACGAGTGTCCCTATCGGAGACAATAGACACGAGTACACCATGCCTCGAGACAATCTCCCGAATAAACAAATCAGCTAACCGTTCGGAGTTTATGGTCTCTCGTATCGGCAAGAAGTGTGTGACATCCGTCACTTTTTCATTATAATATATATATATATATATATATATTTAATTATTAATAATAATAATAATAATAATAATAATAATAAGTAATAATGCTTATTCTAGTCCAATTACTCTTAAACCCAACACCATATAAACCTAACCCAATCAACCCTTTAAGACACAAGCCCAAGTGCTGAGCCCAATCAGCAAGCCCAGCCCACTTCCCCTCCTCCCCCTTTCAGTTTAAACAAAAAAAATATAAAAGGCTGCCTCCCCCAGGACTCGAACCCGGACCACCTCGTTCACACCTCCACGCGTCTAAACCAGCTGGGCCACAAGCTCATTATTGATTCAACTCCAACCTAAATTGTATTTAAACCCTATTTCGCGCCTGAGATTCTTCCCTTTCTTCTTCCTGTACGCGTAACAGCAGCAGCATTAAACCATTTTTTTTTTTTGGAAACAATCAACCAGCTGAAATCGAGCCTTTGACCAACGACTAGGACTAAAATGGAAACCATACTTAATGCATTGACTCAATCTTGACCATACGCGCCCGAATCGAGCCTTATGACTCGGTTTTTGACCAACCTTTAGTCAAGAATCAAAACCCTATAAATACCCGTTGTTAACACAATCAAACCTGCACACACATACACACATATGCGAATAGCTTAACCCCTATAACATCTTTCACTATCAAACACCAAATCATTCTGAATCAAAGCTTTAAATCGCGGTTGACTTTTCTGTTGACCGAGCTTATAGACGCGAAATCGTTCTTGTAAGTTCAATCTTTTTGATGGGTTTTATTCATCGGCCATCAACAAACAATAACCCTATGATTAATCGGGTTATTGTTTGTTGAATCATTGTATGGGATAATTAGGGCTTGATATATATTGAATTGGGGTAGAACACCTAATTAGATAACGTATATATTTTTTTTTAGACAAGGAGATAAACAATAAGCTGATCCAGACCAGTTGGTGGGAAGTGTGTGTTCAAAACAGTGAACCGGGTTTGTACCCAGGTTCGACCCCCACCATAGACAACCATTTTTTTTATTCCTTTATACCTATATTATCTTCATTCTTTTTTTAAAAATCGTTTTAAAATACTAAAACTAATTTATAAATTCTATAAAATTTATTTTATGCTTTTCCACTGATAAAGTTCATCATCCAATTTTTAGTTTTCAAAAATTTATATATTTAATATATATAATAAATAATTCAAGTTTATTCATTTAAAATTATAAAATTCAATAAAAATACCTAAACGATTTTATAAAATTCCACAAAAATTATCCTAAACTTGTATAACAATATACATTTCAGAAATAATTTTTATTTCTGAAAAACCGTTTGTTTAATATTTTTGATCAATTTTTGTTAGTTTTAATCATAAATAAATCATAATAAATTCATATTTCAATATTTTTGCACCAAAATTTTATATAAATTATTTCTAACTATTTAGAACTGAAATACAATTTTTTTATTCAGAAATTCTTTGATTTTAATATTTTTAGATATTAAAGTCGTATTTTGACAATTTGAAATAATTAAAGTAAATATTCTATTTTTAAGAAAATAATTTTATAAAAATTATTTTCACACTTAAAACTTTATATTGTGACCATATTTGATTTAAAGTTTACTCAAAGACTTTGTTTATTTATTTACCAAATTTCTCTTAATTATTAGACATTTTAATTATTAAAACAAATAAACGTTTATCCCCAATTCGAAGCCCTAGAAATACATATATCCTAGAGTTATTTCCCTTACACATTATCGAATACTTTAGGTTGATCATTTGGGAGTAATCTCAATTCATCGTTGTCCAGTTAAATCTCAAACTACTACGTGAACTGTGAGTATTCCTACCCCTTTTTGCTTTTATACATTTTTGGGGTGTTACATGTACACTATTACAATTTCAAATACAAGTTTACATTTTTTTTACAATACAATTCTAGTACTATGTGCATTGCTTACAACGTGCTTTATGCTTAGACATTACATGTGGATTACATTTGTACTTAGTGAAATCATTAACATGGTACAAGCCGACCTTAACATTGGATAGCGCTATTTGGATTGACAACCCGCCTAGGTTGATTCTCCCCCTTTTTCATCGGAGAATCCGTGGCCAGTGTTAAGTTATCATCCATTTATTGGTTGAGTACACTACAGTTCATACAGTACATTATACAGTCACAGGGTTGATTTCGCTCATTTGTTTGATACATGGTTTACATATTTGCACTGTAGCTTGCACTTGAATTGTATAACTTTTTAACCTACTATATATATCAAATCTAGGAATGCTCACCAACATTTCATATGTTGACCAAATCTATTTGTACATGTTTCAGGTGCAGTTTGACCTAGTGCTTTAGCAAGGAACATCTAGTGCTTTATTTTAATTCAGTTATTTCAATATTTACATTTCATTTAGACAATGTATTTTCCATTTCCATGTAAGACAATTTTGATTATTCAATAATATTTACATTTTAGTACCATGAGCTTTTGAACAATCGTCACTACGTGACACCTCAATGATTCCGCCATCGGTTGGGGTGTTACAGATTGGTATCAGAGCCATGGTTATAGGGAACTAGGTTACTAGATGAAAAGGGCCTAGACTATAACCGAACTTCAACTTTCATGCATTATATTTCCTAAACTACCCTACCCCTCATTTCCCTCTACTCTCCTTCTTCCATCTTTCCCTTCTTCTCCCTCTCCATTCTTCCCATCTTTCATCATGGTGCATAGAGATGGTGTCCTACAGGGAGTGGAAAGTTTACATCATCATAGAACGGGAGCAGTACCTTTTATGAAGACACTCTTAGACATAATACCTACTCTTATTTTGCTCCTTCAAAGTTGTTGAACTTTAATGAGTGTGATAAGGACACGTGCAATCTGGAAGGGTGGACGCCTGTACACTGGGTTTTCTGGCATAGGCAAGCATAGCGCATAAATCCATTTACGGACCTGTTATGCTTACCTGGGGATTCCTGGAGTGAGTGTCCACTTATAGGCTAAAGCGCGTCTTCTTTGATCACCATTGGGTTCAATTCCTTTGAAAAGTCAACGTTCTTGTTGGGCTTTACAGCCAGACAAGGGCACTCCAAGCATTTTATGCAAGCTTTCTCAATAATACTCTCTCGGTTCATATACAATATTTTGTATTTCACGATTTTCATATATTGCTTACAAGTTCATACTATCATGGATTTCACAATCACACTTCACCTTACCCTCTTAGCCACTTTTTAAATATTCAACACCCTACCCAAATCATATTATTTCTTTTCTCCACATATTATGTATTTCAAAAAAACTATAACCTCATACTTTAACACAAACTAAAGATTTTTAAAACTAGTTGTATTACCTAGCAACTTTACAAAGTACATATTTTCCTCGAACTTAAATTCAATTGATTATTTATTGACGTAACAAACGATTTTGTATATAATGTTTTAAACTATTACGAAGCCTACTTAGCTTGTACTATTTAACAACTTTTGCCTTATGTACAAAACCAAATTTTGAAAATATTTATTTTTTTTCTGGAATAATATCTAGTCTCTAGATTCTCCATCAACACTCACCCCTTTCAACTTGTTCAAATTTTTACAATATTTGGCATACATGTTTTCTTATACACTTGATTATAACCTTTGATCCAAACCCCAAAATTTACACTACTATATAATCTCCTTACTATAAAATAAACTCTTTATCAACTATCTTCACATTCACCATCTCTCACAACCTTGATTCGGCTTCAAAATTTTTCATCATCCTCTCAAAGAACTAAATTCATATCCTTCACCTTCTCACACGTGAGCTAGTTACCCATGATAATCAAACTACTAAAAACCTGATACTTGATTCTACATGATTTTTTTTTCTTTCTTTCCCCAAAACATCATTGTTTGTGAAACTTGATTTCCCCTTAATTTGACTATTCACTGGACATTTAATTATTCATGATACTCGTGTTTTCATCTTATTATCATTTTGTACCCAGTTATGTCATACTCATAGGCATATAACATCTAGAAATTTCCTTGCATACTATTGTACAGATTGAAAATTCATCATATTCGATTACGTTTATTTTTATATCATATAAGTTTCAGACTCTACCTTACATTTTATTGAAACATTTGGACTTGATTTCCATGAAAATCAAACTACTAAAAACTTAATAATTGATTCTACGAGGCTTTTCTAAAAACATCATTCTTTGTTATATGAAATTTGAATTTTTCCTTTGATTAAACAATCTATTGAACATTTAGTTATTCATAATACTTATAATCTATTCCTATAGGCCACTAAGATAACACTTACACTTAATGGTTGTAGTATTTACAAACTTGCTTGTATAAACATGCTATCAATTTGCAATCTATGTGAATAATAATTGCTGCACTTAATAGAGGTCATCATGCCTTTTTTCAACAGTCGGGAGAGGCCCTACAACCTGCTCCACGACTGGTGAAGGCTATCGAACATACTCAACGATTGGTAGAGGTCACTATGCCTTTTCAAACAGTCGGGAGAGGCCCTACAACCTACTCCACGGCTGGTGGAGGCTATCGAACCTGCTCAACAATCGGTGGGGTCATAGAAGGACGCAAAACTTTAATGTAAGGTAAATTGATGATTCCGGTCCGGAACGTAATCATGAATTTACAGGTACATTAGGGTAGTGTGAAATTCTATTAGAGTTTTTGGTAGGCGTCCAGTACGTTTTCAAGGTATCAAAGGTGTGGTGGGTTAGCTGCGGTACACCCTGTATACAAACACTAATGATGCATTGAAAGTGAGACTGGAAGTCGGACCAGGAACAAACTCTGGTTATTTAGTAGTTCATTTAGTCTTTCTGTAGACAATCAACTCGTACATTTATCATAGGATTCCTAAAACTTGAAACTTATTGAGTTACTAGATCCTTATTTTCCTTATTATACAAGACGAACCTAATCCTTAACTCACACCTATCAAACCTCTTAACCACAGTTACCTTAATTGTTACCCTAGCATCCATAACCCTATGTTACTATTAACTTCGGGACGAAGTTTCTAAAAGTAGGGGATGCTGTGACATCCGTCACTTTTTCATTATAATATATATATATATATATATATATATATATATATATATATATATATATATATATATATATATATATATTTAATTATTAATAATAATAATAATAATAATAATAATAATAAGTAATAATGCTTATTCTAGTCCAATTACTCTTAAACCCAACACCATATAAACCTAACCCAATCAACCCTTTAAGACACAAGCCCAAGTGCTGAGCCCAATCAGCAAGCCCAGCCCACTTCCCCTCCTCCCCCTTTCAGTTTAAACAAAAAAAATATAAAAGGCTGCCTCCCCCAGGACTCGAACCCGGACCACCTCGTTCACACCTCCACGCGTCTAAACCAGCTGGGCCACAAGCTCATTATTGATTCAACTCCAACCTAAATTGTATTTAAACCCTATTTCGCGCCTGAGATTCTTCCCTTTCTTCTTCCTGTACGCGTAACAGCAGCAGCATTAAACCATTTTTTTTTTTGGAAACAATCAACCAGCTGAAATCGAGCCTTTGACCAACGACTAGGACTAAAATGGAAACCATACTTAATGCATTGACTCAATCTTGACCATACGCGCCCGAATCGAGCCTTATGACTCGGTTTTTGACCAACCTTTAGTCAAGAATCAAAACCCTATAAATACCCGTTGTTAACACAATCAAACCTGCACACACATACACACATATGCGAATAGCTTAACCCCTATAACATCTTTCACTATCAAACACCAAATCATTCTGAATCAAAGCTTTAAATCGCGGTTGACTTTTCTGTTGACCGAGCTTATAGACGCGAAATCGTTCTTGTAAGTTCAATCTTTTTGATGGGTTTTATTCATCGGCCATCAACAAACAATAACCCTATGATTAATCGGGTTATTGTTTGTTGAATCATTGTATGGGATAATTAGGGCTCGATATATATTGAATTGGGGTAGAACACCTAATTAGATAACGTATATATTTTTTTTTAGACAAGGAGATAAACAATAAGCTGATCCAGACCAGTTGGTGGGAAGTGTGTGTTCAAAACAGTGAACCGGGTTTGTACCCAGGTTCGACCCCCACCATAGACAACCATTTTTTTTATTCCTTTATACCTATATTATCTTCATTCTTTTTTTAAAAATCGTTTTAAAATACTAAAACTAATTTATAAATTCTATAAAATTTATTTTATGCTTTTCCACTGATAAAGTTCATCATCCAATTTTTAGTTTTCAAAAATTTATATATTTAATATATATAATAAATAATTCAAGTTTATTCATTTAAAATTATAAAATTCAATAAAAATACCTAAACGATTTTATAAAATTCCACAAAAATTATCCTAAACTTGTATAACAATATACATTTCAGAAATAATTTTTATTTCTGAAAAACCGTTTGTTTAATATTTTTGATCAATTTTTGTTAGTTTTAATCATAAATAAATCATAATAAATTCATATTTCAATATTTTTGCACCAAAATTTTATATAAATTATTTCTAACTATTTAGAACTGAAATACAATTTTTTTATTCAGAAATTCTTTGATTTTAATATTTTTAGATATTAAAGTCGTATTTTGACAATTTGAAATAATTAAAGTAAATATTCTATTTTTAAGAAAATAATTTTATAAAAATTATTTTCACACTTAAAACTTTATATTGTGACCATATTTGATTTAAAGTTTACTCAAAGACTTTGTTTATTTATTTACCAAATTTCTCTTAATTATTAGACATTTTAATTATTAAAACAAATAAACGTTTATCCCCAATTCGAAGCCCTAGAAATACATATATCCTAGAGTTATTTCCCTTACACATTATCGAATACTTTAGGTTGATCATTTGGGAGTAATCTCAATTCATCGTTGTCCAGTTAAATCTCAAACTACTACGTGAACGGTGAGTATTCCTACCCCTTTTTGCTTTTATACATTTTTGGGGTGTTACATGTACACTATTACAATTTCAAATACAAGTTTACATTTTTTTTACAATACAATTCTAGTACTATGTGCATTGCTTACAACGTGCTTTATGCTTAGACATTACATGTGGATTACATTTGTACTTAGTGAAATCATTAACATGGTACAAGCCGACCTTAACATTGGATAGCGCTATTTGGATTGACAACCCGCCTAGGTTGATTCTCCCCCTTTTTCATCGGAGAATCCGTGGCCAGTGTTAAGTTATCATCCATTTATTGGTTGAGTACACTACAGTTCATACAGTACATTATACAGTCACAGGGTTGATTTCGCTCATTTGTTTGATACATGGTTTACATATTTGCACTGTAGCTTGCACTTGAATTGTATAACTTTTTAACCTACTATATATATCAAATCTAGGAATGCTCACCAACATTTCATATGTTGACCAAATCTATTTGTACATGTTTCAGGTGCAGTTTGACCTAGTGCTTTAGCAAGGAACATCTAGTGCTTTATTTTAATTCAGTTATTTCAATATTTACATTTCATTTAGACAATGTATTTTCCATTTCCATGTAAGACAATTTTGATTATTCAATAATATTTACATTTTAGTACCATGAGCTTTTGAACAATCGTCACTACGTGACACCTCAATGATTCCGCCATCGGTTGGGGTGTTACAAAGTGGGCACTCTGTCAACCTATCCACTACCACCCAAATAGTGTCAAGCCCTTTAGGCGTTCTGGGTAGTTTAGTGATGAAATCCATAGTAAGATGCTCCCACTTCCACTCTGATACTTCCAATGGTTGGATCTTTCCAAACGGTTTCTGGTGTTCCGCCTTAACCTGTAAACAAGTCAAACACCTACTCACATACGTCGCTACCTCGTACTTCATTGCTGGCCACCAATAGTTTTGCTTGAGGTCTTGATACATTTTGGTCGCCCCTGGATGAATAGAATAGCGGGTTTTATGTGCCTCATCCATGATTTATCCCTAAACCCACCATATCGAGGTATCCACATCCGCCCTTTCATGATGAACATAACCCCGTCTCCATTACTCTCCAAGAGTCCCTGTTGCCCCCATATACGCTCTGTCATGATCCACTCCACCTGTAAGGCTTCATTCTGAACACTAGAGACCTGTTTCACTATATCCGGCTTCAAGATAAGCTGACACGACTTCACCCGAATGGGTTTAGGCCTCTCCTTCCGGCTCAATGCGTCTGCCACCACGTTAGCCTTCCCTGGGTGATACATAATCTCCACATCATAATCTTTGATCAACTCTAACCACCTGCGTTGCCGCATATTAAGGTCGTTCTGCTCAAAGAAGTGCTTCAAACTCTTATGGTCGGTGTAGATGGTGCAAGGAACCCCATATAAGTAATGTCTCCATAGTTTAAGCGCGAAAACAACGGCCGCCAACTCCAAATCATGAGTCGGGTACTTAACCTCATGAGGTTTAAGCTGTCACGAAGCATACGCTATTACCTTACCAAGCTGCATGAGAACACACCCGAGACCCTTAAGTGACGCGTCCGAGTACACCACTAAGTCCTCAGTACCATCGGGCAAGGCTAGGATCGGTGCATGTGTCAACCTTTTCTTCAGTTCAAGAAACGCGTTCTCCTAGTCTGAGTCCCAAACAAATTTCGCCTCCTTCTTAGTCAGTTTAGTCAATGAAGAAGCTATCTTAGAGAAATCCTGGATAAATCTCCGATAATAACCTGCCAAACCCAAGAAGCTACGAATCTCAGATGGTGATTTTGGTATCGACCAGTTCATTACTGCCTCTACATTCGTGGGATCTACCATAATACCCTCGGAATTTATGACATGACCCAAAAATTGAACCTCGCGCAACCAGAAAGCACACTTTGAGAATTTAGCGTAGAGTTTCTCATTCCTCAAAGTTTGAAGAACCTCTTCAAGATGTCGGGCATGGTCTTCTTCACTTTTGGAATATATGAGAATGTCATCAATAAAAACAATAACCGAACGGTCAAGCATTGGCCTACACACCCGGTTCATCAAATCCATGAATGCCGCAGGCGCGTTAGTCAAGCCAAAGGACATCACCAAGAATTCGTAATGCCCATAACGAATACGAAAAGCAGTCTTCGGTACATCCTGCTCCCGAATTTTCAGCTGATGATAGCCGGATCTAAGATCGATCTTCGAGAACCAACTAGCTCCTTGGAGCTGATCAAACAAGTCATCAATCCTTGGTAAAAGATACTTATTCTTCACAGTCAATTTGTTTAGTTCCCTGTAATCGATACACATCCGCATACTGGCATCCTTCTTTTTAACAAACAAAACCGTGCACCCCAAGGTGAGATACTCGGCCTAATAAACCCTTTCTCGAGCAAGTCCTCCAATTGAGAAGAGAGTTCTTTCATTTCTGCAGGTGCGAGTCGGTAAGGTGCCCTGGCAACAGGCTTAGCTCCCGGCAATAGGTCTATTTGGAATTCAACCTCACGATCCGGTGGCAACTCCGTCAAATCATCAGGAAATACATCTGGGTCACCCCGAACCACGGGAACATCCCCCAACTTAGGGACATCAGTCCCCATATCCACGACTTGCGCCAAAAATGCCTTAGACCCGCGTTGCAACATTTTTCCCGCCTTCAGCATAGAAACAATTCGAGGTAATGAGCAACTACCATCCCCATGAACAGTAATACGACTCCCGTCAAGAGCTGTAAGTCGCACGAGTTTTTGCCCGCACACAATGTGAGCATCCACGGTAGCTAGCCAATCCATCCCAATTATAACATCAAAGCAACCCAATGATATCAAATACAAGCGGATAGGAAAACTATGACCCGATAACTCGATCCGACAATCCTCTACGGCTTTAGTAACAAAGAATGAATTTCCTACTGCTACCTCGACCTCAAATAGATGTCTAATATCCATGGGGATCGCGCCTAATCTACTACAAAATGCGGTAGACACAAAGCTCATACTAGCACCCGAATCAAACAAAACGGAGGCCCGAAGGCCATTAATCACAAATGTACCTGACAGAATATCACATACAAAGGTAAAGGAATAGATACAAAACAATCGAGTAGGTGGAATGAACACACAAGATACCTGTCACAATGTCCGCCGTCGCCTTAGCATCCTTCTGAGAGAGACTGAAAGCTTGGGCTTTGGTCCTTGGTACCTCTGTCCCGGTAGTTTTCCCAGCATCCCCAGCACCAGAGCTACTAGCGTGGGCCGCCTTGCATTTGTTAGAGAAATGCCCTGTGCCCTTACATTTATAGCACACCAAAGTCGGGCACTGTTAGTGAGGATGACCCGTCTTCTTACAGCGGAAACAAATACTTGTGCCCTGTTTACACTCCCCCGAATGCGTCTTTCCACACTTACCACATTGTTTACTATCCCCGCTACTACCCACAATGTCAGTGACTTCAGTCTTCACTTTCTTGAGAACGGGTCCCGAAGTATCTGCCCCACTCCGCTTTCCATCGGAGCCGCGGTTAGAGTTCCAATTCTTCTTATGATCCGTGACACGCTCAACATCCCTCTGCTCATACAAAGTACCACTCATAGCCACCACCTCTCGAAATGTATCCATGCTAGTAGTAACAACACCCCGACGTATGTCCAATGGCAATCCCTGAACGTACCTCTTGATCCTTCTTGCTTCTAGTGTTACCATATCTAGGAATAAGCGAGCCAACTCACTAAACTTGGACGTGTACTCTTTGTGGGACAGATTCCCGGTTTCAAGATTAACAAACTTCCTCTCCAACTTATCCAACTCATGAGTCGGACAGAAATGCTCAATAACCAAAGTTTTCAACTCATCCCATTTCATTCTCTTAACTGCCCTATCTCCCATAGCCTGCGTCAAGTTATCCCACTAACATAGAGCCTCAGATACAAAAGAATGTGCCGCAAAAGTCACCTTGTCCTCATCCCGACACTTACTTATCCGCAACACAGCCTCCATTTCACGAATCCACTGGTGGGTTGCAGAAACATCCTTATTGCCATCAAAAGAAGGTGGGTCACACTTTTTGAAATCCCCATAAGTGCAACCTCGAGTGGCAACCCGACTAACTCGAGCCCGATCCTCATCACTAGAATAAATAGGTTTGGGTTCCCGATGTCCCCTACCGGATCCCCGTTTGGCATCCCTTTCAGCTCCAGTTACAGCCTTAACCGCCTCCGCAATGATCTCAGGCATGCTACTGTGAAGAACCTGATACACTTCATCCGCAATCGCTTCTCTGACATCCGCCCCCAGCACGTCATGGTTATTAGTGTTTGACTCAGGAGTGGGTTCTCGTTCCGAAGTGGAGTCTGGAATACGGCCACCCCCGCGACCACCCCCCACGACCACCACCATGATTACCACGACCTCCACCACGACCGCCCCTAGATGACCGTGTTTTTGCCATACTATCCTTCAAGACAAAACCATCACATGATCAGTCACAAGTATATTTAGAACGCATAAAGTAAGGGTAAACTTCTAATAACGTTGATCAAGTGCGATTAGGTGTTTACTTTACTTTAGTCACACTAAACACAACAAGCTATGGTCACATTAAGAGTTATGCCTACACTTTAACTTTTCATAAACGAAAATACATATTTAATCATTAATTTTAAAGGTTACCTCTTGGCGTGCAACAACTCAGCAGTTGACATTTCTTGTATCAATTCGGTCCCGTACTATATTCGAGTTCAAGCACAGACTGCTCGAATCCCTCGAACATTTGCTCTGATACCAACTTGTAAGACCCTCAAAATCGACGGGTCAAACAGATGGCATACAAAGATTAAAACCATGAATTTAATACTCAAAAGGTCTTATTTATTATCAGAAAAC
This sequence comes from Ambrosia trifida, assembly GCA_028751855.1. Lineage (NCBI taxonomy): Eukaryota > Viridiplantae > Streptophyta > Magnoliopsida > Asterales > Asteraceae > Ambrosia > Ambrosia trifida. The sequence goes on from CM054123.1 coordinate 154,337,496, forward strand.
ACGCAGCGGAAAAGTAAATAGTTAGGTCATCCAAACATGAAATTTCCCATGACGGGTCAAAGCATATTTATAGAACAAAACAAAAGTTTAGAAAATTGTTTTCAAATAAATAGAGTAGACTCTTTATTTCGAAATGTCAACCGCCGCTGAGTAGTCCTGAAGCAAGCCAAGGCATCCCTCTTTATTCTTCAATTACCTGAAATCAAGCTAATATGCACGCAAAGTCAGACGAGCTGAGTGAATTCAAGTTTTATGAAGTTCTTAAATTATAAGTACATTGTTAAATAAAAATTAACAAAATACTTAACCTTCGAGTAATATTAAGCGCAGTCCGCCTATATGTTCCCTAAGCAAAATGTAGAGTCTAGAAAGCCTACTCAACATAATACTTTATTTTAAATCTACAATAAGCGCATGTCGACTATTTGTCACAAAACTACATCCAGTCTATATAAGCGCATATCGCCTACTAAGACTCAACCCGTAACTATAAATTTGAGCAGATATTAAATAACGATCATAACTCGATTTATAATATTAAGTAACCGTCATACACAGTATATATATATATATATATATATATATATATGTTTATATATATATAACAAAGCATTAAACCTAATCAAGTAGAAACCAAGGCAAATCCCGATCTAACAAGCAAGGTTACACATATAATTTCAAGACATGCATACTAGCCCAAAAATATTTAGAAAAATAATAACTAAAAGAGTGGGCGCATGAATTCACCTTAATGTGCAACTTGTTTCACCACAAGCTAAGGAAAATTAAAGGGGCACACGACGTCAACGACCTGTAACGTTATGTGTAAAAATATAATCACTAAAAGTTTGATAATCTGAACATGGGTACGTAGCACACTAACCATTTAGGGTAATTAATAGCCTCCCATTAGTTTGGGTTTCATTATTTTATATGTAGATCATATGTGTTCAATATTTCCACTACCCCAAATGTGCATGATCGCATGCGCCATTTTCATCGAGATTAATGCAACTACTAATAGTGTCAAGTGATCTATATCAACCCTATTATTAACTATGTTCCATGTCACACTATAATATCCAATTGTCATGTGGTGACAACAACTTGGGTATATACGTGCATATAATATACATCGTCATTAAGGTATTAATATTAGCCACATTTTATTTACTTGCCAAACAAGTGTTGTTTGTTGCTCCAAGATTGTTTTAGCCGAATATGGGAACAGATTACCATCCAAAAACTACATCTACATGGATTTTGAGTTTCTTTCGTTTAAAAACAAGACACTCGAACATGGCAACCGGAAACCACCCATCAACTATAACTTCTTGGATTTTAAGCTTCTTCGTGCCACCCGACGGTTCATGTCCGACCCCTTAACCACATGTGATGGTTTCGAAGTATAAGTGAACCAAAATATGATTTGCTAACAAACCTCATATTCATATTCACGACAGAACTCATCTGGTCGAATATTCGAACCAAACATTTTTCTAATATAAAAAAAAAAATGTTTTCCATGATGGAGTTTATGGCATGGAGATGATACAGAACCGTTCTAGTCATCTATCACCCATCCGACCACATCATGGTTCACACCAACACCAATCTGGACTTGAGATCGAAGGGAAGGTAACAAACCTGGAACGCGAGTTGGCGACTTCGAAATATCGTACTTCAAATCGGCGAACCGTACGTGACCAAAATCCTATACAAACAAGATCCGTTATAGCCGAAAGCGATACATAACCATGTCACGAAAAAAGGGCGTTAAGTATAATGGTTACCTTGTAAATAAGATGTCGAAGGCAAGCCAGAAGCTAAACAAGAACACGACAGATTCTAGGCTAGGTGGAAGCAGATCAACTTCCTAGTTTGTATAATGAACCTTCACTTGTTTCCTACTATCGCCTATCAAGGAAGAGAAAAAAAAACAAGTGCCTCAGTGTTGTTGTCAAAGGAAATGGAACAATGGAAGTTGATATAAAAAGCTACCTCTTATGAAGATGATGATGCTAATGATTGGACGATGATTGTGCTAATGATTGGGCGATGATTAAGCTAATGATTTGACGATTGGACGAGGATTGTGATTTGCGGACCAGAAGCCATAAATAAGACAAAGGGGAGGAGGGTATTAGGGCTTTTCATCTTGTAATATTTTACAATTAGGTCCCCCATTTTGATTTCCATTTTACTTGGTCCCAAATCTACTCGAATGAGTTTAGGACAAGTGCAAGGAGCCCCCCTTAATAACGCCAAAATAATAAAAAAAATACAAGTGTACAAATTTTACAAGGCGAGCATAAGTGCGGGAAACTACGGGTGTTACAAGTCGAACCTCTTGTCCTTCTGGGTAAGCAAGGTGAGGGGTTGAGCGATCTTCGAAAATCCCTCGATAAAGCGACGATAATAACCTGCAAGACCCAGGAATTGCCGCACCTCAGATGGCGTCTTTGGTGCTTCCTAGTCCTTGATGGCTTCTATCTTAGCTGGGTCAACATGAATTCCTTTTTCATTAACTACATGACCAAGGAACTGGACTTCACGCAACCAGAAGCTACACTTAGAAAACTTGGCGTACAACTGTTCCCACCTCAAGAGTTCCAAAACAAGACGCAAGTGTTCCTGGTGGTCCACTTCGTTCTTGGAATAGACTAGAATATCATCAATGAAGACAATCACGAATTTATCAAGATAGGGCTTACAAACACGGTTCATCAGATCCATGAATATGGCGGGCGCATTGGTGAGACCAAAAGGCATGACCAAGAATTCGAAATGGCCATAACGAGTTCGAAAGGCGGTCTTCGGAATATCAGCTTCTTGGACCCTCAACTGATGGTACCCCGACCTCAAATCAATCTTCGAATAGAAGCTAGAACCCTGATGTTGATCGAATAAATCATCGATGCGAGGGAGAGGATAACGATTCTTGATGGTAACCTTGTTCAATTCACGGTAGTCGATACATATTCGCAGGCTTCCGTCTTTCTTCTTGACAAACAGAATAGGGGCTCCCCACGGGGACGAACTAGGTCGGATGAAACCCTTCCCTAACAGCTCCTGCAACTGGTTAGACAGCTCCTGCATCTCGGGAGGTGCAAGACGATATGGGGCTCGGGCAATCGGGGCCGCACCTGGAGCAAGTTCAATACCGAATTCGACCTGATGATAAGGCGGAAGGCCAGGTAAATCTTCAGGAAATACGTCGGGAAAATCACGAATGACAAGAATATCTTCAATCTTCTTCTCTTCCTCTGACGAAACCGAAACAAGTGCCAGAATGGCAGAATACCCCTTTCGAAGATACTTATAGGCTTTCATACACGAAATGATACTCAAAGGGACCCCGCTTTTCTCACCGTGCACCAACAGAATTTCTCCATCGGGGAGAGGAAGTCGGATGACTTTATCAAAACAAACGATCTTCGCATGATACAAGGACAACCAATCCATACCCACGACAACATCAAAACTACCCAAGGACACCGACATAAGGTCAATAGGAAAAGTGTCACACCATCAAATTTCCACATGCGGGGTTTTACCGCGAGGCGCGTGACACACCAGGATCCAAGTCAACGGTCACAACAAACGACAACTAAATGTAAGAAAATACGTAAGACATTCCATGAAACAACCAAAACATTATGCTTTGAGCCATAAACCAGCAGCAGAAGCATTTCTTGTTTACAACCAAAAGACATATTACAGTTTATCAAATCATAGTTTAATATGCAACAAGACTTCTAGACACCGTGCAAGACTCCGTGCGCGCCTAGCCATTAACCGCTACCTTAGCGACCTGAGAAAACATGCCAAAAATGTCAACATATAATGCTGGTGAGTTCACAGGTTTTTCTTTTTCAATAATCGTTTCATTAATCCTTTAAAAACTGTTACCGTTACCGTTACCGTTATTGTTATTGTTACTGTTCATACTATGCTTGTTCGTACGCTAGCTAGGCGTCAAGTGTGTTACTCATATGGGCGAAACCATTACTGACTATGTGATACCCTTGTTTACAGACTACCTCATCTTCGGTAAGCCTAGTGTGATTGAGACAACATGCACCCGCCCGGCCTCCAGCCGTCGAGTGGGGTTTGTCAGGCCCAATAGCGCTATCCACATTTCCCCGCTACATCCCCGTATTAGTGGTTTCTAAGGGACTTAGATGAACCGTATAGTAATAAGGTGTGAGCCATAGTATAACATGAAAACATGTGTTTATAACTTATAACATGTAAATGTGTGATCCAAAATGTATACGCATGTTTCTCACCCCGAAAACAAAACCAATAAAGTATGGGGCCGTGAACTCACCTTAGATCGCGTTACTTGAAAACAGTTAAATCAGTGTGCTATGATAGCCCCAAATAGCGGTGACCTATCATAAAATGTATGTAAGTACCCGGACTAATAACCCGTAGGTTAACTAATCCCCGAATGTCCAGACCGTGACCATAAGCGTTTGAAAACCTCTTTGACTGTTAAACCGACCGTACCAGACAAGACCCGACATCCCATTGGTGACCCGACATCCCACGTGTTAGGTAAATACAAGACATCATGCAACATATGCAATTAAACACTTAATACGTGCAAGAGTTCGCCTAGTCTAGCACAATGTACAATTAACACATAAACAGGTCCGAACACGTGTTAGTAAGTCATTGGGTGTATCCCGGGGTTCCTATCATGTTCCTAGGTGTCAAATCATGTTCCGGGATGTCAAAATGCGTTTATGACAGCAGTACACGCGATTAGGAACTTAGCATGCAATTAGGAAAAGTCAACATGTGATTGGGGATGGTCAACAGGCGATTGTGAGGCTAATCGCCAACCTTAGCATGCGATTGAGGGGCTAATCGCCTACCTTAGCATGCGATTAGGAAAGCTAATCACCTGCTAAGGAGGCTAATCGCCTACAGCTGCTGCGCGACGCAATTTCGCGCGTTTAACCCTCCAAATCAGATCCGAAACATCTGTAAACACCCAAAATCAAAACTAAACTATTAACCAACCCTCTCCAAGCAAAAACCCCCAATTTATCTCTGCTCTAACGGGCTCGGTGCGATTATTTCCAAAAACGGCAAAATACTAGGTTTCATTAACTAACCTTATCTTTCCTTAAATGGAAACAATCAGATTTCATCTCCTACAAGTTTGCAAATCAACATTTCTCTGTTTTAACACCTCCCTAGTGTAAATCCTAACAACATTCCATCATTAATCATACCATAATCATCCTAGAGCTCCAAGAATCATTCAAATGGGTCAAAATACACATTTTCATCAAAACACAACAACAATAGCTCAAACTCTTAGATAATCATCCTAATAACCCCTACATAACAGAAGTACAACCATTTCATGGAAACATTCATGTTATAAACACCAAGAAAATCAACATATGCATGTAAACTTCACATATAGCAAGTATTATGGTGTAGACTTGTTTTAGAACTCTTTTCAAAGGGTTTTAAAGACACAAACTTAGCAAAACAAGGTCTGGACTTTTGGGGAACCAAAACAACAACTTTACAAAGGTTAGGGATGAAGAACACACCTTGGATTTTATCAAAGAAAGGTGTGTAAGCTTGGAAATGGTGATTTTTGTAGCAAAACAAGTTCCAGAGGTGTTCTAGGGTGTGTGGGTGGCTTAGGATCAGTTAGGGTTGCTCTAAGGGTGTTTGGGGAGTTAAGGGTTCTATTTATAGGTGTTTCTAGTCGTTTAAAACACGTCAGGCGATTGTGCAGCCTTATCAGGCGATTAGGGCTGCTAATCGCCTACCCTATTGGCGATTAGGGCTCTAATCGTCTACCCAAACCTCCTAATCGCCTACTCTATAGGCGATTAGGGCTGATCACCCCCTATCAGCATGCAATTAGGGCTAATCACCTATAATATCATGCAATTACGTGTAATCACCTATAACATCATGCAATTACGCGTAATCACCTATAATGTCATACAATCACGTGTAATCGCTGTTTTACATATGTAAACACGTATACACATACCGACAAGTCACATAAAGATTATAAACACATAATTCATGAAAACAACCACGTTCACACTCGTTCACCAATTCCTGGGACTCGAGACTCGCGTGTGTGTGCTAAACCCGGTGATTCCACGAATCACCAATCCTTGTACACATGGTTATGGACCGACTCCCGATGATCCCGCGGATCATCGTAACGACTCCCAATGACTCACTAGAATCATCATAACGACCCGACTGATCTAGTTAAGTATGTAATAAGTATGACTCGCTAAGGTAGACTTACTAGTTTAGTCAACGTTACTAACCTGAGTTTGCCGGGTGTCACATCATCCCCCTGTTGAAAAAATTTTCGTCCCGAAAATTTCCCGAAGTAAAAGAGAACGAGGCGATAAAAGAAAAATTTTCACAGCAGCGCCTCGGGGAGGCAAGACTCCTTCAGCCACCTTCATATTGGTCAGCCTGTGAGCCGACCGAACCACCTCAGAATAAACAGTAAGATTACCCGCAGCTACCAACCCCGCAACCTCCGGCACCAACCCAGCAATATAATGTTCAATCCTCCGGTATTCCGGTGTGTGCAAATCAGGGCACAACACCGCCAACTCATTGTGCCTAGCAGTGTAAGCTTCAATCTCAGATCTCATCCCTCGGGCAGTACTCTTTTTTCAACAGCTGAATGAACTCTGCCCAAGGCATAGCATGAGCTTCCCCAATACCCATGGTCTGGGTGGTGGAGTTCCACTAAGTCAGAGCTTAACCCTCCAGAGTCGCAGAAGCATATTTCACCCAGTCGCCTTCCGGGCAACTGCACATCAAGAAAACCAATTCAACCTTCTCCAGCCAACGGAACAGTCCCACTGCCCCTTCAGTTCCACTAAAATTGTGGGGCTTGCAATCCATAAACTTCTTGTAGGAGCACTAGGGTGGAGGGGGATTGACAGCACCACCTGGAACAGACACACAGGTGAAAATCAAGAAAAGGTACAGTACCCTAGAACAAGGTAGAATAGGTGGGAATTGACGTACCACCCATAGCATTATGAGCAGCTTGGAATGCAGCCATGGCAATGTTCACATGCTGCTGCATCAGGTTGTCCAACTCCGCTTTGGTCATATTAATGTTTCCACGGCCACCGCCGCCACCACGGCCGCCAGCACGACCGCCTCTGCGACCTCCACGAGCTCCCGACATCTTCTATCACAACATGAAACAAAAGATTTAGGCTTTCCCGTGGTACAACCCATTAGGAATTTTAAGGAACTAGACCGAGCCCAGTTCGGGTCCATCCGTTCAAACACAAAGTCCACTAGGGCTCCCATGCATCACAGTTTATGATCTCGTGTGCACCCGACATGATAAACTGTTCTACATGGTCCACCAGGCGTGCTTTAAGTTTAAAGTTCAAGTCACCGAACATTAGCACCCAATCATGGTATTATTATAAGTATAAGTGCAAGATAACATGCATAAGAACGAGCGTGTTCATTAGGGCATAGAAGGGAGATGTCCGAATCCCTGGACAGATCTCAAGAGTACGCCGAAGCTACCCCAATGTACACCGCCGTCAAGAAGGTTCAATAGTATATCGTTCGCCGTCGAATCATGGTAGGCCAAGAGATAGAATGATAAAGAGTAAACAGATGATGTAGCGTAGAAGATGATGACACCGACACCCCCGACAAGTTATATTGTTACCCACATGTTAAGACTCGACTATCTGTGACCGTCTAGTGTGTGCGACTCAGTTATAGACTAGACTCTACATGCAGTCCTAGTTCACTATAACCGTTGGCTCTGATACCAATCTTTCACACCCTCAAATTCCACATGCGGGGTTTCACCGCGAGGCGCGTGACACACCAGGATCTCAGTCAACGATCACAATAAACATACAACAAACATGCATTCATATATATTTTTAAAACCAAAATATCATGCTTTGAGCCGTAAACCAGCAGCGGAAGCATTTCTTGTTTACAACCAAAAGACATATCATTGTTTACAAAACATTGTTTAATATGCTTCAAAATATTAGACGCTGTGCATGACTTCGTGCGCCTAGCCCATTGACTGCTACCTTAGCGACCTGAGAAAACATGCCAAAAATGTCAACATATAATGCTGGTGAGTTCACAGGTTTTCTTTTATAAAAGTGTTGTTACAAGTTTGCAAAGATCATTCCCGTTAATACTATGTCATAAGAACGTTAGCTAGACGTTAAGTGTTTTTACTACTACGGTTGGGAACCCATTACTAAACATGTACCAAAAGATGAATCCAGCCCAGATTGACTGGGTTACCGATGCCTCGATAACCCGAGAGTTAGAGACAATATGCACCCGCCCGGCATCCCCGCCGTCGAGTGGGGTTTGTGAGGCCTAATAAATCTATCCACATTTCCCTCGTTGTGCATCCCCGCACATTCATGGTTTCCCCCTGGGACTTTCCATAAAAGCCGTATAGTAACATAAAGTGCCCATAGTATAACATGACCTTTAATAAGTTCGTAAGTAGCATGTTTCTCCCCCGAAAGCAAAACAGTAAAAGTGGGGCTGTGAAACTCACCTTAGATTGCGTTACTTGAAAATAGTTAAGTAATTATGCTATGATAGTCCCAAATAGCGGCGACCTATCATAAGATGTGTATAAGTACCCGGACTAATAACCCGCAGGTTAACTAGTCCCCGAATGTCCAGACCATAACCATAAACGTTTGAAAACACCTTTGACTGTTAAACCGACCGTACCAGATCTAATAATCCAATTCAAGCAACAAAGGAACCTGAATTCATGGGGTTAATGATCGGATTTGATAAATAAACAAAACGGCATGTTATAAACGGACTTACATCGCGTTTTATGGATCGAAAAGAAGATGTGCAGGACTAAACTTGAAGAGCCAATTACTACGAATAAGAACGCGATTCTGCTGTTTATTTGATGGGTTTATGAAGATAACCAGTGCAGAAACGTAAAGGTGTGTTCAATTTATATAATGGGCAAGTAGCACGAGCGTTATGCAAGTTTTTTTACACCCGATCGGATTAAAGTCATTAAGAACGCGTTAAATAACCCATTGATGGCCGAAAACTTGTTAGTAATGATGGAGAAAACGAATGGAAACCGAAGGACAGCAGTTAAACGCGTTTATGGGTCGTCTTAATGCCACCGGAGCTATTTCCGGTTCGGCACACTGATCGGAATCTGGGAAACCCGGTTTCATTGGGTTTGAATGATTATATTTCACATAATGACACTTAAAGCCCCCTAAAGTTTGTAAGTTTGCTATATTTTATAAAAACTTATAAATCTCTTCTAGCTTAATGAATTTGAAACATATATTATAAATTCTTATTTGTATATAAATGAAACATAGTTGTATATATATATAAAAAAAATATTCGGAATATTTAATTTAGTACAAAACAAACTACATATATTTTTTATCAAACGAAAAAAAAATACGAGGACTTGATATATGAATGTTAAAAATACTAGAGGGACTAAATTTGACAACCTGCCAAAAGATGAGGGTGACGGTTGTCACAGTCTCGCCCAATTTAAAAAAATTTCGTCTCAAAATTTCTTTCAAGTGGAGGTTACTAAAAGTCAGCTAGGTTTTTAAAAGAGAATTTCATCATTTATGATTCGACAAATTTAAAATAGTTGTCTAATACCAAAAGTAAAAAATTTTAAAATCTTTGACAGTTAAGAAAGTTGAGAGTTTAAATGAGAAATGCTTTGGGAATGTGCAACGGATGAGGGGCGGAGGGACTAACGAAACAGTCTCCCCTACTTTTAGAAAAGTTTCTGACTAAATGTTGGTTAGAGTGCAGCAAGTATCCAAATAATCGAATGTGTAAGAGTATACAAGGTTCGTATTTTCTGTGTGGGTGGTCAAGAGAAAAACTCTAGGAAGACGGATTGAAACTCGTGTAAGAACTCTCTTATAGAAAATGTTAGCTATTAGTCAACTATCTAATGGAGAGGTAACTATAAAATAATGGGTAGGTTCTTGGTCAAACTCCTAGTTCGTTCCCGTAGTATCGTTTATGCTTATATATAGGGTGTACCGCAGCTGACCCACCACACTCCCGATACTTTGGATTCGTATTGATTGTCTACCAACAGCCTAATTAGAATTACACACCACCCTTATGTACCTGTAAACCCATGATTGCGTTCCGGGCCGTAATCATCGATTTACCTTACACTGTGGTGTTATGCTTTTCCATAACCCTATCCTAAGTAATACCAGAAACAAATGCGTGCAATCAATATGTAATAGCCACTGTAATGAAATAATGTTCAATCATGACATGGTTAGAGGTCCTTCCCTTTCGAGTTTTCCCTTTAACCGAAAACTTCTGTTCACATCATTGACTTTAAACACCCATATTGATGAACTCTGAGATTTACACCATTCCCCTCGGATTAAAGAAGTACTCTAATCCGAGTCGTACGTGGGCACTGGCTTAGATCTCATATGAGTTATCAACTAGTATGTTCATTGGCCATGATGATGAACAAAATAATGTAAAGTATAACAGGGTTTTGCTCAAAAACAGGAAAAATATGCATACCAAATGTGCGTCAAGTACATAAGTATAGCATAAAACTTCGACTGAAAGAATGGTATAATATAAATCAAGTAAATCGCACAATTTTCCCAGAATGAAAGTAAACGAGTTAAATTAATGCTCAAAACCAGTGTTGTAATAATGACTACTTATAATTAGTGTGAGAATAATTGTAAATAACGCGTGGGGATTGCCACCAATAAAATAATAATACGAGAATAATCATAAATAAGATAGTACGCGAATATAACAAAATAAAATGATGTAAGAATAGGATAATGATATTTACCGCAATTGAGAGTGGACGGAACATACGTATAGTCTACTGGCCATGCGGGTTTAAAATATATGCACTATATGTTAAAAGACATTTAGCAACATTTCGATAAAGATATGTCCAATGTTTAGACCAAAAGTTTTGCGACTGAAAGAGTGTAAGTGTAAAAGATAAATTATTGTTTATAAAACAAAATGTAGTTTTACTCGAACTTTGTGATATAGTTGAAAGTATAGTAGTGTTGCATGAGAATAACTTTTTAGATTCAAAACAGCTTCACATGAAAAGACTTCGTAAGTACATACTTTCATGTGTTTTACAAGAAGTTGAGTTGAAAATTATCATAATGCATATTATTAGTCGCAAGTTTCTTTTCTCGAAAACCATATAAGTCAAATGTGTTTTCAAAAGACCAAGATTTAGAAATGACGTGAATGATAAAAGTCACAAAGCATAAATGAAAATAGTGTAAGTTTTAATGCGATAATATAGCGGATAATAGTTTTAATAATGATGATAAAAGAAAAAAAATCCAAAAGCGAATAATCAATGAGTATATAAAACATCAAGAGGTGGAACTAAAAATCCAAATGTTAAACAAAACTTAAGAGTCATTGATGAAAAACGGAAAAATGCACAAATAGCAATAGCTATTAATAGAGAAAACTCAAAAGACATAATAACTTCATTATAGAAAATTATGATAAGGGTTTCAAACAACAAATGAAAAATATATCAAAAATGTGATACTGAAAAAAAAATTCTAATGAAACTGGTGACTAGCCAAAGAGATTGAGATATTATTAGTGACTTGCGGGGAGCGTACTTGAACCTATGAGTGAATGGTCATTTTTCCCGATTGCACATACCCCGTCACTGGTAAATTTCAAAACCTTTAGCGAGACTTTAAAACGAGATGTAGAAACAGATCCCTGAGATGTGGATTTCACTCCTAACTCAAAGATGTATTTCAAAATTGAAAACAATTGAGGAATAAAACCAATCACTAAGTTAAGGATATTACTCCCAGCTTAGTGGATAAGTTTCTTTTTGAAGGAAATACTCTTTGAGGTGTGGATGTCACTCCTATCTCAAAGATATATTCCTAAGATAAATAATATATAGAGGAGTGAAACTAATCATCAAGGTAAGGATACCACTCCTAACTTGATAATATCGTCTCGTTTGTGAAATACGAGTGGTGTCTTCTTTGCCAACAAGATATCGAAAGAATAATGAGAAATAATTATAACAACTATATCTTGAAAGAAAATAATAGGAAATAAGAGAAATATAAACGAGAGGACTCGTGAAAATAAGCTTAGTTATAGACTAGGCTAAAAGGCATTCTAATAACTTTATTCCCTATAACCATGGCTCTGATACCAATCTGAAACACCCCAACCGATGGCGGAAACATCGAGGTATCACGTAGTGACGATTGTTCAATAGCTCATGGACTAAAAGTGTAAATATTGATACATTGATTAAATAATTTATTACATTGAAATAAAATACAACGGTGCTAAATGGCAACTAAACTGAAATACAATAAATCAAAATCTAAATATAAATCCGAAAGCTTAAAAGGAGCGTCTCAAAAATAACCTGAAACATGTACGAAAATAATTTGGTCAATACAAAATGTATTGGTGAGCATACCCTGTTTGAATAAATATAGTAGAAAGAGTGTTTAGCAATTCATGTGCGGTACCATTTGCAATTATGTAATAAGTAATATCCGTTCAAAACCAAACCTATGAATAATGACTAACACATGACTAACCAACTGAATAATGAATTAACAAGACAATGACCAAGATTCTCTTAACAGAGTCTCAAGGGGGTATACCATAGTACTATTCATTGAAATGCTAGGCCGCCCAGCGGTTAATAATTTTGACAAGCCATAGACACACCAATTAACATAAAGCAAACACACATGAGAATTGCATTTAGTAAAAGAAATAGAAACTTGATTAATAGGTACATGAGTCACCCCAAAGTAGTAAAACAGTAAAAAGGGAAAGATATACTCACCGTTTGCGAAAGCGATCAAAATCCACTTAAGCGGTTGGGAGCTAAGTAATGGGAATTCCGAGGAATTCAACCTATAATGTGTAAGAATACTAATAAGTAAAAAGTCTAAAAGTCTAAGGTAACTAGGGTCTAAGGCATTAGGGTTTGCTAAGTCGATTTGGGGAATTAGAGTTTTTATGATAAGTCGAATTACTATAAAAGTTGTATATTAAAAATGATATACTAAAGTTTATAATTAGGATTTAGGTAATATAATTATTACCAATTGAGTAATTAGGTCAACATATGTTTAAATAACTAATACAAAATAATTTAGTTAATTATTTTAACTAATTACTATAAATAAATACAATAATCATAAATGTATAACTAAATAATTATGAGTTTCATGATGATTCAACAAATGGTAATTAATATTTTCAAACATAAAACATTTCTATTTTAAAAGAAAAATATTTATAAAATAGATGTTTAAATAGTGTTAATAAATAAATGTTTAATTATGTCTAATTAAACATAAATAATGTTAATAATACAAGACAAGACCTAAAAATACAATTTTTATAGAAATTGGATGCTTTCTTATGTAAATAAATGAAAATAATTTTCTCATAATTTTTATAAACTTATTTATATTTAAAACTGATTTAATGAGATTAAATCATGTTTAAATGATAAAAAAATAGGAAAACTAATAAAAATAAATGTTTTCTGAACCAAATATTTTTATTTCAGTTCATAATAATTAGAAATAATTTATCAAAAATTTTGAGATTAAAATCATTAAAAATGAATTTTTAATCAATTAATTACGGTTAAAACAATTTAATTCAATAAAAATATAAAAATAAAATATTTTCCAGAAAATAAAAGTGTTGTAATTTTCATTAGGATGTCATGATGCTACTCTTAAATTTTTATAATTTTTGGATAAAAATGAATTTATTATAAATATTCTAAGTTTAACATGATTATAACAATTATATAGTATTTAAAATAAAAATAAACTATGCAAAACTAAATCTGTAAAAAAAAATTAATGGCTGCTGCTGGGTTCGAACTCGTGACTTTGGTTTCAGAAACAAGAGACTCAACCACTAGACCAAGAAACCAAGTTGTTTATTATCAGGAACAAATATTGTTTTAAACAATACCCTATGTGTCATCCTCTTCCCCAAATTCAACTCTAGAACCCTAACCCTAACCCCAAATCTAATAATCCAATTCAAACAACAAAGGAACCTGAATTCATGGGGTTAATGATCGGATTTGATAAATAAACAAAACGGCATGTTATAAACGGACTTACATCGTGTAACACCCCAACCGATGGCGGAATCATCGAGGTGCCACGTAGTGACGATTGTTCAAAAGCTCATGGTACTAAAATGTAAATATTATTGAATAATCCAAAATTGTCTTACATGGAAATGGAAATTACATTGTTTAAATGAAATGTAAATATTGAAATAACTGAATTAAAATAAAGCACTAAATATTCCTTGCTAAAGCACTAGATCAAACTGCACCTGAAACATGTACGAAATAGATTTGGTCAACATATGAAATGTTGGTGAGCATCCCTAGATTTGAGATATATATAGTAGGTTAAAAAGTTATACAATTCAAGTGCAAGCTACAGTGCAAATATGTAAACTATGTATCATACAAATGAGCGAAATCAACCCTGTGACTGTATAATGTACTGTATGAACTGTAGTGTACTCAACCAATCAATGGATGATAACTTAACACTGGCCACGGATTCTCCGATGAAAAAGGGGGAGAATCAATCTAGGCGGGTTGTCAATCCAAATAGCGCTATCCAATGTTAAGGTCGGCTTGTACCATGTTAATGATTTCACTAAGTACAAATGTAATCCACATGTAATGTCTAAGCATAAAGCACGTTGTAAGCAATGCACATAGTACTAGAATTGTATTGTAAAAATGTAAACTTGTATTTGAAATTGTAATAGTGTACATGTAACACCCCAAAAATGTATAAAAGCAAAAAGGGGTAGGAATACTCACAGTTCACGTAATAACTTGAAATTGAACTTGGACAACGAAATATGTGTTGGAAATTATCCCAAAGGATCAACCTAAAGAAATTGATAACGTGTAAGGGAAATAACTCTAGGATAGATGTATTTCTAGGGCTTCGAATTGAGGATAAACGTTTATTTGTTTATTAAACAAATTGTTTATTAATTATGAGAAATTTAATAAATAAATAAATAAAAGTCTCTTTGTAAAATCTTAAGTTTGAACATAGTCACATCTTAAGGTTTTAAGTACGAAAATAATTTTTATAAAATTATTTTCTTGAAAATAGAATATTTAATCTAATTATTTCAAATTGTCAAAATATGACTTTATTATCTAAAAATATTAAAATCAAAGAATTTCTGAATCAAAAATTGTATTTCAGTTCAAAATAATTAGAAATAATTTATATAAAATTTTGGTGCAAAAATATTGAAAAATGAATTTATTATGATTTATTTATGATTAAAACTAACAAAAATAGATTAAAAATATTAAACAAACGGTTTTTCAGAAATAAAATTTATATTGTTACACAAGTTTAGAATAATTTTTTATGGAATTTTATAAAATCGTTTAGATATTTTTATTGAATTTTACAATTATAAATGAATAAACTTGTAATATTTATTATATATATTAAATAAATGATTTTTGTAAAACTAAAAATTTAACATCAAAGTTTATCATTGGAATAACACAAAATAAATTTTGTAGAATTTATAAACCATGTTTAGTATCAAAAATCTATTTTAAAAGTTAATATTATATGAAAGAAAAAGAAAAAAAAATGTGTGTTGTTTGTGGGGATCGAACTCCAGCCCTCTTGTCCATAAACACACCACACAACCACCTTGTCTGCCTCCACTTATGGGTTTTAAACAGATTAAAAATATTTAAAACCTTCTTCACAGTTTTTCCCCAATTCCTAAACATAAACCCTAGAAACCTAACACTTTCAATTGATCATGAATTCGTTACAGATAACGAATCAAATGTTAGGGCTTTTATTCAACATCATGAATCGACCTACTAGAAGCTCAAAATCAAACAAACCTGATTCAAATGGAGGTGTAATCGACTAAAAAGGAGCCCGAAGAGAAAGCTTCAATTTTGAACGATTTGGAGTTTAAAAACGTGACTTCGTATAGAGGACTCTAAATCGCATATACGTGGGTGTGTGTGCAGGTTTGATTGAGTTAACGACATGTATTTATAAGGCTTTGATCTTGACTAAAGGTTGGTCAACAACCCGTTAATTATGAACAAGATTTGAGGGTTTTTTTTTATGCGAATAAGATCTGTAATCATGCATGATTGACGGGTTGTTATTATGCGGATTGATTGCTGGTCAAAGGTCTTCATTTCAGGTTCACGAAAATCACTCAATGTTGCCTTGGTTGTCTGGTCGCGTAACAGACAAGAAGGAGAGGGACAGGTTTGTTTTTATAAAGGCTTAAATAAGATTAAGGTTGGGTTTAATCCAAGAAATTGAGTGTAGCTTAGGTGGTTGTGACGTGCGTGTGTGTTTGAACCTGCCCGGGTTCGAGTCCCGTAAGCAGCAGCAGATCCCATTTTTTTTTTTTTTTAAAACTGTTAAGGGAAAGGGGGAGAAGTGGGCCTCAGCTGTTGGGCTGTTTCGTCTGGGCCGGCTAATGGGCTCCGAAATAAAAAAAAAAAAGGGTTTGGGCTTGTGGTTTGATAATGGGTTTCAAGTAGTTTAGGTATGGTTTGGTTTAGAGATGGTAGAAAAAAATAAATATATATATATATATATATCTAATCTGAATTTATTTTTTTATTATTATTATTATTATTATTATTATTATTATATAAAAGAATTAAAAAGTGACGGATGTCACACATCGCGTTTTATGGATCGAAAAGAAGATGTGCAGGACTAAACTTGAAGAGCCGATTACTACGAATAAGAACGCGATTCTACTGTTTATTTGATGGGTTTATGAAGATAACCAGTGCAGAAACGTAAAGGTGTGTTCAATTTATATAATGGGCAAGTAGCACGAGCGTTATGCAAGTTTTTTTACACCCGATCGGTTACAACCTTAAGATCCGATTAAAGTCATTAAGAACGCGTTAAATAACCCATTGATGGCCGAAAACTTGTTAGTAATGATGGAGAAAACGAATGGAAACCGAAGGACAGCAGTTAAACGCGTTTATGGGTCGTGTTAATGCCACCGGAGCTTCGCCGGAGCTATTTCCGGTCCGGCACACTGATCGGAATCTGGGAAACCCGGTTTCATTGGGTTTGAATGATTATATTTCACATAATGACACTTAAAGCCCCCTAAAGTTTGTAAGTTTGCTATATTTTATAAAAACTTATAAATCTCTTCTAGCTTAATGAATTTGAAACATATATTATAAATTCTTATTTGTATATAAATGAAACATAGTTGTATATATATAAAAAATATTCAGAATATTTAATTTAGTACAAAACTCACTACATATATTTTTTATCAAACGAAAAAAAAAATAATACGAGGACTTGATATATGAATGTTAAAAATACTAGAGGGACTAAATTTGACAACCTGCCAAAAGATGAGGGTGACGGTTGTCACACTTCTAATCGCCTGATGTATCAGGCGATTAGACTGTAATCGCCTGATACGTCAGGCGATTAGAGTTCTATTCGCCAGTAGCAGTGCTGTTGCGCGTTTTCGCGCGTTAAACCCTCCAAATCAGATCCGAAACATGTAAAAACACCCAACATCAAACCTAAACCATTTACCAACCCATTCCAAGCAAAAACCCCCCAATTTATCTCTGCTCTAACGGTCTCGGTGCGATTATTTCCAAAAATGGCAAAGTACTAGGTTTCATTAACTATGAAATCTTTCCTTAAATGGTAAAGATCAGATTACACCTCCTACAACTTGCGATTCATCATCCCTATGTTATAACATCATTCTAGCATGATTCCTAACCATAAACAAGCAATGAATCATATCATAACATCCTAATTCTTCAAGAATCACCCAAATTGGTCAAAATGTATACTTTCATCTAAACACTATAACAATAGCTTAAACTCATAGATAATCATCCTAACAACTCCTACACATCAGAAGTACATCAAATTCATGGAAACATTCATGTTATAATCATCATATGCATCAATACTTCACATATAGCAAGTATTATGGTGTAGACTTGTTTTAGAACTCATTTCCAAGGTTTTTAAAGACACATTCTTATCAAAACAAGGTCTGGACTTTTGGGGAACTAAAACAATAACATTACAAAGGTTTAGGATGAAGAACACACATTGGATTTAATCAAAGAAAGGTGTGTAAGCTTGGAAATGGTGAGTTTTGAAGCAAAACAAGTTCCAGAGGTGTTTCAAGGTGTGTGGGAGGCTTAGGATCAGTTAGGGTTGCACAAATGGTGTTTGGGGAGTCAAGGGTTGTATTTATAGGTGTTTTGACTCGTGCTTTGCAGTCCAGGCGAGTAGGAGACCAGTACAGGCGATTAGAGCCTCTAATCGCCTATATACTGGCGATTAGCAGCCCTAATCGCCAGTATTTATCTCTACTCGCCTATAGAAGTGGCGATTAGGAGCCTTACTGGTTCCTAATCGTCTGTAAGGTTCCAGATCGGGTTTTTGGCGCGTTAAACACTATTTTAACACATATAAACACGTATTCACATACCGACAAGTCACATAATGATTACAAACACATAATGCACGATAACTAACACATTTACATCCGTTCGCCAATTCCCGGGACTCGAGACTTGGGTGCGTGCGTTAAACTCGACGATTCCACGAATCACCAATCCTTGTACACATGGTTATGGACCGACTCCCGATGATCCCGCGGATCATCGTAACGACTCCCGATGATTCCCAGAATCATCGTAACGACTCGACTGACCCAGTTAATTACGTAATATGCATGACTCGCTAAGGTAGACTTACTAGTTTAGTCAATGTTACTAACCTGAGTTTGCCGGGTGTCACATTTTTTTAGGACTTTAAACAGAGAAGATGGATGGTTAGTTATTACTCTGCACTACAAGTAGAAGAAGATGAAGAAGAATAAATGAAGACTATTAATAAAGGTTAGTAGGTTACTCATTGCTGGCGGGATGCAAATCGTGATGTGATAGGATTTTTAGGAATTGTTTGAAAATACATTTTCTGATCAAAGGATCCATAACTAAATAGTTATTTGAAATGTTCCTGATCATTACAAAAAAGGAATGGTTTGAAGGTGTGTGTTTTATGTATAGAATGGTGAATTATTGTAGTGTATTAGGTATATGATGGAAGTGTTTGTAAGACAATTGTTCATGTTAACAAGTAAAATTTAGTTGTTGGACATTGTTGGATAGTTGTCGGAGAGATATCTGTCAACGATGAAGGCAACCTGAACAAGTAAAATCAGTAACTTCAGGTTAGCCACACGTTTATCAAAAGAATTTTGTGCTATGCATTCTCACACAATGTGCAACAACTGAATTTTACTTGCTTTCATGAACAGTTGTTTGGAATTGTTTGGTGATGTAAAAAAAGGTCACACCTGTACAGTTGTTTGAAATCAATGGGAGGGTAAACAAAATCGTCGATCCGACTGTTGATTTCTTTCCACAACCAGTACAATGAACTCTGTATGGGTTGCTCATTAACGTCGATCCGACTGTTGATTTCTTTCCGCAACCAGTACAACGAACTCTGTATGGGTTGCTTGTTTGCGCCGATCCGATTATTTGATTTAAAGGTTGAACACGAGTACGGGGAAGTTGTTGTCGGAGAGATATCTGTCAACGATGAAGGCAACCTGCCAACCTAAAACAACAAACAACAAAATGGGTTGCTTGTTAGCGCCGATCCGACTGTTTGATTTAAAGGCTGAACACGAGTACAATTAAACTATCAAGAATCAAAAATTAGTAAAACAACTGTTCAGACAAGCTAGTAAAATTCAGTTGTTGTCAAAGAGATATCTGTCAACGATGAAGGCAACATAGTTGAAATCAATGGGAAGGTGAACATTTCCTGCTGATCATGAGGAATATCTAGCTCATCCTGGATCTTGGATTTTAAATTGCCAAAGGTCTTGTTGAATATCTTCATCAATCTCCTTGATCTACGCATAAGTGTGAGAGTCGATTTTCGTTTGAGATGGACTGACAAAGAGATGGTCTTTTTGATAAATGTATTATTCACAAATATTTCCATCTTTCCCTGTGAGGGTGGATCCGTTGACGATGTGTAAGTCAGCAAGGGTATCGCTATCTTCAAGGACAACATCATTAGACATCAAGTCGATACAAGTTGGTGGTTATTATTTTTGTTTTTTAATTTTTTTTACAACAATTATATTAAAAAAATAAAAAACCAATTCAAAACACCAAAAAATACCCCAAAATAAAACTTTGATTCGAAGCGTCTCGTTTTAGCCAAAACGAGACACTTCAGGTCCAAAATCACCTTTTTTTTACCTCAAACCGAGGTTTTTAAAAAGTAAACAAAGCGCCTCGCTTATTCACATTATTCACCCTAATATTTTCCTCCATTCTGCCCGAATCGGTAGAAACATTATTCACATGATTTTCATTTATTATTTATTAATTTATACACGTAACCATGTAAGGAATCTAGTAACACGGTTAAGCAAAATACCAATCAATTATTATGCATTTATGGTCAGTTTCATTAATTGTCCTTCCAATAGCGGTATATGTCATCTTTTGCTTATCTTTGAAAACATTTTGCAACCCTTTCAAGTTTCAACAACTTTCTTTGCTTATTGAATATTATATTATACTATGTATAAATGGAAACTCAAGATGAATAGAGTGATGGCATGTTAGAAATTATAGTGTGAAACAAGGGTTTTCTATTGTACAACATATTAGGCCAGATGTACAAAGCAAAGCATGTCCTCCTGACTCCTGTGCCACCTGTTAAAATGAGCTTGAGCGGTGCCTTTTAATATCTCTACGTGTCTACCCAATTCATCATGTATTGTTGTTTCCTTTTACACCTGTCCTAATTTGCCACACTACGACATTAAAAAAGTGAAAAAGAACAGGGAGAGAGAGCGAGAGAGAAAAGAGTGAACCAAGCTTTCGAGAGAAAACCATCGTTGATCCATCAAGTCTCTGGTTGCCTCCCACCTCTTCTCCCCTACCTCATGCGACAACGACAATAGGTATTCCTTTTGCATGGCTTCATCCTCCCAACAACAGTGCACGTGTACACATAATTTAGGGCTTCTGGTAATTGATGATTTATTTTTTGGTGTTTTTTTTTTTGGAATGTCTTTAGGTCTTTGGTTTTCCGGTGCCGCGTGCATAACTCTATTTCTAGCATCCGCTTGATGAAGAAATGGGCTGTTTATGATGGTGGTTCGACATGCGATTGTTGTTCTCGGTAAAAATGATAAGCTTTAATCTCTCAGGTAATTTGGATCACCAACTTCTTGGTTTTGTTAATTACATTTTGGGATTTTCCCAATGATGTTGGAACACATTTGTTCACTTTGTTGTTGATTTAGAGTTTATGATTTATGGTCCAGTTATCTTTACATCAGTGTGTTTGGTGGTATTTGGAAGGGAATGAAGCAAAAGTATAATTCATACTTTACCAGAATCTTCCTTCGCCGTCTATGGTATTATGGTTTTGATTATAATGAACTAATTTTTATATTGGATTTGAATTTCATTTGGATTATGTGTTTTATTGATTTTGATTTTGCTGGTTGTTATGCTCTACTAAATTTGCACATTATATTGACTTGATTTTCATTAAGTAGTTGGTATTGGTATTCTGTTAATTCGTAGAATAACTTACATTTAGTGTTTAGCCTACCAAGGATTAGATTAAAAATTTTAATATTTGAGGATAAAAGTTCATCAAACACCATGAGTTGTCCATATGCTCAATTACTCATGTACGAAGGCAATTTGTTTCCGTGAGCCTTCTTTTTGCGGTTAAGGACATGCAATTTGAGAGGATGTTATTATTGGAAGCGTTCTTCAAAAACACTATTCTGTCTCTTCATTCAAGGTTTCATTGTCGATTTTTGTTCATGAATAAAAATAATTATATCATAAGTTTTATTTTCTTGTAATTCTTTTAAATAGGATACAAAGATAACATCTGTGTTATTCTTACAATATTATACTGACTACTAAGTCGAGATGACCATGAATCATATGGAGAGTTGGACCAAAGACATATACTTCTTGGTTATGGTCAGAATTGACTCTAGCCAATATGAGAGCTGGTCAAAGTGTGATTCCAGAAAAGTCAATTGAATATTAAAATACTATATTATGTCATTTTTACATGGAGGTTCCCTCAATACTTCAATAGTTATGAAACTTCATAAAAACAATTGCTATATTTTACTGTGCTGTTTATATTAGTTGGTGATAGTTATTTTTGTTTAGCCTTTACCTCTTTTTTTAGAAGGTAACATAGATGGTTTACTTCTATAGTTTTTCATTCAATTGATGGTCTTTCTAAAGACAGGTACCTATAGTACTTCTTTTGTTTACTTCTTTCGCATTCAGATGTTACTTCTAAGCGATTATAAGAGCAGTGGGAGAGTGTGACACCCGGCATATTCAGGTTAATACTTTTCATATTTTACATACATGCGTTTCATACTTTACATACATACGAGTCTACCTCAACGAAAACATTGAAAACAACTACTTAATATCATACTTGACCGGGTCGGTTGAGTCGTACCGATGATTGGGGAATCATCGAGAGTCGTTACAATGGTCCGAGGGACCATTGGGTGTCGGTCCATAACCATGTGTACAAGGATCGGTGATTCGTGGAATCGTCGGATTTAACGCACATACGCAAGTCTCGGGTCCCGGGAATTGGTGATCGGGTGGGAACGTGTTAGTTATCGTGCATTACGTATTTATAATCATTATACAACTTGTCGGTATGTGAAAACATGTTTATATATGTTAAAATAGGGTTTAACGCGCCAAATACTCGGACACTTAGGCTATAGGCGATTAGGGCATGTGGGATAGCCCTAATCGCCCCTAATGATGCGAGTAGAAGGCCCCTTGGGGCGAGTAGGGCCTAAATGCTAGTTGTTACTAGCGAATAGGATCCCTACTCGCCAATAACAGCTCCGTACTCGCCTATACTGCAGGTCACGACTAAAAACGCCTATAAATACCACCCTTATGTTTCAAAACATTAGTTGTGAAACCCTAATACACCCCAAAGCCACCCCACACCTTATCCAACCCTGTAACTCGTTTTTGAGCAAGAAATCATATTTTCAAGTCTTACAACCCATAATCTCACCATTTCAAGGTGAGTTCTTCATCCTAAACCTTTATAATAGTATTGTTTTGATCCCTAAAGGTCCAGACCTGATTTATAAACGTTTGTGTCTTTGAAAACTTATTAAAATCGGTTTCAAAACAAACCCACACATCTATACTTGTTTTATGTGATGTATTCATGCAAGATAGGATCTTTATCGTTTAAACATGATTGTTCTTGTGTTATTGATATGTTTCTGATCTAGATAAGTTAATATGATGATAATCTAGGGATTTGAAGGTTCATAAATGTGTAATATTGATATTAGGCGTTTTGACCCGTTTGGGCGATTATGGTGGATTGATGATGATATGTTGTGTTTTGTTGATAATTTAAGGATAGGGTTTACTCTAGGATGATGCTAGAACAGTAGGATAATGTCGGATAACGTCGTTATGTGATGAAATCTGAGTATTTGCTATTTAGGGTAAGTTTTACATGTTGATGTGATGCTTACATGCAAGTTATGCTATTTTGGGAAACCACGTGCATTCGGGACGGCTAGGGTGATGATAAATTAGGGGTTTTTGCTTGAAGTAGTTGGGTTAATGTTTTGGGTTGGGTATTGGTTGTTTACGCATGTTTCAGATCTGATTTGGAGGGTTAAACGCGCAAAAAGGATGTAACAAACCTGTACTAGCGAGTAGGAGTTCTAATCGCCAGTGTTATAGGCGATTAGCTCCTAATGGCGATTAGAACTCCTAATCGCCTGATGTTCATGCGAATACAAACCTATTCGCCCCAAACACTAGCAAGTACAATCCTAAATGCTAGTTTGATTCCTAATCGCGTGTAATGCTGCTGTATGTGCATTTTAACATCCCGAAACACGGATTGACGACTAGGAACATGTTAGGAACCCCAGGGCATGTCCAATGACTTGGTAACACGTGTTCGGACTTGGTTATGCGTTAATTAACTGTTATGTTAGATTAGGTGAACTCTTGCGCGCATTAAGTGTTTAATTGCATATGTTGCATGATATCTTGCTTTCGACTAACATGTGAGATGTCGGGTCACCAATGGGATGTCGGTTCTTGTCTGATGTGGTCGGTTAAACGTTTAAACATCATTTCATATGTACACGGTTATGGTCTAGACTGCTAGGGACTAATCAACATACGGGTTGTTAGTCTAACACCTTATCCGCTCGTCATGATAGGTCACCGGTATTTGGTGCCGTCTATTGAGCAGGTTTACTTGTCTTAGTGCGAGGAGCAGCATCAGGTGAGTTTCACGGCCCCACTTTACGTTTTTACATTTCGGGGGAGACACATGCTTATACATATTTCATAAATTATCATGTTATACTAGTGTTAAATTCATTTGTGCTATACGATACGTAAAGTCCCGGGGAAACCATGAATATGCTGGATAGCATAACGGGGGAAATGTGGATAGATCTATTGGGACTAACAGACCCCACCCGTCGGCTGGGAGCCGGGCGGGTGCATATTGTCTCGGTCATAACGCTACCGGGGAATGGTAGTGCATAATCGTTTCGGGCAAAATCATATATCGTTGTCTGTAATGGTTTCCGGTCGTAGTAGTATTATTCATGCGTCTAGCTAACGCTATCATTTATGACATAGTGATAACATGATGGCTTTCATTACTTAAACGTTTAACATAAAACCTGTGAACTCACCGGCATTATTTGCTGACGTTTTTAGCATGTTTGTCTCAGGTCGTTGAGGTAGCAGCTTATCATAGGCGCACGGAGTCACACGGCGTCTAGGATTCATATGCATTGTCTTATCTTTTTCAGACTTACGTACTTTCGCATTTTGGGTTGTAATAAAGTTACACTTCCGCAGCGATGGATTTATGAAAACTTGATGGTTTGTTTATGTCATTTTACGTATCATATAGTGTCGTTTATTGTGACCGTTGACTTAGATCCTGGTTTGTCACGCGCCTCGAGGTAAAACCCCGCACGTGGAATTTGAGGGTGTGACAGAGAGCTTGACAGTTTGTAGGTGTTCGTTGATATGGTGTTTTGAGGTAAAGATTGAACTGATGGAGAAAAATTGGCATAAAACCCAAAAGCATTGTTCCTTTTTAATACTTGGGTATGGCATGGTTTAGTTATTTATATACATATGTAAAATATATCCATATTTTCCAATCCTAAAATCAAAGCCTCAAAATGCAACGGTTTGCATTAAGGTGGCATTCGCAATCCTAATATTAACTCTTATATGCATGATGTACATTGTAGAAAAGCCCTAAAGATGACAGAAGTTGTGTATATAGAAAAAAGCCTTTTGATGACGACTTTATCTTAAAATTTACAAGGTTGCGGAAACATTACTGGCCAAAAGGCATGCTGATGGTTCATTGCCTATTGAAGACTTCAATCGTAAATTGAAGAATCAAAGTGGAGAGAAAGTGATATTGAGCATCAAAATCAAACACAACCAACTGTATTATTAATTCATAATTAAGTTGTCAAATACTAAATTGGCAGTTCGTTAAAGTGAGCCATTGGTCAAAAGTATGGAGTATGAAGATGTGTTGGAATTTTTAACTATGGGAGAGGTTAGTTTGAGTTTTGAGTTTTGTGGTCTTTGTATATTTGCATTCATGGGACCCAGAAAACGAAATCATTGATCGATGAAGATATAGAAAAAAGTATGGTAATGACCCAATTGTCTGTCTTGCTGTTGCTTTCTCACATGTGACTCCAAGGTCGTTAATTATTACTTTTTTATGAATTTTCGTTAACTTTTTATAATCACAGTAGTGTATTTGTTATTCAGAGCTTCAAATCTTATATTTCATAAGCCATAAGGTTAAGAATTCTTTACTGAACCCTTTTCTTCTACAGATTGCTACTAAAAATCCAGCAACAATTGCAGAGCAATGGAAAGGGGCAAAACAGGTAAATAGTTTACTTCCTTAATTTGAGATTTTATTTTTGTGAGAGATTTTAGGTGCATATTATAATAATCAAAATTGTTCTTTGCTTTTACAAAAATAAATAATAAATAAATAAATAAATGTGTAAATGGTTCTTAACAAAGAAAGTTGCATTAGTATTTACCTAAATATGTATTTGTTCCTCTTAACAAGATCCGCAAATGCAGGAATCAGCTATACCTAGAAGAATAGGTATTGATATGCATGAAGCACAGGAAAAAAAAGTAAACCACCTTCATTTGACAAGAGGACAATGTAAATATTAAAGCATATGTGCTTATTTTAACATGCCAAAACCTACATAACATTTTGAAATGAAAATGGTCAGTGGCCATTTTTGTCAGCTCCGTTGCTTTACAACCAATTTACAGGAGGCGAAACGATTTGCATTAAGGTTCAATGGTTGATGTTAATAGGATAGCGAGCAAAATTTACATTTTTTTAGTAGAGTTCTATTCAATATCAAGTATTTTTATTTTTTTTGTATTGAAGGCTAATAACCGAGTATATGGCAACAGCCAAGGATATGGAAATAGTCAAAGTGTATTCATTGCATTCATTATATTATTCATTGTATTCATTGTAATTTGCATTTACCTTTCTTAGAAGTCAACCGATTGTATTATATATTCATTGTAAATTAATAAAAGAAACAAGGGGGTTGAATCATCTTTTATGGTATCATAGAGCCCGGGTCAATAATCCTTCACCTCTGCGGTCGCTGCCATCATTCTGCAGCAGGCTATTCACCATTTTCTTGTCTGCCACCATGACTTCCTCACCAACAAACACAAATACTACCCCTCCCATCACTATCGAATCCAAACTTCACCCTGCCACCACCGTTTCTAACATTAAAAATTTCATACCTATCACCCTAAAGATTGATTCCGCTCAATACGGATCATGGTCTACCTTATTCACCATTCATTGTAAGGCGTTCATGGTTCATGATCACCTTTCCCCTCGCCCTACCCAAACTGAAACCGAACCCTCTTCTTCATCCCATCTCAAACCCCTAGATGATTGGGAACGACTTGATGCCATTGTTTTACAATGGATATATAGTACTGTTTCTAATGATCTATTAAACACCGTCATTGACAAAACTTCCACTGCTTATGAAGCTTGGGTCGCCATACGCGATCTCTTCCAGGATAACAAAAGTGCCAGGGCCATTTATCTCATAAACCGTTTCTCCAACACTCGCCTTGATGCTTTTTCTAGCGTGTCGGCATACTGCCAAGAACTCAAAACCTTGGCAGATCAACTGGCCAATGTCGATTCCCCAGTCGACAATGATCGCCTAGTCCTTCAACTGATCGCTGGACTCAACGAACAGTATGAAGGCATCGCCACTATCCTCACCAACCAACGCCCGTTACCATCTTTTTACACCGCCCGTTCCAAAATAATTGAAGTTGAAACCCGCAAGGCCACACACGCCCTTAATGCTTCCAAAAATACCTCCACCGCCCTTGCTGCAACCACCCCACGACCCACTGACCAATCTCGTGCGGACCAATTTTCTTACAGCCGTGGTCGTGCTCGGTCTGGCCGTAGGGGACGCGGCTGATCATCATTTGGCCATGGCAGGTTCCCATCACAGTGGCCTTCACAACCACCTTTCTGGCCTATAAGCCCGCAATATCCATTTCCTTGGTCCAATCAGTAGGCCGCTCCTTCTTACCCTTTCAGCCCAAACCCATTTACACCCACCTGGCCCAATACATGGCCCACTCCACCATGTCCTTATCCCTCTACCAACAAGCCCAACAGTTCCTCTACCACCCAAAACGGTTTACTCGGTGCAAAACCCCAACAGGCCCACACTGCTTATAGCCCAACTGATATCGAGCAGGCACTCTACACAATGTCCTTACAACAACCGGATCCAACCCAATACATGGACACCGGGGCATCTTCTACCATGACTCACGAGCAAGGTGACTTTCATACCTTTTCTAATAATTGTCTGTCTCGTAATATTATTGTAGGTAATGGAGACACCATTCCGGTTATTGGACAAGGCACCAAATACCTTCCTAAACCCTTCCCACCTTTTGTCCTAAAAAATGTTCTCTACTCACCCAAAATTGTTAAAAATTTAATTTCCGTTCATAGATTTACTATAGATAATTCTGTGTCTGTTGAATTTGACCCATTTGGTTTTCTTGTAAAGGACTACAAGACCAAGGCACCTCTTCTTCGATGCAACAGCAGCGGTGATCTATATCCCTTGCTGTTCGGGTCATCATCCTCCCAACCATCCGCTTTTGCAGCCATCTCCTCACAAGTTTGGCATCATCGTCTTGGTCACCCAGGACGTGAACCTTTAAATAAATTAAGAAAATCCAATGTCTTAGATTTTGAATTTTCTTCGAATAATATATGTCATTCTTGTATTCTTGGAAAAAGTATCCGTTTACCCTTTTTTTCGTCTAATAATATAACTTTGCAACCATTTGATATAATACATAGTGACGTGTGGACATCCCCTATTATCAATTCATTAGGCCATAAATATTATGTACTCTTCCTAGATGATTATTCTAATTTTTCATGGACCTACCCCATTGCCCAAAAATCCCAAGTTTTCACCTCATTTACCCACTTTGCCTCCACCATTAAGACCCAATTTGAACGGACCATTAAAACTTTTCAATGCGATAATGGTAAAGAATATGTCAATAACTCCTTTCAAAACTTTTTCACCACAAACGGTATTTTATACCGTCTCTCATGCCCCTACACATCCTCCCAAAATGGAAAGGCCGAACGTAAAATTCGAACAATTAACAACATGGTCCGTACATTAATGGCACACGCCTCCTTACCCACCCACCTTTGGCATTTTGCCTTAGAAACCGCCACCTACCTACTCAACATTCTCCCTTCCAAACTCACCAACAACAAAACCCCAACCAAACTTTTATATATGTCCACACCCACATATGACCATCTTCGTGTCTTTGGTTGTCTTTGTTACCCACTCATTCCATCCACCAATATACACAAATTAAAAACCGCTCTCAACCATGTGTCTTTCTCGGGTACCCACCCACACATCGAGGATACCGGTGCTTCGACCTATCCTCTAAGCAGTTCTTTATCTCTCGCCACGTCGTTTTTGACGAAACCACCTTCCCCTTTGCTCAAGCCATCGGCCCCTCACCCTCCTATACTTTCCTTGGTGATCCTTTCCCACATCACCTCTGCCCACATGTCTCTCCACATCCACCCCATTCCCAAACCGGCCCAAACCAAACACCACCCGTCCCACCTGGCCGTACCACCCAACCCAATAATATTATTCCGCCCCACAGCCCACACCTCCCTGACCCAACTGATTCATCTCAGCCCACACTTATCCCACCGCCAACCTCCCAGCCCACTACACACGCCCCACCTCAGCCTACTCAGCCCAATCCTACTCCCTCATCCATCCCGCCCACTAATACCGGCCCAACAACCACCCACACCATTCACACCCGCTCTATGAGCGGCATCTACAAACCTAAACCACCCTTCAACCTCACCGCAACCACATCCTCAACCATACTTCCCATACCCAAAAATCCCACCGATGCCTTGGCCATACCGGAGTGACATTCTGCCATGTCTACCGAGTACAACGCACTTATTAGAAATGGTACATGGGAGTTAGTCCCTCGTGAGTCTAACATGAATATTATTCGTTCCATGTGGTTGTTTAAGCATAAGTACAGGTCGGACGGGACACTTGAACGATATAAAGCAAGACTCGTGTGTGATGGGCGATCTCAACAGGTGGGCATAGACTGCGGTGAGACTTTTATTACGGTTGTCAAACCAGCCACAATACACACTGTTCTCTCACTCGCTTTATCTAAGGGTTGGGCCGTGCATCAACTTGATGTAACAAATGCATTTTTACACGGTAACTTGAATGAAACAGTTTACATGCATCAACCAATGGGGTTCAGGGATAGAAACTTTCCGGATCATGTGTGCCTTCTGCGTAAATCTCTTTATGGCTTAAAACAGGCACCTCGGGCGTGGTACCAACGATTTACCGACTATGTTCTTACTATGGGATTTTCTCACAGCCGATGCGATGCATCTCTTTTTACCTTTCAGCAAGGGACTGATACCGCTTTCTTACTCCTCTATGTGGATGACATATTACTTGTCACCTCGTCCGACCATCTTCGTCACCGCCTCATGGCCACACTTGCTAGTGAATTTGCCATGAAGGATCTGGGTTCTCTTAGTTATTTCTTGGGCATCTCTGTGACAAGGGACCGTAACACCATGTTCCTTTCACAGCAATCTTATGCTACTGACATCATTGCTCGTGCAGGTATGCAGTCGTGCAATCCGGTTGCTACCCCTGTTGATACTAATACCAAATTGGGTGCCTCCCCGGATGCACCATTTCATGATCCCACCTTATACCGCAGTTTGGCGGGGGCACTACAGTACCTCACCTTCACTCGACCCGATATCACTTATGCGGTCCAGCAGATTTGCATGCACATGCATGCACCATGCACGGCTCACTGGAATGCTCTCAAACGCATCATCAGATACATTCAGGGTACGACAGCCTTTGAATTACTTTTGACCCCATCTTCTGGCACTTCGTTACTTGCCTACACAGATGCTGATTAGGCAGGTTGCCCCGACACCAGACGTTCCACCAGTGGTTACTGTGTTTATTTTGGGGATAATTTAATATCTTGGTCCTCGAAACGTCAACCCACCATCTCTCGCTCAAGTGCTGAAGCTGAATATCGAGGGGTTGCCAATGTTATTGCAGAGATATGTTGGTTACGAAATCTATTACTTGAGTTATCTGTCCCCATCTCCCGCGCAACTATGGTTTACTGTAACAACGTAAGTGCCATCTATCTTTCCGGGAACCCAGTTCAGTATCAACGCACAAAACACATTGAACTGGACATCCACTTTGTGCGCGAGCAAGTTCAGAAGGGCCACGTTCGAATCTTACATGTTCCATCCAGATATCAGATAGCAGATATTTTTACCAAAGGCTTACCACGTATCCCCTTTGAAGATTTCAGGTCCAGTCTCAGTATCCGGTCACCTCCCGCTTCGACTGCGGGGGTGTAATAACCGAATATATGGCAACAGCCAAGGATATGGAAATAGTCAAAGTGTATTCATTGCATTCATTATATTATTCATTGTATTCATTGTAATTTGCATTTACCTTTCTTAGAAGTCAACCGATTGTATTATATATTCATTGTAAATTAATAAAAGAAACAAGGGGGTTGAATCATCTTTTAAAGGCTATAGAGGGTGCAGTACCGTGGCCAACCAAAATGATTATAAGCGAACATTTTTTTGGTATTGATATTATCGTAACCGCTATTGGTTTTCGCTTTTTGTGTATGCAAATGAGACGAACTGATAATGACTAAAGTCACTGGGGGGGGGGGGGGTCAAAATTCCCGCCGCGTAGCGCGGGGAATAAAACTAGTTGATAATTATTTGAATCTTAGTCAATTATTCCTTCGTTGACCGTTGGCTTATATAACTGAACTAGTTTATACCCCGGAAGCGTCTCGGGTTGAGAAATCTAAGTAAAGTGAATAAAATTAAAAGTATCTAAACTATAAAAATGGCATCTGCCAATATGTGATTAATGAATATTATTATTATTTTAAACAAATCTCTGCCATAAGTTATCATATTCTAATATAAAAAAAATTAATTGGGTCGGGTATGACCTAATCCCAGGCCCGACCCAAACCCATAATTTTTTTTAAACTAATTTCAAACCTGACACAATACCTGTCGGGTTACAAAAAATAGTCGGTTTTTTTTTTCGTTTTTTATATAGCATTATGATACTCGTTGGAAAGATAATAAAACGCTCGTTACTTTGGTGTATTTTTTCTTTAAAAAATCTCGTATATAAAAGATATTAACATTTAAAAGTTATGAGAGAAAACATAAGAGAGAAAATAATAAAGTTTTAATATTTACATCTAGTAGATTAGGTATTTAATAGATTATGTTAAATCATATTTAAACCATATTTATTCATTTTTTTTAATTGGTCTAGAGTTGCCACATCACATCCTATGTGGCATCTTTCAAAAGAGAGATTGCATAATATTATGACATGTCATAAAAAATGCTTTGGTTTATTATATACTAGATTTATACCTCGGGAGCGTCCTGGGGTTGAGAAATCTAATATTACATATCAATTTTACATACGAAATAGAATGATGCGCTTTACAGTTATATATAGGAAAGCTTCGAGTAGCACCTAACCTAAAACAATTAACAATGTATCTCCAATGTTAACGTCTAACCTTAAACAATGTATAACTCTAATATTAAAACCTAACCTAAATAATGTACAACTCCAATGTTAACACATGTTGTAATAGAATTCATATTTACTAGTTTGAACATATATAATGACTTGCCTATACATGATTAATTAATAACCTGAACTGTTTTTTTTTCTGTATGAACAAAACCCCACAAATAAATAGTCATTTTTTCCCAGTTTTTTATATAGCACTATGGACTCATTGAAAAAATAATAAAACGCTCGTTAATTTGATCGTTTTTTCTCCGTTTTTATATATCACTATGGTACTCGTTGAAAAGATAATAAAACGCTTGTTAATTTGGTGTAATTTTTTTCTTTAAAAAATCTCGTATATAAAAGATATTAACGTTTAAAACTTATGGGAGGAAACATGAGAAAGAAAAATCTAATTTTGTTTTTAATTTTTTTTCTAAAATATCTCAATAAGTAAATCTTTTATTTTAAATTTTAAGATATGTATATCTTGTATATGGTTTTAATTAATTTTATTATTAGATTAGATTATACCCCGGGAGCGTCCCGGGTTGAGAAATTTAATATGATACATCAATTTTACATATGAAATAGACTGATGTATAACTCTAATATTAATATCTAACCTAAAACAAATTAACAATGTACAACTCCAATGCTAACACCTAACCTAAAAGAATGTAGAACTTTAATGTAAATCTAATATTAACACCTATCCTAAAGAATTAAACAAATGTACAACTCTAACATACTAATATTGATACCTAACTTAAAACAACGTATAACTCTATTAACCTATTCGGCTCTAGTTGAAAAAAAAATTCATAATTACTTATTTAAACATAATTAGTGACTTGTCTATACATGATTAATGATTTACCTGAATACTTTGTGTTTTTTTCCTGTATGAACAAAACCCCACAAAAAAAATTTTCTCCGTTTTTTATATAGCACTATGGTACTCGTTGGAAAGATAATAAAACGCTCGTTAATTTGGTGTAATTTTTTCTTTAAAAAATCTCGTATATTAAAGATATTAACGTTTAAAAACTATAGGAGGAAACATAAGGGTAAAAAATCTAATTTTGTTTTTAAATTATTTTTTTCCTAAAATATCTCAATGCCACATGGGATGACACATGGCACACTCAAGGAAGAGAATGTCTCTTTGAGTGCCATGTCATTAAAATGGCTTTGGTCGGGTTGAGAAATTTAATATGATACATCAATTTTACATATGAAATAGACTCATGTATAACTCTAATATTAATATCTAACCTAAAACAAATTAACAATGTACAACTTCAATGCTAACACCTAAACTAAAAGAATGTAGAACTTTAATGTAACTCTAATATTAACACCTATCCTAAAGACTAAACAAATGTACAACTCTAACATATTAATATTGATACGTAACTTAAAACAACGTATAACTCTATTAACCTATTCGTACTGATTTAAACATAATCAGTGACTTGTCTATACATGATTAATGATTTACCTAAACACTTTGTGTTTTTTTCCTGTATGAACAAAACCTCACAAAAAAATTTCTCCGTATTTTATATAGCACTATGGTACTCGTTGGAAAGATAATAAAACGCTCGTTAATTTGGTGTAATTTTTTCTTTAAAAAATCTCGTATATTAAAGATATTAACGTTTAAAAACTATAGGAGGAAACATAAGGGTAAAAAATCTAATTTTGTTTTTAAATTATTTTTTTCCTAAAATATCTCAATGCCACATGGGATGACACATGGCCCACTCAAGGAAGAGAATGCCTCTTTGAGTGCCATGTCATTAAAATGGCTTTGGTCGGGTTGAGAAATTTAATATGATACATCAATTTTACATATGAAATAGACTCATGTATAACTCTAATATTAATATCTAACCTAAAACAAATTAACAATGTACAACTTCAATGCTAACACCTAAACTAAAAGAATGTAGAACTTTAATGTAACTCTAATATTAACACCTATCCTAAAGACTAAACAAATGTACAACTCTAACATACTAATATTGATACGTAACTTAAAACAACGTATAACTCTATTAACCTATTCGTACTGATTTAAACATAATCAGTGACTTGTCTATACATGATTAATGATTTACCTAAACACTTTGTGTTTTTTTCCTGTATGAACAAAACCTCACAAAAAAAAATTCTCCGTTTTTTATATAGCACTATGGTACTCGTTGGAAAGATAATAAAATGTTCGTTAATTTGGTGTAATTTTTTTTCTCTAAAAAATCTCGTATATTAAAGATATTAACGTTTAAAAACTATAGGAGGAAACATAAGGGTGAAAAATCCAATTTTGTTTTTAAATTATTTTTTTTCCTAAAATATCTCAATGTCACATGGGATGACACATGGCACATTCAAGGAAGAGAATGCCTCTTTGAGTGCCATGTCATTAAAATGGCTTTGGTTTATTATATGTATAGATAGATTTTAATAATAAAAACAAAATAAAAAAAATTGAACACTTTCACCTCATTATGCCATGTGGCACATTCAAGAGAGGGTTGAAGCCACCATTGAATGTCACATCATCTAATTCAATTCTTTTATTAATAGTTATAGATTATAGATTATAGATTTAGAGAATATACATATAAATTTTTAGAAAAAAAATGAATTTGAACCGGGACAGTTTGGTTAGAAGTTTGTTGAATCGAATTTAAATTAAAAACCGACTTGAAAATTCGATTCGAACAAAGACCTATTAGAATATTCGACACCTGAATTTGAATTCGATATTCAAATTCAGGTGACAGATTTTTTTTTTTTTTTTTTTGGTATAATGAGCGAATCCATGTTTAAATGGGTTTTTGGATTGAAAACAAAAAAAATGCAAGATTAGAAGGTAGAAGGGACTAAAGTGAAGAATAATATTAGATGAAGGACCATTTTTGGTGGTTGTTAGACATATATGAACGGAAAACGAATCTTGTTTGTTAATCGAAGGAAGGAAGGAACAATTGATGGTCGGTCGGTCGGTCATTTTGCGAAGCTCAGCTCAGCTCAGCTCATAAGGTTTTTGGATATTTTCCGATAGTGCGATTCACAAACAAAATCGTAAGTTCCAATCGTTCGGTGGTTCGTCTTCAGCTTATCTTTGTCCGTATTTTGTTTTAATTATTATTATTATTATTATTATTATTATTATTATTTTGTTGTCGTTTGAATGCATCTTCTTTTGTTCAATTTTAGATCTATTTTTCAGATCCCATACCAACAATTAATGTTGAATCATTTTGAATTTGAAAACCTTTATTTATTTATTTATTATTATTATTATTATTATTGTTGTTGTTGTTGTTGTTGTTGTTGTTGTTGTTGTTGTTGTTGTTGTTGATTGTTTGTTGCGGTAATTTTTGTAGTTTTAGCAGGCAGTAAGTAGTGTTGCAATACAATACAATAGAGGAGGGAGGTAGGTAGGTAGGTGTGATTGCTAATAAGTATGGTGAAGGAAACAGAATATTATGACATCTTGGGAGTGAGTACCGATGCATCTGCGTCAGATATTAAAAAGGCCTACTATGTCAAAGTACGTCTTCTACTTCTCATTCCATTCCAGTTCTTTTTATTTCTCACCCGCGGTCAATGTTATTATTATACAAGGAATAATCATCAGAAATTGATCCTGATGGAGATTTTGTTTATTACTTAAGCATGAGATGCAACTTTTCATGTTATATGTTAAATTTTGTACCTATATAATAATTCGGATGTTATTTTGTTTAAGGCAAGGAAAGTTCACCCTGATAAAAATCCCGGGGATCCGAAAGCGGCCTACAATTTTCAGGTATATCTTTTGGATTCTGTAGTTGAATAATCCGAAATTCT
This sequence comes from Ambrosia trifida, assembly GCA_028751855.1. Classification (NCBI taxonomy): domain Eukaryota; kingdom Viridiplantae; phylum Streptophyta; class Magnoliopsida; order Asterales; family Asteraceae; genus Ambrosia; species Ambrosia trifida. The sequence goes on from CM054123.1 coordinate 154,373,928, forward strand.
GAACGTTGTTGCATGAAGGTTCTTGGAGAGGCTTATCAGGTTTTAAGTGATCCTGAGAAGCGTGAAGCATATGACAAAAATGGAAAATCCGGAGTAGAAAAGTAAGTAATTATTCATGCTGGAGTTTCTAGGTTTCATGATTTATAATATGAAGATGGAAGCTTATGATCAATGTGAATACATAGAAATTGTAAATACTGCTTGCTTGCTTGCTTGCTTGGTAGATAGATATTATGGGAGTTACTTGTGCTAGCGGTTACATAAGTGCCCTATACAAATTTTCCTCCTACTTTTTGGATCTCATATAATCAATTTGCTCTGCTCAGAATCTTTCTATTGTCTTAGTTCTCAGTTTTCATTGTTTGTTTTTGTATAATAACTTTCCTTCAATTTTTTTTCAGTGATTCAATGGTAGATCCTGCAGCTGTTTTTGGCATGCTGTTTGGAAGTGATATGTTTGAGGATTATGTTGGACAACTTTATATGGCTGCCATACAGTCTGTAGAACTTGAAGAGGAGGGACAGGTTCCTGAAATTCGCAAGATGAAAGTCCAAGAGAGGATGATGGTAACATTCTTTCTCCAATTTATAATATTAGTTTTGTTTTGTAATATAGCAATTTTTATTTCTTATAGCAGCGTATTTTCTTTTATCATTTAATAATAGGTACCATGTGGTAAAACACAATATTGCTCAAGCTTTTTTTGTTATACATAAACTATAATGATGATATGGTTTTTTTAGTTTTGATTATTTTTGTATTTTTAATATAAAATATCTTTATTCTTTATTAAAGTTTTATTCTTGTTTATGTTAAAAACCTTGTTGCTAAGTAATATATATATATTTATTTAACACACTCGCTGCGCACGTGCACACACACACATATGTGTATATAGTTATTGGAAGTTTATTGTTGCTTCATTATATAGGAATTCCAAAAGGAGAGGGAAGCAAAGCTGATAACAAATCTGAAAAATCGCCTTCGGCCATTTGTTGAAGGTCAAACATCTGAATTTGTAAATTGGGCAACAGCAGAAGCTCGCCAGCTCTCACAGGCCGGTAGGTTACCCTTAGATCCCCCTAAGACAATTATACCAGACCTAAAAATGTGTTTTGACCATTGCAGTCATGGACTCATTGTAAAAACAGATGGCCACCCAAATAATAACATACCAGTGGTTGCCTTACTTTTGTGATAAAGAGCATTTTTTGTATTCAGGATAAATTGTTTCCAACAATTTAATCCTCTTAGTCCTTGTATATGAAGCGGTTTTTTTTAATTGATACAATCTCGAGAGACCACTTTTGCTGCTTGAAACTGATTTTCTGTGTTTCTATACCTCTTTTTCTAATAATAACGTTTCAGCTTTTGGTGAGGCTATGCTACATACTATTGGCTATATCTACACAAGGAAAGCTGCAAGAGAACTTGGAAAAGATAAACGCTATATGAAGGTCCCGTTTATAGCCGAATGGGTGAGGGATAAGGGGCACCAGATGAAGTCACAAGTTTCTGCTGCTTCAGGTTTTATGGTTTTTGTAAACAGCTAAAGTTGCATTATTAGTAGAAAATATAAATTAGACATCGGAAGTTGATTTTTTTTTTTTTTAAATCTTTGCAGGTGCGGTGTCTTTAATCCAAATACAAGAGGAGCTGAAGAAGTTGAACAATTCAGAAGCCAAGGAAGAGCAGATACTGAAAGCTATTGAAGACAAAAAAGATCAAATGATTAATTCCCTGTGGCAGATCAATGTTGTAGATATTGAGACAACTTTATCTCGTGTCTGCCAAGCAGTAAGTTCATCTACTTGTGAATGGTCCATTTGTGAGGCGCACTCAAGGCGCTTAGGCTCCGCCTGTGGCCTAGGCGAGAAGGGCAAAAAAAGCGCGGGCCTGAGAAAAAAAAGCGCAAATAAAAAAATAAAAAAAAAATCACCAAATCATTGCAAATAACAATCATCTTATAGAATAATATAAATATAAACTGCCTGATTTAGCCTTTGATAACTATGTAGTAGACAAAATCAGTTGATGGTAAATCAATGAGTTGAGGTGTTTATATATTGAAAAATAATTCAATATCTATAAGTGTTTTAAAAATCAAATATATTTAAAAAAAAGATTTGATTGAGATTTTGATATCTCTATAAATTGGTAAGTATTGGTCGATTATATTAGTCAGGGTATTAGGTTTTAAAAATCAGACCGTGGCTTTTTTTTATCTAGGAGGGAAAAGCGAGATTTGGTGGCTTCTAGGAAATTGGTCCCCTAGGCGGTTAAGGCGATGGCTTTTGATAACTATGATCTGAACTAAGTAGATTGACAAGCCAATACTAGAAACACATCATTTTCTTTCATTACTATTAAGTGAACATAGTCGTTAGCTAGGTATAGGTTAACAACTTAACACGGTGTACTTTTGATGTGGGTTAGCATTGTTTCTGCGTGTGGGGTGTTTGGATGTACGTTTTGGAAATGAATATGTAATCATAATTAACAAAACCACATGCATGAGATGGTGTATTAGTGTTCTTGTTTGAGAAATAATGATTATTTAAGAAATTAATATATAAACTAGCCAAAAAGTACAATAATCTTGGGGAGAAATGGAGCACGGTCATGTGAAATACAAATAAATTATATAAGTGTCTCAAATTAGGTTAAAAGGACGGGTAATTAGCTAATTTCATTTTACCATTTGATAATTAGTTTTATTGCGGCTAGTATAGACTAGCTCATGTTTCAAAACTGTTTTTTTTTTTCTTTTGCTAAATAGCTATCCAGTGAGGCTTTATGGGGGTGTTTGGCGTTGATGTGATCTTCCAATGTTTGTGTTTTCAAGTCGCAAATGATGTGTTTCTAGTGTTTGGGTATAGTGAAACTGATTCTGATAATGTCTGTAGTAACAATTCTGATTCTGTTTCTTATAGGTAATTTAACATATAAATCTCTGAATAATAGTCAATAGAAATTTGTTGCTAAATCATGTCAAAACACTATTGCTAATTGTCAGTCTATATGAAATAACGTATTGAGAACGCAATGCGCATAAAAAAGCAGATGTTCACTTGCATTATTATTCTCTATGCCTACGTTTCAGGTGCTGAAAGATCCCAGTGTTTCAAAAGACGAGCTCAAGCAACGTGCTGTTGGGATGAAGAAGCTTGGAACAATATTCCAAGTAAGCATACCTTTTCATATCAACTTTGTTAAAATGCGACTCTTAGTGCAGTATTGTGAATGCTCATATGTGTTGACTACATAACTAACTAGTAACGGTGCAAACGATTCTGATCTCAAGCTAGGATTGTGAGTAACTTTTAAAGCTCGGGCTCAGTTTGTTTATACTCATTAATTATTTACTTATTTAAACTATATATGTGTGTGTGCACGCGGTGAACCTTGGAGCAACGACAAGGTTGTTGCCATGTGACCTGAAGGTCCAGGATGCATACATCTGACCCAGACACCCACCCTAGGATCCTTGTGCACCGGGATTCCATATATGTATATTATAGTTATATATAACATAATGTATATTGTTACATTATTTATCATAATAAGTACACACACATACATGTCAGTACTTATCATGTAATTATGTTATAAAGGAAAATTTATTATGTTTACAAGGCTAGTTTCGGTCTTGAGCTCTTTATTATATGAGCCTAGAATTAGGCTCAAGCTTGATTAAGCTTGGGTAGCTTTCAGTGAGTTGATCTCAAGTACAACACGAGTTTTGTTCTATGCATATGTGCATCAGCATGTATGCGATTTGTGTTGATGGTTTGACAGAATTGAAGCATTATATATAAGGTTCTCAGCATAATTGTGTGTGCATAATCTCCTCTCCATCTGATTTCAGGGCGCTAAGGCTACTTACCGCAGAGATAATAGTTTGCGCGAAGAAGGCACTCAGGTAAACGCTGCTTCTTCATCCAAGTAGGGCTGTTATTAATTATACAATGTTATATCTCACTTGTTTTAGCCAACTACTGTATGGATTTCAAATTAATTAATTAACATAGTAATATTTTGTATTATTTTTCATTTGAATTTGTTTGTTTAATTACTTGTTATCTGTGTAATAATTATCAAAAAAGTAAATAAATAAATAAATAAATAAATAAATAAATAAAACTGAAGTTCACAATCCCGGTTTTTTAGGAAAGTTGTACCAAGATTGTTTCCTTTTTTTTTCCTTGCAAAATTCAAAAAACTATACATGTTACCCAATTAGCTACAACTCTTTCACTTAACACCATAAAAAAAATAAACAAACTCTATAAAACTTCTAACACATGAACATTACCTATCCTACACAGCATAAATTGCTGAAAGAACAAGGATAATTGTTAAGATGCTTTACATACTTGGGGAGGAAGAAATAGAGTAGCATACGATAGTAGCGGACATAGTGAGGGTAGCATCCGTTACCCCTCAACTTTTTTTTTGATGTATGCAGTTTTTTTGTCTTTTACATTTTTTTTATTATGTTACCTTTGAAATTAAATTAACGTTACCCATCGTTTTTTTAAATACCCAAAACACTCTCAAAGTTTTATTATTAGCCCAACATGAAAAAAGATATACGCTTATAAGTCTATAACCCATTGACCATACCATTTGTTAATTATAAGATAGAAGCTCATAAGGCTCAAGCCCAATTAGTTGGTTAAGGTGGAGGTGCATATATGGGGTTTTTTAATAGCCGAATCCAGGTATGGAACCGGGTCGGGTATGAATGAGTATAGATTGTGTGTTTAGGGAAATCGACTAGCGTTCGAGTACGGGTATTGAGGAGAAAAATCATACTCTATGTACCCGAGTGGGGGTGATCTGGTTCAAGTATAATCGGGTGTTGTACACGGGTAGGTATGATCGTAGTCGAGTATAATAGGGTATTGGACACCAATATTTTTTACTCGGTTTTAAAAAGTATTTTTTTTATTATTATTTTACATAATAATAAGTTTGTTTTTTTTTTTTTTTTTGTAATTAGTAAAAATAATCAAAATAAGATATAATAACATTACTTCACCAAAGTACAAATTATTTGCTTTATAATTACAATTTTTGAAAATTTAAATATAAAAGTTGTAAAGTAAGCATAAAATATACTTTAAAAATTCAGGTATTTTATCGGGTATTAAAAAACAGTATCAGGTATAACTGTATAAGGTATAACCAAGTTCGGGTATGGGTACAATCCGTTCTAAGTGTTTTTGGAGATAAATCGGGTACAAGTATTGAGCCCAAAATATATACATTAGGATACAAAAAAGAATAATAAGTTGACAGTTCTATCAATATAGAAAAAGATTATTGATTGTTACGTTTACATTGTATGAAAGTGAGGTAAATTTTTTTTGAATGTTACCACTAAAATTTTTGTCTAGATCCGCTACTAGACCGTACGGTACATGTTCCTAATGCTCTGGACTCAATCCGTTAATCACCAATTGTTTTGGTTATTCTTCAACTGGTGGGCTTACTTATTCCATGCTATGTGATGGGTCATTAATGGATAATAATTTTTAGGGAATACCTTGAATAAAGTCATTGGAAAAGGTCAATTATTGCAAACTACACGTCAATTGAAAATATAAACATTAAACAATTTTGACTTCGAAAACGGCTTACCATAACCCTCATCTCCTTCCTTTGTAATTGTGTGTTTCACCTCTGCAATCTCCTATGTTTCTGTTCCACTTTCGTATACTTTTCCTCTTTCTTGCTTGGAAAGGTGTTTCTGCACTTAGTTCATATATTTTGGAAGCTATGGCTACCCACACCTGTAAAGAACAATTTAACAAACCAATTTTCTGTTATTATCAAATCGGAAACATGATTATTAAATATATTCATTCAAGATGAAGATTACACCCTTTTTCTCATTACACTTGTTCAAAACATAAAATTAGTATGATTATCAAGATCATACTTTTTTAAATACAATCCCCAACAAACAAACGAAGGATAACCAAAAAAACATACCAAAATCTTTATTTGACACCAAGAAATATATATACAATAATACAATATTGTTTAACCCTTAGTGGTTCTAGCTGCAAAATAAACATTAAGGCCATGGCAATTATTTAAGCTCTAAGCCTTGCATTTAGCCATAGACATAACCTTCCATGTCTTTTAGGACTGTGAAATGTCCAAACCTGCAAAACAACATTAATGTATGTTTTGAATGTAACATATCTAAATCCAATTGTGCTTAAAATTTGATAAGACCTCTTCAAATTTGTTTAGAATACCTTCATCACAGGTAAATCGCCTCTTTAAATGATTTAATCATGCATGGAGTGTAAGACCCGTCCCGAATTAAACGAGATTTGATGATTTAAACACGGGTTTTATAACATAATAAGTGGGAATAAATCATAACTTTGGAACTTAAAAGTCATTCCCATAGATTTGACAAAATGAACGAGGGTCTATGTTCCTATCCCCATTATTTACAATGTTTAAGAATTATGCGGAAGCGTTTGTTTATTACGCGCGTTCGATTCTTCGAAATAGCTTGATCTTCACCCGGGCTCCTTATCGATCATACCTAGGGTTAAACAACATGAAATAACCCAAGTAAATCTACGTATTCGATTAAAGCTTTAAAAGGAAAAACGAATTTCTTTTTCTAAACTCACCGTAAGCTACGGTTCTCAAACCGTAGCTTACGGTTGACTGCTTCTGATTGCGATTTATTATAGGAACTGTAGCTTACGGTTCTGCACCGTAAGCTACGATTTGGAGCTGCTGATCTGCTCCGTTTCACCTGTTTAAATGATCTTAACTTCCTTGTTTTATCCGAGATATTATTAGAGATTCTAGACCACTATTTTAGGACTAACTTACCTCGTTTCAAGCATGCTTAACTAACAAGGTAGAACCTTTCATCCGGATTGGAATACACGATTCTTTGATTGTTTATAAATAGGATTTTTTTTTTGACCTGTTAAGGGCCATTCGTGTTAGAATTATGCATTTGGCTAATTCTAGAGTCTCATTTACCCATTAGTTGGTTATCCAATCATCCTACATTCAATTTAAGTTTGTGATATCAACATGACTCAAAAGAATGAATATGCCTTAAATGTTTATGCACTTATCGCGCGTTAACAAGGCTCCCATACTTAGTTTAACCATCAATGGTTCCCAAGATTATACTTATGCTTCACGAATGACCGCCCATACTAACGTCGTGGTAGGACATGAATCCATCTTAGTCATTCTACCGTTGTGGCGATGCCTTTGTGTCCATGGCCACATGTGCCATTTTACTTAGTCTTACTCACCCAGTCCGTATGGCTCAAGATGTAGTATTGTACTCTAACTAGCTTAAGATTGTTGACATAATGACTATGAGTATACTTAATCAAATAACATCAAGAAACATGTGCATAGTGTTTGATCCACGGTTAAGGACCTTGACTAACTAGTGTCTTTCCCCATTGACCCGCTAGCCAGCGGCGGAATCAGAGGGGGGTCAGGAGGGTCCGTTGACCCTCCGGCCGGCCGGATTTTTTGTTTACAGGGTAACTAAGGTCGACATCAAAATGGTAGTTTGATCCCTTAAAATACATGAAACGGAGTAGTGGAACTGAAGAAAAATGCAATGAAAGAATACTAGAATTTTTTTTTCTAGTGGATGGAACTGAATGGTTGACGGAAATGATGGTTGAGGGTTACAACTCTTTTGGTGAAGAAGAAGTATATATATTCTATTTATTTTATGTCTAGGTGGCTCTAAACCCAATATGTACTCAATAACTATTTATGGCCCACTAAAAATACATGTTATACAATTTGAATTTACTAAAAGGAAAAATAAGAGTAGAATATGAAAAAGTAAAACAAATTACTTTATCTAAACTTGCTGCTGAAATATATATTTCTAAAAATTAACAAGATATATTAATGAAGAATATATTTATTCAAGTGTCCTAAAGTTTTTTCTTCACATAGTATTAGGAAATTATTTTCTTAAAATAATTCGAAATAAGTATTGAGAAAAATGTATAAAACAAGATATCAGCTAACAATTGTTTTTATGCATTTAGAATATTAGTTACAATTCGTTTTATGTCTCGACCCTCCAACTAAAAATGTCTGGTTCCGTCACTGCCGCTAGCCTAATTGAGATAATTTCAACCTTCAAATAAGGCCGTTTTCCATCAAATATGCATTCTAGTTGAAGCTTCCTATTGTGAATCTCCTATGAATTGTTTCTAAACATGAACAAGCATATATATATATAGATAGATCTGTTAGTTTTTGTTTATTGTTATTTGGGATTTTTAGATTGTGGGTTTTTGTGTGTCATGTTTGAATCTTTATTGTTCTTTGTTTGGTTTATGAGCTGTATTTAGCATTGATTATTATATCACCATTGTTAAACTTGTGCAATTAATCTGTTTTTACACCAATGTAATTTGATGTAAAGTGATGATTTTCTATATTTATACTCGTGTGTTTTCATTGTGCATAGGTGCAGAGCACAAACATTGATAGCAGTTGTGCAATTAAACTGTTTTTACATTAGATTTTACATTGTTAAACTTGTGCATTTTAATCTCTTTTACATTGATTATATATATCACCATTGTTAAACTGTTTTCATTTTACCTAGGTACGAAGCACAAACTTTGATAGAATCGGGTCGTATTCTTTTCAGATTGGTGTAATAGAAGGGCCTTGGATCTTGCCAACAAAGCATATTGGATCACTGAAAAACACAAAGAATGCATCCTTGATCTAATAAAGTCCGAAGCCAAAGTAGTGAGACGAGGGGACCAGGAAGAGTGGAGTCAATGTTTTAAAAACCGGTACGTACCGGCCGGTTATACCGGCAATACCGTTTTTCGGATGTAAACCCGGTACGAAACACCCCGGTATAAAGGCGAAACGGTATCAAGTTCGTACCGCCGGTAAAATACGGTATACCGGTTTGAACCTTTATACCGGTACCGGGACAAGGTAAAATTTTTGGTTTCGGACTATTGATTTTTTGCGGTTCAATAAAAGCAAGAAGGAGAACTTCATAGTAATGATATAGATAACATGTTTGGTGAGGAAGAGCACGAATCGGTTCCTCAAACATGCTATTACTTGCTATATATGTTACTTATCTTTCGTAATTTAGGTATATTATGTTTGTTATTTCTACTAAAACTTCTTATGTAATAATGTAGGAGATGAAAAATAGTTATGCTCTAGATTTTGAGGAAGGCCTTGGTAGTGAATTTCATATTTTTAAGAATTGTGAACATGATGTATTCAATACTCCAATGGCTTAGACATAGCGTACACTTTCATTTAAATGACTTTTGTTAAAAAATTGAATACTTTTGGATTATTTTTTATATGGAATAACTTTTGGATTATCTTTTAATCATTCACTTTTAGATTATATTTTGAGTTCATGTTGCAATTGATGGATTCGTAGAATTAACAAGTCAATCCGGTTGAACCACCAGATACAACCCGGTTCAACCGGTTGAACCATTTTTACGCCAAATCCGATATGATTTAAAAACTGGTTTTTAAAACATTGCGAAACGGTATCAAGTTCGTACCGCCGGTAAAATACGGTATACCGGTTTGAACCTTTATACCGGTAACGGGACAAGGTAAAATTTTGGGTTTCGGACTATTGATTTTTTGCGGTTCAATAAAAGCAAGAAGGAGAACTTCATAGTAATGATATAGATAACATGTTTGGTGAGGAAGAGCACGAATCGGTTCCTCAAACATGCTATTACTTGCTATATATGTTACTTATCTTTCGTAATTTAGGTATATTATGTTTGTTATTTCTACTAAAACTTCTTATGTAATAATGTAGGAGATGAAAAATAGTTATGCTCTAGATTTTGAGGAAGGCCTTGGTAGTGAATTTCATATTTTTAAGAATTGTGAACATGATGTATTCAATACTCCAATGGCTTGGACATAGCGTACACTTTCATTTAAAAGACTTTTGTTAAAAAATTGAATACTTTTGGATTATTTTTTATATGGAATAACTTTTGGATTATCTTTTAATCATTCACTTTTAGATTATATTTTGAGTTCATGTTGTAATTGATGGATTCGTAGAATTAACAAGTCAATCCGGTTGAACCACCAGATACAACCCGGTTCAACCGGTTGAACCATTTTTACGCCAAATCCGGTATGATTTAAAAACTGGTTTTTAAAACATTGAGTGGAGTGATGGTGAATGGGATTTCTTTGGGGATTCAAGTGGTACGCCCCAATTCTTTACTCGGCAACTTCGATCGGGGGTAAACATTTTTTTTTGATCATGTGGTAAAAAAGATATGATTCCTACTAGGTATTATTACAATTGTAATTTTAGTCGGTATTGTAGAGTTTTTGTTTTTGACGAATAGAGATGTAATTAGATTTCAATATAATATGTAATCTGTTTTTTTACACTGGTGTAAAATAGTTGGTTGTTGTAAACGATGTTTGTCAGGGTTGTTGTAAACTTATGTATTGAAGCGTGTAAACTGTGTTTTACACTGATGTAAACTAAACGATGTTGCTAATGGGGGTTTTACACTGACGTAGAGAAATTGTTTGTTTTTGTTGTAAAATAAATATATTAAAAATAAAATCAGATCTTCATTTTTTGTTGTAAAATAAATAAATGAAATGAAAAATAAAATAAAATAAAATAAAAATCAGATCTTTGATTTTTTGTTTAAAATAAATGAATTAAAAATAAAATAATGTTAAAAAAACACATTTTGATTGTGATGGTGATGTGATAGGAAAAAGGAGGAGAGAGAGGGAGGTATAAGTTTACCTATTTGCCCTTCAATATTATTATAATATTTTCTTTATCAAATAAAATAATAAATGGGTGGAAGAAGACAAAAATCCTATGTGGCATAACTAGAACCATTAGATCATTCAAGATTAATGGTTGTAATTGGTTCCCGGTATTCTTTCACGAAAAGTATGTTCTCATTTTACCCTAACCCTATATATATCTATACTATATATAATATGCATATATGAAGGGTAGTTTTGGTCATTTTACACATTTTTAAGAAAGTACAAGTCTTTATGCATATTATACAACCCATTAAAGCTTAAATCTAAAAATTTGGTTAAATGGGCGGGATGGCAGCTTCAAAAGTCAAAAAACTTTGTATCCTCTTTTCAAAGTCAACTTGAAATCATTTGAATCGACCGCCTAATTACGTCCCTTTCATTGCTCCTGAAAAGTAAAAACCCACCACAAAACAATTTATTCGCTCTCCCTCTCTCTATTTTCCTTTGGTTGACTCAGATCTATGGTTCCTCTGGTTGATACTTGTCATTTAGCTGCTACTTAGAACCTCACTTCTTCCATTGATTTTAATAGGTCTGGGAGCTAAAAAGCTAAGCAAATCCATGGCAGAACATGTTGAATTAAGGGTTACCTGCTTATCATTGTTAGATTTTGAAATTTGTAACAATATGTTTATTATTTTCCCTAATTTGCTCTTTTGTTTTTTATTCTACAGTGGAACGATGAGTTCTCAGATCGTGCATAATATGTTTCAGGTCCGTAATAATCTAGATTTGGCTCTAATCATTTTTTTTTTCATATAAGCTTGTACATTAATTGGTTTTTATTTTATCTTCCCCTTCTACACTACCCTCACTGCATCAGTAAAATCCAAATGACGGGATAATTGAGGATTTATCTTTCAAATCTATAAACATATGAATCACTAATTGTATGGGAACATCATCAATCTTGTAAGAACATTGTGTTTTAATTTGCTATTATGATTGTTTATGAAGAATGGGTTTGCTGGTTCTTTAGACTAAATTAAATTGACAATGGCTTGATTTGAGGTGAAGAATTGACAATGGCTTGATTTGAGGTGAAGAAATATGGACATCAGCTATAATCAATCTTGCAAGATCACTCTTCTTTATAGTTTGCTCTTATGATTGTTTATAAGGAATAGGTTGGCTTTCAAGTCTCTCAAATTGGATTAAATTGGGAATGGTTTGGTTTGAGGTGAAGAAAGAGGGATATTCACTTATCCAACTTCCCAAAGATATAAGGGCTGATTGAATGAACTTTAATTCAGTTCTGTACATATTCAATTAAGTTCTGCACACATTTAAACTAATAGAATCATGAAAAGCATAAAAGCGTATATGTGTGTGTGTCCTATTATATAGGGCATGAACTAATCAACAAGGAATATATTATTGCCTCAATTTATGGCTTTTTTTATGAATGGTTTAAAAAGGTTGCCTTTTGCAAATCTTTAACAACCTGGAAATTACCAATTTTAGCTATAATGCACTTATTATTCTATTTTTGTGGAATATTTGAAGACATGATTCAATAATATAGATATGGCTTTTGAGGATTAATAATGGTTGATATGTGCCTAATGCTAAACGGTTTGTGTTCACAGAATGCGGATCAAAGGGAGATGAAGTAGCTATTAATTACATGGTATATCATAGATTGTTTTCTCATTATTTTTTAATGATAAATTCCAATTTTTCAATGCCATTATTTGATGTACACCTGATATCATATGCGTATTGCAGGAAATGGTAAAATTCTTGGAGGTTAGTGCGTTACCAGGTAAGTGGCCATTGTATTATATTATATGATCTATCCTATACGGGTGTTACTGTGCTAATTTGAGAAAAAATATTTTTTGGATTTCAATAGTTGTTTCATTAATCAAACTATATAAATATTTTCTTCTAATCCCATTATTTTTATTCAACATGGTTCATTTCATATTTGTTCATGTTTTTAAACATGGTTCTTTCTCTCAACTTATCATGTCTGGGTGTTATATAAGGCTGGCAAAATAGGTGGGTTTGGGCTGGGGCGGGTGGGTCAAAATGGTTTCTAAGTCAAGTTGGTTGGTATCAAAACGGGCCACTTTAAACAAATATCATTCTGGTGGTGTATGTGGCGATGATAATGTTGGCGGTGATGCTAATAGTGGTGGCGGCGCCAAACATGGCCATGGGCAACATTGACCAGTTTGGACCCATTGAAGGTTGGTAAGTTTTAGGCGAGCGCCCCGTTTTGACCCATTATACTATTTGAGCAAACCCAATAATTTGCCCCGTTAAATTATTAGAGCCGACCCAAATAAACTTATACGTACACACAAAAAAAAACTCTCAAACCAATTTATTTATTGAATTATGGGTCAAAATTGTCATTCATGCTGTGACATGACTATAATTGTTTAAATTTTGCAGAAGTATGGGTCACATTTTGACTTCTTTCAGTGAGTGCAGATGTAAGTACAATTTAAAGTTTCAATCATTGTTCCGATTTGTTAACCAATTCAGGATGATATATCGCTAAAGGGTATTTTTGCCAAATGTTACACTCGGAAGTCAAACCTGTCAGCAAGTCCAACGAAGGCGAGTCAGGTCGACATGGCATAAGGTCTATAACACAGCTGCAAATTGGAAGGTGTTGTAGTCCAAACTTTATTTGTTTCTCGAGTCATGACAACTGATGCCTTTCATTTAGTTGGAAATTTCTATTTTTGTTTGCTACAAGCACAATCTTAGGAGTTGGTGTAAGTCTAGATTTTTACACATTTGCATGGTTACTGAGCACTCAAGTGCTATCTTGGAAAAAGAAAATGATCATTTGATGTCTTCTAACTTTACAAGCTGGAATACTAAGATCATTTGATGTCTTCTATCCTACAATGAAAAGGAACTGCTCTTGTTGGGATGACATGCAAGCACCGTTTGCACGTGTTTTTTGTATGTTGTTATCCTTTGGATAACTAAGTGTTTTTTAGGTTTGGGTTGACACACAAGCGCTCCTCGTATTGTTACACTTTGGATTACTGGATTTTACAAATTATAGAAAAATGCTCTATGGTCCCCTAGGCGACTTTGACAACTATGTATGAAAATTCTATGTATACTTCTGATTTGAATATTCAATCAAAGCCATTTGAAAATCACTGGTTTGAATTGGATTAAAAATTCAAAACCGGATTCAAATTGTTAATTCAAATTTGAATCGGTTTGAATATATTTTTTTAAGTTCGATTTGAAACCGCCTAAACCAGACCCAATTTTGAACCGTTGACAATCTTGCCATCTCTACCTTATAATTGTAGTTGTAGCTTTTCATGCACAGTATGTGATTAGAAATGTCATGCACTTTGTCTTCAGATTATGAAAATTAGGTCAAGATTGAAGAAGCCAAACTAGCTGAAAAGAGGTAAATCATAGTATACCATCGTCCATATGAGTTTTTTTTTTTTTTTTTTTTTGCTGATTTGACATCAACTACATGCTTTAAGAATTACAACTTAACCAACTTAATCAACTGTTACGCATGATCAATGACAAATGACCCGCTAGATAAAATAAAATAAGCAGCAATAATGGTCTACCTCACACTTAAAATTTTTGTATAAATTTTAAGTACAGAATTGGAGAAAAAGGCAAGAGAAACTAATACTCCCCTGACGGTGACGAATCCACTCGCATGTGAGCGAAACCTGCATCCTCTAAACAGAGACGTCGAAATGGCGGCTCCAAAATATCAAGTTGTCCCCAACCTGTCCTAAAATAACTAGAAAAGAAAAATAAAGTAAAAAAGATAAATAAAAACAAAGCTACAGTCTTAAGATATACTAATGCTAAAGCGTTAGCGAGTTAAACATGTCCAGCATGCACCAAGCATGCAAATCATCCAATCATACAAATATCAATAACAACCACCAACAAAAGAAAGATAAAAAGATAAGAAAAAAAATAGTGTTTTCAGTCAGCAAACCATCAAATGTAGTCAAGAACCATCAATAAACCTGCGAAAGAGAGAGAAAATCAAACTGCGCGGGAGCGGTGGCTGGAGCGGGACCTGGAGCTGGAACCGGTGCAAGAGGCTATATGCCTAGTAAAATCCTCCCGAAATGACCGGAACTCAGCAGTGAGGGTGTCAAGCCTATCCAGGATGGTGCGGAAAATGCCTCCCCGCTGCTGACTGGTCTCCTGGCTACAGCGGCTGCTGAGGCTCGCGTCCTCGTCCCTCAGTCTTCCTTCATTATCTTCCAGCTTTAGAAATTTCCCAAACTGCTTTAAAACCCAAATGTTCTTCATCACAACAGTGTCGGGGGGGGGGGGGGGGGACCTGATCAGCAGTTGTCAAACCAGCCAATGCCACGGGTGTAAGAACCTCCAAGGATGTGGCAAGGCGGGTAATGTAGGGTCCCCCAAAGATGTGGTTGGCGGTAGTAGTGCCCCAACTCCGTGTGAAGAACTCGGCAAGTGCGTGGGCCAAGTTGTAGTGTCGCCCCTCGATAATGTTGTACAGGTGGAAGACTTCTCTCTCATTGACACCAGCAGTGCTATCCTTTCGAGTCCCGAATGTACTAGCTATGATCATGTGGACCCATCTGTGTAGCGAATCTATACTAATTACGTACGGAAACATATCGATTTTTGCCGGATGTTACAATATAGTTTTTCATTGTAAAATTTGGTACAGAATAACGTAATGTACTTACTTTCGTATACCTTTGAGTATTTCATGGTTAATCTTTTGTAGAAATGGAGTTTATTGATGATTTTAACTAAGTTTTCAGAGTTTATTATGTAATTTGGGGAGAAGTTTTAGTGATTAATGAGGTTGAACGGTCTCTTATAATTTGATTGTAGAAAAATTAACGATTATACCCTTATTAACTGTCTAATCTCTCACTTATTTACGAAATTGACACCGCGTAACTTTTTAATTAATGACGTAAGATTCTTGCTTGATTGACGGCTAGGATTACTTCGCATCCTATGCACGCTTTTCTATTTTTGTAGAATAACCGCTCCATATATATATATATATATATATATATATATATATATATATATATATATATCCTACATGTCATAATATTATGTAATCTCTCTTTTGAGAGATGCCATATAGGATGTGATGTGGCAACTCTAAACCAATTAAAAAAATGAATAAATATGATTTAACTTAATCTATTATAATCTTTAACCTAATCTATTAAATACCTAATTTACTAAATCTAATTATTAAACCTTTATTATTATCTCTCTCATGTTTCATCCCATAACTTTTAAACGTTAATATCTTTTATATATGAGATTTTAAAAAAAAATTACACCAAATTTACGAGCGTTTTATTATCATTCCAACGAGTACCATAGTGCTATATAAAAAACGGAGAAAAAAATGGCTATTTTTTGTAACCCGACATGTATTGTGTCGGGTTTGGGATTAGTTTTAAAAAAATTGTGGGATTGGGTCGGGTCTGGGATTAGGTGATACCCGACCCGATTACCCGAAACAACATACCCAAATACCCGAACTATAAACCCGATCATATACCCATGAATATTTTAACGCATCACATAACCCTTAAAATAATGCGTTCGATATTTCAATAATTAACTTTTTTTTTCTTATTTCATGTTAGTTCTTTTTAGAATGATCGATTACAAACTTCCGAATTCATTTGTAATGCCACTAGATTTATACCCCGGTGCAGAGATTCGTTTTTTTATATTTGAATACTAGCTGACTACCCGGAAGCGTCTCGGGGTTGAAATTTAATAATATTTAATATCACTTGTCGTTGAGCATTATGAGAAAGTAGTTGACAGCTATTAATTTTGTTAAAGAATTATAAAAACAATTAATGAAGTTGAAATTTTGAATAAGAGTCTTTGATTACCACAAATCACTTTCATACCGACAATTAGATATTGGATGCGACCCTAAGCTAATAAGGTATGCTAATAAGGTATTTCGCCGGAAAAAAGAGAAAAAGGATAAAAGACACATGTCAAACGGGTCGAAAGTCGCTCAACCTTCGTTGTCCGTTGAAGCATAAATTACACCAAAACTTATCAAAATCCCAACATAGATGTACTCATATTCCCAATTTCTCAATCTGTATATATGAACCTCCTACAAACATCTAACTGTAATCTATGCCTATTGACTCATCACTCAAGAAACTAACCTAAACTCCAAGTCTCCAACACCTCTTCTTTCACACTAATTATACCTACATCAGAATTACATGTATCATTCAACTTGTTAACAAAAATTACAATATAAAACTTGCTTAATGAATTTGTAATATATGTATAACAAAACCAAGTATGCGCTTAAATAGATAAATAAATAACTACTAACTCACCTCAAGCTCAACTGCCATTCCAATCTGAATAGCTGATTGAACCACCCTGACATACTTATAATCATGGCCCATCATCAACAGCCCCATCATCTTATGCATAACAATGCCACCTTATCAGCAGGCAATTAATCAATATAAGGGGCATAAGCCTCTTTATGCTTCTTGGTAGTCGACTTCTGCTCCTTCTCAATCGCCTTACTCAACGGCTCAAACCAACCCGTAAACGACGAATTCACATACGACTAATCGAGTAACCCTAAAAAAATAAAACATGTTAAACCAACAAAATCGAAAAACAATAACTGTAAAAATTACTTTAAATCGGTCAAGAGTGAAGAGAATGTTTCTTGTTCGGCATGAAAGTTAAAAACTTCGGTTGATTCTACCAAACCATTGCGACATTTAAAAATTATGTGTTTTGACCCGTTACAACATTACTTAGCCCGGATCATTAAATAGATAAATAAATAACTACTAACTCACCTCAAGCTCAACTGCCATTCCAATCTGAATAGCTGATTGAACCACCCTGACATACTTATAATCATGGCCCATCATCAACAGCCCCATCATCTTATGCATAACAATGCCACCTTATCAGCAGGCAATTAATCAATATAAGGGGCATAAGCCTCTTTATGCTTCTTGGTAGTCGACTTCTGCTCCTTCTCAATCGCCTTACTCAACGGCTCAAACCAACCCGTAAACGACGAATTCACATACGACTAATCGAGTAACCCTAAAAAAATAAAACATGTTAAACCAACAAAATCGAAAAACAATAACTGTAAAAATTACTTTAAATCGGTCAAGAGTGAAGAGAATGTTTCTTGTTCGGCATGAAAGTTAAAAACTTCGGTTGATTCTACCAAACCATTGCGACATTTAAAAATTATGTGTTTTGACTCGTTACAACATTACTTAGCCCGGATCATTACATGGTAAACCTCTTCGGTCTTCATAAAAAAATGATAATAAATACTATATGAACAAATATGTACCTTGTGAAACATATTGTCATTGGTAACATAATGATTCTAATACAGCACAAATTGTAATTCGCAATCTAGTTAAAAACACATATATATGAGGCATGAAATTAGTTGTGGTGGAGAGTTGCCAAGCTAAAGTTTGATTCAATGTCGCTGTTTATGCAAATGCATAATAAACATTGCATAGCAAAAAAATTATAAAAGCAAGAAACACCCATCGAACACTGGATTCAAAAAATTATAAAAGCAAGCAATCCTAAATAATAGACCATGTTATGCTCCGAACTAAACACGTTTAAGACGATTCCGAAAATGCGGTATCCACCACCTACCCAAAGTGTACCTATAAAAGCAAGCAACACCCAATTGAGCCACATAAACTTGAAACCATCGAAGGCCGCTGTGTCCGTGAGCATCTTTTTAACATTCCCAACTGAGAACCCTGTAGCAGCAGCACTGTCCTACTTCCACGTGTCTTTGCGATCTTCTAAACGAACATTACTCAGCCGCGTCTTGAGCTCAATCAGCTGCTGTAAGTCTATTGCAGTTTCTGGGCTGTTAGACGAGTCCCAATCCATGTCCCTAGCATACCCCCCGCCTGAACGATTCTATCATAAATTGTGCAACGTTTGTTCTTCTCCAACCTGAATATCGCTTGCCATTTTTCCATAAAGGACTCCTGCCCGAGCCAAGAATCGCACCAGAACTGTATCGTCTTATCGTTCCCTGCACAACCTGTTATAAAATTGTTAAAATTGTTCCCGGCACAATCTGTGCATTTGCAATGTACTGATGTTCTGCAACAAATAAGTTTAATGAGGTAATGCCAAAGATTTTTCTTAAATTTCCATTTCCTTATTTAATACTTCCTTCCAGTTGTGATGTAAACAGCCTCATGGCATGATTTAAAATGATTCCATTAGGATCATAGTGATTGCATGCTGCTATAACTAAGCGAACATGTAACAAAGAAGTCTATTATATTACGGCAAATTATGTTTGGTAGAGTAAAAGAAATTGAACACTTTCGAAAATGTGCCTCTGGAGCAAACTCCCTTACATGCACTAATTTTAATAGATCTGCAGTTTGTTTTAAGCATTGAAAAAATAATAACATATGTAGATAATAATAACAATAACTATAATAAGGTGTGGCACATATAAAAAAAGAACTTGAACAAACTCATACCTGAATTTCAGGCTGCACATTCTGGTTGAGTTATAACTCATGACTAAGAAAATTAGTGATAAAACTACTATAAAATACACCGATTAACTAAAGTAAACTGTAGATTAACTGTATCAAACTATCACGATACCTTAGAAGTAGCTTCCTGCTCAACAACATCACTAATCTCAGATGACGATTTCGAAGTAGATGTAGACTTCCTGTTTTCGCTCTAATTATTCACAGATCACATAACCGGGATAATTTACCTGATAATATCCATGTGCGTTGAGGCAATTATTTCTTCTTCATGAGATAACTCTACCAAAATTGGCCTTTTGTATCATGTAACAAAAGAAATTTTGAAGATATGAATGAAAAACTATGGATCGCCTATAAATTAGCCTCTCTCTATTTTACATTCGTCAATTTAATTGAATCCAAACGGTACATGGCACATAAAAAAACAATAAACAGGAGCAGGAGAAAATGAATGAAAAGCTACTTAGTATGACATTTAAAAACAATCTCGTTACTAAAAGGAATACGGTGCCGATTCTCTTCCTCGCCGTCAAACAACTCCTCCTCCTCATCCTCCTGGTTGCTGTCCATGGGAGGGCGTGGCGGCCTGATAATCGCCTCCTCCTCATCCTCAACAGGTGCAGCAGGGGGTCTAGGAAGTCCAATAATCGTCTCATCATCATTAGTAGAAGAAGTAGAAAGGAAAGGCTAGCTCTCAAGCATTAGATATATCCTAGCTTACAACTTCATTAGACTTTTCACTTGGTCAGCGAAATAAAAAATAATCAATAGAGGGTAAAAATTCGATAATTGAAAAAAAATGTAACTAAAATGTTTATATAAACATGCGTGTACTCCTAGGAAATTATAAATGACTCATCAACACTATCCTTACTGTCATACTATCAGGCAATCTTTATTACCCATATATTCAAGAAATCTTTATACATTAAAGCAGATCGCCTTATTCAAGCATTTGCCTACATCTATATAGTATATACGACATGAGGCTTCATTTAAATGCCACTACGGCAATCAGGTATGGGGTAAGAAAAAACTAAGCATTTAGGCATTATAAAAATTCTTTACAAAATAACATAAGAAGGATCACGAAAGTGATTAGCATGATCAACAAACAACCCAAAAGAAGAAAGAGGGGTCTCAATATTAGTAAGAAATTTCACAAGGAGATGTTATGGATAATAATAAATGGTACTTAACTGGGGGAGACATTAACTTAGGTTAAGAGCTTAAGATCTCAGATTTAATGCCCATGTAGAGATATTCATGACTTAAAAACTGAGAGAACACATAAAAGTCATCTTCACATTTCTTATTTTAACTAATTTCCTTTCTTTTTTTTTTCTTTTTTTTTGATAAAGGAGACAGTGCTCCGGTAAATTTTATTAAAAATAAAAAATATTTACAAACACCCAGGGCCAAGACCTAACAAAATATAACTAAACAAACCCAAGGTCAAGGCCCAAAATACAAAACAAAAAACCAGCCCTTACAATCAGCCCAATCACCATATCCTATTACCCATAATCAAGACTCTTAACCCACATAACAAACCTAATAATTCCCAACCCAATACACATCTCATAAACTCTAAAACAACAAACAATACACAAAAATCTTCCATCAAGTCTTCTGAATTCCATGCTGCACCATTGCCCTCTCAACTTCTTTCCATTCCATCTTAAAATATCTTGACCCATAAAGAAATCGTTCTTGTAAACCTTCAGCAGCATCTCAATATTCTCTGCATCAGTCAATATCTTTTTGACAAAATCATTCATATCCATAAACCAAAATTCCCTATAGCAGCAGCAGCAATCTATTTCCACAAGCCTATCAATACTTATAATCCACATATATATAAACTCTTTCCAGCAGATCCAATTCACAGCATTAACAGTATCCACACTAATCATCAAAATTAATATCCAACATAGAGAGATAGTCACCCAACCCACATTTATCCAACCCCCATAATAGCAAAGACTCAATCCTATACTAAACACAATAAACAAGTCTAGAAAAGAAATCAATAAAGTATAGGTTTTCCATCTTAGCTTAGTACTAGAAAATGCAAAAAAATATTGAGAGGAAATCAATGTCCTAAAAGCAAAGATGGAATCCAACCTTATCTCTCCATGTGTATTGCTCCCCATGAGCTCAAATAAACCTAACCACCAATCAATATACGCTGAACTGGACTTAACTTCATTATGTGAAATAAAGCCCAGCAGAACATACTCAATTAAAACCAACCTAAGAAATAAACAGAAACAAATAGAAGGCTGAAAAGCCCAGATCACTACCCATACGTATTTGATACACCTTATAACAGCATGTTCCCATAAGCATAACCCCTCCCTTCCCCTGGGCAAGTGCCCAAACACATAAACAGACTCACACCAACTGAAAACAAGGCTCAACGAGCACCATAAAAGTGCAAAGGATTGTGACCAGTGAATGGATCTAGAAAGTTTAAAATTTATGGTGGAAAATAACGTCCTAAAATCACTGATCAACTCCATCCTTATCTCTCCAGGTGTATTGCTCCCCATGAGCTCAAATAAACCTAACCACCAATCAATATACGCTGAACTGGACTTAATTTCATTATGTGAAATAAAGCCCAGCAGAAAATACACACTTAATGCCAACCTAAAATATGAACAGAAACAAAAAGAAGGCTGAAGAGCCCAGATTACTACCCATACGTATTTTGTACACCTTGTAACTGCAAGTTCCCAAAAGTATAACCCCTCCCTCCCCCTAGACAAATGCCCAAACACATAATCAGACTCACAACAACTGAAAACAAGGCTCAACGAGCACCATAAAGGTGCAAAGGTTTGTGACCAGTGAATTGACCTAGAAAATTTAAAATTTGGGGTGGAAAAAAACGTCCTAAAATCACTGGTCAACTCCATCCTTATCTCTCCATAGTTAAGGTTTCTCCTTAGCCTCCATCTTCCTATCCTCCAAACACACAACACAGATATGACCCAATTTCTGAAAAACAGAAAACGGCTCATAAGATCATTTTTAGAAACCAAAAATTTAATGCACTTTTGAAGAAACAGGAAGGTCTTATCAACCAGATGTCTACCCTGAAGTATTATAAAAGCCCTTATTCCTCCTTTGTCCCAAAAAAGATCCTCATCACCCCCCCAATTACTAAACAGACCAAACCAAGACACTGACTCAAACACCAAAAGAAGAGGGCTCAACAAGTATGTAATACATAGCAGGGTTTTATTCCATTGCCAAGATCTAAAAAAACAAAAGAAGAGAAAGGAAAATAAAGTCCTAATAGCACTGAAATAATCCAGCCTTATCACTCCAAGGGTAAAGCTTACTCCAAGCTTCCAAAAACCTAATCCCCAAACTCCAAAAGCAGAATTAGACTTATATTCAAAATAAGAATAAAAGCCTAACAGATCATTTTTAGAAAACCAAACAAATAACAAATTTTGAGATAAAAAGGAAAGCTCACAGAGCCAGATCACTACCCAAGCACATATAGAACACCTTATGACAACATTTTTCCCAGAAAAAACCCTCCCTCCCAAGACCAATCCATCCCTCCCATCCAAATAAGTTTCATAACCAGCTTTATGTTCCATTATTATCATCATTCAATATTTTAACATTCCACATCCCAGCAGCCAATAGCCCCTGATCATTCCCCTTCACCATCACATTAGATAATTTCAGACTCACAACCTCCTCCACTATGTTACAAACAACTCTAGCAGATCCTTTTTTACCATTAAACAACCTGTTATTCCTTTCCTGCCACACAAAGTATACAACAACAGCCAAAACCATCCTCTGAATACTACCCCAAACAGATTTAGTATTCCTCATTTTGCTGACAAATCCCACAATATCATCCCATTCATCAGGCACATTATCCATCTTAGCTAACACTTTAAGTCTCCACCACACATTCCTGGAAAAATCACATTTGAAAAACAAATGATTATGACTATCAACACATTTTCCACACAGACTACACTTGAAACTCTTCTCCTTTTTCCAGCCCAACATTTTATCCTGGGTAGATAATTTATACTTGAAAGCCAACCAAGTAATAAACGTATGCCTAGGAATACTAAGTTTATGCCAAACAAACTTGTGCCACTTCACAACCTCCCCTTGTTTTATCATATCTTCATAGACAGCCTTAGTAGAAAAAGGCACAACTTTCCCCTTATTGTTTAACCACCAAAAGCTATCCACTCTATCCTTATATAACAAGGGCATCACATCCTTAAAAACCTCTAGATATTTACTTTTCCATGCCTCAGGAACCAACCATCCATCTTCATTTAAAAGATCACCAACTTTCAGCTGCATATTAAAACCAGCAGCTCTAATATCCCTCCTATCAATTATATTAATAAGAGGACCCAATTTATGCCAAGCATCAAACCATGCATTAGCCAACCTTCCATCTCCCACTCTCACTACACAATGCTTCCTTAATAAATTTCTACAACCTAAGAGCTGCTTCCAAGTCCAAGAATCTGAATTAGATTCTCCAACCTCCCAAAAATTACAACTCTTAAGTTTATAAGCATGTATCCAAGAAGCCCACAAAGAGTTCTTATTATTCATAATCCTCCAAATATGTTTAGCCATTAAAGCCAGATTCCTCTCCTTCAAACATGAAATACCCAATCCTCCCTGATTCTTCTTCAAACACAACTCCTCCCAGCTAACTTTAGCACTACCTTGCTTATATTCTCCTTGACACCAAAGAAACCCTCTGCACAATCTAATCACATCATCATTAACATTTTCAGGCAATATAAAAAGAGAAGCCCAGTACACTGTTAATGAAGAGAGAATAGACTTCAGCAATTGATCCCTACCCCCATATGACAAAAACTGGTTTTTCCAATCAGCAATCCTTTTCTTAACCTTATCCACCAACATGCCACAATCCTTCTGATAAAGTTTCTTAGAAGACAAAGGTATTCCCAAATATTTTAAAGGGAGAGAACCTTCTTTGAATGATAAAACTTGCAATATTCTACCCTTTACCTCTTCCTCAACATTACCAAAAATAATCTCACTCTTGTTCATATTTGGCCTGAGCCCTGAACACCTTCCAAATTCATCAAGAGCACTTTTAACCACCCTGGCAGAATCCACCTGATCACTACAAAATAAGAAGAGATCATCTGCAAAACATAAATGAGTAAGTTTCAGCTTATCACACTTCCAATGGTACTTAAAACCCTCAGCCTCATTAATCTTTCGGATTAACATTAGATTCAGGATTTCCATCACAAGAGTAAACAGATAAGGAGATATAGGGTCCCCCTGTCTTAGCCCTTTCTCTCCTTTAAAATGCCCAAACAGCTTACCATGCAAATTTACAGAATAAGAGACAGTTCTGAGACAAGTCATAACCCACCCAATAAATTTGCTAGGAAATCCAAAGTGAACCAGACTGCTTTCCAGAAAAGAATGATCAACAGAATCATATGCTTTCTGTAAATCCACCTTAATAGCAATTCTAGGACAACCCCTTATCCAATCATACCCCTTAACAAGTTCCTGAGCTAATAAAATGTTGTCACAAATCAGCTTACCAGGAACAAAAGCACTCTGCACATTGTCAACAAGACTGCCGAAAACTTTCATTAATCTGTTACATAACACCTTACTAATGCACTTGTAAATAACATTACAACATGCTATAGGTCTAAATTCATTAACAACACTTGGTGATTTCACCTTAGGGATCAAGGAAATAGTAGTTGCATTAATCTGTGCCAAAATCTTACAATTATCAAAAAATTCTTGAACAGCTTCACAAATCTCCTCTCCAATAATACCCCAAGAAGCCTTATAGAATTTTGCAGAGTATCCATCAGGCCCAGGAGCCTTGTTATCATCAATTTGAAACATAGCCATCCTAACTTCCTCTTTAGTCACACTTTGCACCAAGCTATCAGATTCAGAGATAGATAGCTTCCTAATAAACAGATTGTCCTCATGATTCAAAGGCTCCACAATATCCCTTTTCCCCATCATTCCCATGAAAAAACTTACAAAAGCATTCCCCACATTTTCATTAGAGTAAACGTTTCCCTTACCATCTTCAATTTGAGAAACTTTATTATAAGATTGCCTCTGTTTGACAGAATGAAAGAAAAATTTGTTATTCTTATCCCCAACCTGCAACCAATGAACCTTGGACTTCTGTTTCAAAAAACATTCCTCATCAATCACAGCTTCATTATAAGCATCCAAATAAACTCTTTCTTCACTCCTCAAATCAACACTATCAGGATTTTTAGACACCTCCTCCTGAATTCTTTCCAATTCAACTTTCAAAACCTCCACTCTCTTAAACAAATTCCCTTGTTGATGGTTAAGCTTCCTAAGATGCTTTTTGAGTTCCTTCAACTTACTAACCACTCTAAACATTTTACACCCCACAAAAGTCTTCCTCCATCCCTCTTCCACAATAGGAAGAAACTCTTGCTTATTAACCAGATAATTCCAGAATTTAAATTGTTTTGAATAACCAGAAGACTTCTTCAGACAAGAAACCAATACAGGGGAATGATCAGATGAATAATAAGGAAGAAACTTGGCCCTCATATTAGGAAAATTATCCCCAAACTTCAAATTACCCATGGCTCTATCCAATTTTTCCATAATCCCATCAACCCTTCCAGGTTTTTGATTCCATGTATAAAATAATCCAGAACTAGGAATGTCATAAACCTTTAATCTCTCAACACAATCTCTGAATTCCTCCAAGCCATAAATTGAGGTGGCAACCTCACAACTTTTCTCCCCAGGATCCAGAATAGCATTGAAATCCCCTAACAGTAACCAAGGATTATCCTGAATACATTCAGCATGTTTTAATAAATTATTCCAAAGATCTCTTCTTCCCACAACATTAGTAACCCCATAAATGAAAGAGCAAAAGAACTTTTCATCACTACCAAAAGGGCAGACTATACAATGTATAACCTGCTCAGCTTTCTGCAACACTATCACATCCACTATTCTAGAATCCCATCCCACATTAATTCTAACCCAACTAGGACAACAATCCACATTATTGACCCATTCCCAGTTACCCATAATACCTTTACAAGCATTATCAATATTCATTTTATTAACTCTAGTCTCCACTAAACCAACCAAACCAACCTTATTCTCCTTTATAATTTTAGAAATCTGCCTTTGCTTAGAGGTAGTAGACATACCCCTAACATTCCACATCATGTAATTAAGCTTCATTAAAAACCTTTTCAATTCCAGAAGCATCCTTCATACCCGAAGAACCTTCCCCATTGTTAACCAAAGAGTCTTCACCTTGCATACTAGTTGTCTCAACACTCTTACCCTTCCTTTCAGCATCTAACAGATTAGTAAACATAAGTCTGTCCCATTGTTCAAAAAACACTTTTACCTGTCCAATATTCCATTTTCTCATAATCTCATTAGAAGGACAGGTTTTGGTCAAAACATAATGAGCCACCTCATTAAACTGGGCATCATTCATCTTAAAATACCCAGATTTAATATTCACATTAGTATCAATCTGACATTTGTTACCAGAATCAACCTCCATATTCACTGTTTTCTCAGACCCCCCCTCATTCCTAACTCCAGAGTCTTTTTCAGAAATTTTAATATTTGAATTACCCCCACTACTCTTATCACCAGCTGCCCCCTGCTTCTTACCAGAAATACTCCCCTCAACACTCATCTTCTTCTGCTCAATTCCCTCTCCACAGTCCCCACTCAATTCCTCCCTTAACACAGCAAAAGTGTTTTTTAAATCAACACTATTCCCATCACCCTTATTCAAATCATTTTTATTCACCCATTTCTTAATAGCAGGACCCCTACTTTCCTTCTTAACTCCCTCCTTTTTATTCCCCTCAATACTCCCACTACCATTCCCTTGCCCAGAAGACCCATTACTTTTATAACCACCCCCAAACTTGTTTCCAAACCTATTACCACCCACTCTAAAACTATTATTATTATTATTATTATTATTATTATTATTATTATCATTATTATTATTATTATTATTATTATTATAAGACCTACCCCCCTTGCCACTTCCATTCCCACCATTCAACCCATTATTATACCCATCATTACTATTCTTATTATTATTATGAATAACTTTATTACCCCTGCCCATAGTAAGAAAACCATCATTATTAATACCTGACACAGGAAGCTCATTCTCACCAGCTCTGTAAAGCTCAGAAAGTAACTGATGAGTTTTCTGAGCCACCTCATCCTCAGACAACTCCTTCTTGCTACAGGACTGATAATCATGACCAAACACTTTGCAAGCAGAACACCTTCTGACTTTCACCTGATATTCAACCTTTAATTTCTTAATAAAAGCAGGACGACCAGCATCTTCAGGATAGTAAGCATTAACATAATCAGATAAATTCTTATCAGCCTTTATATCAACAAGAACCCTTGCAAACCCTGCTCTACCCTCCTTCTTACCACATCTGATAGCTGTAATTCTGTCCAGCATCAGTGGGTTACCAAGGCAACTGACCATACTACTAATACTCTCTTGGTTCCACAGTTCCATAGGCATATCCGGAATAGTCACCCAAACAGGTCTAGAAGTCGGCTCATCTTTCTCAACAGTTAAACCCACCTCCCATTTTTTAAGGCACAAAGGAATATCATTAATAAGCCAAGGACCCTTATCAATAGCATCAAACATTCCCACTTCATTCTTAAATTTAAAGAAAAACACACCATTTCCATTAGAAGAAATCTCCAATAATCCAAATTTCCTCCACATTCTAAACAGATGATACCTAACCATCCCAATAGATAAACTCTGCCCCACAAAATACCCATAAAGATAGTTCTTATAAGCTACCTTAGCTTCCACAAGTTTATCCGGCTTTATGACAGCCACAGTTTCACCAATATCCAATACCTTAGGAGGGTAATAAGTAACTTTAGTAGACAATACCTCATTCACCTGGCCCTTAGTGATATCAGCAAAAGAAGCAGTCTGAACAGGCATAGCAGGGCTCTTATCTTCAGCAGTGGCAGCAGTAAACACCACATTATCTTTTACTCCCACAGTCTCCAGCAAGGACTTAGGCAAAGGTTTCAGTTTACTAATAAAAGGCAAGTCTTCTTTAGTAACCTTATAAGATCCCATTTCATCAGATTTCTCTATAATAAGCTTCTTCATAGAAGGGCTCTTAATGACACCCCTCCAAGGCAGTCTAAACTTGGGTTCAACCTTCTTAACAGACTCCTCATCCCCCTCCATCATGTCAGTATTTTCAACAACCTCTTTCAGCTTCTTAGTAACTTTGTTCTTTTCCAACTCCTTACTAAGAAGTTCAGTCTTACCACCTAACATAATAGAACCCTCATCATCTACCACAGTTCCTCCCCCAGACCCTGGTTTATAATCAAACTGCATAGAATTAGTAGATAGCTTGAACCTAAGATTACTACCTCTATCCACCACAGCCTTCTTTCCAATCTTCAACTTAACAGATCCCACTAATCCATTCCCATCCATATCAGTTTTAAAAACCTCCTTAGCAACCATTCCATCAGGTAAAACCTCCACACTATTGCACTTGCCATCTTCCACACTAGTCTTAACAAAAACATCCTCTCCCCACATAGTCTTCCTAGTTTTCACAACAACCCCTTCATTTCTAATAGATCTCTTCTTTCTCTTATCCATGAACACAAATTTAGCCTCTAATCCAGTATCAAACACATTACAATCAGGAGATAACTGTGGAAATCTTACCCCCTTACCATCCACTTTAAGCATACCATCACTATCAATAGTCTTATGCCCAATGAAATCTCCATACATCTTACTGCCCAGAAAATTAGCAATAACCCTCAGTATATACCCATACTGCCCAGACAACTTCTCAACAAAACCCAACTCCCTACCCTTAATCTCAATATTAACCAGAGAATTGACCAGATCAAATTCCCCAAACCCAGCCAGCTTAATCAGTTCCAATTGTTCAGTGATTAACCTATGTCTCCAATTATCCCCAAAAACTGTTTTCAGAAAACCCACAACCATAGGACTAAATACCAGAGAATCACTACGACCAGACGAAGACTTACTCAGAATTACCTGTTTATCCACCATAGCAGTATCAGCAGCAGAACCATCTTCTGCATCTAAAATCTCAATATCAGCATCAACAGACTTCAAAATATCCGGAGGAACAGAAGGAGGGGGCTCCGAATCGGGAACCCTAGCAGAAACCATAGCAATAGAGAAACAAAAACCCGTGCACTGTGAAGATTCCGGCTTCTAGAAAGAAGTCGGAACAGTGAAACACGATGAAACGAAGAAGAAAGGGTTACAAAAACACCGGAGAAGAAAAACGGAGAAGAAAACCACTGGATCGCCTAGAATCGCCCAACCCAGAGAGAAAACCCTATAGCTTCGTAGCTTTAACTAATTTCCTTTCAGTGTACCAGCTACCAAGGACTCTTAGATCAGTAAACATTTTTAATTTTCACTAATTTCCTTTCAGTGTTATAGGCTTATAGGTAGTCAAAGCTGGTCTCCATTTATCCAACTTAATTCTTAGATTATCCAATTGCTAAATGAGCGCAACGTAACTGCCACCTAATACAAAAATGACCAAACAAATGCATGCCAAACATAATTTATTCGCTAAACTTACACAGGATCACAGAGGTTAAATCCTGACACAACTAAACCTTATTTTTCAGCTATCATTTTCCTGATCTCATTAAGTCACGTGAACTTTTAAACTTAAAAAAAATTAAGAAAACAATCGTCACATTCGGCGCCAAATTGTGGAAAGCCCCGACTGCAATCAACTTAACCTTCTCAAGACCTTGTACTCTCACAGTTGTTGATATTTGTTTTCTATATCAAAATTATAGAAAATCAGTCAACGTTCGCAGATTAAACGATTTGAAGCGAGTATCAAAGTATAAAAAGCAAAAGAAAATCAGCAAAAAAAAAAAAAAACACACTTTATGTTTAAGGTCA
The DNA here is from genome assembly GCA_028751855.1 of Ambrosia trifida. Classification (NCBI taxonomy): domain Eukaryota; kingdom Viridiplantae; phylum Streptophyta; class Magnoliopsida; order Asterales; family Asteraceae; genus Ambrosia; species Ambrosia trifida. Next base: position 154,404,388 of record CM054123.1, read on the forward strand.
CCATATAGATTTTCCATAATTCATATCTTTATACCTGCTTAATGATGCATTGGCATACATATTTAGCCCCTCAAAGAAAGCTAAGATATAAAACGTATCTCGAGATCATACTCAGTTCAAAATCCAAGTCATGTGAATATAAGCTCTACACTTTCATGCTGTCGACCTTAACAACAGAGGAGCTCTGTAAACAATATGTAATCAAACTAACTAATAAACAAAAAACAAACAAAAGAAACTTATATTAAACAAAATTAATAAAAGAAAAGCTCACCAAGCCACATAGGGCTAATCTCTGAAAATCAGCCACAAATAACAGAGGATATGTTTCCAGGTTAGTTATAAGGTAATAGTGGTGGCTGAGGGAGTGAAGCGTGGCTACTGTTAATGTAGAAAGTGTTCTAGGATGGCTCCATGGATTGTGAGGAATAATGGAGGAGATGAACAGAAGGTTGTCGATAGGATCGTCTTGGGTTCTGTTGTAAAGAAGGAAATTAGGGTTTGGAGAGAGAGGCACGATGAGATAATGAGAATGAGAAGAGGCGGATGAAATTTTAGGGTTTTTTAGGTTATTGGGTTTTTTTGTTAAATAAGGAAACACTTCAAAAACCTCAAAAAACATCTATTATTAAGCCACTTGGCACAAAAAAGTGGAGATTGAGGCCTCCATTGGACGCCACGTCAGCAAAACCATTTTCTTTTATATATATTAATAGATGATAACTTATGGCAGAGATTTGTTTAAAATAATAATAATAATAATAATAATAATAATATATTTTATTATGTCATATTAGATATTTCAACCCGGGACGCTCCCGGGATAAAAACTAGTGTTATAAATATATTATATTAATGTGGTTATCACCTACTAAATTAGATTAGCTTATTCTCCAAGTTTTGTACTCCTATATATACCCTCATTGTATCTCCTTGTAAAGACAACATAATTAATGAAATTCTAGATCTCTCTCCCTATTCTTGTTCTCATATTATTTTGCTATAAGGCTAGTTTCACAACACGTTATCAGCACGACTTGCTTTCTGAAGTTGGATCGTATTAGCGTAAGAGTTGTTGCTTCATGAGGACAAACGTAAATTCATTGGTCCCTTGGTACCTTCTTTTACATTCATTATCCTATATATTAATATATGGATGGGCATGAATAGTGCTTTTTTTATTCTTCTTTAGCTGTTTTAATTGTATTTATATTATAGCTTATAAATCTGAAGCAAAAAATGTTTCCAGACCAATTGGTTAGGCTATTGGTTTGTTATGAAATGTGCCGGGTTCGAGACTGGGCATCAGCTTTTATTATTTTCCATCGTTTTTGTATTTTTTTTTTTGCTGAATAGTTAATGGCATCTAAGTAAATTCTTAGTTTCTTCAAGGGTATACCTGTCATTTGTTGACATACAAGAGCAGATTGCATCTTTGTCTCTCATTTGCTTCCACCTCTCTCTCTCTCTCTCTCTCTCTCTCTCTCTCTCTCTCTCTCATTTGCTCAACACCTCTTAACCCATCGGCACCATCCGTCAGACCACCGCTGTATAGAAACTCACACCACCCACATGCGTCTACCATAGAGAAAGACAGTAACAACGCGTGAGATGGAAAAGGGGAACCGCTGGTGGTTCCTGAATCACCGTTCACCGGCGCGTGGACCATCTGAAGGCAACAACGGTGGATCTGGTAGGGGAGGGTATTTCGGCCAAAGTATGATCAGTTCGTTTAGTGTTGATTGGTATAGATTGATTATTTTTTTGCTTTAGGGTTTTTAACTTATTTTTCTTTTTTGATTCTTTGTTCTCAGGTGGCCGGTTTGTTGAAGGTAGGTTATTCTTCTTTGATCTGGGATGGTTTTCGTTCTCTGCATGTTGCTAAAAATTGAAGGTTATATTTTGGTTTAGGTGGTTGAATTTTTTCGGTGTTAGACGGTGGCGATGGTGTCCGTTTCCTTGATCATTGACGCCCACGCCGCCTCTTCACGCCATTAAGATATTTATGGGTGACCAATGGTCTCACCACATGGTGTCCGGTCAGTGGTCGGCGTGGTGGTAGTAAGCGAATTTATTTCACTCTTATGATTATGATTATTACTATTAGGGTTTTATTGAATCTTGTGATATGGAATTGTTATTACCGTAGAAATTGAGTGTATCCCATATTGGTTGAATAATAAATTTTGAATTGGTCAATGATTACTCAAACTCCATCGATTACTTAGAAATCATTGAATTCAGAATTCAATTTTTTATTAAGTTTTTCAATCATTTCAATTGAATTACTTATTCAATACAGAATCTGTTTTAGTTGTGAATATATACAACAAATGAGTGATGTTCTACACACAGAAGATACATATGTTTGAAAAATCACACACGATCTCTGACAAATTCAGTTTTTTTAAATAATTTTATGTTTGAGGAGGTAATTTATGTTTAGTTTCGAACTATTAAGATTTGAATATATACATGACAGGATATAAAAATTGGAACAAACAAGTGCCAAAAGTATTTTTGTTACTTTATGTTGAGTTTAATCACCTTTGTTTCTGCATTTTACAAATGTTTTGCACTGATGATACCGTTTGGTTGGTGATTTTGGCTATTTAGGAAAATCTTGTGGCTTTAAAGCGAAATTATGGTCGTGAAATCTGTGTACTCAAGACAGCTCTAGCAATAATGTATCAGGTTTACCTATCTGTTAATTTTCAATTTTGTCAGTTGGTTGGTCTTGTGGGTTTGCAAACCAGATTTCTTTGCTGCTATGTGTTTAAGATTACTGGTTACAGTCGATAACAATGACGCCTTGCTTATCTGAGAGACGTGGCGGTAGTCATCGTGCACACCTATTCCCCAGCGCCTACGCCGCCCGTTTCTCTGTTGCTTTAAGCGTTAGCGATTGTAATAGGCGTTGATGCCTTGGTTATCTTCTGTTCAGGTTTTAACATAAACAATTGGTTGGCCATCCTGGATTTGGAGTTTGTCAATGATGATGACTTGGGTTCATCTGAGATGTTATAGACACGTCGTTGCTGACGGTTAATCTATCCCGTCTTTGGCGATGATGGTGGTGGTCAGTGTTTAAATTATCCTCTGTATTAGTTTTCAAACTTGCTTAACAGTTTCACTGGCATTCTTGTAATTTTTGAGCTTTTGTTGGGGCGGTCCGGCAATTATGTTTCTATGTGGGTAGACAAATCGTCTCCTCTATTGAATCTGTTTTTAAACAACATGAAAGGGGCTGTGATGACACCTAAGCCGCTATTCGGCATGGCAATATATGAGGATGGCAGGTTGTCTACATTCCTGCAACCTCTGTTGCAGCCAATTGCTTTTACATAGGCAGGTCTGAGTCTGTTTGAATGTGAATGTAATGAGACTGATTATACATTACTTTATTTAATAATTTTCAAGCTTTTGTGGGTTTTGCTCGGAGACATGGGAGTTGCTAAATCATCTCCCCCTTTGGGATTCATCAAAGGCCAGTTTCTAGAATCTTATGTTACTTTCTTCACTGTCTCAATTTCTTTTTTTGGCGTTGACCTCTTAGGGTTTGAATTTGATTATCGGTTAATTTTTTTGGTTGCTTCTATCCGTGTCGATTTCACTAATGCGGTACCATTTTTCCCCGCTTGAATACTATCTATAATATAACAAGTTTACCAACAGAAGCTTTGTTCTATTCATCTACAACCGACATGTTTTAAGATGAAGTTTCATCAAAATAGGTTGACTAAAGAAACCCCTTTGGCTTATTTATTTGTGAACTTCCATGAATAGTGCTTTTATCATCTCTGCTGTTGATAACATTATATATATATTGTTTAGCTTAAATATGTTACCAATAAATGTTCCAGTACAGATTTTGTGGTTGTTTTGTGTTAGCCAATTTGCTTGGGTTCGAGGCTTGCAAACGGGCCGATTTTTTGGGTCTGAAAATTTTAACTTTCTTTGTCTCTTTATACTGATTTGTTTCTCTGGGCTTTTAGCAGTTGTTATAGACGACTGAACTCTTCAGCCGTTGTCAAACCAGTTTAATACATCATAAAATAGCCTGTTTATGCCCGCTGCCTTTTAACTACTTACAGAACTGTAATATTCTAAAACCTGAAATACATTACCGCCAATTTGTGCGTACATATGCAAACACTTTAGTGTCTGCAACAGTTACAAAAATGTTTGTAATTAGGTACCTATGTGACTAAATGTTTAGAATTCTACACAAATCAATTAATTATTTCCTATTTTGGTCGCAGTTAAGGATTGATACAAGTGTTCGATTACGCACAAAGCTGGAGCCTATTTATATTTAGGCACCTATCTCACTGGCTTTATGCATTCAGCTGAATTAACTTGAACAACAATTTGAGAACACTTTTGCAAATTCACACTTTAGGATGGCTTCGTATATCCATTTTTACAAAAAAAAAGGTTAGATTGTTCAAAAGGTTAAACACCTTTTCCTTTTTTTACTGTTTAATCCACTCTTTTCGCTTATTTTGGCTTTTCTTATGAATTTGAGGTCTGATTTATATACAAATTAGTGCTTTAGGTTTGTGCCATGTGAATGTATTGGATATTATATGATGCACTGCACATGAGCAAGTGCTGTTTATAACCGAAATTGACTATTCTTACATATGTGACCAACTATCTAAGATATTTAGGAGTTTAATTAACGAAAATATTTGTTCAACTTTTGGTTTTAAAATTCCTGCATATGGGGAGTCAATTGGTTGTCCAAAATCAATGTAATTAGAATGTGTTCTTATATCTATATGCCTATATTTCAGGTGACACAACAAACTCTGGCAAAAGACCAACTCCAGACATCTAAATGGCTACCCAGAAAGAAGTATGTTTTTTCCATGTCAGGAAACATGTTTTGTTATAACTACTAACACAATAGTTTTTGTTATAACTACCAACACATGTTGTGTTGACTAGGTTATGTATCAATTTTTTAGACTTTTGTTCTATGTATGAAAAATGTATGTTAAATATGTTACTAACAAACATAACTGTGCAACAAAGTTTATAACAATCGCGCAACGCGCGATACCGAATACCCACTAGTTTATTTAAAATGGTTCTAGATTTAAAACAGTTACTGTTATTGTTTCAAATTGATTGATCTACTTTCTTAACTGACAAAAGATACTAGTTGCTCGATTCGCATTAATTGTTCTTTTAGCCCCTTATCTTAAATTAATATTTCAATTTGCGTTTCTATTATATTAAGTTTTTACAAATTTATGGTACTTTATATGATATAACATCTTGATTTTACTTAAATACTTTCTTTCAATTGGCATTTAGATTCTCCAAACAAGTCTAATTATATTAATTACCTATTACACTATATTGGTAATCGACCAGTTGCCGACCCGTGAAGCTCTTTTGCAAAGGAATGTGTTTCTAGGCAATATCACTATATTAATTACCTATTACACCATCTCCTTGCCTATGTTCTCTTTGGTACAGGAGATGACTTTGGAGCTTGGGCGGTCTGATGAAAAGTGGAGGGGGGAAATTATTAAGAGGTATCTTGATGGTGACATGTTGGGTCATTTGGAAGGAACGTAATAAGAAAGTTTTCCAAAACTCGACCCCTCGGGTGGCTGACATGGTGGCTATGGTGAAGGTTTTTTCTTATTTTTTGTTTAAACATAGGACTAGACATAAAGATGTGGATTGGAATGATTGGGTAAAGTACCCGTTGTTTTGTTTGTAGTTGTGCGGTGGTCCTCGCTTTGAGATCTTGCCATTTTCAATGAAATTTTATGTTAAAAAAAAAACTATATTGGTATTTAGTAATTTATTCATTATATTGGTTCTATGATAACTTCACCGTATGTAATTTCTTGACACACAATCTTGGATATTGCTGGCATGATTTTTCGAGTTCTTTTCATGTTTAGATTCGTGTCATATTTGAGATTCTGTTATTGGGATTTGTAAATCTTTCATAATTTTGGCCTATTGCTTTGGCGAAACCACCTACGGAATTGATAAGATCAAGTTATCAATCATATTATTTTTTCATGATAGTTATGGATGTGTGTTTTTATATGTGTACAAGATTTGCATACTTGAATATTTTTAAGTGGCTTACTCTTAATATGGTACATATACATTATATTTGATACACTTGGAAGATTTAATTATATAATCGCATCTATATTAGTTATAGATAATTGTTATGTTTGAATTTGTACGCATGATCTCTAACTTTATTTGTTTTACATAATTTATTATTTACCATGATACTTGTCGATAATATGGTGTCATTGCTTTTGTTTAATGAAAAGTTGGAACTTTACACAACATGATTTGTTAAATCAGTTAAGATTCTACTATGAATTTCATATGCATGCGTATATAACTCGATTGGTATGATTGTATGATGCATTTCATTATATATCATTTTTTTACATATCAACAATGTTTTGAAAGTCACTTAGTTGATATTGATAAATAGAGAATGATGTATACTAGTTCTAATGGAAAATGATCACTATTCCTGTTACATATGATTTGTTTCATTATGAGTATAGATATGGTTAGAAATGAAACCGAGTGTTATGCTCCCTAAATCTCATTATTCATTTATAAAAGGTCGTTAATTATTAGACCAATAAACATGACTCAGTCATGTAATTACTTCTCTAACTTATATCATGTGATAGGAAGATTAATTATAAGGAAAAATCGGATAAATTTTTTCCATCTCATGAGATATGCTCCTGAAGTAGCAATATCATTAAAGGATATGAAATGTTTGAAATTATTTTTATCAGTATGTCATATAGCATAATGAAAAACCATGAAACGTGTTTGGTTTTACTAATATATATGAAGTGAATATATATTGATCATTGTGATCATGGAAATCATTGAAAATGTTGTAATGATGGTCATACAAATATTGATATCGGTCTTCAAAAATGCAACGATGATCATGTTAATAACGAGATTGACCACCACATGTGGCAAATAAAAGGAGTGATTATATAACATGATAGTTTGAACTTTGAAGTTATGATACATTCTCTTATATCTTATGTTTTGTATTACATACGAGCAAGTAATACATATCCAATCATAAACCAAAAGTTTATGGATCATAATTATTTAATTCGTTGGCATGACCGGTTAGACCACGCCGAGTCAATGATGATGTGAACATAAGGAAGAACTTAATGATTCTTCAATCTGATACATAGCATGTAATGTTTGATCTTAAGAAAAATTATATATTTGCTACTTAAAGTAGGGTGAGTATCACTATATATTTTGGAATTGATTAAAGGATACGTATATCCTAACGTGATACCATTTAGTATTTAAAATCGATGCATCGTCTAAATGGTTATCAAGTTCGCAACATGAAGTTTGCATGATTTATGGCTTAGCTAATAAGATATTAAGCACATTATTCCAAAATGGCATATTTGGTGAATTCAATTCCTAAGTATCGAAATACTAGTAGCTTATGTTCATACACATATGCTTTTGTTGAGACGATCACTAAACGTCTACTATTGATTGCAACGTCAATGATAATGATAGCAAAAGTTCATGTTTATATTTGAGTAATCGTGATTTTACATGCAGTAACATTTATTCACATCAAGCCAATACGTGGTAATAGTTTCTCCCCATTATAGCTGGTTTTTGGTCAGAAACCAAATATTGTCCATCTAATATTTTTCGTTGTGCGACATATATTGAAATTGATCCACCATGATGTTCAAAGATGGGACCTTAAAATGTGATTGGGAATATATGATGATTTATAGAGCCTTAAATAATATATTTATTTACATCTCAATTAATTGATATCCATCTCAATGGATTAACATTTCCAACATCAGGGGGAGATAAAAGGCAGTTGGAAATGGAAATGAGTTAGAATGAAATTGTGATACCCCGCATTTTCAGGTTAACACTTTTTACTGAACTCTAGTTAACTTGCATATTCACAATGATCAAATACTTAACTAGGGTTAGTTAAGTAGGCTTAACATATGTTAGATGCTATTAACATATGTTATAAGTAGGAAAAACCTTGGTTTGTCACACACACGAGTCCTGCATCCCGAACGCTGGTGATTAATCTGGCAAGCATAATAATAAGCACAATAGAATTCTGAGGGACGTAGTGTTACATGTTTGTGTGGAGTACATGCTTATGTGAATTATCGCTTGACTAAGAATTTATATGTAAACCATGCAAGTTACGTGAACCTTATGATTGATATGTTATGAAATAATAAAAACAATAGTTTTTATGCAATTTAGGGTGATAAATATCATCGGGCCCGGTATTGGACTAGAACATGACTAACGGGTCCAGTTAATGGACTAAAAGGGGCCCTAATACCTAATTGCTTGGGGAACAAGCCAAGCCCTCTTATAATTAGGAGACAAAAAAAAATAAAACCCTACCCCTTCCTCCCTTGTTGCGCCGTGAACCCACCCCCACCCCCTTCCCATTGATTTTCAACAAACATCAATCCTACTCATTCCTTCAAGCTAGTTGTGGTGCAATCTTTAGGCTTTGAGGACTTTTGCTTTGAAAGGTATAATCTTTACATATATTATGATGGTTATTAATGATTAAAAAGTTTAAAAATCATAAGGCATGCATACATATAAATCGCATAACACATGTTAGTAGGAGTTCTTGAATGTTCATTGTGTATTGATGATGATGATGATGATGGTTGTTAGTAATCATAATTAGGGTTTTTACATGATTATATATGTGTTTAATCAGAATAATATGAGTTATGCATGTATTAGAGATTTTTATGTATGATTAGGGTTTGCGATTAACTTGGGGAGCAAGTTTCAGTTTCTGGCAGATTCATTAGGGTGTTTTGTAGGGGCTGTATCTTGATGTTAAATTGATTGTTTTGGTCGATTCTTTGCATGAATGGATTGTACATGGTCTTAGCTTTTTAGAATGGGCAAAATCATCTGATTTGGATGTCGTTTGATATGTTTTTGGAATTTTATTTGATTAAAGGTCATATCAGAATTTCGGAGTTATAAATTGAGTCAACTTTAAACGGGTATAACTCAAATTTTACAAATTAAGTTATGAAATTTTGACAGGAGGTCAATATTGGAAAATTTTGGCTTTTCCAAGTGGATTCACCTCGTTTGGGTGAATACACAATTTTTGGGAATTTTTCTACTAAACTGACCTATTGTGGAAAGTTTCTGGACATAGCTGTGTTGTATGAATTTTAATAATTTTTGTGTTTAGTTTTAGGACAAAAAAAAATATGGGTTATTAAATAAATCCCAAAGAATATTCAGTAAACATTTGGGAGTTTAATTCATAGATTTGGTATTTTAAATAAATTAGTTTTCGTGGCGCACAATCTGTCCTAAAAACGCAGATTGTGTATTATGTATTTATGTGACTATTTGGGCTCTTATGTGATATGTATTTGACATGAACACTTATATGAATACTTATAGGAGATGTGTATAAGGTATAAAACTGACAATAATCATTATGATCACCAACGGGATACGTAGGACTTACTTGTGCATGTAGAGTCACTAGGCGTCATTACACGATTTGGAACTTTAGAAGTTTCGGACAATCAAGTTGCATGATGTGTTGATATGCACATATACTCACCTAGTGGCACTTGTAATAGGGAGTCGGTAGCTCATTACTGTTTGAGGGATTTGGATCATTCGCGTGCAACCTAAGGTGAGTTTCACTATTCTTTTCTCAAAAGCATGCGTCTCGGGTTTGAGACAACTTACAAAACGTTTTCTAGTCCGGTTTGGGACTACTTTTACATCTCGGGTTATGAGATGCTTTGACTCCTTGCGTGGGTCGGGTTTTGACTCCTTGTGTGGGTCGGTTTTACGATTCCTTGTGTGGATCGGGTTTTTGATCAGTTTAAAACTTATTGGTCCTTTGTAAACTAAACACTCTATCATTTGGAAAGTCCTTGCATATTATTGGGTTAATCGCTGGAGGCGAGCGGGGTATTAGTTGATAGCGCTATTAGGTTGTGCAGCAACCTCATGTCTGAGGTGCTTGAGGCACGGGCATGAACTTCTGACCACAATTGAGAACTGGTGTTGATAGACACCAGTTATTAAGGCAAATTACTATTTTACTGAAGGTGTCCCAATAATCCTGTTTAGTTACATTGAGTGGGCTAGCTACCCCTAACACGCTTAAACTGATAACTCTTGAACATTTTGGTCTGGAGGACCTACGCTTTTACTTGGTTACGTGGTTTTGGAAACCAGCGCATTTACTTACTCATTTTCTTTACTTAGTGAACTCACCAACAGTGTTTGTTGACCCACGATTTACATGCTTTTACAGGTAGTTAGCTTTCGGTGCCAGGATTAGAAAGCACTGCACACTTCACTGCATTTGGGGTCTTGGGCATACACCTAAATTATATATCATGCTTTTATATTTTCTTTCATATAGTCTTAATCTGGGTGCGTTGTTTTGCGCATGGTTTTTAAAAGGTTTAAATTTGGTTTACGCTTCCGCAGCTTAACTAAACTTGGATTTTGAAAACGAACTAAATGGTTTGGGCATTTAGAGTTCGTTCATATGACTTATGGCTATGGGATCCTGGTATGACATGCGCCTCGCGGTATAAACCCCACAGTGGAAATTTGAGGGTGCGACAGATTGGTATCAGAGCCATTGGTTATAGTGAACTAGGACTGCATGTTGAGTCTAGTCTATAATCATCATAGCATAAGTACACTCACAACTTAAGTGCACAACTAGCTTTTAGCTACGTATATCTACAACATATGATTTCAGGAGGTATGTTATCTTCTAGTTCTTGACCTAATTCTGAATACGTCAATGGTGGGAACCCAGGGTTACACCAGGTGACGCATTACTGGGAGTAGTATCCTAACAAACCTCCTGGATGAGGAAACAACAATAGTACAAGGGAGGGAGCCCTTGCGAGCATTGTGGCGCACGTACACAGGAAGCTCCACGATGCGCGTGACGTGGTACCATTAAATCGAATCAACTGTGAAAAAAAAATTCAAATACTAAGACTTATCCTTTTTCTCTGAGCAAGGAGACAATTAGTTCCTGTTCCTTGTCGCTTGATATTCCTTACTCTCATTTTGAAACTCAGACGAGACTGGGTTACACATATAGAATTTATTTCTTACTTTAGTACCTTACGCCTAGTATGAGTGGGCGAACGTATGACTGCATATCCCTGTTACCCATAAGTATATGGTAGATTCATGGGAACACATTAGATCGGGGCTTATTACACACACTTTTGGGGAGTTACGTAAGGCATGCGATGCAGTGCAACATCTCAAAGGAAGACGAAACCTACCAGTGACTGACAGTCATGATGGGAGAAACGAATGGTGCTGTTGACCATTGAGCTGACTTACACAGGACCGGAGAAGGAGACTGTACGTGATGAGAACAATATAACACTGACATCACGAAAGAGGAAGGATAAGGGATGGAAAGGGAACCTGAGCAGGACGAACACATGGAAAGTGAGGATGAAGGCTCTACTATCTAGACAGAGCATGGCGACGATTGGCTCTTAGCTTTTCTTACCTATCTTTTCTTTCATTTCCCTTTGCTAACTTAGATAAGACTGAGTTCTTATGATCAACGATAGGGTGGTTGAGCCCCTCGCATCTTTCCAAGCTAGTAAAGATCTATTTTGCTAAATCATTCCTTTCCCCTGACTTCCACGTTGCACTTTCTTATACCTTGAACGTACATGCCACAACAACAACCTGCCATCGTATTTTCAAGCCTTTTATTGGTTGTAAACCTCGATAACTCCAACGGAACTGAAGGAGACCGTCTGATTGCTTCGATAGTATAAGTCTTTGCCATGTGCATTTGCCCCAGGTAGAGTGGGGTAATGTATGCTATATGCACACTCGATGAGTTACAAATACTTGGATGGAGAACGTAACACCCTGTGGTGAAATTTAGAAATTTATTATATAAAGACGGTTGGGACTGAGATCAACGCCTACACTACCAAGCTACAGGAGTTAGATACTTTGTGATCGAATATAATTAACCAACTTTGCCAGCGGATCGAATTTCATACCAAAAGGGTGGGTCCCTCATATTCGTGGCTTGGCCACTGCAGCTCACCTACCCAGAATCTAACAAATCGTTCATTCTGGCTCGTAAACACACGGATTAGGCTGTTGAGCATGGTACTTTTCCAAAGCATGGAGCTTCATCTTCTACTTTTGGTGATAGCAAGAGAACGTGGAATAGTGTGTGGTACAAGTCCTTCAACAAACAATAACCACAACGGTAACAACAACAATGGGGCTCGTGGAATAGCAATTGTGATTGGCTCTGGCGAAGCTAGGACTGATAACAATGTCGTGACGGGTACGACGCTCTTGCTTCTATTTTATATGATACTGGTGCAGACTATAGTTTTGTGTCATCAAAACTTAGCAAACAACTAGGGATGGTTCCTACTCTTCTTGATACCCCGTACACCATAGAGTTAGCTGATGGAAAGCCTGTGGAGGTAACCTATATTCATCGTGACTGTAAGCTCGAGTTGGATGGGCAATCGTTTGCCATCAACATTCTACCTAACACCCTTGGAAGCTTTGATCCCGTGGTTGGCATGGACTGGTTGTCCAAGCATCCCACTAAAATTCTCTGTCAGGAGAAGATTGTTCGTGTCCCCCTCCTAAGTGGAGAACTTTTATCTATACAGGGTGATCGTGGTGGTGCCATGGTGGGCATCATCTCCTTTTTGAATGCCCAGAAGTGTATTCGTAAGGGCAGTCCAGCCATTTTGGCTAGCATATCTGACACTCGAGCTGAAATTGTAACTAAGATTGAGGACATCCCAGTGGTCTGAGATTTCCCAGATGTCTTCCCAGAGGAATTACCTGGACTTCCACCCGTTCGTCAAGTGGAGTTCCAGATTGATCTTGCGCCGGGAGCAGCTCCAAATTCAACGCGCACCATACCGCCTAGCACCAGGCGAACTTCAAGACTATCTACCCAACTCCAAGAGCTATTGGGTAGGGGTTCCATTAGACCTAGTTCTTCGCCATGGGGAGCTCCAGTTCTGGTTGTTAAGAAGAAAGATGGGAGTTTCCGCATGTGTATTGATTATCGGGAGTTGAACAAAGTGACGATTAAGAACCGCTACGCTTTGCCTCGTAATGATGACTTGTTCGACCAACTGCAAGGGTCGAGTTTCTATTCTATGATTGACTTGAGGTCAGGATACCATCAGCTGAGAGTCGGAGAGGAGGATGTGGCGAAGACGGCCTTTCGAACTCGTTATGGACATTATGAGTTTTTGGTGATGCCATTTGGATGCACCGGCTGTGTTCATTGTTCCGATGAACCATGTGTGCAAGCCCTATTTGGACAAATTCGTCATAGTGTTCATAGATGACATACTGATTTATTCCAAGAGCAGGGAAGAGCGCAAGCAACACTTGCAACTGACCCTGGAACTATTGAGAAAGGAGCAGTTGTATGCAAGATTCTCTAAATGTGACTTTTGGATTCGAGAAGTCCAATTTCTTAGACATGTGGTCAACGAGGCAGGAATACATGTTGGCCCCGCCAAGATTGACGCTATTAAAAAGTGGGAGGCTCCTAGGACCCCTACTGAGGTGCGCCAATTTCTTGGTCTCGCGGGATACTATCGTAGATTCATTGAGGGATTCTCTAAGATCGCTCAACCTCTCACCGCCCTAACGCAGAAAGGCATTATCTATAAGTGGGGGGAATGCCCAAGAATCTGGTCAAAACTTTGCAGTGCACTGATACTATCGCTACCTGAGGGAACAGAGGACTTTGTGGTGTACTGTGATGCGTCTATCCAAGGGTTAGGATGTGTGCTAATGCAGCGTGATAAGGTGATCGCGTGTGCTTCACGTCAATTGAAGGTTCATGAGAAGAATTACACCACCCATGACTCGGAAACTGGGAGCAGTGGCCTTTGCTCTAAAGATATGGAGGCATTACCTCTATAGGACAAAGTGTACGATCTACACTGACCACAAGAGCCTCCAACACATATTCGATCAGAAGGAGCTGAACATGCGACATCGTCGATGGGTCGAGCTTCTGAATGATTATGACCGTGCCATCAAATTTCATCCAGGAAAAGCTAATGTAGTAGCTGATGCCCTCAACCGTAAGGAAACGAAACCTAAACGGGTGCGAGCTTTACAACCCACTATACATTCTAATCTTCCTGATAAGGTACGTGAAGCCCAGGGCGAGACTTGAAAGAAGAAAACATCGGGCTTGAAACTTCACATGGTGCTGATAAGCACTTGGAACGGAAGACGGATGGTCTTCAATACTTCATGAATCGAGTCTGGATACCACGTTGTGGGATATCAGACAACTGGTGCTCGATGAAGCTCACACCTCTCGATATTCGGTACATCCTGGTTCGGACAAGATGTACCAAGATCCCAAAACTCCTTACCGGTGGCCAAAAGCTGAGATAGTCACTTATGTTAGTAAGTGCTTGACTTGTGCGAAGGTTAAGATTGAATGTCAGAAACCTTCAGGCCTACTCCAGCAACCAGAAATCCCTATGGATTTCATCACAAAGCTCCCTAGAACACCAACTGGCCATACCATGATTTGGGTTTTCGTGGATCGGTTAATCAAATCGGCACACTTTCTGGCAATAAAGGAAACGGACTCGCTAGAGAAACTAGCAAATCTCTACGTCAAGGAGGTAGTCTCTAGGCATGGGGTGCCTACTTCTATTATATCTGATCGCGATGCGCGATTCACTTCTCATTTTTGGACTACTCTCCAAAACGCTTTGGGGACTCGCTTAGATATGAGCACAGCCTATCACCCACAGACGGATGGACAGAGTGAACGTACCATCCAAACATCGAAAGATCTGCTACGAGCGTGCGTGGTGGATTTTGGCAACAGTTGGGATAAGCACTTGCCTTTAATTGAATTCTCGTATAACAACAGCTATCACACTTCGATACAGTGTGCGCCTTTTGAGGCACTTTATGGACGCAAGTGTAGGTCTCCCATCTGCTGGACTGAGGTTGGGGATAGCCAGCTAACAGGTCCCGAACTCGTGCACGAAACTTCTGAGAAGATAGTGCAAATCAGAAACCGGATGGCTGCTGCTCGTGATAGACAGAAAAGTTACACTGATAAGCGTAGGATACCTTTGGAGTTCCAGGTTGGGGACAAGGTCTTATTGAAGGTGTCACCTTGGAGGGGGTGATACGCTTTGGAAAACGGGGAAAGTTGAACCCACGATACGTTGGACCATTCGAGATTGTCAAAAGGATTGGTCCGATAGCTTACAGGTTAAACCTGCCTAATGAACTTAATGGGGTACACGATGTACTCCACGTATCAAATATAAAGAAATGCATGTTGGATACAACACTGATGGTGCCACTGGAGGAGATCTAGGTGGACAGACGGCTACGGTTCATGGATGAACCAGTGGAGATTCTTGAGCGGCGCGTCAAGAAACTCAAACAAACACTATACCTATTGTTAAGGTACGATGGAATTCCCGTCTAGGACCGGAATATACGTGGGAGCGCAGAGATCGAATGCGGCTCAAATATCCACACCTCTTTACTAAACCTGAAATTGTGCATAGATCAAACACTAAACATAAAGCAGCTCGCTCAAAGTGAATTTCGGGGCGAAATTCCTTTCAACTTGGGGATGATGTGACATCCGGGAACCAAGCGCACACTTTTCTAGCTGGCTTTACTGTTTACTTGCTGAATTTCGGGACGAAATTCTTTTCAACTTGGGGATGATGTGATACCCCGCATTTTCAGGTTAACACTTTTTACTGAACTCTAGTTAACTTGCATATTCACAGTGATCAAATACTTAACTAGGGTTAGTTAAGTAGGCTTAACATATGTTAGATGCTATTAACATATGTTATAAGTAGG
Source organism: Ambrosia trifida (assembly GCA_028751855.1). Lineage (NCBI taxonomy): Eukaryota > Viridiplantae > Streptophyta > Magnoliopsida > Asterales > Asteraceae > Ambrosia > Ambrosia trifida. Next base: position 154,420,369 of record CM054123.1, read on the forward strand.
AAAAACCTTGGTTTGTCACACACACGAGTCTTGCATCCCGAACGCTGGTGATTAATCTGGCAAGCATAATAATAAGCACAATAGAATTATGAGGGACGTAGTGTTACATGTTTGTGTGGAGTACATGCTTATGTGAATTATCGCTTGACTAAGAATTTATATGTAAACCATGCAAGTTACGTGAACCTTATGATTGATATGTTATGAAATAATAAAAACAATAGTTTTTATGCAATTTAGGGTGATAAATATCATCGGGCCCGGTATTGGACTAGAACATGACTAACGGGTCCAGTTAATGGACTAAAAGGGGCCCTAATACCCAATTGCTTGGGGAACAAGCCAAGCCCTCTTATAATTAGGAGACAAAAAAAATAAAACCCTACCCCTTCCTCCCTTGTTGCGCCGTGAACCCACCCCCACCCCCTTCCCTTTGATTTTCAACAAACATCAATCCTACTCATTCCTTCAAGCTAGTTGTGGTGCAATCTTTAGGCTTTGAGGACTTTTGCTTTGAAAGGTATAATCTTTACATATATTATGATGGTTATTAATGATTAAAAAGTTTAAAAATCATAAGGCATGCATACATATAAATCGCATAACACATGTTAGTAGGAGTTCTTGAATGTTTATTGTGTATTGATGATGATGATGGTTGTTAGTAATCATAATTAGGGTTTTTACATGATTATATATGTGTTTAATCAGAATAATATGAGTTATGCATGTATTAGAGATTTTTATGTATGATTAGGGTTTGCGAATAACTTGGGGAGCAAGTTTCAGTTTCTGGCAGATTCATTAGGGTGTTTTGTAGGGGCTGTATCTTGATGTTAAATTGGTTGTTTTGGTCGATTATTTGCATGAATGGATTGTACATGGTCTTAGCTTTTTAGAATGGGCAAAATCATCTGATTTGGATGTCGTTTGATATGTTTTTGGAATTTTATTTGATTAAAGGTCATATCAGAATTTCGGAGTTATAAATTGAGTTAACTTTAAATGGGTATAACTCAAGTTTTACAAACAATTAAGTTATGAAATTCTGACAGGAGGTCAATATTGGAAAAATTTGGCTTTTCCAAGTGGATTCACCTCGTTTGGGTGAATACACAATTTTTGTGAATTTTTCTACTAAACTGACCTGTTGTGGAAAGTTTCTGTACATAGCTGTGTTGTATGAATTTTAATAATTTTTGTGTTTAGTTTTAGGACAAAAGAAAAATATGGGTTATTAAATAAATCCCAAAGAATATTCAGTAAACATTTGGGAGTTTAATTCATAGATTTGGTATTTAAAATAAATTAGTTTTCGTGGCGCACAATCTGTCCTAAAAACGCAGATTGTGTATTATGTATTTATGTGACTATTTGGGGTCTTATGTGATATGTATTTGACATGAACTTATATGAATACTTATAGGAGATGTGTATAAGGTATAAAACTGACAATAATCATTATGATCACCAACGGGATACGTAGGACTTACTTGTGCATGTAGAGTCACTAGGCGTCATTACACGATTTGGAACTTTAGAAGTTTCGGACAATCAAGTTGCATGATGTGTTGATATGCACATATACTCACCTAGTGGCACTTGTAATAGGGAGTCGGTAGCTCGTTACTGTTTGAGGGATTTGGATCATTCGCGTGCAACCTAAGGTGAGTTTCACTATTCTTTTCTCAAAAGCATGCATCTCGGGTTTGAGACAACTTACAAAACATTTTCTAGTCCGGTTTGGGACTACTTTTACATCTTGGGTTATGAGATGCTTTGACTCCTTGCGTGGGTCGGGTTTTGACTCCTTGTGTGGGTCGGTTTTACGATTCCTTGTGTGGATCGGGTTTTTGATCAGTTTAAAACTTATTGATCCTTTGTAAACTAAACACTCTATCATTTGGAAAGTCCTTGCATATTATTGGGTTAATCCCTGGAGGCGAGCAGGGTATTAGTTGATAGCGCTATTAGGTTGTGCAGCAACCTCATGTCTGAGGTGCTTGAGGCACGGGCATGAACTTCTGACCACAATTGAGAACTAGTGTTGATAGACACCAGTTATTGAGGCAAATTACTATTTTACTGAAGGTGTCCCAATAATCCTGTTTAGTTACATTGAGTGGGCTAGCTACCCCTGACACACTTAAACTGATAACTCTTGAACATTTTGGTCTGGAGGACCTACGCTTTTACTTGGTTAGGTGGTTTTGGAAACCAGCGCATTTACTTACTCATTTTCTTTACTTAGTGAACTCACCAACAGTGTTTGTTGACCCACGATTTACATGCTTTTGCAGGTAGTTAGCTTTCGGTGCCAGGATTAGAAAGCACTGCACACTTCACTGCATTTGGGGTCTTGGGCATACACCTAAATTATATATCATGCTTTTATATTTTCTTTCATATAGTCTTAATCTGGGCGCGTTGTTTTGCGCATGGTTTTTAAAAGGTTTAAATTTGGTTTACGCTTCCGCAGCTTAACTAAACTTGGATTTTGAAAACGAACTAAATAGTTTGGGCATTTAGAGTTCGTTCATATGACTTATGGCTATGGGATCCTGGTATGTCATGCGCCTCGCGGTATAAACCCCGCAGTGGAAATTTGAGGGTGCGACAGAAATATCATTGATCCTCGTACTAAACAATGTGAACCAAGAGTTCAAAGGATAATCCATTCACAAAGATTAGCGAATTAATTACCAGACGTATTAACTGACCTAAATATGATGAATAGCTAATCAAGTCACATATGCCAACTGCTAATGCTTCATTTAAGATGAGTGTCAGGGAAGGACAATCATATATTGGCAATAAGCCTACTGCATGCCTGAAGCGTGGTAGACTAGTCGATTCCAAAGAATAAAAAATCCTCGAGATTTGGAGCAAGTAATAAAGATGGTCAAGTCGAGATTATAGTAAATTAGACATGATGGTTCCTAAAGAACTTCAGGTACCTGAAAATCAAGAGATCTCATTATATAGTATCATGTCTATGAAATGTATGGAATCGAAATAAATTCGACGTCGTTGTAAAGTTGTATATAATGTAGCGCTTGAAATGAGCATCAAGATTTAAGATCTGCCTATAAATGAATACAAAGAAATGATTGGCCAAAAATGGAAAGACGCAAGTACGGTAGAGTTGAATTCTCTATTGAAAAGAAAAGTTTTGGACCAGTAGTCCATACAACAAAAGTTGTAAAAACATATAGATATGAAACGGTCTTTTGTTGTGAATCAACATTTGAAAAGAAAATGATGTAAGGTAAATTTGGTGGCACAAGAATTTCGCAAAAGTCTCATAATTGATTATGAGGAGACGCATTCTCCGGTGGTGGACAAAGATTTTTTATTATGTTATTAGTCTGGTAATGCAAAGAGAGAATTGAAATGCGTCTATTAAATATCATGATTCAATTGACACTGAAAGTTTACAAGAAAATACCTGATGAAGGATTTAATGTGTCAAAATCTTGTAACAGAGTTATCGAGAACATTATGATTGGAAAAAAACAAATTCAATTCTGAATATGTTATGTTTGTTATATGATTGAATTGAATATAAGTAGAACTTCTCATGAGTATCCTAAAGCAACTGAGTGCTTAAAAGGTAATATGAAACATCGTAGAATGTAATAATTGTGCACCAATACATCACAGTTTCCTTAGAATGTTTAAATTTGGTATAGCAATCTGTGAATTTTGACCAGTACAAGTTGTTTTATGTTTTGTTGTAATCGTCTATCTTTTGTTGTAGCACAAATGTGGATTCATATTAATGTTTTAGTTATATGATCTTGACATATTTTTTTAATTGTTAATAGAAAATCTTGTGGAGGATCTCTGCCAGCATATGTGTTTAGGCGCAACTTGTGGGTGCCTAAGAAAGTAGAAATCATAGCTTGGAAGGCAAGTCTAGAACGCCTACCAACGTGATCAGCGCTGTTGCGTAGAAAGTAGAAAACTTGCCGCATGCTTCACGATGTTCCATTTACACTACAGCTCTTCATTTCTATTGAAAGCGTGGGATTCTGCAGTGATCGGTCCCTCAAAACTTATTCTGGAGCAGGCAAGGTGTTAAAGTTCCAATATAAGGTAAGTGAGCTTCAATGTATTTGCATATTTCTTATGTTTTTAAAGAAGTGACTTGATTGACATTACTGTTTGTGTAGGTGTCAGTTCCTTTAGGAAAGATAAAAGGAGTTGAAGAGATCATGGACTTGATGAAGCCGGCAAACAAGTATGTGGAGTTAGTGACTGTGGATGACTTCAGCTTGCTACCAAATAATATTAAACATTAGTCTTCAAATCTATGTATATCTAAATTACTACATTAGTCAATGACAGTGACTGACTTTTGTTTGCCTCTTTGTTTGCATGTTATATATAAATTTAAACATCAACAATCATTTCTCATATTTTTTTATGAGGTGAACTGTCTCACCACCTCTACTGAATAGAACAAGATATAACTTGAACTGTATATATATGAAAAAATGTTTATTAAGTTCGATTAGATTATTTATCATTTACCACATCATTTGCCTTTCATTCTTCAGTATTATAAGGTACTAGCTTTTATCCCGGGAGCGTTCCGGGGTTGAAAAATATAACAATTACTTTTGTAATTAAATAAATAAAAAAATAACCTTGCTATAAGGTGACACCAAGTGTTTCAGTGTTGCGCGATTCTTTCTCCTAGCTTATCTTGATGAAGTATAACTATGCATCTTTAAAAGAGTAAAATTCCAATGAAAGCATGGCGATTGGGCTGAATTTCAACATCGTAGATAAGAACCTGATTTAAAAGAAAAAACATTATTAATGAATAATCTGAACACTTTGTGTTTTTTTTTCCTGTATGAATGAAACCCCACAAAAAAATAGTCGTTTTTTTCTCCGTTTTTTATATAGCACTATGGTACTCGTTGGAAAGATAATAAAACGCACGTTAATTTGTTGTAATTTTTTTCTTTAAAAAATCTCGTAAATAAAAGATATTAACGTTTAAAAAATATGGGAGGAAACATAAGAGAGAAAAATTTAAATTTGTTTTTAAATTCTTTTTTTCTAAAATAACTCAATTTAAATTTAGTAGATTAGGTTTTATATTATTATTTATTTTTTTAATTTACCACAGACACATGACACACTCAAAGAGGAGAACGCATCCTTGAATGCCATGTCATTAAAATTACTTTCTTTTATAATATATATATATAGATATAGACTAGATTATACCCCGGGAGCATCCCGGGTTGAGAAATTTAATATGATACATCAATTTTACATATGAAATAGACTGATGTATAACTCTAATATTAATATCTAACCTAAAACAAATTAACAATGTAAAACTCCAATGCTAACACCTAACCTAAAAGAATATAGAACTTTAATGTAACTCTAATATTAACACATATCCTAAAGACTAAACAAATGTACAACTCTAACATACTAATATTGATACCTAACTTAAAACAACGTATAATTGTATTAACCTATTTGGCTCTGGTTGAATTTTTTTTTTCATATTTACCTAAACACTTTTTGTTTTTTTCCTGTATGAACAAAACCCCACAAAAAATTTCTCCGTTTTTTATATAGCACTATGGTACTCGTTGGAAAGATAAAAAAAACGCTCGTTAATTTGGTGTAATTGTTTTCTTTAAAAAATCTCGTATATTAAAGATATTAACGTTTAAAAATTATGGGAGGAAACATGAGGGTGAAAAATCCAATTTTGTTTTTAAATTATTTTTTTCCTAAAATATCTCAATGCCACATGGGATGACACATGGCACACTCAAGGAAGAGAATGCCTCTTTGAGTGCCATGTCATTAAAATGGCTTTGATTTATTATATGTATAGATAGATATGGGAACAGTATCAACAATAATAACACGTATATAGCTATGCAATATTTAAATGATATTGTATTTAACATAAAATATAACATTAAGCTTAAAATATTAATATATCTAATATCTGTTAGTCCATGAAAGCTTAAAATATTAATATATCTTACATCTGTTAGTACATATGTGGCCCATTCATTATTGGTTTGGGGTAATGTTAATATAATAATGTATCTTATAGTCATCAGTTGTTGAAAGTGGAATATAATTGATGGATACATTGGATAATATCCAGCCAATCTATTGGTTGGCCTTAAAGTAGGTTTTATTCCTCCCGTGTGTTTCCACACGGGATCTCGCCTAGTCTATTATAATAATTGAAAGCAATAAATCTCACATGGCACTCAAAGAGGGCATCCTCCCCTTGAGTGTGCATGTGACATCATGTGACATTAATTAATTTTAGGGAAAAAAAATTAAAAACAAAATTGGATTCTTCTCTCTCATGTTTTCTCCCATAATTTTAAACGTTAATATCTTTTATATACGAGATTTTTTAAAGAAAAAAATTACACCAAATTAACAAGCGTTTATTATATTTCCAACGAATACCATAGTGCTATATAAAAAAAACAGAGAAAAAACGACTATTTTTTGTGGGGGTTTTGTTCATACAGGAAAAAAAACACAAAGTGTTCAGGTAATTCATTAATCATGTATAGGCAAGTCACTAATTATGTTCAAATCATGGAGTTGTACATTGTTTTAGGTTAGGTATTAATATTAGCATTATACATTGTTTAAGGTTAAGCGTTAACATTGGAGATACATTGTTAATTGTTTTAGGTTAGGTGTTACCCGAAGCTTTCGTGTATTTAACTGTAAAACGCATCATTCTATTTCATATGTAAAATTGATATGTCATATTAGATTTCTCAACCACAAGATGTTCCCGGGTTATAATCTAGTACTACCATAAAGTAGTTACTCAACTTAATCATACCTCAAACACGAGACTACACATCTCGAACCGACACCCTTTCAACAAAGTGAATATTTAAAACTCTATAGACTCATTAAACTGTTATATAACTGACTCGTTGAAAAACATTTATAAAACATTTATGTTGTAAAGATTATTAATTTCATCGACACCTTAACATGTACGAAAACCATTAAAGCATGTATGAAAGCCCCAAAATATAAAAGAGGTATTGGGTTTTAATAATCCAAACTTTCACCCATTGGCCAACAATAATCTGTACTTCAAAATTCCCAACAATGCAACAACGGTCCCAACTTTTAGACATTTTTTCTCTGGTGAACCTTTTTTAATTGATTACTAACCAAGTTAGTGGACGCTGACATGACATGCCATGTCAACGTCCACATTAGCGTCAATGTCTGCATTAACATGTCATATTAGAATCAACGTCAGCATCAGCACGCCATGTCAGTGTCCACATTATCATCCATGCCAGCGTTGGCATGCCACAGTCATCATCTACGTCAGCATCCTAACTGAGTTAGTTCTTAGTTAACAAATATTCATTGTCGGCCAATACGTTGAAAGTTGGGATCGTTGTTAGGAATTTTTAAAGTATAGATTATTGTCGGTCAATGGGTGAAAGTTTAGATTTTTAAAATCCAATACCCCAATATAAAAAATGGACAATACGGGGAATTAGAACTCACCTCAACGAAGTCCTCAAACTACCAAAAGCTGGAGAAATGAGAAAAAGCGTGGATCCTATGATTGGCTTTAACAGCCCTATTATAGGTATATAGCATCCTTTATAATGTTCTATACAAACTCTCAAGTCCAGTTACGGTTTCCTTGAACTATCCCATGTTTTCATCAAGTTTTACATGTAAGTCCAGTTACGGTTTCCTTGAACTATCCTATGTTTTCATCAAGTTTTACATGCATCAGCATCGGCATCAAAACTTAATTTATTTTCTTCAACAATAGATATTAGCCAAATTATTTTCATTGAATGGAACATCCCCTAATCTCTAATCCACTTAATCCACTACCTGATGGTTTCCATGAAAGACCATCGAGTCCATTACCCAGTGATGGGATTGGGTGCTCATAACTGCGCAGAGCATACCCAAACCCGGAATTCAGCCCCGCGGAATAGCTTCTCGCGCACAAAAGAGGTTCCTCCGTCATTTAAAGCATTAACTACTTTCCTACAATTACGGAGTGATATCCGCAAATGCCAACTGTAAAGGCGGTAATTGTTCCATGTTTTCTTATTTATAGCTATTCATTAACCACTTTACTAATATAATCCTTGGGTAGTGGAGACAACCCTAATCGGGCCTGGCCCATTACGATTAGGGTTTTGGGTAATGGTGGCATACGTCCACCTCTATATAAGGGATCATCTCCCTAATAGAGAGGACACTTTTGGCTAACCCTAAGAGCTATCATACTTGATAGTATCCCCATTCACCCACGTTTTTGTTATAAACTACTACCTTATGTAGTCGTCTCCCTACCCACTTAATCTTTATTGCAGGTTACTCTAATCCAGGAAGTGCAAGTGAAGGATCAGTCTTGTGGTTGCATCTAGACTATCATCCTTACAAGGAGGTTAGGCTATTTGTTTCTTCATTGGCGCCATCCCTTACGGTCTACCAATCTTTCAAACTAGTGCAAATGGATTCTGGAACCGAACAACGTGCCGACCCCATCAATGTTGATGATGGAGTCCAAGCGAATCAAGACACAGTAGCACCAACGACGGTGACTAAGAACGTGAATCAGAGACAGGCCACCACAAACTTTCCAATGTTTGCACCAAGAAAGTCGGCGTTAGCAGCGCAAAAGAAAACGACAGAAGAGCCTGTCGAAGATCTGGAAGAATGGTTGGCTCAAGAAAATGCTAAGACTATAGCAGAGTACCAGAAGAGACTGATAGCAAAGGCCAGATTGGAAGCAAGAAAAACCTTGAACTTTGACGCTGAAGACAACTCTCAAAACGAAGAACAACTTGCTTTTCGTCATACGGCTAAGCCCCGCCAGGCGGTACGTGGTGGAGAACGTGGTAAGATTACTCACGTTCAGGACCACGTCAACCTGACTGGGGAACCTGATGGTTATGAATCTGAGAATGAGATCAATTCCGATCCAACTTGGAAGCCGCGTAATAAGTCTGTGGCCAGCAACCAGCCTAACCCAGACGATGATCTGCACAAGCCATATCGTCCGAAATCATTTGCGGAAAGATCCAAATTCTGTGCAAGAATTGCGCTGGCACCTATGCCAGTTGAATGTAAGCTGCTGAACACGATCGGAAAGTATGATGGTTTGCGTGATCCGGATGATCATTTACACGCATTCGACTGCGCAGGCAGTTCTAAACCATGGCCCGTTCAAGCTTGGTGCCATCTGTTTGTTCAAACCTTAACAGGCGCGGCAAGAGTATGGTATGAAAGTTTACCGGTCGGAAGTCTTGTCGATTTTGATGATCTGATAAAGAAATTCAAGAATCACTTCTCCCACCTGAGGAAGCACAAGAAAGACAAGGCTCAGATTCTGTTATGCTCCCGGAAAGATAATGAGAGCCTGGAAGATTATATTGTCCGATATAATAAGGAAGCTCTACAATTGGGTTGTGGTGAAGAACTTACCAGGGCCGCATTCATTCATGGAGTGCGAAACGATGATCTCATGAGATGCTTGACTGGGAAAGAAGGTGTGCCTGAAGCATGGGATGAGCTGATAGAGGCAGCAAAGGTATATGCGTCGTCGGAACGCTCGTTTACACGCTCGAAAAACTTTTATCATAACAACAATCAAGGTACGAACATACACGATAAAGGCAAGGGAAAACAATCGGTGTGGTCAAGAATTTCGGGTACCGCAGATGAAGGGAAGTACTCTTCGGGGCAAGATGCACGGCAATTCCTCAATAGCAAGCACTCACGTGATTCGAAACCGCCAAGCAAGAAGAATTATGATTGGACTCCACTGTCCAAAACACCTTCGGAAGTGTTGAAGACCGAACAAATCCAGTTCCCCAAGCCTAGGGAACTGAGCAAAGATAGAAGAAATGTGGACACGTCAAGGTATTGTGACTATCATGAAGATTACGGCCATCTGACAGACAATTGTTACAGTCTAAAGATGGAGATCGAGAATGCAATCAAGTCAGGCCAACTGTCCCATTTAGTTAAAAACATGCGGAAGAAGTCCAGGGACTCGCAGGGAGAAGGCGATGTCAATAACAAGAGGATCAAAAACCTTAACGCGCACCATGTGCAGCGCTCCGGACGCCACAACTGTTACATGACTCACAACAGGAATCAAAAGAAGAGATCTTATTCCATTATCCAAGATGATTCCTGGAAGGAAACACCTGTCGTTATGCCGCGCGTTAAGGGAGGCGCGTCTTCCACAACACCACTGATCATAACTGGAGTCATTGGGCACTATCGTACGAGGTATATGTTCCTCGATAACGGGAGCAGTACCGACATCATGTATCAACAGTGTTTTGATCAGTTAGACGCGGATGACAAAGCAAAGCTCGTCCCAACTACGGAGCCAATATCCGGGTTTATTCATGAGGTGATCCTCCCATTGGGCATACTCACACTCCCCGTCACATGGACAGACGGACAACTCTCTCGCACGGAGGTTTGTGACTTCATGGTTTTACCAGTGAGTTCCTCGCACGATGTCCTCATAGGAAGAGAGGGTTTGGCAAAGTTTAATTGTAACGCGTCAACACCGCACCAGATGGTCGGTTTCCCAACGCGTGGAGGAGTGGCTTTCATACAGGGTAACAAGAATTGTCATGCAACAGACACATGCAAACCTCCCAAGATAATGAAGCCAGCAGACCGTACTGATCCGGAAAAATGGGTCATTAACCCTAAATTCCCAGATCAGACGGTTGTCATAGGCCCAGTAATCTCTGACACCATACGTGCGCACTTGAAGCAACTGCTAATTAAAAATATGGACGTCTTTGCATTTCAACCCGCGGACATGGTTGGCATTCCGTGACACATAGCGGAGCACAGGCTTAACGTCTACAAGTCCGTTGAACCAGTCGTCCAGAAGAAGCGCAGTATGGGGCCAGAGAAAACAAAGGCCATGAATGAGCAAGTGGCAGAGCTATTAGCTGCAGGCATCCTACGGAAGACAAGGTACCAAACCTGGGTCGCTAACCCAGTCATGGTCGGAAAGTCAAATGGAGGCTGGCGGATGTGTGTAGACTACAAAGACATAAACAAGGCATGTCCAAAAGACTGCTACCCGCTCCCTGAGATTGACTTAAAGGTGGACTCCCTGGCACCATTCAGGTTCAAGTGTTTTCTTGACGCGTATAAAGGGTATCATCAAATCCAGATGGCTAAGGAGGACGAGGACAAAACGTCTTTCCGCACAGATACAGGAACTTATTGCTATACCAAAATGCCATTTGGATTGAAGAACGCGGGAGCCACGTATCAACGTTTAATGGACAATGTGTTCAACAAACAAATAGGGGTCAATCTCGAAGTTTATGTGGATGATTTGGTCATAAAAAGCACGGAGGAGGACCAAATGTTGTTGGACATCCAGAAGACCTTTGATCAGCTCCGCGCAGTGCGAATGAAGCTCAATCCAAGCAAGTGTTCTTTCGGAGTGGAGGAGGGCAAGTTCTTGGGAGTGATTGTAACCAAAGATGGTTTCCGCGCGAACCCAGACAAAGTACAAGCAATCGAGCGTATGCCGTCTCCATCTTCTATCCGGGAAGTCCAGACACTCATGGGACGCTTAGTGGCTCTAAACCGCTTCCTCTCAAACTATGCGTCCAAGTCATTCCCTTTCGTGAGCACACTGAAAAGCTGCCTCAAGAAATCCAACTTTATGTGGACAAACGAGGCCGAGGCCGCATTTAAAGAAATGAAAGAATGTTTGAGTCACTTGCCTACTCTCACAGCTCCACTCCCGACAGAGCCATTGACACTATATTTATCCGTAACGGAAAAGGCAATCGGTGCTGTTCTCTTGGTTGATCGAAAGGGCGTCCAAACCCCAGTATATTACGTCAGCAGAACTCTGCTCGACCCAGAGACTCGATATTCAATGATGGAAAAGCTGGTGTTAGCATTGGTGCATGCGTCAAGGAGGTTGCGGAGATACTTCCAAGGACACCCCATTATTGTCCTGACAGACTTTCGCATAAATGACATCCTACACAAGCCAGAGTTGTCGGGACGATTAGCTAAGTGGGCCATCGAGCTGGGAGAACACACGATCGAGTATAAGTCAAGAACATCCTTCAAAGGGCAGATCCTCGCAGACTTTGCTGCGGAAGTCCCTTCCGAAAGCATCACTGAGTGCCAACAGGCACATATCACAACTCCCAATTCGGAACCAGCGGAGAAATGGGAACTATACACCGATGGGGCATGCAATGATGATGGCGCTGGAGCAGGCTTGCGTTTAGTTACACCAGAAGGGAAGGATTTCACGTACGCAATCCGCCTCAATTTCCCAACAACAAACAACGAAGCGGAATACGAGGCATTGCTCGCGGGATTGCGCATTGCGAAAAAGATGGGTGTGCAACACTTAGACGCCCACGTCGATTCCCAGCTCGTAGCTAATCATATCGACAGTTCTTACGAAGCACGTGAAGCATCCATGATTCTATATTTGGAGCAAGCCAAAGCCCTCATGCGCGACTTCGCATACTGCAAGGTTCACCACATCAAGCGGAGTCAAAACAAGCCAGCAGACGCGTTAAGCAAGATGGCATCCACGGTTTTTGATCATCTAGCAAAAGATGTGCGAGTGGAAGTCCTGGATAATCCATCTGTGCCTCAAAAACAGGTTAACGTTATCCAAATTGGAAAAACATCTTGGATAACTCCTATTCGGGCTTATCTCATAAACGGGACAATCCCAGACAACAAGGCAGAAGCTCGAAAGCTCCAAAACAAGGCACTGCATTACCAAGTCATTGATGGTATATTGTACCGGCGCTCTTACTTAGGGCCATTGCTACGTTGTGTTGACTCCGTAGAGGCTACTTACCTTATCAAAGACATACATGAGGGGTCGTGCGGGCTGCACGCTGGCCCTAGGATGGTGGTAGCAAAGCTAATGAACGCGGGTTATTATTGGCCCGGAATGCATATGGACGCTGTGGCGGAACTGCGCAAATGCAAGTCTTGTCAACGTCATGCTCCAGGAACGCTGCGCCCCAAGAACAATCTGATACCTGTGACCGCGGCATGGCCATTTCAAAAGTGGGCCATCGACCTCGTAGGCCCATTTCCCACAGCTCCAGGAAACGTAAAGTATCTGGTGGTCGCAATTGATTACTTCACCAAATGGGTGGAAGCCAAGCCTTTGGCCTCCATTGATGGAAAGAGCATCAAGAAATTCATTTGGGAATTTATCATATGTCGTTTCGGTTTACCCATGGAAATTGTAAGTGATAACGGCACGCAATTCGCAGACCAACACTTACAAGAATGGTTAACCTCCATGAATGTTAAGCAGATATTCACCTCGGTAGCACATCCGCAAGGTAATGGGCAGGTCGAACGCGCGAACAGAAGCGTGGTAGAGGGTATCAAGACTAGACTTGGAACGAAGCGCACTGGTTGGGTTGACGAGCTCCCTCATGTTTTATGGGCTCACCGCACGTTATCCAAGACAAGTAATGGAGAAACCCCGTTTAGCCTTACGTACGGAACAGAGGCTGTCATTCCTGCGGAAATGTATTGTGCGTCTCCAAGAATCTTACTGGCAAGCCATCAGGTTAACGATACGGAGTTAAAGCTCAACCTAGACCTACTAGATGAGCGCAGAGACATGGCCGCCGTCAGAGAAGCCAACTACAAAAGACAGCTTGAAAGATACTACAATGCAAAGGTGAAGGCAGAGGCTTTCCGCGCGGGAGATTACGTCTTCCGCAACAACGAGGCATCTAACGCGGAAAAGCCAGGCAAGTTGGCACCAAACTGGGAAGGGCCATACAAAGTTCAAGAAGTATTGGGGAAGGGTGCTTATGCCCTGGAGCGTTTGGATGGCACCCCAGTCCCACGCACATGGAACGCAGCCCAGCTGCGCATGTGTTACTTATGAAGTATTTTATCGAGTTTGTAATAAACAGTGGCTATGACCATTTCGATTTCAATAAAAGAACTTTTAGTTTATTTTATTTTCTTTAACTTTGGTTTACATGCAATGACAACTACGGTCAAAAAACACATTTCATTAAACAAAACATTGGCGTACTTACATACCATCACCAGATCCAAAAGAAACAAACAAAAGAGGTGATTCAGCCAACACAATACATGCACCTAGGGCTATTTAGCAAAAAACATCAAGAAGAAAAAAGACATCAAGTGGCATGCTGCCAACCGGTGGAAGTTCGACGAAGCCTTAACTTGGGAATCTTGGGAAGATCCTGGAGCTCACCCTGCCGCTTCATCTTCACAGGAGCACCAAGCGAGCCACGCTTTACTGGTTGGTCCACTTGATCTTCAGTCAATAAAAGGTAACTACAATAAGTGGCTAATTGATGCATGGGAGTTGGAGGTACCTTGATCACAGGGGGATGATCAGATAATGACAACATCCCTTGCAATGCTTCAACTTCAGCTTTGGTGATTCTCAAGGGAGAGGCCATGGAAGCAATGGATAGAAAAATCAAGAGTTATGGGAAAATGTTAATCCATGGTTAACCTTTTATAGAAAAGACAAGGAAGGCCATTAATTACCATTAATGGTTAATACTCAAGTATGGACGCCAACCGTCACATCAATCAGCTGCAGCGCCGCCAAAACTGTCAGATGACATCAGCAGGACAAGTGGCACCCCTTTTTCCAAGGCTGACGTCATCCAATCATCATGGCAGTTCAACAGTTATGTTAAACACAAAATTAATTAACTGGACTTGAAAAAATAAAGCATAAGGAAGCATGCAATTGTTCAGTTACAAGAGTCACAAGGAAAAGGAGGATGACAAATTACAAAGAAAATCAATTATAGTCTATGAGATCTATATAAGTGTCATCTTCCGCCCCTTCGTTCTGCGCGCCAGACCTCGCACCAGCAGCGGACGATTCTCCTCCTCCTTGTGCAGCGGCTTTCCGCGCTTCTTCTTCTCTCCGCTCGTTCTCTTCGAGCTCTGCGCCAAGACGATCAGATTCTTCAAAGTACTCGCGCAGCTGACCTATTGGATCCTCCGTCTTCAAGCAATGGTCAACCACATCGAAGACATCAAAGGTGAGGGTCTCGAACTCCTGCTGCGCAGCAACGGCTTCATCTTCATAGGGTTTCCCAAAATGCTCTCCATCTTCAAGGGCTAAGCCAGCCGCATGGTGATGATAGCCCTCCACAAACCCTTCCTGTAAGCCACTCCGCATGGACGCCGCACCGATCTTCGCCACCGCATCGCCAAACTTCGGCTCGTTCCATATGCGTTTAAAAACCTATGGATCAAACATGAACAAGATAAGACAATAAAGTGTATAACAACATATAAATACTCAAACAGAGGTTAAGGGAATCGAACCCCTTGAAGACCGTGCTGCATCATCCAAGTTAAACGCTCCCGAGCAGCCTGCGAGGTTTGCGCAGCATTACGGAGCTCGTTTTGCGTTTGTTGGAGGCTTACTTCCAGCTGAACACGAGAGGAATCCAATAAGGCATTTGCTTCACCCAGTTGTGCCTTTTCCTCATCAAGACTCTTCACTTGTGCTTCTAACTCTGAAACCCGCGTGGTGGCAGTCACTAAGTTCTCATGTTGCTCTTTCAACTTAATGACCGTGTCAGACAGTTCAGCTTGTTTGGCATCCAGAGTTTTCTGTTTCTCTTCTGCCTCGCGAACCACGCGCGCCATCTCATTCTTCAACTTCTCAATAGTGTTCCGACCACGCTCTAGGTCTAAGTTGGTACGCTCACAAGACTCCTTCCACCCCTTGGCAGCTTCAACTTTCTCAGTCTTCATCTTTTGAATCTCACCCTCAGCAGACCGAAGTTGACCCCTCAATTGCTCAACTTCAGAACGAGAATCTGCACGGAATCGTTGGAATTCCTCCTCCCTTTTCCTTTGTGCTTCTTCCGCACTCCTGAGAGCTTGCCAAGAACGCTGGAATTCCTCCTCTCGCCGCATCATCGACCCGAAGTTACTAAAGCATAAAGCTAGATTCAAGCTCATGTCAGAAAACAATGAGCGACGGTCAATACCATCTTGATAGTCACGTTCGCTGGGCGGAACAGCATAGGAGATAAACTCCTCCGCACTCAACGGATTGGTAAAGCGGGTCGTCTGCCTTATATCCCACCGGGGCTGATAAGGTTTGTTCGGGTCAAAATCACGAGGAGCTACCCTTCCTCCGCTTCCACTCGCTTTTCCGGACCCCCGAACAGTCTTGGTTATATTCCCCTTCGGAGTCGAGGAGGTCAGCACACCTTCCGCGGATACCTTATCTGCATGAACACCCGTGGAAGCAGACTTATCCGTTTCAGAGGGTGGATCCGGCTGACTACCTTTTTCTCCGCGAGAGGCATCCGCCTCCACGACCGTTGGATCAACATTCACAGTGGACGACTCAACCAAAGGGCTTTTACCAGTGTCTTTACTTGCTTTCGGAGACATCATGACCCCTTCCACTTGAGAAGGTATCCGGGTCTCCAACTCAGATGGATTTGAGCCTTGAACATCTTCCGGGACAGGCTCACTCACTTTCTCCACATTTGAAATGGGTTTCTTAAGTGCCCCTTGCGGAGCAGAACTTTTACCTGAAAATACCAAGGAGAAAATAATCACTTTGTGTTCCATATTCAGAAGTTGAACACAAGATCTGGCACAGAAACTTACTAGGGATCTGCTTGACAGATTTGACTAACACAGGTTGCCGTTTAGGCGGAGGCTTCACAATCATTTTTAGGCCAGCAGGCATGACATTCGTCTCTTTGTTGAGGGTCAAATCCTCAACCACATTGGAAGAAGTTGCCTTCACGGCCTCCGTAGATGGCCTTGGGATTTGAACCTGCTTCTGGGCAAGATCTTCGAGACGCTTCTGATATAGCTCGTTTGATATCTCAACGGAATCATCAACGGGTGTAGGTCCGCGTGTACGCTGACGCTTGGCGTCATCGTCTGATTCCGTTGCCTCGTCATCATCTCTAGAAACAGTAGAGCTGGAGGCCACCTTCTTCCCTTTCTGAGATTCTTTCCGCTGACGTTTAGGACCAGCACCTACGGACAGGTATAAAACAGGGTTCAAGTGTCATAAATACTACGCTAACATATGACATGATTTACCTGTACATGACATCTTCTTACGACCCGGGGAAGTTTCACCCGAGTCAACCCTGGTCTTCTTCGCTGGGCAAATCCCTGCGCCTGAAACAAAGGGCACGCGGGATCAGAGTCTGCAATACGCGGAACGCGACGCACCCTTTTTCGGCGCAGGAATTCTCCACAGTAACACAAGAAACAATATATTGAATATAGAGAGGTAGTATAGGATGTAACCTGTACGCATGTAATGCTGCGGGGCATTCTTGAGTTGTGGCATCAAAAAATTGCGAGCCATCCGCTCAATCACTGTGGGAGTTCCTTGGGGCAAAGCAGTATACTTCAGCTTAGCGGCCCCTCGGGCATCAAAAAGATCAAACTTTGTCATTCCTGCAAGGATAATGACATAAAGAGAAAGCACAAAAATAAAAAGAAGAGATACAATGAAGAAGAAATACACATGTACTTACTGGCATCAGCCGCGGTGGGCTCATGACCCTCCGGATTCCCCAAACGGCTGAGCCCTAGCATCACAAGCACGCCCTCTGGGCACTTCTCCATTGACAGTGGAGTGGAATGCGCACACAGGGTATCATACCAAGGTTGGTTTTTGTAATCTTTCATGGGCGGGAACTCCGCAATCCTTTCCTTCACCCCAACGCTCATCCACTGCAAGGCAGCAAGAATCACCCCTCGGTGAATGTAGAAAAATTTTTCCTTCCAATCATACATCGATTTGGGACTCTCTGAGACAATCTGAGTCCGATTCCTCCGGGGAGATACACTGTACCACCCGGGCCCACCGCGGGCCTCTTCAAGAACGTAAAAAACATTCAACATATCAAAGGTCGGCTCTAGGTCAAGAGACCGATAGGTTGCTTCAAAATGCACGAGTCTAGACAGCCCAAACGGAGTCATTTGGGTAGGATGCACCCCATATTTCATAAAGGTGCTCACCAGGAACTTTGTAATGGGAAGACGAAAGCAACATCGGGTAAAGAACGCTTCATATAGGGTGATTTTACCAGGAGAAGCGTCCAACGCCGTCTTACCAGCAGCAGGTAGTTCAGGCTCCCAATCAGCCTCAATCCCATAGTGATCGAGGAATGTGGAAAAAGAAGAGGCATCCCACTTGACAACGGTTGTGGTAATACCCTTCTCTGTTTTCTCAGTCGTCTTTGTCAGATCAGCAGCACCAGATGTTTCTTGAGACATTTTTTGATGATTGAGTAAAAGCAACGGTTAATCAGAGCGAGAGAGAAAAAGGAAGTTGGAAGGTTTGCAATGAAAGGTGTGAGAACGGTGAAGTTTGAAAAATTTTGAAATCTTTTTATAATGTGGGCTATAACTGCCAATGGCGTCAGCCTGGGTAAGTGGAAACGGTTTTCCACACGACACGTGGCTGTGAACAGCTAATTAGGCGGCACACGCGCGCACCACGCTCTAACCACGCGCCTGAGGCAGTTGTCTGCCATAACCGATGGGATGCTCACTGACACAAGCATAGCTTGTGACAGACGCTACCCACCATCCTTTGCTCACTACCCGACAGCTGTCCTTCACTAAAGTGGCACGTGACACGACCACGGAGATTTAACGTCAAATTCAAGTACCGTTCTCCGCTCTCCGTATGGCAGACACTCCGCTCTCCGCATGGCAGGCACTCCACTCTCCGCATGACAGACACTCCGAGTCTTCATTATTCTGCAACAACACTCCACCGATTACCATGTTTTCACCACCAAGGAAGGCTGAGCTATCATCCAGGGGCCACCACTTTAAGTCCACCATCCACCCTCTTCCCTCATACACTCGAAAAAAGGTTACACGCTGGACTGGGGGGACTTGATGGGATTGGGTGCTCATAACTGCGCAGAGCATACCCAAACCCGGAATTCAGCCCCGCGGAATAGCTTCTCGCGCACAAAAGAGGTTCCTCCGTCATTTAAAGCATTAACTACTTTCCTACAATTACGGAGTGATATCCGCAAATGCCAACTGTAAAGGCGGTAATTGTTCCATGTTTTCTTATTTATAGCTATTCATTAACCACTTTACTAATATAATCCTTGGGTAGTGGAGACAACCCTAATCGGGCCTGGCCCATTACGATTAGGGTTTTGGGTAATGGTGGCATACGTCCACCTCTATATAAGGGATCATCTCCCTAATAGAGAGGACACTTTTGGCTAACCCTAAGAGCTATCATACTTGATAGTATCCCCATTCACCCACGTTTTTGTTATAAACTACTACCTTGTGTGGTCGTCTCCCTACCCACTTAATCTTTATTGCAGGTTACTCTAATCCAGGAAGTGCTAGTGAAGGATCAGTCTTGTGGTTGCATCTAGACTATCATCCTTACAAGGAGGTTAGGCTATTTGTTTCTTCACCAGAATAATCATTACATAGCTAAGCCACCATCATACATGAACCATGCAATTGAACCATCAACACAAAAACATAATAGATCCCCATGCATAATCTCAACATCTTACACAAGTTCCATGCACGACCAATATCATCATCAACACGCGTAGCCTCCTCGGCCCTCTCCAAAACAAAAAGCAACAACCACCTATCGACATCACCGTCATCCTGCACGTCAAGTGATCAAGCAACGAATAATTAACTACAAAAGTTTTAAGCAACTTTCATAGAAGATCCACAACAGTCATTTAGAGAATAGATATTCAAATAAGGAGGGGTATCATACAAGTTGTACTATTTTTCCCTTTCATAAGTTTTTTCCTACCGGGTTTTCTTAGTAAAGTTTCTAATGAGATAAATCCTATAGCATTTATAGATCATTGAGAAACATTTAACTTTTCAAAATCCTACAACCCCATTCAAAATTTCTAATTAGCTTTAGGGATTATAACGTTTTGAGAAACATTTTTAGTTATATTTATACACTTTGATCACGAGGGTGATAAAAACACAATAAATTTTGTATTTATAAAGACAATGTAAGGTATAATACGCAAGTTCAAATCCACGGCAACAATTCCAAAGTATCACAGTGGCGAAGCTTGACCCGAGACTTCGAGGGTCGGAAATCATTAGTTTCGGAGGGGAGGGGGGTCGAAACCGTATATACCGAAAAATTTCTATACGAATACTCAGTGGCGGACCTAGGAAATTTTTTCAAGGGGGTGGAAATTTTTAGGGGTCATTTGTCTATCGTTAAATATTACAAAAAAAAAAAAAAAAAAAAAAAAAAAAACCATCCAATTCAGGTCGGGTTGTTTATTTCCCGTCTACCTTCTATTGTGATGTAACTTTCGTATTTTGTTTTAATGTATTTTGTTTTAATGAAAGGAATCATATTTAAATTTAAAGTAAACGATAAAAGCAAACTAAATATATATATATATTGCAAAGTGATTAATCCTACATGTCATACTCTTATGCAATCTCTCCTTTAAGAGATGCCATATAAGATGTGATGCGGCAAGTGTAAACCAATTAAAAAAAGGAATAAATATGATTTAACCTAATCTATTATAATCTTTAACCTAATCTATTAAATACATAATCTACTAAATCTAAATATTAAAACTTTACCATTTTTTCTCTCATGTTTCCTCCCATAAATTTTAAACGTTAATATCTTTTATATACAAGATTTTTTAAAGAAAAAAATTACATCAAATTAACGAGCGTTTTATTATCTTTCCAACGACTACCATAGTGCTATATAAACAACGAAGAAAAAAATGACTATTTTTTGTAACCCGACAGGTATTGTGTCGGGTTTGGGATTAGTTTAAAAAAATTGTGGTTTTGGGTCGGGTCGGGTCTGGGATTAGGTGATACCCGACCCGATTACCCGAAACAACATACCCAAATACCCGAACTATATACCCGATCATATACCCATGAATTTTTTAACGCATCACATAACCCTTAAACTAATGCGTTCGATATTTCAATAATTAACTTTTTTTTTCTTATTTCATGTTAGTTCTTTTTAGAATGATCGATTACAAACTTCCGAATTCATTTGTAATTGTAACATCGCAAAATTTATTTCCAAATTCTAATACGTAAAAGCCCTTACCTTATCATTAATTTTCTATATGCCTAAGTTTTTATTTTATTACCACCCAACTTATATATATAATAATAATAATAATAATAATAATAATAATAATAATAATAATAATAATAATAATAATAATAAAGACAAATGATATTGGTACTTAAGCAGTAGTTCAAAGCCCAAAACCAAACCCAAACACCTTTCCTATCCCCACCTAAGCCCTAACCCAACCATTTCCTTTTTTTTTTTTTTTTTTTCTGAAGCCCAGCCCATAGCACGGCCCAAGAGAGAGACCCGCCTGGTCGTCTCCTTCCCTGGATTTTCGGCGAAAAATCCGGTGAGTCCCGGATTTTCCGGCGACTTACCAAATCTGCCATACGCGTTGTTATTCAAATTAATTGGGTATAAACGACCACAATACTCAACCGACACCCTCTGTCACAACCTTGACCCGCAATTCTCGCTATCAAGCTGTTAATTCGTTCCTAAAATCACGGTAATCAACATTTAAAATCCATACGACGAGTTGTGGATGATTGGCTATAAAACGAACCCACACATCGGACCTGAACACTCGCACAAACACTCTCCAACTCTAAAATATCCGCTGCACAGCGTTCTCTGTCGCATCCCTGTACTCGCCGGAGCCGTGGTATTCCGGCCACCCGTGTTCTCCTTCAAGTTCCATTACAGTTCGTAGTATTCTATCCTAGTTGATTCGAAATGATTAAAAGGTCAAAAACCCTCTAGTTAATCGGACCAGAAACGCTTGGAATGAGATTAATTGAACATATTTTAGTTCTAGGGTTCTTCGTTATTTATTTTGGGGAAGATAACTCTTCGCAGTATTCGTATATAATTAATACAGACTTAAAACAATCACCAAAACTGATGCAGATCAGTTGGTGATTCCTTTAACTGCACCTCTTTTTAGTATTATTGCTTTTTTTATCTTTTTGTATTAATCATGTAAATTACATTTAAAATAGTTAATGTGGTATATAAATCCTACAAAATTTATTTTATACTATATGACAAATAAATTTTATTATACAACTTTTATTTTCGGAAAATTTAATTAATTATTATATATAATAAATATTACAAATTTATTCATTTATAATTATAAAATTCTATAAAAATATCAAAATGATTTTATAAAATTCCACAAAAATTATGTTGAGTTTATAAAACATTAAATATTCCAGAAATGATTTTTATCTCAAAGAAAAAATCCTTTATTTATTATTTTTGAACGATTTTTATTATTTTAATCATAAATAAATCATAATAAATTCATTTTTCATTATTTTTGCATCAAAATTTCACATAAATTATTATTAATCATTTAGATCAGAAATATAAATTTTTGATTCGAAAATTATAATTTTTAATATTAAGACTATATTTTGTCAAATAATTATTAATATATATATATATTCATTAATTAAGAAAATAACTTTTTTATAAAAATTATTTTTACATTTATTACATTATAACTCAATTACTTTTAGACAATATTGGTCGGAAATATTTTTATTAATTATTTCCTTATTTATTAAAGTTATTTAACAACTATTTAAATTTAATCATGAATCAATTAATCCTCCCCAAATTAGGAACCCTAGCACATTTTAGACTAGAAAACTTAGACTTATTAAATTTTCCCCAAAACTTATGTATTACCTTGAAATAGGGTGATATTTGGATACGCACGAGCCACATTTACTTATAACAAGGGTCTTCATTCTAACACTAAGGTGAGTTTACATAGCCCCTTTACTCTATTTTCACTATTTTTGGGGTGAAACATGTTTAAACATTTTATACTATCATTCACTCATATTTACCTGTGATCCAATTACAACATCATTCTATCATTTGACTGTAACAAAAAGACACAGTACAATCATTAACAATGATCAAGCCGCATGTTTAGATTATAGCGCTATAGGTCTGACAAACCCATCCCCCCGCATAAATTCAGGGATGATCGATAACAGTAACAACATTTAACTAACTTGCGAGTTAGTCATCAGTCGACACAAGGTTTGATTGTACAAAGACGCATTGTTACATGTAGGACTCATACTCTATCATCAAACAACTGTGATTGTTGTACAAACTATTGTTATCAATTATATTCAAAAACACCTATGTATTCTCACCAACTTTTGTTGAACCAAAATATTTTCAAACTTAACATGTTTCAGGTTCTACTTGCTTGAAGATTTGAGTTAGTGCTTGAAGATGTGTGCATAGTATTTTTCATTTTGATGTACGAATTCTTGTAGAACAATTGGATGTAATTTATTTAAATCATTTAATGAAATTTATTATTTACCATGAGCTACTGAACAATCATCAATACGTGACATCCCGATGTTTCCGCCATCGGTTGGGGTGTTACAGATTGGTATCAGAGCCATGGTTATAGGGAATTAGGTTATTAGAAAAATAATCTAGTCTATAACCATAGGATTATAACCAGTATTTGCTCGTTTTACTTGCTATTCTCTATCTCCCTCCTACTGCTCATCCCTACTTTCATCCTTACAAGAAGGTTGCTCTCCATCATTGGATCTACTCTTAGACTAATAGGACAAAATCCTCAGGTTTAGCCTGAACCACCTTGAGATCTCGTCGAAGTTCTAGATTTATAATAACGAACACGTGCAATCCGGAAGGGTGAACGCCTGTATTCTGAGTCTTCTGTCTAGGCTTGCATTGCGCATATATCCCAATCAGACGAGGGACCCGGATGCCTACCTGGGAATTTTCGGGATGAGTGTTCACCTATAGGCTAAAGCATGTCTTCACTATGTTATTAGAATCTAGAATCTTTGATAAGTCAACGTTTTCGTTTATTCGTTTTAATTAATGAATAAATGATTACATTCCTTATATAACCTCATCCAATTCATTGTGTCTCTTACAGATCATGTCTCCACGTCGCAGCACACGCAATAACAATAGTGGTAATCATGAGGAAGGAAATAGCAACAATAACAATCACGACGCTAACCACAACAACAACAATAACAAGAACAACAATGGCATTGATGCCCAACTGGCTGCGATCATTTCCCAACAAATGGCGCAACAAATAGCAACTCTTGTTCCTAACCTACTGGCTCAAGTCATCCAGATAAACGGAAACGGTAATGGAAACGGAAACGGCAACGGAAACAGCAATGGAAATCACAATGGGAACGGGAATGGAAACGGGAATGGTCTCCCAGCTTGCACTCTTAAGCACTTTAATTCCTGTAATCCCCCTAAGTTCAGTGGAGATGAAGGAGCTACGGGTCTTCTGCAATGGTTCGAGGGTATTGAGAATACCTTCATTAACAGTGAGTATCCCGATAACTTTAAGGTCCGTTATGCTATGAGTGTTCTTCACAAACGAGCACTCACTTGGTGGAATGAGGAAAAGCGCACCCGGGGAGCTGAAGTTGCACTTACTATGACCTGGGATCAAGTCAAGGAGATAATGAAGGATGAATGTTGCCCACGTAACGAGGTCAAGAAATTAGAGGACGAGTTCCACACCCTTGCTCAGGATAGTGGGGAAAACCTTGCTTATAATACCCGCTTCCATGAGCTCAGCCTGTTGTTGCCCCATAAGGTCACTCCGCTACCTGTGGCCATTGAGAAATATATCGGTGGTTTACCCATGCAGATTCAGGACACGGTATGTATCACACCCTCAAAATCCACTTGCGGAGTTTTACCGCGAGAATCCAAGCCAACGATCACAATAAACAAGTCTAAATGAACATATGCAATTTCAAAAACATAGTTTAAAATTCCCGAATACAGTGGAAGCTTATTCTCAAAACATAATCCAAACGTAAACCAAATTATTCAATGTTTGAAAACCATGCAATCCTAACTAGACGCCGTGCAGACGCGTGCGCCCTAGTTCCATAGTGCTACCTTAGCGACCTGAGAAAACATGTAAGAGTTTACGTCAGCACAAAAATGCTGGTGAGTTCACAGGTTTTGTAATCAAAGTACCAAGTTCAACCTGTCCATACTATAACAATTTGCAAACCAAAGTACGCTAGCTAGGCGTACGTTTTATTACTACAACGATTGGAAAACCATTACTAACTCGTAAACCAGATGTCGTGCCCGAATAGTAAACCTGTTCCTGTTTGAGACAATATGCACTCGCCCGGCCCTCCAAGCCGACGAGCGGGGTTGGTCATTCCCAATAGATCTATTCACATTTCCCCGTTGTGCTAACCCGCACATTCATGGTTTCCCCGGGGACTTCCAAAGATCGTATAGTAAACCATAGAAACCCATAGTATGACAGTTGTTACCAAAACATAAGTTTAACACATGTTTTCTCCCCCAAAAAGTGAAACCAGTTAAAAGAGGGGCCGTAAACTCACCTTAGGTTGCGTTACTTCGAAACACGAATAATATCAGCAAGCTATGCTAGCCCCGTAAAGCGGCGACCTAACATATGACAGTTACAAGTACTTATGAGGGCTAATCGCCTATACCATAGGCGATTAGGTCATGTGGTATGCATTTTTGGAGTTTATTAGGCGATTAGGTCGCAAGACATGCAATTCAGGGCTTAACTAGCAATTAGGATCACAATTGCATGCAACGAAGGCAATTAGCCCCCAATTGCCTATACTATAGGCGATTAGGGTGTCATATCAGGCGATTAGCCTCCTAATCGCCTATAGCATAGGCGATTAGGGTTGCTAATCGCCTACAGCATTGCTGTTCCAGTTTTTCGCGCGTTTAACACTCCAAATCAATCCCAGAACGTGTGTAAACATCAAATATCAACCAAACAACTATATCAAACATATTTCCATCAAAATCCCTCGTTTTAACCTCGATCTATCAGCCCTGAACGCAATCATGTATCCCAACAACAATACACATAGCATGAAACACCACATTAACATGCAAAACCGTAACCCTAATGAACAATAACTCAGACTTCATCAACAGGCTATCATCATCAATCTGTAACTACCTTATTATTATGTTAAAAACCCTTCTTGAATCATAAAAACCCTATCTCTTGCACTCACAAACACACAATCATGCAATCACACTTAACACAATCATAAAAACCCTATCTCTTGAGCCTCTAGACTGACATCCGATGATCCTCTATACTAAACCGACAGTTCCCGAACCATAACACGACTCAACTAACCCAGTTAAGTATAATATACGCGTGACTCGCTAAGGTAGACTGTAATCTAAACGACGTTGTTAACCAGAATTTGCCGGGTGTCACATCATCCCCACGTTAAAAGAATTTTCGTCCCGAAAATTTCACAAGTACCAAAAGGAATAACGAAAGAAACAGGCAAAAGATAGAAACCAAGAGAAAAATTTACCTGAGTTGTCACATCATCCCCACGTTAAAAAGGAATCTCGCCCCGAGATTCATTCAGCTGCAGTGGAAACATATCTCGATTCGAACGCTTCCTTAGGAAAGAGATGAGGATACTTAGACTTCATCTGATCCTCTCGTTCCCAAGTGTACTCTGGTCCCCGGTTCGAGTTCCAGCGAACCTTAACAATGCGAATCTTGCTATGACGTAGGCTACGAATCTTGTAATCCAGGATCTCAACGGGTTCCTCCACAATCCGAAGACGGTCATCAACCTTGATCTCTTCCAGTGGAACAATAAGAGACTCGTCAGCCAGACACTTCTTTAAGTTGGACACATGGAAGACGTTATGTACGTTACCGAGCTCCGTCGGTAAATCAAGACGATATGCCACCGGTCCAATCCGTTCCAGAATTGTAAATGGGCCGACATACCGAGGGTTGAGTTTGCCACGCTTCCCAAAGCGTATGACGCCCTTCCATGGTGAAACTTTCAGAAGTACCTTGTCATCAACTTGGAATTCCAATGGCTTGCGACGCTGATCAGCATAACTCTTTTGCCGATCCCGTGCTGCTGCCAACCGGTTACGAATCTGTACGATCTTTTCCGAAGTTTCGTACACTAGCTCAGGCCCAGTGAGTTGACTCTCACCCACCTCATCCCAACAAAGAGGAGACCGGCATTTCCGTCCGTATAGTGCCTCGAACGGAGCTGCCTTGATGCTTGTGTGGTAACTGTTGTTGTAAGAGAATTCTACTAACGGTAGGTGAGCTTCCCAACCTTTGCCAAAATCGATCACACATGCCCGCAGCATGTCTTCTAAGGTTTGAATCGTGCGTTCACTCTGACCGTCAGTCTGTGGATGGTAAGCTGTACTCATGTCAAGCTGGGTACCCAAAGCCTTGTGTAAAGACTTCCAGAAGTGAGAAGTAAAGTGGGAGTCACGATCTGAAATAATAGAAACCGGCACCTCGTGCTTAGAAACAACTTCCTTCAGATAAAGACGAGCCAAACGATCCATGGTGTCGGTCTCCTTAATAGCGAGAAAGTGGGCTGATTTCGTCAACCGATCAACAATCACCCATATCTTATCATTCCCGCTTGGTGACTTAGGTAGTTGTGTGACAAAATCCATTGTAATCCGTTCCCACTTCCACTCCGGAATCTCAGGTTGTTGCAAGAGACCCGACGGTTTCTGGTATTCCACCTTGACCTTAGCACAGGTCAAGCATTTGCTCACGTATGAGGTTATATTCGACCTCATGTTTGGCCACCAGTAAAGCACCTTCAGATCTTGGTACATCTTATCCGAACCAGGATGAATAGAATACCGGGACTTGTGAGCCTCATCTAAAACAAGCTCCCGAAGTCCCCCGAATAAAGGAATCCATATGCGTTCTGCGAAGTAGTGCAGGCCATCAGGCCTTCGCTCGAGGTGCTTGTCGGCACCGTGCATAGTCTCAGCTTTAAGGTTTTCCTCCTTCAAAGCTTCTAACTGGGCAGAACGGAGTTGGTCAGGTAGAGAGGAATGAATGGTGAGTTGCAACGCCCAAACGCGACGAGGTTTAATTGATTCCTTCCTGCTCAAGGCGTCTGCTACTACATTCGCCTTGCCAGGATGGTACTTAATGGCGCAATCATAGTCATTCAGAAGTTCAATCCAACGACGTTGT
Organism: Ambrosia trifida; assembly: GCA_028751855.1. Lineage (NCBI taxonomy): Eukaryota > Viridiplantae > Streptophyta > Magnoliopsida > Asterales > Asteraceae > Ambrosia > Ambrosia trifida. The sequence goes on from CM054123.1 coordinate 154,448,601, forward strand.
CGTATGTTCAAATGTTGTTGGTCGAAAATATGTTGAAGACTCTTGTGATCGGTGTAGATGGTGCATTTGGTACCGTACAAGTAATGTCTCCAAATTTTCAACGCGAAAACCACTGCACCCAATTCCAAGTCATGGGTGGTGTAGTTCTTCTTGTGCACCTTGAGTTGACGAGAAGCATACGCAATCACTTTCTCGCGTTGCATCAACACGCAACCGAGACCATGAATAGAAGCATCACAGTAAACAACGAAATCATCAGGGCCTTCAGGCAAGGACAGAATAGGAGCAGAACAAAGTTTAGACTTCAGTTCTTGAAATGCCGACTCTTGTGGTTCACCCTAGTCAAATTTTCTATCCTTCTGAGTAAGAGTGGTGAGGGGTTGAGCGATCTTCGAGAACCCCTTAATGAAACGACGATAATAGCCTGCAAGGCCTAGAAATTGCCGCACCTCAGTTGGCGTCTTTGGTGCTCCCCAGTCCTTGATCGCTTCGATCTTAGCTGGATCGACATGAATTCCTAGTTCATTAACCACATGTCCTAGGAACTGAACTTCGCGTAACCAAAAGTCACACTTTGAGAACTTAGCGTAAAGTTGTTCCCGTCGCAAAAGTTCCAAAACCAAACGCAGGTGTTCCTCGTGTTCTGTCTTGTTCTTGGAGTAAATCAGGATGTCATCAATAAACACAATGACGAACTTGTCAAGATATGGTTTGCAAACGCGGTTCATCAAATCCATGAAAACCGCCGGTGCGTTTGTGAGACCGAAAGGCATGACCAAGAATTCGAAATGGCCATAACGCGTACGAAAGGCAGTCTTTGCAACGTCAGCTTCCCTTACGCGCAACTGGTGATAACCGGACCTCAAATCAATCTTAGAGTAGTAGCTAGAACCCTGAAGCTGGTCGAATAGATCATCAATACGTGGAAGAGGATAACGGTTCTTGATGGTCAATTTGTTCAATTCTCTGTAATCCACACACAATCGGAAACTTCCATCCTTCTTCTTAACGAATAGAATCGGGGCTCCCCAAGGGGAAGAACTTGGTCTGATAAAACCCTTGTCCAAGAGTTCCTGTAACTGACTGGACAATTCCTGCATCTCGGGAGGTGCAAGACGGTAGGGGGCCCGAGCAATAAGAGCAGCCCCTGGTACAAGATCAATACCGAACTCAACCTGACGATGGGGAGGAAGACCAGATAAATCATCGGGAAATACATCAGGAAACTCGCGTACAACAGGAATATCGTCGATCTTCTTCTCATCGGTAAAGGAAACAGATAAAAGTGCCAAAACGGCCGAATAACCCTTTCGAAGATACTTAAGGGCTTTCATGCTGGAGATGAGATTTAGCGGAACACCGCCCTTGATACCGTACACAGAAAGGAATTCTCCATCAGGGAGAGGAATCCGAATAATCTTGTCGTAACAAACGATCTCCGCGCGATACAAAGACAACCAATCCATGCCTACCACAACGTCAAAACTACCCAAAGGTACCGGCATAAGGTTGATGGGGAACGACAAACCCGACAACTCTAGTTGACACTCCCGAAGGATACAAGTAGCTTCAATCTTTTTACCGTCAGCCAACTCAATTATATACTTCGCCTCTAATGGTACGGGTACTACATCTAGTAGTCGACTAACTTCCATAGATATAAAACTTTTATCGGCACCGGAATCAAATAAAACACTAACAGAGCGATTATTGAGAAGGAACGTACCGGTAACTGTGTCAGGATCTTGTCTAGCCTCAGCGGCTCCAATGACGAAGGCACGTGCATTCCTGCCGCCGCCCCCCGTTGTTCCCGTTACCGTTGTTCCCGCCCTGCTTCAGTTTCGGGCACTCCTTCTTGTAATGCCTAGTCTCCCCACAGTTGTAACATCCCTGTCTTCCCGTAGTTCCTTGAGTAGTAGGAGCCGAGTTAGTAGTTGGGGCCTGGGTCGATGGAAGTGTCGCCCGACAGTCTTTAGCAAAATGCCCAAGTCGCTGACAACGGTGGCAACGATTACGGTCGCAGTCCCCCTGATGATGACGCCCACATTTGTTGCATTTAGGTAACTTCCCCGCATAACCACCCTGTTTGTTACCAGAAGAAGAAGAACCCCCGCTATCGAACCTCTTACCCTGTTGTGCTGGCACAGTCGAACACTTAGCAGTCGAACCCTCATTATCCCACTTACGCTTGTTATTCTCCGGGGCCTTGACAGTCGAACCCTTAGCAGGCAAGATACCCTCATTCACCTTCAAGTTTGTCATCCTGTGAGCCGATCGGACCACCTCTGAGTATGTAGGAAGATTTCCTGCAGCCACCAACCCTGCGATCTCTGGTACTAGCCCCGAAATATAGTGTTCAATCCTCCTGTATTCTGGCACATGCAGATCAGGACATAGCACTGCCAACTCATTACGCCTTACCGTATACTTTTCAATCTCAGACCCGGTCATCTTGAGGTTCCACACCTCATGCTCTAGCTTCTGAACTTCTTCCCTTGGACAGTACTCTCGCTTCAGTAGTTGCACAAAATTTTCCCAAGGCATAGCATAAGCCTCCCCTATACCCATATTCTGGGTGATATTGTTCCACCAGGTCAAAGCAACATCCTGGAATAACGCAGCAGCATACTTGACTCGATCCTCTGGGAGACAGTTACACATCAGAAACACTGACTCCACCTTTTCCAGCCACCTGAGTAAGCTCACCGCACCCTCAGTGCCAGAGAATTCCTGGGGCTTATAGTCCCGAAACATCTTGTAGGTACACATGGGTGGGGGTGGGTTAACAGGACCACCTGAAATGAAACGCATGAGAAACCACGAAGAATGTAAACAAGGTTCACTAATGAGGCAAAAGTGGATAAATCAACTTACCACCACCATTGTGCCCTAACTGAAAGGCAGCTTGCAGTAAGTTGTTCAGATCTTCCTGTGATAGGTTTACACCTCCACGTCCACCACCACCACCGCGACCACCACCGCTCCCACCATTGCGGCCACCTCCACGTCCTCCTCGTACTCCAGACATGATTCTGACAGAAAGAACGAGAAAATTTAGTTTCACAGCTAATGATAACCACTAGTGTTCACAAGATCAAAGCTAGATCCAACTCAGGACTATCCATTCAAACCCAGAGCTCACTAGGGCTTTCATGCATTTCAGTTTATGATTTTGTGTGCACCCAAAATGATAAACCGCTCTACATGGTCCTCCAAGTGTTCTCCTAGTTCAAAGTTCAAATCACCGAACATAGACTCTTAGCTATACACCGTAATGCTACGGTAGTTTATGGCGAGTGTTTCTATTGAAGTATGAAAGGGAGATGTCCGAGCCTTGGACAAATCTCAAGAGTACACGATTTACCCCAATATACCACACTGCCTAGAGAGCAAGTAACCCAACCTAAGATAGAACGGATGATGTAACATAGGAAGGTCAGATGATTTAGAGACACCCCGACAAGCCCATACGTAATCCACCATAATGTTTAGTACTAAGTGATCGTCTAGTGTGTGCGACTCGGCTATAGTCTAGACTCTACATGCAGTCCTAGTTCACTATAACCATTGGCTCTGATACCAATCTATCACACCCTCAAAATCCACTTGCGGAGTTTTACCGCGAGGCGCATGACAAACCAGGATCCAAGTCAACGATCACAATAAACAAGTCTAAATGAACATATGCAATTTCAAAAACATAGTTTAAAATTCCCGAATACAGCGGAAGCTTATTCTCAAAACATAATCCAAACGTAAACCAAATTATTCAATGTTTGAAAACCATGCAATCCTAACTAGACGCCGTGCAGACGCGTGCGCCCTAGTTCCATAGTGCTACCTTAGCGACCTGAGAAAACATGTAAGAGTTTACGTCAGCACAAAAATGCTGGTGAGTTCACAGGTTTTGTAATCAAAGTACCAAGTTCAACCTGTCCATACTATAACAATTTGCAAACCAAAGTACGCTAGCTAGGCGTACGTTTTATTACTACAACGATTGGAAAACCATTACTAACTCGTAAACCAGATGTCGTGCCCGAATAGTAAACCTGTTCCTGTTTGAGACAATATGCACTCGCCCGGCCCTCCAAGCCGACGAGCGGGGTTGGTCATTCCCAATAGATCTATTCACATTTCCCCGTTGTGCTAACCCGCACATTCATGGTTTCCCCGGGGACTTCCAAAGATCGTATAGTAAACCATAGAAACCCATAGTATGACAGTTGTTACCAAAACATAAGTTTAACACATGTTTTCTCCCCCAAAAAGTGAAACCAGTTAAAAGAGGGGCCGTAAACTCACCTTAGGTTGCGTTACTTCGAAACACGAATAATATCAGCAAGCTATGCTAGCCCCGTAAAGCGGCGACCTAACATATGACAGTTACAAGTACTTATGAGGGCTAATCGCCTATACCATAGGCGATTAGGTCATGTGGTATGCATTTTTGGAGTTTATTAGGCGATTAGGTCGCAAGACATGCAATTCAGGGCTTAACTAGCAATTAGGATCACAATTGCATGCAACGAAGGCAATTAGCCCCCAATTGCCTATACTATAGGCGATTAGGGTGTCATATCAGGCGATTAGCCTCCTAATCGCCTATAGCATAGGCGATTAGGGTTGCTAATCGCCTACAGCATTGCTGTTCCAGTTTTTCGCGCGTTTAACACTCCAAATCAATCCCAGAACGTGTGTAAACATCAAATATCAACCAAACAACTATATCAAACATATTTCCATCAAAATCCCTCGTTTTAACCTCGATCTATCAGCCCTGAACGCAATCATGTATCCCAACAACAATACACATAGCATGAAACACCACATTAACATGCAAAACCGTAACCCTAATGAACAATAACTCAGACTTCATCAACAGGCTATCATCATCAATCTGTAACTACCTTATTATTATGTTAAAAACCCTTCTTGAATCATAAAAACCCTATCTCTTGCACTCACAAACACACAATCATGCAATCACACTTAACATACGTTAAAGTCCAACAAGTTATAGCACGTAGTTCAAGTATCACATAAATAAGTCCGAACACATGTTACCAAGTTACTAGGTATGTTACGGGGTTCCTAGCATGTTCCTAGGTGTCAAATCGGGTCTCGGAATGTCAAAATACACTTACAGCAGCAGTACAGGCGATTAGGAAAAGTCAACTAGCGAATATGAAAGTCAACAGGCGATTATGAGGGCTAATCGCCAATACCATAGGCGATTAGCTCATGTGGTATGCATTTTTGGAGTTTATTAGGCGATTAGGTCGTAAGACATGCAATTCAGGGGTTAACTAGCAATTAGGATCACAATTGAATGCAACGAAGGCAATTAGCCCCCAATTGCCTATACTATAGGCGATTAGGGTGTCATATCAGGCGATTAGCCTCCTAATCGCCTATAGCATAGGCGATTAGGGTTGCTAATCGCCTACAGCATTGCTGTTCTAGTTTTTCGCGCGTTTAACACTCCAAATCAATCTCAGAACGTGTGTAAACATCAAATATCAACCAAACAACTATATCAAACATATTTCCATCAAAATCCCTCGTTTTAACCTCGATCTATCAGCCCTGAACGCAATCATGTATCCCAACAACAATACACATAGCATGAAACACCACATTAACATGCAAAACCGTAACCCTAATGAACAATAACTCAGACTTCATCAACAGGCTATCATCATCAATCTGTAACTACCTTATTATTATGTTAAAAACCCTTCTTGAATCATAAAAACCCTATCTCTTAAAGCATAAACACATATACAACATGCATAACAATTAGAATCCGATTAACAACGCTTATTAACGGTTTTCAGAAGACTCATTCGTTTTAAAACAGGTCTGGACCATTAGGGATTCAATAAAAACGTTAATAAAGGTTGCATGAATGAAAACCACACCTTAGATTTGTGATAGATTGATGTAATAGGCTTGAAATCTTGTGTTTTGATCCAAAATCGTGTTCCAATGGTTTTGTGTGTGTTTGGGCGAGTTGTGGGACGACTAGGGTTGTTATAATGAAGTTTAGGAGGTCAAGTATTGTATTTATAGTCATTTTTAGTCGTCCAGCGCGTTTCAGGCGATTATGCAGCACTTATAGGCGATTAGGGTTGCTAATCGCCTATACCATAGGCATTTAGCCTGCTAATCGCCTATACTATAGGCGAGTAGCACACCAATCGCCTATAATAATGTCCAATCGCCTCCCCTATAGGCGATTAGCCTCCCCTAATCGCCTATAGGGGTTGGTTCCGTGTATTTTGCGCGTTAAATCCCGTTTTAACATATGTTAACATATTTTCACATACCGACAAGTCACATAATGATTGTAAACACATAATACTTGCAAACAAACACATTCACACTCGTTCACCAACTCCCGGGACTCGAGACTTGTATGTTCCCTATGCTCTGACGATTCTACGAATCGTCACCACTTGTACACTTGGTTAAGGACTGACATCTAATGAGCCTCTAGACTGACATCCGATGATCCTCTATACTAAACCGACAGTTCCCGAACCATAACACGACTCAACTAACCCAGTTAAGTATAATATACGCGTGACTCGCTAAGGTAGACTGTAATCTAAACGACGTTGTTAACCAGAATTTGCCGGGTGTCACAGTATGGGGAAGGAACCCTGCTACCCTTGAAGAGGCCAAGCGTTTAGCAGCTACCTTAACTGACAATCACGTAAAGAACGGGACTTTAGTTCGGAAAGGCAATAAAGCAAGTATTGTAGCCGCGGTAACTACTGAGGACCAGAAGCGAAAGGCCAGGGATCCTGATGCGAAGCTCACTACACAAGCTTCTAACAAGAAACCCTATATAGGAAACTATCCATTGTGTAACACATGCAACCGACATCATCCCACTGCTTCAGCGTGTCGCTTGTGCACCAATTGTGGTAAGTATGGCCATCTAGTCAATACATGTCGCGAGACCCCAAACCCTAATGCCAATCAACCCACCAACCCTGCTCTGGCTACTAATCCTAATCGATACAACTATGGTCAGTGCTATGAATGTGGAGACCCAAATCACTTCCGTAACCGATTCCCTAAACTAAACAGAGATCAAGACCCTCTAGCTACCTAACAGCAAGTCTCACCATTTGACTATTGGTTGCTTTTATTCTATGTATTGACGCTATTTGATTCAAGTAATAAAATCTAGTATTGAAATTTTTGTCTAAGAGTTGTTTTCATGGTATAATCATAACACTTGAATACATGCTTGTTTGAATGTGAACTAATTATCTAAATCTATACAACTACAACTCATATACTGTGCTTGTTATACTTATAAACTTGCTTGCATAAACATGTTATCAATTTGCAACCTATGTGTATAAAAATTGCTGCACTTAATAGAGGTCATCATGCCTTTTCAACAATCGGGAGAGGCCCTACAACCTGCTCCACGACTGGTGGAGGCTATCGAACCTACTCAACGATTGGTAGAGGTCATTATGCCTTCTCAACAGTCGGGAGAGGCCCTACAACCTGCTCCACGACTGGTTGAGGCTACCGAACCTGCTCAACAATCGGTAAAGTCATAGAAGGACGCAAAACCCTAATGTAAGGTAAATTGGTGATTGCGGTCCGGAACGTAATCATGAATTTACAGGTACGTTAAGGTAGTGTGAAATTCTATCAAGGTTTCAGGAAATAATCAAATGTAACTCTAGTTATCTAGTAGTTCATTTAGTAAATCAACTCGCACATAACATGCCTTTTATCCAAACTATTCGAGACAGTTTATTCTATTCATGTCATGCTATAACCCAAATTTTTCCGAATCGCAATCATTTACATTTCTACCCAATCGCCTTCAACCCTATGTTTTCAATAAACTTCGGGACGAAGTTTCCAAAAGTAGGGGAGACTGTAACATCGCAAATTTTTTTTTTCCAAATTCTAATACGTAAAAGCCCTTACATTATCATTAATTTTATATATGCCTAAGTTTTTATTTTATTACCACCCAACTTATATATATATATATATATATATATATATATGATGGTATATAATAAAAATAATAATAATAATAATAATAAAGACAAATGATATTGGTACTTAAGTAGTAGTTCAAAGCCCAAAACCAAACCCAAACACCTTTCCTATCCCCACCTAAGCCCTAACCCAACCATTTCCTTTTGTTTTTTTTCTGAAGCCCAGCCCACAGCACGGCCCAAGAGAGAGACCCGCCTGGTCGTCTCCTTCCCTGAATTTCCGGCGAAAAATCCGGTGAGTCCCGGATTTTCCGGCGACTTACCAAATCTGCCATACGCGTTGTTATTCAAATTAATTGGGTATAAACGACCACAATACTCAACCGACACCCTCTGTCACAACCTTGACCCGCAATTCTCGGTATCAAGCTGTTAATTCGTTCCTAAAATCACGGTAATCAACATTTAAAATCCATACGACGAGTTGTGGATGATTGGCTATAAAACGAACCCACACATCGGACCTGAACACTCGCACAAACACTCTCCAACTCTAAAATATCCGTTGCACAGCGTTCTCTGTCGCATCCCTGTACTCGCCGGAGCCGTGGTATTCCGGCCACCCTTGTTCTCCTTCAAGTTCCATTACAGTTCGTAAGTATTCTATCCTAGTTGATTCGAAATGATTAAAAGTTCAAAAACCCTCTAGTTAATTGGACCAGAAACGCTTGGAATGAGATTAATTGAACAGATTTTAGTTCTAGGGTTCTTCGTTATTTATTTTGGGGAAGATAACTCTTCGCAGTATTCGTATATAATTAATACAGACTTAAAACAATCACCAAAACTGATGCAGATTAGTTGGTGATTCCTTCGTGGCTTAAAACTCTGAACCGGTTGAGAACCTGGGTTCGAGTCCCTTTAACTGTACCTCTTTTTAGTATTATTGCTTTTTTATCTTTTTGTATTAATCATGTAAATTACATTTAAAATAGTTAATGTGGTATATAAATCCTAGAAAATTTATTTTATACTATATGACTAATAAATTTTATTATACAACTTTTATTTTCGGAAAATTAAATTAATTATTATATATAATAAATATTACAAATTTATTCATTTATAATTATAAAATTCTATAAAAATATCAAAATGATTTTATAAAATTCCACAAAAATTATGTTGAGTTTATAAAATATTAAATATTCCAGAAATGATTGTTATTTCAAAGAAAAAAATCATTTATTTATTATTTTTGAACGATTTTTATTATTTTAATCATAAATAAATAATAATAAATTCATTTTTCATTATTTTTGCATCAAAATTTCACATAAATTATTATTAATCATTCAGATCAGAAATATAAATTTTTGATTCGAAAATTATAATTTTTAATATTAAGACTATATTTTGTCAAATAATTATTAATATATATATATATTCATTAATTAAGAAAATAACTTTTTTATAAAAATTATTTTTACATTTATTACATTATAACTCAATTACTTTTAGACAATATTGGTCGGAAATATTTTTATTAATTATTTCCTTATTTATTAAAGTTATTTAACAACTATTTAAATTTAATCATGAATCAATTAATCCTCCCCAAATTAGGAACCATAACACATTTTAGACTAGAAAACTTAGACTTATTAAGTTTTCCCCAAAACTTATGTATTACCTTGAAATAGGGTGATATTTGGATACGCACGAGCCACATTTACTTATAACAAGGGTCTTCATTCTAACACTAAGGTGAGTTTACATAGCCCCTTTACTCTATTTTCACTATTTTTGGGGTGAAACATGTTTAAACATTTTATACTATCATTCACTCATATTTACCTGTGATCCAATTACAACATCATTCTATCATTTGACTGTAACAAAAAGACACAGTACAATCATTAACAATGATCAAGCCGCATGTTTAGATTATAGCGCTATAGGTCTGACAAACCCATCCCCCCGCATAAATTCAGGGATGATCGATAACAGTAACAACATTTAACTAACTTGCGAGTTAGTCATCAGTCGATACAAGGTTTGATTGTACAAAGACGCATTGTTACATGTCGGACTCATACTCTATCATCATACAACTGTGATTGTTGTACAAACTATTGTTATCAATTATATTCAAAAACACCTATGTATTCTCACCAACTTTTGTTGAACCAAAATATTTTCAAACTTAACATGTTTCAGGTTCTACTTGCTTGAAGATTTGAGTTAGTGCTTGAAGATGTGTGCATAGTATTTTTCATTTTGATGTACGAATTCTTGTAGAACAATTGGATGTAATTTATTTAAATCATTTAATGAAATTTATTATTTACCATGAGCTACTGAACAATCATCAATACGTGACATCCCGATGTTTCCGCCATCGGTTGGGGTGTTACAGATTGGTATCAGAGCCATGGTTATAGGGAATTAGGTTATTAGAAAAATAATCTAGTCTATAACCATAGGATTATAACCAGTATTTGCTCGTTTTACTTGCTATTCTCTATCTCCCTCCTACTGCTCATCCCTACTTTCATCCTTACAAGAAGGTTGCTCTCCATCATTGGATCTACTCTTAGACTAATAGGACAAAATCCTCAGGTTTAGCCTGAACCACCTTGAGATCTCGTCGAAGTTCTAGATTTTTAATAACGAACACTTGCAATCCGGAAGGGTGAACGCCTGTATTATGAGTCTTCTGTCTAGGCTGGCATTGCGCATATATCCCAATCAGACGAGGGACCCGGATGCCTACCTGGGAATTTTCGGGATGAGTGTTCACCTATAGGCTAAAGCATGTCTTCACTATGTTATTAGAATCTAGAATCTTTGATAAGTCAACCTTTTCGTTATTCGTTTTAATTAATGAATAAATGATTACATTCCTTATATAACCTCATCCAATTCATTGTGTCTCTTACAGATCATGTCTCCACGTCGCAGCACACGCAATAACAATAGTGGTAATCATGAGGAAGGAAATAGCAACAATAACAACCACAACGCTAACCACAACAACAACAATAACAACAACAACAACAACAATGGCATTGATGCCCAACTGGCTGCGATCATTTCCCAACAAATGGCGCAACAAATAGCAACTCTTGTTCCTAACCTACTGGCTCAAGTCATCCAGATAAACGGAAACGGTAATGGAAACGGAAACGGCAATGGAAACCACAATGGGAACGGGAATGGAAACGGGAATGGTCTCCCAGCTTGCACTCTTAAGCACTTTAATTCCTGTAATCCCCCTAAGTTCAGTGGAGATGAAGGAGCTACGGGTCTTCTGCAATGGTTCGAGGGTATTGAGAATACCTTCATTAACAGTGAGTGTCCCGATAACTTTAAGGTCCGTTATGCTATGAGTGTTCTTTACAAACGAGCACTCACTTGGTGGAATGAGGAAAAGCGCACCCGAGGAGCTGAAGTTGCACTTACTATGACCTGGGATCAAGTCAAGGAGATAATGAAGGATGAATGTTGCCCACGTAACGAGGTCAAGAAATTAGAGGACGAGTTCCACACCCTTGCTCAGGATAGTGGGGAAAACCTTGCTTATAATACCCGCTTCCATGAGCTCAGCCTGTTGTTGCCCCATAAGGTCACTCCGCTACCTGTGGCCATTGAGAAATATAACGGTGGTTTACCCATGCAGATTCAGGACACGGTATGGGGAAGGAACCCTGCTACCCTTGAAGAGGCCAAGCGTTTAGCAGCTACCTTAACTGACAATCACGTAAAGAACGGGACTTTAGTTCGGAAAGGCAATAAAGCAAGTATTGTAGCCGCGGTAACTACTGAGGACCAGAAGCGAAAGGCCAGGGATCCTGATGCGAACCTCACTACACAAGCTTCTAACAAGAAACCCTATATAGGAAACTATCCATTGTGTAACACATGCAACCGACATCATCCCACTGCTTCAGTGTGTCGCTTGTGCACCAATTGTGGTAAGTATGGCCATCTAGTCAATACATGTCGCGAGACCCCAAACCCTAATGCCAATCAACCCACCAACCCTGCTCAGGCTACTAATCCTAATCGATACAACTATGGTCAGTGCTATGAATGTGGAGACCCAAATCACTTCCGTAACCGATGCCCTAAACTAAACAGAGATCAAGACCCTCTAGCTACCTAACAGCAAGTCTCACCATTTGACTATTGGTTGCTTTTGTTCTATGTATTGACGCTATTTGATTCAAGTAATAAATTCTAGTATTGAAATTTTTGTCTGAGAGTTGTTTACATGGTATAATCATAACACTTGAATACATGCTTGTTTGAATGTGAACTAATTATCTAAATCTATACAACTACAACTCATATACTGTGCTTGTTATACTTATAAACATGCTTGCATAAACATGTTATCAATTTGCAACCTATGTGTATAATAATTGCTGCACTTAATAGAGGTCATCATGCCTTTTCAACAGTCGGGAGAGGCCCTAACCTGCTCCACGACTGGTGGAGGCTATCGAACCTACTCAACGATTGGTAGAGGTCATTATGCCTTCTCAACAGTCGGGAGAGGCCCTACAACCTGCTCCACGACTGGTGGAGGCTACCGAACCTGCTCAACAATCGGTAAAGTCATAGAAGGACGCAAAACCCTAATGTAAGGTAAATTGGTGATTGCGGTCCGGAACGTAATCATGAATTTACAGGTACGTTAAGGTAGTGTGAAATTCTATCAAGGTTTCGGGAAATAATCAAATGTAACTCGAGTTATCTGGTAGTTCATTTAGTAAATCAACTCGCACATAACACGCCTCTTATCCAAACTATTCGAAACAGTTTATTCTATTCATGTCATGCTATAACCCAAATTTTTCCGAATCGCAATCATTTACATTTCTACCCAATCGCCTTCAACCCTATGTTTTCAATAAACTTCGAGACGAAGTTTCCAAAAGTAGGGGAGACTGTAAAATCGCAAATTTTTTTTTCCAAATTCTAATACGTAAAAGCCCTTACCTTATCATTAATTTTATATATGCCTAAGTTTTTATTTTTCTACCACCCAACTTATATATATATATATATATATATATATATATATATATATGATGGTATATAATAATAATAATAATAATAATAATAATAATAATAATAATAATAATAATAATAATAATAAAGACAAATGATATTGGTACTTAAGTAGTAGTTCAAAGCCCAAAACCAAACCCAAACACCTTTCCTATCCCCACCTAAGCCCTAACCCAACCATTTCCTTTTGTTTTTTTTTTCTGAAGCCCAGCCCACAGCACGGCCCAAGAGAGAGACCCGCCTGGTCGTCTCCTTCCCTGGATTTCCGGCGAAAAATCCGGTGAGTCCCGGATTTTCCAGCGACTTACCAAACTGCCATACGCGTTGTTATTCAAATTAATTGGGTATAAACGACCACAATACTCAACCGACACCCTCTGTCACAACCTTGACCCGCAATTCTCGCTATCGAACTGTTAATTCGTTCTTAAAATCATGGTAATCAACATTTAAAATCCATACGACGAGTTGTGGATGATTGGCTATAAAACGAACCCACACATCGGACCTGAACACTCGCACAAACACTCTCCAACTCTAAAATATCCGTTGCACAGCGTTCTCTATCGTATCCCTGTACTCGCCGGAGCCGTGGTATTCCGGCCACCCTTGTTCTCCTTCAAGTTCCATTACAGTTCGTAAGTATTCTATCCTAGTTGATTCGAAATGATTAAAAGTTCAAAAACCCTCTAGTTAATCGGACCAGAAACGCTTGGAATGAGATTAATTGAACAGATTTTAGTTCTAGGGTTCTTCGTTATTTATTTTGGGGAAGATAACTCTTCGCAGTTTTCGTATATAATTAATACAGACTTAAAACAATCACCAAAACTGATGCAGATCAGTTGGTGATTCCTTCGTGGCTTAAAACTCTGAACCGGTTGAGAACCTGGGTTCGAGTCCCTTTAACTGCACCTCTTTTTAGTATTATTGCTTTTTTTATCTTTTTGTATTAATCATGTAAATTACATTTAAAATAGTTAATGTGGTATATAAATCCTACAAAATTTATTTTATACTATATGACTAATAAATTTTATTATACAACTTTTATTTTCGGAAAATTTAATTAATTATTATATATAATAAATATTACAAATTTATTCATTTATAATTATAAATTTCTATAAAAATATCAAAATGATTTTATAAAATTCCACAAAAATTATGTTGAGTTTATAATAATTAAATATTCCAGAAATGATTTTTATTTCAAAGAAAAAAATCATTTATTTATTATTTTTGAACGATTTTTATTATTTTAATCATAAATAAATCATAATAAATTCATTTTTCATTATTTTTGCATCAAAATTTCACATAAATTATTATTAATCATTTAGATCAGAAATATAAATTTTTGATTCGAAAATTATAATTTTTAATATTAAGACTATATTTTGTCAAATAATTATTAATATATATAAATATTCATTAATTAAGAAAATAACTTTTTTATAAAAATTATTTTTACATTTATTACATTATAACTCAATTACTTTTAGACAATATTGGTCGGAAATATTTTTATTAATTATTTCCTTATTTATTAAAGTTATTTAACAACTATATAAATTTAATCATAAATCAATTAATCGTCCCCAAATTAGGAACCCTAGCACATTTTAGACTAGAAAACTTAGACTTATTAAGTTTTCCCCAAAACTTATGTATTACCTTGAAATAGGGTGATATTTGGATACGCACGAGCCACATTTACTTATAACAAGGGTCTTCATTCTAACACTAAGGTGAGTTTACATAGCCCCTTTACTCTATTTTCACTATTTTTGGGGTGAAACATGTTTAAACATTTTATACTATCATTCACTCATATTTACTTGTGATCCAATTACAACATCATTCTATCATTTGACTGTAACAAAAAGACACAGTACAATCATTAACAATGATCAAGCCGCCTGTTTAGATTATATCGCTATAGGTCTGACAAACCCATCCCCCCCCCCCCCCCGCATAAATTCAGGGATGATCGATAACAGTAACAACATTTAACTAACTTGCGAGTTAGTCATCAGTCGACACAAGGTTTGATTGTACAAAGACGCATTATTACATGTCAGACTCATACTCTATCATCATACAACTGTGATTGTTGTACAAACTATTGTTATCAATTATATTCAAAAACACCTATGTATTCTCACCAACTTTTGTTGACCCAAAATATTTTCAAACTTAACATGTTTCCGGTTCTACTTGCTTGAAGATTTGAGTTAGTGCTTGAAGATGTGTGCATAGTATTTTTCATTTTGATGTACGAATTCTTGTAGAACAATTGTATGTAATTTATTTAAATCATTTAATGAAATTTATTATTTACCATGAGCTACTGAACAATCATCAATACGTGACATCCCGATGTTTCCGCCATCGGTTGGGGTGTTACAGTAATGGCACTAGATTTAAACCCCGACGCAGAGATTCGTTTTTTTATATTTGAATATGATAACTTATGGCAGAAATTTGTTTAAAATAATAATAATAATATATTTTATTATGTCATATTAGATATTTCAACCCAGGACGCTCCCGGGATACAAACTAGTATATATATATATATATATATATATATATATATATTGCAAAGGGATTAATCCTACATGTCATACTCTTATGCAATCTCTCCTTTGAAAGATGCCCATAGGATGTGATGTGGCAAGTGTAAACCAATTAAAAAAAAAAGGAATAAATATGATTTAACCTAATCTATTATAATCTTTAAGCTAATCTATTAAATACCTAATCTACTAAATCTAAATATTAAAACTTTATTATTTTTACTCTCATGTTTCCTCCCATAACTTTTAAACGTTAATATCTTTTATATACGAGATTTTTTAAAGAAAAAATTACACCAAATTAACGAGCGTTTTATGATCCCCTTGTACCCGGAAGATGAAACATGCCCCATCTGCCGTAAAACCTGCATGGATAAATACGGGGAGCATGCAATTCATTGCAAGGAGCTCCCTGGTTTCAAATACCGGCATGACTGGGTGAGGGATGTTTTGTGGGATATCTTGAGAAGAGCTGGGATCTCTGCCAAAAAGGAGGCCCCTGTAAACTTCCTCACAGACCCCCACGGAAGGGAGATCCACCCTGCGACCAGCAGACCTGCTTGTCTTTGGTTGGGAGAGAGGGAAACATGCCTGTGTGGACCTCACCGGGGTATCTCCGCTGGTTGGGTTACGGGAAACAGGGTTCGTAGCTGGGCAAGCATCAAGAAAGGCGGAATCAAAGAAAGTAGATAAACATGCTAAAGCTTGTGCAGATAACCAACATGTCTTTATCCCTCTGGCTTTCGACACCTTTGGCTCCCTGGCGCCAGAAGCTATTCGTTTCTTGACCAGGGTCCAACGGGTTGTCCACAGCAATGTTTCATCCCCAGGGGGGCAAGGTTTTGTCTTTAGTAGACTAGGGTTTGCAATTCAAAAAGGGGTGGCGGCGCAGCTTGTTGCCCGTCTACCTGCTATTATGATGTAATTTCCGTATTTTGTTTTAATAAAAATCTTTATTCGAATCAAAAATATATATATATATATATATAAAACGGAGAAAGAAAATGACTATTTTTTGTAACCCGACAGGTATTGTGTCGGGTTTGGGATTAGTTTAAAAAATTGTGGGTTTGGGTTGGGTTGGGTCTGGGATTTGGTGATACCCGACCCGATTACCCGAAACAACATACCCAAATACCCGAACTATATACCCGATCATATACCCATGAATTTTTTAACGCATCACATAACTCTTAGACAAATGCGTTCGACATTTCAATAATTAACTTTTTTTTCTTATTTGATGTTAGTTCTTTTTAGAATGATCGATTACAAACTTCCGAATTCATTTGTAATGGCACTAGATTTATACTCTGGCGCAAAGATTCGTTTTTTTATATTTGAATATGCTAACTTATGCCAGAGATTTGTTTAAAATAATAATAATAATAATAATAATAATAATAATAATAATAATAATAATAATAATAATATATTATGTCATATTAAATATTTCAACCCGGGACGCTTTCGGGATAAAAACTAGTTTAAATATATAATAAGATGTGACACCCGGCAAACTCAGGTTAGTAACGTTGACTAAACTAGAAAGTCTACCTTAGCGAGTCATGCATATTACGTACTTAACGGGGTCAGTCGAGTCGGTATGATGATTCTGGGAATCATCGGGAGTCGTTACGATGATCCGCGGGGTCATCGGGAGTCGGTCCATAACCATGTGTACAAGGATTGGTGATTCGTGGAATCGCCGGGTTTAACGCACACACGAGTCTCGAGTCCCGGGAATTGGTGAACGGATGTAAATGTGTTAGTTATCGTGCATTATATGTTTGAAATCATTATGACTTATCGGTATGTGAATACGTGTTTATATATGCTAAAATAGTGTTTAACGCGCCAAAAACCCGTTCCAGCATCATAGAGGTGAGTAGGATGAGGTTGGGGCGAGTAGGGGCCCTACTCGCCCGAATAGAGGCGAGTAGGAGCCCCAATCGCCTGAATTGATCTGCTACTCGCCTAAAGGGCTGTGCACGGGTCAAAACACCTATAAATAGAACCCTTGACTCCCCAAACACCATTTGTGCAACCCTAACTGATCCTAAGCCTCCCACACACCTTGAAACACCTCTGGAACTTGTTTTGCCTCAAAACACACCATCACCAAGCTTATACACCCTTCTTTTATAAAATCCAAGGTGTGTTCTTCATCCTACACCTTTGTAATGTTATTGTTTTGGTTCCCCAAAAGTCCAGACCTTGTTTTGCTAAGTTTGTGTCTTTAAAACCCTTTGAAAAGAGTTCTAAAACAAGTCTACACCATAATACTTGCTATATGTGAAGTATTTGTGCATATGATGATTGTTGGTGATTATAACATGAATATTTCCATGAATTTGTTGTACTTCTGATGTGTAGGTGTTGTTAGGATGCTTATCTATGAGTTTAAGCTCTTGTTATGGTGTTTAGGTGCAAGTATGCATTTTGACCCATTTGGGTAATTCTTGAAGAATAGGATGTTATGATGTGATTCATTGCTTGTTTATGGTTAGAAATCATGCTAGGATGATGATATAACATAGAGATGATGAATTGCAACTTGTAGGAGATGAAATCTGATTGTTTCCATTTAAGGAAAGATAAGGTTAGTTAATGAAACCTAGTATTTTGCCATTTTTGGAAATAATCGCACCGAGCCCGTTAGAGCAGAGATAAATTGGGGGTTTTTGCTTGGAAAGGGTTGGTTAATAGTTTAGTTTTGATATTGGGTGTTTTTACATGTTTCGGATCTGATTTGGAGTGTTCGGCGCACGAAAATGCGCTATAGATGTGCAGAGGCGAGTAGGATCCTATTCGCATGAGGCTTCATGCGAGTAGGCTCCTAATCACCTGATGTTCAGGCGAATACAAGCCTATTCGCCCCAAGCACTAGCGATTACAACCCTAAATGCTAGTTTGATTCCTAAATGCTACTTTTACTAGTGATTACAATCCTAAATGCTAGTTTGATTCCTAAATGCTACTTTTACTAGTGATTACATTCCTAAATGCTACTTTTACTAGTGATTACAATCCTAAATGCTACTTTTACTAGTGATTACAATCCTAAATGCTAGTTTGATTCCTAATCGCGTATAATGCTGCTGTATGTATATTTTAACATCCCGGAACATGATTTGACGCCTAGGAACATGATAGGAACCCCGGGATACACCCAATGACATAGTAACACGTGTTCGGACCTGTTTACGCGTTAATCGGACATTATGCTAGACTAGGTGAACTATTGCGCGTATTAAGTGTTTAATTGCATATGTTGCATGATGTCTTGTATTTATCTAACACGTGGAATGTCGGGTCACCAATGGGATGTCGGGTCTTGTCTGGTACGGTCGGTTTAACAGTCAAAGGTGTTTTCAAACGTTTATGGTCATGGTCTGGACATTCGGGGACTAGTTAACCCACGGGTTATTAGTCCGGATACTTATACACATCTTATGATAGGTCACCGCTATTTGGGGCTATCATAGCATAATTACTTAACTGTTTTCAAGTAACGCAAACCGAGGTGAGTTTCACAGCCCCACTTTTACTGTTTTGCTTTCGGGGGAGAAACATGCTTCGTACAAACTATTTAAAGGCCATGTTATACTATGGGTACTTTATGTTACTATACGGCTTTTATGGAAAGTCCCAGGGGGAACCATGAATGTGCTGGAACGCACAACGAGGGAAATGTAGATAGATCTATTGGGCCTCACAAACCCCACTCGACAGCGGGGCCGGGCGGGTGCATATTGTCTCTATCTATCGGGTTACCGAGGCATCGGTAGCCCAGTCATCTGGGCTGGTATCATCTTTTGGTTCATGTTTAGTAATGGGTTCCCAACCGTAGTAGTAAAAACACTTAACGTCTAGCTAACGTTCTTATGACATAGTATTAACGGGAATGATCTTTGTGAACTTGTGACAACACTTTTATAAAAGAAAACCTGTGAACTCACCAGCATTATATGTTGACATTTTTGGCATGTTTTCTCAGGTCGCTAAGGTAGCAGTCAATGGACTAGGCGCACGGAGTCATGCACAGCGTCTAATATTTTGAAGCATATTAAACAATGTTTTGTAAACAATGATATGTCTTTTGGTTGTAAACAAGAAATGCTTCCGCTGCTGGTTTACGGCTCAAAGCATGATATTTTGGTTTTAAATATATTTATGAATGCATGTTTGTTGTATGTTTATTGTGATCGTTGACTGAGATCCTGGTGTGTCACGCGCCTCGCGGTAAAACCCCGCACGTGGAATTTGAGGGTGTGACATAAAAATTTGTCAATCTTTATTTGAAAATAAATAATGAAAGTACAATACATCTACAAGTGCTCTATACATATTTTTATTTGTGATTATCCAGCCATATCTTTTATAAAAGGATCAGATATTCAAATTCGTATTTAATCGGTTTTAGATTTTGAAATCAGTATAAATATTGATCATAATTCACATGATCAATCATAATTCAGTTCATTCAATCATAATTCAGTTCATTCAATCATAAATCAGTTCATTCTCTTTTGATTATATCTCCAAACGATTTTCCTTTATTCATTCATCAAAGATGGCTGTGAATAATGATTGTGCAGGTATGATTTGAGCTATCTGTTACGTAATGTTTTGTTCGATTGATTTCTTTTTAATGATTTCGTTTTCTGTTTAGTAGAATTTGAATTAAATTCAGCTTTTTTTATTGATTGTTCGTTGTTTTTCTATTTATGAAAGCATTACGTTATTTGTTCTTTGTTTGTTATTAAATTCATCTTTTTTTGTTTTTGATTTTTTTGGATTAATGATAGTATTTACGTTTTTTTTTGTGTTTTTTGTGTGTTTATTATATTCATGTTACGTAATTTTCATTACGTTATTATATTTATGCTTATTAGGCCATTATGTTAATGTGTTTTTGTTTATTACGTGATTTCTGTGACACCCGGCAAACTCAGGTTAGTAACGTTGACTAAACTAGTAAGTCTACCTTAGCAAGTCATGCATATTACGTCCTTAACGGGGTCAGTTGAGTCGGTATGATGATTCTGGGAATCATCGGGAGTCGTTATGATGATCCGCGGGGTCATCGGGAGTCGGTCCATAACCATGAGTACAAGGATCGGTGATTCGTGGAATCACCGGGTTTAATGCACACACGAGTCTCGAGTCCCGGGAATTGGTGAACGGATGTAAACGTGTTAGTTATCATGCATTATATGTTTGGAATCATTATGTGACTTATCGGTATGTGAATACGTGTTTAAATATGTTAAAATAGCGTTTAACGCGCCGAAAACCCAACCTGACAGGTATCAGGCGATTAGGGCCTGGAATAGGGCCTAATCGCCTATATAGACATGCGAGTAGGGAAGGTTATAGGCGATTGGGACCTAATCGCCTGATGTTATACGCGATTAGGCCCCCAATCGCGTGTAAGGTACTGCTACTCGCGTGAACTGCAGGGCTCGGGTCAAAACACCTATAAATAGAACCCTTAACTCCCCAAACACCTCTAGAACAACCCTAGCTGCTCCCAAACCACCCACACACCTTGAAACACCTCTGGAACTCTTTTTGCTACAAAAATCACCATCCCCAAGCTTACACACCTTTCTTTAGCAAAATCCAAGGTGTGTTCTTCATCCCTAACCTTTGTAAAGTTGTTATTTTGAGTTCCCCCAAAGTTCCAGACCTTGTTTTACCAAAATGTGTCTTTAAAAACCTTTCAAAAGAGTCCTAAACTAAGTCTACACCTTAATGCTCGTTATATGTGAAGTTTACATGCATATGTTGGTCTTCTTGGTGATTTTAACATGAATGTTTTCAAGATATGATTGTACTTCTGTTATGTAGAGGTTATTAGGAAGGTTGTCTTAGAATCTTAGCCATTATTATAGTGTTTTGAAGAAAATGCATATTTTGACCCATTTGTATGTTCTTGAAGATTTAGGATGATTATGCTATGATTGTTGATGTAAAGTTGTTAGAATTGATGCTAGGAAGATGTTAGAACAGAGGTTTGATGATTTACATGTTGGTAGAGGTTGAAATCTGATTCTTTCCATTTAAGGAAAGATAAGGTTGGTAGAAGAAACCTAGTACTTTGCCATTTTAGGAAATAATTGCATAGAACATGCTAGATCAGTGATATGTTGGGGGTTTTTGCTTGAAATGGGTTGGTAAATGATTTAGGTTTGATATTGGGTGTTGTTGCATGTTTCGGATCTGATTTGGAGGGTTTAACGCGCGAAAACTCGTTGTACAGCAGCTGCAGGCGATTAGGCATCCTAATCGCCTGAGCTGGGGGCGATTATGCAGCATTAGGGGCGATTGGGACCCTACTCGCCTGATACATCAGGCGATTAGGCCCCTAATCGCCTATAGGCTAATGCCTACTCGCGTGTAACCTTCCTAATCGCATGTACTGCTGTCGTGAACGCGTTTTGACATCCCGGAACACGATTTGACACCTAGGAACATGTTAGGAACCCCGGGATACACCCAATGACTTAGTAAGACGTATTCGGACCTGATTATGCGTTAATTGGACATTATGCTAGACTAGGTGAATCGTTGCGCGTGCTAAGTGTTTAATTGCATATGTTGCATGATGTCTTGCATTTATCTAACACGTGGGATGTCGAGTCACCAATGGGATGTCGGGTCTTGTCTGGCACGGTCGGTTTAACAGTTAAAGGTGTTTTCAAACGTTCATGGTCACGGTCTGGACATTCGGGGACTAGTTAGCCTGCGGGTTATTAGTCCAATACTTATACGCATCTTATGATAGGTCGCCGCTATCTGGGGCTATCGTAACATAATTACATAACTATTTTCAAGTAAACGCAAACCAAGGTGAGTTTCACAGCCCCACTTTTACTGTTTTGATTTTGGGGGGAGAAACATGCTTTGTACGAACTATTTAAAGGTCATGTTATACTATGGGCACTTTATGTTACTATACGGCTTTTATGGAAAGTCCCAGGGGGAAACCATGAATGTGCTGGCATGCACAACGAGGGAAATGTGGATAGATCTATTGGGCCTCACAAACCCCACTCGACGGCGGGGCCGGGCGGGTGCATATTGTCTCTACCTATCGGGTTACCGAGGCATCGGTAGCCCAGTCAATCTGGGCTGGTATCAACTTTTGGACACGTTTAGTAATGGGTTCCCAACCGTAGTAGTAAAAACACTTAACGTCTAGCTAACGTTCTTATGACATAGTATTAACGGAAATGATCTTTGTAAAACTTGTGGCGACACTTTATAAAAGAAAAACCTGTGAACTCACCAGCATTATATGTTGACATTTTTGGCATGTTTTCTCAGGTCGCTGAGGTAGCGGTTATCGGACTAGGCGCACAGAGTCATGCACGGCGTCTATTATTTTGAAACATATTAAACAATGTCTTTGTAAACAATGATATGTCTTTTGGTTGTAAACAAGAATGCTCCCGCTGCTGGTTTACAGCTCAAAGCATTATATTTTGGTTTTAAATATATTTATGAATGCATGTTTGTTGTATGTTTATTGTGATCGTTGACTGAGATCCTGGTGTGTCACGCGCCTCGCGGTAAAACCCCGCACGTGGAATTTGAGGGTGTGACAATTTCCAGGTTTTATTTTCAATGATAGAGCTGAAAGTAGTTTTATTCAGGCTGTTTCAACAGTTTATAAACCACAAGTTGCCTCTTCTATGACGCCATGTGTTGATATGGTATTTCCATCGATTGATCATGCGTATGAGTTTTATGTGACATATGCAAAAAATGCTGGATTTAGTGTTCGTAAAGGAGGTTAATATGTCCATGGTGAGATTCTTAAGTTGAAGCATTTGGTTTGTTCAAAGGAAGGATTCAAACCTTGTAAAGCGTTTGATAATCTTCAAAATGGTAAAACTAGGAATAAACCATCACAGAGAACAGGTTGTAATGCTCATATAGTTTTTTCGTTAGAGAATGGACAAAATTTTAAAGTTTCAAAGTTTGTTGAAGAGCATAACCATTACTTGGTTTCTCGGGAAGATATGCAATTTCTTCCATCATCACGTAATTTAACATATCAACAAATGCAGGTGTTATGCAATATGTCCAAAGTAAATATGGGTCCTGTTAAGGCTTTTAATCTAATGAGGACGATTTATGGTGGTTTTGAACAAGTTGGTGCTACTACTGCAGATTTCAAAAATTTTAAAAGGTATTTGAACTTATATATTGGTGAGTATGATGCGGATTTGGTAGTTAATATGCTGCAGAAGAAGCAAGACTTTCTTCCCGATTTTTATTTTGAGTATCGACACTAAACGACAGTTAACTGGATTATTTTGGGCTGATGAGCATGCAAAAAGAAGTTATAAAGTGATTATTTTATGATATGATTTTTGATTTGTGTATGTTACGTGATTTTCAAGGCTTTTTATTTGTATAACATATTTTTATTAAGTGATTATTCAAATTCAAAAATTCATAACAATATGTGTTTTTGTCATTTTATAGGTTGGTACTGCATTATGCAACAATGATGATTTTAAATAGCGTATTTGCGACATTGTTTGGACATATTTTATTTCACCAGAAGAGTTTGAAAAGGGATGGGAGCAACTTGTTTTTGATTTTAATCTCTTTTACCATGACTGGTTGTGTGACATTTATTCAAATAGAGCAATGTGGATTCCTGCTTTTTATCGCGATGAGCCAATGTCAGGTCTTATGCGTACTACTTCAAGATCTGAATGTGAAAATCATTTCTTTGGTCAAGTTTCCAATGCTCAATTAACGCTTCTTGAGTTTATTAGTCATTTTGATACTGCCATGGAATCCAAAAGGTATACTCATAGGAAAAATGATCATGAGACGAAGTATAAAACACCGGATTTTTGGACTGATTATCCTATTGAGGTGCAAGCTGTGAAATTATATACAAGAAATATTTTCTTTGATGTCCAAGAAGAAATTTACGGAGCTGTGCATAAATGCATAAATGTCTTTCTTTCACATGAAGGAAATATAGGGACGTTTCTAATAAAAGATCGTTCTGCGTATGGTGCCGGTTTGATAGAGGTATGTATAGTTTATTTTTTATGTTACGTAATTTTTTACATATCATTGTAACAGACATTACGTAATTATCTGTTTCATTAGTCTCTCACTTTCATATACCTCATTACATATTTTATTTTTTATATAGATCTTTTTTGTATTGCGGGTTAAATTTAACCTGGAAGATTTGACAATTTTATGTTCTTGCAAGCGTTTTGAGCGATATGGTTTATTGTGTCGACATGCTTTTTTAGTTTTAAGGTTGTGTGATATAAATGAAATTCCCAGCAGATACATTCTTGATCGCTGGAGGAGTGATGTTATTTGCAATAGTCCCTCTCAGTCGAGCTTGTCGTTGGTGATGCATACTGATGAAAATGGGGACCATCAAAGTGTTAATGATGTTGTTCGTGATATAATGCATTTGAGTGAGTATATAGTTAATAAGTTGATTACTGATTTTGAAAAGCTGAAGCTGTTTAGAGACGGGCTAAAAGCGATGAAAGAGAAGACAGATGAAGCTGGTATTCAGAGGATATCAGCCAAGAAGAAAGAAATTATTCAAGCTATTATTGGGGCTCCGCATCAAACTCAGGCTGCTGTTCGTGTTCCTCATGGTATTAGAAATAAGGGTTGTGGGTCACGCAAAAGGTTTAAATCAAAACGTGAACAAACGATTAGTCGTGCAGGGAAGAGATCAAGAAATTGCAAAGTATGTGGGGGTAGTGGTCATGATAGGCGCACCTATGAAGTTCTTAAAGGGACTGCAACAGTAACAACAAAGGGAAAGAACCCGTCAATGAAGCAGATGCGGATAATAGTTTAGATTCGGAATATGAAGTTGGCGATGATTGATTATGTTTTTTTTTTTTTGTTAAATTGACATTGAAACATTTTCTTTACATTGTTACGTGATTTTTTTGTACATGTTACGTAATTGTATCATAGCATAATCATTCACATATAACCATTACTTTACATTTTTTGACATGTTACGTAATTTTATGTTAGGTAACCATTATCAGTTTCATACATGATTAACATATAACCATTATCATACATATTTTTTGTATGTTACGTAATTGTATTTGTATGTTAGATAACCATTATCAGTTTCATACATAATCATTCATACATTATCATTCAATAAAATCAGGCCATACACAATCAACTCAATCATTCAACATAATCAGAAACATACATAATAATTAATATAATGTAGTATCTGACAAGCAAAATGTTAAATTGAATCAGGACATTTGCCATACAAAAACCAAATGTTAAATTGTATCATGACATTCCGACACGTGGCACTAAAACTAGTCAAACATGATCATTTTGTCTTTTCACAAGAGTTTGGAATAAATTCTGCTTGTACTTCGCCTTTTCACTGTATTCCTTTTGATGAAATTCCCTAGCCAGACGATCAATTAAATTTTTATTTTTGTTGGCATCGGAGAGTAGGATTTTTGCTAGATATTTGTAGCGAAGGTCATCAATCTGCATTTGTTGAGTTGCTCCCTCTTTTTGAAAATCAGTAACCCATTGTCTTCTATATTTGCTTATGAAAGTCTCCATATGCCTCATTGTGAACACCCCACAATCGATTTTGTTTTGTGTAGTTCTCCCTTCCATTTTAACTCTCACTGGTTTTTTGCTTACCATTTTAGGAGTCATTGGGTGTTCATTAACCATCATGTAGTTGCACAAAGCTTCCTTCTGCATACATTACATAATTTACCATAAGCATTACGTAATTAACTAACATCAAAATAATATTAAGTAAAAATATTTTTTTACCAATGGCACTATGATGTACTCGTATTTGCTATTATCTCCAAGCTTGCTGTTGTCCAGTATTTCTATCTTCGGGTTCTTCATGTTGAAACATATTACATATATGTGGTCCGAAGATACGATGGGCATGAACAATAAATCCACCTCATTTATTGATTTTATTTCATTTTTGCTAAGTGCAAGATTTAAGTTCGCTGTCATGGTGTCCATTCGCTTTAAATCATCATATTGAGGCTTGAAGGAGTCACTTGGCTGTAAATTTAGCATACATTACGTAATTTAGCATAACCATTACGTTATTATAATTTATGTATTACATGAAAAAGCTAAGGAGCAAACCAGAATATTTGTTTGAACAAACAACCTAAATGGTGAACCTGGAGCTCTTTTCTTCTCGTCGTGGTTCAACACATGCGACCATGCATCCAAAACATTAGATGATAATGTTATTCCAGGGTATAAGCATTCAAATACCACTTTGAAGAATGGCATCTTATCTGCTGGCTCGAATACAACATCACTGTGGAAGATAAGTTTTAATACACATTATGTAATTTTTTGTAATAAACTATGTTCTGAAAATATTCATTACGTAATATTTCTAATAACAAATTAAAGTAATATAAGGTTTTCTTACTATGTTGCCTCTGTTGCTGCAAATATAAACTGTGCACTTATGTTTTCATCATCAGTTGTTCTTCATTACCACCTGGCGTTGAATGTAAGGAGACTTCAGACGTCCAGCCAACATCCTTCCTCTTTTTGCACGTTCAACTTGTTTCTGCACTATGGTTGACTCCAGTGACTGACTAACTATTAGTCTCCCTACTGTTTTTGGTGTTTCGACATCAGCTTCAGAGTTTTGTAGGAATGGTAGATCTGGAATTACATATGTAGGTGCATCATCTTGGGAGAGATTCAGATCGAAACTTGGTCCTTCATAGCTTTCATAGCTTTCATTCTGTATTTCTTCTACTTTGTCTCCCTCCGATGTCTCGATTTCTTTTCCTTTCCTAGATCTTTCTTCAAACTCATTCAATTCTTTCAAGAATTGCGAACTGACATGTTCAGATGATGTTTGTGTGGTTGAAGTTTGCAAAGCTGCATTCTTTTTCTTCTTTGTCGGCTGCTTTATCATTTCAGCAATCATATCTGCGCTGCCACTCTCTAGGGCCTCATTTCCTGATTTTAGTTAACAATTTATATACATTCATATAACTTTTATTTAGTATAAACATTTTTAATATACATTACGTAATTTTTTTACCTTTATCGGCCGGTGGTTCATTTGTTGTTGCATCTTTCAAAGCATCCATTATATCTTTACCTTCTTTTAAAGCTTCTTCCTTATTTGTTTCTTCAAGTTGTTCAGTTGCGGCGAACATTGCATTTAGCATTCCGGTGCTAACACTCTATGAAGTTGTTGCGTTTTCATTCAAATCTTCTTTTTTCACCTGTAATTACTTATTCTGATCATTAATAAGTTTTGACAAATAATGTGTTAAGTGATTTTTTACCTTTATCGACAGGTGGTTCATTTGTTGTTGCATCTTTCAAAGCATCCATTATGTCTTTACCTTCTTTCACAGCTTCTTCCTTATTTGTTTCTTCAAGTTGTTCAGTTGCGGCAATCATTGCATTTAGCATTCCGGTGCTAACACTCTGTGAAGTTGTTGCCTTTTCATTCAAATCTTCTTTTTCACCTATAATTACGTATTCTGATCATTAATAAGTTTTGACAAATAATGTGTTACGTGATTTTTTACCTTCTAGTGTTTCAGCTGCAATCACTATTGCATCTAGCATCCCTGTGCTAACACTGTTCTGGTTTTCCTTTTCACCTGCAACTACTAATATACTTTTTTGATATCCATTACGTAATTTTTAACTAACTTCTTTATTATTTAAATATACATTACGTAATTTTTACCTTCTATGTTTTCCTCATTACTTGATTTGTAACTTGATACCCATGACTTCCATTTTCTTTGCTTCTCACGTATAAGGTTGCTGTCTAAAAAATTTGAAGTGGCTTCTTCGAAAATTTCATTTATTTCAGCAACATATGTTTGAAACTTCTCCATTTTGTTTTCTATCTTTGAAAGCCATTCCTGCAAATAATACGTGAATAAAATTTTCTATTATAGCAAAATGCGTAATAAATTACAGTTACTTACATTCTCATCAATTGGGTAAGGACTTTTGTCTTTCTTCTTTCCCATCATCTTTTTCCTTTTTGACCTTTTTATGCTCTCATCTGTTGACTTTTGAGCTGCAACTTTTTGTATTTTTGGTGTTGTTGTTGCCTCATCTTTGGTATTCTCATCATTTGAATCACCAGCCTGCAAATATTACGTGATTTTTAAAAATCCTATATATGCATGTTACGTAATTGTATATAGGTAATGCACTTACATTAGGAACTTGTGGAGTGTTGTAATTTTGCAAGAAATCATCAATGTCAGAGAGTGATTTTGTTGTTTCATACACTTTGTTGAATTCTTGTGAATCTTGATTTTGATTGAGATCCATGAGGATCTGTTGTTCAAGAATGATTTGCTGTTCATCATGCTGAATGTATGCATATTCATTTGCAGCTTCATTCTTACCATCTTCTTCCATTTTTTTCTGCATCACCTTCTTCACCATCATAATCATCTCCACCAACGCCACCAGCATCTTCATTTCCACCATCATCTTTTTCATCCTCATCATTATGTCCTTCTTCATTTCTAGGACTTTCTACTTCATCATTTCCTTCTTCATCCTCATTATCTTCTTCATCAGTTGAAAATGGCCCATTGTCATACAAATGTTTATCAACATCAGACAAATTTTGGGTGCTAATGTACTTAATTGCTGGTGTTTCTACTATTTCAGGAGCATGTGATAGCCTCTTTTCATGTACATAAAGCAGCTGTCATGTGAATAAAGTTAACATTTGATCATTACGTAATTAGTAAGAACACATTACGTAATATATATCATTACAGTTTTATACGTAATTTGTATTTATACATTACATAATTATGAATAAAAAACATACCGCAAGAAAAGGCAAAGGTCCATTATACATTTCAGTTCCATTCCAGCTTGCTTTTGTTCGTTTGAGACACAAAATTAAGTAATCACACCAATTCAATTTTTTATTGTTTTGTCATCTGGCACTTCTTTCAAGAACATTTTATTCACTGTTGAACTCTTTGTTAATTGCCCAAATATAGAGTTGTAAAGAACAAGGAAGTTCAACTTGAAAATCCAGTCTCCCCTGTTGCCTTCAATTATTTTTTTCTTCACGTCCGAGACTAAAATTTTGTTATGCTCAAATTGGGACTTCCAAACATTCATTGTGTTAGACGATCCCTTCCTTGGTTTGTTTTTTTCATTTACTGGGTGTTTACCCATTGGGACACCAAGGATTTGTTGAACTTTCTGGCTTGTAACTTGAATGATGTGGTTTCCTACATTCAACTCATTTCGTCTATCATCATAATTCACCAATAACCACCTTGCTAATTTTATTGGCACTGTTTTAATGTTCATCAATAAAAAAGCTTCAAATCCCATCTGTTTGATTGTTTTTTTCTGCGCACTTGATAAGTTTGCCATTGTCTCATTCAGGTTATCAACAGACGCCCTTACATTTAATTTTATATTTGAGTACATAACAAATTGGTTTATTGGTGGTGAATTTTGAGGCACTTCTAGTGCATCAATAACTTCTATGACATTCTCAGGCTTTTTTTGTATATCAACAAGTTCATTGTTCACTGCAGATATTTTGAAGTAAAAAATGGCAACATTATTATCATATTCAACCTGTTACTATGTTCACCTAACATTGACAGAATCACTACATTTCCATTACCAAAATAACATAACATAGACATAATTATCATATACCATAGACAAAATCACTACAAATTTCATTACGAAAATAACGTAACATGGACAGAATCATTTCTAGTTCTATTACTAAAATCACGTAACACATAATCACTACTATTTTTCATTTACTAAAATCATGTAACATTGACATAATCACTACATTTCCATTACCAAAATAACGTAACATAGACATAATTATGATGCACCATAGACAGAATCATTGCAAATTTCATTACCAAAATAACGTAACACATAATCGTTACTATTTCATTTTACTAAAATCACGTAATATTGACAGAATCACTAAATTTTCATTACCAAAATAACGTAACATAGACATAATTATCATATACCATAGACAGAATCATTACAAATTTCATTACGAAAATAACGTAACATAGACAGAATCATTTCTAGTTCTATTACTAAAAATCACGTAACACATAATCACTACTATTTTTCATTTACTAAAATCATGTAACATTGACAGAATCACTACATTTCCATTACCAAAATAACGTAACATAGACAAAATCATTTCTAGTTCTATTAATAAAATCACGTAACACATAACAAAAAAAATCTCTGTACCATTTTTCTTTGAAGGCCCGTCATGGTTTGCTTTACTTCTAATCTCGGATTTGTCACTTTGATTTTTGGTTTTTGCAATTTTGCTTGGCCCTGACAATTAGAAATACGTATTTTAGTACAATTTCACAGCATAATAACAATATTAATTCACGTAATACTTATTTACCTTCATCATTGTCGTTTTTTTGAGTATCAGTCTCTGTTCCTCTTTTTCTTCCTGTAACATGCATAATGTAAATTTTTAGAAAATTTTCAATGTAAAATTTGTTAGAGAATAACGTAATGTACTTGCTTTCATATACTTTTGAGTATTTCATGGTTAATTTGCATAGAAATGGAGTTGATTGATGATTTTGAAATAGGGTTTTTTGAGTTTTGATTTCGTTTTGTGGGGAAGTTTTGTGTTTAAATGAGACTGAACGGTCTCTTTGTTATGATTGTATAATTTGATTGTAGAAAAATTGACGATAATACCCTTATTAACTGTCTAATCTCTCATTTATTTACAAAATTGCCACCGCCTAACTTTTTATTTAATGACGTAAGAATATGTAAGATTTGATGCTTGATGGACGGTTAGGATGAATTCGCATCCTTCGCATGATTTATTGACTTTGTAGAATAACCGCCCCATATATATATATATATATATATATAGGGATCGGTTCAAATAAAAAGTTTAAAAAACGTGCGAAGGATGCGAAGGCTTCTACACGCGTTTTCTTGAAGGGTACTATCGTCATTTTACTCGAGATTTAAAACCCGTATCTTTTATAAAAGGATCAGATATTCAAATTCGTATTTACTCTGTTTTAGATTTTGAAATCAGTATAAATATTGATCAAAATTCACATGATCAATCATAATTCAGTTCATTCAATCATAAATCAGTTCATTCTCTTTTGATTATATCTCCAAATGATTTTCCTTTATTCATTCATCAAAGATAGCTGTGAATAATGATTGTGCAGGTATGATTTGAGCTATCTGTTACGTAATGTTTTGTTCGATTGATTTGTTTTAAATGATTTCATTTTCTGTTTAGTAGAATTTGAATTAAATTAAGCTTTTTTTTTATTGATTGTTCGTTGTTTTTCTATTTATGAAAGCATTACGTTATTTGTTCTTTGTTTTATTATTAAATTCATCTTTTTTTGTTTTTGATTTCTTGGATTAATGGTAGTATTTACGTTATTTTTTTGTGTTTTTGTTTGTTTCATATCACAATGTCACAATTTTACGTGTTTTTTTGTTTGTTTACTATATTCATGTTACTTAATTTTCGTTACGTAATTTCATCACGTTATTATATTTATGCTTTATTAGGCCAATATGTTACTGTTTTTTTAATGGTTATTACGTGATTTCCAGGTTTTATTTTCAATGATAGAGGTGAAAGTAGTTCTACTCAGGCTGTTTCAACAGTTTATAAACTACAAGTTGCCTCTTCCATGACGCCATGTGTTGATATGGTATTTCCATCGATTGATCATGCGTATGAGTTTTATTTGACATATGCAAGAAATGCTGGATTTAGTGTTCGCAAAGGAGGTCAATATGTCCATGGTGAGATTTTTAAGTTGAAGCATTTGGTTTGTTCAAAGGAAGGATTCAAACCTTGTAAAGCATTTGATAGTCTTCAAAATGGTAAAAGTAGGAATAAACCATCGCAGAGAACAGGTTGTAATGCTCATATAGTTTTTTCGTCAGAGAATGGACATAATTTTAAAGTTTCCAAGTTTGTTGAAGAGCATAACCATTACTTGGTTTCTCCAGAAGATATGCAATTTCTTCCATCATCACGTAATTTGACATATCAACAAATGCAAGTGTTATGCAATATGCAAGTGTTAAGGCTTTTAATCTAATGAGGACGATTTATGGTGGTTTTGAACAAGTTGGTGCTACTGCTGCAGATTTCAAAAAATTTAAAAGGGATTTGAACTTATATATTGGTGAGTATGATGCTGATATGGTAGTTAATATGCTGCAGAAGAAGCAAGACTTTCTTCCTGATTTTTATTTTGAGTATAGTCATGACTCTAAACGACAGTTAACTGGATTATTTTGGGCTGATGAGCATGCAAAAAGAAGTTATAAAGTTTTTGGTGATGTTGTTTCATTCGATGCTACTTTCAATTCTAACAAGTAAGTTCATTACGTAATTATTTTATTTATTTTACGTAATTATTTCAGTTTAATTAATTAATTTTTTTTTTGCTTTTTTAGATACAAGATGGTATTTGTTCCATTTACCGGTATCGATAATCACTGCAACAATATAACTCTAGGTGCTAGATTGCTGAGTTCAGAGACAATTGAATCCTACTCATGGCTGTTAACTTGTTTCAAGAAGTGTTTTGGTAAAGAAAAGCTTGTTGTAGTTACCGATCAAGATCCTGCTATTAAACAAGCAGTTGCATCAGTTTTACCAAATAGTAGGCATAGATTGTGCATGTGGCACATCATGAAAAAGGTTGCTGATAAGGTATGTCATTTTTGCTATGATTTTTGATTTTTTTGTATGTTACGTAATTTTCAAGGCTTTTTTTGTATACCATATCTTTATTACGTGATTATTTTATGATATGATTTTGATTTGTGTATGTTACGTGATTTTCAAGGCTTTTTATTTGTATACCATATTTTTATTACGTGATTATTCAAATTCAAAAATTCATAACAATATGTGTTTTTGTTATTTTATAGGTTGGTACTGCATTATGCAACAATGAAGATTTTAAACAGCGTATTTGCGACATTGTTTGGACAGATTCTATTTCACCAGAAGAGTTTGAAAAGGGATGGGAGCAACTTGTTTTTATTTTAATCTCTTTTACCATGGCTGGTTGTGTGACGTTTATTCAAATAGAGCAATGTGGATTCCTGCTTTTTATCGTGATGAGCCAATGTCAGGTCTTATGCATACTACTTCAAGATCTGAATGTGAAAATCATTTCTTTGGTCAAGTTTCCAATGCTCAATTAACGCTTCTTGAGTTTATTAGTCATTTTGATACTGCCATGGAATCCCAAAGGTATACTCATAGGAAAAATGATCATGAGACGAGGTATAAAACACCGGATTTTTGGACTGATTATCCTATTGCGGTGCAAGCTGCGAAATTATATATAAGAAGTATTTTCTTTGATGTCCAAGAAGAAATTTATGGAGCTGTGCATAAATGCATAAATGTCTTTCTTTCATATGAAGGAAATATAGGGACGTTTCTAATAAAAGATCGTTCTACGTATGGTGCCGGTTTGATAGAGGTATGTATAGTTTATTTTTTATGTTACGTAATTTTTTACATATCATTGTAACAGACATTACGTAATTATCTGTTTCATTAGTCTCTCACTTTCATATACCTCATTACATATTTTATTTTTTATATAGATCTTTTTTGTATTGCAGGTTAAATTTAACCTGGAAGAGTTGACAATTTTATGTTCTTGCAAGCGTTTTGAGCGATATGGTTTATTGTGTCGACATGCTTTTTTAGTTTTAAGGTTGTGTGATATAAATGAAATTCCCAGCAGATACATTCTTGATCGCTGGAGGAGTGATGTTATTTGCAATAGTCCCTCTCAGTCGAGCTTGTCGTTGGTGATGCATACTGATGAAAATGGGGACCATCAAAGTGTTAATGATGTTGTTCGTGATATAATGCATTTGAGTGAGTATATAGTTAATAAGTTGATTACTGATTTTGAAAAGCTGAAGCTGTTTAGAGACGGGCTAAAAGCGATGAAAGAGAAGACAGATGAAGCTGGTATTCAGAGGATATCAGCCAAGAAGAAAGAAATTATTCAAGCTATTATTAGGGCTCCACATCAAACTGAGGCTGTTGTTCGTGTTCCTCATGGTATTAGGAATAAGGGTTGTGGGTCACGCAAAAGGTTTAAATCAAAACGTGAACAAACGATTAGTCGTGCAGGGAAGAGATCAAGAAATTGCAAAGTATGTGGGGGTAGTGGTCATGATAGGTGCACCTGTGAAGTTCTTAAAGGGACTGCAACAGCTAACAACAAAGGGAAAGAACCCGTCAATGAAGTAGATGCGGATAATAGTTTAGATTCGGAATATGAAGTTGGCGATGATTGATTATGTTTTTTTTTTTTGTTAAATTGACATTGAAACATTTTCTTTACATTGTTACGTGATTTTTTTGTACACAGATGGTTTTTTTTTTCATTTCATTACGTAATTAGTTGACATGTTACGTAATTGTATCATAGCATAATCATTCACATATAACCATTACTTTACGTTTTTTTGACATGTTACGTAATTTTATGTTAGGTAACCAT
Organism: Ambrosia trifida; assembly: GCA_028751855.1. Lineage (NCBI taxonomy): Eukaryota > Viridiplantae > Streptophyta > Magnoliopsida > Asterales > Asteraceae > Ambrosia > Ambrosia trifida. The sequence goes on from CM054123.1 coordinate 154,483,881, forward strand.
TATCAGTTTCATACATTATCATTCAACATAATCAGGCCATACACAATCAACTCAATCATTCAACATAATCAGAACATACATAATCATTCATATAATAATATAGTATCTGATAACCAAAATGTTAAATTGTATCAGGACATTTGCCATACAAAAACCAAATGTTAAATTGTATCATGACATTACGACACGTGGCAATAAAACTAGTCAAACATTATCATTTTATCTTTTCACAAGAGTTTGGAATAAGTTCTGCTTGTACTTCGCCTTTTCACTGTATTCCTTTTGATGAAATTCCCTAAACAGACGATCAATTAAATTTTTATTTTTGTTAGCATTGGAGAGTAGGATTTTTGCTAGATTTGTAGCGAAGGTCATCAATCTGCATTTGTTGAGTTGGTCCCTCTTTTTGAAAATCAGTAACCCATTTTCTTCTATATGTGCTCATGAAAGTCTCCATATGCCTCATTGTGAACAACCCACAATCGATTTTGTTTTGTGTAGTTCTCCATTACGTTTGAACTCTCACTGGTTTTTTGCTTACCATTTTAGGAGTCATGGGGTGTTCATTAACCATCATGTAGTTGCACAAAGCTTCCTTCTGCATACATTACGTAATTTACCATAAGCATTACGTAATTAACTAACATCAAAATAATATTAAGTAAAAATATTTTTTTACCAATGGCACTATGATGTACTCAAATTTGCTATTATCTCCAAGCTTGCTGTTGTCCAGTATTTCTATCTTCGGGTTCTTCATGTTGAAACATATTACATATATGTGGTCCGAAGATACGATGGTCATGAACAACAAAATCCACCTCATTGATTGATTTTATTTCATTTTTGCTAAGTGCAAGATTTAAGTTCGATGTCATGGTGTCCATTCGCTTTAAATCATCATATTGAGGCTTGAAGCAGTCACTTGGCTGTAGCATACATTACGTAATTTAGCATAACCATTACGTTATTATAATTTATGTATTACTTGAAAAAGCTAAGGAGCATACCAGAATATTTGTTTAACAAACAACCTAAATGGTGAACCTGAAGCTCTTTTCTTCTCGTCGTGGTTCAGCACATGCGACCATGCATCCAAAACATTAGATGATAATGTTATTCCAGGGTATAAGCATTCAAATACCACTTTGAAGAATGGAGTCCCATCTGCTAGCTCGAATACAACATCACTGTGGAAAATAAGTTTTAATACACATTATGTAATTTTTTGTAATAAACTACGTACTGAAAATATTCATTACGTAATTTTTCTAATAACAAATTAAAGTAATATAAGGTTTTTCTTACTGTGTTGCCTCTGTTGCTGCAAATATAAACTGCGCAATTATGTTTTCATCATCAGTTATTTTGTTCATCATTACCACCTGGCGTTGAATGTAAGGAGACTTCAGAGGTCCAGCCAACATCCTTCCTCTTTTTGCACGTTCAACTTGTTTTTGGGCTATGGTTGACTCCAGTGATTGACTAACTATTAGTCTCCCTACTGTTTTTGGTGTTTCGACACAGCTTCAGAGTTTTGTAGGAATGGTAGATCTAGAATTACATCTGTAGGTGCATCATCTTGGGAGAGATTCAGATCGAAACTTGGTCCTTCATAGCTTTCATAGCTTTCATTATGTATTTCTTCTATTTCAGTATTCACCATTTTATTCAAGTTTTCTACTTTAACTCCCTCCGATGTCTCGATTTATTTTCCTTTCCATCTTTCTTCAAAATAATTCGATTCTTTCAATAATTGTGAACTAACAGTTTCGGATGTTGTTTGTGTCGTTGAAGTTTGCAAAGCTGCATTCTTTTCTTCTTTGTCGGCTGCTTTTATCATTTCAGCAATCATATCTACGCTGTCACTCTCTAGGGCCTCATTTCCTGATTTAGTTAACAATTTATATATATTCATATAAGTTTCATTTAGTATTGTAACATTCATATTTTTTGTATTTTCCATTCTAGTCCTTGTATTCTTGTATCTTGTCATTTTTACACCCTTGTAATCCCGAGCTTATGATCAATGGAAAAGTATTTTATCAATTGCATTTAATCGTAATCTATTTCATTTATTCTATAAATCCTACGCGACGCAAACTTTATGTAACGTCGTGTGATTCTTAATTTTCTTGTATTATAAATGCTATATTTAACAAATTCTAAGTTCGCCGTTATTCGTTTCTTTTATGTTACTCCTACCAATTCGTGACGAGTCGTCATTATATTTTACCCTATTCAATTTAAGCTTTATAACAAGAAACTCATTTAGTTAAAATCTTAATATATATTTATTTTACCTTTAAAATAGAATATATATATATATATATATATTGTTATGATAATACTTTTGGTTAAAAAAAAAAAAAGAAAACTAAACATGAATTCCATTCATGTTAAAACAACAACATTCTAAAAAAGAATCTTCCGTTCGTTTTTTTTTTTTTTTGATATTATTATTTTTTTTTCTTTTAAAAATATAATTACCACTAATTAACTTCTAAACACCCTAATTAATTCATTAAATACCCAACCCCTTCACCCCAACTATAAATACACCACTCCTACCCATTCTAACACTTGCTCATTTCTAAATCCTCTCTAAACCTCCCAATTCTTTAAAGAAATCCCAAGAGTGGAAGTCCACTTCTAAGTGAGTTCTCTCATAAACTCCAACTTTATTCTTCTTTCTTCACTTCTTTTCTTCTTCTAACCCCTTGGAGAAACCTCTAGGATCTTTCCCATATTTATCCACAGAAGTGTGATAAGGGTAGAGCACCTAAAGGAGGTTCCAAAGGTGGTTGTTTTTTGAATTATACTATATAATAATATAAACATATACTTTCAAGTTTCTATCTTACTAGTTTATTATTAATCTTTGTAAGGTTTGTGGTTACACCCTACCATACCAACTCTCTTGACCCTTCTTGTGCTACGGATTTATCCACACTAGAAAGGGGAAATCCCGTGTCCAAAACCCAAGTTTATTCCATAAGCGAAGTGGTTATGACATGAACCTATCAAATGGATTCACATTCCAAACTTCATACCATCCGAATCATCTATGATGGTTTTGTGCTTGGTCTAACTTAATCTCATGACCATCCGAATTGCCCTAAAGGCAATTTGTGCTTGGTTTGCCTAAAAGGCTTGCATGACTCTTGTGAATCTATAACCTAAACTCGAACCTAAGACCCTTTATTCTTTAATTCTAGATAACCAAGGCTAAAGCTAAACCTTCCAAGACTTACCTTTTTGGAACTCTATCAAACGCACCCAAAGGTGAGTTCATACTTGTCCCCCTTTTATTCTTTATTCTTTGGGGCTCAACATGAATTACTATCAAAACTTAAACGATTTCATACTCTTAAAACTATTATGCTCAATCTAAATGCTTATATGCTATGCCATGCTAGAATTCTAAGTCTTACATACAAATGTACGATTAGCCGACAACCCACCTTACATGTATAGTGCTATAGGTTGACACGCCGCCCCCTTTATGGGTCATGATAAGTATGTCTTTCGTGTTATCGAGTGTTGTTGCCGTTTGTATGGTTCTACGTGCATATGCCTATAACATGATGATTCGAGTAGACTTTCTTATACTATGTACTTAGACTCAAAACTAGTATGCTCACCAATGCTTTATGTGTTGACGGATATTTTATACATGTTGCAGGAAATGTTTAATGCAGGATTTTGAAGAAAAAACTACTTAAGAATGGACTAGAAACTCACGCTAGTTTAAGTTCTATATTATGATGTTTTATTTTTCTTTTCATGAAACAATTTGTATTATGTTATCTTTTTAGACAATGATTATGCTATGAATGAAATTTTATCCTTAATTTATATTTTCACGAATTCTAGTGTCATGAAGTCTTTGAACAATCTATCCCAAGTCTCGCCCCGATGTATTCCACCATCGGTTGGGGTGTTACAAGTATACACATTTTTAATATACATTACGTAATTTTTTTTACATTTATCGACAGGTGGTTCATTTGTTGTTGCATCTTTCAAAGCATCCATTATATCTTTACCTTCTTTCACAGCTTCTTCCTTAGTTGTTTCTTCAAGTTGTTTAGTTGCGGCGATCATTTTATTTAGCATTCCGGTGCTAACACTCTGTGAAGTTGTTGCCTTTTCATTCAAATCTTCTTTTTCACCTGTAATTACTTATTCTGATCATTAATAAGTTTTGACAAATAATGTGTTACGTGATTTTTTACCTTCTAGTGTTTCAGCTGCAATCACTATTGCATCTAGCATCCCTGTGCTATTACTGTTCTGGTTTTCCTTTTCACCTGCAACTACTAATATACTTTTTTGATATCCATTACGTAATTTTTAACTAACTTCTTTATCATTTAAATATACATTACGTAATTTTTACCTTCTATGTTTTCTTCATTACTTGATTTGTAACTTGATACCCATGACTTCCATTTTCTTTGCTTCTCACGTATAAGGTTGTTGTCTAAAAAATTTGAAGTGGCTTCTTCAAAAATTTCATCTATTTCAGCAACATATGTTTGAAACTTCTCCATTTTGTTTTCTATCTTTTAAAGCCATTCCTGCAAACAATACGTGAATAAATTACATGATTTTTGTTGATGTTTAACATAATAAATTACAGTTACTTACATTCTCATCAACTGGGTAAGGACTTTTGTCTTTCTTCTTTGCCATTGTCTTTTTCCTTGTCGACCCTTTTATGCTCTCATCTGTTGATTTTTGAGTTGCAACTTTTTGTATTTTTGGTGTTGTTGTTGCCTCATCTATGGTAATCTTTTGATTATTGTTTTCATCATTTGCATCACCAGCCTGCAAACATTACGTGATTTTTTAAAATCCAATATACATATGCATGTTACGTACTTTTATACAGTTATTGCACTTACATTAGGAACTTCTGGAGTGTTGTAATTTTGCAAGATATCATCAATGTCAGATAGTGATTTTGTTGTTTCATAGACATTGTTGAATTCTTCTGAATCTATCATGATATGTTGCTCAAGAATCATTTGCGTTTCATCACGCTAAATGAATGCATCTTCATTTACAGATTTATTCTTACCATCTTCTTCCATGTTTTCTCCATCATCTTCATCATTTCCAGCAGCTTCATTTCCACCAGCATCTTCTTCATCCTCATCATTATTTCCTTTTTCTTCATCATTTCCTTTTTCATCATCATTTCCTTCTTCATTCTCACTATCTTCTTCGTTAGTTGAATATGGCCCATTATCATACAAATGTTTATCAATGTCAATCAAATTCTGGGTGCTAATGTACTTAAGTGCGGGTGTTTGTGCTGTCTCAGGAGCATGCAATGACCTTTGTTCATGTGTATAAAGTAGTTGTAATGTGAATAAAGTTAACAATTATTCATTACGTAATTAGTAATGAACACATTACGTAATATATGTCATTACAGTTTATATGTAATTGTATTATACATTACATAATTATGAGTAAAAAACATACCGCAAGAAAAGCCAAAGGTCCATTATATGGTTCTCTTCCATTCCAGCTTGCCTTCGTTCTTTTGAGACAGAAAATTAAGTACTCACACCAATTCAATTTTTTGATTGATTTTTCATCTGTCGCTCCTTTCAAGAACATTTGATTCACTGTTGAACTCTTTGTTACTTGCCCAAATATAGAGTTGTAAAGTATAAGGAAGTTCAACTTGAAAATCCAATCTCCGCTTTTGCTTTGAACTATTTTATTCTTCACATCTGTTATTAAAATCTTGTTATGTTCAAACTGGGACTTCCATACAGTAAGCGTGTTAGATGAACCCTTCCTTGGTTTGTTCTTTTCATTTACTGTCTGGTTACCCATTGGGACACCAAGGATTTGTTGTACTTTATTGGCTGTTACTTGAATGATGTGGTTTCTTTTATTCAACTCATCTCGTCTATCATCATAATTAACCAGCAACCATCTCCCTAATTTTGTTGGCACTGTTTTAATGTTCATTGATGTAAAAGCTTCAAATCCCATTTGTTTAAGTGCTTTTTTCTGTGCACCTGATAAGTTTGCCATCGCCTCATTCATGTTATTAACAGTCGCCTTGACTTGTAGTTTTATATCTGAGTATAGAACAAATTGGTTTCTTGGTGGTGAATTTTGTGGCTATTCTTGTGCATCAACAAAATCGTCATTAACAACTGCTGTGACATTTGCAGGCTGTTGTTGTAGAAGTAATTCATTTTCATCGTTCACTACGTTATTATCAAATGTTATAATTACGTAACAATGACATAATCATCATATACTAGAGGTAAATTTGGTGGCACAAGAATTTCACAAAAGAGTCATAATTGATTATGAGGAGACGCATTCTCCAGTGGTGGACAAAGATTTTTCATTATGTTATTAGTCTGGTAATGCAAAGAGAGAATTGAAATGCGTCTAATAAATATCATGATTCAATTGACACTGAAAGTTTACATGAAAATACATGATGAAGGATTTAATGTGTCAAAATCTTGTAACAGAGTTATCGAGAACATTATGATTGGAATAAACAAATTCAATTCTGAATATGTTATGTTTGTTATATGATTGAGTTGAATATAAGTGGAACTCCTCATGAGTATCCTAAAGCAACTGAGTGCTTAAAAGGTAATATGAAACATCGTAGGATGTAATAATTGTGCACCAATACATCACAAGTAATAAATTGAACCTGGTGATTATGATACTTCAATGTATAAGAATGGTACAATATAGATTGAAGAAATATATGTTATTGATTTTCCAATTAAAGAGTGAATGCACTTGCGTAATTGGTCAAGATGGAAAAAGTCCTTGATGGATTGAGGATGCCTCAAACATTAATATCAATACCTTAAGAAGTATTGTGTAAAGTTGACAAAATACATATGGACTAAAGTAGTCGGGTTGGATGTTTTACAACTCATGAGATATTCCAACAAATAGGAATATAAGTTTGATAATAATATCCATCTTTTAACATAAGTTTTCTCTTAAAAGTTCACAATAATCGCAGTTTACAGTGATAATGCCTAGGCATCATCGAGAGACTCTGTAGAATTTTTGAAGGGAGAATTCTTTAAGGTCCTTGACACAGTTTAGTTGTTACTCGATTTATAGTTGAGTATATGTGTAATAATATGTTTATCAATCCATCAAAGTATATCTAGAAATGTTTGGACATTTTATACTGGACAAAGATAATACTTAAAGAAATTAAAGGTTGTCCAGTTACTTGATATTGAAAACGAATTTTTTCATCTCCTACCATAGTAGAGATTCTCACTCTAAATGTACCAAAGCTAAATACATATGTGCATTAATATATGCCTTGCTAGGTATGCATAATTATAATGGGGAAAGATCTGGTACAAAGTGTTTTTTCGGTAAGAACTGTGAGAATCAAAGGAGGGTATTTTTTTTTTTATTTTTTTTCAAATTTTTTTCCCATATTGTTAAACATATATTATAGTATTGAAAACTAAAAAAAAATTAGTGTAGAGTAATTACGTGTAGAGTAATTACATAATTACTGTAGTGTAAACTAATGTATTTACTTTAATGACGTAATTACACTAATTTTTTTTTTTTTTTTTGTATTATTCATCTAGAAAGAATGTTTAAGCACATGGGAAAAAATCTAAAAATAAAATAATTTTTTTACCCCTTTTGATTCTCACAGTTTTTACCAAAAAACACTTTGTATTTGATCTTTACTCTAATTATAATATCTTTTTATTTGAACTTATTATCATGATTTAGCATACGTCAAGCAATGAAGCATTGGAAGGGTTAAAACAACTATTTTGATACATCTAATGTATGTAAGGTATGAAATTATATTTTACTAACCCATGAAAACAAGTTGGCTACTCTTACAGATGCAGGGAATGTAACACAACACAGTTGTGAAATTATGGTATTTGCTCACAAGAGAAAGAACCAGAAGTCCCATATTAAGATCATACAACATTGCTTAACATAAAGTATTACATGTCAAGGGATCAAGCAACAAATCATTGACTACAAAAGATTTGAGCAAATTCTACGGAGATCATATGAGGGGGAGCATTATACAAGTTGCACTCTTTTTCCCTTCACTAAGTTTTATCCCAATAGGTTTTCTTAGTAAGGTTTTTTTTAATGAGGCAACATCATCAGGGGGAGACAATACGCGCTGCACTCTTTTTCCCCTAGCTATGGTTTTGTCCCATTGGGTTTTCCTGGCAAGGTTTTTAACGAGGCAGCATCTCAAAGCGTATTAAGTTGATAACCAAGGGGGAGTGTTATAAATATATTATATTAATGTGGTTATCACCTCCTAAATTAGATTAGCTTATTCTCCAAGTTTTATACTCCTATATATACCCTCATTGTATCTCATTGTAAAGACAACATGATTAATGAAATTCTAGATCTCTCTCCCTATTCTTGTTCTCATATTATTTTGCTATTAGGCTAGTTTCACAACAAATCAAATATTTGAGATGAAAAAAAGGTTTCTAGTTATACAATAGTATATTACTTTATTTAATAAAGGTTACGAACTAAAAATGAAATGTTTTTCAAAAGTAGCCTGCTTTGGCTCTTGTTATCCATGAAATGGATAGTCAAAGAGTAAAAACAATCAAATGGACATGAAAGTATGATCAAAGCTAATGAACACCATCACAATTGATATTAGGATTATTTGATAAAACTGATATATGATAGAAAATGTTACACAACATAAGTGGCGAAGCTTGGGTTCGGAATCGGTGGGGGCCAGACTCAATTTTTTCCGATCGGTAGTGGCAAATTAGTGGGGGCCGAACTCAACCTGGACTCAATTTACCTATGAAAATCGCAAATTTATACCACTGCGCCAGAAAACAGGGGGGCCAGGGCCACCCCTGGCCCTTCTTATCCTTCGCCACTGCACAACATCACACATCTTGAATCATACTCGTACATCAACTATATGCGTATTAACTTTTACCCAAATTAAGCTGATAAAAATGTTAGGGAACATGGGGTGGTAAACTTTTTATCACACCCAATCATTTTGTGTCACCTCATTCTATCACATTCCATCACTAAACTCATATGTCGGTGTTCACATTCCATCACATTTCATCACTAAACTTTTTTTTTTAAATAAACTAAAAACATTACATTTTAATTAATAAAAAAATATTTAAATATTTAAAAAAATTATTTAAATATTAAAAAAATATTTAAATATTAAAAAAAATTATTATTCACTTTCAAACGGCTACTTTTCTAACCCTATAAATACAAGACCAAATCCTCCTTCTCATTCACAATTATCACTCAAACATTCAAAGATATGGGTGGTGGTTATCCTAACGAAGCTGCTGGACCTTCCGATCTCTGGCGATACTCTCGTCGGAGACATCATCTACTATTTCATCTCCTCCTCCTCAACCAATGTTCTCTCCTCCTCATACTCGACCAGTCAAGTTCCCATCCCTCAACTACCAGGGTACACTCCCCCATACCCAAATGCTCCTCTCATTGATGAGGAATGCGTTTGGGCTTTGGAATATGTTATGGATGTAAGGGGAATGGAGCAGCTACGGTTGGTGGAGACTTGGACCGAACCTCAACCCCATCCCCACCCCAAACCCTCCTGCTCGGGAGCCAACTGAGGAGGAGTACGAAGCAGCTAGGGCTGCTATGGATGAGGAACAATACTATTTACCCACTCCTGAGTATTGCCGCATCCGCTGGGATGGCAGGTCCGACGGTCGTGATGGCAATCGTTCCGTGTGCTCGCCGAAGCACACACTTGAGGACTAGGATAATTATTCTCCGTAGTGGGGGGGTTTAGGTTTAATTATCTATGTTTAGGATTTGTAGTGTTAATTCAATAAAAGTAATTTAAGATTATGTATGTAATGTTTAATCATGTTAATGTTTTTATTTATGTAATGTTTTTATTTAATTTGGCAAATTCATAAAAAATCATAAATATATAAACTACAAACTTTACATTTAAAAAAAATAAAAACATTAAATTAAAATAAAAACACACTACTACAAATAAAATAAAAACTACTAAAAAAATACAAACATTAGTAAAAACCTAATAAAATTTAGGGCGTAACATTCATCACACCGAAACATGTTGAAAATCAACCACAAACTCAGCCGCATAGTCGATTTAAGCAAAGCCAACTTGCACATCTTCGGTTTCATTGGGGTTATTATTCACCGTTTTTTTTAAATAAATTTTCGAAGTTTTGACACTTCAATTGGAGGTTTGCATGCTTGTGAGAGATTGAATCACACGAACGTTGTGTTCCCCCGACAAGTTGACTAAACTTGGTTAAAACTTTTTTCCAGTTCGGAGCGTTGCTCCGTCCACGAACACGACCACAACCCCGACCGCTGCTAGTTGATGCGTCATTGGGGCGTACGGTGTCGTACAGGATCACTAACGCAATTTCCTCCTCTTGCGTCCAAGTAACCATGATGTGGATGATGAGTTGAATTTGGTGATTTTTTTTGTGTAATGAAGAAGATTTGTGAGTGTGGGTTTGAATGGGTAAATTTGTGTGAGTATGTGTGTGTGTGTGTGTGTGTGTGTGTATATATATATGTAAAAATTGTTTTTTTTAAATTTGGTCAAAATTGAACGTTGCCAGCCAACGGTCGTGATGTATATCACGAGATTTGAGCTTCGCGGCCATGATTGAATGGGGGACGGTGTTTTGCGGTATCAGGCCAATCACGGGGTGACAACCCCGTCCGCCCTTAGCAGATTTCATATCAAGTATTATTTTTCCATTAACAAATAAAAAGGTAACTCTTTTTAAACCAAATCCTTAGAGCACTAGAATTAAAAGAAGTTATTACTGTTGCAATAGCATGTTCGATAGGGCTGTATACGAGCCGAGGCAGGCTAAGCTTGACCTCGAACTTAAATGAACCAGCTCAGCTCATAAATGTTCGAATCGAGCTCGAGCTGGCTTGAGCCAGTTCGTTATTTTTTGTTATTTATTTACAAATATTTATTAAATAAAAAACAAAAAAATAAAATAAATTGCTAGAAAAATAATTACCAGAAAAATAAAATTACACATATACATGTATATTTTTTTTTATTTTTCTAAAAGAGAAGATAAAAATAGTTTTTGAAAAAGGTTTGGTTTTCTAAAAGAGAAGATAAAATAAAATAGTAAATAGATATGCACATATCGGGCCCTCCGTATAAGTAGTTAAGTTTATTATTAAGATTAATAATTTAAAATAGTTAACTGTGCGGAAGACGAGAGTCGTCTTGAAGTGTTGACTCCTTGATAGAGAAGCGGAGGCTACTACTAAGTAGAATGCAGAACCTCTCCGGTGTGCGTCCACCTGGGGTACTCCGCCAGGGCCTTGTATTGTATAGCGGGCTCCTCAAACCGCGGTCAAGTCTCTAGTCCTCAGACTTATCATCTTCTTAAATTGGAGGCTTCACTTCCGAACCAGAACACCATACACCTCCCTTAGTTCTCGTGTTCCGTACCGAAGGGTCTCTCTAAGGAGTCAATCCTAGCAACCTCGTATCCCCTAATAGGCTAACGGTCATAAAGACCGAAGGATCTCTCTTACGGCTGTCTCAGGCAACTCAGGACCCCATTGGCTAACGGTGTTGTACTAACGAGAAGTAGAAAAAGAATCTTTATTTTATTTATCTTTTAGGTGACACTTTATTATTTATTGATCAATTAAATATAAAGTTGGCTTAAATAAATGATGACTTAATTACCCAACCCATAACCTCCCGAACTGAATGAAATCCTTAATAAAGGCGACACATAATCCTAAAGGTGTGCAATCTAAGACTATAAGTATGGGTGGCAATATGGGTAGGTTGGGTGGGTTTGGTTGTTGGGTCAGGATAGGTTTAGGTTAGGATGGGTATGGGTCAAGATGGGTAAATTAAAAAAATGGGTTAGGATGGGTTGGGTTAGGATGGGTTGGGTCAGGATGGGTTTGGGTATGGATGGGTTTGGATTAAGATAGGTTCACATTAAAATAGATTAAAATTTTTTAAAAAAATTAAAAAGTAAATAAAAAAAACAAAAATAAACTTAAATATAAAATTTTAGGGGATCTGAAATATTTCATTTTGAACCGGACCGGTTCGACCCTATCGGGCTGGATAACACCCCGGACCGTTACGACCCGGCCGGGCCGGATAGCGACCAGAACTGTTTCGACCTGACCCGTCTCGTAGAGACCCGGACCGTTTCAACCTGACCCGTCCTGTTTCGACCCGGTTGGGCTCGGTAGCGACCCGGACCGTTTCAACCCGGTCGGGCCCGGTAACGACCAGGACCGTTTCGACCCGACAGGACCGGTAGCGACCCAGACCGTTTCAACTTGACCCGTCCCGTAGCGACCCGGATTGTTTTGACCCGGTCGGGCCCGGTAGCGACCCGAACCGTTTCGACCCGCCCGGGCCCGGTAGCGACCCGTCCCGTAGCGACCCGACGGGACCGGTAGCGACCCGGACCGTTTCAACCCGGTTGGGCCCGGTAACGACCCGGACCGTTTCGACCCGACAGGACTGGTAGCGACCCAGACCGTTTCTACCCGGTCGGGCCCGGTAACGACCCGGACCGTTTCGACCCGGCCGGGCGCGGTAGCGACCTGAACCGTTTCGACCCGACGGGCCCGGTAGCGACCCGAACCGTTTCGACCCGACCCGTCCCGTAGCGACCCGGATTGTTACGACCCGGCCGGGCCCGGTAGCGACCCAGACCGTTTCGACCCGCCGGGACCGGTAACGAACCGGACGTTTCAACTTGACCCGCCCCGTAGCGACCCGGACCGTTTCGACCCGCCCGGGCCCGGTAGCGACCCGAACCGTTTCGACCCGACCCGTCCCGTAGCGACCCGGATTGTTACGACCCGGCAGGGCCCGGTAGCGACCCGGACCGTTTCGACCCGGCCGGGCTCGGTAACGAACCGGACCGTTTCGACCTGACCCGTCCCGTAGCGACCCGGATTGTTACGACCCTGCCGGGCCCGGTAGCGACCCGGACCGTTTCGACCCGCCCGGGCCCGGTAGCGACCCGGACCGTTTCGACCCTCCCGGCCCGGTAACGAACCGGACCGTTTCAACCTGACCCGTCCCGTAGCGACCCGGATTGTTTCGACCCGGCCGGTCCCGGTAGCGACTCGGACCGTTTCGACCTGGTCGGCCCTGTAACGACGCGGGCCCAACGGGACCGGTAGCGGCCCGGACCATTTCAACCCGACCGGGCCCGGTAACGACCCGGACCGTTTTGACCCGAGTAGGGCCGGTAAAAACCTAGACCGTTTCAACCTGACCCGTCCTGTAGCGACCCAGACCGTTTCAACCCGACCGGGCCCTGTAACGGCCCAGACCGTTTCAACCTGACCCATCCCGTATCGACTCGGACAGTTTCGACCCGGCCGGGCCCGGTAGCGACGCAAACCGTTTTGACCCGACCGGGCCCGGTAACGACCCAGACCGTTTCAACCTGACCCGTACTGTTTCGACTCGACCGGGCCCGTTAGCGACCCAGACCGTTTTGGCCTGACCGATCCCGTTTGCAACCTGGACCGTTTCGACCTGACCGGGCCTGTCAACGACCAGACCATTTCAAACCGAATGGGCCGGTCAACAACCCAGACCGTTTGGACTCGATTAAGTCTGCTAACGACTCGAACCGTTTCGATGAGGTTGGTCTCGTTAACGATTCGTGTTGTTTCGACATGGTCGTCCGTTAACGACCCGAACGGTTTCAAACCGACTGGGTTATCAACAAATGCAAAAGATATAATTTTTTATTTTTAGTGACATTGATTTTTATGAGGCATCAACGCTTTTGGTGTTGGGTGAGTTTTAATTCAGATTTGTATATGATAATCTAAAAATACCCATCCTGACCCATTTATTTTTTTTTGACATACCCATCCTGACCCACTTACTTATTTCCTACAATTAAAATTACCCATCCTAACCCACTTGAAAATTATACTAAACCCATTTTAACCCACAAGGTTAAATTTTAAACCCAAAACAACCCAAACTCAACTAGATGGGTTGAAATTGCCAGGTCTAACTATAAGGAGTGGTGGGGGGGGGGGGGGGGGGAAGAGGTGGGGGGGAAGCGCCATGTGGCACTTGTGGGGCCCTTGTGGGGGGGAAAATAATTGTGGGGAGTGGAAAGGGGGGGAAGAGGTGGGGGGAAGTGACACTTGGCATTTCATTTTTCTTTTTTTTTCTTTTTTTTATAATAATAATAATAATAATAATAATAATAATAATAATATAAACCGAAAAATATATTAAATTAATAAAAAAATAATTAATATTAAAGTAATAAAATTTTAATTAATATTTAATTTGAAACTTTGAATTTCAAATTTTCCCACCACTGCTCCACACAGTACAAACATTAATTTTTCCCACCCATACGTTTGAATTTGAAATTTTGAATTTGAAACTCTGAATTTCAAAGTTTCCCCCCCACTGCTTCACCCTTCTAACCCTATAAATACAACACCTTACCAAATTCTCAGTCACACCTATTCCTCTTCCCTAAAGCAATGAATAACATGGGTGATGGTTTTCAAGCAGGAGCTGCTGGCCTGTCTAATATCCGGCAGTACTCTTGCCGGTATCCCAGGGGACGGGGCCGCCCCTGGAGACTACCATTCTCCTCATCTCCTCCTCCTACTGCTCCACAACCTCCTATTTATCCTCCTCCTCCTCCTCCACAACATTGGTTACCTCCCCCTCCTGTTGCTGCTGCTGCACAACCAACCATTCCTCCTCATCCTCCTGCCGATGATGACTGGACGGATGAGGAATTGGTCTGGGCTATGGATTATGTCATGGCCCAGCAACAAATGGAGCGACCAACGTTGTCGCCCCCTACCCGCTGGGCTGCTTCAGTCCCCTACCCCCAGACTACCCCCACCCCCACCCCCATCCCCCAACAGCAAACTACCCCCACCCCCATCCCCCAACAACAAACTACCCCCACCCCCAACCATGGGACTTCCCCGACTGAGGGAGACTTGGAAGCCCTAAGGGAGATTGAGGAGGAGGAACTCTACTATAGCCGACCTACCCCTTCTCGTGAGTACTACTACTTCCCCTCAGATGCGAGATCTGATGGACGGGATAGCTCGCATTCTGTCTCACCCGAGTGCATCACCTTCCCCGGAGAATGGGACAACTACTCTCCATAGTGGAGAAAATTAGGATTAATAAGTAATTTAGGATTTATTTATGTTTAAATAAGTAATTTAGGAGTTATTTATGTTTAAATAAGTAATTTAGGAATTATTAGGATTATGTAATGGTTGTTTAAGTGTGTAATGGTTATTAAGTAATTTAATTATGTAATGTTATTTATTTATTTTTTTATTTAATTTATTTTTTTTTTAAAAACGGCCTTCAAAATGAATTAAATATTGTTTTTTTTTAATTTCTTAAATTTCTTTTTTTTAATAAAACAGATTGTTGTTTTTTTTTTAATAAATTAAATCTATTCAAATAATCATCCAACCACTCGCTGCCACGTGTCCCTCCTCTCCCCCCCACGCCGGTGACTCTCCCCCCGCCCCCAGCCCCACGCCAACATTCCCGCCCCTATGGCGGCGGTGTTCCCCCCCCCCCTTCCCGCCCCTCTCCCGCCCCCACTCCCACTAGTCTAAAGATCATTGGTGCGCCCGTAGGGAAACCATCCTTTACCAAAAAGATCATTCAATCATCTGGTAAGTACCAGAAATTTGTCACTCAGATCTGGTCCACTTCAGAAACCATTGCTTAGAATCCAGTTTGGATATCAGAAGCTCGAGGGATCTGTCTCACTACCGGTTTCCTCGCCTTGGATCTAGTTCGGGACTACCAGAAGCTGATTTTACCTCTACTCAGTTTATTAATTAAGTTAAGGCTGATTTTAGTTATTAAGTTAATCATCATTCAAACCTGTCACAAAGAATAACAAATAAAGATTAGAAGAAGATAACACAACAAATAACTAAAAATAAACTACTACTACTAATAATAAAAGTCTACAAATCGAAGCGGGTTCGTGAATAATAGAAAGATACAACCATATAAATGATCAACACAAGGATCATGGCTGCGCATAGACCTTCGATGAATAATAGAAAGATACAACCATAAATGATCTCCGTCTCCAAGTGATATGTAATCTCTCATGATCCTCACGACCCTCGATGTTTATTGCATACTACTATACGATCCTCTTCTTGGCCAAGCTAATCAAGGTAGGTCGAGGCCTAACCATTGAGGGATGTTAGGAGGACCAGAAGGCCTTCCAAAGGACCCCATGAGAGCAAAAGAAGGGATGAACAAATGGTGGGGGGTTAGCTTGCTATTTATAGAGCTCCAGGGGAAGCGCGGGCGTGCCCAAGAGTGTCAGGGCGTGCTTGTTGTCTCACATACGTTCTGTTGCTGCATGGTAGACCTTGTTTGTACTTCTAGTCTGAGCACGGGCGTGCACCTGCGGTTGGCACGGGCGTGCATGTCTTCCAGACTCTATTTTCTTGCTCTCCAAGTTTGCTGCGTTGTCTTCTTGCGTGCAAGGCCTTCGTGCAGGTGAGCGTGGGCGTGCTTGGTCACTCCGGGATGATTTTATCATTGTTTAAGTCCCAGGATTGTCTTCAAAACATACAGTGAACTGGCTGAAAGTCTCGTATCTTTAGGAATCTCCAGATTTTGCCTGTTTTTACCCAGAAATCCTCTGTTTCCGTCTCGGAGCTCCATTTTCCCGATAAATACAAATAGGAACGAATTAAGTATCAAATATTAATAATATAACCTTAATTGTATCTTATTATGAGACTGTTTATGTCCGTTTTATATGTTAATTATGTGAGTTATCAGTAGCACATAGCATTACATACTCACTAAATCATGACTCGTGTTTCACATAAAGCCGTTCTTATCGAGGCGTGGCTGTGATACCCCGAAAATTCAGGTTCTCACTTTAACTAAACTCTAGTTACATTTCCTTGCATTATACTTAACTAGGGTTAGTTAGATAAGATATACGTGCATGGTTGTGAGTCAATGTGTGATTGCATGATTAGTGAACCTCGGACGTTGGTGAAAAATAAACTTATGTGAAAACCATACGTGATTATGTGAACCTAAACCGAACACGTTAATAGAAATCATTAAAAGTGGAGCATGAGGTTGATTAGGGTCTTAATGCACGGGGTTACACTTGTTACGGTCCGAAATAATGAAAACGTCGAAGGATAACGCGTCGGGAGACGAAACGAGAAACGAGCGCGCCACCCGGACCTGTGAGCGGCCGCTCACAGGCACCGAGCGGCCGCTCGAAACGTGCTGACGGGTCTAAACCGCCTTAAACCTATATTTAAGCAACCTAAACTCCCATGCAACCCCCATACTCAACCCTAATCGCCCCCTTACTGCCCCACACGAATATTTCACTCAAACAACCTCTGCTAAGGCTCAAGATCATCAATTGGGAGGCTCCAAGGCGCGCGATTGATCGATTGAGAGAGCTAAGGGTATATCTTACTATTTCTTATGCTTTTATCTTGTGTTTTCATTAATAAAAATCATATAATAAGTTTGTCCAGGTCTGAATGAATTTATAAAACATTAAAGCATGAATCTTTTTGTAGATTAAATGGATTAAACATACTCATAAACGCTTAGTAACATCGTAGGATACTTGTTGCGCAAGTAATTGGTGTTTTGATTCGTAAAGCTTTGATCTTGACATGTTTAATCATAGAATCTGATAAAATAAGTATTAGGAATGTTTTGTGTTGATGATTGGTGAATGATAATAGTTTTTGTGCACACGGTAGACGATTAAAGTATGATTTAGGCGAAACTAAAATCTGGACAGAATGGTTAGTCAAACTTGTAGGAGCTGTAACACGGCCCTAACATAATAATTTTAGGGTTTTCTTGACATGGTTAGGTCACACCTGATCTTAGCTTTTCATAATGGGTAAAATCATGTGTTTTGGACGTAGGATGAGTCGTTTTTGGAATTTTAATTGATTAGGGGTCATATCAGATTTTCGGATTTGTAAATTGGGTTAACTTTAAATGGCCATAACTTGAGATTTACAAGGAGTTAGGTTATGAAATTTTTACAGTAGGTCAATACTGGAAAAATAGAGCTTTTCCAAGTGGATTCATCTCGTTTGGATGAATACACAATTTTTAAGAATTTTCCTACTAAACTGACCTGTTGTGGAAATTTTCTGAACACTGCTGTGTTGTACGAATTTTTATAATTTTTGTGTTTGGAATTAAGACAAAACAAAAATAGGTATTACCAAGTGAATCCTAAAGATAATTCAGTAAAAATTTGGGAGGATAACTCACTGGTTTACTATTTTAAATAAATTCGTTTTGATGGCGCACAATCTGTCCTGAAAACACAGATTGTGTATTATGTGCTTATGTGATTACTTGAGGTCTTAGGTGATCTAAAATTGACAAATAACGGAAATACACATGTTTACGACACATACGGGCTGTAGAAACTAATTATAACCAACTCATTCACCAACGAGTCCGTAGGGTTTACTATTGCATGTAGAATCACTAGGCGTTGCATACACACTTTTGAATATTTAAAACGCCTTGGACAAACGAGTTATATGGTGTAATGATGTTACGCCTATACTCACGTAGTGACACTGTTATTAGGGTGTCGGTAGCATATAATACTTGCTGTTTGGATTCTTTGCTTACGCGATAAGGTGAGTTTCACTACTTTTTCTCAAAGCATGCGTCTCGGGTTGAGACCACATTGGTAACGTTTTCTAGTCTATTTTGAGATAACTTTCTTTTACACATCCCGGGTTTGGGGTGCATGGTTCACGTGGTGAATCTATTTTTACTAATTCATGTATATGTCCTTGATGAACTAAACCAAACACATCTTTTAAGTCCTTCAAAATACCGAATCAATTGCCGGTTGGGCAAGCGGGTTAATTAGTTGATAGCGCTATTAGGTCTAACAAACCTCACATCGTGCTGGGAGCACGGATGTGAACTATTAGCTTCAAACATAATCATTGTCGATGGACAATGATGCAAGGCATCTTTATCCCGGTTATGGGAACTTGTTCATTAGTAGTTCGGTATTCGCCGGTTTTAGTTATCATGAGTGGGCTAGCTACCCCTGACATTTGAATTAGCTATTGTTTACAGGGTCGGAAGGACCAACGTTGTACACTGGACTTTTGGGGTTTTGAGAACCTACGTTATTTACATCGCTTACATTTATAGTGAACTCACCGACTTTATGTTGACACATTTTAGCATGCTTTGCAGGTCCTTAGGTACGGAGCACGTTTTAGGGCATGCATCATTCGTGTCTTGGGTTATGGATATTTATTATTTCGTACTTTTAAACTTTGGTTTTGGGCGCGTTGTCTTGCGCAGACTTTTGCAAATGTTTTACTTTGTTTACGCTTCCGCATTACTTTAATTTGCTTGGTCAAACTTTGAAACTTTTTCTTAAAAACGAACTAAATGGTTTGGGCATTTAGAGTCGTTCATGATACTTATGGCTATGGGTCCTGGTTTGTCATGCACCTCGCGGTAAAACTCCGCAGTGGAAATTTGAGGGTGTGACAGATTGGTATCAGAGCCATTGGTTATAGTGAACTAGGAATTGCATTGCATTCTAGACTATAATCATTATAGCATAAGTATTAGTACACTCATCGTCTTCAGTGCACGCTTATTTTTCTCGACTTCGAACACTAACCTAACATATTGCAGGTAATTATGGTTAACCCCGCTCACCGAAATTACTCTTACCGTGCTCATGACGGGCAGCGACGCCCCATGTATGACCCTTATGAGTCCCCATCTTCGTCACTCGAGCCGAGTGAAGCCACTAACCGTTGGCGTTGGTTCACGGACATCTTACACTCGTGGGTCGTAAGTTATGGGGTGCCAGCTACAGTACCTCCCATTGTGGACTCGTGGGAGAGGACACTTGCAGGGATGGTGAGGCATGTACACACTGAGTTGGATAATGCTTACACTGGTATTAAGGAGTTCCAGTTCTGGAGAAGAAATGCTGACGAGACATTGACACATGTGGCGGGACAGATTGACTACTTACTCAGCGAACTAAGGAAAGTTAAGAAAGAGGCTGAGGAAGCAAAACAGGATGCTACTGCTACCAAACAAGAGTTGGCACATACTCGAGAGGAGTTAGCCATGGTTCGCAACCAGCTTATGGAAGCCTTGGAACCAATTGGGGAAGAGGACCCCGAAGAGGAACCCATGGAGGATGAGTTTGATGATTTGGGAGCAGCACTTGATGCAGCTCTTATAGAAGAGGAAGAGGAGGAAGAACCTGAGGAGTTACCGGAGGAAAGTGAGGATGAAGGATCAGTCATCTCTACGGACGACGATTGATTTTATTTATTATTATTTATTTAGTTGTTTATTTTGTTCCTAGTATATTATGACTTCTATTTAATCTCGTGTGACTGGGTGATCTTTTGAATTGTTTTAGAACGTTGGTATTTTATTATTGATTTAACTTTTATTTTATTATTTATACGTGCGTGATTTACTAGTACACCGTGATGTACAAACGATTGTAGTCTCATGTGTATAGTATATTTGTAGAACTACGATGGCGGGAAGAGGTCATGGACGTGGACACATCAACCTAACGCAAGCTGAGCTGACTGCACTGGTCAACGACAGGGTGGTTGCAGCCCTCGCAGCTATCCAAGCTGGTAACACTAATTCGTTTTATTTTACTCCTTCTACGAGCTCCAGCGTTAAACTCTATTACTCATATGACTCCCGTGTTTGCACGTAGGTCAACAACCACACCACCCTCCAGCCTGCACCTACAAAACCTTCATGGACTGCAAGCCTCAAAACTTTGGGGGATCTGAAGGTGCAGTTGGACTACTTAGATGGTTCGAAAGGGTGGAGTCATGCTTTGCTATGTGCAACTGTCCACCAGCTGACCGGGTCAAATATGCCGCTGGTACACTTGAGAACGCGGCGTTATCTTGGTGGAACTCTCAGAAGCAAATACTGGGTGTGGATGTGGCAAATGCTACGCCTTGGGATGCTTTCAAGGAGATGATGAGGGAGGAGTACTGCCCTCGGGATGAAATCCAGAAGCTGGAAACTGAGTACCTGAATCTGAAAATGGTGGGGTCGGATATTGAAGCCTACACCACAAGGTCACATGAGCTAGCCACTATGTGCCCTAACTACTCAACCCCGCTCTACAAGCGAATTGAACTGTACATCAAGGGTTTGGTGCCGCAGATCAAGGGCATGGTTACTGCTGCCAACTTCAACA
Organism: Ambrosia trifida; assembly: GCA_028751855.1. Taxonomy (NCBI): domain Eukaryota; kingdom Viridiplantae; phylum Streptophyta; class Magnoliopsida; order Asterales; family Asteraceae; genus Ambrosia; species Ambrosia trifida. The sequence goes on from CM054123.1 coordinate 154,505,243, forward strand.
ATCTTCAGCAGGTGATTCGTATGGCACACCAGCTGACTGACCAGAAAGTAGAGGAGGGACTACTGCCCCCTCGAGGTGCTTCATCCTCTGGCACTAGTGATAATAAGAGAAAGTGGGAGAGTGCGTCTAGCAAACCCCCGGGTAATGGTAATCAACAGCAGCAGCACCCGAACAAGAAACACGACAACCACAACAACAACAGCAGCAACCGTACTCAGACTCAAGGTGGTTATCACGGAAATCGGCCCAAGTGCGCTAAGTGCAACTATCACCACTCTGGGCCATGTAACGGGATTAAGTGCGATCGTTGTGGTAAGCTGGGGCATGTGCAGAAAGACTGTAGAGTCAACCTTCAGGGTAACCCACCCCCACAGGGTCAGCAACAGAAGGGTGGAAAGGCGTGTTACCAGTGTGGTAGCGAGAACCATTTTAAAAAGAATTGTCCCCAGCTGAACGGTAATGGAAACAATGGGGGAAATAACAACACCAACACTGGTAATAACAACAACAACAACGGAAACAACTATGGGGCGCGTGGTAGAGCATTCGTGATTGGCTCTGGGGAAGCGAGGAATGATAACAACGTCGTGACGGGTACGTGTTCCTTGAACGACACTCTCGCTTCTGTTTTATATGATACTGGTGCGGATTATAGTTTTGTGTCATCAAAGCTTAGCGGACAACTAGGGATAGTTCCTACATTACTCGAGACCCCGTACTCTATAGAACTAGCTGATGGGAAGCCTGTTGAGGTAACCCACATTCTTCGTGACTGTAGGCTCGAACTAGATGGACATTTGTTTGCCATCGACCTTTTACCTATCACCCTAGGAAGCTTCGATCTTGTGGTTGGCATGGACTGGTTGTCCAAGCACCACGCCGAAATTCTCTGCAAGGAGAAAGTTGTTCGTATCCCCCTCCCCAGTGGGGAACTATTGTCTGTCCAGGGTGATCGCGGTGGTGCCATGGTGGGCATCATCTCTTACTTGAAGGCCCAGAAGTGCATACGGAAGGGCTATCCAGCCATATTGGCTAACATTTCTGACACTCGAGCCGAAGTCAAAACAAAAATCGAGGACATCCCGGTGGTCCGAGATTTTCCTGACGTATTCCCAGAGGAGCTGCCAGGACTTCCACCGGTTCGCCAAGTGGAGTTCCAAATTGACCTTGCACCAGGCGCCGCCCCAGTTGCGCGTGCACCATACCGCCTTGCACCAGGCGAACTTCAGGAACTATCTACCCAACTCCAAGAGCTATTGGATAGGGGTTTCATCCGACCTAGCTCTTCACCGTGGGGAGCCCCAGTCTTATTCGTGAAGAAGAAAGATGGGAGTTTCCGTATGTGCATCGATTACCGGGAATTAAATAAGGTGACTATTAAGAATCGCTACCCTTTACCTCGCATAGATGATCTATTCGACCAACTTCAGGGGTCAAGTTTCTATTCCAAGATTGACTTAAGGTCGGGGTATCACCAACTGAGAGTTCGAGAGGAGGATGTGCCAAAGACAGCTTTTCGAACTCGTTATGGGCACTATGAATTTTTGGTAATGCCCTTCGGGCTGACCAATGCACCAGCTGTGTTCATGGACCTCATGAACCGGGTGTGCAAACCCTATCTAGACAAATTTGTCATAGTGTTCATAGACGATATTCTGATCTATTCCAAGAGTAGGGAAGAGCACGAGCAACACCTACGACTCATCTTGGAACTTCTGAAAAGTGAGCAGCTATATGCAAAATTCTCCAAATGTGACTTCTGGATTCGTGAGGTCCAATTCTTGGGTCATGTGGTGAACGAGGCAGGAATACAGGTCGATCCCGCTAAGATTGATGCGATTAAAAGATGGGAGGCCCCTAAGACTCCCACAGAGGTTCGGCAATTCCTTGGCCTAGCAGGCTATTATCGCAGATTCATTCAGGGATTCTCAAAAATCGCTCAACCCCTCACTGCTTTGACACAGAAGGGGATTATCTACAAGTGGGAAGATGCCCAAGAAGCTGCTTTTCAATTACTTAAGACCAAACTTTGCAGTGCTCCAATATTATCACTACCTGAGGGTACGGAGGACTTTGTGGTGTACTGTGATGCATCTATCCAGGGGCTAGGGTGTGTTTTGATGCAACGCGAGAAGGTGATCGCTTATGCTTCACGACAACTAAAAGTTCACGAGAAGAATTATCCCACTCACGACTTGGAACTGGGAGCGGTTGTCTTCGCTCTCAAAATTTGGAGACACTACCTCTACGGAACGAAGTGCACAATCTTCACAGATCATAAGAGTCTTCAGCACATATTTGATCAGAAGGTCCTAAACATACGACAACGACGATGGGTCGAACTCTTGAATGATTATGACTGTGCTATCAAGTACCATCCAGGGAAAGCTAACGTAGTAGCTGATGCCCTGAGCCGTAAGGAAACGAAACCCAAACGTGTGCGAGCCTTACAACTTACCATACACTCTAATCTGCCTGATAAAATACGTGAAGCCCAAGGCGAGGCCTTGAAAAAGGAAAATATCGGGTTGGAAACATTGCATGGTGCTGACAAACACCTGGAACTGAAGTCGGATGGGCTTCAGTACTTTATGGATCGCGTCTGGATTCCACGTTCAGGGGATCTTAGACAACTAGTGCTCGATGAGGCTCACACATCTCGTTATTCGGTGCATCCCGGTTCGGACAAAATGTATCAGGACCTCAAAACTCTCTACTGGTGGCCAAACATGAAAGCAGAGATAGCCACTTATGTTAGTAAGTGCTTGACTTGTGCGAAGGTTAAGATTGAATATCAGAAACCTTCAGGCCTACTTCAGCAACCAGAGATACCGATGTGGAAATGGGATGGGATTTCCATGGATTTCATTACGAAGCTTCCAAAAACAACAGCGGGCCATAACATGATTTGGGTTATCGTGGACCGCTTAACCAAATCGGCCCACTTCCTGGCGATAAAAGAAACGGACTCGTTAGAGAAGCTGGCGAACCTTTATATCAAGGAGATAGTCTCTAGGCATGGAGTGCCTACTTCCATTATATCTGATCGCGATGGGCGATTCACTTCTCGATTCTGGACTACTCTCCAAGATGCTCTAGGTACTCGTCTCGATATGAGCACAGCCTATCACCCACAGACGGATGGACAAAGTGAACGTACCATCCAAACATTAGAGGATCTGCTACGAGCATGCGTGGTGGACTTTGGTAATAACTGGGACAAGCACTTGCCCTTAATCGAGTTCTCTTACAACAATAGTTACCACACCTCGATTCAGTGTGCGCCTTTTGAGGCACTTTATGGCCGCAAGTGTAGGTCTCCTATCTGTTGGACTGAGGTTGGGGATAGCCAACTAACAGGTCCCGAACTCGTGCACGAAACCTCTGAGAAGATAGTGCAAATCAGAAACAGAATGGCTGCTGCTCGTGATCGACAGAAAAGCTACGCGGACAAACGTAGAAAACCTTTGGAGTTCCAGGTTGGGGACAAAGTTTTGTTAAAGGTGTCACCTTGGAAAGGAGTGATACGCTTTGGGAAACGAGGGAAGTTGAATCCCCGCTATGTTGGACCCTTCGAGATTGTTAAAAGGATTGGTCCGGTAGCTTATCAGCTGAATTTACCAGACGAACTCAGTGGAGTGCATAATGTATTCCACGTCTCAAACTTGAAGAAATGCTTATCCGATACTACACTGGTAGTACCGCTGGAGGAGATCCAGGTGGACGACCAGTTACGGTTCGTGGAAGAACCAGTGGAGATTCTTGAGCAGGGCGTCAAGAAACTCAGGCAAAGCACTATACCTATCGTGAAGGTACGGTGGAATTCCCGTCTAGGACCGGAATACACGTGGGAGCGCAGAGACCAGATGCGGCTCAAATATCCACACCTCTTTTCTGAACCTGAACCTGTGCATAGATCAAACGCCGAACATAAAGCAGCTCGCTCAAAGTGAATTTCGGGGTGAAATTCCTTTCAACTTGGGGATGATGTGACATCCGGAAACCAAGCATACATTTTTTAGCTGGCTTTACTGTTTACTTGCTGAATTTCGGGACGAAATTCTTTTCAACTTGGGGATGATGTGATACCCCGAAAATTCAGGTTCTCACTTTAACTAAACTCTAGTTACATTTCCTTGCATTATACTTAACTAGGGTTAGTTAGATAAGATATACGTGCATGGTTGTGAGTCAATGTGTGATTGCATGATTAGTGAACCTCGGACGTTGGTGAAAAATAAACTTATGTGAAAACCATATGTGATTATGGGAACCTAAACCGAACACGTTAATAGAAATCATTAAAAGTGGAGCATGAGGTTGATTAGGGTCTTAATGCATGGGGTTACACTTGTTACGGTCCGAAATAATGAAAACGTCGAAGGATAACGCGTCGGGAGACGAAACGAGAAACGAGCGCGCCACCCGGACCTGTGAGCGGCCGCTCACAGGCACCGAGCGGCCGCTCGAAACGTGCTGACGGGTCTAAACCGCCTTAAACCTATATTTAAGCAACCTAAACTCCCATGCAACCCCATACTCAACCCTAATCGCCCCCTTACTGCCCCACACGAGTATTTCACTCAAACAACCTCTGCTAAGGCTCAAGATCATCAATTGGGAGGCTCCAAGGCGCGCGATTGATCGATTGAGAGAGCTAAGGGTATATCTTACTATTTCTTATGCTTTTATCTTGTGTTTTCATTAATAAAAATCATATAATAAGTTTGTCCAGGTCTGAATGAATTTATAAAACATTAAAGCATGAATCTTTTTGTAGATTAAATGGATTAAACATACTCATAAACGCTTAGTAACATCGTAGGATACTTGTTGCGCAAGTAATTGGTGTTTTGATTCGTAAAGCTTTGATCTTGACATGTTTAATCATAGAATCTGATAAAATAAGTATTAGGAATGTTTTGTGTTGATGATTAGTGAATGATAATAGTTTTTGTGCACACGGTAGACGATTAAAGTATGATTTAGGCGAAACTAAAATCTGGACAGAATGGTTAGTCAAACTTGTAGGAGCTGTAACACGGCCCTAACATAATAATTTTAGGGTTTTCTTGGCATGGTTAGGTCACACCTGATCTTAGCTTTTCATAATGGGTAAAATCATGTGTTTTGGACGTAGGATGAGTCGTTTTTGGAATTTTAATTGATTAGGGGTCATATCAGATTTTCGGATTTGTAAATTGGGTTAACTTTAAATGGCCATAACTTGAGATTTACAAGGAGTTAGGTTATGAAATTTTTACAGTAGGTCAATACTGGAAAAATAGAGCTTTTCCAAGTGGATTCATCTCGTTTGGATGAATACACAATGTTTAAGAATTTTCCTACTAAACTGACCTGTTGTGGAAATTTTCTGAACACTGCTGTGTTGTACGAATTTTTATAATTTTTGTGTTTGGAATTAAGACAAAACAAAAATAGGTATTACCAAGTGAATCCCAAAGATAATTCAGTAAAAATTTGGGAGGATAACTCACTGGTTTACTATTTTAAATAAATTCGTTTTGATGGCGCACAATCTGTCCTGAAAACACAGATTGTGTATTATGTGCTTATGTGATTACTTGAGGTCTTAGGTGATCTAAAATTGACAAATAACGGAAATACACATGTTTACGACACATACGGGCTGTAGAAACTAATTATAACCAACTCATTCACCAACGAGTCCGTAGGGTTTACTATTGCATGTAGAATCACTAGGCGTTGCATACACACTTTTGAATATTTAAAACGCCTTGGACAAACGAGTTATATGGTGTAATGATGTTACGCCTATACTCACGTAGTGACACTGTTATTAGGGTGTCGGTAGCATATAATACTTGCTGTTTGGATTCTTTGCTTACGCGATAAGGTGAGTTTCACTACTTTTTCTCAAAGCATGCGTCTCGGGTTGAGACCACATTGGTAACGTTTTCTAGTCTATTTTGAGATAACTTTCTTTTACACATCCCGGGTTTGGGGTGCATGGTTCACGTGGTGAATCTATTTTTACTAATTCATGTATATGTCCTTGATGAACTAAACCAAACACATCTTTTAAGTCCTTCAAAATACCGAATCAATTGCCGGTTGGGCAAGCGGGTTAATTAGTTGATAGCGCTATTAGGTCTAACAAACCTCACATCGTGCTGGGAGCACGGATGTGAACTATTAGCTTCAAACATAATCATTGTCGATGGACAATGATGCAAGGCATCTTTATCCCGGTTATGGGAACTTGTTCATTAGTAGTTCGGTATTCGCCGGTTTTAGTTATCATGAGTGGGCTAGCTACCCCTGACATTTGAATTAGCTATTGTTTACAGGGTCGGAAGGACCAACGTTGTACACTGGACTTTTGGGGTTTTGAGAACCTACGTTATTTACATCGCTTACATTTATAGTGAACTCACCGACTTTATGTTGACACATTTTAGCATGCTTTGCAGGTCCTTAGGTACGGAGCACGTTTTAGGGCATGCATCATTCGTGTCTTGGGTTATGGATATTTATTATTTCGTACTTTTAAACTTTGGTTTTGGGCGCGTTGTCTTGCGCAGACTTTTGCAAATGTTTTACTTTGTTTACGCTTCCGCATTACTTTAATTTGCTTGGTCAAACTTTGAAACTTTTTCTTAAAAACGAACTAAATGGTTTGGGCATTTAGAGTCGTTCATGATACTTATGGCTATGGGTCCTGGTTTGTCATGCACCTCGCGGTAAAACTCCGCAGTGGAAATTTGAGGGTGTGACAGTGGCCATTCTTAGTAAACACAAATTACACATAAAATGCCTAGGTTTCATGGTAGATTCCCAAATAATTAACTTACGAGTCAATTATCATATGATCTATCCCAAATTACTGAGACTTACTAACATACCATCGGAACGCACAATAAGACCTATTATAGCAATTTTCATATCAAACAAGTTCTCAATTTCTCATGTCAATTTATGAACATCATATAAACTTAATATAAACTCTAGGACCTACATATAAACCACAAAACAAGACCAATTTGCTGATCTGAATAAGCCACAAAACTTAACCATTTTGCGCCTCAAAAATCATATTTCGGCGACTTTTATGACATAGTTTTGCAATGTAAACATTCGTTACAATGGTAAACATATCACAAACCCTAAATAATGACTTTTATACACATTTTCACACTAAAAAAACTGTTTTACATCAGACCTGAAAATGAGTGTTTTAAACGTAAAAAACTTGTCGAAAATATGCGTTTTTGCGCCTCTTTTGCAACTATGTGTTGGTTTTTACCTTAGGTATTTTTTGAATACTTTATCACACTTTATTTTCCATTTTTCTCATCCCCATTTCTTCTTTTATAAAACCATTTGCAAAACCCATTGTTGTTTGGTGAAGAACTTCATCAAAACAGAAAATAACAAAAGATTTATATGTTTTTGGTTCAAGAACATACCTTTGTAAACTCTTGTAAATATGGTGGGTTTGGGTGTTTCTCTCTCTAAAAATCCCTAGATTTTTGGAGGTTTTAGCTTCCAAATCACCCAAAACACTCAATATCTTGATAATACATTGTTGTTTTTGTAGTGAATAAACAAAAAAAAAAGAAGATTGTAGGATGGTGGTGGTGAATCTCGGCCAAAGAGGAAGAAGAAGGAAGAATATGGATGGTTTTTGTGTGTGTATTTGAAGGTGTAAGATAAAGTGAAGTGTGAATGGGTATAATGAGAAGGTTTATGTTATTAATAATAATATTATAATGGAGAAGGGGTTGGGCCGGTCATTGGGGAGGGGGGTTGGTTGTTTATATTTTTTGTATAAAACTTATAAATATAATATACACACCTCACAATTTTATAAAAACCTTTATACATTGAATAATTAAGGTTTTCACCCATTTGGCCAAAAATAATATTCCCCGCTAAAAATATCCAGTTTTAGCTAATTTGATTATATTAGAGGTTTCCCTATTGTACCGGGTCTCGTATTCACGTTAAAACTCTAAAACGCGCAATAACTAGATCAAAGCAATTTACAAGATATTAACCCTAGTTTAAGATAATACCCGAATTTTGGCAGTTGTTACAGCCTCCCCTCGTTTAAGAAATTTCGTCCCTGAAATTTTCGTTTAGCACTACTGATTTCGGTTTGGACCAAATTAAATGAGGATATTTCAGTTTCATTGCTTTTTCCTTTTTCCGAAGCGAACTCTCGTACATGTTTAGAATTTCATCTAACCTTGACTGACTTAATATTACTCCGCCACAATTTCTGGACCTACCAGTCCGTAACCTCTACGGGTTCCATGCCAAAACGCAATTTGTCCTCAATCTTAACCTCTTCTAGCGGTATCACAAGCGTCACATGAGACAAACGTTTCATCAATTTATAAACGGGAAATACATCATGGACTCTAGAAAGTCAGCTTTACTTGCGGTAACCTAGGTTGATAAGCGACCAGGCCTACCCTTGCCATGATCTCATATAGTCAGCTTTCCTTGCTTACGAAACCTAATAACGCCTTTCCAAGGTGAGACTTTCATCATAACCTCGTCTCCAACTTGGAATTCTTAGGCTTCCGCCTATTATCCGCATAACTTTTCTGTCTAATTCTAGCCGCTTTAATCTATTCTTGATCTAAAAGATCTTGTTTGTAGCCTCTTGGACTATTCCTGGGCCAGTTAAGTGTTTATCACCCACCTCTGCCCAACAGAGTGATGAACGACACTTTCTACCATACAAGGCTTCAAACGGTGCGGCGTTGATACTAGAGTGATAACTATTATCGTAGGAGAACTCAACTAATGAAAGATGAGTATCCCAACTCCCTCCAAAATCAATCACACAAGCATGTAACAAATCTTCAGGCGTTTAAATAGTCCTTTCGCTTTGACCACCTATCTGTGGATGATAAGCGGTGCTCATATCCAATCATGTTCCTAAGGTTTTGCGCATAGATCGTCAAATCCTTGATACAAATCGGAAATATTGATCTGAATTAATCAATATCGGAATGACATGTTAGGATACAATTTCCTCCAAACAATTACGATTCAACTTTTTAAAATGATAAGTTCCTTCAAAACCTTATACTTCTTGACAAAACCTGGGTGTATCGAATACTTGACGTATAGGCCTCGCTTTCCAACAACTTCAAAGTAAGCCTCAAGCGTTGTTCATGATCCTCTTTAGTTCGTGAATAAATAACTATATCGTCCATGAATACTATAACGATCCTATCTAAATAAGGTTTACAAACCCTACCCATGAGATCCATAAACATTGCCGCCGCATTCTTCAAACCAAACGGCATAACTAGAAACTCATAACGGCCATATCACATTTAGGACGCGATCCTTGGAATATCTTATACCAAAATCTTCAATTGATGATTACCGGATTTAAGGTCAATTTTTGAATAAAAACTCGACCTTTATAACTGATCAATAAATCATCAATCATAGATAATGGTTATCGATTCTTGATAGTAAGTTTGTTCAACTCCCTACAATCAATACATATCCTAAATATTCCGTCCTTCTTCTTGACGAACAACATAGGTGCTCGTCATTCAAACTTTGGGAAGCGTAACTTAATCTAGCAAAACATTTATCCAACAAGTCTTGCAATTGATTCGAAAGCTCTTGTATTTTCTAAGGGTGCTAATCGATAAGGGAACTTAGCGACTGTGCGACACCGGGTACAAGATTTATTCGAAATCCCAACTGCCTTGAAGACGACTAACCGGGTAATTCTTCTGGAAAAACTTCGGGGTATTCCCTAACCATAGGGACTTCCTCAAATTTCTTTCCCTTATCCTTGGTGTTAACAACACTAGTTATAATGTCGGGTAACCTTTTCGTAGGAACTTATGCACCTTCACTGCACTAACCAACTTCAACGACTTCCTCTCTGTGTCACTGCGAACGACCAAAATCTTATTGTCTGATTTTGAAATACGGACCAAATTCCAAATGAATTCCGCTTGATTCTTGGATAACAAATCCATTCCTACTACTATATTAAACTTCTAGGTTCTATGGGTAAAAGACCTATATTAAACTCTTAAATTATTGGTTTGTAACATACAATCTCTAATTACCTCGCGCGTCTACTATATTACCATTTGCTAACTCTACAGAATAGCTTTTATCTAATTCCTTCGATTTCAAGCCTAACAACGATTCAAATTTCTTCGAAATAAAGCTCATATTATCTTGGGTATCAAATAAAATAGATGTAAGTTGATTATCGACAAGAAACATACCGGTGATTACCGTAGGATCTTCGGGAGCTGCGCCCGCGCTCACCTCCAAAGCTCATCCCCTTGCATCCATCCCATGAAGCTTTGGGCATTCCTTCTTGAAATGTCCTATCACACCGCATTCAAAGCAACCTTGGTCAGTTTTACCCTTTCTAGCTTTAACTTGGAATCTCACTCTACACCTCAGGGCTGAATGCCCACATCGACCACATGTTTACAAGTGTTTACAACACTCCACTTTCTCGACTCATGGTTCCTGTTCCTTTTACTCCTAGACTGCTTCTTGGAACCATCGAACCTTTTCCTCTTATTATCAAACGACAGTGCTTCTGGTTCTGAACTCCTCTTAACCACATCGATCAGCTTTTTCTCAGTTTCCCCCTTTCCAACCAACACTCACATTCTGATCGCATCGTCAGTTAAGGAATTTGCCAAAGACATAGCGCTTTGCATGGTAGTTGGTTTAGAAGAAGATACCATTTCTCTGATTTGAGTTGCGAAACCCCAAATATATTGTTCAATACAAGCAACCTTCGATGTAATCAAACGAGGGACCAAACTAGCCAACTCACTAAACCTGGTCGTGTAAGCCTTTACCTCTGTTCCTTCCATGGAAAGTGCCCACAACTCTGCTTCGATCTTCCATATTTCACTACGGGGACAGTATTCCTTCAATAACATATCCTTCAATTCATTCCACAAAAGACCATACGCCGCATTTCTACCCAACGCTCGAACTTGCGTATTCCACCATGCAATGGCATCATCCCGAAAAGAACACACTGCATACCTGAGCCTTTGAGAAATAGAACAGTTACCGATCATCATGACCGATTCCATTTCCTTGACCCATATGATAATATCCAATGGACCTTCAGCTCCTGAAAATGTACGAGGATGACAAGACAAAAACGTCTTATAATCGCAACCTCGCACTGGGTCTCCTGTTTCATCGGAATACGTCAAAGTTATTATTTGATATATGATCAAAGTAACAACTCCATGAAACATTAGAACCAATCTCAAGTGTCTTTACCTAATGAACCTCCAATACAAAGGCTTTCTCCCACTCCACCTCCGATTGTACCACGACCTTGTTGACTGCTACCGCCTGGGGCACCGGCACCTGGTGCGCCACCAACTCTACCTCTACCAAATTCCGCATTGGCATCACGCTGATCAAGGGCAAAATTTACTTGCTGAACTATCATCCTAGCCAACCGCTCCGACGAAATAGAAAGTGGAAAATCTCCCGCGTCTGCATTCGCTCTCGTTACGGGTGCCATATGTAACATTTTGGGCATTCGTTGCGCGCAACATTGTATTTGATTTCTCGTTTTCGGTTCTCGTCATAACGTTTCGAACTTTGTCCTCATATTTACTATTAATATTTTAGGCAACATTATTACTATTATTATTATTGTTATTATTATTATTATTATTATTATTATTATTACTATTAATAATAATTAATTAATGTTAAGACTAATAGTGAAATAAAGGTTTTTTTTTCTTAAAAGAGATTACAAAAAAAATATAAATAAAAAATTTGAGGGTCTGGCAAGGAATCGAACCCATGACCAAGGCCTCTCTAACCCAAAGCTTTAACCACTCGACCAAACATAGTGCTTGATTTAATTATGATCCGGATTTTATTAATAAGAAGACTAGGATACACCAAAGTCAAAGCCCAAGTCAACCATCGATAATTGACCTGCAATTCGCACATTTAGAGTTAATTTTTGGAAAGTTTCCTTATTCTGCTATGATTGACAACCAATTCCAATCTGCTTACGCTCGATTACAGCCTAAATCATTCCTATTCAAGCTAAATTAAACGCGTTTGACCCCAATGATGAGTCAAACTTCCAATTTACAAATCATGGCCACGACAGTATAAATTGAATCTTTTCTCCTACTCTAAAACCACCGAAAATATAAACCCACCTGCAAATATTCATCGTTGATACCCCATTAAGTTAAATTAAGCGATTTTTGTTTTCGGGTCTGTCTCCATCCGTACGTGGCTAAGAGATACTAGTAATTCCAATTAATCCATTCTTGTTGTTCGGATTTTGATGTTAATCAATAACCCTAACCTTAATTACATAAACATAGTGTGTTGATGGGTCAATTGAATCGATCTCCATTCTAGGGTTCTTATTTTTTTGGGAATCTGATAAACACAGATATCAGTTTTAATAAATTTGATTTGCTTTTGAAACAAAACACCATGTCAGACCGGATGGTTTGAAAGTCTGTTTTAAAAACTCAGAACCGCTCTGAGGCAAGTTCGAGCCCCACGCGGCTCAACTTTTTTTATATTTATTATATATATATATATATATATATATGATTTTTAGGTGTTCTTATTGTTATTTAAACATTAAAAATGCAAATAAATTATTAAAACATGCTTATAAATTCTACAAAAATTATTTTATGGTATTTAACTAACGATCTTTAATATCCAATTTTTATTTTTCGAAATTTCATTTATTTAATATGTATTTATAATATTTCAAGTTTAATTATAAATAACTTATAAATTCTAAAAACATGTCTAAACGGTTTATTAAAACCCCACAAAAATTATTTTAAACTTTAAAACTAATAAAATTTACAAAACTGAATTTTAATTTTTGAAATTTTTTTTAATTATTTTTATTTAATTTATATTATTTTAATCATAAATAATTCATAATAAATTCATTTTTCACTATTTTTACCTCAAAATTTTACATAAATTATTTTTGTTCATTTAGAACAGAAATATATATTTTAATTTGAAACTTGATGAATTTTAATATTTTTAGACATTAATACTATATTTTGACAAATAAATATAAATATACTAAATATTCAATTATTAAGAAAATAATTTTAGAAAACTTATTTTCATATCTACAACATTATAATACAACCATCCTTAATCAAAATTTTACAAAAAGTCTTTTATTTATATATTTCTTTAATTTCTTTTATTTATTAGATTATTAACAATTTATCTAATTAACAATTAAACAATTGCCTATCTCCAAATTAGGAACCCTAGAAATGATTGTAGACTAGAAAAGCTTAGACTTATTTATTGACTTAAACATAGGGTAATACTTGGCAACATTTGGACCACACCTATTCCATTACAAAGGACTTGAGACTTTGCTAAGGTGAGTTTACATAGCCCTTTTTTTCCATTTTACATTTTTGGCGTGAAACATGTTTAAACATTTTTTATACACTAGCAATTACTCATTCTTACATTGTAGACACTTGTAATTCATTTTGACTGTAACAAAAAGACACAGTACAATCATTAACATTGATCAAGCCGTCTGTTTAGATTATAGCTCTATAGGTCTGACAAACCCACCCCCGCATAAATTCAGGGATGATCGAAAACAGTTCCACTTTTACTAACTTGCGAGTTAGGTCTCAGTCGACACAAGGTTTGATTGTACAAAAGACACATTGTTACACGTCGGACTCATATTCTTACATTACTCATTATTATACTTCAACTATTATTGCTATGCAACACATTGTTTTCAATTATATGCAAAACCTATGTATTCTTACCAACTATTTATAGTTGACCCCCCCATCTTTCCAACTTAACATATTTCAAGTTTTATTTGCTATTGGAAGTTCTACCAGTCTTGGGATACATAGGAGCTTTGGACCTAGTTTATATTATTCCACTTTTGTACTCATTACTTGTAAGGTAAATTGTAAATGGTTTAATAAAATTTAATTTTCATTTAATACCATGCGCTATTGAACAATCATCACTACGTGACACCTCGATGTTTCCGCCATCGGTTGGGGTGTTACAGATTGGTATCAAAGCCATGGTTATAGGGAATTAGGTTATTAGAAAATAATCTAGTCTATAATCCTAGGACTTTAACCAATACTTGCTCCTCTTACTTGCAACTTTACTTGTTTCTATTCCCCATCTTCATCATATTTCTTATCCCTACCTTAGCCCCTACAAGATGATCACCCTCTATCACTAGATCTACCCTTAAACTAGTAGGACAAAATTCTCAAGTTCTAACCTGAACTGCCTTGATAATCTCGTTGAAGTTCTATATTCTAATAACGAACACGTGCATTCTGGAAGGGTGAACGCCTGTATTCTAAGTTTTCTGTGTAGGGTTGGCATTGCGCATAAATCCCAATCAGACAAGGGACCCGGATACCTACCTGGGAATTTTTGGGATGAGTGTTCACTTATAGGCTAAAGAATGTCTTCGCTATGTTATTAGAATCTAGAAGCTTTGATAAGTCAACATTTTCGTTTATTCGTTTCAATTAATGAATAAATGATTACATTCCTTATTACACCTCATTACCCTTGATTCATCTCATTGAAACCTTCATTGTCTCTCATACAGATAATGCCTCCTCGTCGTAGCTCTCGTATTAACAACGATCATGATGGTGAAAGCATCAACAACAACAACAACCATGACAACGATGTCCAACTCGCTGCGATCATTTCCCAGCAAATGGCTCAACAGATAGCGACATTAGTTCCTAACTTGGTGGCTCAAGTCGTTCAAATGAATGGAAATGGCAACGGGAATGGTAATCACAACGGTAATCACAATGGGAATGGGAATGCTCACCCTATTTGTACCCTCAAGCACTTCAACTCTTGTAGCCCTCCCAAGTTTAGCGGGGACGAAGGAGCCACTGGTCTCCTTTAGTGGTTCGAAGGTATCGAAAATACCTTCATTAATAGCTAGTGCCCTAACAACCTCAAAGTTCTCTATGCTATGAGTGTCCTCCACAAGCGGGCACTCACATAGTGGAACGAAGAGAAAAGGACTCGCGGAGCTGAAGTCGCACTGGCTTTGACTTGGGAGCAAGTTAAAGATATTATGAAGGTGGAATTCCGCCCTCGTAATGAAATCAAGAAGTTGGAAGATGAGTTTCACGACCTTGCCCAAGACCGTGGAGAAAACTTAGCCTACAACACTCGTTTCCACGAACTTAGCCTACTGTTACCACATAAGGTCACCCCCCCTTCCTGTTGCAATAAAAAAGTACATTGGCGACTTACCCATGCAGATTCAGGACTAGGTGTGGGGAAGGAACCCTGCTACCCTCGAAGAGGCCAAGCGTCTAGCAGCTACCTTAACTGACAATCACGTAAAGAACGAGACCATATTTCGGAAAGGCGAGAAAGCAAGTATTGTAGCCGCAGTAACTACTGAGAACCAGAAGTGCAAGACTAGGGATCCTGATTCAAACCTCACTACACAAGCTTCTAACAAGAAACCTTATACGGGAAACTTTCCTTTGTGTAACACATGCAAACGTCATCATCCCACTGTTTCACCATGTCGTTTGTGCACCAATTGTGATAAGTATGGTCATCTGGTCAACACATGTCGTGAAGCCCCAAACCCCAATACCAACCAACCAATCCTGCTCGGGCTGCTAATCCTAATCGTCCCAGCAGATACAACTATGGTCAGTGCTATGAATGTGGAGACCCAAACCACTTCCGTAACCGGTGCCCTAACTTAAACCGAGATCAAGACCCTCCAGCTGCTTAACAACAAGCTCCACCATTAGAATGTTATTTGTTCTTAAAATTCTATGTATTGATGCATTTTGATTCATGTAATAAATCCTAGTACTGAAAAAAAAATTGTCTTTTACATAAGGGTTGTTTATCTAGTATGTTCATGACACTTGAATACATGCCTGGTTGAGTGTGAACTAATTGCTATATTAGTATCTAAATCTATACAATTTCAACTCACATACTATAGTTGTTACACTTATAAACTTGCTTACATGAACATATTATCAATTTGCAATTTATGTGTGAAATAATTGGTATACTTAATCAACAACTGGTAGAGGATGAAGTACTTGCTCAACAGTTAGTAGAGTATCAAATAACCTACTCAACGATTGGTAGAGGTCCTAACAACCTGCTCAACAATCGGTAGAGGTTCTTACTCACAGACTGGTAGAAGTCTTCTTCCTACTCAACAGTTGGACTCACTTTTGGATACATTGTATACAAGGTTATTTGGCACTATGTGTGTGTGTGTCTAGAGTTATAGAAGGACACAAAACCCTAATGTAAGGTAAATTGGTGATTGTGGTCCAGAACGTAATCATGAATTTACAGGTACGTTAAGGTAGTGTGAAATTCTATCAAGGTTTTCGGTAGGTACCCAATTAAAAACCCTAGTTAATTAATGGTCCATTTAACCTTGACGGTCATCTTGTGCATTCTTGAAACTCACAATTTAGTGCTCCATAGGACCCTGATGTATGAAATGTGTGATAAATATATTTTAAGTCCAATTAATTTCAAAACAAGTTTTAAATGGGAAATACCCACTAAACCACACACTACCGGCAAGTGTACCGGTCGAAAGTAGTAAAGTAAATAAGTCCGAGTATCGAACCGTGGACACTGTAATAGCGGCTCTCGGTACTAAGCTTACGTCGAGTCCTAGTCTAATAAATTAAAATGATGGTGATTTAATTAACTACTAAAAAAATAAAATATAAAATTAAAGTAAATAAAATGCAAACTAAGCAAACGAACAAGTAGAACTGGATGAGATCAAACAATGAGAAAATGGCTACCTAGGTAAGATTCAAGGTGACTGACGTATAAATCTCGGGATTGGATAAATGGGTTTTGGTTACCGGGATCTTAAGATACACTAAACTAGACCAACACTGGAACGCGAATCATTATCCAACATGTCGCAATACTGAATCTAGGAAAGTGTGTAAACTCACCGGTCTCGGGTTCGGATCACCTCTCGGTCTCTCCAAACTATGCTGAGGTATCCTAAATCTGAATGTCCTCTCGGCCCCCTCAGAAACAATACATCCGGGATGTGTAAGGGATGCAAGGGATAGTTATTCTAACAGGTTTCTAACACAGGGTGCTAACAAAACAGGCACGCTAGGGGTGACTCACTCTCGTGCAGACCACGGTCCCGAATACCTACCAAGCTAGACACACTGACACCTAATCTCCTCTCGGTCTCAAAGGTGGTAGAATGCTAAATTACCGAATAATTAATTAAATTGTTTCTAGGGTTTACTACGTCTAGCAACCTCAAAATATATCAAAAACACCAAGTCTAAGATACTAACAAAATCCTAGATCAAAAGATACAAAATCAATTAAACTAGAATTAAGCGAAACAAAAATTAATATTTAGATATTAAGCACGCATATACAAAAGAAACCTTATTAGAAAACCTTTACCAAAACATTATCCAAAATATTATATAAATCCAACCCGAAAATTATTATTCAATTGTCACCCATCATCTATACCTAGGTAGCCTAAAAAGTTTAGCTATTCATAACAACGGAACAAGATAAAAACAAAGGTTCAAAATAATATATAGTCATGGCACTAATATTTATAAACACGAAATAAATAAATATAAAGCCAATAATTATTATAGTCGAACCCGTGCCTTCAATCTTGACCCGTGCCTTCCTGGCCTTCACTTCCTCCCCCACCAATAATAATTCTCTCCAACTCTGCGCAAGATGATGTGTCGATCCTACAACTCTTGTCTTGAATGTGCACTTCGATATTTGTTCCAAAGAATGAATATGTGTTACCCCCCAAAAGTCCGTGCAAGTCTGCTATCTTGGCCGCTGTCTATTTTTTTGAATGTGCACCTCTTATAATATGTTTTGTGTAGGGTTTTTGTGGGCCTTCTAAATATTCACGTACAAGGTCCCTTTGGACTTTTAGTCCATATTATTATTATTATTATTATTATTATTATTATTATTATTATTATTATTATTATTATTATTATTATTATTATTATTATTATTATTAGTAGTAGTAGTAGTAGTAGTAGTAATAGTAGTATTATACTCGGTGCTCTAGACTCGGGTGTTTTTGGCTCGACCAAAGTTTCTCGTTTACGCTCCAATGTCCATGAACACTGCTCCCATGTGTCGGTGTCTCGATTAAAATTATTTCGTTTTGAGCTCATTTTCCACGAACACCTATAAAATAATAAAATAAATAGATAAATAATAAAAACGACTCAAGACTAATAAAAATCTAATTAAACGCTAAAATAAGTAAAATAGACAGGTACAAGCCTAAAACTAATAAAACACTAATAAAAGGACTCGAAAATGACTACAAAATACAAAGGAAATTAGATGTGTTTTGCAACACATCAAACATCCCCACACTTAAACCTTTTTCGTCCCTGAAAAAGACTGCAATGGAATCATAATTAGAATTCTTGGTTTCAAAAACTTTTAGGTTCATTTATTAAGATCTAATTACGCATCAATCAAAACTGTCGGTATTGTTGTCCACCTAAACCCAACCACCAGCTAATCAGGCCCAATCATGTAAAGCAGTTAAGTTCATATTATTACAATCAATCTATGGGTCTCACACTCAAGATATCCAGCTTCACCTAATCCCACCTCAAGCTTTCGAAGCAAAGGTTAAACCATATAGATTTACCAACCACTGCAAACTAAACTCCCTAATGTATTAGAAATTAAATATATGATGGATGATGGATGAAGTTTATGGGCTTAGACACATTTTTTTTTCATACCTAACCCAGAGTTTGTCTCAATCAGAGTCACTATCCCCAAGAGCGACAGCATGAGCTTCGGTATATTTTTTTTTTCAACTTGACCTCGAGGGAGTTTCGATCAGAGGCTTCAGTTTTTTTTTTTTTTTTTTTTTTTTTTTTTTTTTTTTTTTTTTTGGTCTAGCTCAATTGATGGACATGTGGATATATTTTTTTTTTGGGGCGCCACTTTTCACCGGATTTATTCTCATAAAAAGGATCAAGTGTGCCATTTAATTAATAATACATATGGGCTTTCAACCTACAGTGGTACCCCTAATTACTATCAGCGGTTTCAGTTCTACCGTTTCTCCTAAGATGAGAACCCACAAGATTTCATGATTTATTAAGGTATATTAAGACAATCATGGGAACCTTTCAAAGCTAGCTGGGCCTACCGACACATCTTAAGTAAACACGCTTTCAAACTATTTATATTCTCATACGAATAATATTTTGAAAACCAAAAATCCCAACTTTACTATCATTTTCCATATAAAATGCACAAAAGATCAGGGACATTTTTTTTTTCAATTTTTGTATTTTTTTTTACTCAACCTACAACTAAGCAAAATAAAGACGAAGTCTCCCATCCCCACACTTAGAAAGGCACAATGTCCCCAATGTGCTCCAGGATACAACGTAAACTAAAAAAAAAATAAAGCAGAAACAAAATAAATATATAACAACAAAATAAATGGAACAAACTCCCCTGGAATATATGGCGATAACTCGCCAAAAGTATTATGTCCGTCCATAATCTACAACCGTATAGCATTTCCTTCGCTGCCATAGTCAGAATCCTGCAAAAATAAACTAAAAAGAAAGTGAAAGTAAAATGACTCAATGACAAGTGAGATGCCTGTTTACAAAAATAATTTTAAGATCGACCCCCATCCGAATGGAGATTGAGTACGAGCAGGGGAGATCCAGCAATGAAAAGGCCATGGCAATCCCACAAGATTCGACCAAATAGAAATAAACAAAACTGACTCAATTAAATTAAAATACAAGACTCAATTAAACGAAACATAATAAAATAAAAGAAAAAAGGGGGAAAAACATACCTGGGTCAGCACGGTGATAATGATAACGGTGGTGGTCAGTGGCGGGTGATAATGATAATGGTGGAGGTTATGTGGTTCTTTTTTTTTCAAACAAGAATAAAACCAACCTCAAACCTCGTATGGATGAAATATTTCCGCACTAAAGACAAGCATAATATCCTGCAAAAATAAGATGAAACAAAAACACAAAAATGCAAACACACAGAATAAACACATAAAAAATACAAACTCTACAAATTTGGGTTCTCACCCATGATCCTATTCTTTTATCAAGCACTCTAACCTGGATCAACGAGGATATCTACACCATCCTCATGTAAATCAATCATGTTACTAATGTTATCTCTCATAAGGCACGATCTTTTCCACCTAAATCTAGGATCACCAGAAAATATTCTTAAATGCGAGTGGTAAATCAGGATCCTATCCCCACACTTAGGTTTATTCACTACCTCAAGGCTAGATTTAAACAGTGCCTTATTCTCCTCATCTATTTGGTGCTCGCTCTCACACTCGGACGATAGCAAAATATGAACTGAGGGTTTCTCAACCACCTCCTCGGAACTCTCAACAACCTCATCTACCTCTAAGCTATCGGGAGGCTCACCGGAGGCAGGGCCCGGATCATGCTCCGCAGGAACTACAGTCTCTATCTCTACCTCCTGCCTCTCCTCTGCCTGGTGCCGCCTATCTAATAAGTCTGCTCCACAGATGTAGTCAATGCACCGGTCGACATGTGACAATAAAGTGCCAAGAAAGCACGCAGATTCGACCTGACTACTCGTACTCTCCCTAGACCTATTAACACCAAAGGTGATGGAGTCATCCCCTACACGTAGTGTAATCCGACCGTCCGAGACATCTATCAATGCCCTTGCAGTGCGTAAGAAGGGTCGTCCTAAGATCAACGACACATGCTCGTCCTCCCGTATATCAAGTACGACAAAATCAACGGGAAACACGAAGCTCTCCACCCTTACTAGCAAATTCTCTAGAATGCCCATAGGGTACTTAACAGATTTATCAGCCAACTGTAAGCACATCCTAGTTGGATTCAACTCCCCAAGATCTAATCTCTTAAACATAGAGTAGGGCATGAGATTAATGCTAGCACCTAAATCAGCGAGGGCGTTCCTAACTGTCAAACCACCTATCTGACAAGGGATAGTGAAACTCCCAGGATCGGTCATCTTCTCCGGTAGTTTATTAAGAACGACAGCCGAACACTCCTCACTTAGAGTGACCTGGGAAAGCTCTTTCAACTTCTCCTTGCTAGACAACATCTCCCTCAAGAACTTCCCATACTTAGGCATATCTCTACGATCATCAATAAAGTGCCTATTTTGCTCTAAGTGCTCACTCTTACTCAACCTTCCCAGATAGGGCGGTACTGGTTCATATGGGGCAGGTGGAACATAAACCTTTTTAGGCTCCCCCTCAGACTGTTTCTCATTTAACCTACTTTTGGGCTGTGCGGTACTTGCTGGGTCTAGCCTAGTAGGGTGCACCTTGCCCGGAGACTCTACCCTAATCTCCTCATCAACACTCTCCTCCTCAACTACCTCACTCTCTCTCGACACCGGGTGATCAACTCCGGTGCTCTTCCCACTTTCGGTGAACACCGCATTCACCTGAACATCTATCGAATTCCTGGTCATCTTACCAACTAACTCTCCTATGACCCTCTCTAAACTCTGGAGCGTGGACCCCTGATTCCTAAATAACATCTCAAATTCTTGATTTTTCTTTGGTTGTTCCTGATAACGGGTCTCACGCTGCATCACTATGGTCTCTAGGAGTTTATTCGTCCTAGCCTGATTCTCCTCACTTTTCTTTAGTAACTCACTAATCTCAGACTTAGGATCTCCTATACTCTGCCATCCAGAGTTGTAACTTTGGACATAGTTCAACTCTTCACTAGGACCTAAGTGGCAATCTATGGTCTCATGACCCCCTCTACAAATCTCACACTTAGCACTAATCTTAACCTGAATATCCTTCATGACCTTAGCTAAGGATTCTACCTGTGCGGCTAGTGCAATGCTACTCTCGACAGAATGGATACCCTTAGGGGCAGCAGTAACGCCCCCAAAGCCAGGCTCAATGTACGTGCTAGTGGCTAGGTCCTCTATCATCTCAAGGCATTCAGCAGCGGTTTTGGTTTTCATCATGTTACCGCCCGCTGTAGAGTCAAGAAGTCTTTTGGTCGCGTCAGAAACTCCAGTGTAGAATTTCTCCACGACTCTCCAGTCCTCAAGACCATGATGAGGGCACTTATTCAAAAGTGCCTTGAATCTGTCCCATGTCTCATAGAAGGACTCCCCTGACTGCTCAGTGAAGGCATAGATAAGATTTTTAAGACGAGCAGTTTTAGCAGGGGGAAAATACTTCTGCAGGAATTTCGTTTGAAGATCAGTCCAAGAGGTGATGGCTCCCTGTGGGAGGGAGTCCAGCCATGTGAGGGCCTGATCAGTAAGTGAGAATGGGAACAGACGCAAACGAATGGCGTCATCAGTGGCACCATTAAGCTGGAAGGTGCTACAGACACTACCAAATCTAGTTAAATGGCCATATGGGTCTTTATCACGCATGCCGTGAAACTGAACTAAATGAGATATGGTGTTGATCAGAGTGGGTTCAATGGTCCAGTTGTTCGACTCAACAGTGGGTAGTGTAATACTGGACCGGATGTGAGTGGGTGTAATGCTGATGTGTTCAGCGACAGTCCTACGTGCAGCCATTTCTATGTGATCTATCTGGTGGGCAAAATGTTCTAGGACTGCAACGGGGTACTTCTTATGTACACAGAGAAACAAAAACTATACTAGAATAAGAAAAACAAAAGACAAATAAACAAAAATAATTTTTTTTTGTTATAAAATTAAAAATAAAAATCTACTAAACTACGAAAGCAATAAAATGACTAGATCCCCGACTCGGGTCGTCCTCGAAAGCGCACTGTGTCCCCGGCAGCGGCGCCAAAAACTTGATGTATGAAATGTGTGATAAATATATTTTAAGTCCAATTAATTTCAAAACAAGTTTTAAATGGGAAATACCCACTAAACCACACACTACCGGCAAGTGTACCGGTCGAAAGTAGTAAAGTAAATAAGTCCGAGTATCGAACCGTGGACACTGTAATAGCGGCTCTCGGTACTAAGCTTACGTTGAGTCCTAGTCTAATAAATTAAAATGATGGTGATTTAATTAACTACTAAAAAAATAAAATATAAAATTAAAGTAAATAAAATGCAAACTAAGCAAACGAACAAGTAGAACTGGATGAGATCAAACAATGAGAAAATGGCTACCTAGGTAAGATTCAAGGTGACTGACGTATAAATCTCGGGATTGGATAAATGGGTTTTGGTTACCGGGATCTTAAGATACACTAAACTAGACCAACACTGGAACGCGAATCATTCTCCAACATGTCGCAATACTGAATCTAGGAAAGTGTGTAAACTCACCGGTCTCGGGTTCGGATCACCTCTCGGTCTCTCCAAACTATTCTGAGGTATCCTAAATCTGAATGTCCTCTCGGCCCCCTCAGAAACAATACATCCGGGATGTGTAAGGGATGCAAGGGATAGTTATTCTAACAGGTTTCTAACACAGGGTGCTAACAAAACAGGCACGCTAGGGGTGACTCACTCTCGTGCAGACCACGGTCCCGAATACCTACCAAGCTAGACACACTGACACCTAATCTCCTCTCGGTCTCAAAGGTGGTAGAATGCTAAATTACCGAATAATTAATTAAATTGTTTCTAGGGTTTACTACGTCTAGCAACCTCAAAATATATCAAAAACACCAAGTCTAAGATACTAACAAAATCCTAGATCAAAAGATACAAAATCAATTAAACTAGAATTAAGCGAAACAAAAATTAATATTTAGATATTAAGCACGCATATACAAAAGAAACCTTATTAGAAAACCTTTACCAAAACATTATCCAAAATATTATATAAATCCAACCCGAAAATTATTATTCAATTGTCACCCATCATCTATACCTAGGTAGCCTAAAAAGTTTAGCTATTCATAACAACGGAACAAGATAAAAACAAAGGTTCAAAATAATATATAGTCATGGCACTAATATTTATAAACACGAAATAAATAAATATAAAGCCAATAATTATTATAGTCGAACCCGTGCCTTCAATCTTGACCCGTGCCTTCCTGGCCTTCACTTCCTCCCCCACCAATAATAATTCTCTCCAACTCTGCGCAAGATGATGTGTCGATCCTACAACTCTTGTCTTGAATGTGCACTTCGATATTTGTTCCAAAGAATGAATATGTGTTACCCCCCAAAAGTCCGTGCAAGTCTGCTATCTTGGCCGCTGTCTATTTTTTTGAATGTGCACCTCTTATAATATGTTTTGTGTAGGGTTTTTGTGGGCCTTCTAAATATTCACGTACAAGGTCCCTTTGGACTTTTAGTCCATATTATTATTATTATTATTATTATTATTATTATTATTATTATTATTAGTAGTAGTAGTATTATACTCGGTGCTCTGAGGCAGGTTCGAGCCCCACGCGGCTCAACTTTTTTTTTATATTTATATATATATATATATATATATATATTATTTTTAAGTGTTCTTATTGTTATTTAAAATTTTAAAATGCAAATAAATTATTAAAACATGCTTATAAATTCTACAAAAATTATTTTATGATATTTAACTAATGTTCTTTAATATCCAATTTTTATTTTTCGAATTTTCAGTTATTTAATATGTATTTTTAATATTTCAAGTTTAATTACAAATAACTTATAAATTCTAAAAACATGTCTAAACGGTTTTATAAAACACCACAAAAATTATTTTAAACTTTAAAACTAATAACCCTTACAAAACTGAATTTTAATTTCAGAAAAACATTTATTAAGTATTTTTAATTAATTTATGTTCTTTTATTCATAAATAATTCATAATAAATTCATTTTTCACTATTTTTACATCAAAATTTTACATAAATTATTTTTGTTCATTTAGAACATAAATGTAAATTTTAATTTGAAACTTTATGAATTTTAATATTTTAGACATTAATACTATATTTTGACAAATAAATATAAATATACTAATTATTCAATTATTAAGAAAATAATTTTATAAAAATTATTTTCATATCTACAACATTATAATACAACCATCCTTAATCAAAATTTTACAAAAAGTCTTTTATTTATTTATTTTTCTAAGTTCTTTTATTTATTAGATCATTAACAATTTATCTAATTAACAGTTAAACAATTGCCTACCCCCAAATTAGGAACCCTAGAAATGCTTGTAGACTAGAAAAGCTTAGACTTATTTATTGCCTTAAACATAGGGTAATACTTGGAAACGTTTGGACCACACCTATTCCATTACAAAGGACTTGAGATTTTGCTAAGGTGAGTTTACATAACCCCTTTTTTCCATTTTACATTTTTGGGGTGAAACATGTTTAAACATTTTTATACACAAGCAATTACTCATTCTTACATTGTAGACATTTGAAATTCATTTTGACTGTAACAAAAAGACACAGTACAATCATTAACATTGATCAAGTCGCCTGTTTAGATTATAGCTCAATAGGTCTGACAAATCCACCCCCCCCCCCCCCGCATAAATTCAGGGATGCTCGAAAACAGTTACACTTTTACTAACTTGCGAGTTAGGTCTCCGTCGCCACAAGGTTTGATTGTACAAAAGACGCATTGTTACATGTCGTACTCATATTCTTACATTACTCATTATTATACTTCAACTATGATTATTGCTATACAACACATTGTTTTCAATTATATGCAAAACCTATGTATTCTTACCAACTATTTATAGTTGACCCCCCATCTTTCCAACTTAACATATTTCAAGTTTTATTTGCTATTGGAAGTTGTACAAGTCTTGGGATACATAGGAGCTCTGGACCTAGTTTATATTATTCCACTTTTGTACTCATTACTTGTAAGGTAAATTGTAAATGGTTTAATAAAATTTAATTTCTATTTAATACCATGTGCTATTGAATAATCATCACTACGTGACACCTCGATGTTTCCGCCATCGGTTGGGGTGTTACACCATAATTCCTTTTCAATATAATTTAGAAGAAAAATATACGTAAGAAATAAGCTAAAGATTCTTGAGAACTAATTATGTTGCGTATTAAGATCATTCCAAATGACATTCATACCAACAAGATTAACTTGCTTCCACGGTTACATAATACCATAATTTTGAGAACATCACGGGATAACTTGTTCTAATTGGTCACAAAAGATCATACAACTAAAATACATATCATTTTGGGAGATCATAATAAACAAAAAAAAAAAGTGGTGAAACAAACGTCACCATGACAAGTTCATCCTCCGGGACTATCAAAATATAGGGCCTAACATGCCCGTAGTCAACATCACGATAAAACAAATCATGGAGAACCTCCACGAAGGATAGTAGCCATTAACTTCATCACAACCATAGCCAGTGCCGTAGCCACACTATATCTCTCTTTAGCAGCCACCAAATACTGCTCCAACCAACCATGCCAGCTTTAGTCTCCTCCAACTTGATGTCATGCTCAGCAATGTTTTTCTTTGTATCCGGCAAATCTCCTTGCATAACCAATAAGTCAGACTCTAACCTCTATCCACTCGCTCAACTTTTTTGACAACCAACCCCAACGTCTAGCCTCCGCCCTACACTTCTTCTTCCTAGAAGTTGACTGATTCTCAGTATCTAGAGGTCTCTTGCGTGTGGGCTCACCGACAAGGGGTGCCACCACAACAGGCTCGGGGTCAATAATAGGTGCAACTAAGGGCTCTACACTAGGGGGTACCTCAATCATAGGCTCAACAACAGCTGGTGCAACTACTACCTCATCATCACACTCTACCAACAAACCTACTCCAGGCACATCATCCTCATTAGCCATTGGGGCCACTAGTGCTATCTCTGGTATATGTGGAGCATGTGGGGGCTCATTCTCAGTACTGGAGAAGCGGGTGTTCGACAAAACCATGATCTGTGACAAGTAGTATCCGCACCTAATAAGTATATAGATATATATAACATAATTAATCACATAAGCATAATTAATATTATATCTTAAGAACGTAACTATTCTTAAATAATATTTCTAAGGTACTCCACGTGATGCGTACTAAGTCCTAAAATATTTCACAAAATATTTGAGAGCGTTCATGGTTATAGTATAGACCAAAAGTTTTTAATTACCTATAACCATCGCTCTGATACCAACTTCTGTCACACCCTGACAGCGCACAGCGGAAAGCAAGTCATGAGGTAACGGAAGTTGTTACCACAAAGTTTAGCAAATCACATATAGATACGTATGGAAATCTTGCAACCACCCTCTAGTCCAACACATTTAAGTTTCTGGTCTAAGAAAGTTTAAAAACATGTCATAACCAAGGTGAAACGAAATTACATAATCATTGTTTTACAAATTATTTAAAAATAAAACATAGTTTCAAAGTTTTATGGTCCCAACAACGTATCCATCGTAGTGCATGCTAAACCCACTCTCAAAACCCCTAGGCATCAGTACCTGAAAAACATGCTTAAAAATATCAATAAAATGTTGGCGAGTTCACAAGTTTTTAAGAAAATTAAACATATTTCTTTATTAAAAAATGTATGATCAAGTACCGACTAAACTGAGAACATGTAGACTAGCTAGGTCCAACAAGTATGATTTTAACCTAATGCTCTTAATCAAACCATGACTTTTCTTCCCAAGGTTTAACCTCTCCTAGATGAACATTTTAAAGATTATGCTCTCCCATAAGACCTAGTCCAACTTGTCAGAGAGGGGGCGTCAACCCAATAGATCTACTAACATAAACTACGACTCTAGGCTAAGAGCTAATGATTAAGAAATGCAGGGAAGTGTCCTCCAGAAGGGACTGACAAGGCGTCCAACGCACACGTCGTGCACCTACTCAAGGCCATCAAATGTTCTACAAATTCTAGTCTTACTCATCATACAAGCATGCTAATCCCCTGATTATCGAAATGTTCAAAACAGTTAAAAGAAAAGGGGCGGTGAAACTCACCTCAAGCGTAGCAATCAATCAATTCCCTAGTTCAAACCACAATCCTCTACTAACTGATGTAGCTGTCGTGGGCTAATCAAAAACAAGTATTTAATACTTAAATACCTATACTAGTATGGGTAAGTAAGGTCGTCTCCACAGGGAACGCGTGGTCAGTATAAGTTTGAAAATTAAATTAATAAACTGCTGATCCTGATTTGGAATTTTGGTTGATTAAAAGTAACTAAACAATTAAAAACGAAAGAGGTATCAGATTAAGAAAAAGTAACTTCCACCCGGGACCCAGGGTATAGACTTTAACATAAACTTAGTTTAGTTACTAAAACACCACATAGACATAAACTTGTAGGTGTCGTCCCCATGGGCTTATTATATATATATTTTTTCTTTTGTTTTATGCATCACGTGATTATTATTATTATTATCTTTCAACTCGGGTGTTCTTCGCTTGACCAAAATTCCTTGTCTACGCCCCAACATCCATGTGCTCTCAAGTGTTTGTGTCTCGATTAAAATTCTTTTGTTTTGAGCTCATTATCCACGAACACCTACAAAACATATGCGCACTAATAAATAACTAAGACCAACTAAAAGCACACAATGACAGACTCAAAAGTATACATGATTAACATATTAACAAGGTGTGTTTTCACAACACATCACAGCCCCACACTTATCTTTTTTCGTCTCGAAAAAAATACATATATACTCTACTCAAGACACTATCACAGACTAGCACCCCAGTCGCCCATCATACCTTAGTTAAGGTCCAAAGTCATACTCCATTTACAGATCAGCATTAGATGTGTTAATTCAGCAAGTCAAATTGATTTCCATTTAAAAACAAAATTAACCCGACTAAATCTAACATGCTTTCAGTTTTTGATCTCATGCAACACACCCCTCACAATTTTTCACTCCACTCGGTTTAATATCTGGACTAGCATGTAATGCGCTAGTATTATTCACTCAAAACCAAACACGTAACTCTGCTATCATAGGCTTGTATAACAATCACACCTCAACCGTAGACAATGCACATATCTAAAGGACTTACGGGTTTTGGGATTAGGGTTAAGGTAGGATAGATTTGGCTAGCAGTGGCTAAAATAAAATAGTGAAACCAACATGATTGACAATCCTTATTCTCACAAGACACATAAATAAACACAACTTTGGTCATAATTAACCATAACAAACAAACTTTTATTTTTTTTTCTTTTCTTTCTCTTTTTTTTCTTTTTTTTCTTTCGTTTAATTTTTTTTCACATATATATATTATATATATATACAATTGGTAAATTTTTGTGAGAGACGGCGTTACTGTAGCTAAACGTCGCTTTCCATTTCTATTTTTTTTAGGCGGTTCCCTTCTTTTCTTTCTGGGCGGTTCTTCTTCTTCTAGGCAGCTTGCTTTATTTTATTGAAACAATAGAAACAATAATTTAGTAATATAAGTGCTTGCTTTATATCAATTTAGTTATATGCACGTGGTCTTTGCTTATTTTTTTGTTATTAAATATTTTTTTATCTTGAACTAGCTAAACTATATCCGGGCTATGATCAGTGGCGACGCTTGTTCTTGAATTTGTATGGGCCGGAATAAATTTTTTCCGATCAATAGTGGGCGGAATATTTAATTGGTGTGGGACGGACTTAACCACACACAAATAACCTACGAAAATCGCAAATTTCTACTACTGCGCAAAAAAAAAAAAAAAACAGTGGAAGTCGGGGCACCCTCCGGTCCCCAAGATGCTTCGCGCCTGGTTATGATGAATGGCAGAGCCTTGAATGGTGTGAACACCATTTATGATGCATCGTAATGCGCTTTAGGTATGTTAACATTCCACATGCAGTTGTGCTACTCGTAGTACAATGATGGTATGTTCGCATGTCACGCATATAACAAAGTCTTGCAAAAACCAAGTTGTCGCCGCAACGCGTGACACGTGTAAAATACTAGTTTTTTCAACATTTAATAGAGCTCAAACACATAAACACAAACATAGAACACAATGGATGTCATCAATTTTCTTAACAACGGTTAATGGGTTGATTTGGGTAAGTTTATAGGTTTAACAAACAAAAGGTTTTAGGCTCAACATGGGCTACTAAGGGTGATTTTAGGTAAAGTGGTAAACACAAAACAAATAAAAGGTGTCAAACAAAAAAGGGAAATCCTAAATCACCTTTGTCATGTATGTGCATATCTAGTCTACAACCTCAGCATGTATCAAATCACACAACATCTGCAACAGAGAAACATTTGGCCTACTCTCAACAAACGAAAATGTATATAAATCAATATATCAACTAGTAGGTTAAAGATCTCACAAAAGTGGTGAAATGGGTTACCGATGTGTGCATGCATTTATTTCCAATTGCTTGTTAAACCTAGTTAGGAAATTCTAAACTTTTTTCCTTAAAAATACTTGTTGAAAACGGTTCATATTACTTTTCCATAAATTAGACCATGACTAAGGCTACTACCAAAACAATCAAGAAACAAGTAGTAGGTACCGGAAGAGCTGCTTTATATCTGATTAGAATGCTTTTTAGGAACAATTTTCAAGACATTTTCAATTTTTTTTTTTTTTTGGATTTTTTTAAGTCTCAAAAATAAATAAAAATAAAATTTCCCCACTCCCACACTTGAACGACACATTGTCCTCAATGTGAACTAGGGAATAAAATAAAGTAGAAAAAAAATGTACGACAATAATAAAAGGAACAGACTCCCTTGGATATAGGCAGTGCGTGTAAGAGTCTCTGGAGTTCCTCCCAATCAAGCCGTATAGCATTTCATTCGCGGCCGATAAATAAACCTGAAAACTAAGACTCAAAAGAAAAATAAAAACATAAAATTCTGGGATGCCTTATACACCGATGGTGTACAGATCTATCCCGCCTGAATGGAGATTGAGTACGGGCGAGGTTATCTAATTGCAAAGTTAAACTCCAAGCATTCCCAGAAAAACAAAAAACAGACTCAAACTCTAAAAATAAAATAAAAAAACGTACCTGCAATAATCTACACAACTATACAAACTCTACAAGTAAACATACCTGACACATCTACTCATGGTGGTCTAATGGGATGTTTGTCTCCCAATGCCTCCAAGTATGTGTTCCTCCAGCACTTAGGTAGATCATCCACGGTCCTCCAGATCGGTCCAAACAATGCCAACCTATGCTTCTCTTTATTAAATTCGGGTGGCTTCTTGGCTTTCTTTTTCCTTCTCTTTCTTGTGTCGTCTTCATCTGCTACCTCGACCTTATTAATCATAAAACACTCCTCCTTGTATTGATTAGTAGTTAGATTAGAAAACACATTTAAGCACAACTCCTTTTTCCCAAACCTCATAGTGACCATTCCACTAGCACGATTAATGATAGCATGAACGATGGCTAGGAATGGTCTACCCAAAATGACTGTGCGTTATGTATCTTTTGCATTCGGCTTACCATCTAAAACCAAGAAGTTAACTAGGTACTCACAACCTTCCACCTTCATTGTGACATTAGTCAACATTCCCCTAGGCTGTATAGGTTTTTGATCAGCCAACACCATGTTGGTATTAACTTTCTTTAAAGGACGAAAGTCAAATTTGTCTTATAAACTACCCGGGAGGATGCTGACACAAGCTCCAATATCTAAAAGTGTCCGGTCAATGCTAATATCCCCAATTTGGATTGAAATAAGCGGCGCTCCCGGATCCTGGAGTTTAGGTGGACCTTGTTTACCCAAACCTAATGTTAAATCTGGATTCATTAAAGCCAAAGGGAATGAGATAGCCTTAACTCCCCCACACTTATCCTTGACCTCAGTTGGGTTTTCGTTAAAATACTTTTCACAAAACCTCTTTTTGACTCAATCAGACTTGTACTAAGCCTAAAAGAGTCAAAAATCCATCATCAAACAATGCACAAGCATGAAAATACTAATCAAACGAGCCACATTTCAATAATCACATCCCTACACCATTTTACTAGACCATCTAAAACATGCAATAATCATTTTATATCAGATTCAAAACCTTCTTGAAAACCCTCTTGCATGTTATCAAAATCAAAGGATCTAAGCAAAATCAATCATTTAAGAAACAAAGCAATCTATCCTACATACACACATACACATACGGCTCACATACACATATACACATCACCATTTTACATTTTTCTCATCCCCATTTCTTCTTTTAAAAAACCATTTGCAAAACCCATTTGTTGTTTGGTGAAGGATCTAAGCAAAATCAATCATCTAACAAACAAAGCAAGACGGATTTATCTCCATCACCCGGAGAAACTCCTTGAAACTTGCCTCCGTCCACTTAACGGCGGTGTTTACCAACAACGTCTTCGACGTCTTCATCTACTCCACAGGCTGTTTAGAAGGATTCTCATGGGGATTATCTTGAGTCTGAGAAGATTCAGACATATTTGAAGGGTAGAGGTTGAAGAAATCTGGGAATGCTAGCCAGAAAATTTGAAGGAAGGGTCTGAAAATTTGAAGACCAGACGGAAAACTTAAATGTCTGCTAGAAAGTATGAAAATTGGAAGAGAATTAGAGAGAATTTTTTAGAAGTTTGGGAAAAGTGATGAGAGAGAGGAGGCAAAGAGGTATTTATACCCATCGCATTTAATGCGATGGGCCCAGCTAGAAGGCACGAAGCGTTAGACTCCTCATCTGGACGCTCAGGATGATGTCACGTGTCCCACTCGCCACCAGAAGATTACATTCGCGCGCGTGGTCTTCCACACGCCTCACACATGAACCACCTGGGTCCACCACGTGTCACCATCCTAGAGAATGACAACTGCCTTACAGCCCGTGGCTTCCCACGTGCCTGACACAAAACGTGTTGCAGTCGACACGTGTCATCATCCTGAGACTTCACAGCTCCACTCGTGCGCGTGCACTAGCACGCATATGACACCAGACGAAATTTTCGTCTATCACGTGACTGATGTGACAACCATCATGACGACATGCCTTCTGCCGTCTGGCACGCCCACTAAACTCCTCGACTTCCGCAACATGCCTCCTTGGTTTTCCCCCAAATTTATGATAACTTTTCAAATTCTCGACGCATTTACTTCCAATCATTCTCATATTAACTACTCCCTCCGTCCCAATTTAGATGTCATTGGGCCCACAAACACACAAATTAAGAAATCTTTGTTTGTATGTGGTAAAATGATAATAATATCCTCAAGTTATTATTTCAAATCTTTAAATGTCTTTTGTCTTTTATGGGCAAAACTGGAAATTGCTTAGAAATGGACATTTAATTTGGGACAACAAAAAGTGCAAAAATGGACATTTAAAATGGGACGGATGGAGTACGAGGATGGTAGCGCATTAACTCTATTAAAAAGGGGAGACATGTCATCCGCCTGGATTAACTTCAACAACCAGGCCTGCCACGTCATCAAATGGCGCTGGTTTGATGTAAATTCAAAAAACGTTCTCCGCCTTATGTAACTTCAACAACCAGGCCTGCCACGTCATCACATGGCGCTAGTTTGACGTAAACTCGAAAAGACGTTCTCCGCCTGACTCCTCCTCAGGATCACGCCTTCCACGTCATCACTCGGCGATTGATTGACATAAAACTCAAAAAGATGTTCTGCGCGTGGCTCCTCCTTCAGGATCACGCTTTCCACGTCATCATTCGGCGATCGATTGACGTAAACTCGAAAAGATGTTCTCCGCCTAACTCCTCCTTAGGATCATGCCTGCCACGTCATCACTCGGCGATCGATTGACAATGACGAATGCACTATAATGGAAAAATGAAAAGGTTTTTCCCCTTTGTCATTATTTACATCATCTACTCGCGCAAAAACGAAAATAATGGTTTTCCTATTCCTAAAGCTGAAGGAACCTATGGAAAAGAATAATCCGCTTTTAT
Source organism: Ambrosia trifida (assembly GCA_028751855.1). Classification (NCBI taxonomy): domain Eukaryota; kingdom Viridiplantae; phylum Streptophyta; class Magnoliopsida; order Asterales; family Asteraceae; genus Ambrosia; species Ambrosia trifida. Next base: position 154,539,206 of record CM054123.1, read on the forward strand.
CTTGATATATGTTAAAGAGCAGCAACAAGCACTTCTTAGCAAACATTTGACAATAAGCAACAAGCGGAACGTCGGATCCTCGCAGATGTGCTCGGGATTCAACTAGCTTATAGTCCAGCGCACCACCAGACCTTTCCGCAAGTCCAGGAGAGACACTGGACTGGGGGAACTTGAAGAGGTAGGGTACCAATTCCTAGCGCATAGGCATCACCCTACACCACAACATTATCATAAATACACTCGCGGAGAAGAAACCATTCGAAATGGTTAAGTACAAGAACATAATACATCTCCGCGGCGCTACCTCCGTGGAGCGTCAGCCTCGGCAGAGTCCAGTCCACAAAGATCACACATGGAGTGCAATCCACCCGCGCAGCCAATCACAGCGCGCCACGTGGACCAATGACAGGACGCCGCTCCTTATCCAGATTGCTTTATCCACACCCCTCGTCCGGATCCAACTTGACGAGCCGAAGGAAGAAAGGCCTTGCAATTGGGCCCAAGCCCATTACTTCGATCATGGGCCATCACGTCTGGCCCATGCACTCCCTATGAAAAGGAGGCTTCTCCTCCTTTCGAAGGGTTAATACATTCTCGGTTAAACACACACACACTTAGAATACTTGTTTATATCTCTCTTTAGCACTTGTAACCCTTTCGAGTAATAAATAAGATCACATATTTCATGGTGGATGTAAGTCAACGAGATCAAACCACTAATATCTTCGTGTGTTTTGCATTAGATTATATCTCTCTTTTCTCTATTACGGGCCACAAGTCTAGCTTGGTATGAGCAAATGATTATATCCTGTAGCGAACACGAGTAGCCACCTATAACACCTTAAACCGTTTTATAGAAAATATGCAGCGGAAAATACGGACTAGAAAATTTCTTGCTTACAGAACATTCTTAAATGTTTGGAAAACACATCTAAGAGATATTTTTGGTGTTACATCTTTTAATATTTCTTATTACATTCAATGTGACTCATCTTTATTAGATTATGTGACCGTAACCACGTACAATCCACTCCCTCGCTCGATCTCCATCCTTTCCTTACTTCATTAGGTATACAAGACAACCTGCAATCACCACATAGCCGTTTCGTTAGTTCAATAGGTGACTTCATGTAAATTACTCACGATGCGGAAATAACATCCAACAATACTCCGTGATCCTGTTCAAACGCCTTCTTGCAAGTTCGGGTGTGATACCCCGATCCGAACCTCTAAGTCCCATGCATTCATACTTACATACCTGCATCTTCATTTCCATTCTCATAATAAAAGGTTAATAACCTTACAATACATACAAGCGTACAATTCCCACACACAACCTACCTTGACCCGTATGTATTCTCTAGGACAAACATGACGTTTCCAATCCTATACTCAATCTACACATAATGACGAACCTTTACATACATAAAACTCTTACAAAAACTCGGGTATAAGTACCCCTACATACATCACATTCTCAATCTACAAAAGCATAACAAATCGACTTACCGTATTTGTTACTATGTATACACACATATCAATTTAATTACATACACACGCATCATTCCGTAATTGAGTCATATTTGCAAATCCAACATTCTATTACTTGCTACACCCATAACTAGCACTCACGAAGTGCAACGATGTTATTCGATGCGTTAAACGCGAGTACAGGTTGCGCATATAAGCGAAACATCAAAATACGATAAAAACAGACAAATAACTAGTGGGGGCACAAGCTTGCGCCCCTGGAGGGGGAGGTTGCACCCCTAGAGGGCGCAAATCAGCCAAACTTGTCCATCAGAGTCAGGTTGCGCCCGTTCAGGTCACCTTGCGCCCGGACCTGATGTGAGGTTGCGCCCACTATGCACTTTTCATGCTTTAATGGCATATCTTAAAACGCAAACCTCACGAGGTTCTAAGGTCGTTCCCTATGATTTTCCTAGGCGTTAAACTACTCGGATTACGTGGTATCATCGCTAATGGCGTAACATTTCCTTGATGACCCGTTATCTCCTTTATATGAAACCAAACATGGGTCAATCTATGGTTGACCCATCACCAAGTTTCTTACCTTGGCACCACCATTAATTATTTGTTTCTTTCAAGATTCCCATGCTACATTAACATATAAATTCGATATCATAATGCAAGTTAAGTTCGGGAATCACTTACCTTAAGTCCTCGAAGTTCATGCTTGTTTACTTGCCTCATCTTGACCCATTAGCTTCCCATGCTTGTGTCCATCATTCCTATCCTTTCATATCATCATGTTCACATCATTGTTAGCATACATGTTCATTCATAAACCAATCATATCCAACTCATATATCACATTGACTTGCATAGGTCACTTTCTAACATGCACAAAACATAGCTTCACACCCTTTTTGATTCATCATTCACGCAATTAAACTTAACATCGTATATGTCACATAACCAAGCTAACGTGTCTCACACGGAATCCTCAATCTCACAATCATGCTAGAAAACATACCACATTATTTCCACATCAGTTGACTTTCCAGAAAGTCAACTTTCAACAATACAAACTTTCTTCTAACAAACATATGTCCATATTGTTATGCTAGATCGTATGAAATTCACCATAAACATCATATTCCTATCTCATTAACATACAAGATCATTCATCATACCAATTAACCAATACATTGTGTGCATCATAATATTTAAGCATAGTGTACACACTACTAATGCATACTTCTTACCAAATCCTACAATCAACTAAATCCCCACATGATTACTCTCTAAGACGCAATCCTCATTTTAAACTACTATCAATTGCACCAATTATCACATTACTTTCATACTTGTCGAGTCTTGCATACAAATTCACACATTATACTCATCTAGACATTTCATCAAATACTTGGTGTGCATACAACATTTAAGTCACAATGTACAAGTATTTCATGCTTACTTTCATAGTTCATAACATCAATCATCATATTATTTACCTACATCACATACCCTTTATTCAATAGTTATCAAACATAGCAAATCATCACTTTCTTTTCAAAATATCCAATAAATTAACTAAGAATGATCTTGGATTACACCAAGACCAACACCCACTTACAACCTTATGGGAATTTTCTCCCATTTACATAATTTATACAAGATTAACGTAATACAAGTTCCAATCATCTCTTACAACTAATTTCTACATGGATTCACATATCAATTTTGTATGAACTCTACTTATTTCATCATGTAATACCTTCTTAACCAAGAATCCATCATCTAGTGTTAAAAAATTCATACCTTAGCTTGAAACCCTCCTAATAATCCAATCTTGGCTTTAATTTATACATGCACCACATGATATTATGAATTCATCTTGGGTTAGTGCTTGTGTGTGTGTTAGGTCTATGAGAAGCTTCCCAAAGATGAAAACCCATCCAAAAATGTCGACCCCCATCATAAAAATGCAGATTTTTGTGATGTTTCCCCTATTTTCAACTTTAGTCCCTCTACTTTGGGGTTTTTTGTTAATTACAACAAACACCTCCAGTTTCACCCATATCTACCCTTATAATTACATCATGTGCCATGCCAACCCCATTTTAAAATAAACTTACAAGAATTTAGCCAAGTTAGGCATAATTATAGGTTTAGTCCTCGTAGTATGGTACTTCCCACGTTTAGCTCAAACCTTTACTTTCTTACAACTTGATTAGCGTTGTTAGTCCCACTAACTATATTATGAGTTTACCTCCATATCTAGTTATTCTTATAACGGAAAGGGTATAAAATACACAAATAATCCTTGTAGTTTGGATCTTTGACATCATGGACCCAAACTATGGCTTCCATTTTCCTAATCTTGTGAAATCTCAAAATGGGATGTTACACCACCCCAGATAACACTCATTATACTCGTTGTTTCTTCAGTTTCCGAAGCTTGGTATTTATAGATAACTCGAGAGTGACGCATGTGTATTGTCGACACTCTTATTGTCGCCAATGTATATCCACCATCCTCTTTGTCGACAGTCAGATTCAACTGACCAAAACCTTCTAGTTCATACATGACTGTCGACTGGGTTCTACAAAACAAACTAACTTTACTAGGAGACGACACACATGAGTTTCGCCTATTTACAAAGAAAACTAAATAATTAAAAGGATTAGTCTTACAAATTTGATCTCTTTTGCCATCCAAATTTGCAATGGTATACAATGGTCTTAACCTGACCAAATAGTTCAATAGGAGTGTTGCAAAATGCACTGCAAGCCTGATAGAACGAGCATCTGAAGGCCAATTACTTCAGCTATAGCTTCTTCAGAGAGGAAGGCATTCAAAATCATTACAACCTTTTGATCATTAACACTCCATTATGAGTATTTAGGATTCAAAATAGATTTGTCACCTTGGGTAATTTCGGTAGCAGGTGGACCCGATGTGCCATCAACATGACCGAGAAGGTCTTGGCATGCGAGAGTACGTTTGATTGGCTCCTCCAATAAATATAATTAAAGGAGTTTAGATTGATTGGCAGTGTGTGAATTAGTGTGTTCATGTAGAAGGTATTTTTGATGGAGGAGGAGGAAGACATGGTAGTTAAGCGGGAGGGAAGAGAAAGGAGAAAGTGGTCGGTCAAGGAAAGGGAAGACTAAGAGAGGAGGAGGAGAATGATCTATAGCTTGATACCATGTAATTAAGAACCAATTGGATTGACTTCCAAAGAAGGAAACAAGGGATATTAAAATGAGAGTTGAGATCCAGTACAAACCATGTTAATTGTAAAAACTATGAGAATAGATATGGGTCATTTAAAGTTTTAATCAATTAATGATAATGATTACACATTTGCTCGCTGGTATTAGCTTTGTGAATTTGTAGTTTTAAGGGTATTTTAGTAATTGTGCTACTTATATTAGATAAAATAATTATTATATATATATCTATATTATATTATTTAGGAGGAGTGATGACTAACATAGTTATTTTCATTTTCGTACAACTTAAAAAGCAACATGTACAACATATTTAAGCTAGAAATTTAAGGGTATTATGGGGATAGTTGTGACAATTAGGACCCTTAGAAGGGTAATATAGACATTTCCCCCACCTCATCCTTTTCAATATGAAAACACTTTTACAATACTACCCTCCTTTCCCATCTCTGCCCTCACAAACATTCTTTGCTTGGCTTATCGTTTTCCTTCTACATTTATCACATTCAATTCCACCTCTTCTCAGTTTCAAATCCGTGTCTCTTCTTATTCTCATTTACTTATGAGAGACACAGACAGACACACATTTTTGCGTGTGAGAGAGACGACCTAGAGAGAATAGATGATTTAAGCATAAGCAACAACCCAGGGTTTCCGATGGGCTGATAAGGTGGTGGTTAATTGATCTGGTGATGGTGGATGAACCGATGTTTGAAGGCACTGTCATCCTCTGACCTCTCTATGTTGTTCCAAGTTATATTTTTACAACTTTTATCCGAGTATTGATGTGGTTTACGCTTAAATTTTATCTCATAAGTATCATTTTAGGTATGGAATGTGCAAATGTATGCAAAGTTTAGTCTTATGGGACGGCACTCCTGGTAAATTTTATTAATTATCAAAAAATATATACACCTAAGAGAATGGCATCCCGGGATATACCCCAAGGACAAACCCAAACTCAAAGCCTAAGTCTAACAATGGGACTATCCAAACGTCCCGACCACAGGCTTCACTATCCAATCAAAATCAAACAAACCACACAGCTAGTAGATCAGTGCCACAATCCGGCCTGTATCAATATCCCAATACATAAACAAAAACAAATACCAAACAAACAAGATAAAATACGCAATGAACAGCTTCCTACAAGCATCCATCTTCCAATCCTCATATCTTTATCTCTTATTATCCAGGTCAGCCTCTTCAGAAAACATTCCCCATCATCCCATACTATCATCAGCATATAACATCCATTCAGCATCATAGTGTCCAACTGCAAAACAAATGAATCATCAAGAAAACTAAGTTGACCCATTAAGCCTACTCCCATCAGCAACATCCCCTTCAAGACCAATACAATTCCAGGATCAAAAGGATAATACATCTTAATCTTTTGACCCATCCAACACCTATAAACCACTCCATACAGAACCAGCCAAAGAGCCCTTATTAATGTCTTCATAAATTCCATATAACAGCAGCCAAAGAACCCTTAACAAACTTTTTAAAAGTCAATCCCATCAGTCTCATTCTGATCTCATCACATATCTGATTAACAACAACCTGAGATGATTTACTACCCCTTTTAAATATTCTAGCATTCCTCTCTTGCCAGATGAAATAAACAGTGGCAGCCACCACCAATTTCTGAATAACACTCCATATCTCATTATTAAACTTCCTATCCTCAATAAAACTCACAATCCCCTCCCATCTATCAGGAATCTGATCTAATCTAGCCAACAATTTTAATCTTCTCCAAATAGCATTAGAAAACTCACACTCAAAAAATAGATGATTATGACTATCTGGAACAATTCCACATAAAGCACATTTAAGATCATCTTTATCACACCACATCAACATTCTATCCTGTGTAGGCAACCTATATTTAAAGGCAAGCCATACAATAAAGGCATGCCTGGGAATACACTGACTATACCAGACAAAATTACCCCATTTCACCTCAGGCCCTTTTCTGCATAACTTATCATACAAAGCTTTAGTAGAGAAAACCACCAACTTGTCATTACAATCCTTCCACATAAACTGATCATTACATCCACCTCTTAAAATTGGCACCTGCTCCTTAACTAACCAGGGATATTTCACCTCCCAATCCCTAAGGACATTCCACACATTATCCAACACCAGATTAGAAACCTTACAATCCCAGCCCAAACCAGTATCTTTAATATCCCTCCTATCAATAAAATTAACAAGTGGCCCTCTAGAATGCCATGGATTAAACCAAGCATTAACCTTATGACCATTCCCTAACACAGCCTTATAATTGCTTTGAACAAACTTCCTACAACCCAATAGTTGTTTCCAAAACCACGAATCAGCATTAGCTTCATTACTATTACCAGAAGTTCTTACCATGCAATTTATAATGAATAATCCAATTAACCCAAATAGAGTCCCTCCCATTCATTTCCAAATATGCTTTGAAATCAAAGCAATGTTTCTTTCTTTAAGGGAAGCAATATTTAATCCACCCTGTTTCTTGGGTAAACAAACACCCTCCCAACTAACCTTAGCGGCACCAGGGCTTATAATCACCACTGATCCATAAAAAACATCTCAGAAGTCTTTCAACATCCTCAGCCAAAGTACTAGGCAGTATAAAAAGAGAAGACCAATACACTGTCAAGGAAGAGAGAATAGGCTGCACAAGCTGTAATCGACCAGCATATGATAGGAACTTATTCTTCCAGTCCCCTTTTCTTTTCTTGATTTTATCAATTAAAACATCACAATCTTTCAAATACAACCTCTTAGAATCAAGAGGAACACCCATATATTTAACAGGAAAGGTCCCAATCTTAAAAGGCATAACCTCAAGAATATCCTTCTGAATATCATCATCAACATTACCAAAGAAGATCTCACTATTATTTTGATTAGGAATTAACCCCGAGCAAGAACTAAACTCATCCAATGCCATTTTAATAACCTCTAAGGAAGCCACATCAGCAGCCCCAAAAATAATATCATCAGCACATTCTATGGTTGTAGGCAACTGTTTGCAGGTGCATCGTGCACAGGCAATTTTCGCTGAGCAAGGCTCAATTTATACTTTTCTCCTATGATTTCTTATTGTGCTTACTCATTGAATATGGTTCATAACTATACTTTTTGCCATAATCTTATACTATATTGAAGAAGGTTTGGAATTATAATTTTCTCCTATTATTGCTTATTGTGCTTACTCATGTTGGCGTGGATGGCTACAAACAGTGACATTTTGGAAGTAAACTACACACAATTTCTAATTCTATTTTGTGTGATGATCACACACAAACACAATACAGATGGTTTGCGGTGGAGGAAAACGAGTTTTTAACAGACTAGGGCTAAATTAGTAGACAGATAATCGGAGGCTAATGTCGAACTTTTGTAATAATGTACCTGAAAGCTGCTGCCACTGACGACATTTTGTCGTTGATGCAGTCTGTTCCCTGGCACTTGGTTTCTATTCATGTATAAGCTATAAAGTCAAATCTATTTTTTTGTTGAGATGTTTAGTAACCAGTTCGTGTTTTTTTTTTTTTCAATCTAAGGAAGATGATGGTGCGGGGTATTGTTGAAAATCGTTTGAAGTCATTGGAGTAGGGGCGAAGCATAGTGGAGGCCCGGGGGTGCCCCGACCCCGCCGTTTTTGTTGCAGTGGTGGAATTTTGCAATTTTCATAGGTAATATTTATATGAGTTAAGTCTAGCGTCCGCCGATTCGATCTCCAAGCTTCGCCACTGCATTGGAGTACCTTTTGATTCATGACCCAGGTGGCGTTGGACTCTACTTCTCAACTACTACCTCTCTTTGGCGTAACTACTAGGTATTTGCAATTTATAAATTAGTTTCATTTGAGTTTGATTTTCCTTTCCCGCCGTGCTAAAGTTTAATGCTGCAAATATGATATATGAATTCTTAAGTTTGTTTAATTTTGTTTATTTTGAAGGTTAGCCATGAATAACTAATGCCCTTATGCACAACGGGTTTGGATAATAAGAATTACAAGTAAATGGTTAGTCTTTGTCTGGTTTATAAAGAAGTTCAAGCTGGTAATGTCACATGAGTGGTTAATTTAGGGTTTACCATCTTTAAGCATTGAATTAAATGTTATAATTCTAATTTTCTTGCCCAATTGTTTTGTACAAGAGAAGTTTGCTAAAAGAAGTTGTTTGGTTTTGTAGCTCAGGTATGGTAACCGAAGGTCTGTGTTATTTACCTTATTTTGGCAATGCATAGTGTCAACTGGTAACTAATTTAACTCCTACTGATGTGGCTTTTATGTTTATTTATATTTTATTAATAGTTTGCTAACTTAAAATAGTGCAGATATAAGTCCACAAGACTCAACCCTTTGTCTGATGTTGTGGAAGTCAGGCACATGCCATGCCATACTCAAGAAGACGGGGAAACTCAATATCGTTGTTATATAGTAACTCGACAGGGATTGAGATATGAATGCTCAAGTGCTTCAAATTTGCAGGTACCACGTTTTATTGCATACAACCTTCTTAATCACTCTCTTTAAAAGCTTACCTAATTATTGTAGTTATACAATATGATCGTATTAAACACATTAATTCTCAATATGAATATATAAAATTGAAAAAAAAAAATGTTTGTGGTCTTGAATGTTTTCTACATTCTTTTAGGTAGATGCTTGGGTGGCAACATTGCAAGATGAGTGCAAAATGGGATCTGATTCAACCACTCTTGACCATTTATCTGATACATCAAAGTAATTTGTGCAATTTTTAGAATTTTATTTGTATAGTTGGTAGTAATTGGGTTATTTTGTACATACACACAATGCCCCCTCTCATTAATTATCTTGTAAATTCTGCCACTTATGTTTCTGAAAGCCAAGTAGAGGTAGAAATCTGTCATTGATTATGTATGGAGTGCTTGAATTTTCATTATTTAGGTGATTTTTGTCACCTCATGAATCAGTATTACATTTGGATGTGTAAAATGCAATTATTATGACTTGATGTTTCTACAAAGATCCATTCAGTTGTGTTGAACATTAGCCGTGCATATTTTTTAGTGTAACCAATGTCCTGCTTGTAAGAGAAGAGGAATATTGATAGTGCTTATCTTATGGCATGTTGTGGTACCGAATTCAATGATGTCAGACCTATAAGGGGCCCAAGGTATTATCCACCTTACCAGGATAGTGACGCAGGTCCTTATGCCAGTGGTTAATGTTCATGATGCACCACATTTGTTGCATGTGCCAGAGAATTTAGTGCCTGTTAACATTATGGTGTTGGATGATCCGGAGCCAATTGCTCCGGTTGTGACTATTAAAAGTAGATGTATATAATTGAAAATTAGTGCACATCTTAGGTTCCATTTTCTATTTTTGCAAAATGCAAACTGCATGTTTAATATATTTCACACCATAACAATACCAAGCTAAAAACACTCTCAGCACCATTGTTTTCCCTCCATTACTATATATAAATAAACTCCAAGGAAGCTTTTTTATTCCATTTTTGTTAGAATGAAAACAAGGATGAGCTCTCAAGTCTACAAATCTACCTTGCGAACTGCAAGGTCTCTTCTCTTCTATGCTTCCAAGCACAAACATCTTGTTCCCTCCGGGAGTTTTTGGTACACACTGTGAATTCAAGTTATGTTGTGTTATTGAAATATGAATTATTTTTTTTAGATTTATATACGTTTTATATTGTGCAAGATCGAGTGTTATTTACCTTCTTTTGGCAATGCATATATGTTAAAATATATAAAACGTTGTTTTACTGCAAGATGATCATTAATTGTTCTTTGATAGTGTTTATTTTCTTTTATTTACATCTGTATTTGATCGTGTCGTGTTGAAACCTAAGGTACAAGAGGCGCGCGCCTCAAGCCAAAATAGCCCCCAAAATTTTTTTGTGCCTTTTCGTTTTACTCTAGGTGATGAGCGAAAAGGCGACTGCCCTTGCGCATAGGTGTGCCTAAGGCGCGCTTTTATGTATGGATGTCAATTTATGTGTTGAAATTTTGTCATATGTGTTTTTGCAACCGTAATATTATTCTTTCAAATCATATTACTATACACTATGAATGGTTCTTGGGATTATTTGTGAATGTTGAGGGATGGATTGTGGTGCCAATCAGTCTATTGCGAAATGCTAATCAAGTTCAACAAACTCAGAACTTACTTATTTGTGATGTTTCTCGAGATTGTTTTTATAATGGCATATAATATAATCACCCTTTAGTGATAGTCCCAAAGCTTGTTGGTCAAAGGTTTTCTATGATATATGCTTAACAACTTGTTTTATTTTTGCTTCTTTTCTATTATATACTTTTTTGTGGTTTGTATGTTTATTTATCTTACATCACTATTTTTTCTAAAGGGCGCACTGCTAAAAAATGATGGGAAAAAGGTCTTTCATCAAGCAAGGTGAATTAGTTTTCGGATAACTATTAAGTGGCTAATCTATTCATTGATAAGTGCATAATTTCTCTCTTTCTTTCTCTATCAGGAGTCAACTATCTTATGAGCAATTCAGTATTTTTTTTTATTTTTTTATTTTTTATTTTTTTTGCAAATAAAGGAGTTAAAATGCTCAAAAACAATCTCGTGAGGTGAGTAGTGTATCTGTTGTTGTCATATCGAATGATTATGTTTGATATACTCTTTAAATCTTTATCTTGCTCTTTTTTAGGAGATTACTTTGTTCTCTAATGCCGAGGGGAGGTAAACTTAGGGGGTGCTAAATGGGTTTTGCTCACGAGTGTCGGGTTCCACCTGACATGAACCCAAAAATTTTACTTGGACCCAAGCACGACATATTTAACGTGAATTCTTTTTTAATTTTCCTTATGTTATTGTTTCGTATGATATTTTATTACATGTTACCGGAAATATGTGATCTTTTTATACTTGTCTTTTTGTATTCACAAGATTTACTTTTACTCATTATATTACAGTCATTTTGCGCATTATAAGCTTTGGATATTACTAACATTGGTCAGGCCATAACACTTATGTTGACAAGGCAAATTTGGTGTTTATGGGGGTAAAGACGGCATGTTTATTTCCTAGATCATGAAACTTACTGGTGCTAGCAGCCCAACATGCACATCTTTCCTAAGGAATAGGTTGCAAATATGGTATGCCAAGTGATAAAGTTGTGTAGGTACCTCTTTACATTTCATTAACTCTTTATATTGGTTGCATTCAATGATTTAACTTTGTTTATTTTTATATAATTGGGAGCTTACCTCCATTGAAAAGACTTATGCTAATTATTGTACACCCGACACAAGAATACTAGACTTATACAAACCTTCTCGGGTGCAAGCTCAAAGTAAGAGTTCTTCCAGGATACTCTAGAGTGCCTCAGTGGTCAGTGCTTCCTACCATAGGAGATTTTGTACGTGTATTCACTAGCAAGGGCTATTTCTAAGGAGATTTTGTATGTGTATTCATAGTGCCTAATAATCTTCTAAGGAGGCCCCATTAGTCCCATGTATAAAAAAAAATTAAGCTACCATTAAGCCACAAATATAACTCATGTTTGTAAATGAACATAAACAATATATGAATTTGTTGTCTTGTTGATATGTCTTGTTTACTGTGATGATATATTGCTATGCGCCCGTCCAAATTGGATAACTAGCCAACTATCAATGTTTGGCAGAACCAAAACATCTGAACTAGGGTGTCATAATAGAATTTTTTTCACATGTTTGGGAGTGCACATCAATTAAATTGTAACCATCGAGATCTTGCTCATGATATATGTATGATGTTAAAAAAAATATTGTATAAACTAATAAAAGTCTTGATAAAATATAGTAATGTCACTCGTCTCGATCATGTGCCAGCGCAAGCTGATTACATCTCACTATCCATATCAAGGTAAAATGCTTTGCTAGCAGTTTACTAACCCCCCCCCCCCCCCCCCCCCCCCCCCCCCCCCCCGCTGGTGTAAGTGCTCTTACTTTACCTTTCATAACAGTCTTGGTAACATGTCTAATATTATTCTGTAATAGACATCCCATTGAATATGAGACGAGGATCACGATTCATTCTCATATAATGTTTGATAGTTATCTTCTCAATCTAGATTCAAAGTGGACTATTCAAACTCTCCGATTAAGCATGGATGTGCACTTGCACCAGTTTGAACCAAGTAACAACCCAGAGATGTCAACTTCATACATAGATAAAGGAACATATCTCATCTGGAATAATTACAACTCCCATTAAACTTTATATCAACTCCCAACAAAATCGTTGTTACTGCTTGATCAAAGAACAACATTAGACTATGTCAAAGATAAATATTATTAAGAATCAACCTCTAGAAAGTGCATTCGTGGGAATTACCATAACGAATAACCACAAACATCACACACACACACACACCACAAACCCCAACAACTCCGAGGCAATAAACAAACGCACTCGCCGCAATGCGCATGCATTCAGACTAGTATATATATAACATTTGAGGGAATCTCTTTTACTGTAGCATACGTCCCTTTCATTATAGTCCCATTGGTCCAAGTGTCACCATTTCATTGGTCCGCGTTGAATAGTTTTTTTTTCTTTTTTTTTTTATTCTTCCGAAATCTGCTCCCTCCAACCGACGTCCTTCACCACCACCATAACCTGGATCCTGTCGCTGATGTAAAGAGGGAAGAGAGGTGCGACGGTTGCGGTGATGAAGAAACGAAAGCAGCTGTGAAGGTGGGTCTTGTGCTCAAATCTAAATAATCCTGCTTTAATTCCGGTTTTTCCTTTCGCAAACTGCTCACACTCACCAACCACCGTCACTTGGTCAACATTGTTGTCGCCTAACTAGGGATGGAATGTGGCCTACTTCCGGTGAGACCCTTGGCTCGAAAGTGGTTTTGTATCAAGCCTTGGACATAAGACACATAACACTTAGCAATCCGGACAAGCCTGATTGGTGCATGTAACCCATTATCTTTTGGCCATCAACGCCACCACATGATGCATGATTAACCATCCATCGTTTTAACGTTATTTTCACAAAATTAGTAAAATAACGTTAAAATTAGTGCAACTTTGCACCTGAGGGTCACAATCCCTTTATAGAGCATGTTTGGCTCTCCTTATTTCCACCAACCTTATTACTTTTTCAAAAAGTCAATAAGTTACAAAAAGTGTTTGGCAAAGCTAAAAGTCCTTTTTGTTTTAACTTTTCATTTGTGTATAATAAGTTGTTTTGAAAAAATAAGGAATGTGTGACTTTTTGAACCTACTTATAATTTTTGCGAAAAAATTACCATATGTCCTCATTATATCCTTATACCTACCATCCTTATATCATTTTTAGTCATTTTACTTGAAAATCTAGTTCAAAAACCTTTTTTAAAAACTTTTCTATAAACTTCTTTTTGAAAAGTTAATCCAAACACTTTCCTAAAAAATTTTCGTCCTTTTTCACCAATCAAATAAGTTTATCTGTCACAACCCGACCCAGGTGGGCCCAGCCGGAATACAGATAGTTACCAAACCATCACGCAATGCAAGCAAACAGCAGAAGCAATGTATATATTACTATATTTTATAAATAACTGTTTACATTTCTAAATACCGAACATTCTCTAATACAAATAGTTCGGGTAATATCTAAGGTTCTCGCTTGACTTCTGATTCGTCCGCCAGGGATACTCCGAGTCGTAGCTGCTCCATCCTTCCAACTCAGACAGGTACCTGAACACATGCTTAAAATGGTTTTGGGTCAACAATAATGTTGGTGAGTTCGTGTGTTAGTTTAAATGGTTTTTAACAAGGTTATCATTTCAAAAGCAAGTTCGTAAAGTTTACACGGTTCAACACATGGTGATGTACAAGCGACACCTCAAACCTAACACGGAATCTATCTATTGCCATTATAGATTCTCCTGGCAAAACACATGTCACAACGGCCCGCAAGCCTCGGTGGAGGGTTTTCCGGGCTTCCGGTTCCACTGTGTGTGGGGGTTTCCCCAAGTAGCGCTACCCACATATTAAGTGGCCCAATCCCCTAGGTTAATGAGTGTCGGTATGGTTATTCGGCAGCTACTATCTTGTCACATCAAACAGTTTATCAAAAGGAAGCATGCATTCACCCCAAAACAGTAAAACACGAAAAGTGGGGAAGGTACACGGGACTCACCTGGAAGCAATGCATACGAATAGTTTATAGTAACCACAGCGTCTGACATCTCGTACGGCTATACTCCTGGTCGAATCCTAAGTCGGCAACATTATTAGTCTTGGCTTCATTCGTAATGGTTACACGTGTAAGACGAGCTCGAGCGTATGGTTTCCATTTATTACAGTTCCATGTCTATGTTCGGGTTCCGTTAATCCACAACCTATCCGCTTGTATTTGACAAGTAGTAGTTATTACTATGTCCATTCTTATGTCGGGTGTCATATTCTATTATCCTTATGTCTCGTCTTATGTTTCGAGTCCTAGGTCCAATATCACCTCCGTGGTCCATTTCAAGGTGTGTGCGTGTATATATCTATATTTATGTGAGTGTTCACAATGTATGTTTGTCATATTCCTATGTCCACGACCATTTACTAGTATTAGTACTAATTATTCCAATTGCTAATAATATATTTATGCATAAGTCTTTGTAAGTTTGTGAGTCTACCTATATCTAAATTATTAGTCGTAATGTTTAAAGCTCCAAATGTTCCATGTCGTTGGTCATTCTTCCTATACTAATAGTTGGGTGTCATTCCTATGTTAGTATGTATGCTTGTGTCCGAGGTTCAAGTCTTAGAATTTAACGTTCAAGATGTCGAGATAACATTCTTTCTAATGCCTATCCATTTATGCTTGGTATGTAATATTTATAATCCTATCCGAACTTTATGTCTCAATTGTCCGGGGTTTACCACTCAATCCAATGCTTTAGGTTACGCTAGCGACTAAAGGATGAATGTTGATTCCTAACCTTATATCCTAAATCCATGTCCAATTGTCTAATCCAAATGTCCAAGTTAAGGTTGATACAATAATCCATCCAAGCTATTAGTTTAATGTCCAATTCCAAACATCAAGCTCAAGGTATACTCTAAAGTCGTCTAACTCATAGTTTCGGTCCATACGAGCTCGTCAAGTTCCACACGCGATATTTTACAAAAATATATATATAATAATTAATATAGCTATCGGTCTAGTGGGTTTGGTTATACCTCGCATATAGTCCTAGTTCTTGTTGACCAAGCTGACGCGGTCGACCAACGTTGACCAGTTGTCTAACTCTGTTGACCGAGGTTTGACTTCTGGTTGACCGAGAATCAAAATACCCACAACTCCCACCACTGTCACCATCGGCTTCCAACAACCGAACCAGACCATAATCCAACCATAACCTGACGTCTCGTGTTATTTAATCAACATCCCACCACATATTATTAACTAAGAGAAGGGCACGAGGTGGGTTTTTACCTTCGGGTCAGATCTGACCCATCAACCGTGGTCACCGTCGTCGTCTTCATCCTCTCCGTCCGCCTCTCTTTCCTCTGCAGCTTCTTCCTCTCTCTTCTCTCGTACTCTGCGTCTCTCTCTCTCTATGGTTCTTCTTCTTTCTCTCTCTCTCTCTCTCTCTCTCTCTAGGGTTCTTATAGGGTAAAGTGGGTTGTGGGTTGTGTTCTTTGGGTGCCAGCTGCCGGACTCCGCCTTGGCTCCGCCATCAGCGGCGGCAGGAGCCCCTCCGGCTCCTCCTCTTCTCTCTCTCTCTCTCTCTCTCTCTCTCTCTCTTCTTCTGGCTCCTCTGCGTGTGTGTGTGTGTGTGTGTAGGTGAGAGGTGAGGGGTGTGGTTGTGGGGCTGCTCGGCCAGAGCTCCGCCATCTGCGGCGGCGGGAGCTCCTGGCTCCTCCTTCGCTCTCCTGCTCACTCTCTTTCTCTCTCTCTAAAAGTGTGTTTTGTGTTGTACAGATATATGTGTGTGTGGTGTGAGTTTATGTTTAGGTTTTTATAAAATAATTGTATATGTGTTGTGTTATAAAGATGCCATGGGGCACATGGTACTCATTCCATGTGTCCCATGGTGATTAAGCCTCACCACCGGGATCGGGTTCGGGTTCGTTTCGCCTATTAGTTCGGTCTCGTAACTTGTATTCTATAATGTTGTATATATTAAATGGTTCGATTTTTAGTTTCACACCTAACCGGCTCGCTCATTATTGGTTTTGGTTCACTATTATTACATGATAACAATATTATTACTCGAAAAATTTTGGGGGTCGGTGCCGGGTTGTTACATTCTCCCCTCCTTACAAGAATTTCGTCCGCGAAATTATGGTTGGGGTTATATCTTGTAGTCCAATCACCATTCTCATACCTTGTTAAGGTTATCCGATTATCTATTGTCACTCATGGATGCGAACTTAAAGTTACTTTGCTGACAGGTCTTACTATAGGAAAACGGATAAATAAATTCACAACATACCACAAAATCACAAGGAACAACCGATACTAGAGCTCTATACGGTCATACTATGTTTTTCAATACAGGTTTGTGGCTCATACGAACAATAGGAGCTTTAAAACTTAACAATCCTATTAACAAATGAAGGTATGGAGATTGGCTCATCCGATAGGGCGTCCAAATACAGGAAGGTTGACCAAATTGGTGGCTTATCAATCGACAAAATGGTTAGATAAATAGCTAGGACATGGAAATCTTGGAAACAAGACCTGCAAATTCCTTGAGCTTCTGGTCGTTCGAGTGGTTTTAAGAATGATCCTATTTCATTTCCTTATCAGTCTTAACGAAACGATTCAATGGGGAGGGATGAAAGGCATTTGATTGGATAAGTACGATAAAACCAACTTTACGCTTGCCAAGTTGTCCGTCACTTGGGCTTTGGTAAAGAAGTACTTTTCATATCGAGTGTTCTTTTTGTCGTTTACAATATAGAACCAAAATGGTTTGGGCGCTCTTATTTTTCAATGAGTGAGTTTAACGGGATAGAATTTCAGGGAACCTCAACGTCCGTCATCTGAACGGTATCTTCTGGTTTTGACCAGAGAGTTTCACTGGAAAAATGGAAAGATCAAATATTTTCTTTGCTTTCACATCGATCGTATCATCTTCGCAAGGATTGCGACATTTTGATCAGAATCAATGGTTTCGTTTAACAATTTGAAAAGAACATCCGGTTGGATACAATGTCTGAAAACAAACTAGAATTTATTCTGATTCAGACTTCCAGTCTTATCTCTGACGCACCATTGGTGTTTATATATAGGGTGTACCGCAGCTAACCCACCACACCTTTGATACTCCAAAAACTTACTAGAAGTCTTCTTCAAAAAAATAAGGTTTAATTTTTTGGATTGATCCCCAGTCTCATTCCTGTTGCACCATCGGTGTTTATATATAGGGTGTACCGCAGCTAACCCACCACACCTTTGGTACTTCAAAAATGTACTGGAAATCTTTCCCAAAAACCTTCATGGAATTTCATACCACCATAACGTACGTGTAGATTCGCGATTACGATCGAGACCGTAATCGCCAATTTACCTTACATTCAGGTGTCGTGTTTCTTAATGATACTAATTCGAATAACAAG
Organism: Ambrosia trifida; assembly: GCA_028751855.1. NCBI lineage: Eukaryota > Viridiplantae > Streptophyta > Magnoliopsida > Asterales > Asteraceae > Ambrosia > Ambrosia trifida. Next base: position 154,557,501 of record CM054123.1, read on the forward strand.
AATGATCGAAATGCAATGACTAGTAACATTTTGGATAGCATGGGGAAAGAGCAAATGTTTTGCTTTGGTCGGAATTATTGGTTTCGTAACAAACAGAAAGAGTTTTCTTGATGTTCACATAGGTTTCAAGAGTTTGAACAATCCGAAAGGACAGTAAATATCTAGAGGGAAAGGAACAAACACGAAAGTTACACACTTAAATGTTACCGGAGAGGTTTAAATCATGGTGTCCAAGAGCTTTTGGGTTGATTAAACCAAAAGATCACTAGATTTATGAGTACAATGGGATGATTTTGCTCATAGTTTTGCTAAAGTACCCATGGAGTTTCAAGATTTTGCGAAGTTTGGAAGGGAACTTAAACATTAAAGGATTAACGAATGAGTGAAGTTTTGTAATCTGGCGTCTTTAAAATGGTTTAGAACATGGTGTACAAGGTTCTTTGATGATAAACACGGAAAGATCACCAAGTTTCTGAACGCGATTGGGTGCATTTGCTCACAAGTTTTGCTAAAGTACCCATGGATTTTCAAGATTTTGTGAAATGAAATCAAGGGGAACGCGACAAATAGAGTGCAACACGCTTGTCAAAGCGTTATCTCACGATATTTCCAATTGAAAGATTATGCACAGGGTTTCAAATGAACGATTTCGAGTCTCAAAGGATCTCTACGTAAAGTTTCATAACCGTAAACGAGACATCGAGTATGTGTTTGGTTATCAAAAGTAGACGTTTAGGATGTTTGTTATATAAACAAGGAGTTTCTCACAGACGACTTGGTCAAAATGTTCTACGCAAACGAGGGGGTTCACTTAATGGGTTCGAAAAATGACCACATTATGGTTAAGAAACCAAGCACAAAAAGGCGAAAGGAATCATCGGTAGCAAGCTGATGTAGTTTAGACAAGGTTCGCATTTAAGGGTGTTAGTTCGACTCTCATGATCTTTAATAAGATATCCCCGAAATGCTCTTGCGCCTGCGGATTCATGATTATGTTCGCGACCATAATCACTTCCTCGCCTCACTTAAGCATCCAAGTATATTCTCATTAAAATCACGACATCTCACTTTCTCGTGGTTGGTCCCGCTAGTTTACTCGAGTGTTCCTGGTAAGGTATCATCCTAATGTGTTCAGTACCCGTGGTCGACTCGTTCGGTATCACCTTGTTGCATCTCCAATTCATTCGTCATGTTTCGGTTCTCCAAACCGAAATAAACTTTATGACTTCAAAGGTTAGGATCCTAGGGTTTACAATTGAAGCCTAATGGAGTTCTTATTCGCTTAAGCTATTTGCTCTGATACCAACTGTCACAACCCGACCCAGGTGGGCCCGGTCGGAATACAGATAGTTATCAAAACATCACGCAATGCAAGCAAACAGCAGAATCATGTGTCACACCCTCAAATTACCACTTGCGGGGTTTTACCGCGAGGCGCATGACAAACCAGGATCCAAGTCAACGATCACAATAAACAACTCTATATGAAAAACATAAACAGACATAACCATTAATTTAACAAGCGGAAGCGTTTCAGTAGCATTTAATTAGCTATGCTATCATCTCAAAAGTCGTTCAAAATACTTTTATTACAAAACGTGCACTAAATCTAGACGCCAATGCAGACCCGTGCGCCTAGTTCCGTTCATTGCTACCTTAGCGACCTGAGAAAAACATGCCCAAAAGATGTCAACATATAATGCTGGTGAGTTCACAGGTTTGTTCAAAATGTTACTAAAATGTTACCATGTCCTTACTATATCAATGTTACCAAGTACGCTAGCTAGGCGTAAGTTTATTACTACTACGATTGGAAACCATTACTAGACACGTTTAGCAATGTTCAGCATGTTTAAGCAGCCCGTATGTTCAGCATGATACCAATGTACCAGTTCGAGACAACATGCACCTGCCCGGCCCTCCAAGCCGACGAGTGGGGCAGGTCACGCCCAATAGATCTATCCACATTTCCCCCGTTGTGCAACCCCGCACATTCATGGTTTCCCCCGGGACTTTCCAAAAGATCGTATAGCAATATAAAGTTAAAACCATAGTATGACATGTGTTACCAAAACCGTTTAGTGCATGTTTTCTCCCCCAAAAGTTAAAGCAGTAAAAGTGGGGCCGTGAACTCACCTTAAGTTGCGTTCTTCAAATACAAGTAAACACGTTTAGCCCTTGATAATCCCTCTACCGGAGATCTATCAAAATGTTCACATAAGTGTTCTGACTAATAACCATAAGGTTATCTAGTCCCCGATTGTCCAGATCGTAACCAAGTATGTTTTAAAACGTGTTTAAATGTTTAACCGACACACTAGACCGACCCGACATCCCGTTGGTGACCCGTTACCCTAACTAATCAAATACACATAGATTACACACAAAGTTCAAGCATAAACACTTAGTTTGTATCAAAAATCTCATTTCTGCATCAGAACGGTCGAACCAGTCAGTTTTAAGTCTCCTTCGCACCTTTTTGTCTCCTTCGCACCTTTTACATCTCGTTCGACCGTTTGATGCTTCCTTCGCCCGTTTTATCACATTCGTCCAAATAAAAACCCAGGTTCGACCCTGGATCCCTCCTTCGCACCATCGACTGGTCGAAGGAGGCCAGGTTCGCCCCTGTTGCATAGTTTTTCCTAAAAACGCTTCAAACACATTCAAAACGACCCGAAACATCATCAAACACAGCAGTCAAGCATGAATAACTTATCCCTACAAAACCCCATCGATTTCCCCCGATAATACGTCCGTTTCAGCCCTTTCCCAAAATGGTAAAGATTATGGAAACATCACTTTCATGCATGAATTATTTACCCAATTTGGAAACTTTTGAAATCGATTCATGTTTAGCATAAAATACTCAGTTTGTCGATTATCCGATCTTTCTTATTCATTCTATTGATCATAAATATTCATACATCAAGTATTAATCAAATAAAAACCCCCAAATATCAATATATCCAATCCTAACCCTAGACAACAATATTCCCTCATTATCGACAATCCTATATCATGTTTCTATCATAGATATAGCAGCAAATCAGTGAACAACACATAACACCACATAACACACAATTTACACATGTTATTCATTATGAAAACCTATGTTAAATGATCATGTTTTGATTTAGAAAGATGTTTAAAAGGTTTTAATCATAAAAACACCCTTAGAACAGATCCGGACAATTAGGGTTAGATGAAAACGAATTAAAATGCTTTTAAAAGATTTAGGATTATGAACACACCTTGGATTCTTGTTTAGATGTTGTAGATAGGTTAGATTATGAAAAAGAAGAGCAAAAACTCCTTCCTTAGTGTTTAAGATCGTTTGAGAGCGTTTTGGGACGGTTAGGGTTTGTGAAATGATGAAAAATGACAAAGGTTGGTATTTATACTAGTCTTCCTTCGCACCAACTTATTGGTCGAATGTAGTCTCCTTCGCCCCTTTCACAGGGTCGAATGAGCCCTGTTTGGTCGAAGGGAATTTCCCAATTTCCACTTCCCTGGTTCGCCCATTTTACAAGGGTCGAACCACGCAACTTCTTCTCCTTCGACCACTCGAAGTGGTCGAACCAAGACCTCTTTTAAACTAGTTTTCCAGTTTGTCGTGTTTAACGCATTCTAACACATCTTAACACATAAGCATGCATCCTTAGTCTATATTTAACATATTTAAGCACAGATAATCATCTACTCGTCATTTAAACACATCTATGTATATAATCCACCACACGACTCATAGTCTACACATATACTTAATTAGTTCATGTAATGTCACCAACAACGGAACCCGGTACTAGTGTATTACCAAAACGACTCCCAATGATCCTCCAGGTCATTGTACCCTGGACAATCCTAACTTGACCCGACTCAACTAACCCAGTTAAGTTTGTTTATAAACGTTTCTCGCTAAGGTAGGCTTAGATGTTACTAATATGTTTAAGCCGAACATGCCGGGTGTCACATCATCCCCACGTTGAAAGAATTTTCGTCCCGAAAATTGCGCAAAGCCCAAAGAGAAAGAAACGAAAAGAACAGAACAAAAAGAAACTTACCGGATGTCACATCATCCCCACGTTGAAAGGAATCTCGACCCGAGATTCATTCCGCTTCAGCAGTAACATGCCTCGATTCAAACGCGCGCTTCGGAAAGAGATGAGGATACTTAGATTTCATCTGATCCTCCCGTTCCCATGTGAACTCAGGTCCACGGTTCGAGTTCCAACGGACTTTAACGATGCGGATTTTACTCCGACGAAGGCTACGAATCTTGTAGTCGAGAATCTCGACAGGTTCCTCCACAATGTGAAGACGATCATCAACCTTGATCTCTTCCAGTGGTACAATGAGAGATTCATCAGCCAAACACTTCTTCAAGTTAGACACATGGAAGACGTTGTGTACACTACCGAGCTCTGCCGGTAAGTCAAGTCTGTATGCCACCGGTCCAAGATTGCGAACGGTCTGACATAACGAGGGTTAAGCTTGCCACGCTTTCCAAAGCGTATGACGCCCTTCCATGGTGAAACTTTCAGAAGTACCTTGTCCCCAACCTGGAACTCTAAAGGTTTTCGACGGCGATCGGCATAGCTCTTCTGACGATCCCGTGCAGCAGCCAAACGTTGACGGATCTGTACGATTTTCTCCGAAGTTTCGTACACGAGTTCCGGACCAGTGAGCTGGCTCTCGCCCACCTCGGCCCAACAAAGTGGTGATCGACATTTCCGTCCGTAAAGAGCCTCGAACGGAGCTGCCTTGATGCTAGAGTGATAGCTGTTGTTGTAGGAGAACTCCACTAATGGCAGGTGGATCTCCCAACTTTTGCCAAAATCGATAACACATGCCCGAAGCATGTCTTCCAAGGTTTGAATCGTCCGCTCACTCTGTCCATCAGTTTGCGGATGATAAGCCGTACTCATATCCAACTGAGTACCCAAAGCCTTGTGCAGAGCCTTCCAGAAACGCGAAGCGAAACGAGAATCACGATCAGAGATAATAGAAACAGGCACCCCATGCCGAGCAACCACCTCCTTAAGGTAAAGTCGAGCTAACCGCTCGAGTCCATCGGTTTCCTTAATAGGTATAAAACGTGCCGATTTCGTTAGCCGGTCAACAATCACCCAAATCATATCATAATCACTAGGTGACCTTGGCAGCTTGGTGACAAAATCCATCGTGATTCGTTCCCACTTCCGTTCTGGAACCTCTGGTTGTTGCAGGAGACCAGACGGCCTCTGATACTCCACCTTGACTTTAGCACAAGTCAAACATTTGCTGACATAAGAAGCTATATCAGCTTTCATGTTCGGCCACCAATAAAGTATCTTCAAATCCTGATACATCTTATCGGAGACAGGGTGAATAGAATACCGGGATTTGTGAGCTTCATCCAGAACAAGCTCACGCAATCCCCCGAACAATGGGACCTAAACACGTCCCGCAAAATAGTGTAAGCCATCGGTCCTGAGCTCAAGATGCTTGTCAGCACTGTGCATCGTTTCAGCCTTAAGGTTTTCCTCCTTCAAGGCTTCCAACTGTGCAGAACGGATTTGGTCAGGCAACGACGAATGAATGGTGAGCTGTAAGGCTCGAACACGGCGAGGGTTCGCAGACTCCTTCCTGCTCAAGGCGTCCGCCACAACGTTCGCCTTGCCAGGATGGTACTTGATGGCACAGTCATAATCGTTCATGAGTTCAACCCAGCGACGCTGCCGCATGTTCAACACCTTCTGGTCGAAAATATGCTGAAGACTCTTGTGATCGGTATATACTTCGCACTTGGTACCGTACAAGTAATGTCTCCAGATTTTCAACGCAAAGACCACCGCACCCAGTTCCAAGTCATGAGTAGTGTAGTTCTTCTCATGAACTTTGAGTTGACGAGAAGCATAAGCAATAACCTTCCCGCGCTGCATCAACACGCAACCGAGACCACGAATAGAAGCATCATAGTACACGATGAAATCATCCGTACCCTCAGGTAGGGATAAGATAGGTGCAAAACAAAGTTTAAGCTTCAGCATCTGAAATGCTGATTCTTGTGGTTCATCCCAGTCGAACTTTCGATCCTTCTGGGTAAGAGCAGTGAGGGGTTGAGCGATCTTCGAAAATCCCTCAATGAAACGACGATAATAACCCGCAAGACCTAGGAATTGCCGCACCTCAGATGGCGTCTTCGGTGCTTCCCAGTCTTTAATAGCTTCGATCTTAGCCGGATCGACATGAATTCCCAGTTCATTCACCACATGTCCTAGGAATTGAACTTCACGCAACCAAAAATCACACTTCGAGAACTTAGCATACAACTGCTCCTGTCTCAAAAGTTCCAAGACCAACCGCAGGTGTTCCTCATGATCCGCCTTGTTCTTGGAATAGATCAGAATGTCGTCAATAAACACGATGAGGAACTTATCAAGGTAAGGTTTGCAAACGCGGTTCATCAAATCCATGAACACCGCCGGTGCGTTAGTGAGACCGAAAGGCATGACCAAGAACTCAAAATGGCCATAACGAGTGCGAAAAGCAGTCTTCTGAATGTCAGCCTCCCTGACGCACAACTGGTGATAACCGGACCGCAAATCAATCTTCGAATAATAACTGGAGTCCTGAAGCTGGTCAAAGAGATCATCAATGCGAGGAAGAGGATAACGATTCTTGATGGTCACTTTGTTCAGCTCACGATAATCAATACACATACGAAGACTTCCGTCCTTCTTCTTCACAAACAAAATAGGAGCTCCCCACGGGGAAGAACTCGGTCGAATGAAACCCTTTTCCAAGAGTTCCTGTAACTGGCTGGACAACTCTTGCATCTCGGGAGGTGCAAGACGATACGGGGCTCGGGCAATAGGAGCTGCGCCCGGGGTGAGATCAATACCAAACTCAACCTGACGATGGGGAGGAAGACCAGGTAAATCATCAGGAAACACATCAGAAAAGTCACAAACCACCGGAATATCCTCGATCTTCTTCTCATCGTCAGAAGAAATGTTAACAAGTGCCAGAATGGCCGAACAGCCCTTCCGAAGGTACTTACGGGCTTTCATGCTAGAAATAATACTCAGCGGAGCACCGCTTTTCTCGCCACGAACCGAAAGAATCTCTCCATCACGGAGAGGGATCCGAATAACCTTGTCAAAACAAACGATCTCCGCGCGATACAACGATAACCAATCCATGCCAACCACGACATCAAAACTACCTAGAGGTACCGGCATAAGGTCAATGGGGAAAGACAAACCCGACAGTTCCAAACGACATTCCCTAAGGGTGTGTGTCGCTTCAATTTTCTTACCATCAGCCAATTCTATTAAGTACTTAGCTTCTAAAGGTGTGGGTACTATATCTAGCAATCGACTAATATCCAAAGATACGAAACTCTTATCGGCACCAGAATCAAACAAAACAGAAACATAGCGATCATTAAGAAGGAACGTACCGGTAACTGTGTCTGGATCCTGCCTAGCCTCTGCAGATCCAATGACGAAAGCACGTGCAGTCCTGCCTCCGCCGCCATTGTTCCCGTTACCGTTCCCGCCCCTCCCATTATCGCCCTGCTTCAGTTTGGGACAATCACGCTTGAAATGCCCCGTGTCACCACAGTTATAACACCCCTGCCTCCCCTGAGTCCCCTGAGCAGCAGGAGTAGGAGTAGCCGCAGGAGTCTGAGTTGGGGTGAGCGCCACCTTGCAATCCTTAGCATGGTGCCCCAACTGATGGCACCGATGACAACGAGCCCTATCACAACTCCCAGAGTGATGAAAACCACACTTGTTGCACTTGGGATGCTTCCCAACATACCCACCCGTCTTCGACCCAGAAGAAGACCCAGACGTATCAAACTTCTTCGCCGGCTGAGCTGGCACCACACTCTTCCCCACACTCTCCCACTTCCTCTTGTTCCCCTCAGCAGCCTTCACAGTAGCACCTTTGGGTGGCAAAACGCCTTCCGCCACCTTCAGGTTAGTCATCCGATGAGCTGATCGGACAACCTCAGCAATAGTGGGAAGATTCCCAGCAGCCACCAACCCAGCAATCTCGGGCACTAGTCCAGACACATAGTGCTCGATCCTCCTGTACTCGGGTGTGTGTAAGTCAGGACACAACACCGCCAGCTCGTTCCTCCTCACAGTGTACTCCTCAATCTCCGACCCAACCATCTTGAAACTCCAGACCTCATGCTCCAATTTCTGTATCTCCTCCCTCGGACAATACTCACCTCTCAAAGCTGCACAAACTCCGCCCAAGGCATAGCAATAGCCTCCCCCAGTCCCACGTTCTGAGTAGTAGCATTCCACCACGACAATGCAGGCCCCTCAAATGTCGCAGTAGCATACTTCACTCGGTCCCCAGCAGGACAGTTACACATAACGAACACAGATTCCACCTTCTCCAGCCATCGGAGCAGTCCCACCGCTCCCTCAGTTCCAGCGAAGTTATGGGGCTGACAGTCCCTAAACTTCTTATAAGAGCACTGAGGTGGGGGTGGATTGGCACCAACACCTGAAACACGGTACACGAATAAAACACAAACGAAAGGACACGAAACCCAAAAATGAGGCAAGGTCGACAAAAATCAACTCACCACCCATGGCATTAATTCCAGCCTGGAAATTAGCCATAGCCATGTTCACTTGCTGTTGGAGCAAGTTGTTCAGTTCAGCTTGGGTCATGTTTATGTTCCCACGACCACCGCCTCCGGCACGACCACCACCGCCAGCACGGCCACCGCCGCCACCACGACGTCCACCACCGCGAGCACCAGACATGATCTAACAAACCAAGAAATCGAGAGATTCAGATTCACTCCCAGTGTCAACCACTAGAAATTTACAAGAGTTAACCTAGGGACAAATTCAGGACTATACATCCAAACTCGAAATCCACCGGGATTTTCATGCATTCCAGTTTATTATCTCGTGTGCACCTGAAATGATAAACTGTTCTACATGGTCCTCCAGATGTACCCCTAATCTAGACCCCAGTCACCGAACATTGTCGCCTATGTGGCAATAGGTGCAAGTGTAAGAAGGCATGTGTGTGCTAGAACCAACAAATCAACCCCTCCTCCTTCAATCCAGAAGAAGAAGACAAGAGTAGGTAAGAACCCAAATAAAAACGGATGATGTAACGGAGAAGCATGACGATGATGTAAGGACACCCCGACAACGTTAGTACATATCCCATTAATAGACCCAAAGTATGTGACCGTCTAGTGTGTGCAACTCGGCTATAGACCAGACTCTACATGCAGTCCTAGTTCACTATAACCATTGGCTCTGATACCAATCTGTCACAACCTCAAATTACCACTTGCGGGGTTTTACCGCGAGGCGCATGACAAACCAGGATCCAAGTCAACGATCACAATAAACAACTCTATATGAAAAACATAAACAGACATAACCATTAATTTAACAAGCGGAAGCGTTTCAGTAGCATTTAATTAGCTATGCTATCATCTCAAAAGTCGTTCAAAATACTTTTATTACAAAACGTGCACTAAATCTAGACGCCAATGCAGACCCGTGCGCCTAGTTCCGTTCATTGCTACCTTAGCGACCTGAGAAAAACATGCCCAAAAGATGTCAACATATAATGCTGGTGAGTTCACAGGTTTGTTCAAAATGTTACTAAAATGTTGCCATGTCCTTACTATATCAATGTTACCAAGTACGCTAGCTAGGCGTAAGTTTTATTACTACTACGATTGGAAACCATTACTAGACACGTTTAGCAATGTTCAGCATGTTTTAAGCAGCCCGTATGTTCAGCATGATACCAATGTACCAGTTCGAGACAACATGCACCTGCCCGGCCCTCCAAGCCGACGAGTGGGGCAGGTCACGCCCAATAGATCTATCCACATTTCCCCCGTTGTGCAACCCCGCACATTCATGGTTTCCCCCGGGACTTTCCAAAAGATCGTATAGCAATATAATTTTAAAACCATAGTATGACATGTGATACCAAAACCGTTTAGCGCATGTTTTCTCCCCCAAAAGTTAAAGCAGTAAAAGTGAGGCCGTGAACTCACCTTAAGTTGTGTTCTTCAAATACAAGTAAAGACGTTTAGCCCTTGATAATCCCTCTACCGGAGATTTATCAAAATGTTCACATAAGTGTTCTGACTAATAACCATAAGGTTATCTAGTCCCCGATTGTCCAGATCGTAACCAAGTATGTTTTAAAACGTGTTTAAATGTTTAACCGACACACTAGACCGACCCGACATCCCGTTGGTGACCCGTTACCCTAACTAATCAAATACACATAGATTACACACAAAGTTCAAGCATAAACACTTAGTTTGTATCAAAAATCTCATTTCTGCATCAGAACGGTCGAACCAGTCAGTTTTAAGTCTCCTTCGCACCTTTTTGTCTCCTTCGCACCTTTTACATCTCGTTCGACCGTTTGATGCTTCCTTCGCCCGTTTTATCACATTCGTCCAAATAAAAACCCAGGTTCGACCCTGGATCCCTCCTTCGCACCATCGACTGGTCGAAGGAGGCCAGGTTAGCCCCTGTTGCATAGTTTTTCCTAAAAACGCTTCAAACACATTCAAAACGACCCGAAACATCATCAAACACAGCAGTCAAGCATGAATAACTTATCCCTACAAAACCCCATCGATTTCCCCCGATAATACGTCCGTTTCAGCCCTTTCCCAAAATGGTAAAGATTATGGAAACATCACTTTCATGCATGAATTATTTACCCAATTTGGAAACTTTTGAAATCGATTCATGTTTAGCATAAAATACTCAGTTTGTCGATTATCCGATCTTTCTTATTCATTCTATTGATCATAAATATTCATACATCAAGTATTAATCAAATAAAAACCCCCAAATATCAATATATCCAATCCTAACCCTAGACAACAATATTCCCTCATTATCGACAATCCTATATCATGTTTCTATCATAGATATAGCAGCAAATCAGTGAACAACACATAACACCACATAACACACAATTTACACATGTTATTCATTATGAAAACCTATGTTAAATGATCATGTTTTGATTTAGAAAGATGTTTAAAAGGTTTTAATCATAAAAACACCCTTAGAACAGATCCGGACAATTAGGGTTAGATGAAAACGAATTAAAATGCTTTTAAAAGATTTAGGATTATGAACACACCTTGGATTCTTGTTTAGATGTTGTAGATAGGTTAGATTATGAAAAAGAAGAGCAAAAACTCCTTCCTTAGTGTTTAAGATCGTTTGAGAGCGTTTTGGGACGGTTAGGGTTTGTGAAATGATGAAAAATGACAAAGGTTGGTATTTATACTAGTCTTCCTTCGCACCAACTTATTGGTCGAATGTAGTCTCCTTCGCCCCTTTCACAGGGTCGAATGAGCCCTGTTTGGTCGAAGGGAATTTCCCAATTTCCACTTCCCTGGTTCGCCCATTTTACAAGGGTCGAACCACGCAACTTCTTCTCCTTCGACCACTCGAAGTGGTCGAACCAAGACCTCTTTTAAACTAGTTTTCCAGTTTGTCGTGTTTAACGCATTCTAACACATCTTAACACATAAGCATGCATCCTTAGTCTATATTTAACATATTTAAGCAAAGATAATCATCTACTCGTCATTTAAACACATCTATGTATATAATCCACCACACGACTCATAGTCTACACATATACTTAATTAGTTCATGTAATGTCACCAACAACGGAACCCGGTACTAGTGTATTACCAAAACGACTCCCAATGATCCTCCAGGTCATTGTACCCTGGACAATCCTAACTTGACCTGACTCAACTAACCCAGTTAAGTTTGTTTATAAACGTTTCTCGCTAAGGTAGGCTTAGATGTTACTAATATGTTTAAGCCGAACATGCCGGGTGTCACACAATGTATATATTACTAAATTTTATAAATAACTGTTTACATTTCTAAATACCGTACATTCTCTAATACAAATAGTTCGGGTAATATCTAAGGTTCTCGCTTGACTTCTGATTCGTCCGACAGGGATACTTCGAGTCGTAGCTGCTCCATCCTTCCAACTCAGACAGGTACCTGAACACATGCTTAAAATGGTTTTGGGTCAACAATAATGTTGGTGAGTCCGTGCGTTAGTTTAAATGGTTTTTAACAAGGTTATCATTTCAAAAGCAAGTTCGTAAAGTTTACATGGTTCAACACATGGTGATGTACAAGCGACACCTCAAACCTAACACGGAATCTATCTACTGCCATTATAGATTCTCCTGGAAAAACACATGTCACAACGGCCCGCAAGCCTTAGTGGAGGGTTTTCCGGGCTTCCGAATCCACTGTGTGTGGGGGTTTCCCCAAGTAGCGCTGGGTTAATGAGTGTCGGTATGGTTATTCGGCAGCTACTATCTTGTCACATCAAACAGTTTATCAAAAGGAAGCATGCATTCACCCCAAAACAGTAAAACATGAAAAGTGGGGAAGGTACACGGGACTCACCTGGAAGCAATGCATACGAATAGTTTATAGTAACCACAGCGTCTGACATCTCGTACGGCTATACTCCTGGTCGAATCCTAAGTCGACAACATTATTAGTCTTGGCTTCATTCGTAATGGTTACACGTGTGGGACGAGCTCGAGCGTATGGTTTCCATTTATTACAGTTCCATGTCTATGTTCGGGTTCCGTTAATCCACAACCTATCCGCTTGTATTTGACAAGTAGTAGTTATTACTATGTCCATTCTTATGTCGGGTGTCATATTCTATTATCCTTATGCCTCGTCTTATGTTTCGAGTCCTAGGTCCAATATCACCTCCGTGGTCCATTTCAAGGTGTGTGTGTGTGTGTGTGTATATCTATATTTATGTGAGTTTTCACAATGTATGTTTGTCATATTCCTATGTCCACGGCCATTTACTAGTATTTGTACTAATTATTCCAATTGCTAATAATATATTTATGCATAAGTCTTTGTAAGTTTGTGAGTCTACCTATATCTAAATTATTAGTCGTAATGTTTAAAGCTCCAAATGTTCCATGTCGTTGGTCATTCTTCCTATACTAATAGTTGGGTGTCATTCCTATGTTAGTATGTATGCTTGTGTCCGAGGTTCAAGTCTTAGAATTTACCGTTCAAGATGTCGAGATAACATTCTTTCCAATGCTTATCCGTGAACTTCACGGGTGAAGAGATTTTTAAATAAATAGTTGGGTGTCATTCCTATATTAGTATGTACTAGGTTAGAGACCCGTGAACTTCACGGGTGAAGAGATTTTTAAATAAAACATACTTCTAAGTCTCCTCATGATGACATAAATATATTTTTTTTATTTGAACTGTACAAAAAAACATTATTTCTTTAAAATCATTTCAAAACACTATCTTTTACCAAGTGATAGTAATAATCATAAACGCTAACATGAACAAACAGTAAATTAAGTTCTACATTTTAGCGCAAAACCAAGTTGGAGTGAATAATTTCTTTCAAGAAAATCATGAAGTGTCTTTCGAGCTCGAGCACCCTCATGCTCATACTCTTCCTCCAACAACTTTCCATAATCGGAAGCATCCTACAACCAGCAGCCAGTAGGCAATTCAGTTGATGCATTTTTTATGTATCATTTATTAAGTTAGGCCCCATACTTCCATATTATGTTAAGTTTTATACTTCCATTAATGTTTGCTACACAAATTGGACTTAAACATCAGAAGGCATATAAAAAGGACTTGTTATAATTTCTGCAGACAAGCACATATAAAGTATATAGTTTGAATTCAAAGTCTAACTTCAAAAGTGCCTGAGTTCTTCTAACTCTTACTTTTCCTAGCTCAACATTAGTAATATTAATCCTTCAATAACAAACTTTTCAAGTCATAAAGATTACAAGAACATGAAAACACATTTATAACTATAAAAAAGACAGAAAAGATATCTGATTTTTGAAGGTGTGTCTAGGATAGAGTTTTGATCAGAAATCCATTAGAAGCTTCTATTGCTCGAAACTATACTATTTTCATGAAAATAATTAGCACTGTCGTTATAAACCGTTGCATCATCTCCCCCCACAACTTTCAAGAAACATACTTTTGAAACTATCTAAAGGATTTTTTTTTTTTTGAGAAAGGTACGACTTATGGATGAAAGTGCTTCAAATCATACCACTGGTAGCAAATGTGATAACAATTGGGATAAGAAGTAGCATTGCCTTGGTTTGTCCACTCTGTCACGCATACAAATAACACTATCAAAACAAATTTTGACTTTAGTATCAAATATAGGAATATCCAAAAGCAAAATTGATATGGGGTTCAGTTCGTATTTAACACCATATTTTTTTCTATTTGTACTTGTTATGGTCTTTAGTTGGCCACAAATCCTCTGAAGTCGGTTGAATATTATGGAATTTGCTAGTAGAGATGAAAGAAAGACGCATCTAAAGAGGATGATATTAAAATAGCATATACCTCATCATTAACAGAAGACATCTTAAATCCAAGCTCAATGAAGTTGCTCTGAGTTGATTATTTCTGTGAATCAAAAGAAAAAAACCTTGTAAGCTAAACAAATTTGAATGACACATCATGTGTCATGTAAGTGAAAAAAATAAACATTTAAAATAGAACCCATTCACTGTGGTTTTTTATAAGTAGTGAAATATATGCATAATAAACTGGGCTAATAATATACCTCTGCGGCGAGTGGGATGAGTCAGCTGAGCACTTGTACACGGCTTGTCGTTTTTCTTCAGCAATTGGGAATTTGTGTTGTCATGGTGTAGGTGCCCAAGTGCGCTCCTGTTCAGCCTAAACGACCTGTTCGAGCTGCATAAGCAGGCCCATTTATCACGCAAAGGGCAGCAGCTTATATATTCAATTGTGCAGGTCGCGGCATGGTGCATTTGGAGGTGTAGGAACAGCCTGTTGTTTGAGCGCAAAGCAGCGAACATTAAACGCCATCAGTCATTCACAATAAAAATAATTAAAAACATCATGCCTACAACTAAAATTACTATCTTAAAAAATATAACTTCACAATTGATAGCATTTAACAATTAACACCAAACCATCCCATCTAACTTCCTACGTGAAAGCATCATTTAGGGAGGGTGTGTTTTTTTAATGCTGCACCATTTAGTTATAAGATCAATGAAGATTGCAATTGTTCAAGTTGATGCTGCACCATTTAAACAATGGTATTTGCAACACTATTGGTTGTAAGATGAAAGCATCAGCTTCTACTACCAAGAAAAATGGAGGGGTTTGTTTTTTAATGGTCTTATGGCATAAATGTATTTAAATTTGTTTTAATTTTATTTTTGGGTAACCAATTTTTTAGATCAAAATGCATTATCAAAATTCTTTTGTGTTTTAATTTACTCTAATCTGGCCCATGTGCCCTGCACATAATTTGAAATATATATACCAACCTAAATCTGAACTCTTATATGAATGAATTAACACTAACAATTTCAGGATGGCTAAACATAAACATGAAGACAAAATGTGATTACAAATGTACACTCAACTGAAAAAAAATGTTAATAAATACTTACACATTGAAACAGCCTTGGCACTTGTCTAAAAAACGTTAGACTACACGCTGACCACAGTATCAAGCAGTAATGTTGCAACCTGGTACGTTGATCGTGCACGAGCTGGTGCAATGAAATCTGCAAAACAACATCTTTTTACAAAAATTGTATAGTTTTTGTTTCTTGAACATATCCCTCTTTGATCCCTTTGTTTCCGTCGGTCTCTTGAACCTTGACTGCAGCATATGAAATAAAACTATCAGTTTTTACCAGATTGGAATTGAGATCATCAAGTGATTAAAACATAAGTCTTAAATGACCTTCAAATGCCTTTAAACTTCTCCAGGAAACTGAAATAAGAAGCCTCGAAATGCAAAAGATTAGTGTGTAGGCGTCTTTTTTATCGTTTGCATTTGAACATTTTTTTCTTGAATTATTGCCTTCCTTTTCAACCATCGATCCAAAATTAGCAGTGAACATCGAGTTTCTTAATAGATTTCAATTGTTATCCTAATGAAAATTGCAAGTGGGCCGGTTAATTAGAAACAACTACAAAAATCCCAACCCTGAGAAAAAATTCACCCATGTAAGAGCACATAGAATAAAATTTGTCCACTGCATATTCATGTTGTCTTTCCCACATTGCTTCCGCCTTCTTCTCATCCTTTTCAAAATTAACTCGAAGTTGAAACACCTAAAAAATAATGCATAAAAAAACATCAAGAAAACCACAATTGGGAAAACAATGGTCAAGAAACCAAGAAAACCACATTTCTTCTTTGGTTTACAAATCACTAATCAGTTCTTCTTCGATGTACAAATCGCTCATGCCTATTTAAACTCCAAGCCCTAAAATACCTCGCCAGCCTTGTCGAGACAAAAAAAGTATATGGCGAACCTATTCAGCGTATCGTGTCAAACAGCAACGCCAAATTTTTTGACACCCAAAATAACAAAACAGGGCTGTCCTAAACTGTATTCTCACTTGAACTGGACAAAAAAAAAGGCGCAGGCATAAACATCACCTTATAAAAGGCTGCAGCTGAACCTAAAATGTTAACACACATCCCACAAACGTGTCAGCCGCATGAAGCGTAAAAATGCAACTTTTCACGGGTTGACATAGAAAGCTATTTAACCGACCCCCTTTACCGTGAACATTTTCTAAGCGCAACCACTTCACGCAACCTCACCTCTACACCTACGGCCTTCAACCAACCACAATCCATATTCCAACAACACCTCGTATCATCCCTACCACTTACAGTGGGGCACCAGCCACTACACACAACCTCACCTCTACACCTACAGCCCACTAACAGGAGACAAAAAAATCATTTTAAACCACACTTACAAAAAAACTTTATTACTGACAAACCGTTCCCAAAAAAAAACATCACTTCATAAATCTTATTGCAGAAACTTATAAGTTGGCCTATGTAACAGCGACCTATGTATACATCATGCCATTACCATCACGTCGCCCTAGAAATAGTAGATAAGGGGAAAGTAAAACAATATAATACAATAGGAAAACGTACTTCATGAGATAAAGGCATCGACTGAGCTCAAGGGCTTCTAGAAGGTCTGAGCAAGTAACTTCACCAAGTTCATCTCCTTCAGAAACTGCAGCCGCGTTTGCTTTTTCTGCAGCCTCTTTGATTTTCACCCACTTAGAGCTACAATTGTGAATGACTCTAGCCTGCAAAAGTTACAAAAAATTAAGAATTTATGATGTTTGAAGTAAGTGGTAAATCTGGTGAAAAGAAAGTTGAAGGTGTAATAACTTGTGGAGTTATGACACCAAGCCATTTTGCTAATTCATAGCCAAGTCGTTCTGACTGTGTAGCTATTCTAGAAGATGCTATTTTGATAACAGCCGCTGCTTCTTTCGGGACAAATTCACCACTTTCCATATGGTTAAATAGAACAAAGAATACAACTCCTCCCGAATTCACGGTTACCTGTACTTGACACAAACAGTAAATCTTTAGATCCAAATTTTAAATCACAAGTCAAATAAGAAAAAAGCAAAACTCTTAAATTTCACATACCTCTAATGCTTTATTCATATCATCCTCAGAATGTTCATTGCTGCTGCTATGTTCAGCATGGTGAAGTGAAGAAAGCATGTTCCAAGAGAAGGCGCTTAACCCGATGTTCAACATAGCAGCCTTACCAAGTCTTTCCCACAGACTGATTTCTGTAACTTGCTCGAAAGGAGGAGAACTTTTCAAATCCAAGCTTAAATCCCCTGCACTGAATAGCAATGACTGTAAATCAAGCACACGAGAAACCTCAACCTCCCCGTTGACACGATAGAACCCAATAGCGATGTGAATCATAAACCTGAACATATAAAAATAAAGCTATTTTTGCAAATGCACAAAGTTTT
Source organism: Ambrosia trifida (assembly GCA_028751855.1). Lineage (NCBI taxonomy): Eukaryota > Viridiplantae > Streptophyta > Magnoliopsida > Asterales > Asteraceae > Ambrosia > Ambrosia trifida. Next base: position 154,575,398 of record CM054123.1, read on the forward strand.
GTATATACTTGTAATACAGTTATGAACATCCACCAAGTTAGAACTTTGATACAATTTTTTTTTTCAAACTCTATACTTTTTATAGATAAAAACTGTGTCGAACCATTTCAAACACTGTATTATTGACGATAATAATTTTTCATATCTACTCCTTTTTCTATGAACCGATCTACAACAGCATTTATTTTTGCTTTGGGCAAATGTCAACCAGCCTGACCTACTTCATTTCTAACCTTGACCAATAGACTCGTATAAAGATACATATTGAAGATGGAACCATACATCTTATTTTAACTCAAAAGGTCATAGTCCTGTTAAATAGATTAATAATTTTAAAATACTTGGTTCATGCTATGTAGTATTTTTATATATAGATTAATAATTTTAAAATGAACAATCTTTGAAAGAAAAACAAAACAACATATACATACCATTTGAGCTACCCTGCGATATTTTTATTGCCTTTCTGACGGTGATAGTGGCAATTCACGGTTGTAGCTTTCACCGGGTTGGCAGCCACGGTTGAGACTCAACGACGTCGTTTTTGCTTCCTGTAACACCCCAACCGATGGCGGAAACATCGGGATGTCACGTAATGATGATTGTTCAGTAGCTCATGGTGAATAATAGATTCCATTAAATAATTTAAATGAATTGCATACAATAGTTCTAGAATTTGTACATCAAATTGAATAAAACTAAACACATATCTTCAAGCATCAATTCAAATCTTCAAGCAAATAGAACCTGAAACATGTTAAGTTGAAAATGTTTTGGGTCAACAAAAGTTGGTGAGAATTACATAGGTTTTTGATGATTGAATAAAATGTTGTGCAATTCATGTGTCATGTCAATCTAGTCCATATGTGAGAACATACTAGAAATAAATCGAGTGCATAATCAACCCTGATGACTGTTATAAAATGATACATACCATACGCTCATGGTCCAATATGTTATACGATAACAAACACCCACGTAACCTTTGTAGGAGGCACGTATCCGGGTGGGATTGTCAGTCCAATAGATCTATCAATGTATACCGCCGGCTGATCAATGTTAATGATTATGCTAGAATGGTGCTTACTCTAATCATGCTCAAGACATAATGCAACATAGAAAACACATAGACACATTGATGATTGAATTGCAATGATGATGTTGTAACATGTTTCACCCCAAAAATGGTGATAAATAGAAAAGGGGCTATGTAAAACTCACCTTGATAAAATGTTATATCTGTTGAGAAATTTGGATAATTGTGTTGACCAAATGTATCAAGTATCACCCTATAATAAAGTAATAAATATGTCTAAGTCTATCAATCCTAAAAATGTATAAGTTTCTAGGGCTTCGAATTGGGGATAATTGCTCGTTTGATTATTATTAAAAATATTCGTCAATTGAGAGAAATTTAGTAAATAAATAACTAAAAATCTTTTTATAAATGTTAAATCTAGGATGGCCACAAGAATGTGTTTAAAGTATAAAAATAATTTTTACAAAATTATTTTCCTTAAAATAGATTTTTAAAATCTATTTATTACAAATTGCCAAAACTTAACTTTAATATTCAAAAATACTAAAATTAAAGAATTATTAGTTTAAAAATTATATTTCTGTTCTAAATGATCAGAAATAATTTGTGTAAAATTTTGGTGCAAAAATATTAAAAATTGGATTTATTATGATTTAATTATGATTAAAACTAACAAAAATTGATTAAAAATATTAAATAAATGATTTTTCAGAAATAAAAATCATTTCTGAAAAGTTTAATGTTATAAAAACTTAGGATAATTTTTGTGGAAATTAATAAGATCGTTTTGATATTTTTATAGATTTTTATAAATAAAATAGAATAAACTTGATTTAATTATTGTAAATATTAAATCAATTAATTTTAGAAAACTAAAAATTGGAGAAAGTTCTTTTACATCAGACTTGATAAATGTAATTTTTTTTAGAATTTATAAAGAAGTTTTGATATTTAAAAATGAATTTACAAGATTACAATGTATAATATATGTTTTTAGTTTGTTAAAAACATGAAAAAGAGTGGGAAAATAGGCGCCCCAGGCAAGGATCGAACCCGGGTGCTCTCTGTTACGGGCAACAGTCACAACCACTTGGCCTAGGCCTGTGGTTGTGATTTATTTCAGTTTGTTTAAATTAAATGGTTTAACTGTTCTTGGTGTTCTTCCCTAATTATAACTAATTCGAGCCCTAGTTTTTCAATTGCTCAATCCACACAACATTAACCCAATTAACCATAGGGTTAATGTTGTGCATCGACCGAATAATGAAACCCACAAGAAAGATTGAACTTACAAATACGAATTCGTGTATTACGCTTGGTCAACGAAAAAGTCAACTCTGCTTGATTGTTGATTAAAAACGATTGGTTAACAGAAATTGGAGGTGAGAATATGATGTTCGGCGATTAGGGATAGTCTAGGCACGTTCAATTTATAGGGAAAACATCTTGGTGTTCAAAATGGTAATTGTTGACCTTGAATCAATTATGACGCGTTTTTGTTCAAAATGGTATGATTTAGCTTGTAATTGGACGCGTATAGATGATTGACAGGCCGGTAATCACGCATCAATTGGTCAAACGATAATTTATCATGGTTAAATCACATAACAAATTTCAAATTTACGAAAATAATAAAAAAAAAAGGAATTTATATCAGCTGCTGCAGTTAATCGCTGCTAAGGAAGAAGGAAAAAGGGAGGTGAAGGTGTGTATTTATATAAATTAAGTTGGAATACAAACAGATATCAAGGCTAGCTCAGGTGGCTAGCACGCGTGCGTGTGTGTGAGAGGTCCCGAGTTCGAAACCCGGGTGGAGAGACTTATTTTTTTTTAAAACAGCAGAAAGGGAAAGGAGGGAAGGGGGTAAATGGGCCGGACCAAGCTGTTGGGCTGGGTTTTGTTTCCGGTTCTGGGCTTGGGCAGTAATTCTGGGCTCAGGAGCATTTGGGCGATAATGGTTTTAAAACCTCCATCTTAAGTTTGTTTTATATATATATATATGTATATTTTTATTATTATTATTATAAGAGAAAAAAATCTTTATATATATATATATATATATATACACATATTAGTTGTGTGTTAGAAAAAAAATAGAGATTTAGGCATATTTAACAAAAGAAAAAAAAATATACAAGGGCTTTTATACTAAAAATTTGGGGAGAATTTTTGCGATGTTACAGTCTCCCCTACTTTTGAAAACTTCGTCCCGAAGTTATTAATAACACAGGGTTGAGGGTGATTGGGTAGAATTTAGGGCAACTATGGTTTGGGAAGTTTCCAGTTAAGGCATGACATAAATTTATAGGTAACAGAATAAACTGTTTCGAATAATTTGGGTAAGAGTTTTGATATGTGTGAGTTTTAAGGGTTGGATTAGGTTCATCTGAAATAGCAAGGAGAATAAGAATCTTAAGTTTTAGGACTCCTAAAAGAAATGCATGAGTTGATTGACTATAGAAAGACTAAATGAAGTACCAGGTAACTAGAGTTTATAATTGGTTATTTACTGAAAACCTTGATAGAATTTCACACTACCTTAACGTACCTGTAAATTCATGATTACGTTCCGGACCGCAATCACCAATTTACCTTACATTAAAGTTTTGCGTCCTTCTATATCTTCACCGATTGTTGAGCAGGTCCGATAGCCTCCACCAGTAGTGGAGTAGGTTGTAGGGCCTCTCCCGACTGTTGAAAAGGCATAATGACCTCTACCAATCGTTGAGTAGGTTCGATAGCCTCCACCAGCCGTGGAGCAGGTTGTAGGGCCTCTCCCGACTGTTGAAAAGGCATGATGACTTCTATTAAGTGCAGCATTTATTATACACATAGGTTGCAAATTGATAACATGTTTATGCAAGCAAGTATAACAAGCACAGTATATGAATTGTAGTTGTATAGATTTATATAATTAGTTCACATTCAAACAATCATGCACCATGTAACAACTCTTAGACAAATATTTTATTACTTGAATCAAATAGCGCCAATACATAGAATAAAAGCAACCAATAGTCAAATGGTAAGACTTGCGGTTAGGTAGCCGGAGGATCTTGATCTCTGTTTAGTTTAGGGCATCGGTTACGGAAGTGATTTGGGTAATGAATGTTCAATAAGATATGGGTTGAATGAAGGACAATGAGGTAATATAAGGAATGTAATCATTTATTCATTTAATTAAAACGAATAAACGAAAACGTTGACTTATCAAAGATTCTAAATTCTAATAACATATGAAGACATGCTTTAGCCTATAAGTGAACACTCATCCCGAGAATTCCCAGGTAGGCATCCGGGTCCCTCGTCTGATTGGGATATATGCGCAATGCCAGCCTAGACAGAAGACTCAGAATACAGGCGTTCACCCTTCCAGATTGCACGTGTTCGTTATTAAAATATAGAACTTCGACGAGGTCTCAAGGGGGTTCAGGTTAAAACCTGAGGAATTTGTCCTATTAGTCTAAGAGTAGATCCAGTGATGGAGAGTAACTTTCTTGTAGGGATGATAGTAGGGATAAGAAGTAGGAGATAGAGAATAGCAAGCAAAAGAAGCAAGTACTTGTTAAATCCTATGGTTATAGACTAGATTATTTTTCTAATAACCTAATTCCCTATAACCATGGCTCTGATACCAATCTGTAACACCCCAACCGATGGCGGAAACATCGGGATGTCACGTAATGATGATTGTTCAGTAGCTCATGGTGAATAATAGATTCCATTAAATAATTTAAATGAATTGCATACAATAGTTCTAGAATTTGTACATCAAATTGAATAAAACTAAACACATATCTTCAAGCATCAATTCAAATCTTCAAGCAAATAGAACCTGAAACATGTTAAGTTGAAAATGTTTTGGGTCAACAAAAGTTGGTGAGAATTACATAGGTTTTTGATGATTGAATAAAATGTTGTGCAATTCATGTGTCATGTCAATCTAGTCCATATGTGAGAACATACTAGAAATAAATCGAGTGCATAATCAACCCTGATGACTGTTATAAAATGATACATACCATACGCTCATGGTCCAATATGTTATACGATAACAAACACCCACGTAACCTTTGTAGGAGGCACGTATCCGGGTGGGATTGTCAGTCCAATAGATCTATCAATGTATACCGCCGGCTGATCAATGTTAATGATTATGCTAGAATGGTGCTTACTCTAATCATGCTCAAGACATAATGCAACATAGAAAACACATAGACACATTGATGATTGAATTGCAATGATGATGTTGTAACATGTTTCACCCCAAAAATGGTGATAAATAGAAAAGGGGCTATGTAAAACTCACCTTGATAAAATGTTATATCTGTTGAGAAATTTGGATAATTGTGTTGACCAAATGTATCAAGTATCACCCTATAATAAAGTAATAAATATGTCTAAGTCTATCAATCCTAAAAATGTATAAGTTTCTAGGGCTTCGAATTGGGGATAATTGCTCGTTTGATTATTATTAAAAATATTCGTCAATTGAGAGAAATTTAGTAAATAAATAACTAAAAATCTTTTTATAAATGTTAAATCTAGGATGGCCACAAGAATGTGTTTAAAGTATAAAAATAATTTTTACAAAATTATTTTCCTTAAAATAGATTTTTAAAATCTATTTATTACAAATTGCCAAAACTTAACTTTAATATTCAAAAATACTAAAATTAAAGAATTATTAGTTTAAAAATTATATTTCTGTTCTAAATGATCAGAAATAATTTGTGTAAAATTTTGGTGCAAAAATATTAAAAATTGGATTTATTATGATTTAATTATGATTAAAACTAACAAAAATTGATTAAAAATATTAAATAAATGATTTTTCAGAAATAAAAATCATTTCTGAAAAGTTTAATGTTATAAAAACTTAGGATAATTTTTGTGGAAATTAATAAGATCGTTTTGATATTTTTATAGATTTTTATAAATAAAATAGAATAAACTTGATTTAATTATTGTAAATATTAAATCAATTAATTTTAGAAAACTAAAAATTGGAGAAAGTTCTTTTACATCAGACTTGATAAATGTAATTTTTTTTAGAATTTATAAAGAAGTTTTGATATTTAAAAATGAATTTACAAGATTACAATGTATAATATATGTTTTTAGTTTGTTAAAAACATGAAAAAGAGTGGGAAAATAGGCGCCCCAGGCAAGGATCGAACCCGGGTGCTCTCTGTTACGGGCAACAGTCACAACCACTTGGCCTAGGCCTGTGGTTGTGATTTATTTCAGTTTGTTTAAATTAAATGGTTTAACTGTTCTTGGTGTTCTTCCCCAATTATAACTAATTCGAGCCCTAGTTTTTCAATTGCTCAATCCACACAACATTAACCCAATTAACCATAGGGTTAATGTTGTGCATCGACCGAATAATGAAACCCACAAGAAAGATTGAACTTACAAATACGAATTCGTGTATTACGCTTGGTCAACGAAAAAGTCAACTCTGCTTGATTGTTGATTAAAAACGATTGGTTAACAGAAATTGGAGGTGAGAATATGATGTTCGGCGATTAGGGATAGTCTAGGCACGTTCAATTTATAGGGAAAACATCTTGGTGTTCAAAATGGTAATTGTTGACCTTGAATCAATTATGACGCGTTTTTGTTCAAAATGGTATGATTTAGCTTGTAATTGGACGCGTATAGATGATTGACAGGCCGGTAATCACGCATCAATTGGTCAAACGATAATTTATCATGGTTAAATCACATAACAAATTTCAAATTTACGAAAATAATAAAAAAAAAGGAATTTATATCAGCTGCTGCAGTTAATCGCTGCTAAGGAAGAAGGAAAAAGGGAGGTGAAGGTGTGTATTTATATAAATTAAGTTGGAATACAAACAGATATCAAGGCTAGCTCAGGTGGCTAGCACGCGTGCGTGTGTGTGAGAGGTCCCGAGTTCGAAACCCGGGTGGAGAGACTTATTTTTTTTTAAAACAGCAGAAAGGGAAAGGAGGGAAGGGGGTAAATGGGCCGGACCAAGCTGTTGGGCTGGGTTTTGTTTCCGGTTCTGGGCTTGGGCAGTAATTCTGGGCTCAGGAGCATTTGGGCGATAATGGTTTTAAAACCTCCATCTTAAGTTTGTTTTATATATATATATGTATATTTTTATTATTATTATTATAAGAGAAAAAAATCTTTATATATATATATATATATACACATATTAGTTGTGTGTTAGAAAAAAAATAGAGATTTAGGCATATTTAACAAAAGAAAAAAAAATATACAAGGGCTTTTATACTAAAAATTTGGGGAGAATTTTTGCGATGTTACACTTCCTACGTCGGTATTTGTTTCCATGGTGGCGCCACTGTCGTCGGAGGTTGTGCCCCGTCACCGAAGCCGTGCCATCCTCTGCATCCAAACCTCACCGCCATCATTGTCGGTTGTTTTGTGGGGTTCAATTCTGGACACACTTTTGAACGTTTTATTGTTGTCAAAATTCTTTAAAAATAGTGCGGTTTTACTACATTTTATCGCTGCCAAAAGTGTAGTCTTTCATGCATTATTGTTGTCAAACAAATCGCAAGTTCACATTACAAATTATGAAGCAGGTAAAGATATGTACTGAAGTTTACTTTCTTTAACCACTGCAGCTCATTGTCATCATTCGCCGCTGCAACACCGCCTACCATTGTTCACTTTTATAAGCTGCTGATATGAGCTGCCAATAATTGAAGTTTTAGAACACAATTATTGTTCAATAATTGTGTGATATATATATATATATATATATTCTTTTGAGTGATAACAACAGTTACTATAATAGTTCCACTATTATATTTTAAGAATCATCAACTATTATAAAAGTTTTGCTACAAATAACCCTACATACATTCTGGATTATTGTACTAAATAAATTGTTACAATTGTTCTGTTTCCATACATCCAATAGTTATGAAAATGTAGCTAGCCATAACTCATAATGGCCCAAATAAGTGACAACATAATCTCAAATCTTGACACCAGTTATGTACGGATATTTCAAATTGAAAACACCAGTTAACTAAAACAATCTATGTCCAAGCGAAACCAAACTGGAAAAAATAAATTGTCGGCTGAAAGAATTGTCAATTGAAATGAAATCCTTAAATCATCTCTACTTTAAACCAAACAGAAAAAAAAAAACAAATTGTCGGTTGAAAGATTTGTGAAGTGAAACCGAAAATACTATGACGAAGCCTCCGATGGAGACACCTGGACGAAACAGATGCAAGCGTCTGGAGAAGAGGACGATTGGAAAACTAAATAGAAAGCAAATTAGGATTGTAGAGCCATTAAGATCATATGATGAAATCGATATATATATATTCACACACACACACACACACATTCATACGGATTGTAGAACCATTATTACAAACCCTAACTTTTGAAGATCCGTCAAATATCAATATCTACATCACATATATATTATTGAACGAAAGATATTGCAGAGAAGATCAAGTAGTACCTTCGAAAGATATTGTAGAGAAGATCAAATACCTTGGAAAGATATTGGAGAGAAGATAGGTTTTTTGAGAGACAAAGAAAGAGATGCGTAGAGAGGAAAAAGAATGAGATGCATTATATATGTCGGGTCAATAGAAGGTTAAACGGGTCAATCTTGGAGCCCGTCTGTTTTATTAGACATTGTAGGCTTGACATGTGGACAATAGAAGTGAGGAGCTCTAGTATGGGGACAAGTGTCCCCCTAGCTACTCCTTTATTAGAAGAAGGAGATGCTTGTGTCTGAGGTTCAAGTCTTAGAATTTAACGTTCAAGATGTCGAGATAACATTCTTTCCAATGCCTATCCGTTTATGCTTGGTATGTAATATTTATAATCCTATCCGAACTTTATGTCTCAATTGTCCGGGGTTTACCACTCAATCCAATGCTTTAGGTTACGCTAGCGACTAAAGGATGAATGTTGATTCCTAACCTTATATCCTAAATCCATGTCCAATTGTCTAATCCAAATGTCCAAGTTAAGGTTGATACAATAATCCATCCAAGCTATTAGTTTAATGTCCAATTCCAAACATCAAGCTCAAGGTATACTCTAAAGTCCGTCTAACTCATAGTTTCGGTCCATACGAGCTCGTCAAGTTCCACACGCGATATTTTACAAATATATATATATATATATATATAATAATTAATATAGCTATCGGTCTAGTGGGTTTGGTTATACCTCGCATATAGTCCTAGTTCTTGTTGACCAAGCTGACGCGGTTGACCAACATTGACCAGTTGTCTAACTCTGTTGACCAAGGTTTGACTTCTGGTTGACCGAGAATCAAAATACCCAGCAACATCTCCACCTCCATGAACCGCCCCATCCACCATCAACAACCACCACTGTTCAACCACCATCATCACTACCGTCACCTACCCACAACTCCCACCACTGTCACCATCGGCTTCCAACAACCGAACCAGACCATAATCCAACCATAACCTGACCTCTCTTGTTATTTAATCAACATCCCACCACATATTATTAACTAAGAGAAGGGCACGAGGTGGGTTTTTACCTTCGGGTCAGATCTGACCCATCAACCGTGGTCACCACCGTCGTCTTCATCCTCTCCGTCCGCCTCTCTTTCCTCTGCAGCTTCTTCCTCTCTCTTCTCTCGTACTCTGCGTCTCTCTCTCTATCGTTCTTCTTCTCTTTCTCTCTCTCTCTCTCTCTCTCTCTAGGGTTCTTATAGGGTAAAGTGGGTAGTGAGTAGTGGGTTGTGTTGTTTGGGTGCCGGCTTGTAACGCCCCGAAAACCCACTTCATTTAAAGACGTTGATAGGCGGGATTAATAAAAATGATATTGAGTCAAGAGGGTATAAGTTGGAGGGTGGAAATTGTCATATACCCCAAAGTCTATATTATAATTATTAAATAAGATGCAAACACCAAAAACACAAACCAAGTGTGTGTTTTGGTCGACACCAGGAGAAGAAAGAAAAGGGGTTTCAACCCCAACCCAACTACCAAGCTCAATCTAGTGATAAATCAAGGGGAAATCGTTGCATGAGCCAGAAATGGACCATTTAAGGTCAATCAAACACAAAGGTACCTTCTATTTGGTAGATTTTGATGTTAAGGTTAATTTTGGAGTTGATGAAACCTAGGGTGTGTGTAAAAACGTGAATCAAGGAAGAATGGTGGTGTCTAGATGTTGATAGACATTAGAGGAACCATAATTCATGATACTACATAAGGCTATGCTTGATTCTTGTGCTATTTAGATTGTTTTACACTTATGATGGAAGTGGGTATTGATCTTGGTGTAATCCAAGACCATTCTTAGTTAATTGTTGAGTGCATTGAAAAGAAAGTGATGATTTGCTATGTTGATAACTATTGAATGAATGGTATGTAATGTAGGGAAGAAATATGATGATTTATGTTATGAGCTACGAAAGTATGCATGAAATGATTGTACATTGTGTTTTAAATGTTGTATGCACACCAAGTGTTTGATGAAATGCCTAGATTAGTCTAACTTGTGAAATTGTAGGCAAGATTGGACAAGTATGAAAGTAGTATGATAATAAATATAATTGAAAGTGGGTTAGCATGAGAATTGTGTTTTAGGGAGTATTTATGTTGGGATTTAGTGTTATGAGATATTCTTGGGCTATGTTGCTAGTTGGAGATTATGAAGGCCCTAGTATGTAAGTGAGGAAATGTATGAACGTATATGACAACCGTTGAGATCATGTGGTGGTATGTGTTCCGTAATATATGAGAATATTGTTATGGTGAAGTTCATATGGTCTAGTACACTAATATGGATATATGTTTCTAACTAGAAAGTTTGAATGGTTGAAAGTTGACTTTCCGCCAAGTCAATAATGTAGAATAACATGGTTAGGCTCCCAAACTTGATTGTGTAATTAGAAACACTATGTGACGCATAACATGTTAAAAACTATGAGACATATATATATATATATATATGATAATAAGTGGTATTACATGATGTGAGAATAAATGTGGTTGTGAATATACGTTTTAGGTATGATAGAAATTGACTAATGAAAGTCAATGTGATATTTGGTTGAGAATGGTTGTTAGTGTGATATGATCATGTATGCTAACAATGATGTGAACATGATGATATGAAAGGATAGGAAGGGTGGACTCAACCATGGGAATCTAATGGGTCAAGAGGAGGCAAGTAAACGAGCATGAACTTGGAGGAATTAAGGTAAGTGACTTCCGAACTTAACTCGCATCTATGATATTGATTTATGTTCATAGAGAATGGGAATGATGTAGTAGTAGTAGTAGTATATGCGTATGAAAACCACCCTCGTGAAGTGTGGGCGTCAAATTGGTAGTTATTTGCAAAACTATGTCCAATACGCGCTAAAGCGCCTAAGAATGACCAATAGTAATGTAATATTGAAAATGATGGAAAACTAAGTCCATGAGGGCTTAGAGATTTCCAAATAAGTTAGTCGGTTAAAAACAATGGAATTAAACCAAGTAGTGTCACCCACGGGTGACTAGTTTGTAAAATAAGCCAAGGAGGATGTTTTGGGAATTCCAAGGAATTACCAAAGGATAAACCTATAAACTGGGTCATAATTAAATAATTGGACAATGATTTTTAGTTTAACAAAAGTTAGATGGGTTAACAAAATGATGGTTATGCCCTTTGGATGATCAAATAAGGTTTTGGTATAACTAAGACCTTAACGGGTCGATTTGGGTGAGAATCAGATGGATTGTAGTTAAACCGAAAGGGGTTATAAACCACCATAAATGGACATCTTTAAAGCATGAGTAAATGGTGTTAAACAAGTCCCCAAGTGCCCTTTAGGAATGGCCTTGAATAGGAGTTTAAAGGCGTTCAAAGATTGGGGGAAAGCGGGCAAGGAAATGAAGAAAATAAGCCAAAGTTGCAGAGGCTATCGTACCTTACGGTGGCCAGAGTAAGGTACGGTGGACATCTACCGTACCTTACGGTGGCCAGAGTAAGGTACGGTGGACATCAGAAAGCTTACGATGGATCTCTACTGCCCTACGGTGGAAGCTGAAACAAGGGCTACCATAACTTACGGTGGCCAGAGTAAGTTACGGTGGACCCCTGAATATTTTGTTTTGTTTCTTCTTTCTAAAATGGTTTATCTTGTGTCATTATGTGGGAATGTAAGGATTCTTATGGTTACTCTAAACTCCATGATTGATCTTAGTAAGACGGTTTAAGATTAAAGGATGGTGGGACATTGAAATGAAATCGTGGAGGTCGTGTTTATTTATGTATTGTTAATGTTATTAACCGTATTGTTATGTGAATTACAACAAAGGCACAGGGTAGATGAGGATGAATGCATGGAATTTCAAGGCTAGAATCCAAAGATCGGATTCAAGCTCGTATCTTGTATTAGTCCAAGTTTGCGGAGACAAATCAAAGAGATTATCTAGCTTCCTTGGGATGCTATTACTATGTTGTAGAAATACTGACTATAGTCACTTACTGAACTAATGATAGGGTTATGTGGTGATTGTAGGTTGTATTGTCTACCTGTTAAAGCAAGGAAAGGATGGCGATCGAACGAGGAGGCGGATTGTACGTGGTCACGGTCACTTAATCAAATAAAGATGAGTTTTGTTGAAGGCAATAAGAAATAATAGAAGATGTAACACTTAAAATACTTAGTAGATTTGATTTCTAATCATTCAAGGTTGTTATCAAAGAAATGAATTTTTCGGTTGGTATTTCCGCTGCGTACTTTCGGTTAATTTGGTTCAGGGTGTTACACGGCTGCCGGACTCCGCCGTGGCTCCGCCATCAGCGGCGGCAGGAGCCCCTCCGGCTCCTCCTCTTCTCTCTCTCTCTCTCTCTCTCTCTCTCTCTTCTTCTGGGTCCTCTGCGTGTGTGTGTGTAGGTGAGAGGTGAGGGGTGTGGTTGTGGGGCTGCTCGGCCGGAGCTCCGCCATCTGCGGCGGCGGGAGCTCCTAGCTCCTCTTTCTCTCTCCTGCTCACTCTTTCTAAAAGTGTGTTTTGTGTTGTACAGATATATGTGTGTGTGGTGTGAGTTTATGTTTAGGTTTTTATAAAAGAATTGTATATGTGTTGTGTTATAAAGATGCCATGGGGCACATGGTACTCATGCCATGTGTCCCATGGTGACTAAGCATCACCACCGGGATCGGGTTCGGGTTCGTTTCACGTATTAGTTCGGTCTCGTAACTTGTATTCTATAATGTTGTATATATTAAATGGTTCGATTTTTAGTTTCGCACCTAACCGGCTCGCTCATTATTGGTTTTGGTTCACTTTTATTACATGATAACAATATTATTACTCGAAAAATTTTGGGGGTCGGTACCGGGTTGTTACATTATCCAAACATGCCTTATATTCATTCATGGTCTAATCACTCGCTACTCAAAACCCTCTCCCGTAATGTAATCAGTGGCCTCACTCAACTACGAAGAAGCAAAATTATCCACAAAGTGAGATCTATTGATGTAACTAATTGCAAATCATCAATAAACGTATATATGTTTTGGTAGTGGATTATTTTAATAATAATCAATTTAAGCTTTTTTTTCCATTTCACTGATCAAAATAAAATAAGCTTAAAAAGGAAGAAACAATGTGCGATTAACTGTTCTAAATAGATGGAAGGATCTGGCAATCAACACTGAAAAAGGTTTTGGATCATTAATTAAACCTACTATTTTTAGAAAGGTTTTGGATCATTAATTAAACCTACTTTTTTTTTAGAATTTTAGTTTCTAGGGTTTGAAATTTAGTGTAGCAATTAAGGTGTAGGGGTTATTGATAATCTGATGGTTGTTCATTCTTTTGCTTCGATTTTTAAAAGAAACATATTGTAGGTTTCATCAACTATCGGTTTGTAATTTCACGATTTTAAATTGAATTTTGTAAGTATAAACTAGTGGTTTCACAGAAAGATAGTTGCAAAAAAATATGCACATTAGTTTGGACAAGCAGCAGCATATGCATTTATCTAATTTAGCACAAGAGATCATTGTATAAATCAGCACATCAATAGCTTTTACTTTGTATTAATATGTTATGATGATGAACAATAAATAAAACTATGTGATAAATCTATATCTATATCTATACTATATTATAATGCATGAGTGAGGGGTAGTTTAAGATACCCAAAAGTTAAGAACTTATTTTTTTATTAATAACCCTAAAATGAGGATAAAATAGTCATTCATACATTATTTACATTTTAATACTCTATCTTAATTACACTTTAATCTTTTAAACTTTTCTTAACTTTTGTTTATCTAAATTATAGTTAAAACTTTTTTTTTCTTGTTTTAAGCAAACCACCACCCATGATTTTTAAATAGTGATATTTTTTTAAAATGTTTATACTTTTATAAAAAAGAAATTACATCATAATAATGATATTATCTTTAATTTGAGTATAGTATTGCTATTTTTTATTTAAAAAATCTTTATGTGCTACGTGATTAACGATATATAGGAGTGGGCAATAACTAAACTGTTTAAGGAAGCCAAACCAAAAAACTGACAAAACTGAACCAAGATCTATTGAAAACCGAAAACATCCGATTTAATTTAAAATTGGTTATCGTTTTCTTTTTGTACCCTTAGTTAACCCAAATTAGTTAAACTGAAACTGACCCATTAATATATATTCATAATATTATGCCCGCACGATATGGTAGGAAACACAGACACTTCTAATGGTTCATGGTTGGGTTAGGTTCAGTTCGGTTATAAGCCTCAACCGAAACAAAAATCGACATTATCGGCTTATCAATCTTGTTAACCAACAGATTAATTGGTTCAGTGTATTTGGTTAGATTGTCGTCTTAGTTAATTTTGGTTAATAACCAAAACCAAACTTTGATTAAAATTTTGATTACACCACATGAAATGAAGGTATAAATACATGTAATGGATGTATAAAGGATATACATGTATGAATGGTTTAGTTTTGGTTTATTAATTTTGGTTAACTTAGGGTACAAAAAACCGATATTAGGTTAACTCGATTGTGGTTAATTTTATGTTCGGTTTTGTATGTTTTTGTTCGATTTCGGTTGAGTTTCAATTATTGTTCACCTCTAGATATTGTTAATCACGTAAAAAATTAAATTTTTAATTAAAAGTATATAGCAAATTATACTCTAATATGGTTTGAATATGAGTCGATAGGTTTATGAATTGTAGTGGCGGTATAAATAGAGAGGGTTTTGAAATTTTTAGCTTTTATGCCTAGGCCTATAAACGAACCGAATGATCATTTAATTTTAACCGAACATGAACACATAATCAAACAAATTTTTGTGTTCATGTTCGTTCATTAAGAAATTTGTCATGTTCTTGTTCGTTTATATTCGTTCGTTTAAACCTAAACGAACAGTTCACTAACGAACATAAACGGACGTCCACGAACGTAATAAATGTGAATGATTTTGTATTAATGTAAAACCTAATTACTAATTGGTTATATATTTATACAAGTAGCTAAAGCCTAATTTATGTTTGTATTTATGTAAATATAACTACGTATGTAATTAATAAACTTAAACAAACATATATAAACGAACATTCACGAACATAAATGAACAAACTCAACGTTTGTTCATGTTCGTTCATTTAACTAAACGAACAAATTTTTTTGTTCGTGATTGTTCGTTTAATAAACGAACTTTCCGCCGAACAAGTTCACGAATAGCTCATGAACATTCGGTTCGTTTACAGGGCTATTTTTACCTTTATCATGTATTTGTACCTCTATTTCATGTACTTCTAGGCAAAAAAAAAATTAGCCAACGTTTGTTTTTGTTATTCATCAAAATTAAATAAACCGGACCAAAATCGATAATCTAACAATACTAACCGAACCAAGGAACCAATTGTTTAATAAGATTGATTAGTTGTTGACTTTTGATTTTAGTTTCGATTGAAGCTAATAATCGAACTTAACAGAACAATATACACCCTTAGAAGTGTTTTTGTTTCCCGCTGCATCGCACGGGCACTCTACTAGTAGTGTTAACATAAACGCACAGTTATAAAAAAAATAAAATAAAAAAATTTACGAGGTTACCCAAAGTAGAATATTTATTTATAATATATAATGGAAAAAACCACACAACAGTTTTTTAAGTCAGCACATGCGTTATTGAAATCAGCACACAAAAGGTTTTCCTGCGACACTCTCACTTGAAAACCCTATTTTTTTTAATTTTTTTTTTGATCGGATTGTTTGTTAGGCACAGATGAAGCTTCGATCTCGATCGTCCGATCCTCCTAACAAAGGTTAGGTTATTAATTCCTTGACAATGTCTTGTTAAATTCTCCCTTTTCCCTAAATACTTATAATTTCCCCTTCTGTGTTGACAATTTGCTTTTTGTTTTTCTGATGGTGTGAAATTAGGTAAGAACATTGTGGATGGTGATGATGATAGCTTCTCTTCAGATTCTGATTTCATCGAATCTATTCTTCAAGGTACCTCTTCATTTTAGTTTACTCACTGTTTTTATTACACGCTACTCATCTATCTTTAGCTTATCTACTTTTACCTTATCATTTGATGTTATCTTGTCCGCATCAAGGCGCAGTCTGTTTCTTTTTCGACTAGCGCCTAGAATAAAACCAAAAAAGGCGCTAAAAAGCGCATATTCTTTTGGGCTTTCTGGCCTAAGGCTCGTGCCTCATGTACCTTGGGTGTTTTTATGCAGCAATCTTGTGTTTTTTCGGCAATTTATAGCTATATTTTAAAAGCAAGGAAGGCTATGAAAAGTTTGTAGCTAAGCTTGTTTATGAGTGTTTTTAAAATTTGGAAATGATGAATTATATATCTGATGTGCTTCTATGGTTGTGAGTATAGGTATTGACAACGACGAAGAAGTGGAGCTCATTGATGTATCAGATTCTGAGGTTGACGAGCCAAAGAGAAGGAAAACCGGTTCATGGAGGGGAAGGAGAAAAGTTCAGCAAAGGGATGAGGAATTGGCAGTTGAAGTCGATCTTGATAAACAAAGAGTGAAGACAAAAACAAAGAAGAAAGGAAAGAAGACAAACCTAATTTTAATGTGGGAAGTTTGGGAAGAAGAGAACGAGAAATGGCTTGACCAGCATATGACAGCGGATGTCGATTTGGATAATTTGAATGAGATAGTGGCAGAAACCGTTGATCCATCTCCGGATTTGATTATGCCACTTTTAAGGTACCAAAAAGAATGGTTAGCCTGGGGATTGAAGCAGGAAGAGTCTGCTTCAAGAGGTGGTATTCTTGCAGATGAAATGGGAATGGGGAAAACCGTGCAAGCTATTGCCCTTGTGCTCGCTAAACGGGCACTTTGCCGGGAACTTGGTGACCCTGCTGAGCTATCAACTGCTTCTTCTACAGGGTTACCTTGTGTCAAAACTACTCTTGTGATATGTCCATTAATTGCAGTCATGCAATGGGTTAATGAGATTGATCGGTTCACTACAAAAGGAAGCAATAAGGTACTGGTTTATCATGGGCCGAACAGAGGGAAATCACTTATTGAATTCTCGGAGTACGATTTTATCATAACTACTTACTCTATTGTGGAGGCTGAATATCGGAAAAATGTTATGCCACCGAAAGATAGGTGTCAGTGGTGTGGGAAACTGTTTTACGCAAAGAAATTGAAGATTCATCTTAAATATTTTTGTGGTCCTGATGCTGTTAAAACTGCAAAACAATCAAAGCAGAGCAAAAAGAAGGGAAAACTTGGGGATAACTTGTCTCTTTCAAAGGAAGATCTATCTGATGATGATAGGAAGTCAAGTCAAAAAAACGCAAAGGGTAAGAGGAAGAAAGAGAACATAGAGATAGGTGGTTTTCCAGATATTTCCTCAGGTTCCGGATATAAATCGTCTGTGAAATCGTTTTTGCACTCTGTAAAATGGGATCGCATAATTTTGGATGAGGTATGCTTTCTTAAAGGTCTATTTTTGATGCTTAGTATCATTGTTTGATTTCAGCGTGCTAGTGTTTATGAAGCTCCATGGGTCTTTCGCCTGCTACTCGTCATATCTGTATTTTTAATATGTATCCTGTCTGCTTAGAAGAGAGAGAGTTATACTTGTCAGTTATTGTTCTGTTTCATATGCAGGCTCATTATATAAAAGATAGGCGTTGTAATACCACAAGAGCTGTTTTTGCTTTAGAATCTTCTTATAAATGGGCTTTAAGTGGCACTCCCCTTCAAAATCGTGTCGGGGAACTCTACTCACTTGTAAGTTTTGTCTCGTACAAGTTAAAGTTTAAGCTTAAGATTTTGTTCATTTCTGACTTATAAATATTGTTTTTTATTTTTTAGGTTCGCTTTTTACAAATAACTCCGTATTCTTATTACATGTGTAAAGACTGCGATTGTAAAGTGCTTGATTATAGGTGAATTTGTTGTTTTTTTCCTAGCATATCTATGGTTTATGCATGTTGTTCATGACATAATGCAATATTAGTAAGTACTTCCTTGATCTTTTAATTTTGGTGGTTTGCAGTTCAAATTCATCATGTCCAGGGTGCCCTCACAAATCAGTGAGACACTTTTGTTGGTGGAACAAAGTGAGTTACGCTTTGACTGTGACTCTGTGAGATTACTGATTGCTTTCAAGTCTGGGGTTTAATTTGTTTTTTGTTCAAAACAGTATATTGCTAATCCCATTGCAAATAGAGGGCGTAGTGATGATGGTATAAGAGCTATGATTCTGCTAAAAGATAAGGTTTTGAAGAGCATATTGCTAAGGCGTACGAAGAAGGGCCGAGCTGCAGATCTTGCACTTCCCCCCAGAATAGTACGTTTCTATGTCCTATTGGCTGATTTAGAAAAATTAACAATAATGTTATGCTTTCAATAACAATAATATTTTGGATGCTATTCACAGATTTCTCTGAGGCGCGACTACCTTGATATCACGGAGCAGGATTATTACACTTCACTCTATACTGAAAGTCAAGCGCAATTTAATACGTAAATTCTCTTTATGTGTTATTGTATTTTCTGTTATATAATAAATTTCACTTGCGACTACTGAATTTCAATCTTTCACCAGTATTGGCATGATTATCTTGGACATACTACTTTTTTTAGTCTTTATACTACAGCTTCTTATTACTATCTTCAAGTGCCTTACGCGAGGCAGTGAGTAATACACTTTCAAATGATAAAAATTATAATTTTTGGAAATTTCAGTACATTAATGTTGGAAGAGTGAAGATTATTTTTGCTTAGTGCTTGACGCCCAAATAATCTTCTGATGCTGTTGTCTATGCAGATATGTTGAGGAAGGAACACTGATGAACAATTATGCTCATATCTTCGACCTCCTAACACGCCTGCGACAGGTTATTAGTTATCTTCTACACTTTTTGAAATGTCGATTTGCAGCATACGTTTGAGGCCATGCAACTGAATTGAGTGAGTCTTTAGTTCATTTGTTTTTCTAACCCTGTTTTCACTGCAGGCTGTCGATCACCCTTATCTTGTGGTCTACTCCAAATCTGCTGTTGCAAGGAGAAGTGAGACTAAATCGACCGATGAACAATTTTGTGGTTTATGTCATGATGTAGCAGAAGACCCTGTGGTACTCTAATAGATTCACTATATAAAATCCTTTTAAGACAATTTGGAAATGAATTGTAACTAAATTATGTAAAAGCTTTACATTCGTATTTTAACTTCCAGGTTACATCATGTGAGCATCTGTTCTGTAAGTCGTGCCTGATTGAATTTTCCGCTAGCTACGGTCAACCTGCATGCCCATCATGTTCAAAACCATTAACAGTGGATTTCAGTGCAAACAATCATGATCAAGAAGCTCAGAAGCCTAAATCTAGTTTTAAAGGATTTAAATCAACTAGCATTATAAACAGAATCCGTCTTGAAAATTTCCAGACAAGCACAAAAATTGATGCTCTGGTATTTTACCATTTTTTATTTATTTTTACTTAAAAGTGCCATTTTATTAGCGTAACAGGAAATTGGTTGAACGTACCGACAGTTGATGCATCAAACCTCCAGAGCTATTTTGTTAAAATTAGGTTTTTATTGAGATAACAAATTGTTTTGTTATCATATTTGGCTCGCTAAATAATTATCAAAAAATAGTAATTATCAAATTGTTTTTATTGAAATACTTACGTTACCTCACTTACCTTACCTATACAATATTACTAGTTTAGATCCGTTATTAAGTTGTCTAATTTCAGTACGCATTGACGTAACGTGATTCAATAATTTTCAGAAGGAAGAAATCAGATTCATGGTTGAAAGGGATGGTTCTGCTAAAGGAATTGTATTCAGTCAGTTCACATCGTTTTTGGATCTGATACACTATTCTTTGCAGAAGGTAAAATTGTTTTATTGCTTGCTTTCATTTGTTTATTTATCTACGGTTAATTTAATTTAATTTTTTTTTTTGAATAGCAATGACATAGTTTAAGTTTACTAATTTGCAAATATTACTATCATATCTGAAAACCGAAATAACTGTAAGTATTTCTAACAACGCGGAAGTTGAATTTTGCAGTGTGGTGTGAAATGTGTTCAGTTAGATGGATCTATGACCATGGCTGCTAGAGAAGCTGCAATCACCAGATTTACAGATGACAGAGAATGCAAAGTCTTTTTAATGAGCTTAAAAGCTGGAGGCGTTGCTTTAAATCTTACGGTCGCGTCGCATGTAAGAACTTAAAATCACCAGCTTACATTTTCTCCAATAGTCGCTAATTTTTTAACACTTAGGTATTCTTAATGGACCCGTGGTGGAATCCTGCGGTGGAGCAACAAGCGCAAGATAGAATCCACCGAATAGGTCAATACAAACCAATAAGGTTGGTTCTCTTCTTCTTTGATTCTATTTCTTGTGTCCAAACCATTCATTAGCATTGTCCATTGTTGACGACATTACAACTAGGTGTTGGTTTAGGTCGCTTTTGGGTACAAAGCGGCTTTTGGGTACAAAGCGAACCAAAACTGATATTTCAGATTATTTGGTTTCCGGTTTAACTTATGGATCGTTGGTTTTCAGTTTTACATGTGGGCTTGAAATGTTTGGGCCTGAATAAATTGGCTAAAAATAAATTTGAGCAAACAACTTTTGTCCCAAATATTTTTCCAAAACCAAAACCAAAACCGAAACGTAATTTTTGGTTTTCAAAAAAACTAAAAGACCAAACCTTAAGTTATAGCTTTAGGTCAGTTGTTTTTGTCGGTATTTTCAGTTTCTTTGCTCACTTTTAATTACGATGGGTGGTGTGACTTTGTAGGGTTGTGAGGTTTGTAATCGAAAACACAATTGAGGAGAGAATTCTGAATTTGCAAGAGAAGAAGAAATTGGTGTTCGAGGGGTAAATTTGAACTTTTTACAAAGATAGTAGATGCAGTTTGATATATATATATATATATAGGGTCAGGATCATGTACAAAGTACATTTTTTGTGAGAAGTGTGAGAAGTAATAAAAATTGATACTTAGGCATCATTTTTTGAACTTAGTCGTGATGTTTTGGATTGTTTTGCCTATAAAAACACCAAACATAACAATTAAAAACCGAAAACAATGTATTTTAGGCTTAAAAATTAAAACACCATGCTAAGAACATTAGCAGTGTGTTTTAAGTGTTAGGTAGTGTGTTTTAGCTGTTTTTTAAATTTAATGACTATAATACATTGTATTGTGTTTTAGATTGTTGTGTTTGGTGTTTTTCAAGTTAAAACAACCTAAACCATCATTCCTAAATCCAAAACATGATGTCTACATGTCAATTCTTAGTCCTTCTCACACTTCTCACGAAAAATGTACTTTGTACATGATCCTAAACCTATATATATATATATATTTAGCGTTGGTGTTTGATTACGCTGCAGGACCGTTGGCGGGTGCAATGAAGCTCTGGGAAGGCTAACTGAGGCTGATATGAGGTTTCTTTTTGCCACATAGACAATAAAACAAGTTGACACAGCCTAGTATAATGTTAAAAAGACTTTTTCTTAACTGCATCAGTAATGACGGTTAATGTTTGCATTTACTAGATTAATATGGATTATAAGGTAATTAATTGAATGAATCGAATTTCCCGTTACCCTATTTAGTGAAATCAGTTGATTCGGGTTAGTTAGATTCAGAATTAACTGATCTGAGTTTGAGTTTGAATTTCAATTTCTGTGCAAATTCAGGTTATTCAGTTGTAATTAGTTTTTTTTGAAGGGCAACTTTCATTAAAACAAACACGGAATTCTCCAAGAAGGAGAAAACCCGCAAAAACCAAACACCTTACATCACAATAAAATCAAAAGAACGCCAATCCTTCCAACCCACAGTATTATATTTGCCCCTACTATTAAACCATAAGAAACTAAGAGTCTTGATATCCGACACAACTTGAGTAACCGAAGCCAGGATATCCTTAAATATTTTCTCGTTTCTCGTCTTCCAAATGCTCCAACACGCAATAATCATAATCCCGAGGATAATATCCTTTTTATGCTTTGAACCTCTCATGTTGTCGACCAACCCTTTTACATCTTGAACATCGAATATCATAATCGGAGGAATTTTACACCAACGGGCGATCCCATCCCAAACTCTGTCAGCAAAATAACACGCCGTGAAGATATGCTCGCTCGTCTCCTCTGCATCTTCACACAGCACGCACACATTGTTGTCTACTCCAATATTTCTTCTCGATAACGCTACTTTGGTAGGAAGACGATCTAAAGCGGCCCGCCACATGAACAAGTTGTACTTTTGCGGTATCCATTTGCACCCAAAAAACACAGCAGTATCCGGCTGAACTTCCGAGCCCAGCAGCCTTTTAACCTCCTGAACTGCAACCTGCTGCATAGGAACTTCATTCCAGAACCAAGAATCACTTGTATTAGAGAGCGTCGTTCCATAAATCATCCTCGAACAAAGAATCAACTGCTGCGATTCCTGCACTGAAGTGGGATATGTCTTCCAGTCCCACGTGAAACTTCCAGCAAAAGAGTTTTGCCCCAAACGCTCAGATATCACCGCCCATTTATTCTTCTCTAATCGGAACAAATCTGGAAATAAGAACCTTAGCGGAATGCGATCCACCCACGGGTCAATCCAAAACTTAATGTCCGCCCCATTCCCCACTTTACCTTGAATCAAACTGCTGAAAACAGACCCGTTAATCATTAAACGATGACTGTTCTTGACTATCATGGCCCAAGCACCCCTCACCTTTGCATCTACCGGGACAGATTGATACCGACGTTTTGAACCATGAATAGCATCCACAACACGCTGCCACATAGCATTGGGGTCTTTTCTATATCTCCAAATCCATTTGAGAAGAAGCGTGTTATTCGAATGGTCTAATTTTGTTAAACCAAGACCACCGTTTTTCTTTGATCTAGTCACCACCTCCCAACCGACCCAATGAATTTTATTAACGTCCATATTTCCACCCCATAAAATTTTTTTTTTATCAAAACTTCAAGGTTCCTTTTCACCGTTATCGGGGCTTTGTATAAGGAAAAGTAATACGTCGGGAGACTTTCCAACACCAACTTAATTAGCGTAACTCTCCCGGCCATAGATAAAACTTTAGACTTCCACTTCGACAATCTCTTTTTAAAAACTTCAATCACCGGATTCCATCTAGCAATCCGATTCATATTCGCTCCCATTTGTATGCCAAGATACTTAAACGGAATCGACCCCGTCGCACAACCTAAAGCCTCGGCTTTATTTTTCAATTCATCTCCATCCTTACCAACACAGCATGGATTTTGTAAGGTTAATTTTCAAACCGGAACATAAATGAAAAATCCTCAAAATTCTTTTAAGAATTTTGAATTTTTTTCCTGACCATTCACCCATAATCATGGCATCATCGGCAAACAATAAATGAGAAACACATGGTCCACCATTAGGTAATTGTATCCCCACAAAAAACCCCTCATTACAAGCTTTTTTAATGAGACCCGATAAAGCTTCCATAAGAATAATAAATAAAAACGGGGAAATAGGGTCACCTTGACGAATACCTTTTTCACATGTGAACTCAAAGGTCGGGGAACCATTAACAAGGACGGACGACCTAGCCGAATTAAGAATACCAAACATCCAATCACACCACTTATCCGGAAAACCCATTTGCCTCATAACCATCATCAAAAAGCCCCAATTTACATTATCGTAAGCCTTCTCAAAATCAATCTTGAACATGAATAATTGTTTCCCACTTTGTTTCGCCCAAGCAATAACTTCACTCGTCATTAACGGCCCATCAAGGATATTTCTCCCGGCAATGAACGCCGTTTGAGTATCATTGATCATCTTATCCATAACGTTCCTCAATCTACATGCTAGAACTTTGGACACACTTTTACTTACCACCCCAATTAAATTAATGGGGCGATAATCTCCCAAAGTGACCGGGTCTTCAACTTTAGGAATTAACGTGATGAATGACGAACCCGCTCCTCTTCTAATCATCGCATACTCATAAAAATCCTGAAAAATGTCATTAAAATCCTGCACAAAACATGACCAGAATTTTTTTATAAAACGAAAATTGAAGCCGTCTGGGCCCGGGGCTTTATCACAACCGCAACTAAAGATCGCCTCCTTTATTTCAGTTTCTGTAAAAGGAGCTATCAACCCCTCCTTATCAGCCGATTCAAATATCTTTAAGCCGTAACATTGAATCTTCGGCCGCTCCACCAATTTTTCAGAGAACTTGTTGCGAAAGAAACGAAGAACTTCCGCTTTGATGCAATTTGGACGCGTCTCCCAAGTACCATTGATAATAATCCCCGGAATAGCATTATTCACCTTCCTGTTATTAATACACGCATGAAAGAACGACGTATTTTCGTCGCCATCCTTTGCCCACTTCACCCTGGATTTTTGTCTAATATCTTTGAGACGCCACATCTCCAGTTCGCGTAAACGAACCGAAGCTTCTTCATGAATCCAATTTTCTTCTTCGGACAGCTGCCTATCTTCCATCACCATCTGAAGAACATCGAGCTCCTTTCTCACAGTTTGTTCCTCTTCATTTTCCTTCAAAGCCATTTCTTTACACCAACCCCTTAAAGCATTTTTTATATTTTTTAACTTACTCATCAATCGTAAATCCGGCTTTTCTTGCGAACCTTCAAAATTATCCACGACCCCAGAAACAACCTGGTCAAAACCGTCCCTACACAACCAAGAATTGAATATATATTACATAATAGTAAAACATTATTGTGTGAATTCGTCATAAAGTGTAAAACATTATTGGTTAAAATGTTGAGGAAAAATATTTCGGTTATAAACGAAAAAAAAAACAAGGAAACCTACACATAATTCGGTTAACTTGCGCGTTTTGGAATGTGAGACAAAAAAGATATAGAAATTGATTGAAATTTGAAACATAAAAAGTGTCTCAAGAAATATTGGTCACATTGGGTTGGGCTGACCCATTTTAACTTTTTTTCCCATTTTTTTTTAATTTCAATAAATAAGATTACAAAATTTAAACTATTGAAATACTAATCTAACCCTTTAAAATAAAAAATAGGTAGAAGAGATTGTAAGTGTAACATCCGGCCCCTCACACCACCAATATTGTCCACTTTGCCCCGATGGGTTGCCCATCCAGAGCTCACGGATTTGTTTTTGGTCGCCCCGGTGGGACGTCCTAGGAGGTCACCCATCCTGATACTACTCCCACCTGAGCACGCTTAACTGTGAAGTTCTCATCTCATCCACTAGCATTAAGGCCAAAACGCGTTGGTGATTTAAGAGGCTTTGGATTACTTATGAACCAAGGATCTCTCCTGGCCACGACTGATGTGGGATTTGCCTAGGGTGTCATACAAAGGTCCATGTTAATCTCCCAGAAATCAGTACCGTTACCGTAAGCATATAATGCTTTTGATTTTTAACCATTGTAGTTCCTTTAATGACGTTAGTGATACGAACTATAACTTTTCTATCGCTAAAAAAATTGAAATCTTACACTTAATATATTGGTTGTGAAGGAATTTCAAAACAAAGGTTACCCCATTTTTCCACCTCTTCTAAATTAGTTGGAACCACTGGCGAAGCATAGTAAGGGCGGGGAGGGGCGGCCGACCCCCCGGATTTTCGCGCAGAAGTTTCGATTATATAGTATTCGTATAGAAAATTTTGAAAATATAGGGTTTCGACCCCTCGAAACGGGTTTTCGACCCCCCGAAACTAGTGACTTCCGACCCCCCGGTGACTTTCGACCCCCCGAACCTTCGGGGCAAGCTTCGCCACTGGTTGGAACTGAAGTTTCTGCCATGCGTTGACTTGAGGTAACTCTCTGTACAAGATTAAAACATGTTTGTCAAGAAAGGATCGTAATCAATAATTATCTCAAAATCATTCACTAAATGCAAATCGGTTTTGGAACACTAATGTAGAAGAATTACTCTATGAAATGTTACTTAATTTGACATTATTACAAATGCTGACTTGTAACAGAATCAGCAACATCCTTTGCAGTCCATGTATTCTTGTCTGTTGTCTTTAAGAATGTTGGATTCTGGGGACCTATCTAAAGGCACATAACAAAGGTAATCAATATGAAGGAAATCCACTAAAAGTATGCGTTAAGTTGACTTTATGCTAGTCAGAATACCGTAATAGAAAGGATGAGGTTAGGTTGTCAATGACATCAACACGTTCAGATACAATCCGTAGCCGCGCATTAGCTGTATCAGGATGAGGATAATTCTTAAATACAAGTTCTCATTTAGATTTTTATACACGCTAGTAATGGTAATTTTGACCCATCCACTTTTGAATTTTAAATGGGTCAATTCGGATCATATTTTAGCTCCAAATTGTGTTAATTAAAAATTTCAACCCATACAAAAGTACCAATTCTGGAAACTTCAATACACACACATATAACTTTCATGGCTTCTTTTTAGGAAAAAAGCAAGCTACAAACTTACGAGATAGAGTAGCTGCAGTTTAAATGGGTCAAGCCATGTTAAGAACTTCCAGTGACGTAAATGAATCAGGGAAGTGACTAAGCCAATGTCCACTTAGCTCTTCAACTTCACACTCCCAGTACTCTCAAATTTCTGTAATGAAAATAGACTGAAACTGAATCTGAGTTGCATTGGCTGAAAAACAATTCATATTGCTAAAGAGAGCATACAGATACAAATAATAAAGAAAACACTTGTTTTACCCTGTTCAATAAAATCCAGTAGGCCCAAGATCAATACTTGAACAAGGTAAAAGAAAATATATAACATTATAGCTTGCATATTCCTATACGTTAACAAAGACACGAGACACGCCTCGCCTCGCCTCTATGTACAACCAGTTATGCTTTATTCACAACAAAAAAACTACATATCTCCCATCTATTCCACATACAAACCTATTTATTAACCAAACCTTCCATAACTTCTACATCCCTTATGTTATTGAAGAAACAAATAGCCTAACCTCCTTGTAAGGATGATAGTCTAGATGCAACCACAGGACTGATCCTTCACTAGCACTTCCTGGATTAGAGTAACCTGCAATAAAGATTAAGTGGGTAGGGAGACGACTACACAAGGTAGTAGTTTATAACAAAAACGGGGGTGAATGGGGATACTATCAAGTTCGATAGCTCTTAGGGTTAGCCAAAAGTGTCCTCTCTATTAGGGAGATGATCCCTTATATAGAGGTGGACGTATGCCACCATTACCCAAAACCCTAATCGTAATGGGCCAGGACCGATTAGGGTTGTCTCCACTACCCAAGGATTATATTAGTAAAGTGGTTAATGAATAGCTATAAATAAGGAAACATGGTACAATTACCGCCTTTACAGTTTATATTTGCGGATATCACTCCGTAATTGTAGGAAAGTAGTTAATGCTTTAAATGATGGAGGAACCTCTTTTGTGCGCGAGAAGCTATTCCGCGGGGCTAAATTCCGGGTTTGGGTATGCTCTGCGCAGTAATAAGCACCCAATCCCATCAAGTCCCCCCAGTCCAGCGTGTACCCTTTTTTCGAGTGTATGAGGGAAGAGGGTGGATGGTGGACTTAAAGTGGTGGCCCTTGGATGATAGCTCAGCCTTCCTTGGTGGTGAAAACATGGTAATCGGTGGGGTGTTGTTGCAGAATAATGGAGACTCGGAGTGTCTGTCATGCGGAGAGCGGAGAACGGTACTTGAATTTGACGTTAAATCTCCGCGGTCGTGTCACGTGCCACTTTAGTGGAGGACAGCTGTCGAGTAATGAGCAAAGGATGGTGGGTAGCGTCTGTCACAAGCTATACTTGTGTCAGTGAGCATCCTATCGGTTATGGCAGACAGCTGCCTCAGGCGCGTGCTTAGCGCGTGGTGCGCGCGTGTGCCGCCTAATTAGCTGTTCACAGACACGTGTCGTGTGGAAAACCGTTTCCACTTACCCAGGCTGACGTCATTAGCAGTTATAGCCCACAGTATAAAAAGATTTCTCCATTTTTCAAACTTCACCGTTCTCACAACTTTCATTGCAAACCTTCCAACTTCCCTTTTCTCTCTCGCTCCGATTAACCGTTGCTTTTACTCAATCATCAAAAATGTCTCAAGAAACATCTGGTGTTGCTGATCTGACAAAGACGACTGAGAAAACAGAGAAGGGTATTATCACTACCGTTGTCAAGTGGGATGCCTCTTCTTTTTCCACATTCCTCGATCACTATGGGATTGAGGCTGATTGGGAGCCTGAACTACCTGCTGCTGGTAAGACGGCGTTGGACGCTTCTCCTGGTAAAATCACTCTATATGAAGCGTTCTTTACCCGATGTTGCTTTCGTCTTCCCATTACAAAGTTCCTGGTGAGCACCTTTATGAAATATGGGGTGCATCCTACCCAAATGACTCCGTTTGGGCTGTCTAGACTCGTGCATTTTGAAGCAACCTGTCGGTCTCTCGACCTAGAGCCGACCTTTGATATGTTGAATGTTTTTTACGTTCTTGAAGAGGCCCGCGGTGGGCCCGGGTGGTACAGTGTAGCTCCCCGGAGGAATCGGACTCAGATTGTCTCAGAGAGTCCCAAATCGATGTATGATTGGAAGGAAAAATTTTTCTACATCCACCGAGGGGTGATTCCCGTTGCCTTGCAGTGGATGAGCATTGGGGTGAAGGAAAGGATTGCGGAGTTCCCGCCCATGAAAGATTACAAAAACCAACCGTGGTATGATACCCTGTGTGCGCATTCCACTCCACTGTCTATGGAGAAGTGCCCAGATGGCGTGCTTGTGATGCTAGGGCTCAGCCGTTTGGGGAACCCGGAGGGTCATGAGCCCACCGCGGCTGATGCCAGTAAGTACATGTGTATTTCTTCTTCATTGTATTTCTTCTTTTATTTTTGTGCTTTCTCTTTATGTCATTATCCTTGCAGGAATGACAAAGTTTGATCTTTTCGATGCCCGAGGGGCCGCTAAGCTGAAGTATACTGCTTTGCCCCAAGGAACTCCCACGGTGATTGAGCGGATGGCTCGCAATTTTTTGATGCCACAACTCAAGAATGCCCCGCAGCATTACACGTGTACAGGTTACATCCTATACTACCTCTCGATATTCAATATATTGTTTCTTGTGTTACTGCGGAGGATTCCTGCGCCGAAAAAGGGTGCGTCGCGTTCCGCGTATTGCAGACTCTGATCCCGCGTGCCCTTTGTTTCAGGCGCAGGGATTTGCCCAGCGAAGAAGACCGGGGTTGACTCGGGTGAGACTTCCCCGGGTCGTAAGAAGATGTCATGTACAGGTAAATCATGTCAGATGTTATCGTAGTATTTATGACGCTTGAACCCTGTTTTATGCCTGTCCGTAGGTGCTGGTCCTAAACGTTAGCGGAAAGAATCTCAGAAAGGGAAGAAGGTGGCCTCCAGCTCTACTGTTTCTAGAGATGATGACGAGGCAACGGAATCAGACGATGACGCCAAGCGTCAGCGTACACGCGGACCTACACCCGTTGATGATTCCGTTGAGATATCTAACGAGCTATATCAGAAGCGTCTCGAAGATCTTGCCCAGAAGCAGGTTCAAATCTCAAGGCCATCTACGGAGGTCGTGAATGCAACTTCTTCCAATGTGGTTGAGGATTTGACCCTTAACAAAGGGACGAATGTCATGCTTGCTGGCCCGAAAATAATTGTGAAGCCTCCGCCTAAACGGAAACCTGTGTTAGTCAAATCTGTCAAGCAGATCCCTGGTAAGTTTCTGTGCCAGATCTTGTGTTCAACTTCTGAATATGGAACACAAAGTGATTATTTTCTCCTTGGTATTCTCAGGTAAAAGTTCTGCTCCGCAAGGGGCACTGAAGAAACCCATTTCAAATGTGGAGAAAATGAGTGAGCCTGTCCCGGAAGATGTTCAAGGCTCAAATCCATCTGAGTTGGAGACCCGGAGACCTTCTCAAGTGGAAGGGGTCATGATGTCTCCGAAAGCAAGTGAAGACACTGGTAAAAGCCCTTTGGTTGAGTCGTCCACTGTGAATGTTGATCCAACAATCGTGGAGGTGGATGCCTCCCGAGGAGAAAAAGGTAGCCAGCTGGATCCACCCTCTGAAACGGATAAGTCTGCTTTCACGGGTGTTCTTGCGGATAAGGTATCCGCGGAAGGTGTGCTGACCTCCTCAACTCCGAAGGGGAATATAACCAAGACTGCTCGGGGGTCCGGAAAAGCGAGTGGGAGCGGAGGAAGGTTAGCTCCTCGTGATTTTGACCCGAACAAACCTTATCAGCCCCGGTGGGATATAAGGCAGACGACCCGTTTTACCAATCCGTTGAGTGCGGAGGAGTTTATCTCCTATGCTGTTCCGCCCAGCGAACGTGACTATCAAGATGGTATTGACCGTCGCTCATTGTTTTCTGACATGAGCTTGAATCTAGCTTTATGCTTTAGTAACTTCGGGTCGATGATGCGGCGAGAGGAGGAATTCCAACGTTCTTGGCAAGCTCTCAGGGGTGCGGAAGAAGCACAAAGGAAAGGGGAAGAGGAATTCCAACGATTCCGTGCAGATTCTCGTTCTGAAGTTGAGCAATTGAGGGGTCAACTTCGGTCTGCTGAGGGTGAGATTCAAAAGATGAAGACTGAGAAAGCTGAAGCTGCCAAGGGGTGGAAAGCTTCTTGTGAGCGCACCAACTTAGACCTAGAGCGTGGTCGGAAAACTATTGAGAAGTTGAAGAATGAGATGGCCCGTGTGGTTCGCGAGGCAGAAGAGAAACAGAAAACTCTGGATGCCAAACAAGCTGAACTGTCTGACACGGTCATTAAGTTGAAAGAGCAACATGAGAACTTAGTGACTGCCACCACGCGGGTTTCAGAGTTAGAAGCACAAGTGAAGAGTCTTGATGAGGAAAAGGCACAACTGGGTGAAGCAAATGCCTTATTGGATTCCTCTCGTGTTCAGCTGGAAGTAAACCTCCAACAAACGCAAAATGAGCTCCGTACTGCTGCGCAAACCTCGCAGGCTGCTCGGGAGCGTTTAACTTGGATGATGCAGCACGGTCTTCAAGGGGTTCGATTTCCCTTAACCTCTGTTTGAGTATTTATATGTTGTTATACACTTTATTGCCTTATCTTGTTCATGTTTGATCCATAGGTTTTTAAACGCATATGGAACGAGCCGAAGTTTGGCGATGCGGTGGCGAAGATCGGTGCGGCGTCCATGCGGAGTGGCTTACAGGAAGGGTTTGTGGAGGGCTATCATCACCATGCGGCTGGCTTAGCCCTTGAAGATGGAGAGCATTTTGGGAAACCGTATGAAGATGAAGCCGTTGCTGCGCAGCAGGAGTTCGAGACCCTCACCTTTGATGTCTTCGACGTGGTTGACCATTGCCTGAAGACGGATGATCCAATAGGTCAGCTGCGCGAGTACTTTGAAGAATCTGATCGTCTTGGCGCAGAGCTTGAAGAGAACGAGCGGAGAGAAGAAGAAGCGCGGAAAGCCGCTGCACAAGGAGGAGGCGAATCGTCCAATGCTGGTGCGGGGTCTGGCACGCAGAACGAAGGGGCGGAAGATGACGCTTATATAGATCTTATAGACTATAATTGATTTTCTTTGTAATTTGTCATCCTCCTTTTCCTTGTGACTCTTGTAACTGAACAATTGCATGCTTCCTTATGCTTTATTATTTCAAGTCCAGTTAATTAATTTTGTGCTTAACATAACTGTTGAACTGCCATGATGAGTAGATGACGTCAGCCTTGGAAAAGGGGTGCCACTTGTCCTGCTGATGTCATCTGACAGTTTTGGCGGCGCTGCAGCTGATTGATGTGACGGTTGACGTCCACACTTGAGTATTAACCATTAATGGTAATTAATGGCCTTCCTTGTCTTTTCTATAAAAGGTTAACCATGGATTAACATTTTCCCATAACTCTTGATTTTTCTATCCATTGCTTCCATGGCCTCTCCCTTGAGAATTACCAAAGCTGAAGTTGAAGCATTGCAAGGGATGTTGTCACTATCTGATCATCCCCCTGTGATCAAGGTACCTCCAACTCCCATGCATCAATTAGCCACTTATTGTGGTTATCTTTTATTGACTGAAGATCAACAAGTGGACCAACCAGTAAAGCGTGACTCGCTTGGTGCTCCTGTGAAGATGAAGCGGCTAGGTGAGCTCCAGGATCATCCCAAGATTCCCAAGTTAAGGCTTCGTCGAACTTCCACCGGTTGGCAGCATGCCACTTAATGTCTTTTTTCTTCTTAATGTTTTTTGCTAAATAGCCCTAGGTGCATGTATTGTGTTGGCTGAATCACCTCTTTTGTTTGTTTCTTGTTGATCTGGTGATGGTATGTAAGTACGCCAATGTTTTGTTTAATGAAATGTGTTTCTTGACCGTAGTTGTCATTTCATGTAGACCAAAGTTAAAGAAAATAAAATAAACTAAAAGTTCTTTTATTGAAATCGAAATGGTCATAGCCACTTTTTATTACAAATTCGATAAAATACTTCATAAGTAACACATGCGCAGCTGGGCTGCGTTCCATGTGCGTGGGACTGGGGTGCCATCCAAACGCTCCAGGGCATAAGCACCCTTCCCCAATACTTCTTGAACTTTGTATGGCCCTTCCCAGTTTGGTGCCAACTTGCCTGGCTTTTCCGCGTTAGATGCCTCGTTGTTGCGGAAGACGTAATCTCCCGCGCGGAAAGCCTCTGCCTTCACCTTTGTGTTGTAGTATCTCTCAAGCTGTCTTTTGTAGTTGGCTTCTCTGACGGCGGCCATGTCTCTGCGCTCATCTAGTAGATCTAGGTTGATCTTTAACTCCGTATCGTTAACCTGATGGCTTGCCAGTAAGATTCTTGGAGACGCACAGTACATTTCCGCAGGAATGACAGCCTCTGTTCCGTACGTAAGGCTAAACGGGGTTTCTCCATTACTTGTCTTAGATAACGTGCGGTGAGCCCATAAAACATGAGGGAGCTCGTCAACCCAACCAGTGCGCTTCGTTCCAAGTCTAGTCTTGATACCCTCTACCACGCTTCTGTTCGCGCGTTCGACCTGCCCATTACCTTGCGGATGTGCTACCGAGGTGAATATCTGCTTAACATTCATGGAGGTTAACCATTCTTGTAAGTGTTGGTCCGCGAACTGCGTGCCGTTATCACTTACAATTTCCATGGGTAAACCGAAACGACATGTGATAAATTCCCAAATGAATTTCTTTATGCTCTTTCCATCAATGGAGGCCAAAGGCTTGGCTTCCACCCACTTGGTGAAGTAATCAATTGCGACCACCAGATACTTTACGTTTCTTGGAGCTGTGGGAAATGGGCCTACGAGGTCGATGGCCCACTTTTGAAATGGCCATGCCGCGGTCATAGGTATCAGATTGTTCTTGGGTCGCAGCGTTCCTGGAGCATGACGTTGACAAGACTTGCATTTGCGCAGTTCCGCCACAGCGTCCTTATGCATTCCGGGCCAATAATAACCCGCATTCATTAGCTTTGCTACCACCATCCTAGGGCCAGCGTGCAGCCCGCACGACCCCTCATGTATGTCTTTGATAAGGTAAGTAGCCTCTGCGGAGTCAACACAACGTAGCAATGGCCCTAAGTAAGAGCGCCGGTACAATATACCATCAATGACTTGGTAATGCAGTGCCTTGTTTTGGAGCTTTCTAGCTTCTGCCTTGTTGTCTGGGAGTGTCCCGTTTATGAGATAGGCCCGAATAGGAGTTATCCAAGATGTTCTTCCAATTTGGATAACGTTAACCTGTTTTTGAGGCACGGATGGATTATCCAGGACTTCCACTCGCACATCTTTTGCTAGATGATCAAAAACCGTGGATGCCATCTTGCTTAACGCGTCTGCTGGCTTGTTTTGACTCCGCTTGATGTGGTGAACCTTACAGTATGCGAAGTCGCGCATGAGGGTTTTGGCTTGCTCCAAATATAGAATCATGGATGCTTCACGTGCTTCGTAAGAACCGTCGATATGATTAGCTACGAGCTGGGAGTCGACGTGGGCGTCTAAGTGTTGCACACCCATCTTTTTCGCAATGCGCAATCCCGCGAGCAATGCCTCGTATTCCGCTCCGTTGTTTGTTGTTGGGAAATTGAGGCGGATTGCGTACGTGAAATCCTTCCCTTCTGGTGTAACTAAGCGCAAGCCTGCTCCAGCGCCATCATCATTGCATGCCCCATCGGTGTATAGTTCCCATTTCTCCGCTGGTTCCGAATTGGGAGTGGTGATATGTGCCTGTTGGCACTCAGTGATGCTTTCGGAGGGGACTTCCGCAGCAAAGTCTGCGAGGATATGCCCTTTGAAGGATGTTCTTGACTTATACTCGATCGTGTGTTCTCCCAGCTCGATGGCCCACTTAGCTAATCGTCCCGATAGCTCTGGCTTGCGTAGGATGTCATTTATGCGAAAGTCTGTCAGGACAATAATGGGGTGTCCTTGGAAGTATCTCCGCAACCTCCTTGACGCGTGCACCAATGCTAACACTAGCTTTTCCATCATTGAGTATCGAGTCTCTGGGTCGAGCAGAGTTCTGCTGACGTAATATACTGGGGTTTGGACGCCCTTTCGATCAACCAAGAGAACAGCGCCGATTGCCTTTTCCGTTACGGATAAATATAGTGTCAATGGCTCTTTCGGGAGTTGAGCTGTGAGAGTAGGCAAGTGGGTCAAACATTCTTTCATTTCTTTAAATGCGGCCTCGGCCTCGTTTGTCCACTTAAAGTTGGATTTCTTGAGGCAGCTTTTCAGTGTGCTTACGAAAGGGAATGACTTGGACGCATAGTTTGAGAGGAAGCGGTTTAGAGCCACTAAGCGTCCCATGAGTGTCTGGACTTCCCGAATAGAAGATGGAGACGGCATACGCTTGATTGCTTGTACTTTGTCTGGGTTTGCGCGGAAACCATCTTTGGTTACAATCACTCCCAAAAACTTGCCCTCCTCCATTCCGAAAGAACACTTGCTCGGATTGAGCTTCATTCGCACTGCGCGGAGTTGATCAAAGGTCTTCTGGATGTCCAACAACATTTGGTCCTCTTCCGTGCTTTTTATGACCAAATCATCCACATAAACTTCGAGATTGACCCCTATTTGTTTGTTGAACACATTGTCCATTAAACGTTGATACGTGGCTCCCGCGTTCTTCAATCCAAATGGCATTTTGGTATAGCAATAAGTTCCTGTATCTGTGCGGAAAGACGTTTTGTCCTCGTCCTCCTTAGCCATCTGGATTTGATGGTACCCTTTATACGCGTCAAGAAAACACTTGAACCTGAATGGTGCTAGGGAGTCCACCTTTAAGTCAATCTCAGGGAGCGGGTAGCAGTCTTTCGGATATGCCTTGTTTATGTCTTTGTAGTCCACACACATCCGCTAGCCTCCGTTTGACTTTCCGACCATGACTGGGTTAGCGACCCAGGTTTGGTATCTTGTCTTCCGCAGGATGCCTGCAGCTAATAGCTCTTCCACTTGCTCATTCATGGCCTTTGTTTTCTCTGGCCCCATACTGCGCTTCTTCTGGACGACTGGTTCAACGGACTTGTAGACGTTAAGCCTGTGCTCCGCTATGTGTCGCGGAACGCCAACCATGTCCGCGGGTTGAAATGCAAAGACGTCCATATTTTTAATTAGCAATTGCTTCAAGTGCGCATGTATGGTGTCAGAGATTACTGGGCCTATGACAACCGTCTGATCTGGGAATGTAGGGTTAATAACCCATTTTTCCGGATCAGTACGGTCTGCTGGCTTCATTATCTTGGGAGGTTTGCATGTGTCTGTTGCGTGGCAATTTTTGTTTCCGCGTATGAAAGCCACCCCTCCCCGTGTCGGAAAACCGACCATCTGGTGTGGTGTGGACGCATTGCAATTGAACTTAGCCAATCCTTCTCTCCCTATGAGAACGTCATGCGATGAAGTCACTGGCAACACCATGAAATCACATGTCTCCGTGCGGGAGAGTTGTCTGTCTGTCCATGTGACAGGAAGTGTGAGTATACCCAACGGAATAATCACCTCATGGATGAATCCGGATATTGGCTCTGTGGTTGGAACGAGCTTCTCCTTGTCTTCGGCATCTAACTGATCGAAACACTGCCGGTACATGATGTCGGTACTGCTACCATTATCGAGGAACATATATCTTGTTCGATAATGTCCGATGACTCCCGTGATGATCAATGGCGTTGTGGAAGATGCTCCTCCTTTAACGCGTGGCATGACGACAGGTGCTTCTTTCCAGGAATCATCATGCGCCGTCGAGTAAGATCTTTTCTTCTGACTCCTGTTATGAGTCATGTAGCAGTTATGGCGACCCGAGCGCTGTACGTAATGCGCGTTGAGGTTCTTTATCTTCTTGTTACTTGCATCCGCATCTCCTTGCGGGTCTCTGGGCTTTTTCCTCACATTCTTGACTAAATGTGAGAGTTGGCCCGACTTGATCGCCTTCTCAATCTCCATCTTTAGACTATAACAATTGTCCGTCAGATGGCCATAGTCTTCGTGGTACTCGCAATACTTTGACGTGTCCACGTTTTTCCGATCTTGACTTAGTTCCCTGGGCTTAGGAAACTGGACTTGTTCGGTTTTCAACACTTCTGAAGGTGTTTTGGACAGTGGAGTCCAATCATAATTCTTCTTGCTTGGCGGTTTCGAATCACGTGAGTGCTTGCTGTTGAGGAATTGCCGTGCATCTTGCCCCGAAGAGTACTTCCCTTCATCTGCGGTACCCGAAATTCTTGACCACACCGATTGTTTTCCCTTGCCTTTCTCATGCATGTTCATACCTTGATTGTTGTTATGATAAAAGTTTTTCGAGCGTGTAAACGAGCGTTCCGACGACGCATATACCTTTGCTGCCTCTATCAGCTCATCCCATGCTTCAGGCACACCTTCTTTCCCAGTCAAGCATCTCATGAGATCATCGTGTCGCACTCCATGGATGAATGCGGCCCTGGTAAGTTCTTCCCCACAACCCAATTGTAGGGCTTCCTTATTATATCGGACAATATAAACTTCCAGGCTCTCGTTATCTTTCCGGGAGCATAACAGAATCTGAGCCTTGTCTTTCTTGTGCTTCCTCAGGTGGGAGAAGTGATTCTTGAATTTCTTTATCAGATCATCAAAATCGACAAGACTTCCGACCGGTAAACTTTCATACCATACTCTTGCCGCGCCTGTTAAGGTTTGAACAAACAGATGGCACCAAGCTTGAACCGGCCATGGTTTAGAACTGCCTGCGTAGTCGAATGCGTGTAAATGATCATCCGGATCACGCAAACCATCATACTTTCCGATCGTGTTCGGCAGCTTACATTCAACTGGCATAGGTGCCAGCGCAATTCTTGCACAGAATTTGGATCTTTCCGCAAATGATTTCGGACGATATGGCTTGTGCAGGTCATCGTCTGGGTTAGGCTGGTTGCTGGCCACAGACTTATTACGCGGCTTCCAAGTTGGATCGGAGTTGATCTCATTCTCAGATTCATAACCATCAGGTTCCCCAGTCAGGTTGACGTGGTCCTGAACGTGAGTAATCTTACCACGTTCTCCACCACGTACCGCCTGGCGGGGCTTAGCTGTATGACGAAAAACAGGTTGTTCTTCGTTTTGAGAGTTGTCTTCAGCGTCAAAATTCAAGGTTTTTCTTGCTTCCAACCTGGCTTTTGCTATCAGTCTCTTCTGGTACTCTGCTATAGTCTTAGCATTTTCTTGAGCCAACCATTCTTCCAGATCTTCGACAGGCTCTTCTGTCGTTTTCTTTTGCGATGCTAACGCCGACTTTCTTGGTGCAAACATTGGAAAGTTTGTAGTGGCCTGTCTCTGATTCACGTTCTTAGTCACCGTCGTTGGTGCGACTGTGTCTTGATTCGCTTGGACTCCATCATCAACGTTGATGGGGTCTGCACGTTGTTCGGTTCCAGAATCCATTTGCACTAGTTTGAAAGATTGGTAGACCGTAAGGGATGGCGCCAATGAAGAAACAAATAGCCTAACCTCCTTGTAAGGATGATAGTCTAGATGCAACCACAGGACTGATCCTTCACTAGCACTTCCTGGATTAGAGTAACCTGCAATAAAGATTAAGTGGGTAGGGAGACGACTACACAAGGTAGTAGTTTATAACAAAAACAGGGGTGAATGGGGATACTATCAAGTTCGATAGCTCTTAGGGTTAGCCAAAAGTGTCCTCTCTATTAGGGAGATGATCCCTTATATAGAGGTGGACGTATGCCACCATTACCCAAAACCCTAATCGTAATGGGCCAGGCCCGATTAGGGTTGTCTCCACTACCCAAGGATTATATTAGTAAAGTGGTTAATGAATAGCTATAAATAAGGAAACATGGAACAATTACCGCCTTTACAGTTTATATTTGCGGATATCACTCCGTAATTGTAGGAAAGTAGTTAATGCTTTAAATGACGGAGGAACCTCTTTTGTGCGCGAGAAGCTATTCCGCGGGGCTGAATTCCGGGTTTGGGTATGCTCTGCGCAGTAATAAGCACCCAATCCCATCAGTTATTTTTACATATAAACCTCCTAAACACCCCAACTTCAACCAATTTTTTTCCCAGAATTACACAAGTCTCACCTCCATTCCCTTAATGCTTTTTCCTCAATGCCCTAGGTTTTGAAAAGCGCTAAGCGCACAAAAACAACAAAGTCTAAAATCAAAACGCAAAAGCGGAGGGCTTTTCATACACGAGGCGCAATGTGCTTATATAATTTTTTTATCTATCCTATAGTATTATAGCATCCCTTACCCTAAATATAGGTATAAATCAGGTTTGTATACGATTTAATGTATAAATCACTTAAATGGATTTCCTTGACTCCACCCTTCAGATAGATGAAAATCATTAATTACAAGAAGTTATAAAATAATCAAATAATGCAGTTTTAAGTTGTATCTAGAGACATTACAAGTCACCATTTCTAAACATAATTTCATATCTTCACATACAGTAGTTTAGATATGTTTATAAACATTTTACTCAAACTCTTGTTTAAAAAAAGCACGAGGAACTCTGATGTGTTTAGGTCCCGAAAGCCGAGGTGTGGTGAGCATTACGTACATGAGGTGTTGCTATATGTACAAACAAATAAGTTTTATATACAACAAAAAGTTGTGCCTGTCTCTTCCCTTTTACATATTAGTCTTTTTATCAATTTAAGTACAATTAAAACACCATTTTAAAACCCAACAAATCAAGAAAATTGGACAAACGGTTACCTTTTTATTAAGGTAGAGACGCATACAATGTGCGTCTCAAGATATAATGGCTTTCTTTTTTTACTCTTTTAACCTTTTCATTTGTTTCAACCCGTACAAACAGTGTGCTTCCCACATAACCGAGAATTGGGAACTTGCTCTTCATATAATATTTTCTGCCATTGCAACTAATTAACCATTACAAGCATATTAATATTCCAAAACGACAATACATTTTCCAAAGGTTTTTTTTAGACGACTAAATGTAGCCTTCATACTCTTGTATCGGTTACTAAATCTTGACTTATAATATCAGTAAAAACATAAAGGTATTAAGACAACAATACCTAATACCTGAATCTTCATCCATGGCAGTTACTCTCATCCCAATTCCTATCACAAATGGCATTGACAGCGCTCAAACTCCACCAACAGCATCGCTAAAGCTGAACCCACAATCTCCATTTGTGCCAGTAAGTCCACGCGCACCAATTGCATTTACTCACCCCTTTCTACTTTAAATAGAAGCTTTAAAAGCAATTTGACCAATTGCATTTTGGATTCACATTCTAGCAGACTAGAACATATAACGTTTCTCTCTCCTCTCTTCCAACGTTCATCTTCAAGGAACCACTGGATCCAACCACCGGTCAATCGCCGACTAAAAGTAAGTGTGGTAAGAGTTTGCAGGTACAATCCCCGACCACCGTCCAATCTCCGGCTAGAAACCTCAAAACACCGGAGCCCTCCCGCACCAATTTCCTCATCCCATCTTTCACTCTCTGTTTTTTCTTCACCCGTCAC
The DNA here is from genome assembly GCA_028751855.1 of Ambrosia trifida. Lineage (NCBI taxonomy): Eukaryota > Viridiplantae > Streptophyta > Magnoliopsida > Asterales > Asteraceae > Ambrosia > Ambrosia trifida. The sequence continues at coordinate 154,615,937 of CM054123.1, forward strand.
AAACCACAAGGTGAAGCACCATACCTATGAGAACGCCCCCCGGTGAAACACCACACCTGTGAAAACTTAACGGAAAAGCAGTGAACGCCACAGCTGGGTACCGCCGGCCATATTTTTAGATTTTTGCTGTTGCAGGGCCTTTCGTCAATTCTCAGTTGGAATTTCGGTGATATTCTGACGACCAACAAGTTTTGTTGTTAGGATCCGGCGAGTTTTATAGTTTCTGGCGAAGCTCTCATATCTTCTCGGGATCCGTCCGGCCACAGGCGTTTTCTGGCAGCGGTTTTCTTTCTGTTTTCAGCTACAATCTGACCCGACATCCAGGTGTTTTCTATCCAAAAATAAAACTATAAACATACCTGTGTTTATTGCTTTCCTATACATATTATCCATCAACTAACACACACATTATATGAAGGTTTTTCTTCCCCTTGTGTGTTTTGTTTTTATGTATGTTTTTAATAGAAAAAAAAGCAGTTCTATTGTTATATTTTGAGTGACTTTTGAGTGTAGCAGTGTCATAGCCATACTACTTACTTTTTAGTATACATTATATCAATAGTTGATCTTGGATACAACTGCTATTGTTTGTGTGATTTTGTGCTCTTTTATCTAATTGGATTGGCTTAATCATCATTGTTATTGTCTGCTCTTTGCATACTGTATGACCCGCGTTGCCTAGTGTGTGTTGCTTGTGTGTTCTTTCGTATTTTTCAGGTGATTTATTGCAATCATAGATAATAGGAGTCATGTCTTTTCCTTGAGACCGTGTCCTAGGACGAGAGGTGCACACAAGGGAAATGAAAGGGGATATAATCTGCGTATTGCCTCTTGGAATGTTGGAACTCTAAGTAGTAAATTGTTAGAGGTGGTAGATGCACTTAAAAGGCTTAGAGTAGGGATTGCATGCCTCCAGGCGACTAGGTAGAAGGGACATAAAGGGGAGGTGCGCAACGGGTACAAACTATTGTACTCGGGGTCAGATGGGGCTAAGAATGGGGCAGGTTTTTTAGTGTCTTTGGATATTTATAAAAATGTGGTGGAGGTGATACGCCACAATGATAGGATTATGGTGTTAAGGATAGTACTAGGAGGTGAAGTAGTGGCAGTGGTTTGCGCTTATGCACCACAAGTTGGACTGGGGGATAGGGAGAAGAGGGAATTTTGGGATTCTCTAGATTTAGTCGTGAGGTCCATTCCTAGGGAGGAAAGAATATTTTTAGGAGGTGATTTTAACGGTCACATTGGTAAGGATAGTGATGGTTATGAGTTAGTTCATGGAGGTTTTGGTTTTGGTGATAGGAACGACCCTGGTAGAGATCTTTTGGACTTTGCTTTGGCTAACGACTTAAGTATAATAAACTCTTTCTTTAAGAAAAGGGATTCACATTTGGTTACTTATAGCAGCGGAGGACATAACACACAAATTGATTATCTTTTGATGAGGCGTGAAGATCGTCGATGGTGGAGAGATTGCAAGGTTATACCAGACGAGGCAGTAGTAGCTCAACATCGTTTACTAGTGGCAGATATAGTCATGAGAGAAAGGTTGACTACGGGGGTTGAAAAAATGCGACCCACGATCCGATGGGGTAATTTGAAAGGTGATAAGATTGCAGAGTTCAAAGAAAAGGTCGTCTCGACGGCATCGACTCCACTGGATGTGGATACAAACCGAATGTGGGAGGCTATGGCGACGACCATTACCTATGCAGCGAAGGAGACTCTAGGGGTCACAAAAGATAAGACAGGTGGGCATAAGGAGTCTTGGTGGTGGAATGAGGAAGTACAAGCCAAAATAAAAAATAAGCAAGTGACTTTTAGGGATCCATTGAGATGCACGAGCGACGTGGAATGGGTGAGATTGAGGGAGATATACAAAAAGTCTAAGAAAGAGGCGAAGAAAACAGTGACAGAAGCAAAGAACACAGCCTATAAGAAGATGTATGAGCGCCTAGAAACAAAGGAAGGAGAACGTGATATGTTCAAGATAGCCAAACCTAGGGAGCGTAGAAGAAGAGATCCAGGGTTAATAAAGTTTATAAAGGGAGAGGATGGACGTGTCTTAGTTAAGGGACATGACATTAAGCTGAGATGGCAAACGTACTTCCACAATGTCACACCACGACAATGGCGGAAACACGTGGCGCGACGGTTCAAGAGCATAAAGTCAAGGTTAGTGCTAAACACAAGTAATTTAAGAAAATGGGTCATTTATTAAGGCGTCAAATCTTGTTCAAAATATTACATAAAAGTAAATTGTTTTTAAGACATCATAGAGGTTTCTCAAATATATCCCAAAGCCTTGGGAAATAAAGGTGAAACCCCGCAAAATGTTTAACGCCGCATCGGAGGATTCCACGACCCAGCTTGCCCCGGTTCGCCTTCATTTAATTACCTGAAAGATATGTTTAAAATTTCGTCAATATAAATATATTGGTGAGTTCACAGGTTTTTAGTTTCCAAAACTTGAATACTTGGGAAATACCATGTTATGACAATATATAGGAGTTGCAAATTCCTATAATTCTACTTGAGACTATAATCAAACCAAGACGTATAATAATAATGCCCCGCTCCAAGTCGTTACTCGGTTTCCCACGACTTAAGTTCAGAATATATGCACCCCAGGCATACACTAATGCATAATCGACGCTATCGATTAGGGGTGGGCCTTGTCAGGCACCAATAGTACTATTCAAATATTCCACCGGTTTCATTTCCCTGAACAAATGATTATAGAGGCGAGGACTCAACCCCGAGTGGCGGTCACACCTCAAGTAATAAATCCGTCAAACATTTTCCCTAACATATCTTTACCCCGAAAAACGTATAAATAGTTTAAAATGGGGCCGTGAAACTCACCTGAAACACTGTCTGGCTCACTAAGTAGATAGCAAAGAGGGTATCGCACCTACAAACGTCCTAGACGTATAAGTCACTATTCCTATAGTGCATGTGCCTTGGCAAGTTGTACACCCAACTCCCGACCACAAGTTATTCCAAATCCCGTTTAATTAAGCGCGTATCCTAGGTTTCGTTGGCGTTAGATTACCCTTTGCGTTACAAGTTATATATTACTCTTGTTAATATTTCCCTAACTTGTACCTTATTATTATCGACTCGACTTCACTTAACATATAATTATTTTCCCATTTAAATAATTAAACTTAAGATCGCATCGCTCGATATAATATATATTTCAACACTCGACCCGACTCACTTTGCCGCACATTTGTTTTCCCATTTAAACAAATATGCTAAGATCTTGTCGATCGATTGTATATTCTTAACACCCGATTCAACTCACCATACCGTATATTTATTTTCCCATTCAAATAAATATACTAGGATCCTGTCGGCACGGCATACACATATATATATCTTTGTCTACTCGTCGCGGCTTTCCTTCCCACATATCTACTTTCCATTAAGTAGATATACTAGAATTTTGCCGAGACGAGTGTACATATATAAATGTGTAATTTTTCTTGTTAAGTATATACGTTTGTTTAACGTCTTACGTTATGTTTTTGTCCCACGAATAATTCCTTCAACACTTAGGAAAGTGTTTATTAGTTTTTCACCCATGAGGTATATATATATATTTTACTTCTTAAAAATATATATTTTCTTATCTTGCCGCAACGGCATTTTTCTTATGATTTGTCCGTGTACGTTTTGTTAACGCGTCTTAGTTCGATATCTTAGCTCGAATAGTTAATTTCTCCAAGTTTTTCCCAACATGTGTTTTGTAGAAATATTATTCGTATTTCTTCCTCCTAACACATGTTACTTGGATGGTTTAAAATACTTATGTATTTTTAACCCAACTTGTTAACTTAACTACAAAAATGTCTCCAATACTTTTATATTCCCATTTATATAAAAGTATTCATTTTTGTATAAGTTTCTCAAGTTTGTTTAACATTTTTATAAAATCTCTATTTTATAAAAATCCTCATGTTAATACAATCCATATTTTTTATAACTTTCAAAAATATACTTTTATACATAAATACCCAAGTATATCTACTAGTATTTACCCAAATCATCCTTAGAAATTTATTACTTATACTTTTGACACCAAACTTTCCATTCTTGCATTTTTGGACTAATAGTTTCTAAAACATCCATTTTAGTCCTCTAACTTTCAAAGTTACAATATTAGTCCCTTAACTTTCAACTGTTGCATTTTTCCACTCTAACTTCCAAAGTTAACATTTTCCACTCAAAATAGTAGACTTTGAAGATCCATCTTTTTATTGGTAAGTTATTTTTGTATCAAAACACTTTTATTAGTCTTATATTCCATATATAAGACTACTTGTATGTGTGTTTTATGTATTTGCCCATTATATCAAAATATCATTCTTCTAAGTAAGTAAACTTTAATTTTTCATCTTCTTTATTCTTGAACTACTATCATGTTCCATCATTTATTATGTCTTATATGATCATATAAAGATGATTAGAGTTACTTTTTAATACATTCAAGTTCATTCCATAAATCTTAATCAAATCATCATCCTACTTAGTGTATGTGTAGATTTTATACATTTTCAAGAACACTACTTTATCACCATCCAATCCATGATTTATTTACATATCTTTAATCATCTATTTTACTCATGTAAAACCTATTAAAGATTATGTTCAAACCACCTTTTAAACCCTTCATGTACAACTTGCTTCTAAGAACACATACATGAATAATAATAATCAAAAACAAGGTTAAGAAGCTTACTACTAGCACAAGGCTAGGGAAGACAAAACCTTGGATTTTGAGAGGGGTTTAGTGTGTTCTTCCTTAATGGTTAAGCTCCAAGCTTGAAACACACAATAGGGGTTTGGATGATGGATTGTTTTGAGTGATTTGGAGATGTAAAAACTTGAAAGAAATGTGTATGGTGGAGGGGTGAAACTTACGGCCAAGATGGAGGAAAGAAGAGGAGTTGTTTTGCTTTCAAGTGTGCATGCTATTATCTTTATACTACCCTTATAATATCTCCTAAGATTACACTTAATCTTTCAAGGATTTGCAAAGATTGTGAAGTACTATGGAAATCTTTGGAAAGTATGTGGGATGGATAAGTGGCCGTGAGTTTTATGGATGGTTGGGGAGGTTTGTGATCTTGCAAGGATACTATATAATCATGCTTAATATCCTAGTGAGATATGTAATCTTTGGAGCATGCTTACATGTGTGTGGCTAGTGTATGATTAGATTAATCCTTGTCTTGGATTATTATGGCCAAGGGCCGATTTTTCTTCACAAGAAAAGCAATCAAGAGCATGCTTTTGTACTTCCATGTTTCTTACAACTTTGTCTCATCCTTGCATGCTTTACATCCTAGACTTGTAGGATATTATTAAGACAACTTGCAAGCAAGATAATTATGGAAAGTTGTAAGGCCTTTAGGCCGGCCCCTTTGGGGTTTTAGGTGGGGTCCACAACTTCAAATATTTACCCAATGTTTGTTAAGTTAAATCTCTCGTCGTTCGGGTGTCGTTCGGGTATTTTTCGGGTTTTAATCACGCGTTATTCGGACATTAAAAATACCTTTAATAACCCTTAAATATAGTCTAATTTAAGCGTTGATTGGTTATTTAGGCTCTTGCCGGGTGAAATTATGAGTTATACGCGTATCGGGTGCGGTACGCGCATTTTATTCGTTACCGGGAGATTTGTACAAGACGTTTCCACTTATGGTTTTGGAGTTCCAAAACTCATTATATTTTGTGGAAATACCCTTTATTTTATATCCTGGGTGTCCGGGATCCTTTTCGTTTATTTAATTATTACCGGGTAATTGCCAACGTCCATACCGGATAGTTATTTCGCACATGATCCAATCATGTTTTTACCATTAAACGTATGCATTCCTAAGCATTATTTGGAAATTGCTATCTCCTAAGGCCTTGATAATTAAATCACACATAATTGCATTTAATTACGTTAATCATATTTTAATTAATTTGTACGGAATTACCTTATTTTTGCCGGTTGTTACATTCTCCCCCCGTTAAGAGAATTCCGTCCCGGAATTCACTTCGAGTTCTCCGGTACAGGTGTCTTCTCGAATAGGGCGGGATATTTTTGCTTCATCCGGTCCAGCCTTTCCCACGTGAACTCCGGTCCACGCTTGGCATTCCAGCGCACTTTGACCAATCTGATCTTGCTGCGCCTTAGTTTTTGGACCTTCCAATCAGTTACCTCGATTGGTTCTTCAATAAAATGTAACTTGTCATCAATTTGAATTTCGTCTGCTGGAATGATGAGAGTTTCGTCGGATAGGCACTTTTTCAAATTTGACACGTGAAACGTGTCGTGTATTCCACTAAGCTCTTGAGGCAACTTGAGCTTGTATGCCACTGTGCCTACCCTGGACAAGACTTCGAATGGTCCAATATATCGTGGGTTCAGCTTTCCGCGCTTTCCAAAGCGCGCGACACCTTTCCAAGGTGACACTTTTAGCAGGACTCTGTCTCCGACTTGAAACTCTAAAGGCTTTCGCCTCATATCAGCATAGCTTTTCTGGCGGTCACGGGCCGCTTTGAGGCGTTCATTTATCAAAAAGACCTTGTCCGTCATTTCTTGAACAATTTCGGGCCCGGTGAGTTGTTTTTCTCCAACTTCCGCCCAACATAACGGCGATCGACACTTGCGTCCATATAGAGCTTCAAACGGTGCGGCTTGAATGCTCGTATGATAACTGTTGTTGTAAGAAAATTCTACCAATGGCAAGTGTGTATCCCAGTTACCTCCGAAATCAATCGCGCATGCCCGTAACATATCCTCCAAGGTCTGGATGGTTCGTTCACTTTGACCATCCGTTTGGGGGTGATATGCGGTGCTCATGTCGAGGCGAGTACCGAGGGCTTCATTTAAACTTTCCGAAAATCTGGAAGTGAAACGACTATCTCGATCGGAGATGATAGAAACAGGTACACCGTGTTTAGACACCACTTCCTTAATGTACAAACGGGTCAGTTTCTCCAACCTATCCGTTTCGCGAATCGGAAGGAAGTGTGCAGACTTTGTCAATCGATCTACGATTACCCAGATCATGTCATGGCCGCTTGTCGTCTTGGGTAACTTGGTAATGAAATCCATGGTGATTCGTTCCCATTTCCATTCCGGTATTTCCGGTTGCTGGAGCAGACCGGAAGGTCTCTGATGCTCAGCCTTGACCTTTGCGCAAGTCAAACATCGCGCAACATATGCCGCTATATCTCTTTTGAAATTCGGCCACCAATAAAGTTCCTTCAAATCGTGGAACATCTTGTCTGCACCAGGGTGAACCGAATATCTAGAACTGTGAGCTTCGGCCAATACTAGCTCACGCAATCCCCCGTATACTGGAACCCAAATTCTATTCATGAAATACAGTGTCTGGTCCGCCTTTGGTTCCAGTGAATCAACCATCTTTCGCAGTCTTTCACCTTTGACATTCTTGGGTTTAAGGGCGTTAACTTGAGCTTCACGAATTCGTTCAGTCAGATTCGTGTGGATAGTCAGACCCAAAGCTCGGACACGCAATGGTTTAACCCGTTCCTTGCGACTCAAGGCGTCGGCCACAACGTTCGCCTTACCGGGATGGTACTTGATTTCACAATCGTAATCGTTTAATAATTCGACCCATCGCCGTTGTCGCATGTTTAAATCCTTCTGATCAAAGATGTGTTGCAAACTCTTATGATCAGTGAAAATCGTGCACTTGGTTCCGTACAAATAGTGCCTCCATATCTTGAGAGCGAACACCACTGCACCTAATTCCAAATCGTGTGCAGTGTAGTTCTTCTCATGGATTTTCAGTTGCCTGGAAGCGTATGCTATTACTTTTTCTCGCTGCATTAGTACACAACCCAAGCCTTGATGTGAGGCATCACAGTAAACCACAAAGTCTTCCGTACCGTCTGGGAGTGACAGTATCGGAGCGCCACATAACTTTTCTTTTAGTAATTGGAATGCTGCCTCTTGCTTTTCCGTCCACTCGAATTTCTTATCCTTTTGGGTTAACATGGTTAAAGCTTGTGCTATCTTTGAAAAGTTCTCGATGAACCTTCTGTAATAACCCGCAAGGCCAAGAAATTGTCGTACTTCGGTAGCAGTTCGAGGGGCTTCCCAATTTTTAATTGCCTCGATCTTGGCGGGATCGACGTGTATGCCCTTCTCGTTTACCACGTGGCTTAGAAAGTGAACTTCCCGAATCCAAAAGTCACACTTTGAAAATTTAGCGTAGAGCTTCTCTTTGCGTAATACTTCAAGAATTAACCGAAGGTGATTCTCGTGGTCTTCTTTGGTGCGCGAATAGATCAAAATATCGTCGATGAAAACAATGACGAATTTGTCCAGGTATGGCTTACACACGCGGTTCATTAAGTCCATGAAAACCGCTGGTGCGTTGGTTAAACCGAACGGCATTACCAAAAATTCATAGTGCCCATACCGGGTTCTGAAGGCCGTTTTTGGTACATCTTCTTCTTGTATACGCAACTGGTGATAGCCAGACCTCAGATCAATTTTGGAGTAATAGCTAGATCCTTGGAGCTGATCAAATAAATCGTCGATCCTGGGGAGAGGATAGCGATTCTTGATGGTTAGCTTATTCAGCTCTCGATAGTCGATGCACATGTGAAATGTGCCATCCTTCTTTTTTACAAATAAGACGGGAGCTCCCCAAGGTGAGAAACTCGGTCTTATAAAACCTTTGTCCAATAATTCTTGTAGCTGGCTGGACAGTTCCTGCATCTCTGATGGAGCTAGGCGGTATGGCGATCGCGCTACAGGAGCTGCTCCAGGAACGAGGTCGATGCGAAACTCGACTTGTCGAGGTGGTGGTAACCCCGGCAAATCCTCTGGGAATACATCCGGAAATTCTCTAGCTACTGGAATGTCTTCCAACTTTCGCTCGTCGGCCTTCTTGTCCACTACGTGTGCCAAGAATGCGACAAGCCCTTTCCTTAGACACTTACGAGCCTTCATGCTTGAAATAATCCTTAGCGGCGTCCCGTGTCTTTCCCCTTGAATTGAGAGAGTTTCACCGCTTGCGAGGGGGACTTGAATGACTTTATCGTTGCAAATCACGACGGCATGGTGCGCGGACAACCAGTCCATGCCGACAACTATGTCAAAACTTCCCAACACAACTGGCAAAAGATCAATCCCAAACTCGTGCCCACAGAGTTCTAATTTACATCCCCTCGCTACTTCTCTTGATTCAATAGTTTTACCATTAGCCAGTTCTATGGAGTAGGGGGTATCTAGTTTACTAGTTTTTAATCCAAGTAGTCTTTTAAACTCAATGGATACGAAGCTAAAGTCAGCACCGGTATCAAATAATACAGAGGCATAATGACCATTGAGAGGAAACGTACCAGTGACCACGTTGGGGTCTTGTCGTGCATCACCGGCTCCAATCACAAATGCCCGCCCGCGGGCCTGGTTGTTGACCTTGGGGCAATCCTTTTTCCAATGGTCCAGTGACCCGCATGCGAAGCATGGTCTAGCTCCTCCGTTTTTCGGTGCTCCGGACCGACAGTCTTCAGTCTTGTGCCCTGTGCGGTGGCACTTTCCACAAGTTAACCCATTATTCCTTCCCTGATTACCCTGTTTGTTACCATTACCACGTCCCGTGGCAACATATCCTTTTCCTTTCTTGTTTGAGCTACCCGACGCTCTGTCCCTCTTCCCTTCATCCCGTTTCCTTTTCCCAAATCTTGGCTTGTTCCCCTGATCGTTTAACACAACTGCTGAGCTCGTCCCCTGATTCTTGGCTTCTACACTGCTGGCCTCAGAAATTTTCAGTCCCGAAACTTGTCGGATCAGTGTGCCCATGCGAATGGCATCTTCGGTGAGGCTTAGTGCAAGGTCGATAGCTGCGCGCATGGTCGTAGGTTTGGAAGCAGTGACCATGCTGCGTATTTGTGGTGCTAAGCCGAACAAATAACGCTCTATCTTGTTGTTTTTAGGGGTGACCAACCGTGGCACTAGTCTGGCGAGATCATGGAATCGGGACGTGTAGCCAGTCACGTCTGCTCCCATCATAGTAAGGTTCCAGAATTCAGTTTCCAGTTTCTGAACCTCGCTTGCCGGGCGGTATTCGGCAATCATGAGTTCTTTCAGTTCCGCCCATGACAGGGAGTAAGCAGTATCGTCACCCAATGACTGTACTTGTCCATTCCACCACGTTAGTGCTTGGTCCAAGAACAAGTTGGTGGAGTACATGACCGACTGACGAGGGGTACACCCACTAATACGGATCACTGCCTCGGTCTTTTCGAACCACTTGACCAGGCCAACAGATCCTTCTGTGCCGTTGAAGTTGATCGGCTTGCAGTCTAAGAAGGCTTTGAAGGTGCAGCCACGCTCTCGCGAGGCCGTTTCTGCATTAATAAAATTGTATGTTATCATGGGATAGGAGTTTTCGGATATTCTCCCATCGTTTTATCAATTATTTTTAAACCTTCTTACCATTGGGGGAGGTTTCTCGTCGGTCACTCCCAGTCAAGTCTCGTGATCGTTCGGAGCGAGCGGCTTCGTGCTCCGCGATCGCTCGGGCTATGCGCTCCGAGATCATGGTCTCAAGTTCAGCTGGTGTAGCGGGCAGTCCGTCTGCGCCGCTGTTGCTTCTGGTGGCTGGTGCCATTTCTCTTCAATAATAATTATTAAAGGTTAATTTGGCAAACATTTATACAATATAAAGCATAAATAACAAACCAGAATATGAACACAATAATCAACACCATGTCATCACACAACATACCAACACATCATACAGAATAAATAGTAATCAACACAATATCACCACACAATCACACAAATCACAATATATGGAGTAAGCAATAATGATCGTAGGCAACAACATATTTCACCATCATAATAATAAGATTTTTCATTAATTTCAATAGTACCAGTACAATGCTTGTTCATAATAACAAAATGGGGAATACATCCCTCATACAATACATTGTTTTTGAAATAAATAAAACATCATATCATGTGCCGTCGTACCCGTACGGCTAGGCAAAATGCAGACGAGTGTCATAACCCGTGCTATACTACCATACTGCTGCTACTATATACATAGGCATGTGATTCTTCCGTGCGTCCCTGATGCATCCCTACTGTGGCGGTGGCGGCGGAAACTGGTACTGTGGTGCATGCATACTGATCGTCATGCTAATCGCCATGATGCGCTCATATAAGAACTGTCGATGCGCAAAATGCGCATCACCTGTAATACCACACTGTGCGTCCATGCTCAGTAACTCTTCCGCATAGTGCGCCAAAGCATCTCGTGCGTCAATCATCCGCGTCCACATCAGACGGGTCTGCTGCTCTACCTGTGTCACGGTGCGCTGCACCGTGTCAGCGAGAGTCTGGAAGTCTCGCTCTAGGGAGATAGCAGTGGACCATGCTGGTCCGGATAGGGGTGTCATCCTAGGTGGCTGGGATGGTCCGGGTATATCTGGGTGAATTGATGGGAATGGCCCAAAGGGGGCTGGTATCGGTATGTGTGGAAGCAACGGGGCAAAACCCTGTGGTCTGGGGGTAAAGTGAGGTGGCATCATGTAGGGGTCCCCTGCACCCAGAGGGTACGGTGCAGGTGGCATGCTGGGCAGGGTGGGGATCGGTAATGTCATGGCTACTGTGGGTGGTGGTACAGGCTCGGCCAATGGGGCTACAAGAGGCTCTGAAGCAGTGGCCCACTCTGGAGTGGACACCACTACAGTGGGGGTAGGAGGGCTCGCGGTGGCAAAGGCTGCCATACCTGCCCTGCGTAGCTCAGAGCTACCGGCGGGGCTACCCTCAAGGACATGTGCTGCTATGGCTGGCCCCTCCTGAGGTGCGGGCTCAAGTGGTGCTGGTGGGGCTACGGGGTCAGCGGGTGTGTCCTCTATCATTGGAGCCACTGGCTCCTCCTGAACAGTTGGGATCTCGGGTACCAGCATGTGCTCAACAGAGGCTACGGACTCGTCGTCCGAGTCGTCAGAAATCCACCCGTTCCTCCCACGGGAGATCGGCATGAGTCTCATGCCAGGAGGAATGTGGATGTGTGGTACAGGTGCTGGCTCATGCTCAACGTGAGCCTGTCTGTCGAACGGAGACTCTACCGTCTCTGACTGGGCTGGGATCGGTCGTGACGGACCGGCGCAACCTTCAGGGAAGTCCCTGATGGCTCGAATGGGGCGCGGGGCTAAAGGTGCGGCAGGTACAATAGGTAGCGGTGCGTCGACCACGGCGGCCGCGTCGTCCCCTACAGGTGCCCAGTCGGGATCCTCGCTAGGATCCGTCTCGTCCGAATCGTCATCCGAACCTCCCGCGACGTCCATCTTCACGTCGTCGTCTTCCGCATCAAGTACTACCAGCTCGACTGGCTCGGGTGGAGGTGCGGGTATGATCTGTAAGCTACTATCATAACTGGGCGCTATGCTTCCAGCGTCTGACATCCCTGGCAAAAGAACCGTACATGTATATATATATGAATTAATTTAAATTAGATAGTTAAGGCGTACATTATCAGTATCCTTCCTAACCTCTAATACTACGTTAATGCATAACGATACCCATGGCTAGCTCGGTCGGAATCTCCTCATGCCCAATGCTTCTTGAAAAATTACTTTATTGCATTTAGCAACTATGTATATTTTTGAAAACTTTATCTTTTTGAACCAAATCTGGTTATAGTCTAGTTTTTAAAGAAAATACTCTAGTTCGCTATAACCTTGGCTCTGATACCACTTTCTGTCACACCACGACAATGGCGGAAACACGTGGCGCGACGGTTCAAGAGCATAAAGTCAAGGTTAGTGCTAAACACAAGTAATTTAAGAAAATGGGTCATTTATTAAGGCGTCAAATCTTGTTCAAAATATTACATAAAAGTAAATTGTTTTTAAGACATCATAGAGGTTTCTCAAATATATCCCAAAGCCTTGGGAAATAAAGGTGAAACCCCGCAAAATGTTTAACGCCGCATCGGAGGATTCCACGACCCAGCTTGCCCCGGTTCGCCTTCATTTAATTACCTGAAAGATATGTTTAAAATTTCGTCAATATAAATATATTGGTGAGTTCACAGGTTTTTAGTTTCCAAAACTTGAATACTTGGGAAATACCATGTTATGACAATATATAGGAGTTGCAAATTCCTATAATTCTACTTGAGACTATAATCAAACCAAGACGTATAATAATAATGCCCCGCTCCAAGTCGTTACTCGGTTTCCCACGACTTAAGTTCAGAATATATGCACCCCAGGCATACACTAATGCATAATCGACGCTATCGATTAGGGGTGGACCTTGTCAGGCACCAATAGTACTATTCAAATATTCCACCGGTTTCATTTCCCTGAACAAATGATTATAGAGGCGAGGACTCAACCCCGAGTGGCGGTCACACCTCAAGTAAAAAATCCGTCAAACATTTTCCCTAACATATCTTTCCCCCGAAAAACGTATAAATAGTTTAAAATGGGGCCGTGAAACTCACCTGAAACACTGTCTGGCTCACTAAGTAGATAGCAAAGAGGGTCTCGCACCTACAAACGTCATAGACGTATAAGTCACTATTCCTATAGTGCATGTGCCTTGGCAAGTTGTACACTCAACTCCCGACCACAAGTTATTCCAAATCCCGTTTAATTAAGCGCGTATCCTAGGTTTCGTTGGCGTTAGATTACCCTTTGCGTTACAAGTTATATATTACTCTTGTTAATATTTCCCTAACTTGTACCTTATTATTATCGACTCGACTTCACTTAACATATAATTATTTTCCCATTTAAATAATTATACTTAAGATCGCATCGCTCGATATAATATATATTTCAACACTCGACCCGACTCACTTTGCCGCACATTTGTTTTCCCATTTAAACAAATATGCTAAGATCTTGTCGATCGATTGTATATTCTTAACACCCGATTCAACTCACCATACCGTATATTTATTTTCCCATTCAAATAAATATACTAGGATCCTGTCGGCACGGCATACACATATATATATCTTTGTCTACTCGTCGCGGCTTTCCTTCCCACATATCTACTTTCCCATTAAGTAGATATACTAGAATTTTGCCGAGACGAGTGTACATATATAAATGTGTAATTTTTCTTGTTAAGTATATACGTTTGTTTAACGTCTTACGTTATGTTTTTCTCCCACGAATAATTCCTTCAACACTTAGGAAAATGTTTATTAGTTTTTCACCCATGAGGTATATATATATTTTACTTCTTAAAAATATATATTTTCTTATCTTGCCGCAACGGCATTTTTCTTATGATTTGTCCGTGTACGTTTTGTTAACGCGTCTTAGTTCGATATCTTAGCTCGAATAGTTAATTTCTCCAAGTTTTTCCCAACATGTGTTTTGTAGAAATATTATTCATATTTCTTCCTCCTAACACATGTTACTTGGATGGTTTAAAATACTTATGTATTTTTAACCCAACTTGTTAACTTAACTACAAAAATGTCTCCAATACTTTTATATTCCCATTTATATAAAAGTATTCATTTTTGTATAAGTTTCTCAAGTTTGTTTAACATTTTTATAAAATCTCTATTTTATAAAAATCCTCATGTTAATACAATCCATATTTTTTATAACTTTCAAAAATATACTTTTATACAAAAATACCCAAGTATATCTACTAGTATTAACCCAAATCATCCTTAGAAATTTATTACTTATACTTTTGACACCAAACTTTCCATTCTTGCATTTTTGGACTAATAGTTTCTAAAACATCCATTTTAGTCCTCTAACTTTCAAAGTTACAATATTAGTCCCTTAACTTTCAACTGTTGCATTTTTCCACTCTAACTTCCAAAGTTAACATTTTCCACTCAAAATAGTAGACTTTGAAGATCCATCTTTTTATTGGTAAGTTATTTTTGTATCAAAACACTTTTATTAGTCTTATATTCCATATATAAGACTACTTGTATGTGTGTTTTATGTATTTGCCCATTATATCAAAATATCATTCTTCTAAGTAAGTAAACTTTAATTTTTCATCTTCATTATTCTTGAACTACTATCATGTTCCATCATTTATTATGTCTTAGATGATCATATAAAGATGATTAGAGTTACTTTTTAACACATTCAAGTTCATTCCATAAATCTTAATCAAATCATCATCCTACTTAGTGTATGTGTAGATTTTATACATTTTCAAGAACACTACTTTATCACCATCCAATCCATGATTTATTTACATATCTTTAATCATCTATTTTACTCATGTAAAACCTATTAAAGATTATGTTCAAACCACCTTTTAAACCCTTCATGTACAACTTGCTTCTAAGAACACATACATGAATAATAATAATCAAAAACAAGGTTAAGAAGCTTACTACTAGCACAAGGCTAGGGAAGACAAAACCTTGGATTTTGAGAGGGGTTTAGTGTGTTCTTCCTTAATGGTTAAGCTCCAAGCTTGAAACACACAATAGGGGTTTGGATGATGGATTGTTTTGAGTGATTTGGAGGTGTAAAAACTTGAAAGAAATGTGTATGGTGGAGGGGTGAAACTTACGGCCAAGATGGAGGAAAGAAGAGGAGTTGTTTTGCTTTCAAGTGTGCATGCTATTATCTTTATACCACCCTTATAATATCTCCTAAGATTACACTTAATCTTTCAAGGATTTGCAAAGATTGTGAAGTACTATGGAAATCTTTGGAAAGTATGTGGGATGGATAAGTGGCCGTGAGTTTTATGGATGGTTGGGGAGGTTTGTGATCTTGCAAGGATACTATATAATCATGCTTAATATCCTAGTGAGATATGTAATCTTTGGAGCATGCTTACATGTGTGTGGCTAGTGTATGATTAGATTAATCCTTGTCTTGGATTATTATGGCCAAGGGCCGATTTTTCTTCACAAGAAAAGCAATCAAGAGCATGCTTTTGTACTTCCATGTTTCTTACAACTTTGTCTCATCCTTGCATGCTTTACATCCTAGACTTGTAGGATATTATTAAGACAACTTGCAAGCAAGATAATTATGGAAAGTTGTAAGGCCTTTAGGCCGGCCCCTTTGGGGTTTTAGGTGGGGTCCACAACTTCAAATATTTACCCAATGTTTGTTAAGTTAAATCTCTCGTCGTTCGGGTGTCGTTCGGGTATTTTTCGGGTTTTAATCACGCGTTATTCGGACATTAAAAATACCTTTAATAACCCTTAAATATAGTCTAATTTAAGCGTTGATTGGTTATTTAGGCTCTTGCCGGGTGAAATTATGAGTTATACGCGTATCGGGTGCGGTACGCGCATTTTATTCGTTACCGGGAGATTTGTACAAGACGTTTCCACTTATGGTTTTGGAGTTCCAAAACTCATTATATTTTGTGGAAATACCCTTTATTTTATATCCTGGGTGTCCGGGATCCTTTTCGTTTATTTAATTATTACCGGGTAATTGCCAACGTCCATACCGGATAGTTATTTCGCACATGATCCAATCATGTTTTTACCATTAAACGTATGCATTCCTAAGCATTATTTGGAAATTGCTATCTCCTAAGGCCTTGATAATTAAATCACACATAATTGCATTTAATTACGTTAATCATATATTAATTAATTTGTACGGAATTACCTTATTTTTGCCGGTTGTTACACACAAACTTTTCAATGGTGAAGGTGCACACCAAGACGAAAGTGACATCCCGATTACGCAGAGACTGCGAGGAAACAACTTTTATTGTAGGCGTATCACACAGGGGGAGGTGAAAGCAGCACTTAGGAAGATGGGAAGGGCTAAGGCAGTTAGCCCTGACAACATACCAATTGAGGCGTGGAAGTGTTTAGGGGATACTAATTTTTTTTCCTGTGGAGGTAGGACTCCACCAAGGGTCTGCTTTGAGCCCTTTCCTTTTTGCTGTTCTAGATGAGTTGTCAAAGATGATTCAAGAGACACTTCCATGGTGTTTACTTTTTGCGGATGATATTGTGTTAGTTGCAGAGAGTAAACAAAGCTTAAATGAGAAGTTAGAGGACTGGCGAGTAGCTCTAGAGGGTAAAGGTTTTAAGATTAGTCGATCTAAGACCGAGTATTTGTACTGTGACTTCAGTGGCGTAGAAAATGATGATGACACCCAAATTACCATTGAAGGTCAAGTGGTTCCGCAGGTGACTAAGTTCAAGTATTTAGGATCGTTTGTACAAAGGGATGGGGAGATCGATAGTGATGTAGTACACCGCATCCAGGCTGGATGGTGTAAATGGAGAGCATCCATTGGGGTATTGTGTGATAGGAGGTTTCCTGTAAATTTAAAGGGGAAATTTTGTAGGGTAGCAATTAGACCTGCTATGTTATATGGGACGGATTGTTGGGCCATCAAGAAAACACATGCACATAAGATGGACGTAGTAGAGATGAGAATGTTGAGGTGGATGTGTGGGCACACAAGGTTAGACAGGATAAGAAATGAGGTTCTTAGAGAAAGGTTAGGAATTGCTAGGATATCCGATAAGATAAAGGAGGGGAGATTGAGGTGGTTTGGGCATGTGAAGAGGAGACAGACGACGGAGCCTGTTAGGGTGGTGGAAAACCTCACTGTGGAGGGAAGGAGGGGTAGGGGTAGGCCCAGGTTAACATGGGATGAAAGGATTAGGAAAGATTTGCAAGAGTTACATCTCTCTAAGGACATGGTCCAGGATAGGAGCTTGTGGAGACATAGGATTAAGGTTAAAGACAACTAGGATAGGTTCATAAGAGTTGATAGATGTGTAATAGGAAATAAAATTTGCTCACACACTTTTTTTGCTGGTCTTTACATGTGTTTGTTGCCTTGTGCTTTATAGGTTCTTTATAGTGGTATATCTTTTCCATTTTTACCATGTATTCTTTTCAACATCTTGGTGATATTGGTAGTTTTGAAATTATCACTATTATTATTATTTAATTATTTTATTTTATTTTTTATTGTTTTTATTTATTATCATCATCATTATTATTATTATTATTATTATTATTATTATTTTTGAGCCGAGGGTCTCTTTGAAAGCAACCTCTCTATTCTCAGGGATAGAGGTAAGGTCTATCTACATCTCACCCTCCCCAGACCCTACCAATAGTTCTCTATTCGTGGGATTTCACTGGGTATGGGATTGATTGATTGATTGTTCTTGTATGGGAAAAAACCACAAAAACATCATAGAAGGCACAGTTAAATTATTAAAGTATAATAGTTCGGCTTTTGATCAAGCTTTACTGCATTTCTATAACAAAAATAACGAAAAGAGTATATACCTTCCGTTGATCGCGAGCAAGTGAAGACATTTGAATAAGGTGTGCAAGCTTTTTGGCAATCAACTGTAAACTAAAGAGTAACAAACATAAGCCGTAGATGTTAAAACGAATTGCAAAAAAAAAAAATAATAATAAAAAAAAAATTACCAAAACAATGGTGAAATCAAACGCATAATTATATCTGCTATTTGAACAAAATTTAAGTGAAATAACTGGAACAATCTGTAGGAAAATACAGAATGAGTTATTTAGGGGATGAACATGTAAATCTAGAATAAGACTGAAATATGAATAACATTAAAAGCCATCACAAATAAAAAGTTTTTAAGCAATATGTAGAATCCATTGCAGTGAACCTTATTTGACCAGCAATTCATTAAACTGAACCTATCAAATGGATGAATGATATGATTTGTGAACACTCATCGGATAGATTAAGGGTCTTCACCATTGATGCTAAGTATGAAAAAAAAAAAAAAAAAACAAAGCACAAATTAGAACCAGACTTCTTTGTTCCACAATAAAAAATAAATCTTCATACCATAACATGTTTCTCCAAAACCTAATTTCAAAATCATAAAATAAATTAATAAAAACAGTGCTCAAAATAAATTTACCCTAAAATCATGTCGTTGCCGTCACCCTTTCTCGTCTCCGTCAGACATGGAGGGTCAACCGTCACCACCAGTAAAGTCTTTGTCTTTCGATCTTGGGTTTCAGATAAGTCACGCGCCGGAGTGAGGGGTCTCCACCGTGAGTTTCGCCGTGCACGGTGATGCTCCGCCTTGCTCCTCCTCATCTCTCTCTCTTAATATAAACCGTGAGTATAGCGGTGGGATCTGTTTCTCTCTGTTAACCCTCTATTTTGTATGCGGATAATGGAGAGATGATGAGAGATAGACACGCATATGAGGCTGATGATGAAGATAAAGATTAAAAAGAACGTATGGGGAGCCTCAAACATGATAAAAAGGCAGTAGGCTAAAATAAAAAATTAATATAATCACTTGTTAAATCCCAAGCTCTATTAAAAAAATGGCTACTATGGGCTTAGAAGGATTCGAACCGGCCCACCTAACGAGACAGAACAATAGCCAAACCAACTGCACGACATAGCCTTTTGTTATCATTATCAAACAAATCAATATTTAACATAACAAAAAAATAAAAAAATTAATAAAACTACTGTTCAAATCACTTGGTTATTAATATAGTATAATATAATATAATATAATATAATATAATATAATATAATATAATATAATATAATATAATATAATTGAAAATTTATTGTTATTGAAATATAATCTAAAAAAAAATTGTCTGAAAATAAATTGTTTTCACACATGTAAGTTTACCTTTAGACAACTGTGAACTATTTTTATTTACACATGTATAAAAAATTGTTTACGGTGTTTTACGAGAAGAGTATTATTTGGAAGAAAAAAAAATTCTTTTTAGTATTGTATTTTAATTACAACCAGGTTTATATCCGCGCGCGTTGCGGCGCGCTAAGCGAATCGTAGTTTTACTTTGCTTGGATTACTTGTGCATTTTTAGAAACAAAGCGCGTTGCGACGGATCGACCTTAGTTAACAACACAGATTAAACTACACCACAATTACAAAATATTACAGTTACAGGAATAACTACAAAATCCCCGTCCACAAAAACCAAGTCGGTGTCATAATCACAAATAATTAACAATAGTTGGTGTAGGTAATGTTTACCAAAAGACAATGGTAGTTAGTTAAGACTCAAGTATAATTCACTTCAGGTAATGTTTACCGCAAGCCGATAGTAGTAGGTTAGACTCAAGTCTTCTATAATTCACTTCATCTAGTTTTGGCTTCTTAATTTAGTCTTTCGTGTCTATAGACAAAAAAAAAACAGTTAATGACCAGTTAAACTTAATGTAGAATCAGTTCATAAATTATGGCATACTAATTGAATATAAGAAAATAATTACACCATGGTTATGCCAAAAGTGTCATGATTAGTGCCTACTTGTTGATCATCATCTACTCAAAATGGTCAAATAAAGGAATAAGCAAAAAAGGGATACATGTCAAATAGATCACACATCAAACAAACCCATATTACACTTTAGGATAATTGCAGCAAGCTGCCATTATATTTGTCTAGCAAAATAGGCTTTTCATTAACCACCATCTTCCCAAGATATGAAGGGTATATAGTTTTATTTATTGATTTCTAGTGTTGTCTTTTTGTAGGGACTATTTTTGGTGCAAGTAAGTTTATCATGTTTTACATACTTTTTTCATCAATTTTTATACATAATTTCCTTATGCAATTAACAAAAGATTAGGAAATTTTAGCACAAAGCATGAGTTCTTAATTTTTTTCGTCAATTTTTATACATAATTTCCTTATGAAGGGTACACGTATACCCCCAAATATAAACATATATCTTTTGAACATAAAAACATTCAAATTTTGAACAGCAAGAAATTTGCTCATTGATGTCAAAGATAAAATAAACCTCTCGAACACTCAGGTTACAAAATACTACCATAACTAAACTAAATGGATCATTTATGGCTTTATTAATAATGATATGGATTCACGTGTTGCTTTGTTTTTTGTAATCTATATCTCAGAATCACTAAATATTTCAAGTTTAAGGAGTAATATGATTGTTTACAAAGGGTCCTGATTTTCTGCAGATGTCAAGATGTAAACTTATCAAACTCCAATAGAGTAAACCCAAATTCAGATTGTCAGCTGATGTGACTCAGAAAGCTTTAGATTTAGAACATGTACGGTGTAGTTTGGTCTCTAAAACGAACTCCATTCCAGAAAATAAAATTGGTTCAATTTGAATTTCGGGCACGAACGGGTCAACCCACTATATCTTTCCTGTTCTTTTAAATTTCATATAACAAAATATAAAGAATGCAATCTTGAAAATTAATTACTATAAAAAAAATACTTAAATGGTAGCATCAAAAGAACCTGACTAACCACAGGTAAGAACAATAAATAAGTAACATAGCATTCATGAAGGGTTAAAACTAACCAAAATCTTATAAGCTTCTGTCTTCTACGCATGCTAGATTTTGTCATACGTTCTACCATCAACCATTTCCATCAAGATGACGATTAGAAGCAATGTGAGTCTTGTATTGCTACAAAAAATGTGATAAGGTTCCAATTTCAATTCGACTAACATTACACAAAATACATGCATTAAAGTTTTCATATAAACTAAAGTTTGTAGTCATAAGACTTAAAAATGTCAAATACAGCATCGAAGGTTTGTAATAAGTGTAAAAGCTAGTGTGTGCCAAAATGAAGTTGAAGTTTACTTTTATGCAATTTTACCACGATCTTCCAAGTCCATTTAGTAAAAAGAAAATAGTGCACAACCAAAAAGGTATTAACAAAGGTTCGTAATATGAAAAATTAGAATGTATATACATATATAAAATTCTTTTGAAAATGTAAATGAACAATTATTAAGCTGAAATTTTACCTTATAAATGTAATTAAGATGGGCTAACTCAATTGATTATGTGTTCTTAGGTCGGAAATCTTTTGCTAACGGCATTGTAACCCTTATAATGAAGACAAAATCTTTGTATTTACAAAACTTAGTGGCTAAAAGGAGACCAGTGAGGCGTTTTCCACCCCGTTCCACTTTCAATAGCTTAATTTTCAAGAATCCTAAACAAAAGTACATCCCATCCTAAGTCCTAACTGAACATTCAGTTTTGAACGCTAAAGAACCCTAAACTTAAAGCACATAAAAAATATGAAATTTTCAGTAAGGCGGCTTGTTTTACATACCAGACAACAAAAACAACAATAAAAATATCACTACATAAAGTCAAAACTATAAACTACACATTTCCAGCTATCAATGAGTATCTTAGTTGAAGCTTACGCAAACGGCCAAACCTGTACACCAATCGACAAACTTGAAGAACCCATATTGAATAGGAGTATATTACAAATCTATCATACCAAAGTGGAAAAAGCAAATGACCCAGCCTCTACATATGAGCATGATATGTACATAAGTTAAATTTAATCACAAAATCAGGTAAGCATCTAGAAAGAAAAATAGTGCATATAAAGTCTGAAATAGCAACCATTTACTTTCGTCATACCTATCACTTCTTGTAAAAATTTGCAATTGTGATTAGCACGGGAGTAGTAGACATCAAATTCAAGCAGGGGTTCTAATCTTAATTTAAGCATAAACCATATAAAGGGGCTAAATTTTGTACCACTGTAACAATCTAATTCAAACACAATTCCTTATCATTGCACATTCTTCAAAATCGTATGAATATATAGAACATATGAAGGGGGTAACTTGTTAGAATGTATTACTAAATGTTAGTGGAGAAAAGAGTACAAAAAAAAAAACGATTGATGTTGGAGTCCCTGGAAAAGAAGAACAAAAGATTTTGGTAGTTAACTGGGTTAAACCTCTGTAAAGAATTGCCGGAAAAGTAAACTGTTAGGAAACCGAGTCACTTACCTTGCCGAGAGTGTCTTGATAGTTGTAGATCTATATAGAAACAACACATGCAGGTTGCAATCTCGTTCGTCGCCGGAAAACTGAAAGAGAGATTTGTATACAAAAATTAATTTTTCTTTAAATGGTTATATGTTGATTTGCATAGTTATGTTTAAACTGTATTTTTTTCGTTTATTAATAAAAAAATAAAGAAATTATTGATTCATGTTGCTATTTTCGTTGTTGTCCAGCTTGTCTGACTCCACATCCACGACTACTGATGAAGAAGAGGGGATGTTGATGGTCGGAGGTGATGAATGGTTGATAAATGATGTTGGTTCGGGTAGGGATCTATGACCTTCGTGCGGTGTTGGGGGGGGGGGTGTGAAGAGAGGAAGTAGATGTTTGAGGAAAAGCATCATAAAAAACAGATGCTTGCAGCAGCTTTAAGACAGTTGTCCAAGAAGAAACACGTGTAAGGAACACCAATACGTGGAAACCACTAACACAATCACCATAAAGAAAAAAAGAAGGGAAAATGAGCTCAGCGAGACTCGAACCCAGCACAACTAAACTGAAAACACATGCACATACCACTGACCTAACTAACAACATTGATTTATGAACAGAAATATACATATATAACATGATAAAAAGGCAGTAGGCTAAAAGTCACTGTTCAAATCACAAGGATTATTAATATAGTATAATTAGGGTTGTACTATAAAAATGGTTTTGATTAGTTTTCTCATTTTTTTTTCACAGACTTCTAGTGATATTTAGTGTTATCAAGATAACCTTCTCCTAAAATTTTATATTAATAAAAGATTAAAAAGGTGTTTTACATTTTTTCACAAACTTCAAGTGATATTTATTGTTCTTAACATAACCCTCTCCTAAAATTTTAGATTAATAAAAGATTAAAAAGGTGTTTTACAGGTGTATTTTATTTTTAAAGATATATAAACTTTTGAGAAATTTATGAGATTTACTGCATATTTAGCAATTTGTCGCAACGACAACATGGATTTCAGTGTGGTTTCCCAACTGTGTGGTGGGGTCTCTCCAAATAGTACTACCCATTCGATTTGCTGGCTTCTCGGATTTAATGGTTGTGTTCAAAAACAAATAACAATAATAAGGGGAAAGGACACTCAAGTAGCCTAAAACCACTAAAACATTGACGACACTCTAGGCAAAGTACCCTATAACTTTTTTATTTTAATTTAAAATAAATTAAAAAATCATATGTAATTATATATATATATATAGGTTTAGGATCATGTACAAAGTACATTTTTCGTGAGAAGTGTGAGAAGGGTTAAGAATTGACATGTAGACATCATGTTTTGGATTTAGGAATGATGTTTTAGGTTGTTTTAACTTGAAAAACACCAAACACAACAATCTAAAACACAATACAATGTATTATAGTCATTAAATTTTAAAAACAGCTAAAACACACTACTTAACACTTAAAACACACTGCTAATGTTCTTAGCATGGTGTTTTAAGTTTTAAGCCTAAAATACATTGTTTTCGGTTTTTAATTGTTATGTTTGGTGTTTTTATAGGCAAAACAATCCAAAACATCACGACAAAGTTCAAAAAATGATGCCTAAGTATCAATTTTTAATACTTCTCACACTTCTCACCAAAAAAAACAATTTGTACACGATCTTGACCCTATTATATATATATATATATATATATATATATATATATATATATATATATATATAACTAGAAAACTCATCATAGTTAAAGAAACTTTAAAAACTCAATACAAGGCTCATGTTCATCCACGTCACTCTTTTTTCCAACCCTTCTAAGGGCATTTTGGACACAATTTTTATGCCTTTTCTGCTTCATTATGTGAGAGTGTTAGGCAATAAATATCTCTATCTTGCTCTATTATATTTCCTTTCCCACCTAAATCTCCATCTCTCTCTCTCTCTCTCTCTCTCATGAAACACATCCAAGATCCGAAAAAAAAAATTATGACTAGCAAGATTGCTCCACCATTTCTCCCCCTCTCCCTCTCTTACCTCTCTATCTCTCCAGATCTGAGGAAGATTGCTCCACCTTTTAGTGTTTACCCCCATAATAATAACCCTTATCCTTTACCTCGACCTCACCCCATCACCTACTTTCACCTTACACGACATCAAGCTTTCGGCCTTCAACCTCTCAACCACCCTCACCACCAACCTCCAAATCACCATCTCCGCCCGCAATATAAAAGATTTTGACTACCCTGACCCCGCGTAGACGGGTTTTCTTTCACGCCGATACAAGCTGCAAGATCGGGTTTTCTTTCACGTCGATACAAGCTGCAAGATCAGGGGTTACAGGAACAAACACAAGACAAGCTGCAAGCATATTTAGTGTTGAAAGTAAATTTCCTCTCCCTACTATGGTTGCTCAACAACAAACACAAGCTGGAGTTTGTTCTTTTATACCCGAATTGCAGTGCATGTTATCAAATGGATTTCTGTGACGGGGAAGCGGTCAAAATTGTGACTTCAAAAGTTATTTGCTTTGAAAGTTGGAGTACAGGTTGTAAAACATGCTTATTTAATTTTGCTTTTTAGATTTCTTTTAATTTCATTATTTTTTAGAATTTCTTTTAATTTCATAAAAGAAAGTAGCAGATTTTTTTTTTGATTTGGATGAATAATTTCTTTTGCTTAAATTATTATTTTATGTTGCTTTTTTTTATTTGGATGAATAAAATGTAACCTATTTTATTTACCATGTTTTGATATGTAACACTATAACCTATCTTGTTACAATGTTTAAACTAATAATTTTGCTCTTTACAATGTAACATATTTTATTTATCATGTTTTGTAATGTGTTTCATTTTGTAACTCGTCTTTTATTTATCTTTGTAACTCGTCTTTTAAAATGTAACCTATTTTATTTACCATGTTTTGATATGTAACACTGTAACCTGTCTTGTTACAATGTTTTAACTATTAATTTTGCTCTTTACAATGTAACATATTTTATTTATCATGTTTTGTAATGTGTTTCATTTTGTAACTCGTCTTTTATTTATCTTTGCAACTCCTTTTAAAATGTAACCTATTTTATTTACCATGTTTTGATATGTAACACTGTAACTTGTCTTGTTAATATTGCTCTTTACAACGTAACATATTTTATTTATCATGTTTTGTAATTTGTTTCACTTTGTAACTCGTCTTCTATTTTATGTTTGTTACAATGTTAAAATTTGTAACCTGCTTTATTTATATGTTTTTTTTTATGAAAAATTGTGTTCTTTATAATGAAACTTATCTTTTTGTTACAGCCAAAAATGTTGCTGGAAAAGTTAGAAAGAGAAAGAAAGTGGGAAAAGTGAGAAAGAATGAAGAAAGAAAGAGAAAGTGTGTAAGAGAGAGAAGAGAGAAAAGAGAGTGAGATGTGTCAGGGGAGAAAGAGTGAGATTTGTCTAGAGAGTGTTTTTACATGTTTACCCTTTTTGTACTTTTGTACATTATTTAAATCTTTTAATAAAGGTGAAAAAGTTGGATTGATTATGGGCCTTTGATCATATAACATGGATGGTTGAGATGAAGTTTTCAGAGTTTCGTTAACTAGAGAGGGTTTTCAATTTATCACCCTATAGGGGATTGTCATCTTGAGAACGCCAAATATCGTGAAAACCGTGAGAACAAGTAAAAAAAATCAATTAAAATAATTTTTTTAAT
This sequence comes from Ambrosia trifida, assembly GCA_028751855.1. NCBI lineage: Eukaryota > Viridiplantae > Streptophyta > Magnoliopsida > Asterales > Asteraceae > Ambrosia > Ambrosia trifida. The sequence goes on from CM054123.1 coordinate 154,642,430, forward strand.
ACAAACCTCATTATAATCAAAATACAACATTAATAAATGAATTTTCTTTCTAAATAATAATTCTTTTCTTGCAAAAACACTTTCAAATTAACTTTTTACACATGTGTAAATCAAACAGTTTACACATGTATAAACAGTAAATTTACACATGTGTAAAAACAATTTATTTCCGTGTACGTTTAGGGATGGCAATCAAACCCGAACCCGATGGGTAAACCCGAAACCCGATATATTTGGGACGGGTTTGGGGTCGGGTAATCGGGTATGGGTCCGGGTATGGGATTAGTTTTTATTTTATTTGCGGGTTTGGGACGGGTTTGGTATTTGATGATATACCTGTTTACCCGACCCGATTACCCGATAACGTATACCCATTTACCCGATTAGATACCCAATATAATTTCTAATATATCTTTTTAAATATGTATGCATAATATATCTAATTGTCCATCTAGATTGTCATCTTGTGCTAAAAATTATAAAAAAATAGTGTATATTATTTGTTATCTATGCATTTGAGTGTTTTTATATGACTTAATTATTTTATATTTATACATTGTAATCATTTACATAGATATTTAATAATGTTAAATGTAATTGGTTAATAGTTACCTAATAGATATATGTCGGGTTTTTGGTCAAATATACTCAATGGATACGTTTTAAAAATTAATGGGTTTACCCGAAACCTGCGGGTATACCCGATACCCGATGGGTAATTACCCGACACACACCCGACGGGTTTTGGGCCGGGTTTGGGGACAAGCATACCTAACCGGGTATGGGGTTGGGATTACCTAAACCCGTCCCAAACCCGACCCATTGCCATCCCTATGTACGTTTGAATTTTTTTTGCGGAAATTGTTTTTTTGAGATTGTATTTAGTAATAAAGATAAGTGTAAAAAGAAATTTTGAATTTGAATAGTTTTAGATGGCGTTCTCACGGTTCGCACAAAATATATGTGTCTTCAAATTAACTTTCCCCTATATATATATATATATATATATATATATATATATAATATATATATATATATATATATATATTATATATATATAGGGTGGAGTTCCTGTACAAAGTGCATTTTTTGTACAAAGTGTGAGAAGTCTATATATGCATTGTGTTTTAAATTTTACACATGATGTTTCATATTCTTTTGGCCTAGTATTATATAGAAAAAACACAAAACGTAACAATTTAAAAACACTCATTAATGTATTTTCGACTTGCAATCTAAAACACCATGCGAAGAAAGTAATCAATGTGTTTTAAATTGTTATGTTTGGTGTTTTTCAATACAATACAATGCAAAAGGAATCCAAAACATCATAGCCAAAGTTTAAAACACAATGACTACGTAGACATCTCACACTTTGTATGAAAAATGCATTTTGTACAGGAAACTTTACCTACACCTTTATATATATTAAGCCACATCACCCCATTATATTATAATATTCAAAGGACAATTTAGACAATTTTTACTATCCCCCTTCTTTCTTTCCATATATATATATATATATATATATATATAATATATATATATATATATATATATATATATATATATATATATTGTTTTCCCCCATCTCTCTCTTCCTTTTTTTTTCAAAATCAAAATCACACTCCCCCCTCTCTACCCTCCATTCTTTCTGTCTCTCTTTAGAAGATGAGGAGCACCACCTGCCACCACCACCGGACATAGGGCTGTAAACGAACCAAACGAACACGAACAAGGCCTTGTTCGTGTTTGTTTGTTAAGGAATTAACGTGTTCACGAACTGTTCACGAACACTTACCGAACGAGATTTTTTGTTCGTGTTCGTTTGTTAAGAAAATAACGTGTTGACGAACTGTTCATAAACACTTACCGAAAGAGATTTTTGTTCGTGTTCGCTTGTATTTATTTGCTAAATTTAGGTGTCAGATAATGTTGATGCACTATTATGCGGACGTCACTATCGAATAGACTAGGGTTGAGTCTTGTATTGTATTACATGAGATTGGGGTGATCCATAAGGGCATTTTATGGATCTGATGCATTTTTGAATATAGACCAAAACCTAAGTCTAGGTTCGACCATTTGCAAGGGGCGAACCTGCAGAATCTGCAGGTTCGACCTCCTTAGATGGGTGAAGGTGGCTTATGATTTTGGACTATAAATAGCAATCTCAAGGGGGAGGTCATGTTCGACCTCCCCTAGCCCCGAGATAGATGTTTATCCTACTGATGACAGTGTTTGTAACCGTTTCTGAATTAATATGAATCTGTGATGACATTGTTATCGTCTATTTCTATCTCGTCTCGAATCTCACGTCTGAAACCGAGTTGTTTTCGTGTAATCGATCCATGGATTCGGTTTTTAACCGGATTCTCAACTGGTATCAGAGCTATGGTACCGATTTGAACGATCTAACAGTCGTTTGAATCAATCACAGCTCGTTTTCATGATTTCAGACGTTAAAATTTAGTTTTTGATTGAAAGGTTGAAACCCTAGAAACCCTAGATTCTTAATTGAACCCAAAATCATGTGATTTCATCATGTTTTTGTGAATTCGAGGGTTAGGTTTTCATTTCCGCACCTTTTTGTACAAGTTTCATCATCAAATTCGAACAATCAGAGTGTTTATGGGCTGATTTGCAGAAAATATTGAAGAAGAACATGTTTTTCTGCAAACGGTCGAATGTGCAGTAGATTAGACCTTACGAGTGGTCGAACGTGGCTTGTAAATGGTCGAACATAGGTTTTGAAGGTCGAATCTGCTAATTTGAGTTGATAAGAAAGGTCGAAGCTGGAAGTTTTCCACATTCGACCTCACGACTGGTCGAATGTGGAATCTTAATTTTAGTCAGGTTTAAATGAACTTGGTTCGATCCAACCATGGTACATTCGACCATACACAGGGGTCGAATGTAGGTTTATTTCCACTTTCGCCCCTTCGACATAGAGAATGGAAAATTAGTATTTTAAGGGGTAAAAAATTTCGAGATTTTTGGGAGAATGATGATGATGTCTACATAAATTGTTGAAGAAATGATGATGATGAAACGTTTTATTGTGGGGTAGTTATGAGAATCAACAGTATGATAATCAGATTCAAATGATTATTATAGGCCAGAAAATAGACAGATTTTATTCCGCAAGATGAAGAACAGTCAACCCAGTTCCAGTGTGATTGAAGGAACTTGTTCAAACAAAGTTGTTATGTACAAGCATATCAAGACTGAGATCTCAATGTTCCGAAAGTAATGAGGGATCTCAGTAGAAGTCATGTGGCACGTAGATTCAACGAAAGTTTCAAGGTTACAGTCCTGAATAATTTCAAGAGCTGTTGGTGTTATTGCTGGCCCTATAGAAAACTTCAGTTTCTGAAGCATTTCAAGTCCACAATTGTACCGGTAGTTCCTGCTGAAAACTTCTGATTACTTGATTCACTCGTCTACGGCTGGTATTCTATCAAATAGATGAAGTTACTCAAGAACATTTAAAGAGAAGAATGTGTTAATGCAATCACAGTCAGCACAGATGAAGAATTTCATAGAAGTACAAGTGTCCGAGTGGATTGTTTTGCACATAGTCACATTTGAGATGTTTAATTGGGTGCTGACAGTTAGACTTCTCTAGTTGGTGTGAAGGGTGATGCAAAGGTTAAGTGCAGATATGAGATGTGAATTAGTGGTAGTACCTACGTGTTACGTTGAATATCTGATCGGTCAGTATGGAATCCTTCTAGTAGGGGTCTTATCAGACTAGTTGGATTGCGCGTGATGTACTTGGTCAAGATGAGATTCCTGGGTACTGATGCTATGAGATTGCAGTGCATTACATTGTCAACTTCACATTGGCGTAACTAGGTGATTTGGTTGTAATTCAGCGGCTTGCTGATTTCGCAAATGATATTTGTGGTCTAGCTGACTTCCTGCGTATTGATGCTGAGGATTCGTAAGTGCATTACTTGGTCGGTTCACGAAGGATATTGTATTTCTAACTCAATGCAATAGTGCATGTATTGAGGGGGAGACCTGTGATTTTGACTGTTGATGTGCAAGAGATTTGTGGATTCGCCAGCAACGTCCAAGGGGGAGATTATTGATGCACTATTATGTGGACGTCACTGTCGAATAGACTAGGGTTGAGTCTTGTATTGTATTACATGAGATTGTGGTGATCCATAAGGGCATTTTATGGATCTGATGCATTTGTGAATACAGACCAAAACCTAAGTCTAGGTTCGACCATTTGCAAGGGGCGAACTTGCAGAATCTGCAGGTTCGACCTCCTTAAATGGGCAAAGGTGGCTTATGATTTTGGACTATAAATAGCAATCTCATGTTTTGGTTTTCATTTGTAGATTTGAGTTTGTGCTTTGAATGCTCTCAAGGGGGAGGTCATGCTCAACCTCCCCTAGCCCCGAGATAGATGTTTATCCTACTGATGACAGTGTCTGTAACCGTTTCTGAATTAATATGAATCTGTGATGACATTGTTATCGTATATTTCTGTCTCGTCTCGAATCTCCCATCTGAAACCGAGTTGTTTTCGCGTAATCCATCCATGGATTCAGTTTTTAACCTGATTCTCAGATAAAAACGAACACAAACAAAGACAAATGAATGTGAATGAACAAATAGGCATTACTGAACAAAATCGAGCACAAACTAACACATTAAATTCTGAAAAGTCACATTTTTCATCACTAACATTGTCCGCCTAGAACATACTAATCCAATTACTCAAATATACGTGACATAATCTTGATCACATAATGTCTTATAAGAACACAGAGGTATCATATTAAACTTGAAATCCTCATTTAATCCACCAAAAATAACAGTTAATCAAAACAGTTAAAGTAATATTAACATGTGATATACTAATATATGTTAAATAATCTACCACCGGAAAATTTGAAATATTTAAATTAAATATAAAAAATTAAAAACCCTAATGAACTATCAAACAAAAACAAACATACACGAATACGATACCGAACGTTCACGAACATAAACGAACGAACGCGGCCTCTGTTCATGTTCGTTTGTTTAGCTAAACGAACGGAGTTTTTTGTTTGTGTTCGTTCATTTATTAAACGAACGAACACAAACGAACTTCCCGCCGAACAGTTCACAAACTGTTCGCCGAACGTTTGGTTTGTTTACAGCCCTAACCGGACACCACCTTCGGCCACCACATCCGAAATACTATTATATAAAGATACAACTGCCTGCTATCATGGTACCACCACCGCTTCACCCTCGCTGTCTGACCACTGTTTCACCCTCACCATCTAACCGCCGCCGCTACACCATCCCTATTTTCTGAACACCACCGCTACCATGATACCATGTTCATTAAATGTTAGAAAAGAACGGGATTTCATGGATGCGGATGAAGTAAATGATTTACATGTACATATTCTTTCCCCTGAAAAGAAGTTTAAAATTAATTGTCCTTTATTCATTCCCTGTGTACAGCTTCTTTAAGTACTATGGAATTCATTATGTTTTCTTTTTGTGCCTACAAACTTTGCAACAATGTTAATTTGATATTGCAATATAAAATATTGCAGGTCATTAAAACTTTACTCCCAGACCCCAAGAAGCAAGAGCCCCTTTGCTCTGTGTTTTTTTTGTTTTATATGTGTCAAGTTTTTTTTTTCAGATTTTTTCCTGTGTGTTGTTTTTTGGGTGATGTTTGGTGAAATGGTTTTGATGTTTTGGTGTTTTGGTGTTTTAGATGGTTTTTTCTTTGCTTGACGAAATGCTTGTCTGTTGTTTTTTTTGCCTTGCAGTTGCTTGACGAAATGCTTCAGGATTTTCTAAAGTTATTCAACATTGTTATATGTTTTGGTGTTGCTTTTTTTGTTGTTTGTGGAAATTTGAGTTGTTTGTTTCTTGGTCTGAGTTGTGGTTGTCGTTTTACGTAGTTAGAATGGGCCAAAAAATCATTTATATTCTTAATTAATGGTAATGGTTTTATGATGCCAAAATGAAGATTCTGGTTGCATTAATCAGGGCTATTCATTTGCTATATGCAGAACATTTTACTCAATAAGATTTATTGAGGAATTGCATTATTACTGATCACGATCACCGAGGAATTTGTTCCTTGCGTGCTATTTGTCTAAGTTGTTTTTCTCTGTTTGTGCTGTTGCCGGTTGGTTTTTGACCGTTTCTGGTTCCATTCTAATTGTTTTATTTGTTTATCAATTATCATTTTCTTGTATGTTATTTGTTTAGAGTTTAGTACTTTGATTTGATTTTGTTAATAGTTTTATTTGATCATTATTTGTGTAGAGTTTCTTATTTGAAAGAGACCAAGTAACATGTGTTAGGGTTCAGACAACATACGTTACTTCAGAAAACCATATGTTAGTATATGGCCTTAACACATGTTAGTGATGCTAACACATGCTAGTATATGCCCAACTAACTTGTGTTAGGGTTCATAAGACGTACGTTATTTCACAAAAACATATGTTAGAATATGCTAACACGTGTCAGTGATGTCTCATTATGTGTTTTGGAGAGCCCAACTAACATGTGTTATCTTTTTTTGCAGTTGAAAGATGTTTATGTTAAAGATGGAAGATGGGTATCTTGAATGAAGCATAGCTAGATCTTTTTTATGTTGTTATGATAGTTTTTTTATTGTTCATAAATATTTATGTTTGTATTAAACGTTTCTGATATGTTTATTTGATGATTGTAATGATCGTTATTAAATAAATATACATTTTATGTGTTCTTTTAGTATGTGCCTTTTAACACATGTTAGTGATGCCTCATACGAGGTCAAGATACTAACACATGTTAGCTTTTTTGTGGGAAAGAGTGCAAAAAAGTAAGATAGAGGTGTAAATCAAGAGCAGATGAAGTACAATTACTTCGATTTGAACAAATCTTAGCGAGGTGTAAGTGCATCCTCGGTGACTGTTACTTGCAAGAACGAACATGCTGGCGCTTTTGTTATAAACAAGAAAGCCTGAAATATAATTAGATTTCATCCATTTCATATGTTAATTATTCACATTCGAAATCCACATATTCTAGAAGTCAGTCAAATGGAATTACCCTTATGACCCTTTAAGGAAGCAAGAAAACAACTTGATCAGTTTACCTTATTTAATCTTACATTATTACATTTTAATTCTTACTGTAATTTACAAATTTAATTTGTCGGGTGGGCGTATGCTCTGTGTGTTCATATACCATAGGAGCACATAATTATTTATTGGCTTGGCTCCATGGAGGGAAGCCTATTGACAGTGTGGACGTTTATGCTGCTTTTACATTGTTCAAAACCTAAGAAAATGAAGACTAAATCAAGTTGACAGTTTGCATAAATGATAAAACAATATTTTCAATGAAAACCCATAATGAACAATACTCACGACAAGTCAAAATGAACAATATAATACCTCAAGGTGAGAACCAAAATCGGGATGATCAGATGACTCAGGGGAAGACCTCTCTACAGGCAAACCATCATTGGGTTTTTTTTGTTGCTTTGAAGTTTATTCAGATCTTCTGTGTTTGATATTTCATCATAGTCCTAGATCTGCCATGAAAACAAAACAAGTTAAAAAGGAGCTACACCAGAGTTTAATATGGGCAAACCTTCTGCATTGGTTGAACCATATGTGAACTTTATGGTATTCCATGTTCAGGAAACGCTTGTTTTTTATGACTTAAATACACCTTTTGAGTTCTGCGTAACTTGGTCTTTAGAAACATCTTTGGGCCTATCCTTTCATACTTCATGATTTAATCAATAGGACTATTCCTATGCTAATGGCATTATAATCCGAATTTATGGTCACTGCCCATAGAAGTCCACTTTGACAAACATCAGAAGTTTACAAACATTCTACATAAAACTACAACTTCAATTACTTACAACTAAATTATTAGTATAGATGCAAACCAAAATTGACTTAGGATGAGCGGGTTAGGCATGATTTAGTAGAGATGCACCTCTATGAGGAGATGATCAAGGATAGGGGTTTGTGGAGCCGGGGGTCTCTATGGAAACAGCCTTGTAGACGGATCAGTTTTGATAAAAACGTTTAGGTGATCATACAAGTCTAACAAATCCAGGTGCGGAAACCCTAGATTGTTTACAATATGATATGAATCGAATCAAACACAAACAATTACCTTTTCAATCATCATTCTCATTAATAACTTCATAAAAGTTGTTTACAAGGTAATAGACCAGACACACAACACAAAATGGCAAAAGTAATAAGTTTAACAAAAAGTTCAGCTTATATAGGAAGCTACATTCGACCTCACGTCTAGGTCGAATGTACTCCTTCGACCTGCAATACAGCTCGAACCAAACATCTGTCTAGAATCTTCTCCCTTCGACCTCTGTAACCTTCCTTCGACCTATACAAAACCCACCTTTGACCACACGATATTCAACAAAACACTTTATTTCGTCAATCCAAAGCACTAGTCGCAATATGCATCTACAAACTCCCCCTAGACTATTGCTTGGATTGTTGATGTTGGTAATCGAGTGTTTTGTTCATCAACTTGATACGCAAATTCTTCTTCTGCTCTTTCGTCATTACCGGCTCGAATCTTGGTTTTAATTTCTTCTTCACTTCACGAACCTTCACAAATTTTCCTAACTTTTTATCATACTCACATCCTGCATTGACATCCCATGCAAAACACAAACATACCACCCCATGGTATTTCATCGCTTGTTCACCATCCTTCTCCTCGCAGTAAATTGGATTATAATACAACATGATTATATCCTCATATGAACAATTAATCAACCACATTGGGTCAAAAATGTGGGTCTTCTTATATTCTCCCCTTTTGTCTTTCAATAGGATGACGGCTTCTGCGGTCCTCCAATCATAATACCACATGACAAATTCTTTGCTGAAGTGTTGTTGTATAGGCATCAATGGAATATGCTTCAACACTGTCGGTGGTTTGTACTTTAACGTAACCTTGTTCAGCCTAGTAATCTGATCAATTTCTTTGTGAACCTTCCTGATAGGATACTGCGGCCTGAACACATCCCATCTTGTTCTGCTTTCTCTTGCCATACGATCTGTGAAGTAACCAACTGCATCATTGTTAACAGTTGCTCCTACCATAGTGTGTCTGCAGATATCCCGTACAGCCCAGTATGGTAACGTTTTATTATCATGGAATCTGTGAAAATACAGAATTCCTTTATCCCACTTCACTGCAACGCACCGCAATTGTCTAGGGTATTTCCAACCAAGAGCTCTACCTTTAAATAGTTTGTTATGATACTTATAGAAACTACCCTGAACTTCCGTTTTGGGTTGGTTAGCTTCTTTCTCTTTAAGTCTTCTCAACAAACTTTTCAGATCATCAGATTGTTCAACATTCGGCTTCTGATTATCGGCATTCTTAAAAATTTCATCAACAAATGTTTCGCACTTTTTCTTTGTCAGTTTCTCAGCCTGTTCAAACACTTCTTCAGTAAACTCAGGAAATGTATCATCTTGTTTGTCTTTAAAGTATTCAGGATATTCTTCACTCGTGATATCCTCATTCTCAATATCCTCAAATATAGGTGTATCTTTATCATCAGAATGAGTTCCAGTTTCTTTTTCAGGAATGTTTGGAATTTGATTATCATTCATCAGTTCTTCAAGTGATTAACTAACCTGTTTCGCCAATCCTTCAAGAATTTCCTTGGCAACAGCTGCAGAAACTTCTCCATCCTCTAAATCAGGATCATTATACTCCAACTCATACTTCATATCATCAGATATTCAAATATCTCTGGAAATTTTCTAGTCAGCTCAATCGTCCAAACTTTTTGAGTCAACATCTGACGATATAGATTTTTGTCTTCATCTGATAAGGCTCGTATCTTGTCAGTCCAGAAAATACTGTCATCATCAGTATTCCCACCAGGTGCTATCTTCGAACTCGCTTCACCTGCATCCTTCTTATCAGATTCTCTCTTCTCATATCGATACTTATCCATATCATCATCATCATCATCAGCAGCAGCAGCAGCAGAACTATCATTATCAGATTCTTCACCAGAACCGTCATCATCACCATCTTTCTTTTTCTTAGGATCATCACCAACATCATCATCTTCATCCTCATCTTTTTCAGATTCAGATGGTTCAAAGTCAACCTGTTCTTCCTCTGGTTCTTTGTCCTCTTCTCTTGCTTTTAGTTGTGAAGCTTTCTCGTACAAATCATCAATCAACTTCCTCATACTAATATTGTTTGTTCTCATCTTTTTGTTCTCAATCTGTAAAGTTATGATTCTTCGTGTATTTCTCTATTCATGCCCTAACAGCTTCTGATTCTCTTCTTGAAGCTGTTTAATCTTTGCTTCCAATTCTTCTTGACTTTCCTGGGAAGATACAACAACTTCTAACATCTTCTTCTCATTTTTCTTCAGCTTTTCAATCTCTTGCTGTTGTTGGTTAAACAATTTCATCATATTAGCGATCTTTTGGTTCACTGCTTCCATCACGTCACCAGAAACAGTAACCTGAGGTGTAGACGCCTTAGCAACAGGAGATTTATTCTTCTGAAACTTCCTCAATACATTTTCCAAAGTAGCCTCAAAATCTGCAGGAAGATTAACTGACAAATCTGCAACAAATTTCTTTGTTTTCTTAGCTACTAGGGATGTCACAGGTGTGGTAGCTTTCAAGCTTCCAATTTCAGGACCTTTCTTTCCTGCAATTAGTATCTCTATCTCTCTATCTCTCTTCTGCTTCGGATTAGACTTCTTAGCCATTGATTTTAACTTAGGCTTAAGAATCTTTCCCACAACAACATGAGATCCAACAAAATCTAGATCTTCCAATCCAAGTTCACCTTCTTCAACAATGATTGGACTCTTATGTTGTTGCTCTTCAATTGACTTGTTCAAACTTTCAATCTCACCAGCCTCAGTGGCCTTGGGCTTGGTGGTCTTGACAGTCTCAGCACCTGAATCCCATTTTTCATTATCCCGAGTCTCTTCAGAATCAACACACTCATCATCAATCAATAAAGTCTTGCCTTTTCCAGACTTCTTCTTTTTAGCCATGGTTTTCTGTCTCTTCGGTGCATCTTCTTCAACAACCTTAGCTTTACCCTTACCAGATTTTGCACCCTTGTTGATTACCTGTCTCTTTCTCTTTGCTTCAGGATCAACTGGTTGTAATGGATTATCAGTATCAGACTCACTTCCATCATTTCTAGCTTTGTTGTCACCTGGATTCTTGTAAACCGGATTAATCAGATGACCAAATAAGTTCTTGTGAGGTGGTCTCTCATTCTTTGGAACACCCTTGTAGGCTTTATTCTACTCAAAGTACTTAAATTCATGTGATGCTGAACTAATATCTCCTTCGGGTCTTTTCTCAGTTCTGGATACTTTTTGTCAAAGATCATTTGTAGAAATCTTGGATACATCAAAAACTTATCAATCTTCAATCCTTTCAACACCTCTAACATGTGATCAAAAATCATCCCTGATACGTTGAATGGTTTGTTCAATACTAAGGCAACCATCAACGAACTAATACTGCTCCTCATCACATCATATCCACCACGAACTGGTCCAAAGACATGTAGAATCACATGTGCAAGATATTTAAACTGTGGACACAGCTTAGCCTTGTGCAGCAAATCATCTGTGATAGGATCGTTATACTTCATCCTGAGAAAGCATAATCTTTGATAAATCCATGACAATTTCCTCGGATCAGTAGGAGAATCTTTCAAATCTAGTGCTTCTCGAATATCTTCTTCAGTAATTAGCACCAACTCTCCATGAATCTTGCTTCTAATCGCCGTCTTATTATCCCAGAAATCAATGACAGCACTCTTCCAAAATTCAACTTGATGATCTTTATAAATCGATATCGGAGTAGCAATAGCATAAAGTACTCTGCATCCTCTGAGAAATTCCATGATCCCGGCAAAAGCTTCATGTTGTTTGACTTCATCGATGAAAGCATAGCAATTATGATCAGCTTCGAATATCAATTCCTTTTCCTGTGGTTTCTCCTGTTCAGCAACCTATTTTTCCGGATTCTGTTGTTTAGCCATTTGAAATCTGCAAAACAAAAACATGAAAATTCGTCAAAATCGGACAAAATTTGAAATTTTGGTCACAAATTCTTCCTTCGACCCAAACGCGGGTTCGAATGAAGATTCATGTTGGTTCGAATGTAGAAATTTGGTTCGAATGTAGAAAATAATTGAAAAATTGTTCATTACCTTCGACCATTTTCAGTCTACATTCGACCTTTAAAATGGTCGAATATGACTGTTCTTCATCAAAATTATCAAAAAAATTTCTGACCATGATCAACATCAGATTTTTATTTGTTTTTATCCTATTATGGCCGATAAACAAGTATCAATCATCAATTTTGTCATTCAATCAGTGTTAGATAGTTTTTCAATAAAATCTAGGGTTTTAAAACTTTGAAACATCAATTATGTTCAATAATGTGTTATAATCCTAGATTTTTGTTTTATCTCACCCTAAAACTATCGAACACTGATTGTCCATCATAAATTGTATCAAAACAACTCATTTTAATGTCCAATTTGTGGTCTAAGGGTTCCAGGATGAATAATGATGATTCTGAACTGAAAATCCATCCAATACCTATAATTTTTGTATCAAAATGATTAGCAAAAGCTTAGGAACACAATGATAAGGTCTAGAGAACAAAATCAACAAGATCTCCCCAAATCAGATTTTTGAAAAAAATTCAATAGATGTCTACGTTCGACCCTTGTTGGTTCGAATGAGGAACTTCAGCTTCCTTCGACCCTAATGAAAGGCTCAAATGTAAACTGAAGGGTTCGAATGAAGAATTTTCATTTAAACACTCTCATTCGACCTTAATAATAGGTTCGAATGTAGCCTCAAATGCACCTTCGACCCACCGAAGGGGCGAATGAGCATTTGGAAAACTGAAAATTCTACCAAATCTCAAAATCGAATCTCGGTTAAACATTTTCAAACTTTTTAACCTTCAAACATTCATCATTTTGCATTTAAATGTCACAAAACTCAAATGGTCTGTCAAACTTTAGAAAATCACCATCGGTTATCAAAAATAAATCAGAAATGTAAAATCTTTTGGATTTTCTGAAATTTTTGTTAAAACACATCTAAAATCTTTTTGAGTTTTTGATATTTTTGCAGTAAATTGAAAATTCAGTAAAGTAAACATAAAGCAGTAAATGATTTGTGATTTCCGGTAAGAGGATCATATCAGTTTTTGAGAAATCTGATCACACCGTTGATCTTTAGTGTTTATTATCATTAAAGACAATGCGTGATCCAGCAATTGCTGATATTGTTATTGTAAGTGCATTATTCATGTATGTCCCCAACTAGTGATCCAGTACTGAATGTCGAAGGTTCAGATAATCAGAAAAACGGCCAAGACTTTAGCTTTTCAATCATCTGTTCTTCTCCAGGTCAGCAGACCCAACAATCTCCCCCTAGAACAGATGATGCCAAAACTAAGCTTTATTCTTGATCTTTATTTCTCATCAGACTTTCTCTGATTTGTCCTTTGAATTGAAGTTCAAAGTCCAAGGCAAATAGGTCTTCTACATCTCTTTCAAGCTCAAGATTCAGCAGTGTTTGGAGATCATTTGCACACAGGCTATATGCATCATCCATGCTTATCTTTTGAACTTTTCCATCTGACCTGAGCAGAGTCAATTCATGGTTGTCTTTATTGACTTTCCATTTTAGAATTTTTGAGTCAGTGGATTTGCTGAGATGCACCTTTATTCTAGATGAGTTTGGTGATGGAGGTCTCCCAATGAGTTCTCTGAGCTTGTCAGTAGTGGGATCTGAGAAAAAATGCACTTGATTGAAGAGGCCCTCTTTAATGAAAGTGTCAGCAAACTTCTTCTGATCTTCTTCAGACATTTCTTTCTGTTTCTTGAATTGTCTTCTAGCAGCAACTGATAGATCAGAAGTGTCAAGTAAGCTGTCAAGAGTAAAAGCCTGTTGAGGTCTCTTCATCAGTGTAGACAGGTTTTCTAAGTAGGCTGGGATCTTTCTTCCTATTTTCTTCAAGTCTTTTGTATGTTTCAACCAACCTTAGCTCAGACCATCTTGCAACAGACCTCATCTCCCCATAGTCAGCAGCCACTATTTCTTGTCTCATCCCCTTGAACTTCAAGGCTCTGGCTGGATCTCTGCCTTTACCAAAATCAGGGGCAGAGACTTTAGCTTGGGGATTCTTGGCCAACTCTTCTATTCTTAAGAGTTCTTCCCTTAGTGCATGAGTGGTCCAGCCTGCAAACTATTTCTTGTTTGCTTTGTAAGGCATGGTTGCCAAGATCTGTTCTAGAAAGGATTCCCTAACCTCCTTTTCCATGTCACTACTGAGAGGCATGGCAGACATGGAATTGCTCAGGGTCTTAGCAAAATCTTCAATCCTTCTCAATATGCTAAGTTCTGCTGAATGGATGCCCTAAGCAGTCCTGTCATCCTTCCCTTTGCATTTCTCTTTTATAATTGCATCTGCCTGTTCAGCCTTATATTTTAGATATGTGTCCATGTTTAAGGGAACAGGGAAATGTGGAAGAGAAGGGAAGGATCTATCAGATGGTTGTTCAGTATTATAGAAGGATTGCATTTCCCCCTTGAGTAGATCAAGTTCAAGGGGATACTGAACAGCCAATGGTGTAATGGTTGGTGGTGGTCTATGGGATCTGAATTGTGATGTGTGTGGTGAAAATGATGAGAGTGGAATGGCTGATATAGGTGTGGATTGTGTGGTTCAGGTGGTGTGTGGTGATGTATGTATTAGTTAGTTGAGGGGCAAAGTTGTCAATTCAATTCTTGTTTATATAATAATAATAATAATAATAATAATAATAATAATAATAATAATAATAATAATAATAAAGGATCAGAAGCCAACATTCACTTATCCTAAATCTCACACACACATCTGTACTTGAACTCCTCTCCTACCTCATGTTTCCATTTTCTCCAAGATTATACACACACATAACCCACACTCTAGAAGCTAGAGAGAGAATCGAGAAGGAGGATGGAGGCCAGCCACCATTACAGCGGCGGAGCCACGGCGGCACTCCTCCTCCTCCGTCCGATAATACTCCCATCGGCACACCCACCCCCGATAATACTCCCTCCGGCCGGTGCTGTAGGTGCAGTCAGAAGTGACGGCGACGGCTGAGGTTTAAGGTTTCGATGGTGTTTTGGTTCCGGGTTCCGTCGAGTAGAAGGAAGGCAGCGGTGGTTTTTTTTAGGCTGCTGTCAAGGGTTCGAGTTGGGTTTATAGGTATGGGTATGATGTTGATTATAACTATTGATATTGATGACAGAAGATTAGTGGCAAAGTAATGGTGATTAGGGCGACGGTGGTAGGATATTATTATGGTAAGGGGGTGATGGGTCATCGGTTAATAGAAACAGAGGAACGAAGAGGAGGGTTTCTGGTAATGAAGGGTTATCGGATCAGAAGAGGAACGATGACCGGTGATGGTTATGAGAGGGATGTGGAGGATAGGTTTAATAGAGAGACTTACCAAGGAGATGAGCGGTGTCGGTGTCGGCGATGGTGACCGGTCACCGGAGTGGTGACCTTGGTCTCTTGGCTGCCTGTGACACACAACACACAAATGTGTGTGTGTTCTCATGTTTGTCTGCAGAGGAAGAACAAAGAAGGAGGCCCTTCTTATAAATCAAGTCAAAAGGGAGGGTATTTGGTTACACAGATAATAGCTGGAATAAGGAACGTTTGGCTGCGATAGAAACTTGGAATAATTATGATTAAAGATTTATTGTATTTTTTAAAAATATATAAAAGGGTATTTTGGTCTTTTAACTAAAAGTTAACAGAAAAAATGGATGGAGTTAACGAGTCGGATGGAAACAACAAGAATTTGAAAACTAGTGGAGCCAGTTGAGAAAAAAAAATCTTTTGAATGAAACTGGCAAAAAGTGCCAAACCTCAAGGACGAAAATGGCAGTTTACTCTAAAACCTGAGTTAAAACCTGAAGTTATGTCAATGAAATGATCATAACTCTGATCCTTAGTATTTCCAGGCACCTCATCATGACCCAAAAGTGCTGTATTCCCAAATACATAATCATCAGAC
The DNA here is from genome assembly GCA_028751855.1 of Ambrosia trifida. Taxonomy (NCBI): domain Eukaryota; kingdom Viridiplantae; phylum Streptophyta; class Magnoliopsida; order Asterales; family Asteraceae; genus Ambrosia; species Ambrosia trifida. The sequence continues at coordinate 154,658,567 of CM054123.1, forward strand.
ACTTTTCCAGAGTCCTGGAGCTTCTTTTTCTGGTTAAGCTCTCTCTCATAGGTCAAGAGCTTACCATGAAGCTGGGTCAGTGATAGGTCCTTAAATCCAATTGAGTTTCTCATAACAATAGCAATAGTGTCCCATTTGTCTGGTAATGATCTTAAAAACCTATGGTTCAGGGTTGAATGAGGGTAAGTAAGACCAACCAATTTTAGTTCACTAATGAGATAATTAAACCTCTCAAATTGTTGAGTTAATGACTCTCCCTTGACATGACTGAATGTTTCATATTGTTGGTTAAGTATTTCACGATTGTTTTCAATAACCTCTTCAGTCCCACCAAATTGTTCTTTCAGTGCATCCCACAACTCCTTTGCACTGTTACAGTGTAACAGCCCAGCATATATATCATTGGGTAGAGCCATGGCCACAATACTGAAGGCCTTAGCATCTAACTCAATTTTCTGAAAATCCTGGTTTTCAAGTTTCTTTGGCTCCTGAACCTTGGGATCTTCAGTACTCGGCACCATCGGAACATGTGGTCCGAAGATAACCGACTTCCAACACCCAGTGTTCTGTTGAGCTAGAACATGGCTCATCCGACGTTGCCAGATATTGTATTCAGATCTGACAAGCATCGGTGGCTTGTTGTTCGTGCCAGTGTTATGTGGATCGTGATTGATTGAAGCCATTCTCTGATTTTTTTCAAAAACAAAGTCTGTTTAAAAACGGTTGAATCGAAATTAAACTATTACTCTGTTTTCAATCCAACAGACAAACGATATCAATAATTGTGAGCTGATCTGTTTATATTAAATTGATTTGTTAGATCGAATTTAATTGACCAAGCTCTGATACCAATTGTTAGGATCTGAGTTTGATTGTTTTGATGTATTTAGAATAAGATGAGAAATGAATGATGTAAGTATATATGGAAAGTGCATCGGAATAATAAACTATAATCAAAACAATGGGAATAATTGTTATTAATGATCAAATGCTTTCATTTATTGAAAGATTACAATCAGTACAAATACTCCCCCTCAGCCTGATCACACAGTGATTGTTTGTCTGAGAGAATGTTTGTGTGTGATCTCATAGAACAGTACAAGCACTGTTATATTTATAGACAAACCTAAACCACTGGTGACATGTGCTGACGTCACCTAAGATAGTGACCTCTAACAGAATAACAACAGAAAACATCTGCCCTATACAATCTACTGTTACATTACAAAACACTGTAAGATAAACTACTGCTAAGGGAAAACTCTGATGGTCTTGCAACATCTGTTGGAGTCAAAGTGCTGTTGACTCCAACAGACCTTTAGTCTTCAGAACTTGATCAGCAGTTGTTTCTTCATCAGACCTTTGGTTAGCAGTTGTTCTCTAGCAGTCCTTTGTATCAGCAGTTGTATCAGCAGTTGTTTGGATGGAATAGTTGTTAGGGTTAGCAGTCTTTTGGGAAGAGTATGTTGTAAGGACTGTTTATTTGTGGAATCAATAGTTAACATATTTTGGCTTTTAATCATCTGTTCTTCTCCAGGTCAGCAGACCCAACAAAAGGGTCGAATGTGGAAAAGTTCCACATTCGACCTAATCATAAGGGCGAAGGTGGAAGGCTATATAAAGGGAAAAGATTGTTATTTTAGTTAGAGAGTTAAAATTTTGAGCTTTTCCCTAGTTTGTGTGTGTGTGTGATATTCTCTGTATTAGGTCTAGTATTTCATGTGTAATCCTTGATATTGTCACACCCTCAAATTTCCACTGCGGGGTTTATACCGCGAGGCGCATGACATACCAGGATCCCATAGCCATAAGCCATATGAACGAACTCTAAATGCCCAAACCATTTAGTTCGTTTTCAAAAACCAAGTTTAGTTAAGCTGCGGAAGCGTAAACCAAATTTAAACCTTTTAAAAACCATGCGCAAAACAACGCGCCCAAATTAAAACCATATGAAAGAAAATGTAAAAAAAACATAATATGTAATTTAGGTGTATGCCCAAGACCCCAAATGCAGTGAAGTGTGCAGTGCTTTCTAATCCTGGTACCGGAAGCTAACTACCTGCAAAAGCATGTAAATCGTGGGTCAACAAACAATGTTGGTGAGTTCACTAAGTAAAGTAACTGAGTATGTAACTGCGCTAGTTTCCAAAACCACGTAAACAAGTAATTGAGTCAGACTCAGATAAATCAGACAAAGCTGACCGGATGGTAATCGGACTCACGAAACGACAATTACGTAGAGATTTGAACACAAGAAAAGACTCCAGTTTAAAAGGCTATAACTATCATAATGTGGGAGTTAAAGGTCGCCGAATGGTGGAACGAGAAGGCCATAAGATGTATGATCATTCTACAGACTCAGATAAATCAGACGAAGCTGACCGTACAATAATCGAACCCATGAAACGACAATTACGTAGAGATTCGAACATAAGAAAAGACTCCAGTTTAAAAGGCTATAACTATCGTAATATGGGAGTTAAAGGAACCCGAATGGTGGAACGAGAAGGTCATAAGATGTCTGATCAGTCTAGAGACTCAGATAACTCAGACGACGCGGACCGGACGGTAATCGGACTCACGAAACGATAATTACGTAGAGATTCGTACACTAGAAAAGACTCCAGTTTAATAGGCTATAACTATCGTAACGTGGGAGTTAAAGGGACCCGAATGGTGGAGCGAGAAGACCGTAAGATGTCCGCTTAGCCTACAGACTCAGATAAATCTGACGAAGCTAACCGTATGGTAATCGAACACACGAAACCACAATTACGTAGAGATTCGAACACAAGAAAAGACTCCAGTTTAAAAGGCTATAACTATCGTAATGTGGGAGTTAAGGGAACCCGAATGGTGGAACGAGAAGGCCATAACATGTCTGATCATTCTACAGACTCAGATAAATCATACGAAGCTGACCAGACGGTAATCGGACTCACGAAGCGAGAATTATGTAGAGATTCGAAAACAAGAAACGACTCCAATTTAAAAGGCTATAACTATCGTAATGTGGGAGTTAAAGGAACCCGAATGGTGGAACGAGAAGGCCATAAGATGTCTGATCATTCTTGGGACTTAGATAAATCACACGAAGCTGACCAGATGGTAATCAGACACACGAAACAATAATTACGTAGAGATTCGTACACTAGAAAAGACTCGAGTTTAATAGGCTATAACTATCGTAACGTGGGAGTGAAAGGGACCCGAATGGTGGAACAAGAAGGCCGTATGATGTCTGATCATTCTATAGACTCAGATAAATCAGACGAAGCTGACCGTATGGTAATCGAACACACAAAACCACAATTACGTAGAGATTCGAACACAAGAAAAGACTCTAGTTTAATAAGGCTATAACTATCGTAATGTGGGAGTTAAGGGAACCCGAATGGTGGAACGAGAAGGCCATAAGATGTCTGATCATTCTATAGACTCAGATAAATCAGAGGAAGCTGACCGGACGGTAATCGGACTCACAAAACGATAATTACGTAGAGATTCGTACACTAGAAAAGACTCCAGTTTAATAGGCTATAACTATCGTAACGTGGGAGTGAAAGGGACCCGAATGGTGGAAAAAGAAAGCCGTATGATGTCTGATCATTCTACAGACTCAGATAAATCAGACGAAGCTGACCGTATGGTAATCGAACACACGAAACCACTATTACTTAGAGATTCGAACACAAGAAAAGACTCCAGTTTTATAGGCTATAACAATCGTAATGTGCGAGTTCAAGGTACCCGAATGGTGGAGCAAGAAGGCCATAAGATATTTGACCATTCTAGAGACTCAGATAACTCAGATGAAGCTGACCGTACGGTAATCGGACTCACGAAACGATAATTACGTAGAGATTCGTACACTAGAAAAGACTCCAGTTTAATAGGCTATAACTATCGTAACGTGGGAGTGAAAGGGACCCGAATGGTGGAACAAGAAGGCCGTATGATGTTTGGTCATTCTACAGACTCAGATAAATCAGACGAAGCTGACCGTATGGTAATCGAACACACGAAACCACAATTACGTAGAGATTCGAACACAAGAAAAGACTCTAGTTTAATAAGGCTATAACTATCGTAATGTGGGAGTTAAGGGAACCCGAATGGTGGAACGAGAAGGCCATAAGATGTCTGATCATTCTACAGACTCAGATAAATAAGAGGAAGCTGACCGGACGGTAATCGGACTCACAAAACGACTATTACGTACAGATTCATACACAAGAAAAGACTCTAGTTTAAAAGGCTGCATCTATCGTAACGTGAGGGTTAAAGAGAACCGAATGGTGGAACGAGAAGGCCAAAAGATGTCTGATCATTCCACAGACTCAGATAAATCATACCACGCTGACCGGACGGTAATCGGACTCACAAAACGACAATTATGTAGAGATTCGAACAGAAGAAAAGACTCCAGTTTAATAGGCAATAACAATCATAATGTGGGAGTTAAAGGTACCCGAATGGTGGAACGAGAAGGCAATCAGATGTCTGATCATTCTCCAGACTCAGATAAAACAGACGAAGCTATGACGTTAAACAAAACTAAAGGGTTTTCTCTCTGGGTTGGGCGAATCTAGGCGATCCAGTAGTTTTCTTTTCCGTTTTTCTTCTCCGGTGTCTTTGTCACCCTTTCTTCTTCGTTTTATCGTGTTTCACTGTTCCGACTTCTTTCTAGAAGCCGGAATCTTCACAGTGCACGGGTTTTTTTCTCTTTTGCTATGGTTTCTACTAGGGTTTCCGACTCGGAGCCCCCTCCATCTGTTCCTCCTGATATATTGAAGTCTGAAGATGCTGATATTGAGATTTTGGATGCAGAAGATGGTTCTGCTGATAATACTGCTGTGGTGGATAAACAGGTAATTTTGAGTAGGTCTTCGTCTGGTCGTAGTGATTCTTTGGTGTTTAGTCCTGTGGTAGTTGGTTTTCTGAGAACAGTTTTTGGGGATAATTGGAGACATAGGTTAATTACTGAACAATTGGAAATGATTAAGTTGGCTGGGTTTGGGGAATTTGATCTGGTTAATTCTCTGGTTAATGCTGAGATTAAGAGTAGGGAGCTGGGATTTGTTGAGAAGTTGTCTGGGCAGTATGGGTATATACTTAGGGTTATTGCTAATTTTCTGGGTAGCAAGTTGTATGGAGAATTCATTGGGCAAAAGACTATTGATAGTGATGGTATGCTTAGAGTGGATGGTAAGGGGGTAAAATTTCCACAGTTATCTCCTGAATGTAATGTGTTTGATGCTGGATTAGAGGCTAAATTTGTGTTCATGGATAAGAGAAAGAAGAGATATATTAGAAATGAAGGGGTTGTTGTGAAAACTAGGAAGACTATGTGGGGAGAGGATGTTTATGTGAAGGCTAAGGTGGATGATGGTATGTGTAATGGTGAGGAGGTATTACCTGATGAAATGGTAGCTAAGGAGATCTTTAAAACTGATGTGGATGGGAATGGTGTAGTGGGATCTGTTAAGCTAAAGATTGGTAAGAAAACTGATATGGAGAAGGGTAATGATCTTAGGTTTAAACTATCTACTAACTCTATGAAGTTTGATTATAAACCAGGTTCTGGGGGAGGGACTGTGGTGGATGATGAGGGTGCTATTATGTTAGGTGGTAAGACTGAGCTTCTTAGTAAGGAGTTGGAAAAGAATAAAGTTGCTAAGAAGTTGAAAGAGGTTGTTGAGAATAATGACATGATGGAGGGTGATGAGGAAGCTGATAAGAAGGCTGAGCCTAAGATTAGATTGCCTTGGATGGGTGTCATTAAGAGTCCTTCTATGAAGAGGCTTATTAAGCAGAAATCTGATGAGATGGGATCCTATAAGGTTACTAAAGAAGACTTGCCTTTCATTAGTAAACTGAAACCTTTGCCAAAGTCTTTGCTGGAGACTGTGGGATTAATAGAGAATGTGGTGTTTACTGCTGCCAATGCTGAAGATAAGAGCCCTGCAGTGCCTATTCAGACTGCTTCTTTTGCTGATATTACAAAGGGCCAGGTGAATGAGGTATTGTCTAATAAAGTTACTTTTTACCCTCCTAAGGTGTTGGATACTGGTGAAACTGTGGCTGTCATAAAGCCTGATAAACTTGTGGAAGCTAAGGTAGCTTATAAGAACTATCTTTATGGGTATTTTGTGGGGCAGAGTTTATCTATTGGGATGGTTAGGTATCATCTGTTTAGAATGTGGAGAAAATTTGGATTATTGGAGATTTCTTCTAATGGAAGTGGTGTGTTTTTCTTTAAATTTAAGAATGAAGTGGGAATGTTTGATGCTATTGATAAGGGTCCTTGGCTTATTAATGATATTCCTTTGTGCCTTAAAAAATGGGAGGTGGGTCTAACTGTTGAGAAAGATGAGCCGACTTCTATACCGGTATGGGTGACTATTCCTGATATGCCTATGGAATTGTGGAACCAGGAGAGTATTAGTAGTATGGTAAGTTGTCTTGGTAACCCATTGATGCTGGACAGAATTACAGCTATTAGATGTGGTAAGAAGGAAGGTAGAGCAGGATTTGCAAGGGTTCTTGTTGATATAAAGGCTGATTAGAATTTATCTGATTATGTTAATGCTTACTATCCTGAAGATGCTGGTCGTCCTGCTTTTATTAAGAAATTAAAGGTTGAATATCAGGTGAAAGTTAAGAGGTGTTCTGCTTGCAAAGTTTTTGGCCATGATTATCAATCTTGTAGCAAGAAGGAGTTGTCTGAGGATGAGGTGGCTCAGAAAACTCATCAGTTACTTTCTGAGCTTTACAGAGCTGGTGAGAATGAGCTTCCTGTGTCAGGTATTAACAATGATGGTTTTCTTACTGTGGGCAGGGGTAATAAAGTTATTCATAATAATAATAAGAATAATAGTAATGTTGGGTATAATAATGGGTTGAATGGTGGGAATGGAAGTGGCAAGGGGGGTAGGTCTTATAATAATAATAATAATAATAATAATAATAATAATAATAATAATAATAATAATAATAATAATTTTAGAGTGGGAGGAAATAGGTTTGGAAACAAGTTTCGGGGTGGATATCAAAGTAATGGGTCTTCTGGGCAAGGGAATGGTAGTGGGAATATTGAGGGGGCTAGAAAGGAGGGAGTTAAGAAGGATAGTAGGGGTCCTGCTGTTAAGAAATAGGTGAATAAAAATGAATTGAATAAGGGTGATGGGAATAGTGTTGATTTAAAAAACACTTTTGCTGTGTTAAGGGAGGAATTGAGTGGGGACTGTGGAGAGGGAATTGAGCAGAGGAAGGTGAGTGCTGAGGGAAGTATTTCTGGTAAGAAGCAGGGGGCAGTTGGGGATAAGAGTAGTGGGGGTAATTCAAATATAAAAATTTATGAGAAAGATTCTGGAGTTAAGAATGATGGGGGGGTCTGAGAAGACCTTGAATATGGAGGTTGATTCTGGTAACAAATGTCAGATTGATACTAATGTGAATATTAAATCTGGGTATTTTAAGATGAATGATGCCCAGTTTAAAGAGGTGGCTCATTATGTTTTGACCAAAACCTGTCCTTGTAATGAGATTATGAGGAAATGGAATATTGGGCAAGTAAAAGTGTTTTTTGAACAATGGGATAGACTTATGTTCACTAATCTGTTGGATGCTGAAAGGAAGGGAAAGAGTGTAGAGACAACTAGTATGCAATGTGATGATTCTTTGGTTAACAATGGGGAAGGTTCTTCGGGTATGAAGGATGCTTCTGGTAATGAACAGGTTTTTAATGAAGCTTAATTACATGATGTGGAATGTTAGGGGTATGTCTACTACCTCTAAGCAAAGGCAGATTTCTAAAATTATAAAGAAGAATAAGGTTGGTTTGGTTGGATTAGTGGAGACTAGAGTTAGTAACCAGAATATTGGTAATGCTTGTAAGGGTGTTATGGGTAACTAAGAATGGGTTAACAATGCTGAATGTTGTTCTAGCTGGGTGAGAATTTCTGTAGGATGGGACTCTAGGAATATGGATGTGATTGTGTTGCAAAAGACTGACCAGGTTATTCATTGTATGGTTTGTCTTTCTGGTAGTGTTGAGAAGTTTTTTTGTTCATTTATATATGGGGTTACTAATGTGGTGGGGAGAAGAAACTTATGGAAGAATCTGGTACAGCATGCTGGCTGTATTCAGGATAATCCTTGGCTTATGATTGGGGATTTTAATGCTATTCTTTATCAGAGTGAGAAGAATGGTCCTTTGATAATATTAATGTTCTTGATTTGCCTAGTTCAGGATTGTTCTATACCTGGAATCAAAAGCCTGGAAGGGTTGATGGAATCATGGAAAAATTGGATAGGGCTATGGCAAATTTGAAGTTTGGAGATTTGTTTTCTAATGTGGGGGCAAAATTTCTTCCTTTTTATTCTTCGGATCATTCTCCAGTTCTGGTATTTTGCTCTGATGGGTCTTATGGGATTCCAAAACCTTTCAGGTTTTGGAATTATTTGGTGGATAAACAGGAGTTTTTACCTATTTTTGAGAAAGGTTGGGGGGGGGGGGGGGAAGGTTTAATGGATGTAAAATGTTTAGAGTTATTTGTAAATTGAAGGCCCTTAAGAAACCTTAGAGGAAGCTTAACTTTCAGCAAGGGAATTTATTTAAAATGGTGGAAACTCTTAGGGTTGAATTGGAAAGAATTCAGTAAGATGTGGCCAAAACTCCCGATGATGCTGTTTTAAGAGAGGAGATACGTGTGTATCTGGATGCTTTTAATGAAGCTGTGAAGGATGAGGAATGCATGTTGAAACAGAAGTCTAAAGTTCATTGGCTGAAAGTTGGTGATAAGAATAATAAATATTTTTTTCATTCTGTTAAGCAAAGAGCTTCTCAGAGTAAAGTGTCTCAAATTGAAGATGGGGAGGGCAATGTTCACTGTAATAGTCATGTTGGGAATGCTTTTGTGAACTACTTTATGGGGATGATGGGAAAGAAGGATAATGTTGATGTTAGGATCTGAGTTTGATTGTTTTGATGTATTTAGAATAAGATGAGAAATGAATGATGTAAGTATATATGGAAAGCGCATCGGAATAATAAACTATAATCAAAACAATGGGAATAATTGTTATTAATGATCAAATGCTTTCATTTATTGAAAGATTACAATCAGTACAAATTCTCCCCCTCAGTCTGATCACACAGTGATTGTTTGTCTGAGAGAATGTTTGTGTGTGATCTCATAGAACAGTACAAGCACTGTTCTATTTATAGACAAACCTAAACCACTGGTGACATGTGCTGACGTCACCTAAGATAGTGACCTCTAACAGAATAACAACATAAAACATCTGCCCTATACAATCTACTGTTACATTACAAAACACTGTAAGATAAACTACTGCTAAGGGAAAACTCTGATGGTCTTGCAACATCTGTTGGAGTCAAAGTGCTGTTGACTCCAACAGACCTTTAGTCTTCAGAACTTGATCAGCAGTTGTTTCTTCATCAGACCTTTGGTCAGCAGTTGTTCTCTATCAGTTGTTCTCTAGCAGTCCTTTGTATCAGTAGTTGTATCAGCAGTTGTTTGGATGGAACAGTTGTTAGGGTCAGCAGTCTTTTGGGAAGAGTATGTTGTAAGGACTGTTTATTTGTGGAATCAATAGTTAACATATTTTGGCTTTTCAATCATCTGTTCTTCTCCAGGTCATCAGACCCAACAATCTCCCCCTAGAACAGATGATGCCAAAACTAAGCTTTATTCTTGATCTTTATTTCTCATCAGACTTTCTCTGATTTGTCCTTTGAATTGAAGTTCAAAGTCCAAGGCAAATAGGTCTTCTACATCTCTTTCAAGCTCAAGATTCAGCAGTGTTTGGAGATCATTTGCACACAGGCTATATGCATCATCCATGCTTATCTTTTGAACTTTTCCATCTGACCTGAGCAGAGTCAATTCATGGTTGTCTTTATTGACTTTCCATTTTAGAATTTTTGAGTCAGTGGATTTGCTGAGATGCACCTTTATTCTAGATGAGTTTGGTGATGGAGGTCTCCCAATGAGTTCTCTGAGCTTGTCAGTTGTGGGATCTGAGAAAAAATGCACTTGATTGAAGAGGCCCTCTTTAATGAAAGTGTCAGCAAACTTCTTCTGATCTTCTTCAGACATTTCTTTCTGTTTCTTGAATTGTCTTCTAGCAGCAACTGATAGATCAGAAGTGTCAAGTAAGCTGTCAAGAGTAAAAGCCTGTTGAGGTCTCTTCATCAGTGTAGACAGGTTTTCTAGGTAGGCTGGGATCTTTCTTCCTATTTTCTTCAAGTCTCTTGTATGTTTCAACCAACCTTAGCTCAGACCATCTTGCAACAGACCTCATCTCCCCATAGTCAGCAGCCACTATTTCTTGTCTCATCCCCTTGAACTTCAAGGCTCTGGCTGGATCTCTGCCTTTACCAAAATCAGGGGCAGAGACTTTAGCTTGGGGATTCTTGGCCAACTCTTCTATTCTTAAGAGTTCTTCCCTTAGTGCATGAGTGGTCCAGCCTGCAAACTATTTCTTGTTTGCTTTGTAAGGCATGGTTGCCAAGATCTGTTCTAGAAAGGATTCCCTAACCTCCTTTTCCATGTCACTACTGAGAGGCATGGCAGACATGGAATTGCTCAGGGTCTTAGCAAAATCTTCAATCCTTCTCAATATGCTAAGTTCTGCTGAATGGATGCCCTAAGCAGTCCTGTCATCCTTCCCTTTGCATTTCTCTTTTATAATTGCATCTGCCTGTTCAGCCTTATATTTTAGATATGTGTCCATGTTTAAGGGAACAGGGAAATGTGGAAGAGAAGGGAAGGATCTATCAGATGGTTGTTCAGTATTATAGAAGGATTGCATTTCCCCCTTGAGTAGATCAAGTTCAAGGGGATACTGAACAGCCAATGGTGTAATGGTTGGTGGTGGTCTATGGGATCTGAATTGTGATGTGTGTGGTGAAAATGATGAGAGTGGAATGGCTGATATAGGTGTGGATTGTGTGGTTCAGGTGGTGTGTGGTGATGTATGTATGTTTTCATCCTGTACAACAAAGGTTGATTTCCTCTTCCTTTTGTACAAGATTTTTGGTGATGGTGGTGTGGAAGCAGTGGTTGTGTCAACATCTGTTGGCACCTTAGTAGGACCAGCAGATGTTTGGGATTTGGGTGGTGATGTGATTGTAGGTTCAGGTGTTGTGGTTTTATCAGTGGTTTGGGTGGCAGCAGTGGCTTTATCAATAGAGGTTTTAGCAGCAGTGGTTTTCAGTTTAGATGGTGGTTGTCTGACATGTTTAGCAGGCATCTTCTTCCTTTTTGAGGATCCCACATCTTCAACTTCCTGCTGTTGTTCCCTTTTTAGTTGTACCAACAACTCTGCTTTGGCTTCCAAAGTGTCAGCCCTCTTTTGTTTGTCTTCAGCAGCCTTTTCAGCTTCTTTATTTGCAGAGTTGTCTACTGCTTTATCTTTGCTGGTTTGTTGTTGTTGTTGTGGCGCTGTTTGAGTTTGTTGTTGCTGTTGTGGTGCTGTTTGAGTTTGTTGTTGCTGTTGTGGTGCTGTTTGAGTAGACCCTGGTATATGTTGGCAGACTTTGATTTACCTTTTTGAGAAGGTGGACAACCAAAGGGATCTAGCTTTGGCAACCTATCTCTGCCACTCTCCCCCTTTTTGGCATCATCAGCTATGAATGCATCATCATCTGCATCCCTGAGAATGGTGGTAGGGGCAGAGCCAGTGGTCTTCAGCAGATGGTCTTTGATGGCTTGAATGTCTGCATGAGTATCTTTGTACCTTGCATCTACCATGTTTCTGATCTCAGCCATGTAGGTTTCATGATTCTGATCTGATAGTTTTCTGTGAGCTATGATGATGGGGGAAACAGATTTCCATAGCTCACTAGCAATATCAGATGTGGATGGTTGACTCTTGGAAAGAGTAGCCAATGATTCCAATATTAGCTTGACATCAGATTTTATGTCAGCAACAAAGGTTTCAATGGTTTGAACTCTAGCCGTCAATTCTTGGTATTTTAATCCATCACCTAAGTTAATAGGATCATCTGAATTCCTACCAGTGGTAGTTTTAACTGATTCAGTCCTAGGAGGTGAATCCAAAGGAGGAGAACCAGATGCCCCTTTGTCTTGGTTTTGGGGACTTCCAACTGATTTTGGGGACACTATAGTGGCCTCATCAGTTGTTGCCTTCAAGGGAGTCTTAGCATTGTAACCACTGTCCTGGTGTGAGACAATGGTCTCTACATCAGTAGTGGTTGCTCCACTTGAAAACTCACCTAGAGTTGCATTGAACTCTAGGGGTGTGACCTCCTCATCTGTTTGTGGGATGGCTGATTGAATTTCCTCAGTCCCATTCACTTGTGGAGGTATACTCTCATTGACAGGTGAAAGAGAGGAACTGGGATTTTCCTGAGTTTTGTCAATAGCCTCAAACAGAGGTTGCATGGTCTGTTGAACATGTGATGGTGAGGGTGAAGGAGTAAAAAGAGAATTTGCCCTGGGAGAGGGGCTTGTGAACATTTGGCCAAGTGACTCAAATGTATCATGATGTGGTTCCCCTTGGCTTACAACATGATCCTTTTGGGAGGATGCATGAGGAGTTTGTTCAGGTTGAGATATTTCCAGCTGTTGTGAGGAAGTAACAACAGTGGTTTCTAGTTGCTTTTGTGTTGCAACAGAGTTATCTTCTGGTATTTCATCTTCCAGAAGTCTCTTGTGAGGTGGAGTGGTGGTTTTTGTGGATGGACGTTTCCTTTTGGAAATGGCTGGTGTGGGTTTCACAGCACTGGATGTAGTGCCATGATCACCAGCAGCAGTGGGCTCAACAACAGAGGTTTGGACAACAGTTGTTGTCTTAGTCCTCTTTGTTTGTGTTTTTGAAACCTTTGACACTTTTGATGCTTTTTCTTGGGTGTTTGCACCCAGCATTCTAGTAAAAGTTTCATCAGTTAGACTCTTCATTTGCATAGACTCACCCTTTTTGAAAACTTTTTCTGGTAAAACCTTTTGAAGGATTACACTTAAGATTCTTGGGTAAATTAGAAAAGCATTGTTTGACCCAGACTTTATGGCTTTCACATTTGACACTAAATCCATAAACAGTCCCTGGGATAGATTGAAGTCAAATCTGACAACATAGCATAGCCCAAGTACTGAATCCTCAATGGGATTTCATTAAAGGAAGTGGACTTAGCGGAGACACAGAGAAGGAGGGTATGGAAGAAAAATTTCATGACTAGTGGGAAAAACTTTTTGAAAAGTGTTGACCCAGTCATCTGAGCATCATACCCCCTTTCCTGAAACTTTGTGTGAAGCTCTGTTTTAGGGAAAGAGTCTTTACTTGACAGGTCATTAAGTGAGAAGGTTGTGGATATCAGTTGAGGGGTAATGACGATACTTGTTTCACCAATTTTTGAGATAATGGAAGTAGGCTTCTTGTCTTGAAGCAAGAACTCAGCATTCAACCAGAATTCTTGGAGAGTATCAAGATAGATGGGGGCGTCAGCGGTTAAGATTGTCAGATATTTGGATTTTAGAATGATGTCGATGGTGGAATGGAATGGAGTATTTTCACCTGTTTTAACCAAATATGGAAGGTAATTGTGGGTGGCTTTAGCTTGAAGATCCATTGTAATGGATTCCGAAGTTGAGAATGAATGAAATTTGATTGAGGGTTTGAGAATGAAGAAGGCGGTTTCAGTATTTTGAATACAATGATACAGTGTAACGACTGTTGTGATAAAACTTTTTTTTTATCATTATTGTAAATACATATATATATTATAGATATGGATAATAAAACAGTTGTTTTATCTGATCATAGGTTTGAAACAGATTTTTCAACCAACAGTGGATAAAATGAATGAAACAGTGGTTGTTTTATCTGATCAGAGGTTTGAAACAGATTTTTCAACCAACAGTGGATAAAATGAATGAAACAGTGGTTATTTTATCTGATCAGAGGTTTGAAACAGATTTTTCAACCAAAAAGCTATTTTGAAGGATGAATTTTGATTTTCTGAAAACATTTTAATGCTTTTATTAGAAACATTTTGTTGTTTAATCCATGTTTAACATACCAATTCTAGAAATCAGATTTGTAAAGGTAGATGTGTCTAAAGCTTTTGTCAACACATCTGCCAACTGATCCTCTGTTGGAACATGGTGCAGAGAAATCAAACATTTTTCATAGCTATCTCTGACAAAATGATGTCTGATGTCAATGTGTTTGGTAGTGGAGTGAGAGACTGGATTTTTGATGATATTTTCAGCAGCTTGACTATCCAACATGAGTGGAGTCTGTAATGCAGTTATCCCAAAATCTAGCAATTGATTTTGAAGCCACATGAGTTGGGCTGTACAGCTTGCAGCAGCAATGTATTCAGCCTCAGCTGTTGAGGTGGAAACAGCTACCTGCTTTTTGCTTTGCCAAGATACTAAGGCATTCCTTAGAAATTGGCACCCTCCTGATGTGGATTTTCTTGTGGTGTGACAGCCAGCAAAATCACTATCTGAATAACCTGAAAGCTCAATGTTTCCATTAGCAGGGTACCAGATACCAAGTGTGGGAGCACCTTTTAGGTATCTGAATATCCTTTTCACAGCAATAAGGTTTGACTTTCTAGGTGAAGCCTGGGATCTTGCACAGACACAAGTGGCAAACATAATGTCTGGCCTAGATGCAGTTAAGTACAATAAAGACCCAATCATGCATCTATAATGTGTTTGATCAACCAGTTCATCCTTGTCATTAATAGTGAGTAGCTTGACTGTACTCATGGGTGTACTACATTACAGTCATTCATCTCAAATCTAGTTAGCAAATTCTTTACATATTTGTTTTGATGGATGAATGTGCCATTTTGCAGTTGTTTCACTTGGAGACCAAGGAAACACTGAAGTTCACCCATGGCACTCATTTCAAACTCTGCTGTCATGAGTTTCCTGAACTCTTCACACATTTTGTTACATGTGGATCCAAAAATGATGTCATCCACATATATTTGAACAATCATTAAGTCTTTCCCTTTCCATTTTAAAAATAAGGTTTTATCAATTTTACCTCTTGTGAAGCCAATGGATAAGAGAAAAGTGGAAAGAGTTTCATACCAGGCCCTTGGTGCTTGTTTGAGTCCATACAAGGCTTTATTGAGCTTGTAGACATGATCAGGATGGAATGTGTCTTCAAAACCAGGTGGTTGATATACATAGACTTCCTCCTGAATTTTGCCATAAAGGAAGGCACATTTGATATCCATCCGATACACCTTGATGTTGTGGTTGACAGCAAAGGCTAGAAAAAGTCTGATGGCTTCTAACCTTGCTACAGGAGCAAAGGTTTCATCATAGTCTATTCCTTCTTCTTGTTTGAAGCCTTGAACCACAAGCCTGGCTTTATTCTTGACAACAATACCCCTTTCATCAGTTTTGTTTTTGAAGACCCACTTTGTACCTATTGGACAAACATCCTTAGGCAGTGGTATAAGTTCCTATACTTGTTGTCTTTTGAACTGAAGGAGCTCTTCTTGCATAGCTTCTACCCAACTGTTGTCTTTCAGTGCCACTTGGTACTTGACAGGTTGTGTGAGAGATAGGAACCCTGCAAAAAGACAGATATTGGAGGATTGGCTTCTTGTGAGCACACCCTCTCTGATGTTGCCAATGATCTGGTCTGGTGGATGAGCTCTTAGGTAGATAAGATCTCCCTGATATGGTATGATGGCATTTTGAGGTGAAGGACAGAGGTTTGGTGACTCTGTTGATGTAACATTTGTTTGCACTTCTGTAGTGCCATCAGATGTTTGGAATGGAAGTGGGGGAATGGGTCCAAGTGGTGTAAAACTGGACTGACTTTTGTCAACAGATGATTAACTTTTGTCAACAGATGATTGTTCAGTGGTTGTGAGAGGTGAAGCAGTGATTTGAGGGTAAGACTGGCCAACAGTGGTTGACTTAGTTGTGGCAGAGTTTTGACAATTGTTTTGAACAGCTGCTCCCTCTGATGCAGAATAGATTTTATAGTGACTGGGGATCACAACATCTGTTCTGTAATCTTGTTGTGGAGACTGTGGAATACCTGCATTGTTAGTTTAAACAGTGATATCTTCAAATTTGAATTTATCTAAATCAAATAGTTCAGCAGGATTTGCTAGGATTTTTAGAGATGAAAGTTCATGAACTTTACATTCAGAGTTTCTTCTATTGTCTTGGTCTTTGTGTTAAACACTTTATAAGCCTTGGCAGTAGAAGAATATCCCAGAAAATAACCACAATCTACTTTGGCTGCAAACTTTGAAATGGAATCTTTGAGATTTAAAATGAAACATGGGCAGCCAAAGATTTTGAAAAATGAAATTAATGGTTTGATTTTGAACAAAATTTCATAAGTAGTTTTTTGATGTCTAGGGTTGATCAAAACTCTGTTTTAAACATAGCAAGCAGTGTTTATAGCTTCTACCCAGAAGGACAATGGCAAACCAGAATCTGCTAGCATGGTTCTTGCAGCTTCTATAAGAGTTCTATTTTTCCTTTCAACCACCCCATTTTGCTCTGGTGTTCTTGGAATGCTGTACTGCCTCACAATCCCTTTTGACACACAGAAATCATCCAACTCCTTATTTTTAAACTCTGTTCCATTGTCACTCCTGAAGACTTTTACTGGCAAGTCATATTGTTTTTCAACTTTGGTGACAAAGTCCTTCAATATACCTGCAGTCTCATCCTTAGAATGTAAAAAGTAAGTCCATGTAAACCTAGAAAAATCATCAACTATGACAAGACAAAATCTTTTTCTTCTTAGACTCATGATTTTAACAGGGCCAAACAAGTCCATGTGCAACAATTGTAGACATTGACTGGTTTTGGACTCATCAATGGATTTGTAAGAGCTTTTATGTTGTTTCCCTTTTAAACATGAAACACAATGCTCATCACATTTGAATTCTTTTGATGGTAAGCCTCTGACAAGAATTTGTATAGAGAGTGTGTTGATAGTGTTAAGGTTGGTATGACCCAGTCTCCTATGCCACAATTCTGTCTCCTTTGTGGAGGCAGCAGAAAACAAACAGACATTTGCCATAGGATTGTCCTTTAACATATCAACAACATACACATTGCCACTTCTATGAGCAACAAGTTGTGCTTTGCTCTCAGCAATGATGGTATCAATCTTTTTCACCACTTCTGGCCCAATAATCTTGCAAGTTTTCTTTGTGAAGAATGAGCCACAACCTTTGTCACTCATTTGTGAAACACTCAGAAGATTAAACTTGAGATTATCAATAAGATTGACATTTTCAAACTTGAGTTTCCCAGCTTGTACAGTCCCTGACCCCAACACTTTACCTTTTGAATCATTACCAAAGGATATATCACCCCCTCCATGAGCTAAGAAGTCCAGAAGAAGGGCTCTACATCCTGTCATGTGCCTGGAGTCTCCACTATCTACATACCAAAGACTATCTAAACAAGCAGAAGCTCCCTGCACAGCAGTAATGGATTAGTTTTGGTGAGTGTCCAAAGCCAAGTTGGCTTTGGATGGGTCCTCAGACTTTTCAGACTCAAGCTTTGGAAGATGATCAGTGGTTTGAACTAATTTTTGAATCAAGTTCAACAACTGCTGCTGACCATTTGCCAGTGCTTGAATGTCAACACTTGGGGCAACAGTTGTTTGATCACTTCCAGACAGATGATAATACCCATAGGGATTTCTGTTCACTCTTGGTTTAGAGGGTCTTTTGGCTCCTCATAAACATGTGACAGACTGTGACATGGTGGTTGTCCATATCCTCTTGGGTACTTGTGTATGTGCTATATGGATCGTATAATCAACAAAGAATGATCAAACAAGTTTGTTTTAGGTGCGGAATCCCTAAAACAATCACAAAATGATAATCAAACAGATCAAAACACGTAAATCATCATTTCAAAGCTTTTTCATTAATTACGAAGTCAATTACACGTTTACAGATTGAAACAAACAGGGTATGAACGTGAATTAAGCTAAATAATATCCTAGAGAGAGAATCAGAAAGTGGAGGGAATAAAATGACTCAAAGTCACATTCAAAAAATCAGCTTGACTATTTATAGACTGCACATTCGCCCAAACAGTTCGTGCGAATGTGCAGGTTCGACCAAATCAACCGGTCGAACCAAGCCATACATAAAAACTATTCTACGTTCGTCCAAAAACCACTCCTTCGCACCTTTTGATTCTCCTTCGACTAAATACATTTCTTCCTTCGCACCTTCGACAATTCACAAAACAAGTTTATTGAACAATCCGAAGCACTAGTCGCATAAATGCATCTACAACTTGCTTGTGGGTGGAGCATCTGTTACTTGGACATCCCTAGGAGCAAATGTTTCAAGACTTTTAGTAACAGATGTTTGGACAGGAGTGAAGGTCTGTTTGAGCTTTCCTTTTGAAGTACTTACCCCAGGATTTGCAAGAGTTTTAGCTTTGTACTCTTGTATTTTCACATCAAAATTTTTAAGATACAAGCACTCTTTGGTTTTGTGATTCTTTTTCTCACATATTGAACATGTGGCTTTGGAATCACATACACTTGTTCCTTTGTTAATGTTATATGCTTTTAGAAGAAAACAGTTTTTAGTGACATGATTCTTCTTTTCACAGAAATCACAGAACAAGTGGACAGTCTTTTCTTTCTTCTTCCCTTTTTCAGCATTCTTTTCAGCAGATGTTTGAGCATCTGCTGGAAGGTTTTTCAAGGGAATGACTTTTGCCTGAGGAGCTGTCTTTCCTTCAGGTGTTTTAAAATCAACAGGTTTAAAATTCTCAAGAGTACCACACTCATCAGACCAAGTAGGTTTAAATTCATAGTTTTCAAGTTCAGTAAATGATGAGGAACCTTCTGGTTTTTCTAGAACAATTTTCTTACCATTTGGTTCAGTGATTTTAATCTCTTGACCCTGCAAGTTTGTTGGTACTATCTCAACAGACTTTTGATCCCTTTTGTCAGTGTTTTCAAAAGCTGGAGCAGTGGTTTCAAAACCAAAACCAAACTTCACATGACTTTTGGTTTGTTTGTTGAGTAGCATCTCAAATCCTCTACATGATTCCACCCATTTCTCACATTCAACTTGGGTGGACTCAAGCTCACTTTTACAACTCTGATATTTTGTTATCATAGTTTGGAGCTGGTCTTTGGTTATGGTTGCTTCATGTTTTAAGCTACTTATTTCAGATTCCTTTTCAGTTAAACTTGTTTTTAAATCTTTTGAAAGTTTCTCAAATTTAACTTCATCATCTAAAATTTTCTTTCTAAGGTTTTCATTCACCTCTTTGATGTTTGCAAATGCTATTACACATCTGTCAGAACACAAATCCTTAAGAATTTGAGGAGATACCTTAGCAGCAGCCATCAATGCATAATCACACTTGCACTCACAATCATCAGATGCACCCCAGGGATCTGAGAGATTCACAACCTCTTCTTCAGGTTTTTCACCCGTAACAACTTCATCAACAACATCCTCAGTCACAACATTAGATTCAGTCACCACCTCCTTAGATTCAACCTTATCTACCATAGCCATGAAACAAAAGTTTTCTGGTTCATTTTCAGCTTTGGCAACTAATGCAAAATTTTCATCTGTTAACTCATTTGGTAGACTGCTCCAATCAACAAAGCCTTGTGTAAAGAAGCGCTGTTGACTGGTCTCTACAGGAGCAGAGGATGGAGCAACAGTCGTTTGCACAGGTGCTTGAGCAACAGGTGTTTGCACATAGTGAATCTGAGGAATAGTGGTTTGGACATACTGGACAGGAACAGTGTTTGAGGACTGTGCAAAATGAGCAGTGTTTTGCACATTTGGTCCAGGGGTATGGTAGGAGTTTTGATAAGTGTTGGTCTGAGGTCTTTGATTTGGATAGGTGATTATAGGTGTACCATGTTGACTCCTACATTCCCTAGCAAAATGACCAAGTCTATGACATTTATAACACTTTATCTTTGATTTATCCAACCCAAACTTTGATCTGCCAGTTAACCCTGGAAACCTTCTCCCAGTTTTCTTGTAAAAATTGTTAGTTCTTACACTGAGAAGGGCCAATTGGTGCATAATGTCCATTTCTTCCAAATCATCAGGGTCAAAGTATTTCAAGTCATCATACTCAAAGGATATGTTATCAGATGCCTGGATATCACCACCACTTGCTGTGAAAGCATAGTTTGGTGAATAAGAATCAGAGTTAAAACCTGAGTTAAAACCTGAAGTTATGTCAATGAAATGATCATAAATCTGATCCTTAGTATTTCCAGGCACCTCATCATGACCCAAAAGTGCTGTATTCCCAAATACATAATCATCAGACACTTTTCCAGAGTCCTGGAGCTTCTTTTTCTGGTTAAGCTCTCTCTCATAGGTCAAGAGCTTACCATGAAGCTGGGTCAGTGATATGTCCTTAAATCCAATTGAGTTTCTCATAACAATAGCAATAGTGTCCCATTTGTCTGGTAATGATCTTAAAAACCTATGGTTCAGGGTTGAATGAGGGTAAGTAAGACCAACCAATTTTAGTTCACTAATGAGATAATTAAACCTCTCAAATTGTTGAGTTAATGTCCCTTGACATGACTGAATGTTTCATATTGTTGGTTAAGTATTTCACGATTGTTTTCAATAACCTCTTCAGTCCCACCAAATTGTTCTTTCAGTGCATCCCACAACTCCTTTGCACTGTTACTGTGTAACAGCCCAGCATATATATCATTGGGTAGAGCCATGGCCACAATACTGAAGGCCTTAGCATATAACTCAATTTTCTGAAAATCCTGGTCGGAGTAGTTTTCAAGTTTCTTTGGCTCCTAAACCTTGGGATCTTCAGTACTCGGCACCATCGGAACATGTGGTCCGAAGATAACCGACTTCCAACACCCAGTGTTCTGTTGAGCTAGAACATGGCTCATCCGACGTTGCCAGATATTGTATTCAGATCTGACAAGCATCAGTGGCTTGTTGTTCGTGCCAGTGTTATGTGGATCGTGATTGATTGAAGCCATTCTCTGATTTTTTTTAAAAACAAAGTCTGTTTAAAAACGGTTGAATTAAAATTAAACTATTACTCTGTTTTCAATCCAACAGACAAACGATATCAATAATTGTGAGCTGATCTGTTTATATTAAATTGATTTGTTAGATCGAATTTAATTGACCAAGCTCTGATACCAATTGTTAGGATCTGAGTTTGATTGTTTTGATGTATTTAGAATAAGATGAGAAATGAATGATGTAAGTATATATGGAAAGTGCAGTGGAATAATAAACTATAATCAAAACAATGGGAATAATTGTTATTAATGATCAAATGCTTTCATTTATTGAAAGATTACAATCAGTACAAATACTCCCCCTCAGCCTGATCACACAGTGATTGTTTGTCTAAGAGAATGTTTGTGTGTGATCTCATTGAACAGTACAAGCACTGTTCTATTTATAGAGAAACCTAAACCACTGGTGACATGTGCTGACGTCACCTAAGATAGTGACCTCTAACTGAATAACAACATAAAACATCTGCCCTATACAATCTACTGTTACATTACAAAACACTGTAAGATAAACTACTGCTAAGGGAAAACTCTGATGGTCTTGCAACATCTGTTGGAGTCAAAGTGCTGTTGACTCCAACAGACCTTTAGTCTTCAGAACTTGATCAGCAGTTGTTTCTTCATCAGACCTTTGGTCAGCAGTTGTTCTCTAGCAGTCCTTTGTATCAGCAGTTGTATCAGCAGTTGTTTGGATGGAATAGTTGTTAGGGTCAGCAGTCTTTTGGGAAGAGTATGTTGTAAGGACTATTTATTTGTGGAATCAATAGTAACATATTTTGGCTTTTCAATCATCTGTTCTTCTCCAGGTCAGCAGACCCAACAGTTGAGAATATTTCTGGGGTGGATAATCTGTTTATCAGGAAACTACCTAGTGCTGAAGCTGATAGATTGATTATTGGGGTTTCTAAAGAGGAAGTTAAGAAGGCCATGTTTCAAATTGATGATAATAAAGCACCTGGACCTGATGGTTTCTCTGCAAAAATTTTTAAAGCCTCTTGGAACATTATAGGAGATGAGATCTGTGAGGCTGTGCAGGAGTTTTTTGTGAATGGCAAGATTCTTAAACAGATTAATGCTACCACTATTTCACTGATTCCTAAGGTGAAATCCCCTACTTTTGTAAGTGAGTTCAGGCCGATTGCATGTTGTAATGTTATATACAAATGCATTAGCAAGGTGATATGTAACAGGCTTATAATGTTCCTGGCAGACTTATTAGTGATAACATTTTGTTAGCTCAGGAGCTTGTTAAAGGGTATGATTGGATTAGAGGCTATCCTAGGGTGGCTATAAAAGTTGATTTACAGAAGGCTTATGATTCAGTGGATCATTCTTTCTTGGAAAATTGTCTTGTTCAGTTCGGATTTCCAGCTAAATTTATAGGATGGGTTATGATCTGCCTCAGAACTGTTTCCTATTCTATAAATCTGAATGGGCAATTGTATGGTTATTTTAGGGGTGAGAAGGGTCTTAGACAAGGGGATCCTATCTCTCCCTATTTGTTTACTCTTGTTATGGAAGTCTTGAACCTTATGATAATCAGAAGGATTAGAGAAGCTGAGGGGTTCAAGTACCATTGGAAATGTGAAAAGCTGAAGTTGACTCATTTGTGTTTTGCTGATGATTTATTTTTGTTTTGTAGTGATCACAGTGAGTCTATTCAGGTTTTAAAAGAGGCTTTAGATGAATTTGGAAGCTGTTCAGGATTGAGACCTAACTTGAGGAAGAGTGAAATTGTGTTTGGAAATGTCAAGGAGGATGTTAAGGATAATATTTTGCAAATCTTAGCTTTCAAGGAAGGATCTCTTCCTTTAAAGTATTTGGGGATACCTCTGGCATCTTAAAAGCTTTATAAGAAGGATTGTGGGGTCTTATTGGATAAGATAAAGAACAGGATCTCTGATTGGAAAAACAAATTCTTATCTTATGGGGGCAGAGTTCAACTTTTAAAGTCTGTTTTGTCTTCTTTAACAGTTTATTGGGCTTCCCTCTTTGTTTTGCCAGAGAATGTTAATGAGGATGTTATCAGATTGTGTAGGGGTTTTCTTTGGTGTCAAGGGGAATTCAAGCAGGGCAGGGCTAAAGTAAACTGGGAGGAGCCGTGCTTAAAGAAAAGTCAAGGTCTTCTTGGGTTTATTGTTATAAGTTAAGGGGTTGTAGTTTTTGGGAAATTGGGGAGTCAAATTCTGATTCTTGGACCTGGAAACAATTGCTTGGGTGTAGGAATGTGTTGAAGGAGCATTTTGTTGTTAAAATAGGAGATGGGAAGTTGGCTAATGCTTGGTTTGATGTTTGGCATAAGAAGGGCCCTTTAATTAATTGTATTAATAGAAGGGACATCAAGACAGCTGGTTATAATTTGCAGACTAAGGTTGCTGATCTGTTAAATGGAAATGAGTGGACTGTTCCTGAAGAATGGAGAATTAAGTATCCTGAGATTTTTGATAATGTTTTACCTCTGTTGTTTCATGATAGGAAGGACAGTTTTTGGTGGTTAAATAATAAAGGAAGGGTTGTTCCTTTTTCCACAAAAAGTGTTTATGAGGATTTGATTAAACAGGGGGAGATTGTGAAGTGGCATAAGTTTGTTTGGAATAGAAATTGTATTCCTAGGCACACTTTTATCACATGGTTGGCTTTTAAATTTAAACTGCCAACTCAAGATAGGATGGAGGGGTGGAAAATTAATAAAGATTTGAAGTGTAGTTTGTGTGGTGCTAGTGCTGAGAGCCATAATCATTTGTTTTTCAAATGTGAGTTTTCTTCAAGTGTTTGGAGGAGAATTAAAGTGTTAGCCAAACTGGATAACTTGCCTGATGAGTGGGAAAATATAGTGAAGTTTGTGGAAAAAATGAGGAATGTTAAATCTTTGTGGGGTAGTATTCAAAGATTGGCTTTGGCTGCAGCTGTGTATTTTATTTGGCAGGAAAGAAATAACAGGATTTTTAATAATAAAAAGAGGTCTGCCAACAACATTTGTAAACTTGTGGAAGATGTGGTTGGTCTGAATTTGTCTGGTGTGAAGGTCAATGGGAGTGGGCAAGATGTTTTGGCTACTGCTGTTTGGAATGTTAAAGTATCTCTTAATGCTTGTAATGAAGAGAATTGATGGCTTTAATGTAATTCTGATGGGGTGGAATGTTCTGGGTTGGGGAGGAAGGGACAGTTATAGGGTTTTGTTTAGAGGGGGTGTGGGTGTGCTCTTTTGGGGTCTGGTTGATGTCTGGGGTTATTATTGTGTTTGGATTGGTTTAGGGTTGTTTAGACATTATGTTTTGACCCATTTTTTGGTTTCTTTTTAAGTGTTTTTGTGGTCCTTTGTTCTTTTGTCAAATTTGAGTCTTGGTTTGTGTCTGGTGAGGGGAAGTTAGAACAATTATGGTTTGGAGTTACCCTATACTTGGGAGATATAAGGATGGTTATGATCAGCAGTTTTAGGATGTCTTTTTGTCTTTTATTTTTCCTGTTTTTTAGCACTAACTGCTGGTTTGTAACCTTTTTGTTTGCTGTTTTGTTAAGTCTGTCTCTTTTCTAGTCTGAGTCTGTCTCTTTGGATTGGTTTAGTACTATCAGGGGGGGGGGGGGGGAGGGATTCTCTTATGGGAACTTGCAGTTATAAGGTGTACTAAAAGCTTATGGGTAGTTTCTAGGTCTAATGGGCCTTCTGTTTTAATTCAAAATATATGTTGTTGGTTTTTTATCCTAAAAGATCTATTGGACCATATCATCACATTTGAGGTATGGTCTAAATCTGCTAAGGTTTATTGGTGGTTAGGATATTGTATGCTGGGAGACAGCAGAAACTCTGGAGAGATAAGGATGGACACCTCCACAGTGTATAGGACATTATTTTCCACTCCTAAATTTTGTATTTTTAGAACTGATCTGTGGAGGGGAACCCTGCTCTATTTTTGGAGCTTGTTGAGCCTTCTTCTTTTGGGATTTGAGTCTGGTCAGTCAGGTTGGCATTTGCTGAATTGGGAGGGTGGGAAACATAATTGGGAACATGCTGATATAAGGAGACTAAATAGCGTATGGGTAGTTTCTGGGTCCTGTGGGCCTTCTGTTTTTTCTTTAACTAATCATTGTTGGTTTTATTTTTCAAAAGATCTATTAGACCACTTGCTTGATTCTGGGGAGTGGTTTAATTCTGCTTATGCTAATTGGTGGTTAGGCTTTTGTATGCTGTGGGTCAGCAAAAACAATGGAGAGATAAGGATGGACACCTCCACAGTGAATAGGTCATTAATTTCCTCCCCTATATTTTGCATTTTTAGAACTGATCTGTGGAGGGGAACCCTGCTCTATTTTTGGAGCTTGTTAAGCCTCTTTTCTCTTCTGAGTCTTATGAGTCTTTTGTTACATTTTTTGAGGGGTGTGGGGCTCTTTATGGGGTGTTTTTGTGGAGTGGTGGTTTATTTCTGCTTTTGGGTAGTGATCTGGCTGTTAAAGCCTTCTATTTTCTTTCAGTATGGGGTATGCTGTTTATCGGTTGGGATAGATCTGTTAATCCCCTCTTCCAATCTTGAGGATGGGGTTAATTCTGCATGGTTGAATTGGTGGTTAGGATTGCATAAGCTGTTGGAGAGCTTTAACTGGGGAGATATAAGGATGGAGCCCATCTTTGCTTTTAGGACATTTACTTCCTCCCCTAAATTTTACATTTGTAGATCTTGGCAAAGATGGGGAACCTATTATTTTTTGTATTCTTTTCTTGACCTGTTTTTTGTTTTTAGACTAGGTGTTTTGAGTCTGTTTGTGTCTGGTGGGTGGACTATTTTGTTTGTGGGTCGGGTTTATACTATTTTTGTGCTGAACTGCTATTATAAATTAGTTCGCTGGTTTAATGAAACTGGAAGCATGAGGATAATGGACCAAGAATGTTTTGGCTAGATAATGTTTTGAATAAGGAATGACAGGATTGATTGTAGAATGGGGATAGAGGGATACTATCAGGAAGGCTGCAAGTTTCTAAAGGAAGCCGATTATAGTTTGAAGATGGGTCAATTTGGACACTCTAGATATGTTGCCGAGAAGAATTGCTGGTTGGAATTGTTACTTGACTTCAAATGGAATTATTGATATTGCAAATCAGTTTGCTTTGAAGGCATTGAGAGCTGCTGGACCATGGAACAAAAGAATGTTGGATTGTGGGGTATTTTTATGTATTGGGTTGTTAAGGGGTTGGGTCTCTTTGGGCCAGATTTAGAGGTAATTGAGGTGGGTAATATTGTAATGGGTTAGGGGGTTATAATAGTGTTTGAATGTTAGTGGGTTGTAGTTGTGGGTTGGGTTGATTTTGGGCCTTGATCATGTTTTGTGCTGTTTATATTTTTTGTAAAGATCTTGGTCCTGTGAACGTTTGTAAATATTTGGTTTTATTATAAATTTACCGGAGCAGAGCTCCTTTACCCAAAAAAAAAACAGACGAAGCTGACCGTACGATAATCGAACCCACGAAACGACAATTACGTAGAGATTCTAGAACAAGAAGAGACTTCAGTTTAAAAGGCTATAACTATCGTAATGTGGGAGTTAAAGGAACCCGAATGGTGGAACGAGAAAGCCGTAAGATGTCTAATCATTCTACATATTCAGATAAATCAGACGAAGGTGACCGTATGGTAATCGAACACACGAAACCACAATTACGTAGAGATTCGAATACAAGAAAAGACTCCCTTTTAAAAGGTTATAACGATCGTAATGTGGGAGTTAAGGGACCCGAACGGTGGAACGAGAAGGCCGTAAGATGTCTGATGATTCTACAGACTCAGATAAATCAGACGAAGGTGACCGTATGGTAATCGAACACACGAAACTACAATTAGTTAGAGATTCGAACACAAGAAAAGATTCCAGTTTAAAAGGCTATAACTATCGTAATGTGGGAGTAATGGGAACCCGACTGGTGGAAAAAGAAGGCCATAAGATGTCTGATCATTCTACAGACTCAGATAAATCATACGAAGCTGACCGGATGGTAATCGGACTCATGAAACGACAATTATGTAGAGATTCGAACACACGAAACGACTCCAGTTTAAAAGGTTATAACTATCGTAATGTAGGAGTTAAAGGAACCCGAATGGTGGAACGAGAAGGCCAGAAGATGTTTGATCATTCTCGGGACTCAGATTAATCAGACGAAGCTAACCGGAAGGTAATCAAACTCACGAAGCAATAATTACGTAGAGATTCGAACACTAGAAAAGACTCCAGTTTAATAGGCTATAACTATCGTAACGTGGGAGTTAAAGGGACCAGAATGGTGGACCAAGAAGGCCGTAAGATGTCTGATCATTCTACCGACTCAAATAAATCAGACGAATCTGACCGTATGGTAATCGAACACACGAAACCACAATTACATAGAGATTCGAACACAAGAATAGACTGCAATTTAAAAGGCTATAACTATTGTAATGTGGGAATTAAGGGAACCCGAAAGGTAGAACGAGAAGCCCATAAGATGTCTGATCATTCTATAGACTCAGATAAATCATACGAAGCTGACCGGACGGTAATCGGACTCAAGAAACGACAATTACGTAGAGATTCGAACACAAGAAAAGACTCCAGTTTAATAGGCTATATCAATCGTAATGTGGGAGTTAAAGTACCCGAATGGTGGAACGAGAAGGCCGTCAGATGTCTAATCATTCTATAGACTCAGATAAAACCATCAAGCTAACCGTACGATAATCGAACCCACGAAACGACATTTAAGTAGAGATTCGAACACAAGAAAAGACTCCAGTTTAAAAGGCATTGTTGGAGTTAAAGGAACCCTAATGGTGGAACGAGAAGGCCATAAGATATCTGACCATTCTAGAGACTCAGATAACTTGGACAAAGCTGATCGGACGGTAATCGGACTCACGAAACGATAATTACGTAGAGATTCGTACAGTAGAAAAGACTCCAGTTTAATAGGATATAACTATCATAACGAGGGAGTTAAAGGACTCGAATGGTGGAACGAGAAGGCCGTAAGATGTCTGATGATTCTACAGACTCAGATAAATTAGACGAAGGTGTCCGTATGGTAATCGAACACACGAAACGACATTTATGTAGAGATTTGAACACAAGAAAAGACTCCAGTTTAAAAGGCTATAACTATCGTAATGTTGGAGTTAAAGGAACCCTGATGGTGGAACGAGAAGGCCATAACATATCTGACCATTCTAGAGACTCAGATATCTTGGACAAAGCTGATCGGATGGTAATCGGACTCACCAAACGATAATTAAGTAGAGATTCGTACAGTAGAAAAGACTCCAGTTTAATAGGATATAACTATCATAACGTGGGAGTTAAAGGGACTCGAATGGTGGAACGAGAAGGCCGTAAGATGTCTGATGATTCTACAGACTCAGAAAAATTAGACGAAGGTGTCCGTATGGTAATCGAACACACGGAACCACAATTACGTAGAGATTCGAACACAAGAAAAGACTCCAGTTTAAAAGGATATAACTATCGTAAAGTGGGAGTTAAGGGAACCTGAATGGTGGAACGAGAAGGACATACGATATCTGATCATTCTACAGACTCAGATAACTCATACGAAGCCGACCGGACGGTAATCGGACTCATGAAACGACAATTACGTAGAGATTCGAACACAAGAAACAACTTCGGTTAAAAAGGCTATAACTATCGTAATGTGGGAGTTAAAGGAACCCGAATGGTGGAACAAGAAGGACATAAGATGTCTGATCATTCTAGGGACTCAGATTAATCTGACAAAGCTAACCAGACGGTAATGGACTCACGAAAGAATAATTACGTAGAGACTCGTACATTAGAAAAGACTCCAATTTAATAGGCTATAAGTATCGTAACGTGGGATTTAAAGGTATCTGAATGGTGGAACAAGAAGGCCGTAAGATGTCTGATCATTCTACAATCTCAGATAAATCAGATGAAGCTGACGGTATGGTAATCGAACACACGAAACCACAATTATGTAGAGATTCGAACACAAGAAAAGTCTCTAGTTTAAAAGGCTATAACTATCGTAAGGTGGGAGTTAAGGGAACCCGAATGGTGGAACGAGAAGGCCATAAGATCTCTGATAATTTTACAGACTCAGATAAATCATACGAAGCTGACCTGACGGTAATCGAACTCAAGAAATGACAATTACGTAGAGATTCAAACACAAGAAAAGACTCCAGTTTTATAGGCTATAACAATCGTAATGTGGAAGTTAAAGGAACCCGAATGGTGGAACGAGAAGGCCATAAGATAGCTGACCATTCTAGAGACTCAGATAACTTAGACGAAGCTGACCGGACGGTAATCGGACTCACGAAACGATAATTACGCAGAGATTCGTACACTAGAAAAGACTCTAGTTTAATAGGCTATAACTATCATAACGTGGGAGTTAAAGGGACTCAAATGGTGGAACGAGAAGGCCGTAAGATGTCTGATGATTCTACAGACTCAGAAAAATCAGACAAAGGTGACCGTATGGTAATCGAACACACGGAACCACAATACGTAGAGATTCGAACACAAGAAAAGATTCCAGTTTAAAAGGATATAACTATCGTAATGTGGGAGTTAAGGGAACCTGAATGGTGGAACGAGAAGGCCATAAGATATCTGATCATTCTACAGACTCAGATAACTCATACGAAGCTGACCGGACGGTAATCGGACTCATGAAGCGAAAATTACGTAGAGAGTCGAACACAAGAAACGACTCCGGTTTAAAAGGCTATAACTATCGTAATGTGGGAGTTAAAGGAAACCGAATGGTGGAACGAGAAGGCCATAAGATGTCTGATCAATCTAGGGACTCAGATTAATCAGACGAAGCTGACCGGACGGTAATCGGACTCACGAAAGAATAATTACGTAGAGATTTGTACACTAGAAAAGTCTCTAGTTTAGTAGGCTATAACTATCGTAACGTGGGAGTTAAAGGGACCTGAATGGTGGAACAAGAAGGCCGTAAGATGTCTGATCATTCTACAGACTCAGATAAATCATACGAAGCTGACCGTATGGTAATAGAACACACGAAACCACAATTACGTAGAGTTTGAACACAAGAAAAGACTCGCGTTTAAAAGGCTATAAGTATTGTAATGTGGGAGTTAAGGGATCCCGAATGGTAGAACGAGAAGGCCATAAGATGTCGGATCATTCTAAAGACTCAGATAAATAATACGAAGCTGACCGGACGGTAATCTGACTCAAGAAACGACAATTACGTAGAGATACGAACACAAGAAAAGACTCCAGTTTTATAGGCTATAACAATCGTAATGTGGGAGTTAAAGGAACCCGAATGGTGGAACGAGAAGGCCATAAGATAGCTGACCATTCTAGAGACTCAGATAACTTAGACGAAGCTGACCGGACGGTAATCGTACTCACGAAACGATAATTACGCAGAGATTCGTACACTAGAAAAGACTCTAGTTTAATAGGCTATAACT
Source organism: Ambrosia trifida (assembly GCA_028751855.1). Classification (NCBI taxonomy): domain Eukaryota; kingdom Viridiplantae; phylum Streptophyta; class Magnoliopsida; order Asterales; family Asteraceae; genus Ambrosia; species Ambrosia trifida. Next base: position 154,689,097 of record CM054123.1, read on the forward strand.
ATCATAACGTGGGAGTTAAAGGGACTCAAATGGTGGAACGAGAAGGCCGTAAGATGTCTGATGATTCTACAGACTCAGATAAATCAGACAAAGGTGACCGTATGGTAATCGAACTCACGGAACCACAATTACGTAGAGATTCGAACACAAGAAAAGTTTCCAGTTTAAAAGGATATAACTATCGTAATGTGGGAGTTAAGGGAACCTGAATGGTGGAACGAGAAGGCCATAAGATATCTGATCATTCTACAGACTCAGATAACTCATACGAAGCTGACCGGACGGTAATCGGACTCATGAAGCGAAAATTACGTAGAGAGTCGAACACAAGAAACGACTCCGGTTTAAAAGGCTATAACTATCGTAATGTTGGAGTTAAAGGAAACCGAATGGTGGAACGAGAAGGCCATAAGATGTTTGATCATTCTAGGGACTCAGATTAATCAGACGAAGCTGACCGGACGGTAATCGGACTCACGAAAGAATAATTACGTTGAGATTCGTACACTAGAAAAGACTCTAGTTTAATAGGCTATAACTATCGTAACGTGAGAGTTAAAGGGACCTGAATGGTGGAACAAGAAGGCCGTAAGATGTCTGATCATTCTACAGACTCAGATAAATCATACGAAGCTGACCGTATGGTAATTGAACACACGAAACCACAATTACGTAGAATTTGAACACAAGAAAAGACTCGCGTTTAAAAGGCTAGTATTGTAATGTGGGAGTTGAGGGATCCCGAATGGTAGAACGAGAAGGCCATAAGATGTTTGATCATTCTAATGACTCAGATAAATCATACGAAGCTGACCGGACGGTAATCGGACTCAAGAAACGACAATTACGTAGAGATACGAACATAAGAAAAGACTCCAGTTTAATAGGCTATAACAATGGTAATGTGGGAGTTAAAGTATCCGAATGGTGGAACGAGAAGGCCATAAGATATCTGACCATTCTAGAGACTCAAATAACTTATACGAAGCTGACCGGACGGTAATCAGACTCACGAAACGATAATAACGTAGAGATTTGTACACTAGAAAAGACTCCTGTTTAATAGGCTATAACTATCATAATGTGGGAGTTAAAGGGACTCGAATGGTGGAACGAGAAGGCGGTAAGATGTCTGATGATTCGACAGACTCAGATAAATCAGACGAAGGTGACCATATGGTAATCGAACACACGAAACCACAATTACGTAGAGATTCGAACACAAGAAAAGATTCCAGTTTAAAAGGATATAACTATCGTAAGTGGGAGTTAAGGGAACCTGTATGGTGGAACGAGAAGGCCATAAGATATCTGATGATTCTATAGACTCAGATAACTCATACGAAGATGACCGGACGGTAATCGGACTCATGAAACAAAAATTACGTAGAAATTCGAACACAAGAAACAACTCTGGTTTAAAAGGCTATAACTATCGTAATTTGGGAGTTAAAGGAACCCGAATGGTGGAACGAGAAGGCCATAAGATGTCTAATCAATCTAGGGACTCAGATTAATCAGACGAAGCTGACCGGACGGTAATCGGACTCACGAAAGAATAATTACGTTGAGATTCGTACACTAGAAAAGACTCCAGTTTAATTGGCTATAACTATCGTAACTTGAGATTTAAAGGTACCTGAATGGGGGAACAAGAAGGCCGTAAGATGTCTGATCATTCAACAGACTCAGATAAATCAGACGAAGCTGACGGTATGGTAATCGAACACACAAAACCACAATTACGTAGAGATTCGAACACAAGAAAAGACTCTAGTTTAAAAGGCCATAACTATCGTAAGGTGGGAGTTAAGGGAACCCGAATGGTGGAACGAGAAGGCCATAAGATATCTGACCATTCTAGAGACTCAAATAACTTATACGAAGCTGACCGGACGGTAATCAGACTCACGAAACGATAATAACGTAGAGATTTGTACACTAGAAAAGACTCCCGTATAATAGGCTATAACTATCATAATGTGGGAGTTAAAGGAACTCGAAGGGTGGAACGAGATTGCGGTAAGATGTCTGATGATTCGACAGACTCAGATAAATCAGACGAAGGTGACCATATGGTAATCGAACACACGGAACCACAATTACGTAGAGATTCGTACACAAGAAAAGATTCCAGTTTAAAAGGATATAACTATCGTAAGTGGGAGTTAACGGAACCTGTATGGTGGAACGAGAAGGCCATAAGATATCTGATGATTCTACAGACTCAGATAACTCATACGAAGCTGACCGGACGGTAATCGGACTCATGAAACAAAAATTACGTAGAAATTCGAACACAAGAAACAACTCTGGTTTAAAAGGCTATAACTATAGTAATTTGGGAGTTAAAGGAACCCGAATGGTGGAACGAGAAGGCCATAAGATGTCTAATCATTCTAGGGACTCAGATTAATCAGACGAAGCTGACCGGACGGTAATCGGACTCACGAAAGAATAATTACGTTGAGATTCGTACACTAGAAAAGACTCCAGTTTAATTGGCTATAACTATCTTAACTTGAGATTTAAAGGTACCTGAATGGGGGAACAAGAAGGCCGTAAGATGTCTGATCATTCTACAGACTCAGATAAATCAAACGAAGCTGACGGTATGGTAATCGAACACACAAAACCACAATTACGTAGAGATTCGAACACAAGAAAAGACTCCAGTTTAAAAGGCTGTAACTATCGTAAGGTGGGAGTTAAGGGAACCCGAATGGTGGAACAAGAAAGCCATAAGATGTCTGATAATTCTACAGACTCAGATAAATCATACGAAGCTGACAGGACGGTAATCGGACTCAAGAAACGACAATTACGTAGAGATTTGAATACAAGAAAAGACTCTAGTTTTATAGGCTATAACAATCGTAATGTGGGGGTTAAAGGAACCCGAATGGTGGAACGAGAAGGCCATAAGATATCTGACCATTCTAGAGACTCAGATAACTTAGACGAAGCTGACCGGACGGTAATCGGATTCACGAAACGATAATTACGAAGAGATTCGACCACTAGAAAGGACTCCAGTTTAATAGGCTATAACTATCATATCGTGGGAGTTAAAGGGACTCGAATGGTGGAACGAGATGGCCGTAAGAGGTCTGATGATTCTACAGACTCAGATAAATCAGACGAAGGTGACTGTATGGTAATCGAACACACGAAACCACAATTACGTAGAGATTCGAACACAAGAAAAGATTCCAGGTTAAAAGGATATAACTATCGTAATGTGGGAGTTAAGGGAACCTGAATGGTGGAACGAGAAGGCCATAGGATATCTGATCATTCTACAGACTCAGATAACTCATACGAAGCTGACCGGACGGTAATCGGAATCATGAAACGACAATTACGTAGAGATTCGATCACAAGAAACGACTCCGGTTTAAAAGGCTATAACTATCGTAATGTGGGAGTTAAAGGAACCCGAATGGTGGAACGAGAACGCCATAAGATGTCTGATCATTCTAGGGACTCAGATTCATCAGACGAAGCTGATCGGACGGTAATAGGACCCACGAAAGAATAATTACGTAGAGATTCGTACACTAGAAAAGACTCTAGTTTAATAGGCTATAACTATCGTAACGTGGGAGTTAAAGGGACCTGAATGGTGGAACAAGGCCGTAAGATGTCTGATCATTCTACAGACTCAAATAAATCATACGAAGCTGACCGTATGGTAATCGAACACACAAAACCACAATTACGTAAGGATTCGAACACAAGAAAAGACTCCAGTTTAAAAGGCTATAACTATCGTAAGGTGGGAGTTAAGGGAACCCGAATGGTGGAACGAGAAGTCCATAAGATGTCTGATAATTCTACAGACTCAGATAAATCATACGAAGCTGACCGGATGGTAATCGGACTCATGAAACGACAATTACGTAGAGATTCGAACACAAGAAAAGACTCTAGTTTAAAAGGCTGCATCTATCGTAACGTGGGGGGTTAAAGAGAACCAAATGGTGGAACGAGAAGGCCAAAAGATGTCTGATCATTCCACAGACTCAGATAAATCATACCACGCTGATCGGACGGTAATCGGACTCACAAAACGACAATCAGATGTCTGATCATTCTCCAGACTCAGATAAAATAGACGAAGCTATGACGTTAAACAAAACTAAAGGATTTTCTCTCTGGGTTGGGCGATTCTAGGCGATCCAGTAGTTTTATTCTCCGTTTTTCTTCTCCGGTGTCTTTGTCACCCTTTCTTCTTCGTTTTATCGTGTTTCACTGTTCCGACTTCTTTTTAGAAGCCGGAATCTTCACAGTGCACGGGTTTTTTTCTCTTTTGCTATGGTTTCTGCTAGGGTTTCTGACTCGGAGCCCCTTCCATCTGTTCCTCCTGATATATTGAAGTCTGAAGATGCTGATATTGAGATTTTGGATGCAGAAGATGGTTCTGCTGATAATACTGCTGTGGTGGATAAACAGGTATTTTGAGTAGGTCTTCGTCTGGTCGTAGTGATTCTTTGGTGTTTAGTCCTATGGTAGTTGGTTTTCTGAGAACAGTTTTTGGGGAAAATTGGAGACATAGGTTAATTACTGAACAATTGGAATTGATTAAGTTGGCTGGGTTTGGGGAATTTGATCTGGTTAATTCTCTGGTTAATGCTGAGATTAAGAGTAGGGAGCCGGGATTTGTTGAGAAGTTGTCTGGGGTATGGGTATATACTTAGGGTTATTGCTAATTTTCTGGGCAGCAAGTTGTATGGAGAATTCATTGGGCAAAAGACTATTGATAGTGATCGTATGCTTAAAGTGGATGGTAAGGGGGTAAAATTTCCACAGTTATCTCCTGAATGTAATGTGTTTGATGCTGGATTAGAGGCTAAATTTGTGTTCATGGATAAGAGAAAGAAGAGATCTATTAGAAATGAAGGGGTTGTTGTGAAAACTAGGAAGACTATGTGGGGAGAGGATGTTTATGTGAAGGCTAAGGTGGATGATGGTATGTGTAATGGTGAGGAGGTATTACCTGATGGAATGGTAGCTAAGGAGATCTTTAAAACTGATGTGGATGGGAATGGTGTAGTGGGATCTGTTAAGCTAAAGATTGGTAAGAAAACTGATATGGAGAAGGGTAATAATCTTAAAAAAAGGATACGAAGCTATATTAGTATTAGATACGAAGCTAGGGTTTTCTCTCTGAATTGGGCGATTTTGGCGATTCAGTTGTTTTCTTCTTCGTTTTTCAAATTGATTAGTTATGTAAACAAAATAACAATATTAGCTAAAATTAAGTGACTTGCTCGTAAAGTTCCGAATAGGTGATTACAACAAACAAATATTTATTTATACATTAGTATGTAAAATAACATTAGTATAGTTTTGTGTCAATATAAAACTTAATATTTTATTTATACCAAAATAATAATAATAATAATAATAATAATAATAATAATAATAATAATAATAATAATAATAATAATAATAATAATATTTTTAACTTCTCAAACTTTGTATAAATAGATCTAGGATTACAATACTTGAGATATGATACAATTCATTTGCACAAACTATCATTTTAAACAATTTGTTAATATATGAATCTGTGGTTCGTTTAACAAAAGTGCAAATACTTTTACTAAAAAAAACTAGCAAAACTGTAAATATTTTAGGTGGCTCTTCCGAAGTCACCGTCTTTGTGTATTGGTTTAGTAAAAAAAAAACGACTTAGAACGGAACCACAATTATTTTGGAATAATAAGAGAACATATTATCTTACTAACGACGAGTAACAATTATGCAATAAAGAAAATCTTAAGCTTGTACAAAGTTTCATGAATACCTTCAATCCAAGCAAGAAAAAGTGACAAAGATTCAAAGCGATTGTTAGACTTTCTAATATGATGATTCAAAGTCAAATAAATTGAAGCTTGGTAATGTACAAAGGATTTATATTTTTTTTGTATGACTACACAAAACATAGGAGTCATTTATAGGGTATATATTTACATAAAAGATGTTTCAAGTATCCTCAATTTATTTCATTTCTTTAACTCTTTTTTTATTAATATCATTCATGTTTTCATTAAATATATTAACATTCAAAGTTACTAATGTAACTTATAAGTAATTTAAATATTTTGTATTAATCCATTTTTTTTTAAAAAATATGAACATCATTCATAGCCCTTTTGTAATATATATACATACTAACAAAAAGATTAGTATAGTTTTATTGTTATATTTTTTTTCGTCATATTAGGTCTTAAAGTTGTAATTAAAATAAAAATCACGAATGTTACAGAATACAAGACTGTAAATGTAGATGTAAGAAATAAGGGGACTAAAGTTGTAAAATGATAAAAGTGAAAGGGGCGGATGTCACAGTCTCCCCTACTTTAGAAAATTTTGTCTCGAAATTTCTTTTAAGTGGAGGTTACTATGAAACAAAAGGCGTTGTAAAAGTCAAGTAGTTTTTTTTTAAATATTGCATGAGTCATGTTTTGACAAAATTCAAGGTAGTTGTCTAATATCCAAAGTAAAAAAGTTTCAAAATCCTTGGCAGTTGACCCAAAGTTAGAAAGTTGAGAGTTTAAATGAGAAAGCTTTTGGGAATGTCTAACTGGTGAGGGCAGAGGTACTAATGAAGCAGTCTCCCCTACTTTAGAAAGGTTTCTGACTAAATGTTATTAAGGTCATGCAACAGGATTTCGAATAACAGAAGTGTAAGAGTTTACAAGGTTTAAGGTTTTCAGTAGAGATGGTCAACAAGGAAGGCTCCAACTAATTGAAACTCACGTAAGAACGTTCTTATCGAAAATTCTAGCTATTAGTCAACGGTCTATCGAAGAGGTAATCATAAAGTAATGGGTAGATTCTTGGTCAGACTCCTAGTCCGTTCCCGCAACATCGTTTATGCTTATATATAGGGTGTACCGCAGCTAACCCACCACACTCCCGATACTTTGGACTCGTACTGATTGCCTACCAACAACCTAAATAGAATTACACACCACCCCCATGTACCTGTAAACCCATGATTGCGTTCCGGACCGTAATCACCGATTTACCTTACACTAAGGTGTTATGCTTTTCCATAACCTTAACATGAAATAAATGTGTGCAACCAATATGTAATAGCCACTGTAATGAAATAATGTTTAATCATGTCATGGTTAGAGGTCCTTCCCTTTCGGGTTTTTCCTTTAACCGTAACTTCTGTTCACATCGTTGGGCTCAAAACACCTATACTGGTAAACTACGAGATTTACACTGTTCCCCTCGGATTAAAGAAATACTCTAATCCGAGTCATACGTGGGCACTGGCTTAGATCTCATACGAGTTATCAACTAGTATGTTCCTTGGCCGTGATGAAGAACAAAAATAAAGTATGTATAACAGGGTTTTGCTCAAAACAGGAAAGAAAATGTGCATACCAAATATGCGTTCAAGTAAGTATAGCATAAAATTCCGACTGAAAGAATTGTATAACATAAATTGAGTAAATCGCACAATTGCACAAAATGAAAGTAAACGAGTTGAATTAATGCAAATACGCAATGTGAAAATAATCACAAATAATGTGTTAAAAATAACTATGAATAAAATGGTGTAAGAATAAAATGATGAATTTTACGATAAGTGAGAGTATGCAGAACAGACGTATAGTCTACTGATATAAGGGTTTAAATTTAGTTAGTTTTACATATATGCACTATGTGATAAAAGACAATTAGTGACATTTTGATAAGGATATGTCCAATATTTTGTTAGGCCAAAAGTTTTGCGACTGAAAGAGTGCGAGTGTAATAAGATAAATTTCCGTTTATCAAAAACGTAGTTTGCTCGAACTTTGTGATATAGTTGAAAGGATAATAGTAATGCATGGGGATAACTTTTTAGAAGTCGATGTGTGTTTTAGATTCAAAACAGGTTCATTTGAAAAAAATCTTCGCGAATACACATTTTCATGTGTATACGAGACGTCAAGTTTGAAAAATGTTATAAGGCTTATTATTAGTTGCTAGTTTCTTTCGAAAGTATATATTGGTTACGTCATATGAAAACAAAGGGTTACATTTGTCCTTTAAAATATGCAGTACAAGTTTGTAAAATGCAAAATGAAACCATTTCATGAACTATGTGTAATTCTAATGTGCTCTAAAAGACCATGATTTAAAATGACGTGAATGATAAGATTATAGCATGTAATAGATTACCAACATTTAAGAAAATTCATAATCAACGAGATGTAGAAATAAATCATTGAGATGTGGATTTCACTCCTAACTCCAAGATGTATTTCAAATTTGAAAACGATTGTGGAATGAAACCAATCACTAAGTTAAGGATATCACTCCCAGCTTAGTGGTTAAGTTTTTTTTTTTTTTTTTTTTTGAAGGAAATACTCTTTGAGGTGTGGATGTCACTCCTATCTCAAAGACACATTCCTAAGATAAATAACATATAGAGGAGTGAAACTAATCACCAAGGTATGGATGTCACTCCTAACTTGGCGCTATCGTTTCGTTTGTGAAATACGAGCGTATTCTTTTCTAAGCAAAATACCGAAAGAATAACGAGAAAAATATCATAGCAAAAATACCTAAAAGGAAAATATAAGAATAAAGAGGAATATACACGAGAGGACTCGTGAATGTAAGCTTAGTTATAGACTAGGCTAAAAGGCATTCTAATAACCTAATTCCCTATAACCATGGCTCTGATACCAATCTGTAACACCCCAACCGATGGCGGAAACATCGAGGTGTCACGTAGTGACGATTGCTCAATAGCTCATGGTACTAAAGTGTAAATTTGAATACATTGAATTAAATAGTTTATTACATTGAAAGGAAAAAAAATACAAAGTACAATGATTCTAAAGCATCAAGTCTAACTAGATTACAATGAAATCAAAGCTTAAATATAAATCCAAAAGCTTAAAAGAAACGTCTCAATAATAACCTGAAACATGTACGAAAATAGTATATGTCAATACAAAAATGTATTGGTGAGCATACCCTGTTTTGAATACATATAGTAGAAAAATGTTTCGCAATTCACGTGTTATACTGTCTACAATTTAGTGTTCAAGCTATGTACAAATGCTACCCAAAATCAAACTTTTCGTTCAATGAATCAAGAGTCACATATATATAGTATTCGCTCATAGTAGGCGATGAATAATCGTTCACACATAACAATAATTAAGTACTATTTATTGCTATGCTAGGCCGCCCAGCGGTTAATGATTCAGGTCATAAGTACACACTATTAGCGAATCAACAAGTAAAACACATACAAGAATTGCGATTGTGAATATAGAATAAACCATGATTAAGTGAATGAAGTAATAAGCGTACATGAGTCACCCCAAAAGTGTAAAACATGAAAAAGGGGAAAGATATACTCACCTTAAGGCTTGCATAGATTCTAGAGTTCTTGATTTAAGTATGGGTGTTTAATGTTGTGACCCTTAAGACGGTCGGTCCGGAATTGGCAAAGTGTTATAATGTCTTTCTCAAAATTAGGACAACCTATATATAGATATTATTCGAGATTAGGATTGCGAAAATGAGTTGAGATGATTTGTGTTTATGGTATATTTTGTTTTAAGCACAAATACTAACTTCATATGATATAGTATAAACGTAAATTCTAAAAGAATTATTTATAATAGTAATTCAAATTGATTAGTTATGTAAACAAAATAACAATATTAGCTAAAATTAAGTGACTTGCTCGTAAAGTTCCGAATAGGTGATTACAACAAACAAATATTTATTTATACATTAGTATGTAAAATAACATTAGTATAGTTTTGTGTCAATATAAAACTTAATATTTTATTTATACCAAAATAATAATAATAATATTTTTAACTTCTCAAACTTTGTATAAATAGATCTAGGTTTACAATACTTGAGATATGATACAATTCATTTGCACAAACTATCATTTTAAACAATTTGTTAATATATGAATCTGTGGTTCGTTTAACAAAAGTGCAAATACTTTTACTAAAAAAAACTAGCAAAACTGTAAATATTTTAGGTGGCTCTTCCGAAGTCACCGTCTTTGTGTATTGGTTTAGTAAAAAAAAACGACTTAAAACGGAACCACAATTATTTTGGAATAATAAGAGAACATATTATCTTACTAACGACGAGTAAGAATTATGCAATAAAGAAAATCTTAAGCTTGTACAAAGTTTCATGAATACCTTCAATCCAAGCAAGAAAAAGTGACAAAGATTCAAAGCGATTGTTAGACTTTCTAATATGATGATTCAAAGTCAAATAAATTGAAGCTTGGTAATGTACAAAGGATTTATATTTTTTTTTGTATGACTACACAAAACATAGGAGTCATTTATAGGGTATATATTTACATAAAAGATGTTTCAAGTATCCTCAATTTATTTCATTTCTTTAACTCTTTTTTTATTAATATCATTCATGTTTTCATTAAATATATTAACATTCAAAGTTACTAATGTAACTTATAAGTAATTTAAATATTTTGTATTAATCAATTTTTTTAAAAAAAATATGAACATCATTCATAGCCCTTTTGTAATATATATACATACTAACAAAAAGATTAGTATAGTTTTATTGTTATATTTTTTTTCGTCACATTAGGTCTTAAAGTTGTAATTAAAATAAAAATCACGAATGTTACAGAATACAAGACTGTAAATGTAGATGTAAGAAATAAGGGGACTAAAGTTGTAAAATGATAAAAGTGAAAGGGGCGGATGTCACAAGAATTTTGGTGGGCTGGGATAACAGGGTTGTTGATGTTATTATGTTAAGTGTGACTGACCAGGTAATTCATTGCCTGATTTGTCCTCTTAATAATAGTCAAAGATTTTTTGGTTCGTTTGTTTATGGCTGTACCAAGATCCCTAGTAGAAGACCTCTTTGGGATAATTTAAGGGATCATGCGATGCTATTGCAGGATAATCCTTGGGTTACGCTTGGAGATTTTAATGCTATTTTGGATCCATCTGAAAAGAATGTTAAGTCTAATGGTGTTAACTATGGGATGGTTGATTTTAAGGAATGTGTGGATGGTTTATCTATGGTGGACATACCATGGACTGGTTTTAATTTTACTTGGAATCAAAAGCCTGGTAAAACTGATGGTATTCTTGAGAAGTTAGATAGAGTCATGGGAAATATTGGTTTTTTGAAGTGTTTTCCAGCTGCTGTGGTTAAATTCCTTCCATTTTTCTCTTCTGATCATTCCCCCTCTGTGCTATCTTGGCCTTTGAAATTGAAGGCTGGGGTCAAAACTTTTCGATTCTGGAACTATATGGGTGATAAAAAAGAGTTTCTTCCTCTTGTCAAGAGTTATTGGAATATGGAAGTGCAGGGATATGAGATGTTTTGTGTTACTTCTAGATTGAAGGCTTTGAAAAAACCATTGAGAAAGATGCAGTTTAATAATGGGAATCTGCATAGTAAGGTTGAGAAACTTGAATTGGAGTTGAAGAGAATACAAGCTGAAATTGTTGAAGACTCTAATAATATGGGGCTGAGAGAGGAAGAGGCTGTGTATTTGAAGAGTTTTAATGAAGCTGTGTGTGAAGAGGAGATGTTTTTGAAACAGAAGTCCAAAGTTCATTGGTTGAAGGTTGGGGATAGGAATTCTAAATACTTTTTCCATTCTGTAAAACAAAGGCAAGCTTTCAATAGAATCATTAGTATAGAGGATGATGAGGGGGGTGTTTATGAAGGAAGGGATGTTGGGAGTGCCTTTGTGAAGTTTTTCTCTGGTATGTTGGGGAAAAAAGGGGAGGTGGATGGTATTAGTGATTCTGAGACTTTGTTTACTAAGAAACTTCCTGAAGGTGTTGCTGAGTTCATGGTTAGGAAAGTGACTATAGAAGAGGTGAAGATAGCTATGTTTCAGATAGATGATAATAAGGCCCCTGGACCTGATGGTTACACGGCTAAATTTTTTAAGAGTTCATGGGAGGTGATTGGGAATGATATTTGCAAGGTTGTCCAAGAATTCTTTGAAAGTGGGAAGCTGTTAAAAGAAGTCAATGCCACTGTTATTTCTGTTATACCTAGGTGGAAAATCCTAAGCTGGTTAGTGAGTTTAGGCCAATTGCTTGCTGCAATGTGGTTTATAAGTGTATTAGTAAAGTGATTTGCAATAGAATTAAAGACTATTTGGGTCTGCTGGTTAGTAATTCTCAAAGTGCTTTTATTCCGGGGAGAATGATAAGTGATAATATTCTCCTGGCTCAAGAGTTGATTAAGGGTTATAATTGGGTGAGAGGTATTCCTAGAGTGGCTGTTAAGATTGATTTGAAGAAAGCTTATGATTCTGTAGATCATAATTTTGTGCATACTTGCCTTATTCAGTATGGTTTTCATGAGAAATTCATTCAGTGGATTATGGTATGCTTAACTTCTGTTTCTTATTCTATTAATGTTAATGGGGAGCTCTATGGTTTTTTTAGAGGGGAGAAGGGTTTGAGACAAGGGGATCCAATTTCCCCTTACTTATTTACTTTGGTCATGGAGGTTCTCAATTTGATGATTATGAGGAAAGTAAGGAATGCTGAGAATTTTGTTTATCATTGGAAGTGTGATGTTGTGAAGCTGACTAACCTTTGTTTTGCTGATGATCTATTTATCTTTGGAGCTGCTGATGAGTACTCTTGGATAGTGTTAAAGGAGGCTTTGGATGAATTTAGTTCCTGCTCAGGTTTGCTTCCTAACCAAAATAAGAGTGAGATATTTTTTGGAAATGTTGATCCTGCTGTCCAAGGTAGAATTGAGAATATTCTGCCATTTAAGGAGGGAGAGTTTCCTGTTAAGTACTTGGGTATCCCTTTGAGTTCTAAGAGATTATGTTTGAAAGAATGCGGGGTTTTAGTTGATAAGGTTAAAAACAGAACTGGTGATTGGAGGAATAAGTTCCTTTCTTATGCTGGTAGACTACAGTTGGTGCATTCTATTCTTTCTTCCCTTACTGTCTATTGGGCCTCAATGTTTATATTGCCAGTTGGGATTCATGATGATATAGAGAGGATTATTAGATGTTTTTTGTGGAGCAGTGGGGAATACAAACCGGGGGCTGCTAAAGTGTGTTGGGATGATGTTTGTTTGGCTAAATCTCAGGGTGGGTTGGCTATTTCTTCTCTTAAAGATAGGAATATAGCTTTGATGACCAAACATATTTGGAGTATCCTGAATGATAGAGATTCTATTTGGGTCAGCTGGGTGAAGCATTATAAACTACATGGAAAGAACTTTTGGTCTATTGAGGAGACGAATTCTGATACTTGGTATTGGAAACAAATTTTAGATTGTAGAAAGTTTGTTAGTAATAATTATTGTGCTAAAGTGGGTAATGGGAGATCTATTAGTGCCTGGTATGATGCTTGGCATGAAAAGGGGCCTTTAGTCAACTTAATTGATAGAAGAGATATTAGAGCTTCTGGTCTGGGATGGAGTTGTAAAGTTGCTGATTTGATTGTTAATGGGAAGTGGAATGTCCCTCTTGAATGGGATTCTAAATATCCATGGTTGGTTGGTAATGAGGTTCCTATAATTGATAATACTTGTAAAGATTGTTATATGTGGAAAGATGGGGATGATAAATTGGTTCCTTTCACTGCAAGAGCTGTTTACCAGAAGATTTGTAGGAAGGGGCCTGTTGTTAAATGGGGTGAATTTGTGTGGTTTAGTCAGTGTATTCCTAGACATGCTTTTATATGTTGGTTAGCCTTTAAGTATAGACTGCCAACACATGATAGAATGCTGATGTGGAGTAATAGAGATGACTTGAAATGTGTTTTTTGTAATGAGGAGCCTGATAGTCATAACCACCTTTTCTTTGAATGTGAGTTTTCTGGTGCTGTTTGGAGAAATGTGAAAACTATTGCTAAATTGGATTCAGCTCCTGATATATGGGTGAATTTGGTTAAGAACATTGAAGATCAGAAGTTTGGTAAGTCTGTTTGGGATGTTATTCAGAAGTTGGTTGTTGCAGCCATTGTGTACTTTATTTGGAAGGAAAGAAACAGCAGGGTGTTCAAGAAGGGAAGGAGTTCTGTTGTGATGATTAGCAACCAGATTAAAGACACTGTTAGACTTGGATTAATGGGTCTTTCTTTTAAGAAGTCTAGGCAGGTGTCTTTGGCAGCTGCTGTATGGGATTTTGTTGTTTAATTATGTTGTTTTTTATTTGGAATATTTGTATCCTGAGATGGATACTATGGGATGGGTTGAATAGGTGTTCCCGTTGGTTTGGCTGGTGGTTGGGTCAAAAGGTTAATGTTTATTTTCCTTTTGATCCAGGAATAGTAATGATTCTTTTATAGGTGAGTATGCTTGTACTATGCTTTGGTAGCTGATCAGAAATGGAGGATTTGGAAGATGTAGTGAAGATTGCTGATTTTGGTGGATGGAATGCTGCTGATGCAGATCAAAGGTATTCTGTATGGTGCTGTTTTCTGGTGTGTTTATTTGAAATCAACAGCTGCTGATGATTTGCTGATTGGTGATGGTTGCTGTTTGAAGATGGATGGTATTATGTTATGTATTTGATTTGCTTGTTTGTTTTTTTGATTGGCTGTTTTTGTTTGGACTTTCATCTTAGCCGGGTGTGGCTTTGATCTAGTAGTATTTTGTTTTGTTTTGTTTTAATTGTATAGTTGAGTCTTTGGTCGGGACGTTTGGATAGTCCTATTGTTAGACCAAGACTTTGAGTCTGGATTTTGGTCCTTGGGGTATGTCCCGGGATGCCAGTCTCTTAGGTGTATATATTTTTATTTTTTTTTGTTATTAATAAAATTTACCAGGAGTACCGCCTCCTTTTACCAAAAAAAAAAAATCATACGAAGCTGACCGTATGGTAATCGAACACACGAAACCACAATTACGTAGAGTTTGAACACAAGAAAAGACTCGAGTTTGAAAGGCTATAACTATTGTAATGTGGGAGTTAATGGAACCCGAATGGTAGAACGAGAAGGCCATAAGATGTCTGATCATTCTAAAGACTCAGATAAATCATACGAAGCTGACCGGACGGTAATCGGACTCAAGAAATAACAATTACGTAGAGATGCGAACACAAGAAAAGACTCCAGTTTAATAGGCTATAACAATGGTAATGTGGGAGTTAAATTATCCGAATGGTGGAACGAGAAGGCTGTTAGATGTCTAATCATTCTATAGACTCAGATAAATCCATGAAGCTGACCGTACGATAATCGAACCCACGAAACGACATTTACGTAGAGATTCGAACACAAGAAAAGACTCCAGTTTAAAAGGCTATAACTATCGTAATGTGGGAGTAAAAGTTACCCTAATGGTGGAACGAGAAGGCCATAAGAGATCTGACCAATCTAGGGACTCAGATAACTTAGACGAAACTGACCGGACAGTAATCGGACTCACGAAACGTTAATTACGTAGAGATTCGTACAGTAGAAAAGACTCCAGTTTAATAGGCTATAACTATCATAACGTGGGAGTCAATGGGACTCGAATGGTGGACCGAGAAGGCCTTAAGATGTTTAATGATTCTGCAGACTCAGATAAATCAGACGAAGATGTCCGTATGGTAATCGAACACACGGAACCACAATTACGTAGAGATTCAAACACAAGAAAAGACTCCAGTTTAAAAGGATATAATTATCGTAATGTGGGAGTTAAGGGAACCTGAATGGTGGAACGAGAAGCGCATAAGATATCTGATCATTCTACAGACTCAGATAAATCAGACGAAGCTGACGGTATGGTAATCGAACACACGAAACCACAATTACGTAGAGATTCGAACACAAGAAAAGACTCTAGTTTAAAAGGCTATAACTATCGTAAGGTGGGAGTTAAGGGAACCCGAATGGTGGAACGAGAAGGCCATAAGATCTCTGATAATTCTACAGACTCAGATAAATCATACGAAGCTGACCTGACGGTAACCGGACTCAAGAAACGACAATTACGTAGTGATTCGAGCTCAAGAAAAGACTCCAGTTTTATAGGCTATAACAATCGTAATGTGGGAGATAAAGGAACCCGAATGGGGGAACGAGAAGGCCATAAGATATCTGACCATTCTAGAGACTCAGATAACTTAGACGAATCTGACCGGACGGTAATCAGACTCACGAAACGATAATTACGTAGAGATTTGTACACTAGAAAAGACTCCCGTTTAATAGGCTATAACTATCATAACGTGGGAGTTAAAGGGACTCGAATGGTGGAACGAGAAGGCCGTAAGATGTCTGATGATTCTACAGACTCAGATAAATCAGACGAAGGTGACCGTATGGTAATCGAACACACGGAACCACAATTACGTAGAGATTCGAACACAAGATAAGATTCCAGTTTAAAAGGATATAACTATCGTAAGTGGGAGTTAAGAGAACCTGTATGGTGGAACGAGAAGGCCATAAGATATCTGATGATTCTACAGACTCAGATAACTCATACGAAGCTGACCGGACGGTAATCGGACTCATGAAACGACAATTACGTAGAAATTCGAACACAAGAAACAACTCCTGTTTAAAAGGCTATAACTATCGTTATGTGGGAGTTAAAGGAACCCGAATGGTGGAACGAGAAGGCCATAAGATGTCTGATCATTCTAGGGACTCAGATTAATCAGACGAAGCTGACCGAACGGTAATCGGACTTACGAAAGAATAATTACGTAGAGATTCGTACAAGAAAAGACTCCAGTTTAATTGGCTATAACTATCGTAACGTGGGATTTAAAGGTACCTGAATGGTGGAACAAGAAGGCCGTAAGATGTCTGATTATTCTACAGACTCAGATAAATCATACGAAGCTAACCGTATGGTAATCAAACACACGAAACCACAATTACGTAGAGATTCGAACACAAGAAAAGACTCCAGTTTAAAAGGCTGTAACTATCATAACGTGGGAGTCAATGGGACTCGAATGGTGGAACGAGAAGGCCGTAAGATGTCTGATGATTCTGCAGACTCATATAAATCAGACGAAGATGTCCGTATGGTAATCGAACACACGGAACCACAATTACGTAGAGATTCAAACACAAGAAAAGACTCCAGTTTAAAAGGATATAATTATCGTAATGTGTGAGTTAAGGGAACCTGAATGGTGGAACGAGAAGTGCATAAGATATCTGATCATTCTACAGACTCAGATAATTCATACGAAGTTGACTGGACGGTAATCGGACTCATGAAACGACAATTACGTAGAAATTGGAACACAAGAATAATTACGTAGAGATTCGTACACTAGAAAAGGCTATAACTATCGTAATGTGGGAGTTAAGGGAACCTGAATGGTGAAACGAGAAGGCCATAAGATGTCTGATCATTCTACAGACTCAGATAACTCATACGAAGCTGACCGGACGGTAATCGGACTCATGAAACGACAATTACGTAGAGATTCGTACACTAGAAAAGACTCCAGTTTAATAGGCTATAACTATCGTAACGTGGGAGTTAAAGGTACTTGAATGGTGGAACAAGAAGGCCGTAAGATGTCTGATCATTCTAGGGACTCAGATTAATCAGACGAAGCTGACCGAACGGTAATCGGACTTACGAAAGAATAATTACGTAGAGATTCGTACAAGAAAAGACTCCAGTTTAATTGGCTATAACTATCGTAACGTGGGAATTAAAGGTACCTGAATGGTGGAACAAGAAGGCCGTAAGATGTCTGATCATTCTACAGACTCAGATAAATCATACGAAGCTGACCGTATGTTAATCGAACACACGAAACCACAATTACGTAGAGATTCGAACACAAGAAAAGACTCCAGTTTAAAAGGCTGTAACTATCATAACGTGGGAGTCAATGGGACTCGAATGGTGGAACGAGAAGGCCGTAAGATGTCTGATGATTCTGCAGACTCATATAAATCAGACGAAGATGTCCGTATGGTAATCGAACACACGGAACCACAATTACGTAGAGATTCAAACACAAGAAAAGACTCCAGTTTAAAAGGATATAATTATCGTAATGTGGGAGTTAAGGGAACCTGAATGGTGGAACGTGAAGTGCATAAGATATCTGATCATTCTACAGACTCAGATAATTCATACGAAGTTGACTGGACGGTAATCGGACTCATGAAACGACAATTACGTAGAAATTGGAACACAAGAATAATTACGTAGAGATTCGTACACTAGAAAAGGCTATAACTATCGTAATGTGGGAGTTAAGGGAACCTGAATGGTGAAACGAGAAGGCCATAAGATGTCTGATCATTCTACAGACTCAGATAACTCATACGAAGCTGACCGGACGGTAATCAGACTCATGAAACGACAATTACGTAGAAATTCGAACACAAGAAACAACTCCGGTTTAATAGGCTATAACTATCGTAATGTGGGAGTTAAAGGAACCCGAATTGTGGAACGAGAAGGCCATAAGATGTCTGATCATTCTAGGGACTCAGATTAATCAGACGAAGCTGACCGAACGGTAATCGGACTTACGAAAGAATAATTACGTAGAGATTCGTACAAGAAAAGACTCCAGTTTAATTGGCTATAACTATCGTAACCTGGGAATTAAAGGTACCTGAATGGTGGAACAAGAAGGCCGTAAGATGTCTGATCATTCTACAGACTCAGATAAATCATACGAAGCTGACCGTATGGTAATCGAACACACGAAACCACAATTACGTAGAGATTCGAACACAAGAAAAGACTCCAGTTTAAAAGGCTGTAACTATCATAACGTGGGAGTCAATGGGACTCGAATGGTGGAACGAGAAGGCCGTAAGATGTCTGATGATTCTGCAGACTCATATAAATCAGACGAAGATGTCCGTATGGTAATCGAACACACGGAACCACAATTACGTAGAGATTCAAACACAAGAAAAGACTCCAGTTTAAAAGGATATAATTATCGTAATGTGGGAGTTATGGGAACCTGAATGGTGGAACGAGAAGTGCATAAGATATCTGATCATTCTACAGACTCAGATAATTCATACGAAGTTGACTGGACGGTAATCGGACTCATGAAACGACAATTACGTAGAAATTGGAACACAAGAATAATTACGTAGAGATTCGTACACTAGAAAAGGCTATAACTATCATAATGTGGGAGTTAAGGGAACCTGAATGGTGAAACGAGAAGGCCATAAGATGTCTGATCATTCTACAGACTAAGATAACTCATACGAAGCTGACCGGACGGTAATCGGACTCATGAAACGACAATTACGTAGAAATTCGAACACAAGAAACAACTCCGGTTTAAAAGGATATAACTATCGTAATGTGGGAGTTAAAGGAACCCGAATGGTGGAACGAGAAGGCCATAAGATGTCTGATCATTCTAGGGACTCAGATTAATCAGACGAAGCTGACCGAACGGTAATCGGACTTACGAAAGAATAATTACGTAGAGATTCGTACAAGAAAAGACTCCAGTTTAATTGGCTATAACTATCGTAACGTGGGATTTAAAGGTACCTGAATGGTGGAACAAGAAGGCCGTAAGATGTCTGATCATTCTACAGACTCAGATAAATCATACGAAGCTGACCGTATGGTAATCGATCACACGAAACCACAATTACGTAGAGATTCGAACACAAGAAAAGACTCCAGTTTAAAAGGCTGTAACTATCATAACGTCGGAGTCAATGGGACTCGAATGGTGGAACGAGAAGGCCGTAAGATGTCTGATGATTCTGCAGACTCATATAAATCAGACGAAGATGTCCGTATGGTAATCGAACACACGGAACCACAATTACGTAGAGATTCAAACACAAGAAAAGACTCCAGTTTAAAAGGATATAATTATCGTAATGTGGGAGTTAAGGGAACCTGAATGGTGGAACGAGAAGTGCATAAGATATCTGATCATTCTACAGACTCAGATAATTCATACGAAGTTGACTGGACGGTAATCGGACTCATGAAACGACAATTACGTAGAAATTGGAACACAAGAATAATTACGTAGAGATTCGTACACTAGAAAAGGCTATAACTATCGTAATGTGGGAGTTAAGGGAACCTGAATGGTGAAACGAGAAGGCCATAAGATGTCTGATCATTCTACAGACTCAGATAACTCATACGAAGCTGACCGGACGGTAATCGGACTCATGAAACGACAATTAGTTAGAAATTCGAACACAAGAAACAACTCCGGTTTAAAAGGCTATAACTATCGTAATGTGGGAGTTAAAGGAACCCGAATTGTGGAACGAGAAGGCCATAAGATGTCTGATCATTCTAGGGACTCAGATTAATCAGACGAAGCTGACCGAACGGTAATCGGACTTACGAAAGAATAATTACGTAGAGATTCGTACAAGAAAAGACTCCAGTTTAATTGGCTATAACGATCGTAACGTGGGAATTAAAGGTACCTGAATGGTGGAACAAGAAGGCCGTAAGATGTCTGATCATTCTACAGACTCAGATAAATCATACGAAGCTGACCGTATGGTAATCGAACACACGAAACCACAATTACGTAGAGATTCGAACACAAGAAAAGACTCCAGTTTAAAAGGCTGTAACTATCATAACGTGGGAGTCAATGGGACTCGAATGGTGGAACGAGAAGGCCGTAAGATGTCTGATGATTCTGCAGACTCATATAAATCAGACGAAGATGTCCGTATGGTAATCGAACACACGGAACCACAATTACGGAGAGTTTCAAACACAAGAAAAGACTCCAGTTTAAAAGGATATAATTATCGTAATGTGGGAGTTAAGGGAACCTGAATGGTGGAACGAGAAGTGCATAAGATATCTGATCATTCTACAGACTCAGATAATTCATACGAAGTTGACTGGACGGTAATCGGACTCATGAAACGACAATTACGTAGAAATTGGAACACAAGAATAACTACGTAGAGATTCGTACACTAGAAAAGGCTATAACTATCGTAATGTGGGAGTTAAGGGAACCTGAATGGTGAAACGAGAAGGCCATAAGATGTCTGATCATTCTACAGACTCAGATAACTAATACGAAGCTGACCGGACGGTAATCGGACTCATGAAACGATAATTACGTAGAAATTCGAACACAAGAAACAACTCCGATTTAAAAGGCTATAACTATCGTAATGTGGGAGTTAAAGGAACCCGAATGGTGGAACGAGAAGGCTATAAGATGTCTGATCATTCTAGGGACTCAGATTAATCAGACGAAGCTGACCGAACGGTAATCGGACTTACGAAAGAATAATTACGTAGAGATTCGTACAAGAAAAGACTCCAGTTTAATTGGCTATAACTATCGTAACGTGGGAATTAAAGGTACCTGAATGGTGGAACAAGAAGGCCGTAAGATGTCTGATCATTCTACAGACTCAGATAAATCATACGAAGCTGACCGTATGGTAATCGAACACACGAAACCACAATTACGTAGAGATTCGAACACAAGAAAAGACTCCAGTTTAAAAGGCTGTAACTATCATAACGTGGGAGTCAATGAGACTCGAATGCTGGAACGAGAAGGCCGTAAGATGTCTGATGATTCTGCAGACTCATATAAATCAGACGAAGATGTCCGTATGGTAATCGAACACACGGAACCACAATTACGTAGATATTCAAACACAAGAAAAGACTCCAGTTTAAAAGGATATAATTATCGTAATGTGGGAGTTAAGGGAACCTGAATGGTGGAACGAGAAGTGCATAGGATATCAGATCATTCTACAGACTCAGATAATTCATAAGAAGTTGACTGGACGGTAATCGGACTCATGAAACGACAATTACGTAGAAATTGGAACACAAGAATAATTACGTAGAGATTCGTACACTAGAAAAGGCTATAACTATCGTAATGTGGGAGTTAAGGGAACCTGAATGGTGAATCGAGAAGGCCATAAGATGTCTGATCATTCTAGGGACTCAAATTCATCAGACGAAGTTGACCGGACGGTAATCCGACTCACGAAAGAATAATTACGTAGAGATTCGTACACTAGAAAAGACTCCGGTTTAAAAGGCTATAACTATCGTAACGTGGGAGTTAAAGGTACTTGAATGGTGGAACAAGAAGGCCGTAAGATGTCTGATCATTCTAGGGACTCAGATTAATCAGACGAAGCTGACCGAACGGTAATCGGACTTACGAAAGAATAATTACGTAGAGATTCGTACAAGAAAAGACTCCAGTTTAATTGGCTATAACTATCGTAACGTGGGAATTAAAGGTACCTGAATGGTGGAACAAGAAGGCCGTAAGATGTCTGATCATTCTACAGACTCAGATAAATCATACGAAGCTGACCGTATGGTAATCGAACACACGAAACCACAATTACGTAGAGATTCGAACACAAGAAAAGACTCCAGTTTAAAAGGCTGTAACTATCATAACGTGGGAGTCAATGGGACTCGAATGGTGGAACGAGAAGGCCGTAAGATGTCTGATGATTCTGCAGACTCATATAAATCAGACGAAGATGTCCGTATGGTAATCGAACACACGGAACCACAAATACGGAGAGTTTCAAACACATGAAAAGACTCCAGTTTAAAAGGATATAATTATCGTAATGTGGGAGTTAAGGGAACCTGAATGGTGGAACGAGAAGTGCATAAGATATCTGATCATTCTACAGACTCAGATAATTCATACGAAGTTGACTGGACGGTAATCGGACTCATGAAACGACAATTACGTAGAAATTGGAACACAAGAATAACTACGTAGAGATTCGTACACTAGAAAAGGCTATAACTATCGTAATGTGGGAGTTAAGGGAACCTGAATGGTGAAACGAGAAGGCCATAAGATGTCTGATCATTCTACAGACTCAGATAACTAATACGAAGCTGACCGGACGGTAATCGGACTCATGAAACGATAATTACGTAGAAATTCGAACACAAGAAACAACTCCGATTTAAAAGGCTATAACTATCGTAATGTGGGAGTTAAAGGAACCCGAATGGTGGAACGAGAAGGCCATAAGATGTCTGATCATTCTAGGGACTCAGATTAATCAGACGAAGCTGACCGAACGGTAATCGGACTTACGAAAGAATAATTACGTGGAGATTCGTACAAGAAAAGACCCCAGTTTAATTGGCTATAACTATCGTAACGTGGGAATTAAAGGTACCTGAATGGTGGAACAAGAAGGCCGTAAGATGTCTGATCATTCTACAGACTCAGATAAATCATACGAAGCTGACCGTATGGTAATCGAACACACGAAACCACAATTACGTAGATATTCGAACACAAGAAAAGACTCCAGTTTAAAAGGCTGTAACTATCATAACGTGGGAGTCAATGAGACTCGAATGCTGGAACGAGAAGGCCGTAAGATGTCTGATGATTCTGCAGACTCATATAAATCAGACGAAGATGTCCGTATGGTAATCGAACACACGGAACCACAATTACGTAGATATTCAAACACAAGAAAAGACTCCAGTTTAAAAGGATATAATTATCGTAATGTGGGAGTTAAGGGAACCTGAATGGTGGAACGAGAAGTGCATAGGATATCAGATCATTCTACAGACTCAGATAATTCATAAGAAGTTGACTGGACGGTAATCGGACTCATGAAACGACAATTACGTAGAAATTGGAACTCAAGAATAATTACGTAGAGATTCGTACACTAGAAAAGGCTATAACTATCGTAATGTGGGAGTTAAGGGAACCTGAATGGTGAATCGAGAAGGCCATAAGATGTCTGATCATTCTAGGGACTCAAATTCATCAGACAAAGTTGACCGGACGGTAATCCGACTCACGAAAGAATAATTACGTAGAGATTCGTACACTAGAAAAGACTCCGGTTTAAAAGGCTATAACTATCGTAACGTGGGAGTTAAAGGTACTTGAATGGTGGAACAAGAAGGCCGTAAGATGTCTGATCATTCTAGGGACTCAGATTAATCAGACGAAGCTGACCGAACGGTAATCGGACTTACGAAAGA
Source organism: Ambrosia trifida (assembly GCA_028751855.1). NCBI lineage: Eukaryota > Viridiplantae > Streptophyta > Magnoliopsida > Asterales > Asteraceae > Ambrosia > Ambrosia trifida. Next base: position 154,713,055 of record CM054123.1, read on the forward strand.
ATAATTACGTAGAGATTCGTACAAGAAAAGACTCCAGTTTAATTGGCTATAACTATCGTAACGTGGGAATTAAAGGTACCTGAATGGTGGAACAAGAAGGCCGTAAGATGTCTGATCATTCTACAGACTCAGATAAATCATACGAAGCTGACCGTATGGTAATCGAACACACGAAACCACAATTACGTAGAGATTCGAACACAAGAAAAGACTCCAGTTTAAAAGGCTGTAACTATCATAACGTGGGAGTCAATGGGACTCGAATGGTGGAACGAGAAGGCCGTAAGATGTCTGATGATTCTGCAGACTCATATAAATCAGACGAAGATGTCCGTATGGTAATCGAACACACGGAACCACAATTACGTAGAGATTCAAACACAAGAAAAGACTCCAGTTTAAAAGGATATAATTATCGTAATGTGGGAGTTATGGGAACCTGAATGGTGGAACGAGAAGTGCATAAGATATCTGATCATTCTACAGACTCAGATAATTCATACGAAGTTGACTGGACGGTAATCGGACTCATGAAACGACAATTACGTAGAAATTGGAACACAAGAATAATTACGTAGAGATTCGTACACTAGAAAAGGCTATAACTATCATAATGTGGGAGTTAAGGGAACCTGAATGGTGAAACGAGAAGGCCATAAGATGTCTGATCATTCTACAGACTAAGATAACTCATACGAAGCTGACCGGACGGTAATCGGACTCATGAAACGACAATTACGTAGAAATTCGAACACAAGAAACAACTCCGGTTTAAAAGGCTATAACTATCGTAATGTGGGAGTTAAAGGAACCCGAATGGTGGAACGAGAAGGCCATAAGATGTCTGATCATTCTAGGGACTCAGATTAATCAGACGAAGCTGACCGAACGGTAATCGGACTTACGAAAGAATAATTACGTAGAGATTCGTACAAGAAAAGACTCCAGTTTAATTGGCTATAACTATCGTAACGTGGGATTTAAAGGTACCTGAATGGTGGAACAAGAAGGCCGTAAGATGTCTGATCATTCTACAGACTCAGATAAATCATACGAAGCTGACCGTATGGTAATCGAACACACGAAACCACAATTACGTAGAGATTCGAACACAAGAAAAGACTCCAGTTTAAAAGGCTGTAACTATCATAACGTGGGAGTCAATGAGACTCGAATGCTGGAACGAGAAGGCCGTAAGATGTCTGATGATTCTGCAGACTCATATAAATCAGACGAAGATGTCCGTATGGTAATCGAACACACGGAACCACAATTACGTAGATATTCAAACACAAGAAAAGACTCCAGTTTAAAAGGATATAATTATCGTAATGTGGGAGTTAAGGGAACCTGAATGGTGGAACGAGCAGTGCATAGGATATCAGATCATTCTACAGACTCAGATAATTCATAAGAAGTTGACTGGACGGTAATCGGACTCATGAAACGACAATTACGTAGAAATTGGAACACAAGAATAATTACGTAGAGATTCGTACACTAGAAAAGGCTATAACTATCGTAATGTGGGAGTTAAGGGAACCTGAATGGTGAATCGAGAAGGCCATAAGATGTCTGATCATTCTAGGGACTCAAATTCATCAGACGAAGTTGACCGGACGGTAATCCGACTCACGAAAGAATAATTACGTAGAGATTCGTACACTAGAAAAGACTCCGGTTTAAAAGGCTATAACTATCGTAACGTGGGAGTTAAAGGTACTTGAATGGTGGAACAAGAAGGCCGTAAGATGTCTGATCATTCTAGGGACTCAGATTAATCAGACGAAGCTGACCGAACGGTAATCGGACTTACGAAAGAATAATTACGTAGAGATTCGTACAAGAAAAGACTCCAGTTTAATTGGCTATAACTATCGTAACGTGGGAATTAAAGGTACCTGAATGGTGGAACAAGAAGGCCGTAAGATGTCTGATCATTCTACAGACTCAGATAAATCATACGAAGCTGACCGTATGGTAATCGAACACACGAAACCACAATTACGTAGAGATTCGAACACAAGAAAAGACTCCAGTTTAAAAGGCTGTAACTATCATAACGTGGGAGTCAATGGGACTCGAATGGTGGAACGAGAAGGCCGTAAGATGTCTGATGATTCTGCAGACTCATATAAATCAGACGAAGATGTCCGTATGGTAATCGAACACACGGAACCACAATTACGTAGAGATTCAAACACAAGAAAAGACTCCAGTTTAAAAGGATATAATTATCGTAATGTGGGAGTTATGGGAACCTGAATGGTGGAACGAGAAGTGCATAAGATATCTGATCATTCTACAGACTCAGATAATTCATACGAAGTTGACTGGACGGTAATCGGACTCATGAAACGACAATTACGTAGAAATTGGAACACAAGAATAATTACGTAGAGATTCGTACACTAGAAAAGGCTATAACTATCATAATGTGGGAGTTAAGGGAACCTGAATGGTGAAACGAGAAGGCCATAAGATGTCTGATCATTCTACAGACTAAGATAACTCATACGAAGCTGACCGGACGGTAATCGGACTCATGAAACGACAATTACGTAGAAATTCGAACACAAGAAACAACTCCGGTTTAAAAGGCTATAACTATCGTAATGTGGGAGTTAAAGGAACCCGAATGGTGGAACGAGAAGGCCATAAGATGTCTGATCATTCTAGGGACTCAGATTAATCAGACGAAGCTGACCGAACGGTAATCGGACTTACGAAAGAATAATTACGTAGAGATTCGTACAAGAAAAGACTCCAGTTTAATTGGCTATAACTATCGTAACGTGGGATTTAAAGGTACCTGAATGGTGGAACAAGAAGGCCGTAAGATGTCTGATCATTCTACAGACTCAGATAAATCATACGAAGCTGACCGTATGGTAATCGAACACACGAAACCACAATTACGTAGAGATTCGAACACAAGAAAAGACTCCAGTTTAAAAGGCTGTAACTATCATAACGTGGGAGTCAATGAGACTCGAATGCTGGAACGAGAAGGCCGTAAGATGTCTGATGATTCTGCAGACTCATATAAATCAGACGAAGATGTCCGTATGGTAATCGAACACACGGAACCACAATTACGTAGATATTCAAACACAAGAAAAGACTCCAGTTTAAAAGGATATAATTATCGTAATGTGGGAGTTAAGGGAACCTGAATGGTGGAACGAGAAGTGCATAGGATATCAGATCATTCTACAGACTCAGATAATTCATAAGAAGTTGACTGGACGGTAATCGGACTCATGAAACGACAATTACGTAGAAATTGGAACACAAGAATAATTACGTAGAGATTCGTACACTAGAAAAGGCTATAACTATCGTAATGTGGGAGTTAAGGGAACCTGAATGGTGAATCGAGAAGGCCATAAGATGTCTGATCATTCTAGGGACTCAAATTCATCAGACGAAGTTGACCGGACGGTAATCCGACTCACGAAAGAATAATTACGTAGAGATTCGTACACTAGAAAAGACTCCGGTTTAAAAGGCTATAACTATCGTAACGTGGGAGTTAAAGGTACTTGAATGGTGGAACAAGAAGGCCGTAAGATGTCTGATCATTCTAGGGACTCAGATTAATCAGACGAAGCTGACCGAACGGTAATCGGACTTACGAAAGAATAATTACGTAGAGATTCGTACAAGAAAAGACTCCAGTTTAATTGGCTATAACTATCGTAACGTGGGAATTAAAGGTACCTGAATGGTGGAACAAGAAGGCCGTAAGATGTCTGATCATTCTACAGACTCAGATAAATCATACGAAGCTGACCGTATGGTAATCGAACACACGAAACCACAATTACGTAGAGATTCGAACACAAGAAAAGACTCCAGTTTAAAAGGCTGTAACTATCATAACGTGGGAGTCAATGGGACTCGAATGGTGGAACGAGAAGGCCGTAAGATGTCTGATGATTCTGCAGACTCATATAAATCAGACGAAGATGTCCGTATGGTAATCGAACACACGGAACCACAATTACGTAGAGATTCAAACACAAGAAAAGACTCCAGTTTAAAAGGATATAATTATCGTAATGTGGGAGTTATGGGAACCTGAATGGTGGAACGAGAAGTGCATAAGATATCTGATCATTCTACAGACTCAGATAATTCATACGAAGTTGACTGGACGGTAATCGGACTCATGAAACGACAATTACGTAGAAATTGGAACACAAGAATAATTACGTAGAGATTCGTACACTAGAAAAGGCTATAACTATCATAATGTGGGAGTTAAGGGAACCTGAATGGTGAAACGAGAAGGCCATAAGATGTCTGATCATTCTACAGACTAAGATAACTCATACGAAGCTGACCGGACGGTAATCGGACTCATGAAACGACAATTACGTAGAAATTCGAACACAAGAAACAACTCCGGTTTAAAAGGCTATAACTATCGTAATGTGGGAGTTAAAGGAACCCGAATGGTGGAACGAGAAGGCCATAAGATGTCTGATCATTCTAGGGACTCAGATTAATCAGACGAAGCTGACCGAACGGTAATCGGACTTACGAAAGAATAATTACGTAGAGATTCGTACAAGAAAAGACTCCAATTTAATTGGCTATAACTATCGTAACGTGGGATTTAAAGGTACCTGAATGGTGGAACAAGAAGGCCGTAAGATGTCTGATCATTCTACAGACTCAGATAAATCATACGAAGCTGACCGTATGGTAATCGAACACACGAAACCACAATTACGTAGAGATTCGAACACAAGAAAAGACTCCAGTTTAAAAGGCTGTAACTATCATAACGTGGGAGTCAATGAGACTCGAATGCTGGAACGAGAAGGCCGTAAGATGTCTGATGATTCTGCAGACTCATATAAATCAGACGAAGATGTCCGTATGGTAATCGAACACACGGAACCACAATTACGTAGATATTCAAACACAAGAAAAGACTCCAGTTTAAAAGGATATAATTATCGTAATGTGGGAGTTAAGGGAACCTGAATGGTGGAACGAGAAGTGCATAGGATATCAGATCATTCTACAGACTCAGATAATTCATAAGAAGTTGACTGGACGGTAATCGGACTCATGAAACGACAATTACGTAGAAATTGGAACACAAGAATAATTACGTAGAGATTCGTACACTAGAAAAGGCTATAACTATCGTAATGTGGGAGTTAAGGGAACCTGAATGGTGAATCGAGAAGGCCATAAGATGTCTGATCATTCTAGGGACTCAAATTCATCAGACGAAGTTGACCGGACGGTAATCCGACTCACGAAAGAATAATTACGTAGAGATTCGTACACTAGAAAAGACTCCGGTTTAAAAGGCTATAACTATCGTAACGTGGGAGTTAAAGGTACTTGAATGGTGGAACAAGAAGGCCGTAAGATGTCTGATCATTCTAGGGACTCAGATTAATCAGACGAAGCTGACCGAACGGTAATCGGACTTACGAAAGAATAATTACGTAGAGATTCGTACAAGAAAAGACTCCAGTTTAATTGGCTAAAAACTATCGTAACGTGGGAATTAAAGGTACCTGAATGGTGGAACAAGAAGGCCGTAAGATGTCTGATCATTCTACAGACTCAGATAAATCATTCGAAGCTAACCGTATGGTAATCGAACACACGAAACCACAATTACGTAGAGATTCGAACACAAGAAAAGACTCCAGTTTAAAAGGCTGTAACTATCATAACGTGGGAGTCAATGGGACTCGAATGGTGGAACGAGAAGGCCGTAAGATGTCTGATGATTCTGCAGACTTATATAAATCAGACGAAGATGTCCGTATGGTAATCGAACACACGGAACCACAATTACGTAGAGTTTCAAACACAAGAAAAGACTCCAGTTTAAAAGGATATAATTATCGTAATGTGGGAGTTAAGGGAACCTGAATGGTGGAACGAGAAGTGCATAAGATATCTGATCATTCTACAGACTCAGATAATTCATACGAAGTTGACTGGACGGTAATCAGACTCATGAAACGACAATTACGTAGAAATTGGAACACAAGAATAACTACGTAGAGATTCGTACACTTGAAAAGGCTATAACTATCGTAATGTGGGAGTTAAGGGAACCTGAATGGTGAAACGAGAAGGCCATAAGATGTCTGATCATTCTACAGACTCAGATAACTAATACGAAGCTGACCGGACGGTAATCGGACTCATGAAACGATAATTACGTAGAAATTCGAACACAAGAAACAACTCCGATTTAAAAGGCTATAACTATCGTAATGTGGGAGTTAAAGGAACCCGAATGGTGGAACGAGAAGGCCATATGATGTCTGATCATTCTAGGGACTCAGATTAATCAGACGAAGCTGACCGAACGGTAATCGGACTTACGAAAGAATAATTACGTAGAGATTCGTACAAGAAAAGACTCCAGTTTAATTGGCTATAACTATCGTAACGTGGGAATTAAAGGTACCTGAATGGTGGAACAAGAAGGCCGTAAGATGTCTGATCATTCTACAGACTCAGATAAATCATACGAAGCTGACCGTATGGTAATCGAACACACGAAACCACAATTACGTAGAGATTCGAACACAAGAAAAGACTCCAGTTTAAAAGGCTGTAACTATCATAACGTGGGAGTCAATGAGACTCGAATGCTGGAACGAGAAGGCCGTAAGATGTCTGATGATTCTGCAGACTCATATAAATCAGACGAAGATGTCCGTATGGTAATCGAACACACGGAACCACAATTACGTAGATATTCAAACACAAGAAAAGACTCCAGTTTAAAAGGATATAATTATCGTAATGTGGGAGTTAAGGGAACCTGAATGGTGGAACGAGAAGTGCATAGGATATCAGATAATTCTACAGACTCAGATAATTCATAAGAAGTTGACTGGACGGTAATCGGACTCATGAAACGACAATTACGTAGAAATTGGAACACAAGAATAATTACGTAGAGATTCGTACACTAGAAAAGGCTATAACTATTGTAATGTGGGAGTTAAGGGAACCTGAATGGTGAATCGAGAAGGCCATAAGATGTCTGATCATTCTAGGGACTCAAATTCATCAGACGAAGTTGACCGGATGGTAATCCGACTCACGAAAGAATAATTACGTAGAGATTCGTACACTAGAAAAGACTCCAGTTTAATAGGCTAAAACTATCGTAACGTGGGAGTTAAAGGTACTTTAATGGTGGAACAAGAAGGCCGTAAGATGTCTGATCATTCTAGGGACTCAGATTAATCAGACGAAGCTGACCGAACGGTAATCGGACTTACGAAAGAATAATTACGTAGAGATTCGTACAAGAAAAGACTCCAGTTTAATTGGCTATAACTATCGTAACGTGGGAATTAAAGGTACCTGAATGGTGGAACAAGAAGGCCGTAAGATGTCTGATCATTCTACAGACTCAGATAAATCATACGAAGCTGACCGTATGGTAATCGAACACACGAAACCACAATTACGTAGAGATTCGAACACAAGAAAAGACTCCAGTTTAAAAGGCTGTAACTATCATAACGTGGGAGTCAATGGGACTCGAATGGTGGAACGAGAAGGCCGTAAGATGTCTGATGATTCTGCAGACTCATATAAATCAGACGAAGATGTCCGTATGGTAATCGAACACACGGAACCACAATTACGTAGAGATTCAAACACAAGAAAAGACTCCAGTTTAAAAGGATATAATTATCGTAATGTGGGAGTTATGGGAACCTGAATGGTGGAACGAGAAGTGCATAAGATATCTGATCATTCTACAGACTCAGATAATTCATACGAAGTTGACTGGACGGTAATCGGACTCATGAAACGACAATTACGTAGAAATTGGAACACAAGAATAATTACGTAGAGATTCGTACACTAGAAAAGGCTATAACTATCATAATGTGGGAGTTAAGGGAACCTGAATGGTGAAACGAGAAGGCCATAAGATGTCTGATCATTCTACAGACTAAGATAACTCATACGAAGCTGACCGGACGGTAATCGGACTCATGAAACGACAATTACGTAGAAATTCGAACACAAGAAACAACTCCGGTTTAAAAGGCTATAACTATCGTAATGTGGGAGTTAAAGGAACCCGAATGGTGGAACGAGAAGGCCATAAGATGTCTGATCATTCTAGGGACTCAGATTAATCAGGCGAAGCTGACCGAACGGTAATCGGACTTACGAAAGAATAATTACGTAGAGATTCGTACAAGAAAAGACTCCAATTTAATTGGCTATAACTATCGTAACGTGGGATTTAAAGGTACCTGAATGGTGGAACAAGAAGGCCGTAAGATGTCTGATCATTCTACAGACTCAGATAAATCATACGAAGCTGACCGTATGGTAATCGAACACACGAAACCACAATTACGTAGAGATTCGAACACAAGAAAAGACTCCAGTTTAAAAGGCTGTAACTATCATAACGTGGGAGTCAATGAGACTCGAATGCTGGAACGAGAAGGCCGTAAGATGTCTGATGATTCTGCAGACTCATATAAATCAGACGAAGATGTCCGTATGGTAATCGAACACACGGAACCACAATTACGTAGATATTCAAACACAAGAAAAGACTCCAGTTTAAAAGGATATAATTATCGTAATGTGGGAGTTAAGGGAACCTGAATGGTGGAACGAGAAGTGCATAGGATATCAGATCATTCTACAGACTCAGATAATTCATAAGAAGTTGACTGGACGGTAATCGGACTCATGAAACGACAATTACGTAGAAATTGGAACACAAGAATAATTACGTAAAGATTCGTACACTAGAAAAGGCTATACCTATCGTAATGTGGGAGTTAAGGGAACCTGAATGGTGAAACGAGAAGGCCATAAAATGTCTGATCATTCTACAGACTCAGATAACTCATACGAAGCTGACCGGACGGTAATCGGACTCATGAAACGACAATTACGTAGAAATTCGAACACAAGAAACAACTCCGGTTTAAAAGGCTATAACTATCGTAATGTGGGAGTTAAAGGAACCCGAATGGTGGAACGAGAAGGCCCTAAGATGTCTGATCATTCTAGGGACTCAGATTAATCAGACGAAGCTGACCGAACGGTAATCGGACTTACGAAAGAATAATTACGTAGAGATTCGTACAAGAAAAGACTCCAGTTTAATTGGCTATAACTATCGTAACGTGGGAATTAAAGGTACCTGAATGGTGGAACAAGAAGGCCGTAAGATGTCTGATCATTCTACAGACTCAGATAAATCATACGAAGCTGACCGTATGGTAATCGAACACACGAAACCACAATTACGTAGAGATTCGAACACAAGAAAAGACTCCAGTTTAAAAGGCTGTAACTATCATAACGTGGGAGTCAATGGGACTCGAATGGTGGAACGAGAAGGCCGTAAGATGTCTGATGATTCTGCAGACTCATATAAATCAGACGAAGATGTCCGTATGGTAATCGAACACACGGAACCACAATTACGTAGAGATTCAAACACAAGAAAAGGCTCCAGTTTAAAAGGATATAATTATCGTAATGTGGGAGTTAAGGGAACCTGAATGGTGGAACGAGAAGCGCATAAGATATCTGATCATTCTACAGACTCAGATAAATCAGACGAACCTGACGGTATGGTAATCGAACACACGAAACCACAATTACGTAGAGATTCGAACACAAGAAAAGACTCTAGTTTAAAAGGCTATAACTATCGTAAGGTGGGAGTTAAGGGAACCCGAATGGTGGAACGAGAAGGCCATAAGATCTCTTATAGTTCTACAGACTCAGATAAATCATACCAAGCTGACCTGACGGTAACCGGACTCAAGAAACGACAATTACGTAGTGATTCGAGCACAAGAAAAGACTCCAGTTTTATAGGCTATAACAATCGTAATGTGAGAGATAAAGGAACCCGAATGGTGGAACGAGAAGGCCATAAGATATCTGACCATTCTAGAGACTCAGATAACTTAGACGAAGCTGACCGGACGGTAATCAGACTCACGAAACGATAATTACGTAGAGATTTGTACACTAGAAAAGAGTCCCGTTTAATAGACTATTACTATCATAACGTGGGAGTTAAAGGGACTCGAATGGTGGAACGAGAAGGCCGTAAGATGTCTGATGATTCTACAGACTCAGATAAATCAGACGAAGGTGACCGTATAGTAATCGAACACACGGAAGCACAATTACGTAGAGATTCGAACACAAGAAAAGATTCCAGTTTAAAAGGATATAACTATCGTAAGTGGGAGTTAAGAGAACCTGTATGGTGGAACGAGAAGGCCATAAGATATCTGATGATTCTACAGACTCAGATAACTCATACGAAGCTGACCGGACGGTAATCGGACTCATGAAACGACAATTACGTAGAAATTGGAACACAAGAATAATTACGTAGAGATTCGTACACTAGAAAAGGCTATAACTATCGTAATGTGGGAGTTAAGGGAACCTGAATGGTGAAACGAGAAGGCCATAAGATGTCTGATCATTCTACAGACTCAGATAACTCATACGAAGCTGACCGGACGGTAATCGGACTCATGAAACGACAATTACGTAGAAATTCGAACACAAGAAAAGATTCCAGGTTAAAAGGATATAACTATCGTAATGTGGGAGTTAAGGGAACCTGAATGGTGGAACGTGAAGGCCATAAGATATCTGATCATTCTACAGACTCAGATAACTCATACGAAGCTGACCGGACCGTAATCGGACTCATGAAATGACAATTACGTAGAGATTCGAACATAAGAAACGACTCCGGTTTAAAAGGCTATAACTATCGTAATGTGGGTGTTAAAGGAACCCGAATGGTGGAACGAGAAGGCCATAAGATGTCTGATCATTCTAGGGACTCAGATTAATCAGACGAAGCTGACCGGACGGTAATCGGACTCACGAATAAATAATTACGTAGAGATTCGTACACTAGAAAAGACTCTAATTTAATAGGCTATAACTATCGTAACATGGGAGTTAAAGGGACCTGAATGGTAGAACAAGAAGGCCGTAAGATGTCTGATCATTCTACAGACTCAGATAAATCATACGAAGCTGACCGTATGGTAATCGAACACACGAAACCACAATTACGTAGAGTTTGAACACAAGAAAAGACTCGAGTTTGAAAGGCTATAACTATTGTAATGTGGGAGTTAAGGGAACCCGAATGGTAGAACGAGAAGGCCATAAGATGTCTGATCATTCTAAAGACTCAGATAAATCATACGAAGCTGACCGGACGGTAATCGGACTCAAGAAATAACAATTACACAGAGATTCGTACACTAGAAAAGACTCCAGTTTAATAGGCTATAACAATGGTAATGTGGGAGTTAAATTATCCGAATGGTGGAACGAGAAGGCTGTTAGATGTCTAATCATTCTATAGACTCAGATAAATCCATGAAGCTGACCGTACGATAATCGAACCCACGAAACGACTTTTACGTAGAGATCCGAACACAAGAAAAGACTCCAGTTTAAAAGGCTATAACTATCGTAATGTGGGAGTAAAAGGTACCCTAATGGTGGAACGAGAAGGCCATAAGATATCTGACCAATCTAGGGACTCAGATAACTTAGACGAAGCTGACCGGACAGTAATCGGACTCACGAAACGTTAGTTACGTAGAGATTCGTACAGTAGAAAAGACTCCAGTTTAATAGGCACTATCATAACGTGGGAGTCAATGGGACTCGAATGGTGGAACGAGAAGGCCGTAAGATGTTTAATGATTCTGCAGACTCAGATAAATCAGACGAAGATGTCCGTATGGTAATCGAACACACGGAACCACAATTACGTAGAGATTCAAACACAAGAAAAGACTCCAGTTTAAAAGGATATAATTATCGTAATGTGGGAGTTAAGGGAACCTGAATGGTGGAACGAGAAGCGCATAAGATATCTGTTCATTCTACAGACTCAGATAAATCAGGCGAAGCTGACGGTATGGTAATCGAACACACGAAACCACAATTACGTAGAGATTCGAACACAAGAAAAGACTCTAGTTTAAAAGGCTATAACAATCGTAAGGTGGGAGTTAAGGGAACCCGAATGGTGGAACGAGAAGGCCATAAGATCTCTGATAATTCTACAGACTCAGATAAATCATACGAAGCTGACCTGACGGTAACCGGACTCAAGAAACGACAATTACGTAGTGATTCGAGCACAAGAAAAGACTCCAGTTTTATAGGCTATAACAATCGTAATGTGGGAGATAAAGGAACCCGAATGGTGGAACGAGAAGGCCATAAGATATCTGACCATTCTAGAGACTCAGATAACTTAGACGAAGCTGACCGGACGGTAATCAGACTCACGAAACGATAATTACGTAGAGATTTGTACACTAGAAAAGACTCCCGTTTAATAGGCTATAACTATCATAACGTGGGAGTTAAAGGGACTCGAATGGTGGAACGAGAAGGCCGTAAGATGTCTGATGATTCTACAGACTCAGATAACTCATACGAAGCTGACCGGACGGTAATCGGACTCATGAAACGACAATTACGTAGAAATTCGAACACAAGAAACAACTCCGGTTTAAAAGGCTATAACTATCGTAATGTGGGAGTTAAAGGAACCCGAATGGTGGAACGAGAAGGCCATAAGATGTCTGATCATTCTAGGGACTCAGATTAATCAGACGAAGCTGACCGAACGGTAATCGGACTTACGAAAGAATAATTACGTAGAGATTCGTACAAGAAAAGACTCCAGTTTAATTGGCTATAACTATCGTAACGTGGGAATTAAAGGTACCTGAATGGTGGAACAAGAAGGCCGTAAGATGTCTGATCATTCTACAGACTCAGATAAATCATACGAAGCTGACCGTATGGTAATCGAACACACGAAACCACAATTACGTAGAGATTCGAACACAAGAAAAGACTCCAGTTTAAAAGGCTGTAACTATCATAACGTGGGAGTCAATGGGACTCGAATGGTGGAACGAGAAGGCCGTAAGATGTCTGATGATTCTGCAGACTCATATAAATCAGACGAAGATGTCCGTATGGTAATCGAACACACGGAACCACAATTACGTAGAGATTCAAACACAAGAAAAGGCTCCAGTTTAAAAGGATATAATTATCGTAATGTGGGAGTTAAGGGAACCTGAATGGTGGAACGAGAAGCGCATAAGATATCTGATCATTCTACAGACTCAGATAAATCAGACGAAGCTGACGGTATGGTAATCGAACACACGAAACCACAATTACGTAGAGATTCGAACACAAGAAAAGACTCTAGTTTAAAAGGCTATAAATATCGTAAGGTGGGAGTTAAGGGAACCCGAATGGTGGAACGAGAAGGCCATAAGATCTCTTATAGTTCTACAGACTCAGATAAATCATACCAAGCTGACCTGACGGTAACCGGACTCAAGAAACGACAATTACGTAGTGATTCGAGCACAAGAAAAGACTCCAGTTTTATAGGCTATAACAATCGTAATGTGAGAGATAAAGGAACCCGAATGGTGGAACGAGAAGGCCATAAGATATCTGACCATTCTAGAGACTCAGATAACTTAGACGAAGCTGACCGGACGGTAATCAGACTCACGAAACGATAATTACGTAGAGATTTGTACACTAGAAAAGAGTCCCGTTTAATAGACTATAACTATCATAACGTGGGAGTTAAAGGGACTCGAATGGTGGAACGAGAAGGCCGTAAGATGTCTGATGATTCTACAGACTCAGATAAATCAGACGAAGGTGACCGTATGGTAATCGAACACACGGAAGCACAATTACGTAGAGATTCGAACACAAGAAAAGATTCCAGTTTAAAAGGATATAACTATCGTAAGTGGGAGTTAAGAGAACCTGTATGGTGGAACGAGAAGGCCATAAGATATCTGATGATTCTACAGACTCAGATAACTCATACGAAGCTGACCGGACGGTAATCGGACTCATGAAACGACAATTACGTAGAAATTGGAACACAAGAATAATTACGTAGAGATTCGTACACTAGAAAAGGCTATAACTATCGTAATGTGGGAGTTAAGGGAACCTGAATGGTGAAACGAGAAGGCCATAAGATGTCTGATCATTCTACAGACTCAGATAACTCATACGAAGCTGACCGGACGGTAATCGGACTCATGAAACGACAATTACGTAGAAATTCGAACACAAGAAAAGATTCCAGGTTAAAAGGATATAACTATCGTAATGTGGGAGTTAAGGGAACCTGAATGGTGGAACGTGAAGGCCATAAGATATCTGATCATTCTACAGACTCAGATAACTCATACGAAGCTGACCGGACCGTAATCGGACTCATGAAATGACAATTACGTAGAGATTCGAACATAAGAAACGACTCCGGTTTAAAAGGCTATAACTATCGTAACGTGGGTGTTAAAGGAACCCGAATGGTGGAACGAGAAGGCCATAAGATGTCTGATCATTCTAGGGACTCAGATTAATCAGACGAAGCTGACCGGACGGTAATCGGACTCACGAATAAATAATTACGTAGAGATTCGTACACTAGAAAAGACTCCAGTTTAATAGGCTATAACTATCGTAACATGGGAGTTAAAGGGACCTGAATGGTAGAACAAGAAGGCCGTAAGATGTCTGATCATTCTACAGACTCAGATAAATCATACGAAGCTGACCGTATGGTAATCGAACACACGAAACCACAATTACGTAGAGTTTGAACACAAGAAAAGACTCGAGTTTGAAAGGCTATAACTATCGTAATGTGGGAGTTAAGGGAACCCGAATGGTGGAACGAGAAGTGCATAGGATAAATCATACGAAGCTGACTGGACGGTAATCGGACTCAAGAAACGACAATTACGTAGAAAATGGAACACAAGAATAATTACGTTGAGATTCGTACACTAGTAAAGGCTATAACTATCGTAATGTGGGAGTTAAGGGAACCTGAATGGTGAAACGAGAAGGCCATAAGATGTCTGATCATTCTACAGACTCAGATAACTCATACGAAGCTGACCGGACGGTAATCGGACTCATGAAACGACAATTACGTAGAAATTCGAACACAAGAAACAACTCCGGTTTAAAATCTATAACTATCGTAATGTGGGAGTTAAAGGAACCCGAATGGTGGAACGAGAAGGCCATAAGATGTCTGATCATTCTAGGGACTCAGATTAATCAGACGAAGCTGACCGAACGGTAATCGGACTTACGAAAGAATAATTACGTAGAGATTCGTACAAGAAAAGACTCCAGTTTAATTGGCTATAACTAGCGTAACGTGGGAATTAAAGGTACCTGAATGGTGGAACAAGAAGGCCGTAAGATGTCTCATCATTCTACAAACTCAGATAAATCATACGAAGCGGACCGTATGGTAATCGAACACACGAAACCACAATTACGTAGAGATTCGAACACAAGAAGAGACTCCAGTTTAAAAGGCTGTAACTATCATAACGTGGGAGTCAATGGGACTCGAATGGTGGAACGAGAAGGCCGTAAGATGTCTGATAATTCTGCAGACTCAAATAAATCAGACGAAGATGTCCGTATGGAAATCGAACACACGGAACCACAATTACGTAGAGATTCAAACACAAGAAAAGACTCCAGTTTAAAAGGATATAATTATCGTAATGTGGGAGTTAAGGGAACCTGAATGGTGGAACGAGAAGTGCATAGGATATCTGATCATTCTACAGACTCAGATAATTCATACGAAGTTGACTGGATGGTAATCGGACTCATGAAACGACAATTACGTAGAAATTGGAACACAAGAATAATTACGTAGAGATTCGTACACTAGAAAAGGGTAATGTGGGAGTTAAGGGAACCTGAATGGTGAAACGAGAAGGCCATAAGATGTCTGATCATTCTAGGGATTCAGATTCATCAGACGAAGTTGACCGGACGGTAATCCGACTCACGAAAGAATAATTACGTAGAGATTCGTACACTAGAAAAGACTCCAGTTTAATAGGCTATAACTATCGTAACGTGGGAGTTAAAGGTACTTGAATGGTGGAACAAGAAGGCCGTAAGATGTCTGATCATTCTACTGACTCAGATAAATCATACGAAGCTGACCGTATGGTAATCGAACACACAAAACCACAATTACGTAGAGATTCGAACACAAGAAAAGGCTCCAGTTTAAAAGGCTGTAACTATCGTAAGGTGGGAGTTAAGGGAACGCGAATGGTGGAACGAGAAGGCCATAAGATGTCAGATAATTCTACAAGCTCAGATAAATCATACGAAGCTGACAGGACGGTAATCGGACTCAAGAAACGACAATTACGTAGAGATTCGAATACAAGAAAAGACTCTAGTTTTATTGGCTATAACAATCGTAATGTGGGGGTTAAAGGAACCCGAATGGTGGAACGAGAAGGCCATAAGATATCTGACCATTCTAGAGACTCAGATAACTTAGACGAAGCTGACTGGACGGTAATCGGACTCACGAAACGATAATTACGTAGAGATTCGAACACTAGAAAAGACTCTAGTTTAATAGACTATAACTATCATAACGTGGTAGTTAAAGGGACTCGAATGGTTGAACGAGATGGCCGTAAGAGGTCTGATGATTTTACAGACTCAGATAAATCAGACGAAGGTGACCGTATGGTAATCGAACACACGGAACCACAATTACGTAGAGATTCGAACACAAGAAAAGATTCCAGGTTAAAAGGATATAACTATCGTAATGTGGGAGTTAAGGGAACCTGAATGGTGGAACGTGAAGGCCATAAGATATCTGATCATTCTACAGACTCAGATAACTTATACGAAGCTGACCGGACCGTAATCGGACTCATGAAATGACAATTACGTAGAGATTCGAACACAAGAAACGACTCCGGTTTAAAAGGCTATAACTATCGTAATGTGGGAGTTAAAGGAACCCGAATGGTGGAACGAGAAGGCCATAAGATGTCTGATCATTCTAGGGACTCAGATTAATCAGACGAAGCTGACCGGACGGTAATCGGACTCATGAATAAATAATTACGTAGAGATTCGTACACTAGAAAAGACTCTAATTTAATAGGCTATAACTATCGTAACATGGGAGTTAAAGGGACCTGAATGGTAGAACAAGAAGGCCGTAAGATGTCTGATCATTCTACAGACTCAGATAAATCATACGAAGCTGACCGTATGGTAATCGAACACACAAAACCACAATTACATAGAGTTTGAACACAAGAAAAGAGTAGAGTTTGAAAGGCTATAACTATTGTAATGTGGGAGTTAAGGGAACCTGAATGGTGAAACGAGAAAGCCATAAGATGTCTGATCATTCTACAGACTCAGATAACTCATACGAAGCTGACCGGACGGTAATCGGACTCATGAAACGAAAATTACGTAGAAATTCGAACACAAGAAACAACTCCGGTTTAAAAGGCTATAACTATCGTAATGTGGGAGTTAAAGGAACCCGAATGGTGGAACGAGAAGGCCATAAGATGTCTGATCATTCTAGGGACTCAGATTAATCAGACGAAGCTGACCGGATGGTAATCGGACTCATGAATAAATAATTACGTAGAGATTCGTACACTAGAAAAGACTCTAATTTAATAGGCTATAACTATCGTAACATGGGAGTTAAAGGGACCTGAATGGTAGAACAAGAAGGCCGTAAGATGTCTGATCATTCTACAGACTCAGATAAATCATACGAAGCTGACCGTATGGTAATCGAACACACAAAACCACAATTACATAGAGTTTGAACACAAGAAAAGAGTAGAGTTTGAAAGGCTATAACTATTGTAATGTGGGAGTTAAGGGAACCTGAATGGTGAAACGAGAAAGCCATAAGATGTCTGATCATTCTACAGACTCAGATAACTCATACGAAGCTGACCGGACGGTAATCGGACTCATGAAACGAAAATTACGTAGAAATTCGAACACAAGAAACAACTCCGGTTTAAAAGGCTATAACTATCGTAATGTGGGAGTTAAAGGAACCCGAATGGTGGAACGAGAAGGCCATAAGATGTCTGATCATTCTAGGGACTCAGATTAATCAGACGAAGCTGACCGAACGGTAATCGGACTTACGAAAGAATAATTACGTAGAGATTCGTACAAGAAAAGACTCCAGTTTAATTGGCTATAACTATCGTAACGTGGGAATTAAAGGTACCTGAATGGTGGAACAAGAAGGCCGTAAGATGTCTGATCATTCTACAGACTCAGATAAATCATACGAAGCTGACCGTATGGTAATCGAACACACGAAACCACAATTACGTAGAGATTCGAACACAAGAAGAGACTCCAGTTTAAAAGGCTGTAACTATCATAACGTGGGAGTCAATGGGACTCGAATGGTGGAACGAGAAGGCCGTAAGATGTCTGATGATTCTGCAGACTCATATAAATCAGACGAAGATGTCCGTATGGTAATCGAACACACGGAACCACAATTACGTAGAGATTCAAACACAAGAAAAGACTCCAGTTTAAAAGGATATAATTATCGTAATGTGGGAGTTAAGGGAACCTGAATGGTGGAACGAGAAGTGCATAGGATATCAGATCATTCTACAGACTTAGATAATTCATACGAAGTTGACTGGACGGTAATCGGACTCATGAAACGACAATTACGTAGAAAATGGAACACAAGAATAATTACGTAGAGATTCGTACACTAGTAAAGGCTATAACTATCGTAATGTGGGAGTTAAGGGAACCTGAATGGTGAAACGAGAAGGCCATAAGATGTCTGATCATTCTACAGACTCAGATAACTCATACGAAGCTGACCGGACGGTAATCGGACTCATGAAACGACAATTACGTAGAAATTCGAACACAAGAAACAACTCCGGTTTAAAATCTATAACTATCGTAATGTGGGAGTTAAAGGAACCCGAATGGTGGAACGAGAAGGCCATAAGATGTCTGATCATTCTAGGGACTCAGATTAATCAGACGAAGCTGACCGAACGGTAATCGGACTTACGAAAGAATAATTACGTAGAGATTCGTACAAGAAAAGACTCCAGTTTAATTGGCTATAACTAGCGTAACGTGGGAATTAAAGGTACCTGAATGGTGGAACAAGAAGGCCGTAAGATGTCTCATCATTCTACAAACTCAGATAAATCATACGAAGCGGACCGTATGGTAATCGAACACACGAAACCACAATTACGTAGAGATTCGAACACAAGAAGAGACTCCAGTTTAAAAGGCTGTAACTATCATAACGTGGGAGTCAATGGGACTCGAATGGTGGAACGAGAAGGCCGTAAGATGTCTGATAATTCTGCAGACTCAAATAAATCAGACGAAGATGTCCGTATGGAAATCGAACACACGGAACCACAATTACGTAGAGATTCAAACACAAGAAAAGACTCCAGTTTAAAAGGATATAATTATCGTAATGTGGGAGTTAAGGGAACCTGAATGGTGGAACGAGAAGTGCATAGGATATCTGATCATTCTACAGACTCAGATAATTCATACGAAGTTGACTGGATGGTAATCGGACTCATGAAACGACAATTACGTAGAAATTGGAACACAAGAATAATTACGTAGAGATTCGTACACTAGAAAAGGGTAATGTGGGAGTTAAGGGAACCTGAATGGTGAAACGAGAAGGCCATAAGATGTCTGATCATTCTAGGGATTCAGATTCATCAGACGAAGTTGACCGGACGGTAATCCGACTCACGAAAGAATAATTACGTAGAGATTCGTACACTAGAAAAGACTCCAGTTTAATAGGCTATAACTATCGTAACGTGGGAGTTAAAGGTACTTGAATGGTGGAACAAGAAGGCCGTAAGATGTCTGATCATTCTACTGACTCAGATAAATCATACGAAGCTGACCGTATGGTAATCGAACACACAAAACCACAATTACGTAGAGATTCGAACACAAGAAAAGGCTCCAGTTTAAAAGGCTGTAACTATCGTAAGGTGGGAGTTAAGGGAACGCGAATGGTGGAACGAGAAGGCCATAAGATGTCAGATAATTCTACAAGCTCAGATAAATCATACGAAGCTGACAGGACGGTAATCGGACTCAAGAAACGACAATTACGTAGAGATTCGAATACAAGAAAAGACTCTAGTTTTATTGGCTATAACAATCGTAATGTGGGGGTTAAAGGAACCCGAATGGTGGAACGAGAAGGCCATAAGATATCTGACCATTCTAGAGACTCAGATAACTTAGACGAAGCTGACTGGACGGTAATCGGACTCACGAAACGATAATTACGTAGAGATTCGAACACTAGAAAAGACTCTAGTTTAATAGACTATAACTATCATAACGTGGTAGTTAAAGGGACTCGAATGGTTGAACGAGATGGCCGTAAGAGGTCTGATGATTTTACAGACTCAGATAAATCAGACGAAGGTGACCGTATGGTAATCGAACACACGGAACCACAATTACGTAGAGATTCGAACACAAGAAAAGATTCCAGGTTAAAAGGATATAACTATCGTAATGTGGGAGTTAAGGGAACCTGAATGGTGGAACGTGAAGGCCATAAGATATCTGATCATTCTACAGACTCAGATAACTTATACGAAGCTGACCGGACCGTAATCGGACTCATGAAATGACAATTACGTAGAGATTCGAACACAAGAAACGACTCCGGTTTAAAAGGCTATAACTATCGTAATGTGGGAGTTAAAGGAACCCGAATGGTGGAACGAGAAGGCCATAAGATGTCTGATCATTCTAGGGACTCAGATTAATCAGACGAAGCTGACCGGACGGTAATCGGACTCATGAATAAATAATTACGTAGAGATTCGTACACTAGAAAAGACTCTAATTTAATAGGCTATAACTATCGTAACATGGGAGTTAAAGGGACCTGAATGGTAGAACAAGAAGGCCGTAAGATGTCTGATCATTCTACAGACTCAGATAAATCATACGAAGCTGACCGTATGGTAATCGAACACACAAAACCACAATTACATAGAGTTTGAACACAAGAAAAGAGTAGAGTTTGAAAGGCTATAACTATTGTAATGTGGGAGTTAAGGGAACCTGAATGGTGAAACGAGAAAGCCATAAGATGTCTGATCATTCTACAGACTCAGATAACTCATACGAAGCTGACCGGACGGTAATCGGACTCATGAAACGAAAATTACGTAGAAATTCGAACACAAGAAACAACTCCGGTTTAAAAGGCTATAACTATCGTAATGTGGGAGTTAAAGGAACCCGAATGGTGGAACGAGAAGGCCAGAAGATGTCTGATAATTCTACAGACTCAGATTCATCAGACGAAGTTGACCGGACGGTAATCGGACTCACGAGAGAATAATTACGTAGATATTCGTACACTAGAAAAGACTCCAGTTTAATAGGCTATAACTATCGTAACGTGGGAGTTAAAGGGACCTGAATGGTGGAACGAGAAGGCCGTAAGACGTCTGATGATTCTATAGACTCAGATAAATCAGACGAAGGTGACCGTATGGTAATCGAACACACGGAACCACAATTACGTAGAGATTCGAACACAAGAAAAGATTCCATTTTAAAAGGATATAACTATCGTAATGTGGGAGTTAAGGGAACCTGAATGGTGGAACGAGAAGGCCATAAGATATCTGATCATTCTACAGACTCAGATAACTCATACGAAGCTGACCGGACGGTAATCGGACTCATGAAAGAATTATTAAGTAGTGATTCGTACACTAGAAAAGACTCCAGTTTAATAGGCTATAACTATCGTAACGTGGGAGTTAAAGGGACCTGAATGGTGGAACAAGAAGGCCGTAAGATGTCTGATCATTCTACAGACTCAGATAAATCATACGAAGCTGACCGTATGGTAATCGAACACACGAAACCACAATTACCTAGAGATTCGAACACAAGAAAAGACTCCAGTTTAAAAAACGCTATATCTATCGTAAGGGTGAGTTAAGGGAACCCGAATGGTGGAACGAGAAGGCCATAAGATGTCTGATCATTCTAGAGACTCAGATTCATCAGACGAAGCTGACCGGACGGTAATTGGACTCACGAAAGAATAATTACGTAGACATTCGTACACTAGAAAAGACTCCAGTTTAATAGGCTATAACTATCGTAACGTGGGAGTTAAAGGTACCTGAATGATGGAACAAGAAGGCCGTAAGATGTCTGATCATTCTACAAACTCAGATAAATCATACGAGGCTGACCGTATGGTAATCGAACACACGGAACCACAATTACGTAGAGATTCGAACACAAGAAAAGATTCCAGTTTAAAAGGATATAACTATCGTAATGTGGGAGTTAAGGGAACCTGAATGGTGGAACGAGAAGGCCATAAGATATTTGATCATTCTACAGACTCAGATAACTCATACGAAGCTGACCGGACGGTAATCGGAATCATGAAACGACAATTACGTAGAGATTCGAACACAAGAAACGACTCCGGTTTAAAAGGCTATAACTATCGTAATGTGGGAGTTAAAGGAACCCAAATGGTGGAACGAGAAGGCTATAAGATGTCTGATCATTCTAGGGACTCAGATTAATCAAACGATGCTGATCGGACGGTAATCGGACTCACGAAAGAATAATTACGTAGTGATTCGTACACTAGAAAAGACTCCAGTTTAATAGGCTATAACTATCGTAACGTGGGAGTTAAAGGGACCTGAATGGTGGAACAAAAAGGCCGTAAGATGTCTGATCATTCTACAGACTCAGATAAATCATACGAAGCTGACCGTATGGTAATCGAATACACGAAACCACAATTACGTAGAGATTCGAACACAAGAAAAGACTCCAGTTTAAAAAAAGCTATATCTATCGTAAGGGGGAGTTAAGGGAACCCGAATGGTGGAACGAGAAGGCCATAAGATGTCTGATCATTCTAGAGACTCAGATTCATCAGACGAAGCTGACCGGACGGTAATCGGACCCACGAAAGAATAATTACGTAGACATTCGTACACTAGAAAAGACTCCAGTTTAATAGGCTATAACTATCGTAACATGGGAGTTAAAGGGACCTGAATGGTAGAACAAGAAGGCCGTAAGATGTCTGGTCATTCTACAGACTCAGATAAATCATACGAAGCTGACCGTATGGTAATCGAACACACGAAACCACAATTATGTAGAGATTCGAACACAAGAAAAGACTCCAGTTTAAAAAAAGCTATATCTATCGTAAGGGGGAGTTAAGGGAACCCGAATGGTGGAACGAGAAGGCCATAAGATGTCTGATCATTCTAGAGACTCAGATTCATCATGCGAAGCTGACCGGACGGTAATCGGACCCACGAAAGAATAATTACGTAGACATTCGTACACTAGAAAAGACTCCAGTTTAATAGGCTATAACTATCGTAACATGGGAGTTAAAGGGACCTGAATGGTAGAACAAGAAGGCCGTAAGATGTCTGGTCATTCTACAAACTCAGATAAATCATACGAAGCTGACCGTATGGTAATCGAACACACGAAACCACAATTACGTAGAGATTCGAACACAAGAAAAGACTCCAGTTTAAAAAAAGCTATATCTATCGTAATGTGGGAGTTAAAGGAACCCGAATGGTGGAACGAGAAGGCTATAAGATGTCTGATCATTCTAGGGACTCAGATTAATCAAACGATGCTGATCGGACGGTAATCGGACTCACGAAAGAATAATTACGTAGTGATTCGTACACTAGAAAAGACTCCAGTTTAATAGGCTATAACTATCGTAACGTGGGAGTTAAAGGGACCTGAATGGTGGAACAAGAAGACCGTAAGATGTCTGATCATTCTACAGACTCAGATAAATCATACGAAGCTGACCGTATGGTAATCGAACACACGAAACCACAATTACGTAGAGATTCGAACACAAGAAAAGACTCCAGTTTAAAAAACGCTATATCTATCGTAAGGGTGAGTTAAGGGAACCCGAATGGTGGAACGAGAAGGCCATAAGATGTCTGATCATTCTAGAGACTCAGATTCATCAGACGAAGCTGACCGGACGGTAATCGGACTCACGAAAGAATAATTACCTAGACATTCGTACACTAGAAAAGACTCCAGTTTAATAGGGTATAACTATCGTAACATGGGAGTTAAAGGGACCTGAATGGTAGAACAAGAAGGCCGTAAGATGTCTGGTCATTCTACAGACTCAGATAAATCATACGAAGCTGACCGTATGGTAATCGAACACACGAAACCACAATTACATAGAGATTCGAACACAAGAAAAGACTCCAGTTTAAAAAAAGCTATATCTATCGTAATGTGGGAGTTAAAGGAACCCGAATGGTGGAACGAGAAGGCTATAAGATGTCTGATCATTCTAGGGACTCAGATTAATCAAACGATGCTGATCGGACGGTAATCGGACTCACGAAAGAATAATTACGTAGTGATTCGTACACTAGAAAAGACTCCAGTTTAATAGGCTATAACTATCGTAACGTGGGAGTTAAAGGGACCTGAATGGTGGAACAAGAAGACCGTAAGATGTCTGATCATTCTACAGACTCAGATAAATCATACGAAGCTGACCGTATGGTAATCGAACACACGAAACCACAATAACGTAGAGATTCGAACACAAGAAAAGTCTCCAGTTTAAAAAACGCTATATGTATCGTAAGGGTGAGTTAAGGGAACCCGAATGGTGGAACGAGAAGGCCATAAGATGTCTGATCATTCTAGATACTCAGATTCATCAGACGAAGCTGACCGGACGCTAATCGGACTCACGAAAGAATAATTACCTAGACATTCGTACACTAGAAAAGACTCCAGTTTAATAGGTTATAACTATCGTAACGTGGGAGTTAAAGGTACCTGAATGATGGAACAAGAAGGCCGTAAGATGTCTGATCATTCTACAAACTCAGATAAATCATACGAGGCTGACCGTATGGTAATCGAACACACGGAACCACAATTACGTAGATATTCGAACACAAGAAAAGATTCCAGTTTAAAAGGATATAACTATCGTAATGTGGGAGTTAAGGGAACCTGAATGGTGGAACGAGAAGGCCATAAGATATTTGATCATTCTACAGACTCAGATAACTCATACGAAGCTGACCGGACGGTAATCGGAATCATGAAACGACAATTACGTAGAGATTCGAACACAAGAAACGACTCCGGTTTAAAAGGCTATAACTATCGTAATGTGGGAGTTAAAGGAACCCAAATGGTGGAACGAGAAGGCTATAAGATGTCTGATCATTCTAGGGACTCAGATTAATCAAACGATGCTGATCGGACGGTAATCGGACTCACGAAAGAATAATTACGTAGTGATTCGTACACTAGAAAAGACTCCAGTTTAATAGGCTATAACTATCGTAACGTGGGAGTTAAAGGGACCTGAATGGTGGAACAAAAAGGCCGTAAGATGTCTGATCATTCTACAGACTCAGATAAATCATACGAAGCTGACCGTATGGTAATCGAACACACGAAACCACAATTACGTAGAGATTCGAACACAAGAAAAGACTCCAGTTTAAAAAAAGCTATATCTATCGTAAGGGGGAGTTAAGGGAACCCGAATGGTGGAACGAGAAGGCCATAAGATGTCTGATCATTCTAGAGACTCAGATTCATCAGACGAAGCTGACCGGGCGGTAATCGGACCCACGAAAGAATAATTACGTAGACATTCGTACACTAGAAAAGACTCCAGTTTAATAGGCTATAACTATCGTAACATGGGAGTTAAAGGGACCTGAATGGTAGAACAAGAAGGCCGTAAGATGTCTGGTCATTCTACAGACTCAGATAAATCATACGAAGCTGACCGTATGGTAATCGAACACACGAAACCACAATTATGTAGAGATTCGAACACAAGAAAAGACTCCAGTTTAAAAAAAGCTATATCTATCGTAAGGGGGAGTTAAGGGAACCCGAATGGTGGAACGAGAAGGCCATAAGATGTCTGATCATTCTAGAGACTCAGATTCATCAGACGAAGCTGACCGGACGGTAATCGGACCCACGAAAGAATAATTACGTAGACATCCGTACACTAGAAAAGACTCCAGTTTAATAGGCTATAACTATCGTAACATGGGAGTTAAAGGGACCTGAATGGTAGAACAAGAAGGCCGTAAGATGTCTGGTCATTCTACAGACTCAGATAAATCATACGAAGCTGACCGTATGGTAATCGAACACACGAAACCACAATTACGTAGAGATTCGAACACAAGAAAAGACTCCAGTTTAAAAAAAGCTATATCTATTGTAATGTGGGAGTTAAAGGAACCCGAATGGTGGAACGAGAAGGCTATAAGATGTCTGATCATTCTAGGGACTCAGATTAATCAAACGATGCTGATCGGACGGTAATCGGACTCACGAAAGAATAATTACGTAGTGATTCGTACACTAGAAAAGACTCCAGTTTAATAGGCTATAACTATCGTAACGTGGGAGTTAAAGGGACCTGAATGGTGGAACAAGAAGACCGTAAGATGTCTGATCATTCTACAGACTCAGATAAATCATACGAAGCTGACCGTATGGTAATCGAACACACGAAACCACAATTACGTAGAGATTCGAACACAAGAAAAGACTCCAGTTTAAAAAACGCTATATCTATCGTAAGGGTGAGTTAAGGGAACCCGAATGGTGGAACGAGAAGGCCATAAGATGTCTGATCATTCTAGAGACTCAGATTCATCAGACGAAGCTGACCGGACGGTAATCGGACTCACGAAAGAATAATTACCTAGACATTCGTACACTAGAAAAGACTCCAGTTTAATAGGCTATAACTATCGTAACATGGGAGTTAAAGGGACCTGAATGGTAGAACAAGAAGGCCGTAAGATGTCTGGTCATTCTACAGACTCAGATAAATCATACGAAGCTGACCGTATGGTAATCGAACACACGAAACCACAATTACGTAGAGATTCGAACACAAGAAAAGACTCCAGTTTAAAAAAAGCTATATCTATCGTAATGTGGGAGTTAAAGGAACCCGAATGGTGGAACGAGAAGGCTATAAGATGTCTGATCATTCTAGGGACTCAGATTAATCAAACGATGCTGATCGGACGGTAATCGGACTCACGAAAGAATAATTACGTAGTGATTCGTACACTAGAAAAGACTCCAGTTTAATAGGCTATAACTATCGTAACGTGGGAGTTAAAGGGACCTGAATGGTGGAACAAGAAGACCGTAAGATGTCTGATCATTCTACAGACTCAGATAAATCATACGAAGCTGACCGTATGGTAATCGAACACACGAAACCACAATAACGTTGAGATTCGAACACAAGAAAAGTCTCCAGTTTAAAAAACGCTATATGTATCGTAAGGGTGAGTTAAGGGAACCCGAATGGTGGAACGAGAAGGCCATAAGATGTCTGATCATTCTAGAGACTCAGATTCATCAGACGAAGCTGACCGGACGGTAATCGGACTCACGAAAGAATAATTACGTAGACATTCGTACACTAGAAAAGACTCCAGTTTAATAGGCTATAACTATCGTAACGTGGGAGTTAAAGGTACCTGAATGATGGAACAAGAAGGCCGTAAGATGTCTGATCATTCTACAAACTCAGATAAATCATACGAGGCTGACCGTATGGTAATCGAACACACGGAACCACAATTACGTAGATATTCGAACACAAGAAAAGATTCCAGTTTAAAAGGATATAACTATCGTAATGTGGGAGTTAAGGGAACCTGAATGGTGGAACGAGAAGGCCATAAGATATTTGATCATTCTACAGACTCAGATAACTCATACGAAGCTGACCGGACGGTAATCGGAATCATGAAACGACAATTACGTAGAGATTCGAACACAAGAAACGACTCCGGTTTAAAAGGCTATAACTATCGTAATGTGGGAGTTAAAGGAACCCAAATGGTGGAACGAGAAGGCTATAAGATGTCTGATCATTCTAGGGACTCAGATTAATCAAACGATGCTGATCGGACGGTAATCGGACTCACGAAAGAATAATTACGTAGTGATTCGTACACTAGAAAAGACTCCAGTTTAATAGGCTATAACTATCGTAACGTGGGAGTTAAAGGGACCTGAATGGTGGAACAAAAAGGCCGTAAGATGTCTGATCATTCTACAGACTCAGATAAATCATACGAAGCTGACCGTATGGTAATCGAACACACGAAACCACAATTACGTAGAGATTCGAACACAAGAAAAGACTCCAGTTTAAAAAAAGCTATATCTATCGTAAGGGGGAGTTAAGGGAACCCGAATGGTGGAACGAGAAGGCCATAAGATGTCTGATCATTCTAGAGACTCAGATTCATCAGACGAAGCTGACCGGACGGTAATCGGACCCACGAAAGAATAATTACGTAGACATTCGTACACTAGAAAAGACTCCAGTTTAATAGGCTATAACTATCGTAACATGGGAGTTAAAGGGACCTGAATGGTAGAACAAGAAGGCCGTAAGATGTCTGGTCATTCTACAGACTCAGATAAATCATACGAAGCTGACCGTATGGTAATCGAACACACGAAACCACAATTATGTAGAGATTCGAACACAAGAAAAGACTCCAGTTTAAAAAAAGCTATATCTATCGTAAGGGGGAGTTAAGGGAACCCGAATGGTGGAACGAGAAGGCCATAAGATGTCTGATCATTCTAGAGACTCAGATTCATCAGACGAAGCTGACCGGACGGTAATCGGACCAACGAAAGAATAATTACGTAGACATTCGTACACTAGAAAAGACTCCAGTTTAATAGGCTATAACTATCGTAACATGGGAGTTAAAGGGACCTGAATGGTAGAACAAGAAGGCCGTAAGATGTCTGGTCATTCTACAGACTCAGATAAATCACACGAAGCTGACCGTATGGTAATCGAACACACGAAACCACAATTACGTAGAGATTCGAACACAAGAAAAGACTCCAGTTTAAAAAAAGCTATATCTATCGTAATGTGGGAGTTAAAGGAACCCGAATGGTGGAACGAGAAGGCTATAAGATGTCTGATCATTCTAGGGACTCAGATTAATCAAACGATGCTGATCGGACGGTAATCGGACTCACGAAAGAATAATTACGTAGTGATTCGTACACTAGAAAAGACTCCAGTTTAATAGGCTATAACTATCGTAACGTGGGAGTTAAAGGGACCTGAATGGTGGAACTAGAAGGCCGTAAGATGTCTGATCATTCTACAGACTCAGATAAATCATACGAAGCTGACCGTATGGTAATCGAACACACAAAACCACAATTACGTAGAGATTCGAACACAAGAAGAGACTCCAGTTTAAAAGGCTATAACTATCGTAAGGTGGGAGTTAAGGGAACCCGAATGGTGGAACGAGAAGTCCATAAGATGTCTGATAATTCTACAGGCTCAGATAAATCATACGAAGCTGACCGGGTGGTAATCGGACTCATGAAACGACAATTATGTAGAGATTCGAACACACGAAACGACTCCAGTTTAAAAGGCTATAACTATCGTAATGTAGGAGTTAAAGGAACCCGAAAGGTGGAACGAGAAGGCCAGAAGATGTCTGATCATTCTTGGGACTCAGATTAATCAGATGAAGCTAACCGGACGGTAATCAAACTCACGAAACAATAATTACGTAGAGATTCGAACACTAGAAAAGACCCCAGTTTAATAGGCTATAACTATCGTAACGTGGGAATTAAAGGGACTCGAATGGTGGAACGAGAAGGCCGTAAGATGTCTGATGATTCTACAGACTCAGATAAATCATACGAAGCTGACCGTATGGTAATCGAACACACAAAACCACAATTACGTAGAGATTCGAACACAAGAAAAGACTCCAGTTTAAAAGGCTATAACTATCGTAAGGTGGGAGTTAAGGGAACCCGAATGGTGGAACGAGAAGTCCATAAGATGTCTGATAATTCTACAGACTCAGATAAATCATACGAAGCTGACCGGATGGTAATCGGACTCATGAAACGACAATTATGTAGAGATTCGAACACACGAAACGACTCCAGTTTAAAAGGCTATAACTATCGTAATGTTGGAGTTAAAGGAACCCGAATGGTGGAACGAGAAGGCCAGAAGATGTCTGATAATTCTACAGACTCAGATTCATCAGATGAAGTTGACCGGACGGTAATCGGACTCACGAGAGAATAATTACGTAGAGATTCAAACAAAAGAAAAGACTCCAGTTTTATAGGCTATAACAATCGTAATGTGGGAGTTAAAGGGACCTGAATGGTGGAACGAGAAGGCCGTAAGATGTCTGATCATTCTACAGACTCAGATAAATCATACGAAGCTGACCGTATGGTAATCGAACACACAAAACCACAATTACGTAGAGATTCGAACACTAGAAAAGACTCCAGTTTAAAAGGCTATAACTATCGTAAGGTGGGAGTTAATGGAACCCGAATGGTGGAACGAGAAGTCCATAAGATGTCTGATAATTCTACAGACTCAGATAAATCATACGAAGCTGACCGGATGGTAATCGGACTCATGAAACGACAATTATGTAGAGATTCGAACACACGAAACGACTCCAGTTTAAAAGGCTATAACTATCGTAATGTTGGAGTTAAAGGAACCCGAATGGTGGAACGAGAAGGCCAGAAGATGTGTGATAATTCTACAGACTCAGATTCATCAGACGAAGTTGACCGGACGGTAATCGGACTCACGAGAGAATAATTACATAGATATTCGTACACTAGAAAAGACTCCAGTTTAATAGGCTATAACTATCGTAACGTGGGAGTTAAAGGGACCTGAATGGTGGAACGAGAAGGCCGTAAGATGTCTGATCATTCTACAGACTCAGATAAATCATACAAAGCTGACCGTATGGTAATCGAACACACAGAACCACAATTACGTAGAGATTCGAACACAAGAAGAGACTCCAGTTTAAAAGGCTATAACTATCGTAAGGTGGGAGTTAAGGGAACCCGAATGGTGGAACGAGAAGTCCATAAGATGTCTAATAATTCTACAGGCTCAGATAAATCATACGAAGCTGACCGGATGGTAATCGGACTCATGAAACGACAATTATGTAGAGATTCGAACACACGAAACGACTCCAGTTTAAAAGGCTATAACTATCGTAATGTAGGAGTTAAAGGAACCCGAAAGGTGGAACGAGAAGGCCAGAAGATGTCTGATCATTCTTGGGACTCAGATTAATCAGATGAAGCTAACCGGACGGTAATCAAACTCACGAAACAATAATTACGTAGAGATTCGAACACTAGAAAAGACCCCAGTTTAATAGGCTATAACTATCGTAACGTGGGAATTAAAGGGACTCGAATGGTGGAACGAGAAGGCCGTAAGATGTCTGATGATTCTACAGACTCAGATAAATCAGACGAAGGTGTCCGTATGGTAATCGAACACACGAAACAATAATTACGTAGAGATTCGAACACTAGAAAAGACTCCAGTTTAATAGGCTATAATTATCGTAACGTGGTAGTTAAAGGGACTCGAAAGGTTGAACGAGATGGCCGTAAGAGGTCTGATGATTCTACAGACTCAGATAAATCAGACGAAGGTGACCGTATGGTAATCGAACACACGGAACCACAATTACGTAGAGATTCGAACACAGGAAAAGATTCCAGGTTAAAAGGATATAACTATCGTAATGTGGGAGTTAAGGGAACCTGAATGTTGGAACGAGAACCCATAAGATATCTGATCATTCTACAGACTCAGATAACTCATACGAAGCTGACCGGACGGTAATCGGACTCATGAAATGACAATTACGTAGAGATTCGAACACAAGAAACGACTCCGGTTTAAAAGGCTATAACTATCGTAATGTGGGAGTTAAAGGAACCCGAATGGTGGAACGAGAAGGCCATATGATGTCTGATCATTCTAGGGACTCAGATTCATCAGACGAAGTTGACCGGACGGTAATCGAACTGACGAAAGAATAATTACGTAGAGATTCGTACACTAGAAAAGACTCCAGTTTAATAGGCTATAACTATCGTAACGTGGGAGTTAAAGGGACCTGAATGATGGAAAAAGAAGGGCGTAAGATGTCTGATCATTCTACGGACTCAGATAAATCATAAGAAGCTGACCGTATGATAATCGATCACATAAAACCACAATTACGTAGAGATTCGAACATAAGAAAAGACTTCAGTTTAAAAGGATCTAATTATCGTAAGCTGGGAGTTAAGGGAACCCGAATGGTGGACCGAGAAGTCCATAAGATGTCTGATAATTCTACAGACTCAGATAGATCATACGAATCTGACCGGATGGTAATCGGATTCAAGAAACGACAATTACGTAGAGATTCAAACAAAAGAAAAGACTCCAGTTTTATAGGCTATAACAATCGTAATGTGGGAGTTAAAGGAACCCGAATGGTGGAACGAGAAGGCCATAAGATATCTGACCATTCTAGAGACTCAGATAACTTAGACGAAGCTGACCAGACAGTAATCGGACTAATGAAACGATACTTACGTAGAGATTCGTACATTAGAAAAGACTGCATTTTGATAGGCTATAACTATCATAACGTGGGAGTTATAGGGACTCGAATGGTGGAACGAGAAGGCCGTAAGACGTCTGATGATTCTATAGACTCAGATAAATCAGACGAAGGTGACCGTATGGTAATCGAACACACGGAACCACAATTACGTAGAGATTCGAACACAAGAAAAGATTCCATTTTAAAAGGATATAACTATCGTAATGTGGGAGTTAAGGGAACCTGAATGGTGGAACGAGAAGGCCATAAGATATCTGATCATTCTACAGACTCAGATAACTCATACGAAGCTGACCGGACGGTAATCGGACTCATGAAAGAATTATTAAGTAGTGATTCGTACACTAGAAAAGACTCCAGTTTAATAGGCTATAACTATCGTTACGTGGGAGTTAAAGGGACCTGAATGGTGGAACAAGAAGGCCGTAAGATGTCTGATCATTCTACAGACTCAGATAAATCATACGAAGCTGACCGTATGGTAATCGAACACACGAAACCACAATTACCTAGAGATTCGAACACAAGAAAAGACTCCAGTTTAAAAAACGCTATATCTATCGTAAGGGTGAGTTAAGGGAACCCGAATGGTGGAACGAGAAGGCCATAAGATGTCTGATCATTCTAGAGACTCAGATTCATCAGACGAAGCTGACCGGACGGTAATTGGACTCACGAAAGAATAATTACGTAGACATTCGTACACTAGAAAAGACTCCAGTTTAATAGGCTATAACTATCGTAACGTGGGAGTTAAAGGTACCTGAATGATGGAACAAGAAGGCCGTAAGATGTCTGATCATTCTACAAACTCAGATAAATCATACGAGGCTGACCGTATGGTAATCGAACACACGGAACCACAATTACGTAGAGATTCGAACACAAGAAAAGATTCCAGTTTAAAAGGATATAACTATCGTAATGTGGGAGTTAAGGGAACCTGAATGGTGGAACGAGAAGGCCATAAGATATTTGATCATTCTACAGACTCAGATAACTCATACGAAGCTGACCGGACGGTAATCGGAATCATGAAACGACAATTACGTAGAGATTCGAACACAAGAAACGACTCCGGTTTAAAAGGCTATAACTATCGTAATGTGGGAGTTAAAGGAACCCAAATGGTGGAACGAGAAGGCTATAAGATGTCTGATCATTCTAGGGACTCAGATTAATCAAACGATGCTGATCGGACGGTAATCGGACTCACGAAAGAATAATTACGTAGTGATTCGTACACTAGAAAAGACTCCAGTTTAATAGGCTATAACTATCGTAACGTGGGAGTTAAAGGGACCTGAATGGTGGAACAAAAAGGCCGTAAGATGTCTGATCATTCTACAGACTCAGATAAATCATACGAAGCTGACCGTATGGTAATCGAACACACGAAACCACAATTACGTAGAGATTCGAACATAAGAAAAGACTCCAGTTTAAAAAAAGCTATATCTATCGTAAGGGGGAGTTAAGGGAACCCGAATGGTGGAACGAGAAGGCCATAAGATGTCTGATCATTCTAGAGACTCAGATTCATCAGACGAAGCTGACCGGACGGTAATCGGACCCACGAAAGAAGAATTACGTAGACATTCGTACACTAGAAAAGACTCCAGTTTAATAGGCTATAACTATCGTAACATGGGAGTTAAAGGGACCTGAATGGTAGAACAAGAAGGCCGTAAGATGTCTGGTCATTCTACAGACTCAGATAAATCATACGAAGCTGACCGTATGGTAATCGAACACACGAAACCACAATTATGTAGAGATTCGAACACAAGAAAAGACTCCAGTTGAAAAAAAGCTATTTCTATCGTAAGGGGGAGTTAAGGGAACCCGAATGGTGGAACGAGAAGGCCATAAGATGTCTGATCATTCTAGAGACTCAGATTCATCAGACGAAGCTGACCGGACGGTAATCGGACCCACGAAAGAATAATTACGTAGACATTCGTACACTAGAAAAGACTCCAGTTTAATAGGCTATAACTATCGTAACATGGGAGTTAAAGGGACCTGAATGGTAGAACAAGAAGGCCGTAAGATGTCTGGTCATTCTACAAACTCAGATAAATCATACGAAGCTGACCGTATGGTAATCGAACACACGAAACCACAATTACGTAGAGATTCGAACACAAGAAAAGACTCCAGTTTAAAAAAAGCTATATCTATCGTAATGTGGGAGTTAAAGGAACCCGAATGGTGGAACGAGAAGGCTATAAGATGTCTGATCATTCTAGGGACTCAGATTAATCAAACGATGCTGATCGGACGGTAAACGGACTCACGAAAGAATAATTACGTAGTGATTCGTACACTAGAAAAGACTCCAGTTTAATAGGCTATAACTATCGTAACGTGGGAGTTAAAGGGACCTGAATGGTGGAACAAGAAGACCGTAAGATGTCTGATCATTCTACAGACTCAGATAAATCATACGAAGCTGACCGTATGGTAATCGAACACACGAAACCACAATTACGTAGAGATTCGAACACAAGAAAAGACTCCAGTTTAAAAAACGCTGTATCTATCGTAAGGGTGAGTTAAGGGAACCCGAATGGTGGAACGAGAAGGCCATAAAATGTCTGATCATTCTAGAGACTCAGATTCATCAGACGAAGCTGACCGGACGGTAATCGGACTCACGAAAGAATAATTACCTAGACATTCGTACACTAGAAAAGACTCCAGTTTAATAGGCTATAACTATCGTAACATGGGAGTTAAAGGGACCTGAATGGTAGAACAAGAAGGCCGTAAGATGTCTGGTCATTCTACAGACTCAGATAAATCATACGAAGCTGACCGTATGGTAATCGAACACACGAAACCACAATTACATAGAGATTCGAACACAAGAAAAGACTCCAGTTTAAAAAAAGCTATATCTATCGTAATGTGGGAGTTAAAGGAACCCGAATGGTGGAACGAGAAGGCTATAAGATGTCTGATCATTCTAGGGACTCAGATTAATCAAACGATGCTGATCGGACGGTAATCGGACTCACGAAAGAATAATTACGTAGTGATTCGTACACTAGAAAAGACTCCAGTTTAATAGGCTATAACTATCGTAACGTGGGAGTTAAAGGGACCTGAATGGTGGAACAAGAAGACCGTAAGATGTCTGATCATTCTACAGACTCAGATAAATCATACGAAGCTGACCGTATGGTAATCGAACACACGAAACCACAATAACGTAGAGATTCGAACACAAGAAAAGTCTCCAGTTTAAAAAACGCTATATGTATCGTAAGGGTGAGTTAAGGGAACCCGAATGGTGGAACGAGAAGGCCATAAGATGTCTGATCATTCTAGAGACTCAGATTCATCAGACGAAGCTGACCGGACGCTAATCGGACTCACGAAAGAATAATTACCTAGACATTCGTACACTAGAAAAGACTCCAGTTTAATAGGTTATAACTATCGTAACGTGGGAGTTAAAGGTACCTGAATGATGGAACAAGAAGGCCGTAAGATGTCTGATCATTCTACAAACTCAGATAAATCATACGAGGCTGACCGTATGGTAATCGAACACACGGAACCACAATTACGTAGATATTCGAACACAAGAAAAGATTCCAGTTTAAAAGGATATAACTATCGTAATGTGGGAGTTAAGGGAACCTGAATGGTGGAACGAGAAGGCCATAAGATATTTGATCATTCTACAGACTCAGATAACTCATACGAAGCTGACCGGACGGTAATCGGAATCATGAAACGACAATTACGTAGAGATTCGAACACAAGAAACGACTCCGGTTTAAAAGGCTATAACTATCGTAATGTGGGAGTTAAAGGAACCCAAATGGTGGAACGAGAAGGCTATAAGATGTCTGATCATTCTAGGGACTCAGATTAATCAAACGATGCTGATCGGACGGTAATCGGACTCACGAAAGAATAATTACGTAGTGATTCGTACACTAGAAAAGACTCCAGTTTAATAGGCTATAACTATCGTAACGTGGGAGTTAAAGGGACCTGAATGGTGGAACAAAAAGGCCGTAAGATGTCTGATCATTCTACAGACTCAGATAAATCATACGAAGCTGACCGTATGGTAATCGAACACACGAAACCACAATTACGTAGAGATTCGAACACAAGAAAAGACTCCAGTTTAAAAAAAGCTATATCTATCGTAAGGGGGAGTTAAGGGAACCCGAATGGTGGAACGAGAAGGCCATAAGATGTCTGATCATTCTAGAGACTCAGATTCATCAGACGAAGCTGACCGGACGGTAATCGGACCCACGAAAGAATAATTACGTAGACATTCGTACACTAGAAAAGACTCCAGTTTAATAGGCTATAACTATCGTAACATGGGAGTTAAAGGGACCTGAATGGTAGAACAAGAAGGCCGTAAGATGTCTGGTCATTCTACAGACTCAGATAAATCATACGAAGCTGACCGTATGGTAATCGAACACACGAAACCACAATTATGTAGAGATTCGAACACAAGAAAAGACTCCAGTTTAAAAAAAGCTATATCTATCGTAAGGGGGAGTTAAGGGAACCCGAATGGTGGAACGAGAAGGCCATAAGATGTCTGATCATTCTAGAGACTCAGATTCATCAGACGAAGCTGACCGGATGGTAATCGGACCCACGAAAGAATAATTACGTAGACATTCGTACACTAGAAAAGACTCCAGTTTAATAGGCTATAACTATCGTAACATGGGAGTTAAAGGGACCTGAATGGTAGAACAAGAAGGCCGTAAGATGTCTGGTCATTCTACAGACTCAGATAAATCATACGAAGCTGACCGTATGGTAATCGAACACACGAAACCACAATTACGTAGAGATTCGAACACAAGAAAAGACTCCAGTTTAAAAAAAGCTATATCTATCGTAATGTGGGAGTTAAAGGAACCCGAATGGTGGAACGAGAAGGCTATAAGATGTCTGATCATTCTAGGGACTCAGATTAATCAAACGATGCTGATCGGACGGTAATCGGACTCACGAAAGAATAATTACGTAGTGATTCGTACACTAGAAAAGACTCCAGTTTAATAGGCTATAACTATCGTAACGTGGGAGTTAAAGGGACCTGAATGGTGGAACAAGAAGACCGTAAGATGTCTGATCATTCTACAGACTCAGATAAATCATACGAAGCTGACCGTATGGTAATCGAACACACGAAACCACAATTACGTAGAGATTCGAACACAAGAAAAACTCCAGTTTAAAAAACGCTATATCTATCGTAAGGGTGAGTTAAGGGAACCCGAATGGTGGAACGAGAAGGCCATAAGATGTCTGATCATTCTAGAGACTCAGATTCATCAGACGAAGCTGACCGGACGGTAATCGGACTCACGAAAGAATAATTACCTAGACATTCGTACACTAGAAAAGACTCCAGTTTAATAGGCTATAACTATCGTAACATGGGAGTTAAAGGGACCTGAATGGTAGAACAAGAAGGCCGTAAGATGTCTGGTCATTCTACAGACTCAGATAAATCATACGAAGCTGACCGTATGGTAATCGAACACACGAAACCACAATTACGTAGAGATTCGAACACAAGAAAAGACTCCAGTTTAAAAAAAGCTATAACTATCGTAATGTGGGAGTTAAAGGAACCCGAATGGTGGAACGAAAGGCTATAAGATGTCTGATCATTCTTGGGACTCAGATTAATCAAACGATGCTGATCGGACGGTAATCGGACTCACGAAAGAATAATTACGTAGTGATTCGTACACTAGAAAAGACTCCAGTTTAATAGGCTATAACTATCGTAACGTGGGAGTTAAAGGGACCTGAATGGTGGAACAAGAAGACCGTAAGATGTCTGATCATTCTACACACTCAGATAAATCATACGAAGCTGACCGTATGGTAATCGAACACACGAAACCACAATAACGTAGAGATTCGAACACAAGAAAAGACTCCAGTTTAAAAAACGCTATATCTATCATAAGGGTGAGTTAAGGGAACCCGAATGGTGGAACGAGAAGGCCATAAGATGTCTGATCATTCTAGAGACTCAGATTCATCAGACGAAGCTGACCGGACGCTAATCGGACTCACGAAAGAATAATTACCTAGACATTCGTACACTAGAAAAGACTCCAGTTTAATAGGCTATAACTATCGTAACGTGGGAGTTAAAGGTACCTGAATGATGGAACAAGAAGGCCGTAAGATGTCTGATCATTCTACAAACTCAGATAAATCATACGAGGCTGACCGTATGGTAATCGAACACACGGAACCACAATTACGTAGAGATTCGAACACAAGAAAAGATTCCAGTTTAAAAGGATATAACTATCGTAATGTGGGAGTTAAGGGAACCTGAATGGTGGAACGAGAAGGCCATAAGATATTTGATCATTCTACAGACTCAGATAACTCATACGAAGCTGACCGGACGGTAATCGGAATCATGAAACGACAATTACGTAGAGATTCGAACACAAGAAACGACTCCGGTTTAAAAGGCTATAACTATCGTAATGTGGGAGTTAAAGGAACCCGAATGGTGGAACGAGAAGGCTATAAGATGTCTGATCATTCTAGGGACTCAGATTAATCAAACGATGCTGATCGGACGGTAATCGGACTCACGAAAGAATAATTACGTAGTGATTCGTACACTAGAAAAGACTCCAGTTTAATAGGCTATAACTATCGTAACGTGGGAGTTAAAGGGACCTGAATGGTGGAACAAGAAGGCCGTAAGATGTCTGATCATTCTACAGACTCAGATAAATCATACGAAGCTGACCGTATGGTAATCGAACACACGAAACCACAATTACGTAGAGATTCGAACACAAGAAAAGACTCCAGTTTAAAAAAAGCTATATCTATCGTAAGGGGGAGTTAAGGGAACCCGAATGGTGGAACGAGAAGGCCATAAGATGTCTGATCATTCTAGAGACTCAGATTCATCAGACGAAGCTGACCGGACGGTAATCGGACCCACGAAAGAATAATTACGTAGACATTCGTACACTAGAAAAGACTCCAGTTTAATAGGGTATAACTATCGTAACATGGGAGTTAAAGGGACCTGAATGGTAGAACAAGAAGGCCGTAAGATGTCTGATCATTCTACAGACTCAGATAAATCATACGAAGCTGACCGTATGGTAATCGAACACACGAAACCACAATTACGTAGAGATTCGAACATTAGAAAAGACTGCATTTTGATAGGCTATAACTATCATAACGTGGGAGTTATAGGGACTCGAATGGTGGAACGAGAAGGCCGTAAGACGTCTGATGATTCTATAGACTCAGATAAATCAGACGAAGGTGACCGTATGGTAATCGAACACACGGGACCACAATTACGTAGAGATTCGAACACAAGAAAAGATTCCATTTTAAAAGGATATAACTATCGTAATGTGGGAGTTAAGGGAACCTGAATGGTGGAACGAGAAGGCCATAAGAAATCTGATCATTCTACAGACTCAGATAACTCATACGAAGCTGACCGGATGGTAATCGGACTCATGAAAGAATTATTACGTAGTGATTCGTACACTAGAAAAGACTCCAGTTTAATAGGCTATAACTATCGTAACGTGGGAGTTAAAGGGACCTGAATGGTGGAACAAGAAGGCCGTAAGATGTCTGATCATTCTACAGACTCAGATAAATCATACGAAGCTGACCGTATGGTAATCGAACACACGAAACCACAATTACCTAGAGATTCGAACACAAGAAAAGACTCCAGTTTAAAAAACGCTATATCTATCGTAAGGGTGAGTTAAGGGAACCCGAATGGTGGAACGAGAAGGCCATAAGATGTCTGATCATTCTAGGGACTCAGATTAATCAAACGATGCTGATCGGACGGTAATCGGACTCACGAAAGAATAATTACGTAGTGATTCGTACACTAGAAAAGACTCCAGTTTAATAGGCTATAACTATCGTAACGTGGGAGTTAAAGGGACCTGAATGGTGGAACAAGAAGACCGTAAGATGTCTGATCATTCTACAGACTCAGATAAATCATACGAAGCTGACCGTATGGTAATCGAACACACGAAACCACAATTACGTAGAGATTCGAACACAAGAAAAGACTCCAGTTTAAAAAACGCTATATCTATCGTAAGGGTGAGTTAAGGGAACCCGAATGGTGGAACGAGAAGGCCATAAGATGTCTGATCATTCTAGAGACTCAGATTCATCAGACGAAGCTGACCGGACGGTAATCGGACTCACGAAAGAATAATTACCTAGACATTCGTACACTAGAAAAGACTCCAGTTTAATAGGCTATAACTATCGTAACGTGGGAGTTAAAGGTACCTGAATAATGGAACAAGAAGGCCGTAAGATGTCTGATCATTCTACAAACTCAGATAAATCATACGAGGCTGACCGTATGGTAATCGAACACACGGAACCACAATTACGTAGAGATTCGAACACAAGAAAAGATTCCAGTTTAAAAGGATATAACTATCGTAATGTGGGAGTTAAGGGAACCTGAATGGTGGAACGAGAAGGCCATAAGATATTTGATCATTCTACAGACTCAGATAACTCATACGAAGCTGACCGGACGGTAATCGGAATCATGAAACGACAATTACGTAGAGATTCGAACACAAGAAACGACTCCGGTTTAAAAGGCTATAACTATCGTAATGTGGGAGTTAAAGGAACCCGAATGGTGGAACGAGAAGGCTATAAGATGTCTGATCATTCTAGGGACTCAGATTAATCAAACGATGCTGATCGGACGGTAATCGGACTCACGAAAGAATAATTACGTAGTGATTCGTACACTAGAAAAGACTCCAGTTTAATAGGCTATAACTATCGTAACGTGGGAGTTAAAGGGACCTGAATGGTGGAACAAGAAGGCCGTAAGATGTCTGATCATTCTACAGACTCAGATAAATCATACGAAGCTGACCGTATGGTAATCGAACACACGAAACCACAATTACGTAGAGATTCGAACACAAGAAAAGACTCCAGTTTAAAAAAAGCTATATCTATCGTAAGGGGGAGTTAAGGGAACCCGAATGGTGGAACGAGAAGGCCATAAGATGTCTGATCATTCTAGAGACTCAGATTCATCAAACGAAGCTGACCGGACGGTAATCGGACCCACGAAAGAATAATTACGTAGACATTCGTACACTAGAAAAGACTCCAGTTTAATAGGCTATAACTATCGTAACATGGGAGTTAAAGGGACCTGAATGGTAGAACAACAAGGCCGTAAGATGTCTGGTCATTCTACAGACTCAGATAAATCATACGAAGCTGACCGTATGGTAATCGAACACACGAAACCACAATTATGTAGAGATTCGAACACAAGAAAAGACTCCAGTTTAAAAAAAGCTATATCTATCGTAAGGGGGAGTTAAGGGAACCCGAATGGTGGAACGAGAAGGCCATAAGATGTCTGATCATTCTAGAGACTCAGATTCATCAGACGAAGCTGACCGGACGGTAATCGGACCCACGAAAGAATAATTACGTAGACATTCGTACACTAGAAAAGACTCCAGTTTAATAGGCTATAACTATCGTAACATGGGAGTTAAAGGGACCTGAATGGTAGAACAAGAAGGCCGTAAGATGTCTGGTCATTCTAAAGACTCAGATAAATCATACGAAGCTGACCGTATGGTAATCGAACACACGAAACCACAATTACGTAGAGATTCGAACACAAGAAAAGACTCCAGTTTAAAAAAAGCTATATCTATCGTAATGTGGGAGTTAAAGGAACCTGAATGGTGGAACGAGAAGGCTATAAGATGTCTGATCATTCTAGGGACTCAGATTAATCAAACGATGCTGATCGGACGGTAATCGGACTCACGAAAGAATAATTACGTAGTGATTCGTACACTAGAAAAGACTCCAGTTTAATAGGCTATAACTATCGTAACGTGGGAGTTAAAGGGACCTGAATGGTGGAACAAGAAGACCGTAAGATGTCTGATCATTCTACAGACTCAGATAAATCATACGAAGCTGACCGTATGGTAATCGAACACACGAAACCACAATTACGTAGAGATTCGAACACAAGAAAAGACTCCAGTTTAAAAAACGCTATATCTATCGTAAGGGTGAGTTAAGGGAACCCGAATGGTGGAACGAGAAGGCCATAAGATGTCTGATCATTCTAGAGACTCAGATTCATCAGACGAAGCTGACCGGACGGTAATCGGACTCACGAAAGAATAATTACCTAGACATTCGTACACTAGAAAAGACTCCAGTTTAATAGGCTATAACTATCGTAACGTGGGAGTTAAAGGTACCTGAATAATGGAACAAGAAGGCCGTAAGATGTCTGATCATTCTACAAACTCAGATAAATCATACGAGGCTGACCGTATGGTAATCGAACACACGGAACCACAATTACGTAGAGATTCGAACACAAGAAAAGATTCCAGTTTAAAAGGATATAACTATCGTAATGTGGGAGTTAAGGGAACCTGAATGGTGGAACGAGAAGGCCATAAGATATTTGATCATTCTACAGACTCAGATAACTCATACGAAGCTGACCGGACGGTAATCGGAATCATGAAACGACAATTACGTAGAGATTCGAACACAAGAAACGACTCCGGTTTAAAAGGCTATAACTATCGTAATGTGGGAGTTAAAGGAACCCGAATGGTGGAACGAGAAGGCTATAAGATGTCTGATCATTCTAGGGACTCAGATTAATCAAACGATGCTGATCGGACGGTAATCGAACTCACGAAAGAATAATTACGTAGTGATTCGTACACTAGAAAAGACTCCAGTTTAATAGGCTATAACTATCGTAACGTGGGAGTTAAAGGGACCTGAATGGTGGAACAAGAAGGCCGTAAGATGTCTGATCATTCTACAGACTCAGATAAATCATACGAAGCTGACCGTATGGTAATCGAACACACGAAACCACAATTACGTAGAGATTCGAACACAAGAAAAGACTCCAGTTTAAAAAAAGCTATATCTATCGTAAGGGGGAGTTAAGGGAACCCGAATGGTGGAACGAGAAGGCCATAAGATGTCTGATCATTCTAGAGACTCAGATTCATCAAACGAAGCTGACCGGACGGTAATCGGACCCACGAAAGAATAATTACGTAGACATTCGTACACTAGAAAAGACTCCAGTTTAATAGGCTATAACTATCGTAACATGGGAGTTAAAGGGACCTGAATGGTAGAACAAGAAGGCCGTAAGATGTCTGGTCATTCTACAGACTCAGATAAATCATACGAAGCTGACCGTATGGTAATCGAACAC
Source organism: Ambrosia trifida (assembly GCA_028751855.1). NCBI lineage: Eukaryota > Viridiplantae > Streptophyta > Magnoliopsida > Asterales > Asteraceae > Ambrosia > Ambrosia trifida. The sequence goes on from CM054123.1 coordinate 154,756,948, forward strand.
ACGAAACCACAATTATGTAGAGATTCGAACACAAGAAAAGACTCCAGTTTAAAAAAAGCTATATCTATCGTAAGGGGGAGTTAAGGGAACCCGAATGGTGGAACGAGAAGGCCATAAGATGTCTGATCATTCTAGAGACTCAGATTCATCAGACGAAGCTGACCGGACGGTAATCGGACCCACGAAAGAATAATTACGTAGACATTCGTACACTAGAAAAGACTCCAGTTTAATAGGCTATAACTATCGTAACATGGGAGTTAAAGGGACCTGAATGGTAGAACAAGAAGGCCGTAAGATGTCTGGTCATTCTAAAGACTCAGATAAATCATACGAAGCTGACCGTATGGTAATCGAACACACGAAACCACAATTACGTAGAGATTCGAACACAAGAAAAGACTCCAGTTTAAAAAAAGCTATATCTATCGTAATGTGGGAGTTAAAGGAACCTGAATGGTGGAACGAGAAGGCTATAAGATGTCTGATCATTCTAGGGACTCAGATTAATCAAACGATGCTGATCGGCCGGTAATCGGACTCACGAAAGAATAATTACGTAGTGATTCGTACACTAGAAAAGACTCCAGTTTAATAGGCTATAACTATCGTAACGTGGGAGTTAAAGGGACCTGAATGGTGGAACAAGAAGACCGTAAGATGTCTGATCATTCTACAGACTCAGATAAATCATACGAAGCTGACCGTATGGTAATCGAACACACGAAACCACAATTACGTAGAGATTCGAACACAAGAAAAGACTCCAGTTTAAAAAACGCTATATCTATCGTAAGGGTGAGTTAAGGGAACCCGAATGGTGGAACGAGAAGGCCATAAGATGTCTGATCATTCTAGAGACTCAGATTCATCAGACGAAGCTGACCGGACGGTAATCGGACTCACGAAAGAATAATTACCTAGACATTCGTACACTAGAAAAGACTCCAGTTTAATAGGCTATAACTATCGTAACGTGGGAGTTAAAGGTACCTGAATGGTGGAACAAGAAGGCCGTAAGATGTCTGATCATTCTACAGACTCAGATAAATCATACGAAGCTGACCGTATGGTAATCGAACACACGAAACCACAATTACGTAGAGATTCGAACACAAGAAAAGACTCCAGTTTAAAAAAAGCTATATCTATCGTAAGGGGGAGTTAAGGGAACCCGAATGGTGGAACGAGAAGGCCATAAGATGTCTGATCATTCTAGAGACTCAGATTCATCAAACGAAGCTGACCGGACGGTAATCGGACCCACGAAAGAATAATTACGTAGACATTCGTACACTAGAAAAGACTCCAGTTTAATAGGCTATAACTATCGTAACATGGGAGTTAAAGGGACCTGAATGGTAGAACAACAAGGCCGTAAGATGTCTGGTCATTCTACAGACTCAGATAAATCATACGAAGCTGACCGTATGGTAATCGAACACACGAAACCACAATTATGTAGAGATTCGAACACAAGAAAAGACTCCAGTTTAAAAAAAGCTATATCTATCGTAAGGGGGAGTTAAGGGAACCCGAATGGTGGAACGAGAAGGCCATAAGATGTCTGATCATTCTAGAGACTCAGATTCATCAGACGAAGCTGACCGGACGGTAATCGGACCCACGAAAGAATAATTACGTAGACATTCGTACACTAGAAAAGACTCCAGTTTAATAGGCTATAACTATCGTAACATGGGAGTTAAAGGGACCTGAATGGTAGAACAAGAAGGCCGTAAGATGTCTGGTCATTCTAAAGACTCAGATAAATCATACGAAGCTGACCGTATGGTAATCGAACACACGAAACCACAATTACGTAGAGATTCGAACACAAGAAAAGACTCCAGTTTAAAAAAAGCTATATCTATCGTAATGTGGGAGTTAAAGGAACCTGAATGGTGGAACGAGAAGGCTATAAGATGTCTGATCATTCTAGGGACTCAGATTAATCAAACGATGCTGATCGGACGGTAATCGGACTCACGAAAGAATAATTACGTAGTGATTCGTACACTAGAAAAGACTCCAGTTTAATAGGCTATAACTATCGTAACGTGGGAGTTAAAGGGACCTGAATGGTGGAACAAGAAGACCGTAAGATGTCTGATCATTCTACAGACTCAGATAAATCATACGAAGCTGACCGTATGGTAATCGAACACACGAAACCACAATTACGTAGAGATTCGAACACAAGAAAAGACTCCAGTTTAAAAAACGCTATATCTATCGTAAGGGTGAGTTAAGGGAACCCGAATGGTGGAACGAGAAGGCCATAAGATGTCTGATCATTCTAGAGACTCAGATTCATCAGACGAAGCTGACCGGACGGTAATCGGACTCACGAAAGAATAATTACCTAGACATTCGTACACTAGAAAAGACTCCAGTTTAATAGGCTATAACTATCGTAACGTGGGAGTTAAAGGTACCTGAATAATGGAACAAGAAGGCCGTAAGATGTCTGATCATTCTACAAACTCAGATAAATCATACGAGGCTGACCGTATGGTAATCGAACACACGGAACCACAATTACGTAGAGATTCGAACACAAGAAAAGATTCCAGTTTAAAAGGATATAACTATCGTAATGTGGGAGTTAAGGGAACCTGAATGGTGGAACGAGAAGGCCATAAGATATTTGATCATTCTACAGACTCAGATAACTCATACGAAGCTGACCGGACGGTAATCGGAATCATGAAACGACAATTACGTAGAGATTCGAACACAAGAAACGACTCCGGTTTAAAAGGCTATAACTATCGTAATGTGGGAGTTAAAGGAACCCGAATGGTGGAACGAGAAGGCTATAAGATGTCTGATCATTCTAGGGACTCAGATTAATCAAACGATGCTGATCGGACGGTAATCGAACTCACGAAAGAATAATTACGTAGTGATTCGTACACTAGAAAAGACTCCAGTTTAATAGGCTATAACTATCGTAACGTGGGAGTTAAAGGGACCTGAATGGTGGAACAAGAAGGCCGTAAGATGTCTGATCATTCTACAGACTCAGATAAATCATACGAAGCTGACCGTATGGTAATCGAACACACGAAACCACAATTACGTAGAGATTCGAACACAAGAAAAGACTCCAGTTTAAAAAAAGCTATATCTATCGTAAGGGGGAGTTAAGGGAACCCGAATGGTGGAACGAGAAGGCCATAAGATGTCTGATCATTCTAGAGACTCAGATTCATCAAACGAAGCTGACCGGACGGTAATCGGACCCACGAAAGAATAATTACGTAGACATTCGTACACTAGAAAAGACTCCAGTTTAATAGGCTATAACTATCGTAACATGGGAGTTAAAGGGACCTGAATGGTAGAACAAGAAGGCCGTAAGATGTCTGGTCATTCTACAGACTCAGATAAATCATACGAAGCTGACCGTATGGTAATCGAACACACGAAACCACAATTATGTAGAGATTCGAACACAAGAAAAGACTCCAGTTTAAAAAAAGCTATATCTATCGTAAGGGGGAGTTAAGGGAACCCGAATGGTGGAACGAGAAGGCCATAAGATGTCTGATCATTCTAGAGACTCAGATTCATCAGACGAAGCTGACCGGACGGTAATCGGACCCACGAAAGAATAATTACGTAGACATTCGTACACTAGAAAAGACTCCAGTTTAATAGGCTATAACTATCGTAACATGGGAGTTAAAGGGACCTGAATGGTAGAACAAGAAGGCCGTAAGATGTCTGGTCATTCTAAAGACTCAGATAAATCATACGAAGCTGACCGTATGGTAATCGAACACACGAAACCACAATTACGTAGAGATTCGAACACAAGAAAAGACTCCAGTTTAAAAAAAGCTATATCTATCGTAATGTGGGAGTTAAAGGAACCTGAATGGTGGAACGAGAAGGCTATAAGATGTCTGATCATTCTAGGGACTCAGATTAATCAAACGATGCTGATCGGCCGGTAATCGGACTCACGAAAGAATAATTACGTAGTGATTCGTACACTAGAAAAGACTCCAGTTTAATAGGCTATAACTATCGTAACGTGGGAGTTAAAGGGACCTGAATGGTGGAACAAGAAGACCGTAAGATGTCTGATCATTCTACAGACTCAGATAAATCATACGAAGCTGACCGTATGGTAATCGAACACACGAAACCACAATTACGTAGAGATTCGAACACAAGAAAAGACTCCAGTTTAAAAAACGCTATATCTATCGTAAGGGTGAGTTAAGGGAACCCGAATGGTGGAACGAGAAGGCCATAAGATGTCTGATCATTCTAGAGACTCAGATTCATCAGACGAAGCTGACCGGACGGTAATCGGACTCACGAAAGAATAATTACCTAGACATTCGTACACTAGAAAAGACTCCAGTTTAATAGGCTATAACTATCGTAACGTGGGAGTTAAAGGTACCTGAATAATGGAACAAGAAGGCCGTAAGATGTCTGATCATTCTACAAACTCAGATAAATCATACGAGGCTGACCGTATGGTAATCGAACACACGGAACCACAATTACGTAGAGATTCGAACACAAGAAAAGATTCCAGTTTAAAAGGATATAACTATCGTAATGTGGGAGTTAAGGGAACCTGAATGGTGGAACGAGAAGGCCATAAGATATTTGATCATTCTACAGACTCAGATAACTCATACGAAGCTGACCGGACGGTAATCGGAATCATGAAACGACAATTACGTAGAGATTCGAACACAAGAAACGACTCCGGTTTAAAAGGCTATAACTATCGTAATGTGGGAGTTAAAGGAACCCGAATGGTGGAACGAGAAGGCTATAAGATGTCTGATCATTCTAGGGACTCAGATTAATCAAACGATGCTGATCGGACGGTAATCGGACTCACGAAAGAATAATTACGTAGTGATTCGTACACTAGAAAAGACTCCAGTTTAATAGGCTATAACTATCGTAACGTGGGAGTTAAAGGGACCTGAATGGTGGAACAAGAAGGCCGTAAGATGTCTGATCATTCTACAGACTCAGATAAATCATACGAAGCTGACCGTATGGTAATCGAACACACGAAACCACAATTACGTAGAGATTCGAACACAAGAAAAGACTCCAGTTTAAAAAAAGCTATATCTATCGTAAGGGGGAGTTAAGGGAACCCGAATGGTGGAACGAGAAGGCCATAAGATGTCTGATCATTCTAGAGACTCAGATTCATCAGACGAAGCTGACCGGACGGTAATCGGACCCACGAAAGAATAATTACGTAGACATTCGTACACTAGAAAAGTCTCCAGTTTAATAGGGTATAACTATCATAACATGGGAGTTAAAGGGACCTGAATGGTAGAACAAGAAGGCCGTAAGATGTCTGATCATTCTACAGACTCAGATAAATCATACGAAGCTGACCGTATGGTAATCGAACACACGAACCCACAATTACGTAGAGATTCGAACACAAGAAAAGACTCCAGTTTAAAAAAAGCTATATCTATCGTAAAGGGGAGTTAAGGGAACCCGAATGGTGGAACGAGAAGGCCATAAGATGTCTGATCATTCTAGAGACTCAGATTCATCAGACGAAGCTGACCGGACGGTAATCGGACTCACGAAAGAATAATTACGTAGACATTCGTACACTAGAAAAGACTCCAGTTTAAAAGGCTATTACTATCGTAATGTGGGAGTTAAAGGAACCCGAATGGTGGTACGAGAAGGCTATAAGATGTCTGATCATTCTAGGGACTCAGATTAATCAAACGATGCTGATCGAACGGTAATCGGACTCACGAAAGAATAATTACGTAGTGATTCGTACACTAGAAAAGACTCCAGTTTAATAGGATATAACTATCGTAACGTGGGAGTTAAAGGGACCTGAATGGTGGAACAAGAAGGCCGTAAGATGTCTGATCATTCTACAGACTCAGATAAATCATACGAAGCTGACCGTATGGTAATCGAACACACGAAACCACAATTACGTAGAGATTCGAACACAAGAAAAGACTCCAGTTTAAAAAAAGCTATATCTATCGTAAGGGGGAGTTAAGGGAACCCGAATGGTGGAACGAGAAGGCCATAAGATGTCTGATCATTCTAGAGACTCAGATTCATCAGACGAAGCTGACCGGACGGTAATCGGACTCACGAAAGAATAATTACGTAGACATTCGTACACTAGAAAAGACTCCAGTTTAATAGGCTATAACTATCGTAACGTGGGAGTTAAAGGTACCTGAATGATGGAACAAGAAGGCCGTAAGATGTCTGATCATTCTACAGACTCATATAAATCATACGAGGCTGACCGTATGGTAATCGAACACACGGAACCACAATTACGTAGAGATTCGAACACAAGAAAAGATTCAAGTTTAAAAGGATATAACTATCGTAATGTGGGAGTTAAGGGAACCTGAATGGTGGAACGAGAAGTCCATAAGATATTTCATCATTCTACAGACTCAGATAACTCATACGAAGCTGACCGGACGGTAATCGGACTCATGAAACGACAATTACGTAGAGATTCGGACACAAGAAACGACTCCGGTTTAAAAGGCTATAACTATCGTAATGTGGGAGTTAAAGGAACCCGAATGGTGGAACGAGAAGGCTATAAGATGTCTGATCATTCTAGAGACTCAGATTAATCAGACGAAGCTGATCGGACGGTAATCGGACTCACGAAAGAATAATTACGTAGTGATTCGTACACTAGAAAAGACTCCAGTTTAATAGGCTATAACTATCGTAACGTGGGAGTTAAAGGGACCTGAATGGTGGAAAAAGAAGGCCGTAAGATGTCTGGTCATTCTACAGACTCAGATAAATCATACGAAGCTGACCGTATGGTAATCGAACACACGAAACCACAATTACGTAGAGATTCGAACACAAGAAAAGACTCCAGTTTAAAAAAAGCTATATCTATCGTAAGGGGGAGTTAAGGGAACCCGAATGGTGGAACGAGAAGGCCATAAGATGTCTGATCATTCTAGAGACTCAGATTCATCAGACGAAGCTGACCGGACGGTAATCGGACTCACGAAAGAATAATTACGTAGACATTCGTACAGTAGAAAAGACTCCAGTTTAATAGGCTATAACTTTCGTAACGTGGGAGTTAAAGGTACCTGAATGATGGAACAAGAAGGCCGTAAGATGTCTGATCATTCTACAGACTCAGATAAATCATACGAGGCTGACCGTATGGTAATCGAACACACGGAACCACAATTACGTAGAGATTCGAACACAAGAAAAGATTCAAGTTTAAAAGGATATAACTATCGTAATGTGGGAGTTAAGGGAACCTGAATGGTGGAACGAGAAGGCCATAAGATATTTGATCATTCTACAGACTCAGATAACTCATACGAAGCTGACCGGACGGTAATCGGACTCATGAAACGACAATTACGTAGAGATTCGGACACAAGAAACGACTCCGGTTTAAAAGGCCATAACTATCGTAATGTGGGAGTTAAAGGAACCCGAATGGTGGAACGAGAAGGCTATAAGATGTCTGATCATTCTAGGGACTCAGATTAATCAGACGAAGCTGATCGGACGGTAATCGGACTCACGAAAGAATAATTACGTAGTGATTCGTACACTAGAAAAGACTCCAGTTTAATAGGCTATAACTATCGTAACGTGGGAGTTAAAGGGACCTGAATGGTGGAAAAAGAAGGCCGTAAGATGTCTGATCATTCTACAGACTCAGATAAATCATACGAAGCTAACCGTATGGTAATCGAACACACGAAACCACAATTACGTAGAGATTCGAACACAAGAAAAGACTCCAGTTTAAAAAAAGCTATATCTATCGTAAGGGGGAGTTAAGGGAACCCGAATGGTGGAACGAGAAGGCCATAAGATGTCTGATCATTCTAGAGACTCAGATTCATCAGACGAAGCTGACCGGACGGTAATCGGACTCACGAAAGAATAATTACGTAGACATTCGTACACTAGAAAAGACTCCAGTTTAATAGGCTATAACTTTCGTAACGTGGGAGTTAAAGGTACCTGAATGATGGAACAAGAAGGCCGTAAGATGTCTGATCATTCTACAGACTCAGATAAATCATACGAGGCTGACCGTATGGTAATCGAACACACGGAACCACAATTACGTAGAGATTCGAACACAAGAAAAGATTCAAGTTTAAAAGGATATAACTATCGTAATGTGGGAGTTAAGGGAACCTGAATGGTGGAACGAGAAGGCCATAAGATATTTGATCATTCTACAGACTCAGATAACTCATACGAAGCTGACCGGACGGTAATCGGACTCATGAAACGACAATTACGTCGAGATTCGGACACAAGAAACGACTCCGGTTTAAAAGGCCATAACTATCGTAATGTGGGAGTTAAAGGAACCCGAATGGTGGAACGAGAAGGCTATAAGATGTCTGATCATTCTAGGGACTCAGATTAATCAGACGAAGCTGATCGGACGGTAATCGGACTCACGAAAGAATAATTACGTAGTGATTCGTACACTAGAAAAGACTCCAGTTTAATAGGCTATAACTATCGTAACGTGGGAGTTAAAGGGACCTGAATGGTGGAAAAAGAAGGCCGTAAGATGTCTGGTCATTCTACAGACTCAGATAAATCATACGAAGCTGACCGTATGGTAATCGAACACACGAAACCACAATTACGTAGAGATTCGAACACAAGAAAAGACTCCAGTTTAAAAAAAGCTATATCTATCGTAAGGGGGAGTTAAGGGAACCCGAATGGTGGAACGAGAAGGCCATAAGATGTCTGATCATTCTAGAGACTCAGATTCATCAGACGAAGCTGACCGGACGGTAATCGGACTCACGAAAGAATAATTACGTAGACATTCGTACACTAGAAAAGACTCCAGTTTAATAGGCTATAACTTTCGTAACGTGGGAGTTAAAGGTACCTGAATGATGGAACAAGAAGGCCGTAAGATGTCTGATCATTCTACAGACTCAGATAAATCATACGAGGCTTACCGTATGGTAATCGAACACACGGAACCACAATTACGTAGAGATTCGAACACAAGAAAAGATTCAAGTTTAAAAGGATATAACTATCGTAATGTGGGAGTTAAGGGAACCTGAATCGTGGAACGAGAAGGCCATAAGATATTTGATCATTCTACAGACTCAGATAACTCATACGAAACTGACCGGACGGTAATCGGACTCATGAAACGACAATTACGTAGAGATTCGAACACAAGAAACGACTCCGGTTTAAAAGGCTATAACTATCGTAATGTGGGAGTTAAAGGAACCCGAATGGTGGAACGAGAAGGCTATAAGATGTCTGATCATTCTAGGGACTCAGATTAATCAGACGAAGCTGATCGGACGGTAATCGGACTCACGAAAGAATAATTACGTAGTGATTCGTACACTAGAAAAGACTCCAGTTTAATAGGCTATAACTATCGTAACGTGGGAGTTAAAGGGACCTGAATGGTGGAAAAAGAAGGTCGTAAGATGTCTGATCATTCTACAGACTCAGATAAATCATACGAAGCTAACCGTATGGTAATCGAACACACGAAACCACAATTACGTAGAGATTCGAACACAAGAAAAGACTCCAGTTTAAAAAAAGCTATATCTATCGTAAGGGGGAGTTAAGGGAACCCGAATGGTGGAACGAGAAGGCCATAAGATGTCTGATCATTCTAGAGACTCAGATTCATCAGACGAAGCTGACCGGACGGTAATCGGAATCACGAAAGAATAATTACGTAGACATTCGTACACTAGAAAAGACTCCAGTTTAATAGGCTATAACTTTCGTAACGTGGGAGTTAAAGGTACCTGAATGATGGAACAAGAAGGCCGTAAGATGTCTGATCATTCTACAGACTCAGATAAATCATACGAGGCTGACCGTATGGTAATCGAACACACGGAACCACAATTACGTAGAGATTCGAACACAAGAAAAGATTCAAGTTTAAAAGGATATAACTATCGTAATGTGGGAGTTAAGGGAACCTGAATGGTGGAACGAGAAGGCCATAAGATATTTGATCATTCTACAGACTCAGATAACTCATACGAAGCTGACCGGACGGTAATCGGACTCATGAAACGACAATTACGTAGAGATTCGGACACAAGAAACGACTCCGGTTTAAAAGGCCATAACTATCGTAATGTGGGAGTTAAAGGAACCCGAATGGTGGAACGAGAAGGCTATAAGATGTCTGATCATTCTAGGGACTCAGATTAATCAGACGAAGCTGATCGGACGGTAATCGGACTCACGAAAGAATAATTACGTAGTGATTCGTACACTAGAAAAGACTCCAGTTTAATAGGCTATAACTATCGTAACGTGGGAGTTAAAGGGACCTGAATGGTGGAAAAAGAAGGCCGTAAGATGTCTGGTCATTCTACAGACTCAGATAAATCATACGAAGCTGACCGTATGGTAATCAAACACACGAAACCACAATTACGTAGAGATTCGAACACAAGAAAAGACTCCAGTTTAAAAAAAGCTATATCTATCGTAAGGGGGAGTTAAGGGAACCCGAATGGTGGAACGAGAAGGCCATAAGATGTCTGATCATTCTAGAGACTCAGATTCATCAGACGAAGCTGACCGGACGGTAATCGGACTCACGAAAGAATAATTACGCAGACATTCGTACACTAGAAAAGACTCCAGTTTAATAGGCTATAACTATCGTAACGTGGGAGTTAAAGGTACCTGAATGATGGAACAAGAAGGCCGTAAGATGTCTGATCATTCTACAGACTCAGATAAATCATACGAGGCTGACCGTATGGTAATCGAACACACGGAACCACAATTACGTAGAGATTCGAACACAAGAAAAGATTCAAGTTTAAAAGGATATAACTATCGTAATGTGGGAGTTAAGGGAACCTGAATGGTGGAACGGGAAGGCCATAAGATATTTGATCATTCTACAGACTCAGATAACTCATACGAAGCTGACCGGACGGTAATCGGACTCATGAAACGACAATTACGTAGAGATTCGGACACAAGAAACGACTCCGGTTTAAAAGGCTATAACTATCGTAATGTGGGAGTTAAAGGAACCCGAATGGTGGAACGAGAAGGCTATAAGATGTCTGATCATTCTAGGGACTCAGATTAATCAGACGAAGCTGATCGGACGGTAATCGGACTCACGAAAGAATAATTACGTAGTGATTCGTACACTAGAAAAGACTCCAGTTTAATAGGCTATAACTATCGTAACGTGGGAGTTAAAGGGACCTGAATGGTGGAAAAAGAAGGCCGTAAGATGTCTGGTCATTCTACAGACTCGAATAAATCATACGAAGCTGACCGTATGGTAATCAAACACACGAAACCACAATTACATAGAGATTCGAACACAAGAAAAGACTCCAGTTTAAAAAAAGCTATATCTATCGTAAGGGGGAGTTAAGGGAACCCGAATGGTGGAACGAGAAGGCCATAAGATGTCTGATCATTCTAGAGACTCAGATTCATCAGACGAAGCTGACCGGACGGTAATCGGACTCACGAAAGAATAATTACGTAGACATTCGTACACTAGAAAAGACTCCAGTTTAATAGGCTATAACTTTCGTAACGTGGGAGTTAAAGGTACCTGAATGATGGAACAAGAAGGCCGTAAGATGTCTGATCATTCTACAGACTCAGATAAATCATACGAGGCTGACCGTATGGTAATCGAACACACGGAACCACAATTACGTAGAGATTCGAACACAAGAAAAGATTCAAGTTTAAAAGGATATAACTATCGTAATGTGGGAGTTAAGGGAACCTGAATGGTGGAACGAGAAGGCCATAAGATATTTGATCATTCTACAGACTCAGATAACTCATACGAAGCTGACCGGACGGTAATCGGACTCATGAAACGACTATTACGTAGAGATTCGGACACAAGAAACGACTCCGGTTTAAAAGGCCATAACTATCGTAATGTGGGAGTTAAAGGAACCCGAATGGTGGAACGAGAAGGCTATAAGATGTCTGATCATTCTAGGGACTCAGATTAATCAGACGAAGCTGATCGGACGGTAATCGGACTCACGAAAGAATAATTACGTAGTGATTCGTACACTAGAAAAGACTCCAGTTTAATAGGCTATAACTATCGTAACGTGGGAGTTAAAGGGACCTGAATGGTGGAAAAAGAAGGCCGTAAGATGTCTGGTCATTCTACAGACTCAGATAAATCATACGAAGCTGACCGTATGGTAATCGAACACACGAAACCACAATTACGTAGAGATTCGAACACAAGAAAAGACTCCAGTTTAAAAAAAGCTATATCTATCGTAAGGGGGAGTTAAGGGAACCCGAATGGTGGAACGAGAAGGCCATAAGATGTCTGATCATTCTAGAGACTCAGATTCATCAGACGAAGCTGACCAGACGGTAATCGGAATCACGAAAGAATAATTACGCAGACATTCGTACACTAGAAAAGACTCCAGTTTAATAGGCTATAACTATCGTAACGTGGGAGTTAAAGGTACCTGAATGATGGAACAAGAAGGCCGTAAGATGTCTGATCATTCTACAGACTCAGATAAATCATACGAGGCTGACCGTATGGTAATCGAACACACGGAACCACAATTACGTAGAGATTCGAACACAAGAAAAGATTCAAGTTTAAAAGGATATAACTATCGTAATGTGGGAGTTAAGGGAACCTGAATGGTGGAACGAGAAGGCCATAAGATATTTGATCATTCTACAGACTCAGATAACTCATACGAAGCTGACCGGACGGTAATCGGACTCATGAAACGACAATTACGTAGAGATTCGAACACAAGAAACGACTCCGGTTTAAAAGGCTATAACTATCGTAATGTGGGAGTTAAAGGAACCCGAATGGTGGAACGAGAAGGCTATAAGATGTCTGATCATTCTAGGGACTCAGATTAATCAGACGAAGCTGATCGGACGGTAATCGGACTCACGAAAGAATAATTACGTAGTGATTCGTACACTAGAAAAGACTCTAGTTTAATAGGCTATAACTATCGTAACGTGGGAGTTAAAGGGACCTGAATGGTGGAAAAAGAAGGTCGTAAGATGTCTGATCATTCTACAGACTCAGATAAATCATACGAAGCTAACCGTATGGTAATCGAACACACGAAACCACAATTACGTAGAGATTCGAACACAAGAAAAGACTCCAGTTTAAAAAAAGCTATATCTATCGTAAGGGGGAGTTAAGGGAACCCGAATGGTGGAACGAGAAGGCCATAAAATGTCTGATCATTCTAGAGACTCAGATTCATCAGACGAAGCTGACCGGACGGTAATCGGACTCACGAAAGAATAATTACGTAGACATTCGTACACTAGAAAACTCCAGTTTAATAGGCTATAACTTTCGTAAAGTGGGAGTTAAAGGTACCTGAATGATGGAACAAGAAGGCCGTAAGATGTCTGATCATTCTACAGACTCAGATAAATCATACGAGGCTGACCGTATGGTAATTGAACACACGGAACCACAATTACGTAGAGATTCGAACACACGAAAAGATTCAAGTTTAAAAGGATATAACTATCGTAATGTGGTAGTTAAGGGAACCTGAATGGTGGAACGAGAATGCCATAAGATATTTGATCATTCTACAAACTCAGATAACTCATACGAAGCTGACCGGACGGTAATCGGACTCATGAAACGACAATTACGTAGAGATTCGAACACAAGAAACGACTCCAGTTTAAAAGGCTATAACTATCGTAATGTGGGAGTTAAAGGAACCCGAATGGTGGAACGAGAAGGCTATAAGATGTCTGATCATTCTAGGGACTCAGATTAATCAGACGAAGCTGATCGGACGGTAATCGGACTCACGAAAGAATAATTACGTAGTGATTCGTACACTAGAAAAGACTCCAGTTTAATAGGCTATAACTATCGTCACGTGGGAGTTAAAGGGACCTGAATGGTGGAAAAAGAAGGTCGTAAGATGTCTGATCATTCTACAGACTCAGATAAATCATACGAAGCTAACCGTATGGTAATCGAACACACGAAACCACAATTACGTAGAGATTCGAACACAAGAAAAGACTCCAGTTTAAAAAAAGCTATATCTATCGTAAGGGGGAGTTAAGGGAACCCGAATGGTGGAACGAGAAGGCCATAAGATGTCTGATCATTCTAGAGACTCAGATTCATCAGACGAAGCTGACCGGACGGTAATCGGACTCACGAAAGAATAATTACGTAGACATTCGTACACTAGGAAAGACTCCAGTTTAATAGGCTATAACTTTCGTAACGTGGGAGTTAAAGGTACTTGAATGATGGAACAAGAAGGCCGTAAGATGTCTGATCATTCTACAGACTCAGATAAATCATACGAGGCTGACCGTATGGTAATCGAACACACGGAACCACGATTACGTAGAGATTCGAACACAAGAAAAGATTCAAGTTTAAAAGGATATAACTATCGTAATGTGGGAGTTAAGGGAACCTGAATGGTGGAACGAGAAGGCCATAAGATATTTGATCATTCTACAGACTCAGATAACTCATACGAAGCTGAACGGACGGTAATCGGACTCATGAAACGACAATTACGTAGAGATTCGAACACAAGAAACGACTCCGGTTTAATAGGCTATAACTATCGTAATGTGGGAGTTAAAGGTACCCGAATGGTGGAACGAGAATGCCATAAGATGTTTGATCATTCTAGAGACTCAGATTCATCAGACGAAGCTGACCGGACGGTAATCGGACTCACGAAAGAATAATTACGTAGAGATTCGAACATAAGAAAAGACTCCAGTTTAAAAAAAGCTATATCTATCGTAAGGGGGAGTTAAGGGAACCCGAATGGTGGAACGAGAAGGCCATAAGATGTCTGATCATTCTAGAGACTCAGATTCATCAGACGAAGCTGACCGGACGGTAATCGGACTCACGAAAGAATAATTACGTAGACATTCGTACACTAGAAAAGACTCCAGTTTAATAGGCTATAACTATCGTAACGTGGGAGTTAAAGGTACCTGAATGATGGAACAAGAAGGCCGTAAGATGTCTGATCATTCTACAGACTCAGATAAATCATACGAGGCTGACCGTATGGTAATCGAACACACGGAACCACAATTACGTAGAGATTCGAACACAAGAAAAGATTCAAGTTTAAAAGGATATAACTATCGTAATGTGGGAGTTAAGGGAACCTGAATGGTGGAACGAGAAGGCCATAAGATATTTGATCATTCTACAGACTCAGATAACTCATACGAAGCTGACCGGACGGTAATCGGACTCATGAAACGACAATTACGTAGAGATTCGAACACAAGAAACGACTCCGGTTTAAAAGGCTATAACTATCGTAATGTGGGAGTTAAAGGAACCCGAATGGTGGAACGAGAAGGCTATAAGATGTCTGATCATTCTAGGGACTCAGATTAATCAGACGAAGCTGATCGGACGGTAATCGGACTCACGAAAGAATAATTACGTAGTGATTCGTACACTAGAAAAGACTCCAGTTTAATAGGCTATAACTATCGTAACGTGGGAGTTAAAGGGACCTGAATGGTGGAAAAAGAAGGCCGTAAGATGTCTGATCATTCTACAGACTCAGATAAATCATACGAAGCTAACCGTATGGTAATCGAACACACGAAACCACAATTACGTAGAGATTCGAACACAAGAAAAGACTCCAGTATAAAAAAAGCTATATCTATCGTAAGGGGGAGTTAAGGGAACCCGAATGGTGGAACGAGAAGGCCATAAGATGTTTGATCATTCTAGAGACTCAGATTCATCAGACGAAGCTGACCGGACGGTAATCGGACTCACGAAAGAATAATTACGTAGACATTCGTACACTAGAAAAGACTCCAGTTTAATAGGCTATAACTTTCGTAACGTGGGAGTTAAAGGTACCTGAATGATGGAACAAGAAGGCCGTAAGATGTCTGATCATTCTACAGACTCAGATAAATCATACGAGGCTGACCGTATGGTAATCGAACATACGGAACCACAATTACGTAGAGATTCGAACACAAGAAAAGATTCAAGTTTAAAAGGATATAACTATCGTAATGTGGGAGTTAAGGGAACCTGAATGGTGGAACGAGAAGGCCATAAGATATTTGATCATTCTACAGACTCAGATAACTCATACGAAGCTGACCGGACGGTAATCGGACTCATGAAACGACAATTACGTAGAGATTCGGACACAAGAAACGACTCCGGTTTAAAAGGCTATAACTATCGTAATGTGGGAGTTAAAGGAACCCGAATGGTGGAACGAGAAGGCTATAAGATGTCTGATCATTCTAGGGACTCAGATTAATCAGCCGAAGCTGATCGGACGGTAATCGGACTCACGAAAGAATAATTACGTAGTGATTCGTACACTAGAAAAGACTCCAGTTTAATAGGCTATAACTATCGTGACGTGGGAGTTAAAGGGACCTGAATGGTGGAAAAAGAAGGCCGTAAGATGTCTGATCATTCTACAGACTCAGATAAATCATACGAAGCTAACCGTATGGTAATCGAACACACGAAACCACAATTACGTAGAGGTTCGAACACCAGAAAAGACTCCAGTTTAAAAAAAGCTATATCTATCGTAAGGGGGAGTTAAGGGAACCCGAATGGTGGAACGAGAAGGCCATAAGATGTTTGATCATTCTAGAGACTCAGATTCATCAGACGAAGCTGACCGGACGGTAATCGGACTCACGAAAGAATAATTACGTAGACATTCGTACACTAGAAAAGACTCCAGTTTAATAGGCTATAACTATCGTAACGTGGGAGTTAAAGGTACCTGAATGATGGAACAAGAAGGCCGTAAGATGTCTGATCATTCTACAGACTCAGATAAATCATACGAGGCTGACCGTATGGTAATCGAACATACGGAACCACAATTACGTAGAGATTCGAACACAAGAAAAGATTCAAGTTTAAAAGGATATAACTATCGTAATGTGGGAGTTAAGGGAACCTGAATGGTGGAACGAGAAGGCCATAAGATATTTGATCATTCTACAGACTCAGATAACTCATACGAAGCTGACCGGACGGTAATCGGACTCATGAAACGACAATTACGTAGAGATTCGAACACAAGAAACGACTCCGGTTTAAAAGGCTATAACTATCGTAATGTGGGAGTTAAAGGAACCCGAATGGTGGAACGAGAAGGCTATAAGATGTCTGATCATTCTAGGGACTCAGATTAATCAGCCGAAGCTGATCGGACGGTAATCGGACTCACGAAAGAATAATTACGTAGTGATTCGTACACTAGAAAAGACTCCAGTTTAATAGGCTATAACTATCGTGACGTGGGAGTTAAAGGGACCTGAATGGTGGAAAAAGAAGGCCGTAAGATGTCTGATCATTCTACAGACTCAGATAAATCATACGAAGCTAACCGTATGGTAATCGAACACACGAAACCACAATTACGTAGAGGTTCGAACACCAGAAAAGACTCCAGTTTAAAAAAAGCTATATCTATCGTAAGGGGGAGTTAAGGGAACCCGAATGGTGGAACGAGAAGGCCATAAGATGTTTGATCATTCTAGAGACTCAGATTCATCAGACGAAGCTGACCGGACGGTAATCGGACTCACGAAAGAATAATTACGTAGACATTCGTACACTAGAAAAGACTCCAGTTTAATAGGCTATAACTATCGTAACGTGGGAGTTAAAGGTACCTGAATGATGGAACAAGAAGGCCGTAAGATGTCTGATCATTCTACAGACTCAGATAAATCATACGAGGCTGACCGTATGGTAATCGAACACACGGAACCACAATTACGTAGAGATTCGAACACAAGAAAAGATTCAAGTTTAAAAGGATATAACTATCGTAATGTGGGAGTTAAGGGAACCTGAATGGTGGAACGAGAAGGCCATAAGATATTTGATCATTCTACAGACTCAGATAACTCATACGAAGCTGACCGGACGGTAATCGGACTCATGAAACGACAATTACGTAGAGATTCGAACACAAGAAACGACTCCGGTTTAAAAGGCTATAACTATCGTAATGTGGGAGTTAAAGGAACCCGAATGGTGGAACGAGAAGGCTATAAGATGTCTGATCATTCTAGGGACTCAGATTAATCAGACGAAGCTGATCGGACGGTAATCGGACTCACGAAAGAATAATTACGTAGTGATTCGTACACTAGAAAAGACTCCAGTTTAATAGGCTATAACTATCGTAACGTGGGAGTTAAAGGGACCTGAATGGTGGAAAAAGAAGGCCGTAAGATGTCTGATCATTCTACAGACTCAGATAAATCATACGAAGCTAACCGTATGGTAATCGAACACACGAAACCACAATTACGTAGAGATTCGAACACAAGAAAAGACTCCAGTTTAAAAAAAGCTATATCTATCGTAAGGGGGAGTTAAGGGAACCCGAATGGTGGAACGAGAAGGCCATAAGATGTTTGATCATCCTAGAGACTCAGATTCATCAGACGAAGCTGACCGGACGGTAATCGGACTCACGAAAGAATAATTACGTAGACATTCGTACACTAGAAAAGACTCCAGTTTAATAGGCTATAACTTTCGTAACGTGGGAGTTAAAGGTACCTGAATGATGGAACAAGAAGGCCGTAAGATGTCTGATCATTCTACAGACTCAGATAAATCATACGAGGCTGACCGTATGGTAATCGAACATACGGAACCACAATTACGTAGAGATTCGAACACAAGAAAAGATTCAAGTTTAAAAGGATATAACTATCGTAATGTGGGAGTTAAGGGAACCTGAATGGTGGAACGAGAAGGCCATAAGATATTTGATCATTCTACAGACTCAGATAACTCATACGAAGCTGACCGGACGGTAATCGGACTCATGAAACGACAATTACGTAGAGATTCGGACACAAGAAACGACTCCGGTTTAAAAGGCTATAACTATCGTAATGTGGGAGTTAAAGGAACCCGAATGGTGGAACGAGAAGGCTATAAGATGTCTGATCATTCTAGGGACTCAGATTAATCAGCCGAAGCTGATCGGACGGTAATCGGACTCACGAAAGAATAATTACGTAGTGATTCGTACACTAGAAAAGACTCCAGTTTAATAGGCTATAACTATCGTGACGTGGGAGTTAAAGGGACCTGAATGGTGGAAAAAGAAGGCCGTAAGATGTCTGATCATTCTACAGACTCAGATAAATCATACGAAGCTAACCGTATGGTAATCGAACACACGAAACCACAATTACGTAGAGGTTCGAACACCAGAAAAGACTCCAGTTTAAAAAAAGCTATATCTATCGTAAGGGGGAGTTAAGGGAACCCGAATGGTGGAACGAGAAGGCCATAAGATGTTTGATCATTCTAGAGACTCAGATTCATCAGACGAAGCTGACCGGACGGTAATCGGACTCACGAAAGAATAATTACGTAGACATTCGTACACTAGAAAAGACTCCAGTTTAATAGGCTATAACTATCGTAACGTGGGAGTTAAAGGTACCTGAATGATGGAACAAGAAGGCCGTAAGATGTCTGATCATTCTACAGACTCAGATAAATCATACGAGGCTGACCGTATGGTAATCGAACACACGGAACCACAATTACGTAGAGATTCGAACACAAGAAAAGATTCAAGTTTAAAAGGATATAACTATCGTAATGTGGGAGTTAAGGGAACCTGAATGGTGGAACGAGAAGGCCATAAGATATTTGATCATTCTACAGACTCAGATAACTCATACGAAGCTGACCGGACGGTAATCGGACTCATGAAACGACAATTACGTAGAGATTCGAACACAAGAAACGACTCCGGTTTAAAAGGCTATAACTATCGTAATGTGGGAGTTAAAGGAACCCGAATGGTGGAACGAGAAGGCTATAAGATGTCTGATCATTCTAGGGACTCAGATTAATCAGACGAAGCTGATCGGACGGTAATCGGACTCACGAAAGAATAATTACGTAGTGATTCGTACACTAGAAAAGACTCCAGTTTAATAGGCTATAACTATCGTAACGTGGGAGTTAAAGGGACCTGAATGGTGGAAAAAGAAGGTCGTAAGATGTCTGATCATTCTACAGACTCAGATAAATCATACGAAGCTAACCGTATGGTAATCGAACACACGAAACCACAATTACGTAGAGATTCGAACACAAGAAAAGACTCCAGTTTAAAAAAAGCTATATCTATCGTAAGGGGGAGTTAAGGGAACCCGAATGGTGGAACGAGAAGGCCATAAGATGTCTGATCATTCTAGAGACTCAGATTCATCAGACGAAGCTGACCGGACGGTAATCGGACTCACGAAAGAATAATTACGTAGACATTCGCACACTAGAAAAGACTCCAGTTTAATAGGCTATAACTTTCGTAACGTGGGAGTTAAAGGTACCTGAATGATGGAACAAGAAGGCCGTAAGATGTCTGATCATTCTACAGACTCAGATAAATCATACGAGGCTGACCGTATGGTAATCGAACACACGGAACCACAATTACGTAGAGATTCGAACACAAGAAAAGATTCAAGTTTAAAAGGATATAACTATCGTAATGTGGGAGTTAAGGGAACCTGAATGGTGGAACGAGAAGGCCATAAGATATTTGATCATTCTACAGACTCAGATAACTCATACGAAGCTGACCGGACGGTAATCGGACTCATGAAACGACAATTACGTAGAGATTCGAACACAAGAAACGACTCCGGTTTAAAAGGCTATAACTATCGTAATGTGGGAGTTAAAGGAACCCGAATGGTGGAACGAGAAGGCTATAAGATGTCTGATCATTCTAGGGACTCAGATTAATCAGACGAAGCTGATCGGACGGTAATCGGACTCACGAAAGAATAATTACGTAGTGATTCGTACACTAGAAAAGACTCCAGTTTAATAGGCTATAACTATCGTAACGTGGGAGTTAAAGGGACCTGAATGGTGGAAAAAGAAGGCCGTAAGATGTCTGATCATTCTACAGACTCAGATAAATCATACGAAGCTAACCGTATGGTAATCGAACACACGAAACCACAATTACGTAGAGATTCGAACACAAGAAAAGACTCCAGTTTAAAAAAAGCTATATCTATCGTAAGGGGGAGTTAAGGGAACCCGAATGGTGGAACGAGAAGGCCATAAAATGTTTGATCATTCTAGAGACTCAGATTCATCAGACGAAGCTGACCGGACGGTAATCGGACTCACGAAAGAATAATTACGTAGACATTCGTACACTAGAAAAGACTCCAGTTTAATAGGCTATAACTTTCGTAACGTGGGAGTTAAAGGTACCTGAATGATGGAACAAGAAGGCCGTAAGATGTCTGATCATTCTACAGACTCAGATAAATCATACGAGGCTGACCGTATGGTAATCGAACATACGGAACCACAATTACGTAGAGATTCGAACACAAGAAAAGATTCAAGTTTAAAAGGATATAACTATCGTAATGTGGGAGTTAAGGGAACCTGAATGGTGGAACGAGAAGGCCATAAGATATTTGATCATTCTACAGACTCAGATAACTCATACGAAGCTGACCGGACGGTAATCGGACTCATGAAACGACAATTACGTAGAGATTCGGACACAAGAAACGACTCCGGTTTAAAAGGCTATAACTATCGTAATGTGGGAGTTAAAGGAACCCGAATGGTGGAACGAGAAGGCTATAAGATGTCTGATCATTCTAGGGACTCAGATTAATCAGACGAAGCTGATCGGACGGTAATCGGACTCACGAAAGAATAATTACGTAGTGATTCGTACACTAGAAAAGACTCCAGTTTAATAGGCTATAACTATCGTAACGTGGGAGTTAAAGGGACCTGAATGGTGGAAAAAGAAGGCCGTAAGATGTCTGATCATTCTACAGACTCAGATAAATCATACGAAGCTAACCGTATGGTAATCGAACACACGAAACCACAATTACGTAGAGATTCGAACACAAGAAAAGACTCCAGTTTAAAAAAAGCTATATCTATCGTAAGGGGGAGTTAAGGGAACCCGAATGGTGGAACGAGAAGGCCATAAGATGTTTGATCATTCAAGAGACTCAGATTCATCAGACGAAGCTGACCGGACGGTAATCGGACTCACGAAAGAATAATTACGTAGACATTCGTACACTAGAAAAGACTCCAGTTTAATAGGCTATAACTTTCGTAACGTGGGAGTTAAAGGTACCTGAATGATGGAACAAGAAGGCCGTAAGATGTCTGATCATTCTACAGACTCAGATAAATCATACGAGGCTGACCGTATGGTAATCGAACATACGGAACCACAATTACGTAGAGATTCGAACACAAGAAAAGATTCAAGTTTAAAAGGATATAACTATCGTAATGTGGGAGTTAAGGGAACCTGAATGGTGGAACGAGAAGGCCATAAGATATTTGATCATTCTACAGACTCAGATAACTCATACGAAGCTGACCGGACGGTAATCGGACTCATGAAACGACAATTACGTAGAGATTCGGACACAAGAAACGACTCCGGTTTAAAAGGCTATAACTATCGTAATGTGGGAGTTAAAGGAACCCGAATGGTGGAACGAGAAGGCTATAAGATGTCTGATCATTCTAGGGACTCAGATTAATCAGCCGAAGCTGATCGGACGGTAATCGGACTCACGAAAGAATAATTACGTAGTGATTCGTACACTAGAAAAGACTCCAGTTTAATAGGCTATAACTATCGTGACGTGGGAGTTAAAGGGACCTGAATGGTGGAAAAAGAAGGCCGTAAGATGTCTGATCATTCTACAGACTCAGATAAATCATACGAAGCTAACCGTATGGTAATCGAACACACGAAACCACAATTACGTAGAGGTTCGAACACCAGAAAAGACTCCAGTTTAAAAAAAGCTATATCTATCGTAAGGGGGAGTTAAGGGAACCCGAATGGTGGAACGAGAAGGCCATAAGATGTTTGATCATTCTAGAGACTCAGATTCATCAGACGAAGCTGACCGGACGGTAATCGGACTCACGAAAGAATAATTACGTAGACATTCGTACACTAGAAAAGACTCCAGTTTAATAGGCTATAACTATCGTAACGTGGGAGTTAAAGGTACCTGAATGATGGAACAAGAAGGCCGTAAGATGTCTGATCATTCTACAGACTCAGATAAATCATACGAGGCTGACCGTATGGTAATCGAATACACGGAACCACAATTACGTAGAGATTCGAACACAAGAAAAGATTCAAGTTTAAAAGGATATAACTATCGTAATGTGGGAGTTAAGGGAACCTGAATGGTGGAACGAGAAGGCCATAAGATATTTGATCATTCTACAGACTCAGATAACTCATACGAAGCTGACCGGACGGTAATCGGACTCATGAAACGACAATTACGTAGAGATTCGAACACAAGAAACGACTCCGGTTTAAAAGGCTATAACTATCGTAATGTGGGAGTTAAAGGAACCCGAATGGTGGAACGAGAAGGCTATAAGATGTCTGATCATTCTAGGGACTCAGATTAATCAGACGAAGCTGATCGGACGGTAATCGGACTCACGAAAGAATAATTACGTAGTGATTCGTACACTAGAAAAGACTCCAGTTTAATAGGCTATAACTATCGTAACGTGGGAGTTAAAGGGACCTGAATGGTGGAAAAAGAAGGTCGTAAGATGTCTGATCATTCTACAGACTCAGATAAATCATACGAAGCTAACCGTATGGTAATCGAACACACGAAACCACAATTACGTAGAGATTCGAACACAAGAAAAGACTCCAGTTTAAAAAAAGCTATATCTATCGTAAGGGGGAGTTAAGGGAACCCGAATGGTGGAACGAGAAGGCCATAAGATGTCTGATCATTCTAGAGACTCAGATTCATCAGACGAAGCTGACCGGACGGTAATCGGACTCACGAAAGAATAATTACGTAGACATTCGTACACTAGAAAAGACTCCAGTTTAATAGGCTATAACTTTCGTAACGTGGGAGTTAAAGGTACCTGAATGATGGAACAAGAAGGCCGTAAGATGTCTGATCATTCTACAGACTCAGATAAATCATACGAGGCTGACCGTATGGTAATCGAACACACGGAACCACAATTACGTAGAGATTCGAACACAAGAAAAGATTCAAGTTTAAAAGGATATAACTATCGTAATGTGGGAGTTAAGGGAACCTGAATGGTGGAACGAGAAGGCCATAAGATATTTGATCATTCTACAGACTCAGATAACTCATACGAAGCTGACCGGACGGTAATCGGACTCATGAAACGACAATTACGTAGAGATTCGAACACAAGAAACGACTCCGGTTTAAAAGGCTATAACTATCGTAATGTGGGAGTTAAAGGAACCCGAATGGTGGAACGAGAAGGCTATAAGATGTCTGATCATTCTAGGGACTCAGATTAATCAGACGAAGCTGATCGGACGGTAATCGGACTCACGAAAGAATAATTACGTAGTGATTCGTACACTAGAAAAGACTCCAGTTTAATAGGCTATAACTATCGTAACGTGGGAGTTAAAGGGACCTGAATGGTGGAAAAAGAAGGCCGTAAGATGTCTGATCATTCTACAGACTCAGATAAATCATACGAAGCTAACCGTATGGTAATCGAACACACGAAACCACAATTACGTAGAGATTCGAACACAAGAAAAGACTCCAGTTTAAAAAAAGCTATATCTATCGTAAGGGGGAGTTAAGGGAACCCGAATGGTGGAACGAGAAGGCCATAAAATGTTTGATCATTCTAGAGACTCAGATTCATCAGACGAAGCTGACCGGACGGTAATCGGACTCACGAAAGAATAATTACGTAGACATTCGTACACTAGAAAAGACTCCAGTTTAATAGGCTATAACTTTCGTAACGTGGGAGTTAAAGGTACCTGAATGATGGAACAAGAAGGCCGTAAGATGTCTGATCATTCTACAGACTCAGATAAATCATACGAGGCTGACCGTATGGTAATCGAACATACGGAACCACAATTACGTAGAGATTCGAACACAAGAAAAGATTCAAGTTTAAAAGGATATAACTATCGTAATGTGGGAGTTAAGGGAACCTGAATGGTGGAACGAGAAGGCCATAAGATATTTGATCATTCTACAGACTCAGATAACTCATACGAAGCTGACCGGACGGTAATCGGACTCATGAAACGACAATTACGTAGAGATTCGGACACAAGAAACGACTCCGGTTTAAAAGGCTATAACTATCGTAATGTGGGAGTTAAAGGAACCCGAATGGTGGAACGAGAAGGCTATAAGATGTCTGATCATTCTAGGGACTCAGATTAATCAGCCGAAGCTGATCGGACGGTAATCGGACTCACGAAAGAATAATTACGTAGTGATTCGTACACTAGAAAAGACTCCAGTTTAATAGGCTATAACTATCGTGACGTGGGAGTTAAAGGGACCTGAATGGTGGAAAAAGAAGGCCGTAAGATGTCTGATCATTCTACAGACTCAGATAAATCATACGAAGCTAACCGTATGGTAATCGAACACACGAAACCACAATTACGTAGAGGTTCGAACACCAGAAAAGACTCCAGTTTAAAAAAAGCTATATCTATCGTAAGGGGGAGTTAAGGGAACCCGAATGGTGGAACGAGAAGGCCATAAGATGTTTGATCATTCTAGAGACTCAGATTCATCAGACGAAGCTGACCGGACGGTAATCGGACTCACGAAAGAATAATTACGTAGACATTCGTACACTAGAAAAGACTCCAGTTTAATAGGCTATAACTATCGTAACGTGGGAATTAAAGGTACCTGAATGATGGAACAAGAAGGCCGTAAGATGTCTGATCATTCTACAGACTCAGATAAATCATACGAGGCTGACCGTATGGTAATCGAACACACGGAACCACAATTACGTAGAGATTCGAACACAAGAAAAGATTCAAGTTTAAAAGGATATAACTATCGTAATGTGGGAGTTAAGGGAACCTGAATGGTGGAACGAGAAGGCCATAAGATATTTGATCATTCTACAGACTCAGATAACTCATACGAAGCTGACCGGACGGTAATCGGACTCATGAAACGACAATTACGTAGAGATTCGAACACAAGAAACGACTCCGGTTTAAAAGGCTATAACTATCGTAATGTGGGAGTTAAAGGAACCCGAATGGTGGAACGAGAAGGCTATAAGATGTCTGATCATTCTAGGGACTCAGATTAATCAGACGAAGCTGATCGGACGGTAATCGGACTCACGAAAGAATAATTACGTAGTGATTCGTACACTAGAAAAGACTCCAGTTTAATAGGCTATAACTATCGTAACGTGGGAGTTAAAGGGACCTGAATGGTGGAAAAAGAAGGTCGTAAGATGTCTGATCATTCTACAGACTCAGATAAATCATACGAAGCTAACCGTATGGTAATCGAACACACGAAACCACAATTACGTAGAGATTCGAACACAAGAAAAGACTCCAGTTTAAAAAAAGCTATATCTATCGTAAGGGGGAGTTAAGGGAACCCGAATGGTGGAACGAGAAGGCCATAAGATGTCTGATCATTCTAGAGACTCAGATTCATCAGACGAAGCTGACCGGACGGTAATCGGACTCACGAAAGAATAATTACGTAGACATTCGTACACTAGAAAAGACTCCAGTTTAATAGGCTATAACTTTCGTAACGTGGGAGTTAAAGGTACCTGAATGATGGAACAAGAAGGCCGTAAGATGTCTGATCATTCTACAGACTCAGATAAATCATACGAGGCTGACCGTATGGTAATCGAACACACGGAACCACAATTACGTAGAGATTCGAACACAAGAAAAGATTCAAGTTTAAAAGGATATAACTATCGTAATGTGGGAGTTAAGGGAACCTGAATGGTGGAACGAGAAGGCCATAAGATATTTGATCATTCTACAGACTCAGATAACTCATACGAAGCTGACCGGACGGTAATCGGACTCATGAAACGACAATTACGTAGAGATTCGGACACAAGAAACGACTCCGGTTTAAAAGGCTATAACTATCGTAATGTGGGAGTTAAAGGAACCCGAATGGTGGAACGAGAAGGCTATAAGATGTCTGATCATTCTAGGGACTCAGATTAATCAGCCGAAGCTGATCGGACGGTAATCGGACTCACGAAAGAATAATTACGTAGTGATTCGTACACTAGAAAAGACTCCAGTTTAATAGGCTATAACTATCGTGACGTGGGAGTTAAAGGGACCTGAATGGTGGAAAAAGAAGGCCGTAAGATGTCTGATCATTCTACAGACTCAGATAAATCATACGAAGCTAACCGTATGGTAATCGAACACACGAAACCACAATTACGTAGAGGTTCGAACACCAGAAAAGACTCCAGTTTAAAAAAAGCTATATCTATCGTAAGGGGGAGTTAAGGGAACCCGAATGGTGGAACGAGAAGGCCATAAGATGTTTGATCATTCTAGAGACTCAGATTCATCAGACGAAGCTGACCGGACGGTAATCGGACTCACGAAAGAATAATTACGTAGACATTCGTACACTAGAAAAGACTCCAGTTTAATAGGCTATAACTATCGTAACGTGGGAGTTAAAGGTACCTGAATGATGGAACAAGAAGGCCGTAAGATGTCTGATCATTCTACAGACTCAGATAAATCATACGAGGCTGACCGTATGGTAATCGAACACACGGAACCACAATTACGTAGAGATTCGAACACAAGAAAAGATTCAAGTTTAAAAGGATATAACTATCGTAATGTGGGAGTTAAGGGAACCTGAATGGTGGAACGAGAAGGCCATAAGATATTTGATCATTCTACAGACTCAGATAACTCATACGAAGCTGACCGGACGGTAATCGGACTCATGAAACGACAATTACGTAGAGATTCGAACACAAGAAACGACTCCGGTTTAAAAGGCTATAACTATCGTAATGTGGGAGTTAAAGGAACCCGAATGGTGGAACGAGAAGGCTATAAGATGTCTGATCATTCTAGGGACTCAGATTAATCAGACGAAGCTGATCGGACGGTAATCGGACTCACGAAAGAATAATTACGTAGTGATTCGTACACTAGAAAAGACTCCAGTTTAATAGGCTATAACTATCGTAACGTGGGAGTTAAAGGGACCTGAATGGTGGAAAAAGAAGGCCGTAAGATGTCTGATCATTCTACAGACTCAGATAAATCATACGATGCTAACTGTATGGTAATCGAACACACGAAACCACAATTACGTAGAGATTCGAACACAAGAAAAGACTCCAGTTTAAAAAAAGCTATATCTATCGTAAGGGGGAGTTAAGGGAACCCGAATGGTGGAACGAGAAGGCCATAAGATGTCTGATCATTCTAGAGACTCAGATTCATCAGACGAAGCTGACCGGACGGTAATCGGACTCACGAAAGAATAATTACGTAGACATTCGTACACTAGAAAAGACTCCAGTTTAATAGGCTATAACTTTCGTAACGTGGGAGTTAAAGGTACCTGAATGATGGAACAAGAAGGCCGTAAGATGTCTGATCATTCTACAGACTCAGATAAATCATACGAGGCTGACCGTATGGTAATCGAACACACGGAACCACAATTACGTAGAGATTCGAACACAAGAAAAGATTCAAGTTTAAAAGGATATAACTATCGTAATGTGGGAGTTAAGGGAACCTGAATGGTGGAACGAGAAGGCCATAAGATATTTGATCATTCTACAGACTCAGATAACTCATACGAAGCTGACCGGACGGTAATCGGACTCATGAAACGACAATTACGTAGAGATTCGAACACAAGAAACGAGTCCGGTTTAAAAGGCTATAACTATCGTAATGTGGGAGTTAAAGGAACCCGAATGGTGGAACGAGAAGGCTATAAGATGTCTGATCATTCTAGGGACTCAGATTAATCAGACGAAGCTGATCGGACGGTAATCGGACTCACGAAAGAATAATTACGTAGTGATTCGTACACTAGAAAAGACTCCAGTTTAATAGGCTATAACTATCGTAACGTGGGAGTTAAAGGGACCTGAATGGTGGAAAAAGAAGGCCGTAAGATGTCTGATCATTCTACAGACTCAGATAAATCATACGAAGCTAAGCGTATGGTAATCGAACACAGGAAACCACAATTACGTAGAGATTCGAACACAAGAAAAGACTCCAGTTTAAAAAAAGCTATATCTATCGTAAGGGGGAGTTAAGGGAACCCGAATGGTGGAACGAGAAGGCCATAAGATGTTTGATCATTCTAGAGACTCAGATTCATCAGACGAAGCTGACCAGACGGTAATCGGACTCACGAAAGAATAATTACGTAGACATTCGTACACTAGAAAAGACTCCAGTTTAATAGGCTATAACTTTCGTAACGTGGGAGTTAAAGGTACCTGAATGATGGAACAAGAAGGCCGTAAGATGTCTGATCATTCTACAGACTCAGATAAATCATACGAGGCTGACCGTATGGTAATCGAACATACGGAACCACAATTACGTAGAGATTCGAACACAAGAAAAGATTCAAGTTTAAAAGGATATAACTATCGTAATGTGGGAGTTAAGGGAACCTGAATGGTGGAACGAGAAGGCCATAAGATATCTGATCATTCTACAGACTCAGATAACTCATACGAAGCTGACCGGACGGTAATCGGACTCATGAAACGACAATTACGTAGAGATTCGGACACAAGAAACGACTCCGGTTTAAAAGGCTATAACTATCGTAATGTGGGAGTTAAAGGAACCCGAATGGTGGAACGAGAAGGCTATAAGATGTCTGATCATTCTAGGGACTCAGATTAATCAGCCGAAGCTGATCGGACGGTAATCGGACTCACGAAAGAATAATTACGTAGTGATTCGTACACTAGAAAAGACTCCAGTTTAATAGGCTATAACTATCGTGACGTGGGAGTTAAAGGGACCTGAATGGTGGAAAAAGAAGGCCGTAAGATGTCTGATCATTCTACAGACTCAGATAAATCATACGAAGCTAACCGTATGGTAATCGAACACACGAAACCACAATTACGTAGAGGTTCGAACACCAGAAAAGACTCCAGTTTAAAAAAAGCTATATCTATCGTAAGGGGGAGTTAAGGGAACCCGAATGGTGGAACGAGAAGGCCATAAGATGTTTGATCATTCTAGAGACTCAGATTCATCAGACGAAGCTGACCGGACGGTAATCGGACTCACGAAAGAATAATTACGTAGACATTCGTACACTAGAAAAGACTCCAGTTTAATAGGCTATAACTATCGTAACGTGGGAGTTAAAGGTACCTGAATGATGGAACAAGAAGGCCGTAAGATGTCTGATCATTCTACAGACTCAGATAAATCATACGAGGCTGACCGTATGGTAATCGAACACACGGAACCACAATTACGTAGAGATTCGAACACAAGAAAAGATTCAAGTTTAAAAGGATATAACTATCGTAATGTGGGAGTTAAGGGAACCTGAATGGTGGAACGAGAAGGCCATAAGATATTTGATCATTCTACAGACTCAGATAACTCATACGAAGCTGACCGGACGGTAATCGGACTCATGAAACGACAATTACGTAGAGATTCGAACACAAGAAACGACTCCGGTTTAAAAGGCTATAACTATCGTAATGTGGGAGTTAAAGGAACCCGAATGGTGGAACGAGAAGGCTATAAGATGTCTGATCATTCTAGGGACTCAGATTAATCAGACGAAGCTGATCGGACGGTAATCGGACTCACGAAAGAATAATTACGTAGTGATTCGTACACTAGAAAAGACTCCAGTTTAATAGGCTATAACTATAGTAACGTGGGAGTTAAAGGGACCTGAATGGTGGAAAAAGAAGGTCGTAAGATGTCTGATCATTCTACAGACTCAGATAAATCATACGAAGCTAACCGTATGGTAATCGAACACACGAAACCACAATTACGTAGAGATTCGAACACAAGAAAAGACTCCAGTTTAAAAAAAGCTATATCTATCGTAAGGGGGAGTTAAGGGAACCCGAATGGTGGAACGAGAAGGCCATAAGATGTCTGATCATTCTAGAGACTCAGATTCATCAGACGAAGCTGACCGGACGGTAATCGGACTCACGAAAGAATAATTACGTAGACATTCGTACACTAGAAAAGACTCCAGTTTAATAGGCTATAACTTTCGTAACGTGGGAGTTAAAGGTACCTGAATGATGGAACAAGAAGGCCGTAAGATGTCTGATCATTCTACAGACTCAGATAAATCATACGAGGCTGACCGTATGGTAATCGAACACACGGAACCACAATTACGTAGAGATTCGAACACAAGAAAAGATTCAAGTTTAAAAGGATATAACTATCGTAATGTGGGAGTTAAGGGAACCTGAATGGTGGAACGAGAAGGCCATAAGATATTTGATCATTCTACAGACTCAGATAACTCATACGAAGCTGACCGGACGGTAATCGGACTCATGAAACGACAATTACGTAGAGATTCGAACACAAGAAACGACTCCGGTTTAAAAGGCTATAACTATCGTAATGTGGGAGTTAAAGGAACCCGAATGGTGGAACGAGAAGGCTATAAGATGTCTGATCATTCTAGGGACTCAGATTAATCAGACGAAGCTGATCGGACGGTAATCGGACTCACGAAAGAATAATTACGTAGTGATTCGTACACTAGAAAAGACTCCAGTTTAATAGGCTATAACTATCGTAACGTGGGAGTTAAAGGGACCTGAATGGTGGAAAAAGAAGGCCGTAAGATGTCTGATCATTCTACAGACTCAGATAAATCATACGAAGCTAACCGTATGGTAATCGAACACAGGAAACCACAATTACGTAGAGATTCGAACACAAGAAAAGACTCCAGTTTAAAAAAAGCTATATCTATCGTAAGGGGGAGTTAAGGGAACCCGAATGGTGGAACGAGAAGGCCATAAGATGTTTGATCATTCTAGAGACTCAGATTCATCAGACGAAGCTGACCGGACGGTAATCGGACTCACGAAAGAATAATTACGTAGACATTCGTACACTAGAAAAGACTCCAGTTTAATAGGCTATAACTTTCGTAACGTGGGAGTTAAAGGTACCTGAATGATGGAACAAGAAGGCCGTAAGATGTCTGATCATTCTACAGACTCAGATAAATCATACGAGGCTGACCGTATGGTAATCGAACATACGGAACCACAATTACGTAGAGATTCGAACACAAGAAAAGATTCAAGTTTAAAAGGATATAACTATCGTAATGTGGGAGTTAAGGGAACCTGAATGGTGGAACGAGAAGGCCATAAGATATTTGATCATTCTACAGACTCAGATAACTCATACGAAGCTGACCGGACGGTAATCGGACTCATGAAACGACAATTACGTAGAGATTCGGACACAAGAAACGACTCCGGTTTAAAAGGCTATAACTATCGTAATGTGGGAGTTAAAGGAACCCGAATGGTGGAACGAGAAGGCTATAAGATGTCTGATCATTCTAGGGACTCAGATTAATCAGCCGAAGCTGATCGGACGGTAATCGGACTCACGAAAGAATAATTACGTAGTGATTCGTACACTAGAAAAGACTCCAGTTTAATAGGCTATAACTATCGTGACGTGGGAGTTAAAGGGACCTGAATGGTGGAAAAAGAAGGCCGTAAGATGTCTGATCATTCTACAGACTCAGATAAATCATACGAAGCTAACCGTATGGTAATCGAACACACGAAACCACAATTACGTAGAGGTTCGAACACCAGAAAAGACTCCAGTTTAAAAAAAGCTATATCTATCGTAAGGGGGAGTTAAGGGAACCCGAATGGTGGAACGAGAAGGCCATAAGATGTTTGATCATTCTAGAGACTCAGATTCATTGGTGGAACGAGAAGGCCATAAGATATTTGATCATTCTACAGACTCAGATAACTCATACGAAGCTGACCGGACGGTAATCGGACTCATGAAACGACAATTACGTAGAGATTCGAACACAAGAAACGACTCCGGTTTAAAAGGCTATAACTATCGTAATGTGGGAGTTAAAGGAACCCGAATGGTGGAACGAGAAGGCTATAAGATGTCTGATCATTCTAGGGACTCAGATTAATCAGACGAAGCTGATCGGACGGTAATCGGACTCACGAAAGAATAATTACGTAGTGATTCGTACACTAGAAAAGACTCCAGTTTAATAGGCTATAACTATCGTAACGTGGGAGTTAAAGGGACCTGAATGGTGGAAAAAGAAGGTCGTAAGATGTCTGATCATTCTACAGACTCAGATAAATCATACGAAGCTAACCGTATGGTAATCGAACACACGAAACCACAATTACGTAGAGATTCGAACACAAGAAAAGACTCCAGTTTAAAAAAAGCTATATCTATCGTAAGGGGGAGTTAAGGGAACCCGAATGGTGGAACGAGAAGGCCATAAGATGTCTGATCATTCTAGAGACTCAGATTCATCAGACGAAGCTGACCGGACGGTAATCGGACTCACGAAAGAATAATTACGTAGACATTCGTACACTAGAAAAGACTCCAGTTTAATAGGCTATAACTTTCGTAACGTGGGAGTTAAAGGTACCTGAATGATGGAACAAGAAGGCCGTAAGATGTCTGATCATTCTACAGACTCAGATAAATCATACGAGGCTGACCGTATGGTAATCGAACACACGGAACCACAATTACGTAGAGATTCGAACACAAGAAAAGATTCAAGTTTAAAAGGATATAACTATCGTAATGTGGGAGTTAAGGGAACCTGAATGGTGGAACGAGAAGGCCATAAGATATTTGATCATTCTACAGACTCAGATAACTCATACGAAGCTGACCGGACGGTAATCGGACTCATGAAACGACAATTACGTAGAGATTCGAACACAAGAAACGACTCCGGTTTAAAAGGCTATAACTATCGTAATGTGGGAGTTAAAGGAACCCGAATGGTGGAACGAGAAGGCTATAAGATGTCTGATCATTCTAGGGACTCAGATTAATCAGACGAAGCTGATCGGACGGTAATCGGACTCACGAAAGAATAATTACGTAGTGATTCGTACACTAGAAAAGACTCCAGTTTAATAGGCTATAACTATCGTAACGTGGGAGTTAAAGGGACCTGAATGGTGGAAAAAGAAGGCCGTAAGATGTCTGATCATTCTACAGACTCAGATAAATCATACGAAGCTAACCGTATGGTAATCGAACACACGAAACCACAATTACGTAGAGATTCGAACACAAGAAAAGACTCCAGTTTAAAAAAAGCTATATCTATCGTAAGGGGGAGTTAAGGGAACCCGAATGGTGGAACGAGAAGGCCATAAGATGTTTGATCATTCTAGAGACTCAGATTCATCAGACGAAGCTGACCGGACGGTAATCGGACTCACGAAAGAATAATTACGTAGACATTCGTACACTAGAAAAGACTCCAGTTTAATAGGCTATAACTATCGTAACGTGGGAGTTAAAGGTACCTGAATGATGGAACAAGAAGGCCGTAAGATGTCTGATCATTCTACAGACTCAGATAAATCATACGAGGCTGACCGTATGGTAATCGAACACACGGAACCACAATTACGTAGAGATTCGAACACAAGAAAAGATTCAAGTTTAAAAGGATATAACTATCGTAATGTGGGAGTTAAGGGAACCTGAATGGTGGAACGAGAAGGCCATAAGATATTTGATCATTCTACAGACTCAGATAACTCATACGAAGCTGACCGGACGGTAATCGGACTCATGAAACGACAATTACGTAGAGATTCGAACACAAGAAACGACTCCGGTTTAAAAGGCTATAACTATCGTAATGTGGGAGTTAAAGGAACCCGAATGGTGGAACGAGAAGGCTATAAGATGTCTGATCATTCTAGGGACTCAGATTAATCAGACGAAGCTGATCGGACGGTAATCGGACTCACGAAAGAATAATTACGTAGTGATTCGTACACTAGAAAAGACTCCAGTTTAATAGGCTATAACTATCGTAACGTGGGAGTTAAAGGGACCTGAATGGTGGAAAAAGAAGGCCGTAAGATGTCTGTTCATTCTACAGACTCAGATAAATCATACGAAGCTAACCGTATGGTAATCGAACACACGAAACCACAATTACGTAGAGATTCGAACACAAGAAAAGACTCCAGTTTAAAAAAAGCTATATCTATCGTAAGGGGGAGTTAAGGGAACCCGAATGGTGGAACGAGAAGGCCATAAGATGTTTGATCATTCTAGAGACTCAGATTCATCAGACGAAGCTGACCGGACGGTAATCGGACTCACGAAAGAATAATTACGTAGACATTCGTACACTAGAAAAGACTCCAGTTTAATAGGCTATAACTATCGTAACGTGGGAGTTAAAGGTACCTGAATGATGGAACAAGAAGGCCGTAAGATGTCTGATCATTCTACAGACTCAGATAAATCATACGAGGCTGACCGTATGGTAATCGAACACACGGAACCACAATTACGTAGAGATTCGAACACCAGAAAAGATTCAAGTTTAAAAGGATATAACTATCGTAATGTGGGAGTTAAGGGGAACCTGAATGGTGGAACGAGAAGGCCATAAGATATTTGATCATTCTACAGACTCAGATAACTCATACGAAGCTGACCGGACGGTAATCGGACTCATGAAACGACAATTACGTAGAGATTCGAACACAAGAAACGACTCCGGTTTAAAAGGCTATAACTATCGTAATGTGGGAGTTAAAGGAACCCGAATGGTGGAACGAGAAGGCTATAAGATGTCTGATCATTCTAGGGACTCAGATTAATCAGACGAAGCTGATCGGACGGTAATCGGACTCACGAAAGAATAATTACGTAGTGATTCGTACACTAGAAAAGACTCCAGTTTAATAGGCTATAACTATCGTAACGTGGGAGTTAAAGGGACCTGAATGGTGGAAAAAGAAGGCCGTAAGATGTCTGTTCATTCTACAGACTCAGATAAATCATACGAAGCTAACCGTATGGTAATCGAACACACGAAACCACAATTACGTAGAGATTCGAACACAAGAAAAGACTCCAGTTTAAAAAAAGCTATATCTATCGTAAGGGGGAGTTAAGGGAACCCGAATGGTGGAACGAGAAGGCCATAAGATGTTTGATCATTCTAGAGACTCAGATTCATCAGACGAAGCTGACCGGACGGTAATCGGACTCACGAAAGAATAATTACGTAGACATTCGTACACTAGAAAAGACTCCAGTTTAATAGGCTATAACTATCGTAACGTGGGAGTTAAAGGTACCTGAATGATGGAACAAGAAGGCCGTAAGATGTCTGATCATTCTACAGACTCAGATAAATCATACGAGGCTGACCGTATGGTAATCGAACACACGGAACCACAATTACGTAGAGATTCGAACACAAGAAAAGATTCAAGTTTAAAAGGATATAACTATCGTAATGTGGGAGTTAAGGGAACCTGAATGATGGAACGAGAAGGCCATAAGATATTTGATCATTCTACAGACTCAGATAACTCATACGAACTGACCGGACGGTAATCGGACTCATGAAACGACAATTACGTAGAGATTCGAACACAAGAAACGACTCCGGTTTAAAAGGCTATAACTATCGTAATGTGGGAGTTAAAGGAACCCGAATGGTGGAACGAGAAGGCTATAAGATGTCTGATCATTCTAGGGACTCAGATTAATCAGACGAAGCTGATCGGACAGTAATCGGACTCACGAAAGAATAATTACGTAGTGATTCGTACACTAGAAAAGACTCCAGTTTAATAGGCTATAACTATCGTAACGTGGGAGTTAAAGGGACCTGAATGGTGGAAAAAGAAGGCCGTAAGATGTCTGTTCATTCTACAGACTCAGATAAATCATACGAAGCTAACCGTATGGTAATCGAACACACGAAACCACAATTACGTAGAGATTCGAACACAAGAAAAGACTCCAGTTTAAAAAAAGCTATATCTATCGTAAGGGGGAGTTAAGGGAACCCGAATGGTGGAACGAGAAGGCCATAAGATGTTTGATCATTCTAGAGACTCAGATTCATCAGACGAAGCTGACCGGACGGTAATCGGACTCACGAAAGAATAATTACGTAGACATTGGTACACTAGAAAAGACTCCAGTTTAATAGGCTATAACTATCGTAACGTGGGAGTTAAAGGTACCTGAATGATGGAACAAGAAGGCCGTAAGATGTCTGATCATTCTACAGACTCAGATAAATCATACGAGGCTGACCGTATGGTAATCGAACACACGGAACCACAATTACGTAGAGATTCGAACACAAGAAAAGATTCAAGTTTAAAAGGATATAACTATCGTAATGTGGGAGTTAAGGGAACCTGAATGGTGGAACGAGAAGGCCATAAGATATTTGATCATTCTACAGACTC
Organism: Ambrosia trifida; assembly: GCA_028751855.1. Lineage (NCBI taxonomy): Eukaryota > Viridiplantae > Streptophyta > Magnoliopsida > Asterales > Asteraceae > Ambrosia > Ambrosia trifida. Next base: position 154,794,452 of record CM054123.1, read on the forward strand.
AGATAACTCATACGAAGCTGACCGGACGGTAATCGGACTCATGAAACGACAATTACGTAGAGATTCGAACACAAGAAACGACTCCGGTTTAAAAGGCTATAACTATCGTAATGTGGGAGTTAAAGGAACCCGAATGGTGGAACGAGAAGGCTATAAGATGTCTGATCATTCTAGGGACTCAGATTAATCAGACGAAGCTGATCGGACGGTAATCGGACTCACGAAAGAATAATTACGTAGTGATTCGTACACTAGAAAAGACTCCAGTTTAATAGGCTATAACTATCGTAACGTGGGAGTTAAAGGGACCTGAATGGTGGAAAAAGAAGGCCGTAAGATGTCTGTTCATTCTACAGACTCAGATAAATCATACGAAGCTAACCGTATGGTAATCGAACACACGAAACCACAATTACATAGAGATTCGAACACAAGAAAAGACTCCAGTTTAAAAAAATCTATATCTATCGTAAGGGGGAGTTAAGGGAACCCGAATGGTGGAACGAGAAGGCCATAAGATGTCTGATCATTCTAGAGACTCAGATTCATCAGACGAAGCTGACCGGACGGTAATCGGACTCACGAAAGAATAATTACGTAGACATTCGTACACTAGAAAAGACTCCAGTTTAATAGGCTATAACTATCGTAACGTGGGAGTTAAAGGTACCTGAATGATGGAACAAGAAGGCCGTAAGATGTCTGATCATTCTACAGACTCAGATAAATCATACGAGGCTGACCGTATGGTAATCGAACACACGGAACCACAATTACGTAGAGATTCGAACACAAGAAAAGATTCAAGTTTAAAAGGATATAACTATCGTAATGTGGGAGTTAAGGGAACCTGAATGGTGGAACGAGAAGGCCATAAGATATTTGATCATTCTACAGACTCAGATAACTCATACGAAGCTGACCGGACGGTAATCGGACTCATGAAACGACAATTACGTAGAGATTCGAACACAAGAAACGACTCCGGTTTAAAAGGCTATAACTATCGTAATGTGGGAGTTAAAGGAACCCGAATGGTGGAACGAGAAGGCTATAAGATGTCTGATCATTCTAGGGACTCAGATTAATCAGACGAAGCTGATCGTACGGTAATCGGACTCACGAAAGAATAATTACGTAGTGATTCGTACACTAGAAAAGACTCCAGTTTAATAGGCTATAACTATCGTAACGTGGGAGTTAAAGGGACCTGAATGGTGGAAAAAGAAGGCCGTAAGATGTCTGTTCATTCTACAGACTCAGATAAATCATACGAAGCTAACCGTATGGTAATCGAACACACGAAACCACAATTACGTAGAGATTCGAACACAAGAAAAGACTCCAGTTTAAAAAAATCTATATCTATCGTAAGGGGGAGTTAAGGGAACCCGAATGGTGGAACGAGAAGGCCATAAGATGTCTGATCATTCTAGAGACTCAGATTCATCAGACGAAGCTGACCGGACGGTAATCGGACTCACGAAAGAATAATTACGTAGACATTCGTACACTAGAAAAGACTCCAGTTTAATAGGCTATAACTATCGTAACGTGGGAGTTAAAGGTACCTGAATGATGGAACAAGAAGGCCGTAAGATGTCTGATCATTCTACAGACTCAGATAAATCATACGAGGCTGACCGTATGGTAATCGAACACACGGAACCACAATTACGTAGAGATTCGAACACAAGAAAAGATTCAAGTTTAAAAGGATATAACTATCGTAATGTGGGAGTTAAGGGAACCTGAATGGTGGAACGAGAAGGCCATAAGATATTTGATCATTCTACAGACTCAGATAACTCATACGAAGCTGACCGGACGGTAATCGGACTCATGAAACGACAATTACGTAGAGATTCGAACACAAGAAACGACTCCGGTTTAAAAGGCTATAACTATCGTAATGTGGGAGTTAAAGGAACCCGAATGGTGGAACGAGAAGGCTATAAGATGTCTGATCATTCTAGGGACTCAGATTAATCAGACGAAGCTGATCGTACGGTAATCGGACTCACGAAAGAATAATTACGTAGTGATTCGTACACTAGAAAAGACTCCAGTTTAATAGGCTATAACTATCGTAACGTGGGAGTTAAAGGGACCTGAATGGTGGAAAAAGAAGGCCGTAAGATGTCTGTTCATTCTACAGACTCAGATAAATCATACGAAGCTAACCGTATGGTAATCGAACACACGAAACCACAATTACGTAGAGATTCGAACACAAGAAAAGACTCCAGTTTAAAAAAAGCTATATCTATCGTAAGGGGGAGTTAAGGGAACCCGAATGGTGGAACGAGAAGGCCATAAGATGTTTGATCATTCTAGAGACTCAGATTCATCAGACGAAGCTGACCGGACGGTAATCGGACTCACGAAAGAATAATTACGTAGACATTCGTACACTAGAAAAGACTCCAGTTTAATAGGCTATAACTATCGTAACGTGGGAGTTAAAGGTACCTGAATGATGGAACAAGAAGGCCGTAAGATGTCTGATCATTCTACAGACTCAGATAAATCATACGAGGCTGACCGTATGGTAATCGAACACACGGAACCACAATTACGTAGAGATTCGAACACAAGAAAAGATTCAAGTTTAAAAGGATATAACTATCGTAATGTGGGAGTTAAGGGAACCTGAATGGTGGAACGAGAAGGCCATAAGATATTTGATCATTCTACAGACTCAGATAACTCATACGAAGCTGACCGGACGGTAATCGGACTCATGAAACGACAATTACGTAGAGATTCGAACACAAGAAACGACTCCGGTTTAAAAGGCTATAACTATCGTAATGTGGGAGTTAAAGGAACCCGAATGGTGGAACGAGAAGGCTATAAGATGTCTGATCATTCTAGGGACTCAGATTAATCAGACGAAGCTGATCGGACGGTAATCGGACTCACGAAAGAATAATTACGTAGTGATTCGTACACTAGAAAAGACTCCAGTTTAAAAGGCTATAACTATCGTAACGTGGGAGTTAAAGGGACCTGAATGGTGGAAAAAGAAGGCCGTAAGATGTCTGTTCATTCTACAGACTCAGATAAATCATACGAAGCTGGTAAGGGGGAGTTAAGGGAACCCGAATGGTGGAACGAGAAGGCCATAAGATGTTTGATCATTCTAGAGACTCAGATTCATCAGACGAAGCTGACCGGACGGTAATCGGACTCACGAAAGAATAATTACGTAGACATTCGTACACTAGAAAAGACTCCAGTTTAATAGGCTATAACTATCGTAACGTGGGAGTTAAAGGTACCTGAATGATGGAACAAGAAGGCCGTAAGATGTCTGATCATTCTACAGACTCAGATAAATCATACGAGGCTGACCGTATGGTAATCGAACACACGGAACCACAATTACGTAGAGATTCGAACACAAGAAAAGAATCAAGTTTAAAAGGATATAACTATCGTAATGTGGGAGTTAAGGGAACCTGAATGATGGAACGAGAAGGCCATAAGATATTTGATCATTCTACAGACTCAGATAACTCATACGAACTGACCGGACGGTAATCGGACTCATGAAACGACAATTACGTAGAGATTCGAACACAAGAAACGACTCCGGTTTAAAAGGCTATAACTATCGTAATGTGGGAGTTAAAGGAACCCGAATGGTGGAACGAGAAGGCTATAAGATGTCTGATCATTCTAGGGACTCAGATTAATCAGACGAAGCTGATCGTACGGTAATCGGACTCACGAAAGAATAATTACGTAGTGATTCGTACACTAGAAAAGACTCCAGTTTAATAGGCTATAACTATCGTAACGTGGGAGTTAAAGGGACCTGAATGGTGGAAAAAGAAGGCCGTAAGATGTCTGTTCATTCTACAGACTCAGATAAATCATACGAAGCTAACCGTATGGTAATCGAACACACGAAACCACAATTACGTAGAGATTCGAACACAAGAAAAGACTCCAGTTTAAAAAAATCTATATCTATCGTAAGGGGGAGTTAAGGGAACCCGAATGGTGGAACGAGAAGGCCATAAGATGTCTGATCATTCTAGAGACTCAGATTCATCAGACGAAGCTGACCGGACGGTAATCGGACTCACGAAAGAATAATTACGTAGACATTCGTACACTAGAAAAGACTCCAGTTTAATAGGCTATAACTATCGTAACGTGGGAGTTAAAGGTACCTGAATGATGGAACAAGAAGGCCGTAAGATGTCTGATCATTCTACAGACTCAGATAAATCATACGAGGCTGACCGTATGGTAATCGAACACACGGAACCACAATTACGTAGAGATTCGAACACAAGAAAAGATTCAAGTTTAAAAGGATATAACTATCGTAATGTGGGAGTTAAGGGAACCTGAATGGTGGAACGAGAAGGCCATAAGATATTTGATCATTCTACAGACTCAGATAACTCATACGAAGCTGACCGGACGGTAATCGGACTCATGAAACGACAATTACGTAGAGATTCGAACACAAGAAACGACTCCGGTTTAAAAGGCTATAACTATCGTAATGTGGGAGTTAAAGGAACCCGAATGGTGGAACGAGAAGGCTATAAGATGTCTGATCATTCTAGGGACTCAGATTAATCAGACGAAGCTGATCGTACGGTAATCGGACTCACGAAAGAATAATTACGTAGTGATTCGTACACTAGAAAAGACTCCAGTTTAATAGGCTATAACTATCGTAACGTGGGAGTTAAAGGGACCTGAATGGTGGAAAAAGAAGGCCGTAAGATGTCTGTTCATTCTACAGACTCAGATAAATCATACGAAGCTAACCGTATGGTAATCGAACACACGAAACCACAATTACGTAGAGATTCGAACACAAGAAAAGACTCCAGTTTAAAAAAAGCTATATCTATCGTAAGGGGGAGTTAAGGGAACCCGAATGGTGGAACGAGAAGGCCATAAGATGTTTGATCATTCTAGAGACTCAGATTCATCAGACGAAGCTGACCGGACGGTAATCGGACTCACGAAAGAATAATTACGTAGACATTCGTACACTAGAAAAGACTCCAGTTTAATAGGCTATAACTATCGTAACGTGGGAGTTAAAGGTACCTGAATGATGGAACAAGAAGGCCGTAAGATGTCTGATCATTCTACAGACTCAGATAAATCATACGAGGCTGACCGTATGGTAATCGAACACACGGAACCACAATTACGTAGAGATTCGAACACAAGAAAAGATTCAAGTTTAAAAGGATATAACTATCGTAATGTGGGAGTTAAGGGAACCTGAATGGTGGAACGAGAAGGCCATAAGATATTTGATCATTCTACAGACTCAGATAACTCATACGAAGCTGACCGGACGGTAATCGGACTCATGAAACGACAATTACGTAGAGATTCGAACACAAGAAACGACTCCGGTTTAAAAGGCTATAACTATCGTAATGTGGGAGTTAAAGGAACCCGAATGGTGGAACGAGAAGGCTATAAGATGTCTGATCATTCTAGGGACTCAGATTAATCAGACGAAGCTGATCGGACGGTAATCGGACTCACGAAAGAATAATTACGTAGTGATTCGTACACTAGAAAAGACTCCAGTTTAAAAGGCTATAACTATCGTAACGTGGGAGTTAAAGGGACCTGAATGGTGGAAAAAGAAGGCCGTAAGATGTCTGTTCATTCTACAGACTCAGATAAATCATACGAAGCTGGTAAGGGGGAGTTAAGGGAACCCGAATGGTGGAACGAGAAGGCCATAAGATGTTTGATCATTCTAGAGACTCAGATTCATCAGACGAAGCTGACCGGACGGTAATCGGACTCACGAAAGAATAATTACGTAGACATTCGTACACTAGAAAAGACTCCAGTTTAATAGGCTATAACTATCGTAACGTGGGAGTTAAAGGTACCTGAATGATGGAACAAGAAGGCCGTAAGATGTCTGATCATTCTACAGACTCAGATAAATCATACGAGGCTGACCGTATGGTAATCGAACACACGGAACCACAATTACGTAGAGATTCGAACACAAGAAAAGAATCAAGTTTAAAAGGATATAACTATCGTAATGTGGGAGTTAAGGGAACCTGAATGATGGAACGAGAAGGCCATAAGATATTTGATCATTCTACAGACTCAGATAACTCATACGAACTGACCGGACGGTAATCGGACTCATGAAACGACAATTACGTAGAGATTCGAACACAAGAAACGACTCCGGTTTAAAAGGCTATAACTATCGTAATGTGGGAGTTAAAGGAACCCGAATGGTGGAACGAGAAGGCTATAAGATGTCTGATCATTCTAGGGACTCAGATTAATCAGACGAAGCTGATCGGACGGTAATCGGACTCACGAAAGAATAATTACGTAGTGATTCGTACACTAGAAAAGACTCCAGTTTAATAGGCTATAACTATCGTAACGTGGGAGTTAAAGGGACCTGAATGGTGGAAAAAGAAGGCCGTAAGATGTCTGATCATTCTACAGACTCAGATAAATCATACGAAGCTAACCGTATGGTAATCGAACACACGAAACCACAATTACGTAGAGATTCGAACACAAGAAAAGACTCCAGTTTAAAAAAAGCTATATCTATCGTAAGGGGGAGTTAAGGGAACCCGAATGGTGGAACGAGAAGGCCATAAGATGTTTGATCATTCTAGAGACTCAGATTCATCAGACGAAGCTGACCGGACGGTAATCGGACTCACGAAAGAATAATTACGTAGACATTCGTACACTAGAAAAGACTCCAGTTTAATAGGCTATAACTTTCGTAACGTGGGAGTTAAAGGTACCTGAATGATGGAACAAGAAGGCCGTAAGATGTCTGATCATTCTACAGACTCAGATAAATCATACGAGGCTGACCGTATGGTAATCGAACATACGGAACCACAATTACGTAGAGATTCGAACACAAGAAAAGATTCAAGTTTAAAAGGATATAACTATCGTAATGTGGGAGTTAAGGGAACCTGAATGGTGGAACGAGAAGGCCATAAGATATTTGATCATTCTACAGACTCAGATAACTCATACGAAGCTGACCGGACGGTAATCGGACTCATGAAACGACAATTACGTAGAGATTCGAACACAAGAAACGACTCCGGTTTAAAAGGCTATAACTATCGTAATGTGGGAGTTAAAGGAACCCGAATGGTGGAACGAGAAGGCTATAAGATGTCTGATCATTCTAGGGACTCAGATTAATCAGACGAAGCTGATCGTACGGTAATCGGACTCACGAAAGAATAATTACGTAGTGATTCGTACACTAGAAAAGACTCCAGTTTAATAGGCTATAACTATCGTAACGTGGGAGTTAAAGGGACCTGAATGGTGGAAAAAGAAGGCCGTAAGATGTCTGTTCATTCTACAGACTCAGATAAATCATACGAAGCTAACCGTATGGTAATCGAACACACGAAACCACAATTACGTAGAGATTCGAACACAAGAAAAGACTCCAGTTTAAAAAAAGCTATATCTATCGTAAGGGGGAGTTAAGGGAACCCGAATGGTGGAACGAGAAGGCCATAAGATGTTTGATCATTCTAGAGACTCAGATTCATCAGACGAAGCTGACCGGACGGTAATCGGACTCACGAAAGAATAATTACGTAGACATTCGTACACTAGAAAAGACTCCAGTTTAATAGGCTATAACTATCGTAACGTGGGAGTTAAAGGTACCTGAATGATGGAACAAGAAGGCCGTAAGATGTCTGATCATTCTACAGACTCAGATAAATCATACGAGGCTGACCGTATGGTAATCGAACACACGGAACCACAATTACGTAGAGATTCGAACACAAGAAAAGATTCAAGTTTAAAAGGATATAACTATCGTAATGTGGGAGTTAAGGGAACCTGAATGGTGGAACGAGAAGGCCATAAGATATTTGATCATTCTACAGACTCAGATAACTCATACGAAGCTGACCGGACGGTAATCGGACTCATGAAACGACAATTACGTAGAGATTCGAACACAAGAAACGACTCCGGTTTAAAAGGCTATAACTATCGTAATGTGGGAGTTAAAGGAACCCGAATGGTGGAACGAGAAGGCTATAAGATGTCTGATCATTCTAGGGACTCAGATTAATCAGACGAAGCTGATCGGACGGTAATCGGACTCACGAAAGAATAATTACGTAGTGATTCGTACACTAGAAAAGACTCCAGTTTAAAAGGCTATAACTATCGTAACGTGGGAGTTAAAGGGACCTGAATGGTGGAAAAAGAAGGCCGTAAGATGTCTGTTCATTCTACAGACTCAGATAAATCATACGAAGCTAACCGTATGGTAATCGAACACACGAAACCACAATTACGTAGAGATTCGAACACAAGAAAAGACTCCAGTTTAAAAAAAGCTATATCTATCGTAAGGGGGAGTTAAGGGAACCCGAATGGTGGAACGAGAAGGCCATAAGATGTTTGATCATTCTAGAGACTCAGATTCATCAGACGAAGCTGACCGGACGGTAATCGGACTCACGAAAGAATAATTACGTAGACATTCGTACACTAGAAAAGACTCCAGTTTAATAGGCTATAACTATCGTAACGTGGGAGTTAAAGGTACCTGAATGATGGAACAAGAAGGCCGTAAGATGTCTGATCATTCTACAGACTCAGATAAATCATACGAGGCTGACCGTATGGTAATCGAACACACGGAACCACAATTACGTAGAGATTCGAACACAAGAAAAGAATCAAGTTTAAAAGGATATAACTATCGTAATGTGGGAGTTAAGGGAACCTGAATGATGGAACGAGAAGGCCATAAGATATTTGATCATTCTACAGACTCAGATAACTCATACGAACTGACCGGACGGTAATCGGACTCATGAAACGACAATTACGTAGAGATTCGAACACAAGAAACGACTCCGGTTTAAAAGGCTATAACTATCGTAATGTGGGAGTTAAAGGAACCCGAATGGTGGAACGAGAAGGCTATAAGATGTCTGATCATTCTAGGGACTCAGATTAATCAGACGAAGCTGATCGGACGGTAATCGGACTCACGAAAGAATAATTACGTAGTGATTCGTACACTAGAAAAGACTCCAGTTTAATAGGCTATAACTATCGTAACGTGGGAGTTAAAGGGACCTGAATGGTGGAAAAAGAAGGCCGTAAGATGTCTGTTCATTCTACAGACTCAGATAAATCATACGAAGCTAACCGTATGGTAATCGAACACACGAAACCACAATTACGTAGAGATTCGAACACAAGAAAAGACTCCAGTTTAAAAAAAGCTATATCTATCGTAAGGGGGAGTTAAGGGAACCCGAATGGTGGAACGAGAAGGCCATAAGATGTTTGATCATTCTAGAGACTCAGATTCATCAGACGAAGCTGACCGGACGGTAATCGGACTCACGAAAGAATAATTACGTAGACATTCGTACACTAGAAAAGACTCCAGTTTAATAGGCTATAACTATCGTAACGTGGGAGTTAAAGGTACCTGAATGATGGAACAAGAAGGCCGTAAGATGTCTGATCATTCTACAGACTCAGATAAATCATACGAGGCTGACCGTATGGTAATCGAACACACGGAACCACAATTACGTAGAGATTCGAACACAAGAAAAGATTCAAGTTTAAAAGGATATAACTATCGTAATGTGGGAGTTAAGGGAACCTGAATGGTGGAACGAGAAGGCCATAAGATATTTGATCATTCTACAGACTCAGATAACTCATACGAAGCTGACCGGACGGTAATCGGACTCATGAAACGACAATTACGTAGAGATTCGAACACAAGAAACGACTCCGGTTTAAAAGGCTATAACTATCGTAATGTGGGAGTTAAAGGAACCCGAATGGTGGAACGAGAAGGCTATAAGATGTCTGATCATTCTAGGGACTCAGATTAATCAGACGAAGCTGATCGGACGGTAATCGGACTCACGAAAGAATAATTACGTAGTGATTCGTACACTAGAAAAGACTCCAGTTTAATAGGCTATAACTATCGTAACGTGGGAGTTAAAGGGACCTGAATGGTGGAAAAAGAAGGCCGTAAGATGTCTGTTCATTCTACAGACTCAGATAAATCATACGAAGCTAACCGTATGGTAATCGAACACACGAAACCACAATTACGTAGAGATTCGAACACAAGAAAAGACTCCAGTTTAAAAAAAGCTATATCTATCGTAAGGGGGAGTTAAGGGAACCCGAATGGTGGAACGAGAAGGCCATAAGATGTTTGATCATTCTAGAGACTCAGATTCATCAGACGAAGCTGACCGGACGGTAATCGGACTCACGAAAGAATAATTACGTAGACATTCGTACACTAGAAAAGACTCCAGTTTAATAGGCTATAACTATCGTAACGTGGGAGTTAAAGGTACCTGAATGATGGAACAAGAAGGCCGTAAGATGTCTGATCATTCTACAGACTCAGATAAATCATACGAGGCTGACCGTATGGTAATCGAACACACGGAACCACAATTACGTAGAGATTCGAACACAAGAAAAGATTCAAGTTTAAAAGGATATAACTATCGTAATGTGGGAGTTAAGGGAACCTGAATGGTGGAACGAGAAGGCCATAAGATATTTGATCATTCTACAGACTCAGATAACTCATACGAAGCTGACCGGACGGTAATCGGACTCATGAAACGACAATTACGTAGAGATTCGAACACAAGAAACGACTCCGGTTTAAAAGGCTATAACTATCGTAATGTGGGAGTTAAAGGAACCCGAATGGTGGAACGAGAAGGCTATAAGATGTCTGATCATTCTAGGGACTCAGATTAATCAGACGAAGCTGATCGGACGGTAATCGGACTCACGAAAGAATAATTACGTAGTGATTCGTACACTAGAAAAGACTCCAGTTTAATAGGCTATAACTATCGTAACGTGGGAGTTAAAGGGACCTGAATGGTGGAAAAAGAAGGCCGTAAGATGTCTGTTCATTCTACAGACTCAGATAAATCATACGAAGCTAACCGTATGGTAATCGAACACACGAAACCACAATTACGTAGAGATTCGAACACAAGAAAAGACTCCAGTTTAAAAAAAGCTATATCTATCGTAAGGGGGAGTTAAGGGAACCCGAATGGTGGAACGAGAAGGCCATAAGATGTTTGATCATTCTAGAGACTCAGATTCATCAGACGAAGCTGACCGGACGGTAATCGGACTCACGAAAGAATAATTACGTAGACATTCGTACACTAGAAAAGACTCCAGTTTAATAGGCTATAACTATCGTAACGTGGGAGTTAAAGGTACCTGAATGATGGAACAAGAAGGCCGTAAGATGTCTGATCATTCTACAGACTCAGATAAATCATACGAGGCTGACCGTATGGTAATCGAACACACGGAACCACAATTACGTAGAGATTCGAACACAAGAAAAGATTCAAGTTTAAAAGGATATAACTATCGTAATGTGGGAGTTAAGGGAACCTGAATGGTGGAACGAGAAGGCCATAAGATATTTGATCATTCTACAGACTCAGATAACTCATACGAAGCTGACCGGACGGTAATCGGACTCATGAAACGACAATTACGTAGAGATTCGAACACAAGAAACGACTCCGGTTTAAAAGGCTATAACTATCGTAATGTGGGAGTTAAAGGAACCCGAATGGTGGAACGAGAAGGCTATAAGATGTCTGATCATTCTAGGGACTCAGATTAATCAGACGAAGCTGATCGGACGGTAATCGGACTCACGAAAGAATAACTACGTAGTGATTCGTACACTAGAAAAGACTCCAGTTTAATAGGCTATAACTATCGTAACGTGGGAGTTAAAGGGACCTGAATGGTGGAAAAAGAAGGCCGTAAGATGTCTGTTCATTCTACAAACTCAGATAAATCATACGAAGCTAACCGTATGGTAATCGAACACACGAAACCACAATTACGTAGAGATTCGAACACAAGAAAAGACTCCAGTTTAAAAAAAGCTATATCTATCGTAAGGGGGAGTTAAGGGAACCCGAATGGTGGAACGAGAAGGCCATAAGATGTTTGATCATTCTAGAGACTCAGATTCATCAGACGAAGCTGACCGGACGGTAATCGGACTCACGAAAGAATAATTACGTAGACATTCATACACTAGAAAAGACTCCAGTTTAATAGGCTATAACTATCGTAACGTGGGAGTTAAAGGTACCTGAATGATGGAACAAGAAGGCCGTAAGATGTCTGATCATTCTACAGACTCAGATAAATCATACGAGGCTGACCGTTTGGTAATCGAACACATGGAACCACAATTACGTAGAGATTCGAACACAAGAAAAGATTCAAGTTTAAAAGGATATAACTATCGTAATGTGGGAGTTAAGGGAACCTGAATGGTGGAACGAGAAGGCCATAAGATATTTGATCATTCTACAGACTCAGATAACTCATACGAAGCTGACCGGACGGTAATCGGACTCATGAAACAACAATTACGTAGAGATTCGAACACAAGAAACGACTCCGGTTTAAAAGGCTATAACTATCGTAATGTGGGAGTTAAAGGAACCCGAATGGTGGAACGAGAAGGCTATAAGATGTCTGATCATTCTAGGGACTCAGATTAATCAGACGAAGCTGATCGGACGGTAATCGGACTCACGAAAGAATAATTACGTGGTGATTCGTACACTAGAAAAGACTCCAGTTTAATAGGCTATAACTATCGTAACGTGGGAGTTAAAGGGACCTGAATGGTGGAAAAAGAAGGCCGTAAGATGTCTGATCATTCTACAGACTCAGATAAATCATACGAAGCTAACCGTATGGTAATCGAACACACGAAACCACAATTACGTAGAGATTCGAACACAAGAAAAGACTCCAGTTTAAAAAAAGCTATATCTATCGTAAGGGGGAGTTAAAGGAACCCGAATGGTGGAACGAGAAGGCCATAAGATGTTTGATCATTCTAGAGACTCAGATTCATCAGACGAAGCTGACCGGACGGTAATCGGACTCACGAAAGAATAATTACGTAGACATTCGTACACTAGAAAAGACTCCAGTTTAATAGGCTATAACTATCGTAACGTGGGAGTTAAAGGTACCTGAATGATGGAACAAGAAGGCCGTAAGATGTCTGATCATTCTACAGACTCAGATAAATCATACGAGGCTGACCGTATGGTAATCGAACACACGGAACCACAATTACGTAGAGATTCGAACACAAGAAAAGATTCAAGTTTAAAAGGATATAACTATCGTAATGTGGGAGTTAAGGGAACCTGAATGGTGGAACGAGAAGGCCATAAGATATTTGATCATTCTACAGACTCAGATAACTCATACGAAGCTGACCGGACGGTAATCGGACTCATGAAACGACAATTACGTAGAGATTCGAACACAAGAAACGACTCCGGTTTAAAAGGCTATAACTATCGTAATGTGGGAGTTAAAGGAACCCGAATGGTGGAACGAGAAGGCTATAAGATGTCTGATCATTCTAGGGACTCAGATTAATCAGACGAAGCTGATCGGACGGTAATCGGACTCACGAAAGAATAATTACGTAGTGATTCGTACACTAGAAAAGACTCCAGTTTAATAGGCTATAACTATCGTAACGTGGGAGTTAAAGGGACCTGAATGGTGGAAAAAGAAGGCCGTAAGATGTCTGATCATTCTACAGACTCAGATAAATCATACGAAGCTAACCGTATGGTAATCGAACACACGAAACCACAATTACGTAGAGATTCGAACACAAGAAAAGACTCCAGTTTAAAAAAAGCTATATCTATCGTAAGGGGGAGTTAAAGGAACCCGAATGGTGGAACGAGAAGGCGATAAGATGTTTGATCATTCTAGAGACTCAGATTCATCAGACGAAGCTGACCGGACGGTAATCGGACTCACGAAAGAATAATTACGTAGACATTCGTACACTAGAAAAGACTCCAGTTTAATAGGCTATAACTATCGTAACGTGGGAGTTAAAGGTACCTGAATGATGGAACAAGAAGGCCGTAAGATGTCTGATCATTCTACAGACTCAGATAAATCATACGAGGCTGACCGTATGGTAATCGAACACACGGAACCACAATTACGTAGAGATTCGAACACAAGAAAAGATTCAAGTTTAAAAGGATATAACTATCGTAATGTAGGAGTTAAGGGAACCTGAATGGTGGAACGAGAAGGCCATAGGATATTTGATCATTCTACAGACTCAGATAACTCATACGAAGCTGACCGGACGGTAATCGGACTCATGAAACGACAATTACGTAGAGATTCGAACACAAGAAACGACTCCGGTTTAAAAGGCTATAACTATCGTAATGTGGGAGTTAAAGGAACCCGAATGGTGGAACGAGAAGGCTATAAGATGTCTGATCATTCTAGGGACTCAGATTAATCAGACGAAGCTGATCGGACGGTAATCGGACTCACGAAAGAATAATTACGTAGTGATTCGTACACTAGAAAAGACTCCAGTTTAATAGGCTATAACTATCGTAACGTGGGAGTTAAAGGGACCTGAATGGTGGAAAAAGAAGGCCGTAAGATGTCTGATCATTCTACAGACTCAGATAAATCATACGAAGCTAACCGTATGGTAATCGAACACACGAAACCACAATTACGTAGAGATTCGAACACAAGAAAAGACTCCAGTTTAAAAAAAGCTATATCTATCGTAAGGGGGAGTTAAGGGAACCCGAATGGTGGAACGAGAAGGCCATAAGATGTTTGATCATTCTAGAGACTCAGATTCATCAGACGAAGCTGACCGGACGGTAATCGGACTCACGAAAGAATAATTACGTAGACATTCGTACACTAGAAAAGACTCCAGTTTAATAGGCTATAACTATCGTAACGTGGGAGTTAAAGGTACCTGAATGATGGAACAAGAAGGCCGTAAGATGTCTGATCATTCTACAGACTCAGATAAATCATACGAGGCTGACCGTTTGGTAATCGAACACACGGAACCACAATTACGTAGAGATTCGAACACAAGAAAAGATTCATGTTTAAAAGGATATAACTATCGTAATGTGGGAGTTAAGGGAACCTGAATGGTGGAACGAGAAGGCCATAAGATATTTGATCATTCTACAGACTCAGATAACTCATACGAAGCTGACCGGACGGTAATCGGACTCATGAAACGACAATTACGTAGAGATTCGAACACAAGAAACGACTCCGGTTTAAAAGGCTATAACTATCGTAATGTGGGAGTTAAAGGAACCCGAATGGTGGAACGAGAAGGCTATAAGATGTCTGATCATTCTAGGGACTCAGATTAATCAGACGAAGCTGATCGGACGGTATTCGGACTCACGAAAGAATAATTACGTAGTGATTCGTACACTAGAAAAGACTCCAGTTTAATAGGCTATAACTATCGTAACGTGGGAGTTAAAGGGACCTGAATGGTGGAAAAAGAAGGCCGTAAGATGTCTGATCATTCTACAGACTCAGATAAATCATACGAAGCTAACCGTATGGTAATCGAACACACGAAACCACAATTACGTAGAGATTCGAACACAAGAAAAGACTCCAGTTTAAAAAAAGCTATATCTATCGTAAGGGGGAGTTAAAGGAACCCGAATGGTGGAACGAGAAGGCCATAAGATGTTTGATCATTCTAGAGACTCAGATTCATCAGACGAAGCTGACCGGACGGTAATCGGACTCACGAAAGAATAATTACGTAGACATTCGTACACTAGAAAAGACTCCAGTTTAATAGGCTATAACTATCGTAACGTGGGAGTTAAAGGTACCTGAATGATGGAACAAGAAGGCCGTAAGATGTCTGATCATTCTACAGACTCAGATAAATCATACGAGGCTGACCGTATGGTAATCGAACACACGGAACCACAATTACGTAGAGATTCGAACACAAGAAAAGATTCAAGTTTAAAAGGATATAACTATCGTAATGTGGGAGTTAAGGGAACCTGAATGGTGGAACGAGAAGGCCATAGGATATTTGATCATTCTACAGACTCAGATAACTCATACGAAGTTGACCGGACGGTAATCGGACTCATGAAACGACAATTACGTAGAGATTCGAACACAAGAAACGACTCCGGTTTAAAAGGCTATAACTATCGTAATGTGGGAGTTAAAGGAACCCGAATGGTGGAATGAGAAGGCTATAAGATGTCTGATCATTCTAGGGACTCAAATTAATCAGACGAAGCTGATCGGACGGTAATCGGACTCACGAAAGAATAATTACGTAGTGATTCGTACACTAGAAAAGACTCCAGTTTAATAGGCTATGACTATCGTAACGTGGGAGTTAAAGGGACCTGAATGGTGGAAAAAGAAGGCCGTAAGATGTCTGATCATTCTACAGACTCAGATAAATCATACGAAGCTAACCGTATGGTAATCGAACACACGAAACCACAATTACGTAGAGCTTCGAACACAAGAAAAGACTCCAGTTTAAAAAAAGCTATATCTATCGTAAGGGGGAGTTAAGGGAACCCGAATGGTGGAACGAGAAGGCCATAAGATGTTTGATCATTCTAGAGACTCAGATTCATCAGACGAAGCTGACCGGACGGTAATCGGACTCACGAAAGAATAATTACGTAGACATTCGTACACTAGAAAAGACTCCAGTTTAATAGGCTATAACTATCGTAACGTGGGAGTTAAAGGTACCTGAATGATGGAACAAGAAGGCCGTAAGATGTCTGATCATTCTACAGACTCAGATAAATCATACGAGGCTGACCGTATGGTAATCGAACACACGGAACCACAATTACGTAGAGATTCGAACACAAGAAAAGATTCAAGTTTAAAAGGATATAACTATCGTAATGTGGGAGTTAAAGGAACCTGAATGGTGGAACGAGAAGGCCATTAGATATTTGATCATTCTACAGACTCAGATAACTCATACGAAGCTGACCGGACGGTAATCGGACTCATGAAACGACAATTACGTAGAGATTCGAACACAAGAAACGACTCCGGTTTAAAAGGCTATAACTATCGTAATGTGGGAGTTAAAGGAACCCGAATGGTGGAACGAGAAGGCTATAAGATGTCTGATCATTCTAGGGACTCAAATTAATCAGACGAAGCTGATCGGACGGTAATCGGACTCACGAAAGAATAATTACGTAGTGATTCGTACACTAGAAAAGACTCCAGTTTAATAGGCTATAACTATCGTAAGGTGGGAGTTAAAGGGACCTGAATGGTGGAAAAAGAAGGCCGTAAGATGTCTGATCATTCTACAGACTCAGATAAATCATACGAAGCTAACCGTATGGTAATCGAACACACGAAACCACAATTACGTAGAGATTCGAACACAAGAAAAGACTCCAGTTTAAAAAAAGCTATATCTATCGTAAGGGGGAGTTAAGGGAACCCGAATGGTGGAACGAGAAGGCCATAAGATGTTTGATCATTCTAGAGACTCAGATTCATCAGACGAAGCTGACCGGACGGTAATCGGACTCACGAAAGAATAATTACGTAGACATTCGTACACTAGAAAAGACTCCAGTTTAATAGGCTATAACTATCGTAACGTGGGAGCTAAAGGTACCTGAATGATGGAACAAGAAGGCCGTAAGATGTCTGATCATTCTACAGACTCAGATAAATCATACGAGGCTGACCGTATGGTAATCGAACACACGGAACCACAATTACGTAGAGATTCGAACACAAGAAAAGATTCAAGTTTAAAAGGATATAACTATCGTAATGTGGGAGTTAAGGGAACCTGAATGGTGGAACGAGAAGGCCATAAGATATTTGATCATTCTACAGACTCAGATAACTCATACGAAGCTGACCGGACGGTAATCGGACTCATGAAACGACAATTACGTAGAGATTCGAACACAAGAAACGACTCCGGTTTAAAAGGCTATAACTATCGTAATGTGGGAGTTAAAGGAACCCGAATGGTGGAACGAGAAGGCTATAAGATGTCTGATCATTCTAGGGACTCAGATTAATCAGACGAAGCTGATCGGACGGTAATCGGACTCACGAAAGAATAATTACGTAGTGATTCGTACACTAGAAAAGACTCCAGTTTAATAGGCTATAACTATCGTAAGGTGGGAGTTAAAGGGACCTGAATGGTGGAAAAAGAAGGCCGTAAGATGTCTGATCATTCTACAGACTCAGATAAATCATACGAAGCTAACCGTATGGTAATCGAACACACGAAACCACAATTACGTAGAGATTCGAACACAAGAAAAGACTCCAGTTTAAAAAAAGCTATATCTATCGTAAGGGGGAGTTAAGGGAACCCGAATGGTGGAACGAGAAGGCCATAAGGTGTTTGATCATTCTAGAGACTCAGATTCATCAGACGAAGCTGACTGGACGGTAATCGGACTCACGAAAGAATAATTACGTAGACATTCGTACACTAGAAAAGACTCCAGTTTAATAGGCTATAACTATCGTAACGTGGGAGTTAAAGGTACCTGAATGATGGAACAAGAAGGCCGTAAGATGTCTGATCATTCTACAGACTCAGATAAATCATACGAGGCTGACCGTATGGTAATCGAACACACGGAACCACAATTACGTAGAGATTCGAACACAAGAAACGATTCAAGTTTAAAAGGATATAACTATCGTAATGTGGGAGTTAAGGGAACCTGGATGGTGGAACGAGAAGGCCATAAGATATTTGATCAATCTACAGACTCAGATAACTCATACGAAGCTGACCGGACGGTAATCGGACTCATGAAACGACAATTACGTAGAGATTCGAACACAAGAAACGACTCCGGTTTAAAAGGCTATAACTATCGTAATGTGGGAGTTAAAGGAACCCGAATGGTGGAACGAGAAGGCTATAAGATGTCTGATCATTCTAGGGACTCAGATTAATCAGACGAAGCTGATCGGACGGTAATTGGACTCACGAAAGAATAATTACGTAGTGATTCGTACACTAGAAAAGACTCCAGTTTAATAGGCTATAACTATCGTAACGTGGGAGTTAAAGGGACCTGAATGGTGGAAAAAGAAGGCCGTAAGATGTCTGATCATTCTACAGACTCAGATAAATCATACGAAGCTAACCGTATGGTAATCAAACACACGAAACCACAATTACGTAGAGATTCGAACACAAGAAAAGACTCCAGTTTAAAAAAAGCTATATCTATCGTAAGGGGGAGTTAAGGGAACCCGAATGGTGGAACGAGAAGGCCATAAGATGTTTGATCATTCTAGAGACTCAGATTCATCAGACGAAGCTGACCGGACGGTAATCCGACTCACGAAAGAATAATTACGTAGACATTCGTACACTAGAAAAGACTCCAGTTTAATTGGCTATAACTTTCGTAACGTGGGAGTTAAAGGTACATGAATGATGGAACAAGAAGGCCGTAAGATGTCTGATCATTCTACAGACTCAGATAAATCATACGAGGCTGACCGTATGGTAATCGAACACACGGAACCACAATTACGTAGAGATTCGAACACAAGAAAAGATCCAAGTTTAAAAGGATATAACTATCGTAATGTGGGAGTTAAGGGAACCTGAATGGTGGAACGAGAAGGCCATAAGATATTTGATCATTCTACAGACTCAGATAACTCATACGAAGCTGACCGGACGGTAATCGGACTCATGAAACGACAATTACGTAGAGATTCGAACACAAGAAACGACTCCGGTTTAAAAGGCTATAACTATCGTAATGTGGGAGTTAAAGGAACCCGAATGGTGGAACGAGAAGGCTATAAGATGTCTGATCATTCTAGGGACTCAGATTCATCAGACGAAGCTGATCGGACGGTAATCGGACTCACGAAAGAATAATTACGTAGTGATTCGTACACTAGAAAAGACTCCAGTTTAATAGGCTATAACTATCGTAACGTGGGAGTTAAAGGGACCTGAATGGTGGAAAAAGAAGGCCGTAAGATGTCTGATCATTCTACAGACTCAGATAAATCATACGAAGCTAACCGTATGGTAATCGAACACACGAAACCACAATTACGTAGAGATTCGAACACAAGAAAAGACTCCAGTTTAAAAAAAGCTATATCTATCGTAAGGGGGAGTTAAGGGAACCCGAATGGTGGAACGAGAAGGCCATAAGATGTTTGATCATTCTAGAGACTCAGATTCATCAGACGAAGCTGACCGGACGGTAATCGGACTCACGAAAGAATAATTACGTAGACATTCGTACACTAGAAAAGACTCCAGTTTAATAGGCTATAACTTTGGTAACGTGGGAGTTAAAGGTACCTGAATGATGGAACAAGAAGGCCGTAAGATGTCTGATCATTCTACAGACTCAGATAAATCATACGAGGCTGACCGTATGGTAATCGAACACACGGAACCACAATTACGTAGAGATTCGAACACAAGAAAAGATTCAAGTTTAAAAGGATATAACTATCGTAATGTGGGAGTTAAGGGAACCTGAATGGTGGAACGAGAAGGCCATAAGATATTTGATCATTCTACAGACTCAGATAACTCATACGAAGCTGACCGGACGGTAATCGGACTCATGAAACGACAATTACGTAGAGATTCGAACACAAGAAACGGCTCCGGTTTAAAAGGCTATAACTATCGTAATGTGGGAGTTAAAGGAACCCGAATGGTGGAACGAGAAGGCTATAAGATGTCTGATCATTCTAGGGACTCAGATTAATCAGACGAAGCTGATCGGACGGTAATCGGACTCACGAAAGAATAATTACGTAGTGATTCGTACACTAGAAAAGACTCCAGTTTAATAGGCTATAACTATCGTAACGTGGGAGTTAAAGGGACCTGAATGGTGGAAAAAGAAGGCCGTAAGATGTCTGATCATTCTACAGACTCAGATAAATCATACGAAGCTAACCGTATGGTAATCGAACACACGAAACCACAATTACGTAGAGATTCGAACACAAGAAAAGACTCCAGTTTAAAAAAAGCTATATCTATCGTAAGGGGGAGTTAAGGGAACCCGAATGGTGGAACGAGAAGGCCATAAGATGTTTGATCATTCTAGAGACTCAGATTCATCAGACGAAGCTGACCGGACGGTAATCGGATTCACGAAAGAATAATTACGTAGACATTCGTACACTAGAAAAGACTCCAGTTTAATAGGCTATAACTATCGTAACGTGGGAGTTAAAGGTACCTGAATGATGGAACAAGAAGGCCGTAAGATGTCTGATCATTCTACAGACTCAGATAAATCATACGAGGCTGACCGTTTGGTAATCGAACACATGGAACCACAATTACGTAGAGATTCGAACACAAGAAAAGATTCAAGTTTAAAAGGATATAACTATCGTAATGTGGGAGTTAAGGGAACCTGAATGGTGGAACGAGAAGGCCATAAGATATTTGATCATTCTACAGACTCAGATAACTCATACGAAGCTGACCGGACGGTAATCGGACTCATGAAACGACAATTACGTAGAGATTCGAACACAAGAAACGACTCCGGTTTAAAAGGCTATAACTATCGTAATGTGGGAGTTAAAGGAACCCGAATGGTGGAACGAGAAGGCTATAAGATGTCTGATCATTCTAGGGACTCAGATTCATCAGACGAAGCTGATCGGACGGTAATCGGACTCACGAAAGAATAATTACGTAGTGATTCGTACACTAGAAAAGACTCCAGTTTAATAGGCTATAACTATCGTAACGTGGGAGTTAAAGGGACCTGAATGGTGGAAAAAGAAGGCCGTAAGATGTCTGATCATTCTACAGACTCAGATAAATCATACGAAGCTAACCGTATGGTAATCGAACACACGAAACCACAATTACGTAGAGATTCGAACACAAGAAAAGACTCCAGTTTAAAAAAAGCTATATCTATCGTAAGGGGGAGTTAAGGGAACCCGAATGGTGGAACGAGAAGGCCATAAGATGTTTGATCATTCTAGAGACTCAGATTCATCAGACGAAGCTGACCGGACGGTAATCGGACTCACGAAAGAATAATTACGTAGACATTCGTACACTAGAAAAGACTCCAGTTTAATAGGCTATAACTTTGGTAACGTGGGAGTTAAAGGTACCTGAATGATGGAACAAGAAGGCCGTAAGATGTCTGATCATTCTACAGACTCAGATAAATCATACGAGGCTGACCGTATGGTAATCGAACACACGGAACCACAATTACGTAGAGATTCGAACACAAGAAAAGATTCAAGTTTAAAAGGATATAACTATCGTAATGTGGGAGTTAAGGGAACCTGAATGGTGGAACGAGAAGGCCATAAGATATTTGATCATTCTACAGACTCAGATAACTCATACGAAGCTGACCGGACGGTAATCGGACTCATGAAACGACAATTACGTAGAGATTCGAACACAAGAAACGGCTCCGGTTTAAAAGGCTATAACTATCGTAATGTGGGAGTTAAAGGAACCCGAATGGTGGAACGAGAAGGCTATAAGATGTCTGATCATTCTAGGGACTCAGATTAATCAGACGAAGCTGATCGGACGGTAATCGGACTCACGAAAGAATAATTACGTAGTGATTCGTACACTAGAAAAGACTCCAGTTTAATAGGCTATAACTATCGTAACGTGGGAGTTAAAGGGACCTGAATGGTGGAAAAAGAAGGCCGTAAGATGTCAGATCATTCTACAGGCTCAGATAAATCATACGAAGCTAACCGTATGGTAATCGAACACACGAAACCACAATTACGTAGAGATTCGAACACAAGAAAAGACTCCAGTTTAAAAAAAGCTATATCTATCGTAAAGGGGAGTTAAGGGAACCCGAATGGTGGAACGAGAAGGCCATAAGATGTTTGATCATTCTAGAGACTCAGATTCATCAGACGAAGCTGACCGGACGGTAATCGGACTCACGAAAGAATAATTACGTAGACATTCGTACACTAGAAAAGACTCCAGTTTAATAGGCTATAACTTTGGTAACGTGGGAGTTAAAGGTACCTGAATGATGGAACAAGAAGGCCGTAAGATGTCTGATCATTCTACAGACTCAGATAAATCATACGAGGCTGACCGTATGGTAATCGAACACACGGAACCACAATTACGTAGAGATTCGAACACAAGAAAAGATTCAAGTTTAAAAGGATATAACTTTCGTAATGTGGGAGTTAAGGGAACCTGAATGGTGGAACGAGAAGGCCATAAGATATTTGATCATTCTACAGACTCAGATAACTCATACGAAGCTGACCGGACGGTAATCGGACTCATGAAACGACAATTACGTAGAGATTCGAACACAAGAAACGACTCCGGTTTAAAAGGCTATAACTATCGTAATGTGGGAGTTAAAGGAACCCGAATGGTGGAACGAGAAGGCTATAAGATGTCTGATCATTCTAGGGACTCAGATTAATCAGACGAAGCTGATCGGACGGTAATCGGACTCACGAAAGAATAATTACGTAGTGATTCGTACACTAGAAAAGACTCCAGTTTAATAGGCTATAACTATCGTAACGTGGGAGTTAAAGGGACCTGAATGGTGGAAAAAGAAGGCCGTAAGATGTCTGATCATTCTACAGACTCAGATAAATCATACGAAGCTAACCGTATGGTAATCGAACACACGAAACCACAATTACGTAGAGATTCGAACACAAGAAAAGACTCCAGTTTAAAAAAAGCTATATCTATCGTAAGGGGGAGTTAAGGGAACCCGAATGGTGGAACGAGAAGGCCACAAGATGTTTGATCATTCTAGAGACTCAGATTCATCAGACGAAGCTGACCGGACGGTAATCGGACTCACGAAAGAATAATTACGTAGACATTCGTACACTAGAAAAGACTCCAGTTTAATAGGCTATAGCTATCGTAACGTGGGAGTTAAAGGTACCTGAATGATGGAACAAGAAGGCCGTAAGATGTCTGATCATTCTACAGACTCAGATAAATCATACGAGGCTGACCGTATGGTAATCGAACACACTGAACCACAATTACGTAGAGATTCGAACACAAGAAAAGATTCAAGTTTAAAAGGATATAACTATCGTAATGTGGGAATTAAGGGAACCTGAATGGTGGAACGAGAAGGCCATAAGATATTTGATCATTCTACAGACTCAGATAACTCATACGAAGCTGACCGGACGGTAATCGGACTCATGAAACGACAATTACGTAGAGATTCGAACACAAGAAACGGCTCCGGTTTAAAAGGCTATAACTATCGTAATGTGGGAGTTAAAGGAACCCGAATGGTGGAACGAGAAGGCTATAAGATGTCTGATCATTCTAGGGACTCAGATTAATCAGACGAAGCTGATCGGACGGTAATCGGACTCACGAAAGAATAATTACGTAGTGATTCGTACACTAGAAAAGACTCCAGTTTAATAGGCTATAACTATCGTAACGTGGGAGTTAAAGGGACCTGAATGGTGGAAAAAGAATGCCGTAAGATGTCTGATCATTCTACAGACTCAGATAAATCATACGAAGCTAACCGTATGGTAATCGAACACACGAAACCACAATTACGTAGAGATTCGAACACAAGAAAAGACTCCAGTTTAAAAAAAGCTATATCTATCGTAAGGGGGAGTTAAGGGAACCCGAATGGTGGAACGAGAAGGCCATAAGATGTTTGATCATTCTAGAGACTCAGATTCATCAGACGAAGCTGACCGGACGGTAATCGGACTCACGAAAGAATAATTACGTAGACATTCGTACACTAGAAAAGACTCCAGTTTAATAGGCTATAACTATCGTAACGTGGGAGTTAAAGGTACCTGAATGATGGAACAAGAAGGCCGTAAGATGTCTAATCATTCTACAGACTCAGATAAATCATACGAGGCTGACCGTATGGTAATCGAACACACGGAACCACAATTACGTAGAGATTCGAACACAAGAAAAGATTCAAGTTTAAAAGGATATAACTTTCGTAATGTGGGAGTTAAGGGAACCTGAATGGTGGAACGAGAAGGCCATAAGATATTTGATCATTCTACAGACTCAGATAACTCATACGAAGCTGACCGGACGGTAATCGGACTCATGAAACGACAATTACGTAGAGATTCGAACACAAGAAACGACTCCGGTTTAAAAGGCTATAACTATCGTAATGTGGGAGTTAAAGGAACCCGAATGGTGGAACGAGAAGGCTATAAGATGTCTGATCATTCTAGGGACTCAGATTAATCAGACGAAGCTGATCGGACGGTAATCGGACTCACGAAAGAATAATTACGTAGTGATTCGTACACTAGAAAAGACTCCAGTTTAATAGGCTATAACTATCGTAACGTGGGAGTTAAAGGGACCTGAATGGTGGAAAAAGAAGGCCGTAAGATGTCTGATCATTCTACAGACTCAGATAAATCATACGAAGCTAACCGTATGGTAATCGAACACACGAAACCACAATTACGTAGAGATTCGAACACAAGAAAAGACTCCAGTTTAAAAAAAGCTATATCTATCGTAAGGGGGAGTTAAGGGAACCCGAATGGTGGAACGAGAAGGCCACAAGATGTTTGATCATTCTAGAGACTCAGATTCATCAGACGAAGCTGACCGGACGGTAATCGGACTCACGAAAGAATAATTACGTAGACATTCGTACACTAGAAAAGACTCCAGTTTAATAGGCTATAAACGTGGGAGTTAAAGGTACCTGAATGATGGAACAAGAAGGCCGTAAGATGTCTGATCATTCTACAGACTCAGATAAATCATACGAGGCTGACCGTATGGTAATCGAACACACTGAACCACAATTACGTAGAGATTCGAACACAAGAAAAGATTCAAGTTTAAAAGGATATAACTATCGTAATGTGGGAATTAAGGGAACCTGAATGGTGGAACGAGAAGGCCATAAGATATTTGATCATTCTACAGACTCAGATAACTCATACGAAGCTGACCGGACGGTAATCGGACTCATGAAACGACAATTACGTAGAGATTCGAACACAAGAAACGGCTCCGGTTTAAAAGGCTATAACTATCGTAATGTGGGAGTTAAAGGAACCCGAATGGTGGAACGAGAAGGCTATAAGATGTCTGATCATTCTAGGGACTCAGATTAATCAGACGAAGCTGATCGGACGGTAATCGGACTCACGAAAGAATAATTACGTAGTGATTCGTACACTAGAAAAGACTCCAGTTTAATAGGCTATAACTATCGTAACGTGGGAGTTAAAGGGACCTGAATGGTGGAAAAAGAATGCCGTAAGATGTCTGATCATTCTACAGACTCAGATAAATCATACGAAGCTAACCGTATGGTAATCGAACACACGAAACCACAATTACGTAGAGATTCGAACACAAGAAAAGACTCCAGTTTAAAAAAAGCTATATCTATCGTAAGGGGGAGTTAAGGGAACCCGAATGGTGGAACGAGAAGGCCATAAGATGTTTGATCATTCTAGAGACTCAGATTCATCAGACGAAGCTGACCGGACGGTAATCGGACTCACGAAAGAATAATTACGTAGACATTCGTACACTAGAAAAGACTCCAGTTTAATAGGCTATAACTATCGTAACGTGGGAGTTAAAGGTACCTGAATGATGGAACAAGAAGGCCGTAAGATGTCTAATCATTCTACAGACTCAGATAAATCATACGAGGCTGACCGTATGGTAATCGAACACACGGAACCACAATTACGTAGAGATTCGAACACAAGAAAAGATTCAAGTTTAAAAGGATATAACTTTCGTAATGTGGGAGTTAAGGGAACCTGAATGGTGGAACGAGAAGGCCATAAGATATTTGATCATTCTACAGACTCAGATAACTCATACGAAGCTGACCGGACGGTAATCGGACTCATGAAACGACAATTACGTAGAGATTCGAACACAAGAAACGACTCCGGTTTAAAAGGCTATAACTATCGTAATGTGGGAGTTAAAGGAACCCGAATGGTGGAACGAGAAGGCTATAAGATGTCTGATCATTCTAGGGACTCAGATTAATCAGACGAAGCTGATCGGACGGTAATCGGACTCACGAAAGAATAATTACGTAGTGATTCGTACACTAGAAAAGACTCCAGTTTAATAGGCTATAACTATCGTAACGTGGGAGTTAAAGGGACCTGAATGGTGGAAAAAGAAGGCCGTAAGATGTCTGATCATTCTACAGACTCAGATAAATCATACGAAGCTAACCGTATGGTAATCGAACACACGAAACCACAATTACGTAGAGATTCGAACACAAGAAAAGACTCCAGTTTAAAAAAAGCTATATCTATCGTAAGGGGGAGTTAAGGGAACCCGAATGGTGGAACGAGAAGGCCACAAGATGTTTGATCATTCTAGAGACTCAGATTCATCAGACGAAGCTGACCGGACGGTAATCGGACTCACGAAAGAATAATTACGTAGACATTCGTACACTAGAAAAGACTCCAGTTTAATAGGCTATAGCTATCGTAACGTGGGAGTTAAAGGTACCTGAATGATGGAACAAGAAGGCCGTAAGATGTCTGATCATTCTACAGACTCAGATAAATCATACGAGGCTGACCGTATGGTAATCGAACACACTGAACCACAATTACGTAGAGATTCGAACACAAGAAAAGATTCAAGTTTAAAAGGATATAACTATCGTAATGTGGGAATTAAGGGAACCTGAATGGTGGAACGAGAAGGCCATAAGATATTTGATCATTCTACAGACTCAGATAACTCATACGAAGCTGACCGGACGGTAATCGGACTCATGAAACGACAATTACGTAGAGATTCGAACACAAGAAACGGCTCCGGTTTAAAAGGCTATAACTATCGTAATGTGGGAGTTAAAGGAACCCGAATGGTGGAACGAGAAGGCTATAAGATGTCTGATCATTCTAGGGACTCAGATTAATCAGACGAAGCTGATCGGACGGTAATCGGACTCACGAAAGAATAATTACGTAGTGATTCGTACACTAGAAAAGACTCCAGTTTAATAGGCTATAACTATCGTAACGTGGGAGTTAAAGGGACCTGAATGGTGGAAAAAGAATGCCGTAAGATGTCTGATCATTCTACAGACTCAGATAAATCATACGAAGCTAACCGTATGGTAATCGAACACACGAAACCACAATTACGTAGAGATTCGAACACAAGAAAAGACTCCAGTTTAAAAAAAGCTATATCTATCGTAAGGGGGAGTTAAGGGAACCCGAATGGTGGAACGAGAAGGCCATAAGATGTTTGATCATTCTAGAGACTCAGATTCATCAGACGAAGCTGACCGGACGGTAATCGGGCTCACGAAAGAATAATTACGTAGACATTCGTACACTAGAAAAGACTCCAGTTTAATAGGCTATAACTTTGGTAACGTGGGAGTTAAAGGTACCTGAATGATGGAACAAGAAGGCCGTAAGATGTCTGATCATTCTACAGACTCAGATAAATCATACGAGGCTGACCGTATGGTAATCGAACACACGGAACCACAATTACGTAGAGATTCGAACACAAGAAAAGATTCAAGTTTAAAAGGATATAACTTTCGTAATGTGGGAGTTAAGGGAACCTGAATGGTGGAACGAGAAGGCCATAAGATATTTGATCATTCTACAGACTCAGATAACTCATACGAAGCTGACCGGACGGTAATCGGACTCATGAAACGACAATTACGTAGAGATTCGAACACAAGAAACGACTCCGGTTTAAAAGGCTATAACTATCGTAATGTGGGAGTTAAAGGAACCCGAATGGTGGAACGAGAAGGCTATAAGATGTCTGATCATTCTAGGGACTCAGATGAATCAGACGAAGCTGATCGAACGGTAATCGGACTCACGAAAGAATAATTACGTAGTGATTCGTACACTAGAAAAGACTCCAGTTTAATAGGCTATAACTATCGTAACGTGGGAGTTAAAGGGACCTGAATGGTGGAAAAAGAAGGCCGTAAGATGTCTGATCATTCTACAGACTCAGATAAATCATACGAAGCTAACCGTATGGTAATCGAACACACGAAACCACAATTACGTAGAGATTCGAACACAAGAAAAGACTCCAGTTTAAAAAAAGCTATATCTATCGTAAGGGGGAGTTAAGGGAACCCGAATGGTGGAACGAGAAGGCCACAAGATGTTTGATCATTCTAGAGACTCAGATTCATCAGACGAAGCTGACCGGACGGTAATCGGACTCACGAAAGAATAATTACGTAGACATTCGTACACTAGAAAAGACTCCAGTTTAATAGGCTATAAACGTGGGAGTTAAAGGTACCTGAATGATGGAACAAGAAGGCCGTAAGATGTCTGATCATTCTACAGACTCAGATAAATCATACGAGGCTGGCCGTATGGTAATCGAACACACTGAACCACAATTACGTAGAGATTCGAACACAAGAAAAGATTCAAGTTTAAAAGGATATAACTATCGTAATGTGGGAATTAAGGGAACCTGAATGGTGGAACGAGAAGGCCATAAGATATTTGATCATTCTACAGACTCAGATAACTCATACGAAGCTGACCGGACGGTAATCGGACTCATGAAACGACAATTACGTAGAGATTCGAACACAAGAAACGGCTCCGGTTTAAAATGCTATAACTATCGTAATGTGGGAGTTAAAGGAACCCGAATGGTGGAACGAGAAGGCTATAAGATGTCTGATCATTCTAGGGACTCAGATTAATCAGACGAAGCTGATCGGACGGTAATCGGACTCACGAAAGAATAATTACGTAGTGATTCGTACACTAGAAAAGACTCCAGTTTAATAGGCTATAACTATCGTAACGTGGGAGTTAAAGGGACCTGAATGGTGGAAAAAGAAGGCCGTAAGTTGTCTGATCATTCTACAGACTCAGATAAATCATACGAAGCTAACCGTATGGTAATCGAACACACGAAACCACAATTAAGTAGAGATTCGAACACAAGAAAAGACTCCAGTTTAAAAAAAGCTATATCTATCGTAAGGGGGAGTTAAGGGAACCCGAATGGTGGAACGAGAAGGCCATAAGATGTTTGATCATTCTAGAGACTCAGATTCATCAGACGAAGCTGACCGGACGGTAATCGGACTCACGAAAGAATAATTACGTAGACATTCGTACACTAGAAAAGACTCCAGTTTAATAGGCTATAACTATCGTAACGTGGGAGTTAAAGGTACCTGAATGATGGAACAAGAAGGCCGTAAGATGTCTGATCATTCTACAGACTCAGATAAATCATACGAGGCTGACCGTATGGTAATCGAACACACGGAACCACAATTACGTAGAGATTCGAACACAAGAAAAGATTCAAGTTTAAAAGGATATAACTTTCGTAATGTGGGAGTTAAGGGAACCTGAATGGTGGAACGAGAAGGCCATAAGATATTTGATAATTCTACAGACTCAGATAACTCATACGAAGCTGACCGGACGGTAATCGGACTCATGAAACGACAATTACGTAGAGATTCGAACACAAGAAACGACTCCGGTTTAAAAGGCTATAACTATCGTAATGTGGGAGTTAAAGGAACCCGAATGGTGGAACGAGAAGGCTATAAGATGTCTGATCATTCTAGGGACTCAGATTAATCAGACGAAGCTGATCGGACGGTAATCGGACTCACGAAAGAATAATTACGTAGTGATTCGTACACTAGAAAAGACTCCAGTTTAATAGGCTATAACTATCGTAACGTGGGAGTTAAAGGGACCTGAATGGTGGAAAAAGAAGGCCGTAAGATGTCTGATCATTCTACAGACTCAGATAAATCATACGAAGCTAACCGTATGGTAATCGAACACACAAAACCACAATTACGTAGAGATTCGAACACAAGAAAAGACTCCAGTTTAAAAAAAGCTATATCTATCGAAGGGGGAGTTAAGGGAACCCGAATGGTGGAACGAGAAGGCCATAAGATGTTTGATCATTCTAGAGACTCAGATTCATCAGACGAAGCTGACCGGACGGTAATCGGACTCACGAAAGAATAATTACGTAGACATTCGTACACTAGAAAAGACTCCAGTTTAATAGGCTATAACTATCGTAACGTGGGAGTTAAAGGTACCTGAATGATGGAACAAGAAGGCCGTAAGATGTCTGATCATTCTACAGACTCAGATAAATCATACGAGGCTGACCGTATGGTAATCGAACACACGGAACCACAATTACGTAGAGATTCGAACACAAGAAAAGATTCAAGTTTAAAAGGATATAACTATCGTAATGTGGGAGTTAAGGGAACCTGAATGGTGGAACGAGAAGGCCATAAGATATTTGATCATTCTACAGACTCAGATAACTCATACGAAGCTGACCGGACGGTAATCGGACTCATGAAACGACAATTACGTAGAGATTCGAACACAAGAAACGACTCCGGTTTAAAAGGCTATAACTATCGTAATGTGGGAGTTAAAGGAACCCGAATGGTGGAACGAGAAGGCTATAAGATGTCTGATCATTCTAGGGACTCAGATTAATCAGACGAAGCTGATCGGACGGTAATCGGACTCACGAAAGAATAATTACGTAGTGATTCGTACACTAGAAAAGACTCCAGTTTAATAGGCTATAACTATCGTAACGTGGGAGTTAAAGGGACCTGAATGGTGGAAAAAGAAGGCCGTAAGATGTCTGATCATTCTACAGACTCAGATAAATCATACGAAGCTAACCGTATGGTAATCGAACACACGAAACCACAATTACGTAGAGATTCGAACACAAGAAAAGACTCCAGTTTAAAAAAAGCTATATCTATCGTAAGGGGGAGTTAAGGGAACCCGAATGGTGGAACGAGAAGGCCATAAGATGTTTGATCATTCTAGAGACTCAGATTCATCAGACGAAGCTGACCGGACGGTAATCGGACTCACGAAAGAATAATTACGTAGACATTCGTACACTAGAAAAGACTCCAGTTTAATAGGCTATAACTATCGTAACGTGGGAGTTAAAGGTACCTGAATGATGGAACAAGAAGGCCGTAAGATGTCTAATCATTCTACAGACTCAGATAAATCATACGAGGCTGACTGTATGGTAATCGAACACACGGAACCACAATTACGTAGAGATTCGAACACAAGAAAAGATTCAAGTTTAAAAGGATATAACTATCGTAATGTGGGAGTTAAGGGAACCTGAATGGTGGAACGAGAAGGCCATAAGATATTTGATCATTCTACAGACTCAGATAACTCATACGAAGCTGACCGGACGGTAATCGGACTCATGAAACGACAATTACGTAGAGATTCGAACACAAGAAACGACTCCGGTTTAAAAGGCTATAACTATCGTAATGTGGGAGTTAAAGGAACCCGAATGGTGGAACGAGAAGGCTATAAGATGTCTGATCATTCTAGGGACTCAGATTAATCAGACGAAGCTGATCGGACGGTAATCGGACTCACGAAAGAATAATTACGTAGTGATTCGTACACTAGAAAAGACTCCAGTTTAATAGGCTATAACTATCGTAACGTGGGAGTTAAAGGGACCTGAATGGTGGAAAAAGAAGGCCGTAAGATGTCTGATCATTCTACAGACTCAGATAAATCATACGAAGCTAACCGTATGGTAATCGAACACACGAAACCACAATTACGTAGAGATTCGAACACAAGAAAAGACTCCAGTTTAAAAAAAGCTATATCTATCGTAAGGGGGAGTTAAGGGAACCCGAATGGTGGAACGAGAAGGCCATAAGATGTTTGATCATTCTAGAGACTCAGATTCATCAGACGAAGCTGACCGGACGGTAATCGGACTCACGAAAGAATAATTACGTAGACATTCGTACACTAGAAAAGACTCCAGTTTAATAGGCTATAACTATCGTAACGTGGGAGTTAAAGGTACCTGAATGATGGAACAAGAAGGCCGTAAGATGTCTAATCATTCTACAGACTCAGATAAATCATACGAGGCTGACCGTATGGTAATCGAACACACGGAACCACAATTACGTAGAGATTCGAACACAAGAAAAGATTCAAGTTTAAAAGGATATAACTTTCGTAATGTGGGAGTTAAGGGAACCTGAATGGTGGAACGAGAAGGCCATAAGATATTTGATAATTCTACAGACTCAGATAACTCATACGAAGCTGACCGGACGGTAATCGGACTCATGAAACGACAATTACGTAGAGATTCGAACACAAGAAACGACTCCGGTTTAAAAGGCTATAACTATCGTAATGTGGGAGTTAAAGGAACCCGAATGGTGGAACGAGAAGGCTATAAGATGTCTGATCATTCTAGGGACTCAGATTAATCAGACGAAGCTGATCGGACGGTAATCGGACTCACGAAAGAATAATTACGTAGTGATTCGTACACTAGAAAAGACTCCAGTTTAATAGGCTATAACTATCGTAACGTGGGAGTTAAAGGGACCTGAATGGTGGAAAAAGAAGGCCGTAAGTTGTCTGATCATTCTACAGACTCAGATAAATCATACGAAGCTAACCGTATGGTAATCGAACACACGAAACCACAATTAAGTAGAGATTCGAACACAAGAAAAGACTCCAGTTTAAAAAAAGCTATATCTATCGTAAGGGGGAGTTAAGGGAACCCGAATGGTGGAACGAGAAGGCCATAAGATGTTTGATCATTCTAGAGACTCAGATTCATCAGACGAAGCTGACCGGACGGTAATCGGACTCACGAAAGAATAATTACGTAGACATTCGTACACTAGAAAAGACTCCAGTTTAATAGGCTATAACTATCGTAACGTGGGAGTTAAAGGTACCTGAATGATGGAACAAGAAGGCCGTAAGATGTCTGATCATTCTACAGACTCAGATAAATCATACGAGGCTGACCGTATGGTAATCGAACACACGGAACCACAATTACGTAGAGATTCGAACACAAGAAAAGATTCAAGTTTAAAAGGATATAACTTTCGTAATGTGGGAGTTAAGGGAACCTGAATGGTGGAACGAGAAGGCCATAAGATATTTGATAATTCTACAGACTCAGATAACTCATACGAAGCTGACCGGACGGTAATCGGACTCATGAAACGACAATTACGTAGAGATTCGAACACAAGAAACGACTCCGGTTTAAAAGGCTATAACTATCGTAATGTGGGAGTTAAAGGAACCCGAATGGTGGAACGAGAAGGCTATAAGATGTCTGATCATTCTAGGGACTCAGATTAATCAGACGAAGCTGATCGGACGGTAATCGGACTCACGAAAGAATAATTACGTAGTGATTCGTACACTAGAAAAGACTCCAGTTTAATAGGCTATAACTATCGTAACGTGGGAGTTAAAGGGACCTGAATGGTGGAAAAAGAAGGCCGTAAGATGTCTGATCATTCTACAGACTCAGATAAATCATACGAAGCTAACCGTATGGTAATCGAACACACAAAACCACAATTACGTAGAGATTCGAACACAAGAAAAGACTCCAGTTTAAAAAAAGCTATATCTATCGAAGGGGGAGTTAAGGGAACCCGAATGGTGGAACGAGAAGGCCATAAGATGTTTGATCATTCTAGAGACTCAGATTCATCAGACGAAGCTGACCGGACGGTAATCGGACTCACGAAAGAATAATTACGTAGACATTCGTACACTAGAAAAGACTCCAGTTTAATAGGCTATAACTATCGTAACGTGGGAGTTAAAGGTACCTGAATGATGGAACAAGAAGGCCGTAAGATGTCTGATCATTCTACAGACTCAGATAAATCATACGAGGCTGACCGTATGGTAATCGAACACACGGAACCACAATTACGTAGAGATTCGAACACAAGAAAAGATTCAAGTTTAAAAGGATATAACTATCGTAATGTGGGAGTTAAGGGAACCTGAATGGTGGAACGAGAAGGCCATAAGATATTTGATCATTCTACAGACTCAGATAACTCATACGAAGCTGACCGGACGGTAATCGGACTCATGAAACGACAATTACGTAGAGATTCGAACACAAGAAACGACTCCGGTTTAAAAGGCTATAACTATCGTAATGTGGGAGTTAAAGGAACCCGAATGGTGGAACGAGAAGGCTATAAGATGTCTGATCATTCTAGGGACTCAGATTAATCAGACGAAGCTGATCGGACGGTAATCGGACTCACGAAAGAATAATTACGTAGTGATTCGTACACTAGAAAAGACTCCAGTTTAATAGGCTATAACTATCGTAACGTGGGAGTTAAAGGGACCTGAATGGTGGAAAAAGAAGGCCGTAAGATGTCTGATCATTCTACAGACTCAGATAAATCATACGAAGCTAACCGTATGGTAATCGAACACACGAAACCACAATTACGTAGAGATTCGAACACAAGAAAAGACTCCAGTTTAAAAAAAGCTATATCTATCGTAAGGGGGAGTTAAGGGAACCCGAATGGTGGAACGAGAAGGCCATAAGATGTTTGATCATTCTAGAGACTCAGATTCATCAGACGAAGCTGACCGGACGGTAATCGGACTCACGAAAGAATAATTACGTAGACATTCGTACACTAGAAAAGACTCCAGTTTAATAGGCTATAACTATCGTAACGTGGGAGTTAAAGGTACCTGAATGATGGAACAAGAAGGCCGTAAGATGTCTAATCATTCTACAGACTCAGATAAATCATACGAGGCTGACCGTATGGTAATCGAACACACGGAACCACAATTACGTAGAGATTCGAACACAAGAAAAGATTCAAGTTTAAAAGGATATAACTTTCGTAATGTGGGAGTTAAGGGAACCTGAATGGTGGAACGAGAAGGCCATAAGATATTTGATCATTCTACAGACTCAGATAACTCATACGAAGCTGACCGGACGGTAATCGGACTCATGAAACGACAATTACGTAGAGATTCGAACACAAGAAACGACTCCGGTTTAAAAGGCTATAACTATCGTAATGTGGGAGTTAAAGGAACCCGAATGGTGGAACGAGAAGGCTATAAGATGTCTGATCATTCTAGGGACTCAGATTAATCAGACGAAGCTGATCGGACGGTAATCGGACTCACGAAAGAATAATTACGTAGTGATTCGTACACTAGAAAAGACTCCAGTTTAATAGGCTATAACTATCGTAACGTGGGAGTTAAAGGGACCTGAATGGTGGAAAAAGAAGGCCGTAAGATGTCTGATCATTCTACAGACTCAGATAAATCATACGAAGCTAACCGTATGGTAATCGAACACACGAAACCACAATTACGTAGAGATTCGAACACAAGAAAAGACTCCAGTTTAAAAAAAGCTATATCTATCGTAAGGGGGAGTTAAGGGAACCCGAATGGTGGAACGAGAAGGCCACAAGATGTTTGATCATTCTAGAGACTCAGATTCATCAGACGAAGCTGACCGGACGGTAATCGGACTCACGAAAGAATAATTACGTAGACATTCGTACACTAGAAAAGACTCCAGTTTAATAGGCTATAGCTATCGTAACGTGGGAGTTAAAGGTACCTGAATGATGGAACAAGAAGGCCGTAAGATGTCTGATCATTCTACAGACTCAGATAAATCATACGAGGCTGACCGTATGGTAATCGAACACACTGAACCACAATTACGTAGAGATTCGAACACAAGAAAAGATTCAAGTTTAAAAGGATATAACTATCGTAATGTGGGAATTAAGGGAACCTGAATGGTGGAACGAGAAGGCCATAAGATATTTGATCATTCTACAGACTCAGATAACTCATACGAAGCTGACCGGACGGTAATCGGACTCATGAAACGACAATTACGTAGAGATTCGAACACAAGAAACGGCTCCGGTTTAAAAGGCTATAACTATCGTAATGTGGGAGTTAAAGGAACCCGAATGGTGGAACGAGAAGGCTATAAGATGTCTGATCATTCTAGGGACTCAGATTAATCAGACGAAGCTGATCGGACGGTAATCGGACTCACGAAAGAATAATTACGTAGTGATTCGTACACTAGAAAAGACTCCAGTTTAATAGGCTATAACTATCGTAACGTGGGAGTTAAAGGGACCTGAATGGTGGAAAAAGAATGCCGTAAGATGTCTGATCATTCTACAGACTCAGATAAATCATACGAAGCTAACCGTATGGTAATCGAACACACGAAACCACAATTACGTAGAGATTCGAACACAAGAAAAGACTCCAGTTTAAAAAAAGCTATATCTATCGTAAGGGGGAGTTAAGGGAACCCGAATGGTGGAACGAGAAGGCCATAAGATGTTTGATCATTCTAGAGACTCAGATTCATCAGACGAAGCTGACCGGACGGTAATCGGGCTCACGAAAGAATAATTACGTAGACATTCGTACACTAGAAAAGACTCCAGTTTAATAGGCTATAACTTTGGTAACGTGGGAGTTAAAGGTACCTGAATGATGGAACAAGAAGGCCGTAAGATGTCTGATCATTCTACAGACTCAGATAAATCATACGAGGCTGACCGTATGGTAATCGAACACACGGAACCACAATTACGTAGAGATTCGAACACAAGAAAAGATTCAAGTTTAAAAGGATATAACTTTCGTAATGTGGGAGTTAAGGGAACCTGAATGGTGGAACGAGAAGGCCATAAGATATTTGATCATTCTACAGACTCAGATAACTCATACGAAGCTGACCGGACGGTAATCGGACTCATGAAACGACAATTACGTAGAGATTCGAACACAAGAAACGACTCCGGTTTAAAAGGCTATAACTATCGTAATGTGGGAGTTAAAGGAACCCGAATGGTGGAACGAGAAGGCTATAAGATGTCTGATCATTCTAGGGACTCAGATGAATCAGACGAAGCTGATCGAACGGTAATCGGACTCACGAAAGAATAATTACGTAGTGATTCGTACACTAGAAAAGACTCCAGTTTAATAGGCTATAACTATCGTAACGTGGGAGTTAAAGGGACCTGAATGGTGGAAAAAGAAGGCCGTAAGATGTCTGATCATTCTACAGACTCAGATAAATCATACGAAGCTAACCGTATGGTAATCGAACACACGAAACCACAATTACGTAGAGATTCGAACACAAGAAAAGACTCCAGTTTAAAAAAAGCTATATCTATCGTAAGGGGGAGTTAAGGGAACCCGAATGGTGGAACGAGAAGGCCACAAGATGTTTGATCATTCTAGAGACTCAGATTCATCAGACGAAGCTGACCGGACGGTAATCGGACTCACGAAAGAATAATTACGTAGACATTCGTACACTAGAAAAGACTCCAGTTTAATAGGCTATAAACGTGGGAGTTAAAGGTACCTGAATGATGGAACAAGAAGGCCGTAAGATGTCTGATCATTCTACAGACTCAGATAAATCATACGAGGCTGGCCGTATGGTAATCGAACACACTGAACCACAATTACGTAGAGATTCGAACACAAGAAAAGATTCAAGTTTAAAAGGATATAACTATCGTAATGTGGGAATTAAGGGAACCTGAATGGTGGAACGAGAAGGCCATAAGATATTTGATCATTCTACAGACTCAGATAACTCATACGAAGCTGACCGGACGGTAATCGGACTCATGAAACGACAATTACGTAGAGATTCGAACACAAGAAACGGCTCCGGTTTAAAATGCTATAACTATCGTAATGTGGGAGTTAAAGGAACCCGAATGGTGGAACGAGAAGGCTATAAGATGTCTGATCATTCTAGGGACTCAGATTAATCAGACGAAGCTGATCGGACGGTAATCGGACTCACGAAAGAATAATTACGTAGTGATTCGTACACTAGAAAAGACTCCAGTTTAATAGGCTATAACTATCGTAACGTGGGAGTTAAAGGGACCTGAATGGTGGAAAAAGAAGGCCGTAAGTTGTCTGATCATTCTACAGACTCAGATAAATCATACGAAGCTAACCGTATGGTAATCGAACACACGAAACCACAATTAAGTAGAGATTCGAACACAAGAAAAGACTCCAGTTTAAAAAAAGCTATATCTATCGTAAGGGGGAGTTAAGGGAACCCGAATGGTGGAACGAGAAGGCCATAAGATGTTTGATCATTCTAGAGACTCAGATTCATCAGACGAAGCTGACCGGACGGTAATCGGACTCACGAAAGAATAATTACGTAGACATTCGTACACTAGAAAAGACTCCAGTTTAATAGGCTATAACTATCGTAACGTGGGAGTTAAAGGTACCTGAATGATGGAACAAGAAGGCCGTAAGATGTCTGATCATTCTACAGACTCAGATAAATCATACGAGGCTGACCGTATGGTAATCGAACACACGGAACCACAATTACGTAGAGATTCGAACACAAGAAAAGATTCAAGTTTAAAAGGATATAACTTTCGTAATGTGGGAGTTAAGGGAACCTGAATGGTGGAACGAGAAGGCCATAAGATATTTGATAATTCTACAGACTCAGATAACTCATACGAAGCTGACCGGACGGTAATCGGACTCATGAAACGACAATTACGTAGAGATTCGAACACAAGAAACGACTCCGGTTTAAAAGGCTATAACTATCGTAATGTGGGAGTTAAAGGAACCCGAATGGTGGAACGAGAAGGCTATAAGATGTCTGATCATTCTAGGGACTCAGATTAATCAGACGAAGCTGATCGGACGGTAATCGGACTCACGAAAGAATAATTACGTAGTGATTCGTACACTAGAAAAGACTCCAGTTTAATAGGCTATAACTATCGTAACGTGGGAGTTAAAGGGACCTGAATGGTGGAAAAAGAAGGCCGTAAGATGTCTGATCATTCTACAGACTCAGATAAATCATACGAAGCTAACCGTATGGTAATCGAACACACAAAACCACAATTACGTAGAGATTCGAACACAAGAAAAGACTCCAGTTTAAAAAAAGCTATATCTATCGAAGGGGGAGTTAAGGGAACCCGAATGGTGGAACGAGAAGGCCATAAGATGTTTGATCATTCTAGAGACTCAGATTCATCAGACGAAGCTGACCGGACGGTAATCGGACTCACGAAAGAATAATTACGTAGACATTCGTACACTAGAAAAGACTCCAGTTTAATAGGCTATAACTATCGTAACGTGGGAGTTAAAGGTACCTGAATGATGGAACAAGAAGGCCGTAAGATGTCTGATCATTCTACAGACTCAGATAAATCATACGAGGCTGACCGTATGGTAATCGAACACACGGAACCACAATTACGTAGAGATTCGAACACAAGAAAAGATTCAAGTTTAAAAGGATATAACTATCGTAATGTGGGAGTTAAGGGAACCTGAATGGTGGAACGAGAAGGCCATAAGATATTTGATCATTCTACAGACTCAGATAACTCATACGAAGCTGACCGGACGGTAATCGGACTCATGAAACGACAATTACGTAGAGATTCGAACACAAGAAACGACTCCGGTTTAAAAGGCTATAACTATCGTAATGTGGGAGTTAAAGGAACCCGAATGGTGGAACGAGAAGGCTATAAGATGTCTGATCATTCTAGGGACTCAGATTAATCAGACGAAGCTGATCGGACGGTAATCGGACTCACGAAAGAATAATTACGTAGTGATTCGTACACTAGAAAAGACTCCAGTTTAATAGGCTATAACTATCGTAACGTGGGAGTTAAAGGGACCTGAATGGTGGAAAAAGAAGGCCGTAAGATGTCTGATCATTCTACAGACTCAGATAAATCATACGAAGCTAACCGTATGGTAATCGAACACACGAAACCACAATTACGTAGAGATTCGAACACAAGAAAAGACTCCAGTTTAAAAAAAGCTATATCTATCGTAAGGGGGAGTTAAGGGAACCCGAATGGTGGAACGAGAAGGCCATAAGATGTTTGATCATTCTAGAGACTCAGATTCATCAGACGAAGCTGACCGGACGGTAATCGGACTCACGAAAGAATAATTACGTAGACATTCGTACACTAGAAAAGACTCCAGTTTAATAGGCTATAACTATCGTAACGTGGGAGTTAAAGGTACCTGAATGATGGAACAAGAAGGCCGTAAGATGTCTGAACATTCTACAGACTCAGATAAATCATACGAGGCTGACCGTATGGTAATCGAACACACGGAACCACAATTACGTAGAGATTCGAACACAAGAAAAGATTCAAGTTTAAAAGGATATAACTATCGTAATGTGGGAGTTAAGGGAACCTGAATGGTGGAACGAGAAGGCCATAAGATATTTGATCATTCTACAGACTCAGATAACTCATACGAAGCTGACCGGACGGTAATCGGACTCATGAAACGACAATTACGTAGAGATTCGAACACAAGAAACGACTCCGGTTTAAAAGGCTATAACTATCGTAATGTCGGAGTTAAAGGAACCCGAAT
This sequence comes from Ambrosia trifida, assembly GCA_028751855.1. Taxonomy (NCBI): domain Eukaryota; kingdom Viridiplantae; phylum Streptophyta; class Magnoliopsida; order Asterales; family Asteraceae; genus Ambrosia; species Ambrosia trifida. Next base: position 154,835,825 of record CM054123.1, read on the forward strand.
GGTGGAACGAGAAGGCTATAAGATGTCTGATCATTCTAGGGACTCAGATTAATCAGACGAAGCTGATCGGACGGTAATCGGACTCACGAAAGAATAATTACGTAGTGATTCGTACACTAGAAAAGACTCCAGTTTAATAGGCTATAACTATCGTAACGTGGGAGTTAAAGGGACCTGAATGGTGGAAAAAGAAGGCCGTAAGATGTCTGATCATTCTACAGACTCAGATAAATCATACGAAGCTAACCGTATGGTAATCGAACACACGAAACCACAATTACGTAGAGATTCGAACACAAGAAAAGACTCCAGTTTAAAAAAAGCTATATCTATCGTAAGGGGGGAGTTAAGGGAACCCGAATGGTGGAACGAGAAGGCCATAAGATGTTTGATCATTCTAGAGACTCAGATTCATCAGACGAAGCTGTTTGAACGGTAATCGGACTCACGAAAGAATAATTACGTAGACATTCGTACACTAGAAAAGACTCCAGTTTAATAGGCTATAACTATCGTAACGTGGGAGTTAAAGGTACCTGAATGATGGAACAAGAAGGCCGTAAGATGTCTGATCATTCTACAGACTCAGATAAATCATACGAGGCTGACCGTATGGTAATCGAACACACGGAACCACAATTACGTAGAGATTCGAACACAAGAAAAGATTCAAGTTTAAAAGGATATAACTATCGTAATGTGGGAGTTAAGGGAACCTGAATGGTGGAACGAGAAGGCCATAAGATATTTGATCATTCTACAGACTCAGATAACTCATACGAAGCTGACCGGACGGTAATCGGACTCATGAAACGACAATTACGTAGAGATTCGAACACAAGAAACGACTCCGGTTTAAAAGGCTATAACTATCGTAATGTGGGAGTTAAAGGAACCCGAATGGTGGAACGAGAAGGCTATAAGATGTCTGATCATTCTAGGGACTCAGATTAATCAGACGAAGCTGATCGGACGGTAATCGGACTCACGAAAGAATAATTACGTAGTGATTCGTACACTAGAAAAGACTCCAGTTTAATAGGCTATAACTATCGTAACGTGGGAGTTAAAGGGACCTGAATGGTGGAAAAAGAAGGCCGTAAGATGTCTGATCATTCTACAGACTCAGATAAATCATACGAAGCTAACCGTATGGTAATCGAACACACGAAACCACAATTACGTAGAGATTCGAACACAAGAAAAGACTCCAGTTTAAAAAAAGCTATATCTATCGTAAGGGGGAGTTAAGGGAACCCGAATGGTGGAACGAGAAGGCCATAAGATGTTTGATCATTCTAGAGACTCAGATTCATCAGACGAAGCTGACCGGACGGTAATCGGACTCACGAAAGAATAATTACGTAGACATTCGTACACTAGAAAAGACTCCAGTTTAATAGGCTATAACTTTCGTAACGTGGGAGTTAAAGGTACCTGAATGATGGAACAAGAAGGCCGTAAGATGTCTGATCATTCTACAGACTCAGATAAATCATACGAGGCTGACCGTATGGTAATCGAACACACGGAACCACAATTACGTAGAGATTCGAACACAAGAAAAGATTCAAGTTTAAAAGGATATAACTTTCGTAATGTGGGAGTTAAGGGAACCTGAATGGTGGAACGAGAAGGCCATAAGATATTTGATCATTCTACAGACTCAGATAACTCATACGAAGCTGACCGGACGGTAATCGGACTCATGAAACGACAATTACGTAGAGATTCGAACACAAGAAACGACTCCGGTTTAAAAGGCTATAACTATCGTAATGTGGGAGTTAAAGGAACCCGAATGGTGGAACGAGAAGGCTATAAGATGTCTGATCATTCTAGGGACTCAGATTAATCAGACGCAGCTGATCGGACGGTAATCGGACTCACGAAAGAATAATTACGTAGTGATTCGTACACTAGAAAAGACTCCAGTTTAATAGGCTATAACTATCGTAACGTGGGAGTTAAAGGGACCTGAATGGTGGAAAAAGAAGGCCGTAAGATGTCTGATCATTCTACAGACTCAGATAAATCATACGAAGCTAACCATATGGTAATCGAACACGCGAAACCACAATTACGTAGAGATTCGAACACAAGAAAAGACTCCAGTTTAAAAAAAGCTATATCTATCGTAAGGGGGGAGTTAAGGGAACCCGAATGGTGGAACGAGAAGGCCATAAGATGTTTGATCATTCTAGAGACTCAGATTCATCAGACGAAGCTGTTTGAACGGTAATCGGACTCACGAAAGAATAATTACGTAGACATTCGTACACTAGAAAAGACTCCAGTTTAATAGGCTATAACTATCGTAACGTGGGAGTTAAAGGTACCTGAATGATGGAACAAGAAGGCCGTAAGATGTCTGATCATTCTACAGACTCAGATAAATCATACGAGGCTGACCGTATGGTAATCGAACACACGGAACCACAATTACGTAGAGATTCGAACACAAGAAAAGATTCAAGTTTAAAAGGATATAACTATCGTAATGTGGGAGTTAAGGGAACCTGAATGGTGGAACGAGAAGGCCATAAGATATTTGATCATTCTACAGACTCAGATAACTCATACGAAGCTGACCGGACGGTAATCGGACTCATGAAACGACAATTACGTAGAGATTCGAACACAAGAAACGACTCCGGTTTAAAAGGCTATAACTATCGTAATGTGGGAGTTAAAGGAACCCGAATGGTGGAACGAGAAGGCTATAAGATGTCTGATCATTCTAGGGACTCAGATTAATCAGACGAAGCTGATCGGACGGTAATCGGACTCACGAAAGAATAATTACGTAGTGATTCGTACACTAGAAAAGACTCCAGTTTAATAGGCTATAACTATCGTAACGTGGGAGTTAAAGGGACCTGAATGGTGGAAAAAGAAGGCCGTAAGATGTCTGATCATTCTACAGACTCAGATAAATCATACGAAGCTAACCGTATGGTAATCGAACACACGAAACCACAATTACGTAGAGATTCGAACACAAGAAAAGACTCCAGTTTAAAAAAAGCTATATCTATCGTAAGGGGGAGTTAAGGGAACCCGAATGGTGGAACGAGAAGGCCATAAGATGTTTGATCATTCTAGAGACTCAGATTCATCAGACGAAGCTGACCGGACGGTAATCGGACTCACGAAAGAATAATTACGTAGACATTCGTACACTAGAAAAGACTCCAGTTTAATAGGCTATAACTTTCGTAACGTGGGAGTTAAAGGTACCTGAATGATGGAACAAGAAGGCCGTAAGATGTCTGATCATTCTACAGACTCAGATAAATCATACGAGGCTGACCGTATGGTAATCGAACACACGGAACCACAATTACGTAGAGATTCGAACACAAGAAAAGATTCAAGTTTAAAAGGATATAACTTTCGTAATGTGGGAGTTAAGGGAACCTGAATGGTGGAACGAGAAGGCCATAAGATATTTGATCATTCTACAGACTCAGATAACTCATACGAAGCTGACCGGACGGTAATCGGACTCATGAAACGACAATTACGTAGAGATTCGAACACAAGAAACGACTCCGGTTTAAAAGGCTATAACTATCGTAATGTGGGAGTTAAAGGAACCCGAATGGTGGAACGAGAAGGCTATAAGATGTCTGATCATTCTAGGGACTCAGATTAATCAGACGAAGCTGATCGGACGGTAATCGGACTCACGAAAGAATAATTACGTAGTGATTCGTACACTAGAAAAGACTCCAGTTTAATAGGCTATAACTATCGTAACGTGGGAGTTAAAGGGACCTGAATGGTGGAAAAAGAAGGCCGTAAGATGTCTGATCATTCTACAGACTCAGATAAATCATACGAAGCTAACCATATGGTAATCGAACACGCGAAACCACAATTACGTAGAGATTCGAACACAAGAAAAGACTCCAGTTTAAAAAAAGCTATATCTATCGTAAGGGGGGAGTTAAGGGAACCCGAATGGTGGAACGAGAAGGCCATAAGATGTTTGATCATTCTAGAGACTCAGATTCATCAGACGAAGCTGTTTGAACGGTAATCGGACTCACGAAAGAATAATTACGTAGACATTCGTACACTAGAAAAGACTCCAGTTTAATAGGCTATAACTATCGTAACGTGGGAGTTAAAGGTACCTGAATGATGGAACAAGAAGGCCGTAAGATGTCTGATCATTCTACAGACTCAGATAAATCATACGAGGCTGACCGTATGGTAATCGAACACACGGAACCACAATTACGTAGAGATTCGAACACAAGAAAAGATTCAAGTTTAAAAGGATATAACTATCGTAATGTGGGAGTTAAGGGAACCTGAATGGTGGAACGAGAAGGCCATAAGATATTTGATCATTCTACAGACTCAGATAACTCATACGAAGCTGACCGGACGGTAATCGGACTCATGAAACGACAATTACGTAGAGATTCGAAGACAAGAAACGACTCCGGTTTAAAAGGCTATAACTATCGTAATGTGGGAGTTAAAGGAACCCGAATGGTGGAACAAGAAGGCTATAAGATGTCTGATCATTCTAGGGACTCAGATTAATCAGACGAAGCTGATCGGACGGTAATCGGACTCACGAAAGAATAATTACGTAGTGATTCGTACACTAGAAAAGACTCCAGTTTAATAGGCTATAACTATCGTAACGTGGGAGTTAAAGGGACCTGAATGGTGGAAAAAGAAGGCCGTAAGATGTCTGATCATTCTACAGACTCAGATAAATCATACGAAGCTAACCGTATGGTAATCGAACACACGAAACCACAATTACGTAGAGATTCGAACACAAGAAAAGACTCCAGTTTAAAAAAAGCTATATCTATCGTAAGGGGGAGTTAAGGGAACCCGAATGGTGGAACGAGAAGGCCATACGATGTTTGATCATTCTAGAGACTCAGATTCATCAGACGAAGCTGACCGGACGGTAATCGGACTCACGAAAGAATAATTACGTAGACATTCGTACACTAGAAAAGACTCCAGTTTAATAGGCTATAACTTTCGTAACGTGGGAGTTAAAGGTACCTGAATGATGGAACAAGAAGGCCGTAAGATGTCTGATCATTCTACAGACTCAGATAAATCATACGAGGCTGACCGTATGGTAATCGAACACACGGAACCACAATTACGTAGAGATTCGAACACAAGAAAAGATTCAAGTTTAAAAGGATATAACTTTCGTAATGTGGGAGTTAAGGGAACCTGAATGGTGGAACGAGAAGGCCATAAGATATTTGATCATTCTACAGACTCAGATAACTCATACGAAGCTGACCGGACGGTAATCGGACTCATGAAACGACAATTACGTAGAGATTCGAACACAAGAAACGACTCCGGTTTAAAAGGCTATAACTATCGTAATGTGGGAGTTAAAGGAACCCGAATGGTGGAACGAGAAGGCTATAAGATGTCTGATCATTCTAGGGACTCAGATTAATCAGACGAAGCTGATCGGACGGTAATCGGACTCACGAAAGAATAATTACGTAGTGATTCGTACACTAGAAAAGACTCCAGTTTAATAGGCTATAACTATCGTAACGTGGGAGTTAAAGGGACCTGAATGGTGGAAAAAGAAGGCCGTAAGATGTCTGATCATTCTACAGACTCAGATAAATCATACGAAGCTAACCATATGGTAATCGAACACGCGAAACCACAATTACGTAGAGATTCGAACACAAGAAAAGACTCCAGTTTAAAAAAAGCTATATCTATCGTAAGGGGGAGTTAAGGGAACCCGAATGGTGGAACGAGAAGGCCATAAGATGTTTGATCATTCTAGAGACTCAGATTCATCAGACGAAGCTGACCGGACGGTAATCGGACTCACGAAAGAATAATTACGTAGACATTCGTACACTAGAAAAGACTCCAGTTTAATAGGCTATAACTATCGTAACGTGGGAGTTAAAGGTACCTGAATGATGGAACAAGAAGGCCGTAAGATGTCTGATCATTCTACAGACTCAGATAAATCATACGAGGCTGACCGTATGGTAATCGAACACACCGAACCACAATTACGTAGAGATTCGAACACAAGAAAAGATTCAAGTTTAAAAGGATATAACTATCGTAATGTGGGAGTTAAGGGAACCTGAATGGTGGAACGAGAAGGCCATAAGATATTTGATCATTCTACAGACTCAGATAACTCATACGAAGCTGACCGGACGGTAATCGGACTCATGAAACGACAATTACGTAGAGATTCGAACACAAGAAACGACTCCGGTTTAAAAGGCTATAACTATCGTAATGTGGGAGTTAAAGGAACCCGAATGGTGGAACGAGAAGGCTATAAGATGTCTGATCATTCTAGGGACTCAGATTAATCAGACGAAGCTGATCGGACGGTAATCGGACTCACGAAAGAATAATTACGTAGTGATTCGTACACTAGAAAAGACTCCAGTTTAATAGGCTATAACTATCGTAACGTGGGAGTTAAAGGGACCTGAATGGTGGAAAAAGAAGGCCGTAAGATGTCTGATCATTCTACAGACTCAGATAAATCATACGAAGCTAACCGTATGGTAATCGAACACACGAAACCACAATTACGTAGAGATTCGAACACAAGAAAAGACTCCAGTTTAAAAAAAGCTATATCTATCGTAAGGGGGAGTTAAGGGAACGCGAATGGTGGAACGAGAAGGCCATAAGATGTTTGATCATTCTAGAGACTCAGATTCATCAGACGAAGCTGACCGGACGGTAATCGGACTCACGAAAGAATAATTACGTAGACATTCGTACACTAGAAAAGACTCCAGTTTAATAGGCTATAACTATCGTAACGTGGGAGTTAAAGGTACCTGAATGATGGAACAAGAAGGCCGTAAGATGTCTGATCATTCTACAGACTCAGATAAATCATACGAGGCTGACCGTATGGTAATCGAACACACCGAACCACAATTACGTAGAGATTCGAACACAAGAAAAGATTCAAGTTTAAAAGGATATAACTATCGTAATGTAGGAGTTAAGGGAACCTGAATGGTGGAACGAGAAGGCCATAAGATATTTGATCATTCTACAGACTCAGATAACTCATACGAAGCTGACCGGACGGTAATCGGACTCATGAAACGACAATTACGTAGAGATTCGAACACAAGAAACGACTCCGGTTTAAAAGGCTATAACTATCGTAATGTGGGAGTTAAAGGAACCCGAATGGTGGAACGAGAAGGCTATAAGATGTCTGATCATTCTAGGGACTTAGATTAATCAGACGAAGCTGATCGGACGGTAATCGGACTCACGAAAGAATAATTACGTAGTGATTCGTACACTAGAAAAGACTCCAGTTTAATAGGCTATAACTATCGTAACGTGGGAGTTAAAGGGACCTGAATGGTGGAAAAAGAAGGCCGTAAGATGTCTGATCATTCTACAGACTCAGATAAATCATACGAAGCTAACCGTATGGTAATCGAACACACGAAACCACAATTACGTAGAGATTCGAACACAAGAAAAGACTCCAGTTTAAAAAAAGCTATATCTATCGTAAGGGGGAGTTAAGGGAACGCGAATGGTGGAACGAGAAGGCCATAAGATGTTTGATCATTCTAGAGACTCAGATTCATCAGACGAAGCTGACCGGACGGTAATCGGACTCACGAAAGAATAATTACGTAGACATTCGTACACTAGAAAAGACTCCAGTTTAATAGGCTATAAACGTGGGAGTTAAAGGTACCTGAATGATGGAACAAGAAGGCCGTAAGATGTCTGATCATTCTACAGACTCAGATAAATCATACGAGGCTGACCGTATGGTAATCGAACACACGGAACCACAATTACGTAAAGATTCGAACACAAGAAAAGATTCAAGTTTAAAAGGATATAACTATCGTAATGTGGGAGTTATGGGAACCTGAATGGTGGAACGAGAAGGCCATAAGATATTTGATCATTCTACAGACTCAGATAACTCATACGAAGCTGACCGGACGGTAATCGGACTCATGAAACGACAATTACGTAGAGATTCGGACACAAGAAACGACTCCGGTTTAAAAGGCTATAACTATCGTAATGTGGGAGTTAAAGGAACCCGAATGGTGGAACGAGAAGGCTATAAGATGTCTGATCATTCTAGGGACTCAGATTAATCAGACGAAGCTGATCGGACGGTAATCGGACTCACGAAAGATTAATTACGTAGTGATTCGTACACTAGAAAAGACTCCAGTTTAATAGGCTATAACTATCGTAACGTGGGAGTTAAAGGGACCTGAATGGTGGAAAAAGAAGGCCGTAAGATGTCTGGTCATTCTACAGACTCAGATAAATCATACGAAGCTGACCGTATGGTAATCGAACACACGAAACCACAATTACGTAGAGATTCGAACACAAGAAAAGACTCCAGTTTAAAAAAAGCTATATCTATCGTAAGGGGGAGTTAAGGGAACCCGAATGGTGGAACGAGAAGGCCATAAGATGTCTGATCATTCTAGAGACTCAGATTCATCAGACGAAGCTGACCGGACGGTAATCGAACTCACGAAAGAATAATTACGTAGACATTCGTACACTAGAAAAGACTCCAGTTTAATTGGCTATAACTTTCGTAACGTGGGAGTTAAAGGTACCTGAATGATGGAACAAGAAGGCCGTAAGATGTCTGATCATTCTACAGACTCAGATAAATCATACGAGGCTGACCGTATGGTAATCGAACACACGGAACCACAATTACGTAGAGATTCGAACACAAGAAAAGATTCAAGTTTAAAAGGATATAACTATCGTAATGTGGGAGTTAAGGGAACCTGAATGGTGGAACGAGAAGGCCATAAGATATTTGATCATTCTACAGACTCAGATAACTCATACGAAGCTGACCGGACGGTAATCGGACTCATGAAACGACAATTACGTAGAGATTCGAACACAAGAAACGACTCCGGTTTAAAAGGCTATAACTATCGTAATGTGGGAGTTAAAGGAACCCGAATGGTGGAACGAGAAGGCTATAAGATGTCTGATCATTCTAGGGACTCAGATTAATCAGACGAAGCTGATCGGACGGTAATCGGACTCACGAAAGAATAATTACGTAGTGATTCGTACACTAGAAAAGACTCCAGTTTAATAGGCTATAACTATCGTAACGTGGGAGTTAAAGGGACCTGAATGGTGGAACAAGAAGGCCGTATGATGTCTGATCATTCTACAGACTCAGATAAATCATACGAAGCTAACCGTATGGTAATCGAACACACGAAACCACAATTACGTAGAGATTCGAACACAAAAAAAGACTCCAGTTTAAAAAAAGCTATATCTATCGTAAGGGGGAGTTAAGGGAACCCGAATAGTAGAACGAGAAGGCCATAAGATGTCTGATCATTCTAGAGACTCAGATTCATCAGACAAAGCTGACCGGACGGTAATCGGACTCACGAATGAATAATTACGTAGACATTCGTACACTAGAAAAGACTCCAGTTTAATAGGCTATAACTATCGTAACGTGGGAGTTAAAGGTACCTGAATGATGGAACAAGAAGGCCGTAAGATGTCTGATCATTCTACAGACTCAGATAAATCATACGAAGCTAACCGTATGGTAATCGAACACACGAAACCACAATTACGTAGAGATTCGAACACAAGAAAAGACTCCAGTTTAAAAAAAGCTATATCTATCGTAAGGGGGAGTTAAGGGAACCCGAATGGTGGAACGAGAAGGCCATAAGATGTTTGATCATTCTAGAGACTTAGATTCTTCAGACGAAGCTGACCGGACGGTAATCGGACTCACGAAAGAATAATTACGTAGACATTCGTACACTAGAAAAGACTCCAGTTTAATAGGCTATAACTTTCGTAACGTGGGAGTTAAAGGTACCTGAATGATGGAACAAGAAGGGCGTAAGATGTCTGATCATTCTACAGACTCAGATAAATCATACGAGGCTGACCGTATGGTAATCGAACACACGGATCCACAATTACGTAGAGATTCGAACACAAGAAAAGATTCAAGTTTAAAAGGATATAACTTTCGTAATGTGGGAGTTAAGGGAACCTGAATGGTGGAACGAGAAGGCCATAAGATATTTGATCATTCTACAGACTCAGATAACTCATACGAAGCTGACCGGACGGTAATCGGACTCATGAAACGACAATTACGTAGAGATTCGAACCCAAGAAACGACTCCGGTTTAAAAGGCTATAACTATCGTAATGTGGGAGTTAAAGGAACCCGAATGGTGGAACGAGAAGGCTATAAGATGTCTGATCATTCTAGGGACTCAGATTAATCAGACGAAGCTGATCGGACGGTAATCGGACTCACGAAAGAATAATTACGTAGTGATTCGTACACTAGAAAAGACTCCAGTTTAATAGGCTATAACTATCGTAACGTGGGAGTTAAAGGGACCTGAATGGTGGAAAAAGAAGGCCGTAAGATGTCTGATCATTCTACAGACTTAGATAAATCATACGAAGCTAACCATATGGTAATCGAACACGCGAAACCACAATTACGTAGAGATTCGAACACAAGAAAAGACTCCAGTTTAAAAAAAGCTATATCTATCGTAAGGGGGAGTTAAGGGAACCCGAATGGTGGAACGAGAAGGCCATAAGATGTTTGATCATTCTAGAGACTCAGATTCATCAGACGAAGCTGACCGGACGGTAATCGGACTCACGAAAGAATAATTACGTAGACATTCGTACACTAGAAAAGACTCCAGTTTAATAGGCTATAACTATCGTAACGTGGGAGTTAAAGGTACCTGAATGATGGAACAAGAAGGCCGTAAGATGTCTGATCATTCTACAGACTCAGATAAATCATACGAGGCTGACCGTATGGTAATCGAACACACCGAACCACAATTACGTAGAGATTCGAACACAAGAAAAGATTCAAGTTTAAAAGGATATAACTATCGTAATGTGGGAGTTAAGGGAACCTGAATGGTGGAACGAGAAGGCCATAAGATATTTGATCATTCTACAGACTCAGATAACTCATACGAAGCTGACCGGACGGTAATCGGACTCATGAAACGACAATTACGTAGAGATTCGAACACAAGAAACGACTCCGGTTTAAAAGGCTATAACTATCGTAATGTGGGAGTTAAAGGAACCCGAATGGTGGAACGAGAAGGCTATAAGATGTCTGATCATTCTAGGGACTCAGATTAATCAGACGAAGCTGATCGGACGGTAATCGGACTCACGAAAGAATAATTACGTAGTGATTCGTACACTAGAAAAGACTCCAGTTTAATAGGCTATAACTATCGTAACGTGGGAGTTAAAGGGACCTGAATGGTGGAAAAAGAAGGCCGTAAGATGTCTGATCATTCTACAGACTCAGATAAATCATACGAAGCTAACCGTATGGTAATCGAACACACGAAACCACAATTACGTAGAGATTCGAACACAAGAAAAGACTGCAGTTTAAAAAAAGCTATATCTATCGTAAGGGGGAGTTAAGGGAACGCGAATGGTGGAACGAGAAGGCCATAAGATGTTTGATCATTCTAGAGACTCAGATTCATCAGACGAAGCTGACCGGACGGTAATCGGACTCACGAAAGAATAATTACGTAGACATTCGTACACTAGAAAAGACTCCAGTTTAATAGGCTATAAACGTGGGAGTTAAAGGTACCTGAATGATGGAACAAGAAGGCCGTAAGATGTCTGATCATTCTACAGACTCAGATAAATCATACGAGGCTGACCGTATGGTAATCGAACACACCGAACCACAATTACGTAGAGATTCGAACACAAGAAAAGATTCAAGTTTAAAAGGATATAACTATCGTAATATGGGAGTTAAGGGAACCTGAATGGTGGAACGAGAAGGCCATAAGATATTTGATCATTCTACAGACTCAGATAACTCATACGAAGCTGACCGGACGGTAATCGGACTCATGAAACGACAATTACGTAGAGATTCGAACACAAGAAACGACTCCGGTTTAAAAGGCTATAACTATCGTAATGTGGGAGTTAAAGGAACCCGAATGGTGGAACGAGAAGGCTATAAGATGTCTGATCATTCTAGGGACTCAGATTAATCAGACGAAGCTGATCGGACGGTAATCGGACTCACGAAAGAATAATTACGTAGTGATTCGTACACTAGAAAAGACTCCAGTTTAATAGGCTATAACTATCGTAACGTGGGAGTTAAAGGGACCTGAATGGTGGAAAAAGAAGGCCGTAAGATGTCTGATCATTCTACAGACTTAGATAAATCATACGAAGCTAACCATATGGTAATCGAACACGCGAAACCACAATTACGTAGAGATTCGAACACAAGAAAAGACTCCAGTTTAAAAAAAGCTATATCTATCGTAAGGGGGAGTTAAGGGAACCCGAATGGTGGAACGAGAAGGCCATAAGATGTTTGATCATTCTAGAGACTCAGATTCATCAGACGAAGCTGACCGGACGGTAATCGGACTCACGAAAGAATAATTACGTAGACATTCGTACACTAGAAAAGACTCCAGTTTAATAGGCTATAACTATCGTAACGTGGGAGTTAAAGGTACCTGAATGATGGAACACGAAGGCCGTAAGATGTCTGATCATTCTACAGACTCAGATAAATCATACGAGGCTGACCGTATGGTAATCGAACACACCGAACCACAATTACGTAGAGATTCGAACACAAGAAAAGATTCAAGTTTAAAAGGATATAACTATCGTAATGTGGGAGTTAAGGGAACCTGAATGGTGGAACGAGAAGGCCATAAGATATTTGATCATTCTACAGACTCAGATAACTCATACGAAGCTGACCGGACGGTAATCGGACTCATGAAACGACAATTACGTAGAGATTCGAACACAAGAAACGACTCCGGTTTAAAAGGCTATAACTATCGTAATGTGGGAGTTAAAGGAACCCGAATGGTGGAACGAGAAGGCTATAAGATGTCTGATCATTCTAGGGACTCAGATTAATCAGACGAAGCTGATCGGACGGTAATCGGACTCACGAAAGAATAATTACGTAGTGATTCGTACACTAGAAAAGACTCCAGTTTAATAGGCTATAACTATCGTAACGTGGGAGTTAAAGGGACCTGAATGGTGGAAAAAGAAGGCCGTAAGATGTCTGATCATTCTACAGACTTAGATAAATCATACGAAGCTAACCGTATGGTAATCGAACACACGAAACCACAATTACGTAGAGATTCGAACACAAGAAAAGACTGCAGTTTAAAAAAAGCTATATCTATCGTAAGGGGGAGTTAAGGGAACGCGAATGGTGGAACGAGAAGGCCATAAGATGTTTGATCATTCTAGAGACTCAGATTCATCAGACGAAGCTGACCGGACGGTAATCGGACTCACGAAAGAATAATTACGTAGACATTCGTACACTAGAAAAGACTCCAGTTTAATAGGCTATAAACGTGGGAGTTAAAGGTACCTGAATGATGGAACAAGAAGGCCGTAAGATGTCTGATCATTCTACAGACTCAGATAAATCATACGAGGCTGACCGTATGGTAATCGAACACACCGAACCACAATTACGTAGAGATTCGAACACAAGAAAAGATTCAAGTTTAAAAGGATATAACTATCGTAATGTGGGAGTTAAGGGAACCTGAATGGTGGAACGAGAAGGCCATAAGATATTTGATCATTCTACAGACTCAGATAACTCATACGAAGCTGACCGGACGGTAATCGGACTCATGAAACGACTATTACGTAGAGATTCGAACACAAGAAACGACTCCGGTTTAAAAGGCTATAACTATCGTAATGTGGGAGTTAAAGGAACCCGAATGGTGGAACGAGAAGGCTATAAGATGTCTGATCATTCTAGGGACTCAGATTAATCAGACGAAGCTGATCGGACGGTAATCGGACTCACGAAAGAATAATTACGTAGTGATTCGTACACTAGAAAAGACTCCAGTTTAATAGGCTATAACTATCGTAACGTGGGAGTTAAAGGGACCTGAATGGTGGAAAAAGAAGGCCGTAAGATGTCTGATCATTCTACAGACTCAGATAAATCATACGAAGCTAACCGTATGGTAATCGAACACACGAAACCACAATTACGTAGAGATTCGAACACAAGAAAAGACTCCAGTTTAAAAAAAGCTATATCTATCGTAAGGGGGAGTTAAGGGAACGCGAATGGTGGAACGAGAAGGCCATAAGATGTTTGATCATTCTAGAGACTCAGATTCATCAGACGAAGCTGACCGGACGGTAATCGGACTCACGAAAGAATAATTACGTAGACATTCGTACACTAGAAAAGACTCCAGTTTAATAGGCTATAAACGTGGGAGTTAAAGGTACCTGAATGATGGAACAAGAAGGCCGTAAGATGTCTGATCATTCTACAGACTCAGATAAATCATACGAGGCTGACCGTATGGTAATCGAACACACGGAACCACAATTACGTAAAGATTCGAACACAAGAAAAGATTCAAGTTTAAAAGGATATAACTATCGTAATGTGGGAGTTAAGGGAACCTGAATGGTGGAACGAGAAGGCCATAAGATATTTGATCATTCTACAGACTCAGATAACTCATACGAAGCTGACCGGACGGTAATCGGACTCATGAAACGACAATTACGTAGAGATTCGGACACAAGAAACGACTCCGGTTTAAAAGGCTATAACTATCGTAATGTGGGAGTTAAAGGAACCCGAATGGTGGAACGAGAAGGCTATAAGATGTCTGATCATTCTAGGGACTCAGATTAATCAGACGAAGCTGATCGGACGGTAATCGGACTCACGAAAGATTAATTACGTAGTGATTCGTACACTAGAAAAGACTCCAGTTTAATAGGCTATAACTATCGTAACGTGGGAGTTAAAGGGACCTGAATGGTGGAAAAAGAAGGCCGTAAGATGTCTGGTCATTCTACAGACTCAGATAAATCATACGAAGCTGACCGTATGGTAATCGAACACACGAAACCACAATTACGTAGAGATTCGAACACAAGAAAAGACTCCAGTTTAAAAAAAGCTATATCTATCGTAAGGGGGAGTTAAGGGAACCCGAATGGTGGAACGAGAAGGCCATAAGATGTCTGATCATTCTAGAGACTCAGATTCATCAGACGAAGCTGACCGGACGGTAATCGGACTCACGAAAGAATAATTACGTAGACATTCGTACACTAGAAAAGACTCCAGTTTAATTGGCTATAACTTTCGTAACGTGGGAGTTAAAGGTACCTGAATGATGGAACAAGAAGGCCGTAAGATGTCTGATCATTCTACAGACTCAGATAAATCATACGAGGCTGACCGTATGGTAATCGAACACACGGAACCACAATTACGTAGAGATTCAAACACAAAAAAAGACTCCAGTTTAAAAAAAGCTATATCTATCGTAAGGGGGAGTTAAGGGAACCCGAATGGTAGAACGAGAAGGCCATAAGATGTCTGATCATTCTAGAGACTCAGATTCATCAGACGAAGCTGACCGGACGGTAATCGGACTCACGAAAGAATAATTACGTAGACATTCGTACACTAGAAAAGACTCCAGTTTAATAGGCTATAAACGTGGGAGTTAAAGGTACCTGAATGATGGAACAAGAAGGCCGTAAGATGTCTGATCATTCTACAGACTCAGATAAATCATACGAGGCTGACCGTATGGTAATCGAACACACGGAACCACAATTACGTAAAGATTCGAACACAAGAAAAGATTCAAGTTTAAAAGGATATAACTATCGTAATGTGGGAGTTAAGGGAACCTGAATGGTGGAACGAGAAGGCCATAAGATATTTGATCATTCTACAGACTCAGATAACTCATACGAAGCTGACCGGACGGTAATCGGACTCATGAAACGACAATTACGTAGAGATTCGGACACAAGAAACGACTCCGGTTTAAAAGGCTATAACTATCGTAATGTGGGAGTTAATGTAACCCGAATGGTGGAACGAGAAGGCTATAAGATGTCTGATCATTCTAGGGACTCAGATTAATCAGACGAAGCTGATCGGACGGTAATCGGACTCACGAAAGATTAATTACGTAGTGATTCGTACACTAGAAAAGACTCCAGTTTAATAGGCTATAACTATCGTAACGTGGGAGTTAAAGGGACCTGAATGGTGGAAAAAGAAGGCCGTAAGATGTCTGGTCATTCTACAGACACAGATAAATCATACGAAGCTGACCGTATGGTAATCGAACACACGAAACCACAATTACGTAGAGATTCGAACACAAGAAAAGACTCCAGTTTAAAAAAAGCTATATCTATCGTAAGGGGGAGTTAAGGGAACCCGAATGGTGGAACGAGAAGGCCATAAGATGTCTGATCATTCTAGAGACTCAGATTCATCAGACGAAGCTGACCGGACGGTAATCGGACTCACGAAAGAATAATTACGTAGACATTCGTACACTAGAAAAGACTCCAGTTTAATTGGCTATAACTTTCGTAACGTGGGAGTTAAAGGTACCTGAATGATGGAACAAGAAGGCCGTAAGATGTCTGATCATTCTACAGACTCAGATAAATCATACGAGGCTGACCGTATGGTAATCGAACACACGGAACCACAATTACGTAGAGATTCGAACACAAGAAAAGATTCAAGTTTAAAAGGATATAACTATCGTAATGTGGGAGTTAAGGGAACCTGAATGGTGGAACGAGAAGGCCATAAGATATTTGATCATTCTACAGACTCAGATAACTCATACGAAGCTGACCGGACGGTAATCGGACTCATGAAACGACAATTACGTAGAGATTCGAACACAAGAAACGACTCCGGTTTAAAAGGCTATAACTATCGTAATGTGGGAGTTAAAGGAACCCGAATGGTGGAACGAGAAGGCTATAAGATGTCTGATCATTCTAGGGACTCAGATTAATCAGACGAAGCTGATCGGACGGTAATCGGACTCACGAAAGAATAATTACGTAGTGATTCGTACACTAGAAAAGACTCCAGTTTAATAGGCTATAACTATCGTAACGTGGGAGTTAAAGGGACCTGAATGGTGGAACAAGAAGGCCGTATGATGTCTGATCATTCTACAGACTCAGATAAATCATACGAAGCTAACCGTATGGTAATCGAACACACGAAACCACAATTACGTAGAGATTCAAACACAAAAAAAGACTCCAGTTTAAAAAAAGCTATATCTATCGTAAGGGGGAGTTAAGGGAACCCGAATGGTAGAACGAGAAGGCCATAAGATGTCTGATCATTCTAGAGACTCAGATTCATCAGACAAAGCTGACCGGACGGTAATCGGACTCACGAATGAATAATTACGTAGACATTCGTACACTAGAAAAGACTCCAGTTGAATAGGCTATAACTATCGTAACGTGGGAGTTAAAGGTACCT
Organism: Ambrosia trifida; assembly: GCA_028751855.1. Classification (NCBI taxonomy): domain Eukaryota; kingdom Viridiplantae; phylum Streptophyta; class Magnoliopsida; order Asterales; family Asteraceae; genus Ambrosia; species Ambrosia trifida. The sequence continues at coordinate 154,853,265 of CM054123.1, forward strand.
GAATGATGGAACAAGAAGGCCGTAAGATGTCTGATCATTCTACAGACTCAGATAAATCATACGAGGCTGACCGTATGGTAATCGAACACACGGAACCACAATTACGTAGAGATTCGAACACAAGAAAAGATTCAAGTTTAAAAGGATATAACTATCGTAATGTGGGAGTTAAGGGAACCTGAATGGTGGAACGAGATGGCCATAAGATATTTGATCATTCTACAGACTCAGATAACTCATACGAAGCTGACCGGACGGTAATCGGACTCATGAAACGACAATTACGTAGAGATTCGAACACAAGAAACGACTCCGGTTTAAAAGGCTATAACTATCGTAATGTGGGAGTTAAAGGAACCCGAATGGTGGAACGAGAAGGCTATAAGATGTCTGATCATTCTAGGGACTCAGATTAATCAGACGAAGCTGATCGGACGGTAATCGGACTCACGAAAGAATAATTACGTAGTGATTCGTACACTAGAAAAGACTCCAGTTTAATAGGCTATAACTATCGTAACGTGGGAGTTAAAGGGACCTGAATGGTGGAACAAGAAGGCCGTATGATGTCTGATCATTCTACAGACTCAGATAAATCATACGAAGCTAACCGTATGGTAATCGAACACACGAAACCACAATTACGTAGAGATTCGAACACAAAAAAAGACTCCAGTTTAAAAAAAGCTATATCTATCGTATGGGGGAGTTAAGGGAACCCGAATGGTAGAACGAGAAGGCCATAAGATGTCTGATCATTCTAGAGACTCAGATTCATCAGACAAAGCTGACCGGACGGTAATCGGACTCACGAATGAATAATTACGTAGACATTCGTACACTAGAAAAGACTCCAGTTTAATAGGCTATAACTATCGTAACGTGGGAGTTAAAGGTACCTGAATGATGGAACAAGAAGGCCGTAAGATGTCTGATCATTCTACAGACTCAGATAAATCATACGAGGCTGACCGTATGGTAATCGAACACACGGAACCACAATTACGTAGAGCTTCGAACACAAGAAAAGACTCCAGTTTAAAAAAAAGCTATAACTATCGTAAGGGGGGAGTTAAGGGAAACCGAATGGTGGAACGAGAAGGCCATAAGATGTCTGATCATTCTAGGGACTCAGATTCATCAGACGAAGCTGACCGGACGGTAATCGGACTCACGAAAGAATAATTACGTAGACATTCGTACACTAGAAAAGACTCCAGTTTAATAAGCTATAACTATCTTAATGTGGGAGTTAAAGGGGCTTGAATGATGGAACAAGAAGGCCGTAAGATGTCTGATCATTCTACAGACTCAGATAAATCATAAGAAGCTGACCGTATGGTAATCGAACACAAAACCATAATTACTTAGAGATTCGAACACAAGAAAAGACTCCAGTTTAAAAGGCTATATCTATCGTAAGGTGGGAGTTAAAGGAACCCGAATGGTGGAACGAGAAGTCCATAAGATGTCTGATCATTCTAGGGACTCAGATTCATCAGACGAAGTTGACCAGACGGTAATCGGACTCACGAAAGAATAATTACGTAGAGATTCGTACACTAGAAAAGACTCCAGTTTAATAGGTAATAACTATCGTAACGTGGGAGTTAAAGGGACCTGAATGATGGAACAAGAAGGCCGTAAGATGTCTGATCATTCTACAGACTCAGATAAATCATACGAAGCTGACCGTATGGTAATCGAACACACAAAACCATAATTACGTAGAGATTCGAACACAAGAAAAGACTCCAGTTTAAAAAAAAAGCTATAACTATCGTAAGGGGGGAGTTAAGGGAAACCGAATGGTGGAACGAGAAGGCCATAAGATTTCTGATCATTCCAGGGACTCAGATTCATCAGACGAAGCTGACCGGATGGTAATCGGACTCACGAAAGAATAATTACGTAGACAATCGTACACTAGAAAAGACTCCAGTTTAATAGGCTATAACTATCGTAACCTGGGAGTTAAAGGGACCTGAATGATGGAACAAGAAGGCCGTAAGATGTCTGATCATTCTACAGACAAAGATAAATCATACGAAGCTGACCGTATGGTAATCGAACACACAAAACCACAATTACGTAGAGATTCGAACACAAGAAAAGACTTCAGTTTAAAAGCCTCTAACTATCGTAAGGTGGGAGTTAAGGGAACCCGAATGGTGGAACGAGTAGTCCATAAGATGTCTGATAATTCTACAGACTCAGATAAATCATACGAAGCTGACTGGATGGTAATCGGACTCATGAAACGACAATTATGTACAGATTCGAACACACGAAACGACTCCAGTTTAAAAGGCTATAACTATCGTAATGTTGGAGTTAAAGGAACCCGAATGGTGGAACGAGAAGGCCAGAAGATGTCTTATCATTCTAGGGACTCAGATTAATCTGACGAAGCGAACCGGACGGTAATCAAACTCACGAAACAATAATTACGTAGAGATTCGAACACTAGAAAAGACTCTAGTTTAATAGGCTATAACTATCGTAACGTGGGAGTTAAAGGGACCTGAATGGTGGAACAAGAAGGTGGTAAGATGTCTGATCATTCTACAGACTCAGATAAATCATACGAAGCTGACCGTATGGTAATCGAACACACAAAACCACAATTACGTAGAGATTCAAACACAAGAAAAGACTCCAGTTTAAAAGGCTATAACTATCGTAAGGTGGGAGTTAAAGGAACCCGAATGGTGGAACGAGAAGTCCATAAGATGTCTGATAATTCTACAGACTCAGATAGATCATACGAGGCTGACCATATGGTAATCGAACACACGGAACCACAATTACGTAGAGATTCGAACACAAGAAAAGATTCCAGTTTAATAGGATATAACTATCGTAATGTGGGAGTTATGGGAACCTGAATTGTGGAACGAGAAGGCCATAAGATATTTGATCATTCTACAGACTCAGATAACTCATACGAAGCTAACCGGACGGTAATCGGACTCATGAAACGACAATTACGTAGAGATTCGGACACAAGAAACGACTCCGGTTTAAAAGGCTATAACTATCGTAATGTGGGAGTTAAAGGAACCCGAATGGTGGAACGAGAAGGCTATAAGATGTCTGATCATTCTAGGGACTCAGATTAATCAGACGAAGCTGATCGGACGGTAATCGGACTCACGAAAGATTAATTACGTAGTGATTCGTACACTAGAAAAGACTCCAGTTTAATAGGCTATAACTATCGTAACGTGGGAGTTAAAGGGACCTGAATGGTGGAAAAAGAAGGCCGTAAGATGTCTGGTCATTCTACAGACTCAGATAAATCATACGAAGCTGACCGTATGGTAATCGAACACACGAAACCACAATTACGTAGAGATTCGAACACAAGAAAAGACTCCAGTTTAAAAAAAGCTATATCTATCGTAAGTGGGAGTTAAGGGAACCCGAATGGTGGAACGAGAAGGCCATAAGATGTCTGATCATTCTAGAGACTCAGATTCATCAGACGAAGCTGACCGGACGGTAATCGGACTCACGAAAGAATAATTACGTAGACATTCGTACACTAGAAAAGACTCCAGTTTAATTGGCTATAACTTTCGTAACGTGGGAGTTAAAGGTACCTGAATGATGGAACAAGAAGGCCGTAAGATGTCTGATCATTCTACAGACTCAAATAAATCATACGAGGCTGACCGTATGGTAATCGAACACACGGAACCACAATTACGTAGAGATTCGAACACAAGAAAAGATTCAAGTTTAAAAGGATATAACTATCGTAATGTGGGAGTTAAGGGAACCTGAATGGTGGAACGAGAAGGCCATAAGATATTTGATCATTCTACAGACTCAGATAACTCATACGAAGCTGACCGGACGGTAATCGGACTCATGAAACGACAATTACGTAGAGATTCGAACACAAGAAACGACTCCGGTTTAAAAGGCTATAACTATCGTAATGTGGGAGTTAAAGGAACCCGAATGGTGGAACGAGAAGGCTATAAGATGTCTGATCATTCTAGGGACTCAGATTAATCAGACGAAGCTGATCGGACGGTAATCGGACTCACGAAAGAATAATTACGTAGTGATTCGTACACTAGAAAAGACTCCAGTTTAATAGGCTATAACTATCGTAACGTGGGAGTTAAAGGGACCTGAATGGTGGAATAAGAAGGCCGTATGATGTCTGATCATTCTACAGACTCAGATAAATCATACGAAGCTAACCGTATGGTAATCGAACACACGAAACCACAATTACGTAGAGATTCAAACACAAAAAAAGACTCCAGTTTAAAAAAAGCTATATCTATCGTAAGGGGGAGTTAAGGGAACCCGAATGGTAGAACGAGAAGGCCATAAGATGTCTGATCATTCTAGAGACTCAGATTCATCAGACAAAGCTAACCGGACGGTAATCGGACTCACGAATGAATAATTACGTAGACATTCGTACACTAGAAAAGACTCCAGTTGAATAGGCTATAACTATCGTAACGTGGGAGTTAAAGGTACCTGAATGATGGAACAAGAAGGCCGTAAGATGTCTGATCATTCTACAGACTCAGATAAATCATACGAGGCTGACCGTATGGTAATCGAACACACGGAACCACAATTACGTAGAGATTCGAACACAAGAAAAGATTCAAGTTTAAAAGGATATAACTATCGTAATGTGGGAGTTAAGGGAACCTGAATGGTGGAACGAGATGGCCATAAGATATTTGATCATTCTACAGACTCAGATAACTCATACGAAGCTGACCGAACGGTAATCGGACTCATGAAACGACAATTACGTAGAGATTCGAACACAAGAAACGACTCCGGTTTAAAAGGCTATAACTATCGTAATGTGGGAGTTAAAGGAACCCGAATGGTGGAACGAGAAGGCTATAAGATGTCTGATCATTCTAGGGACTCAGATTAATCAGACGAAGCTGATCGGACGGTAATCGGACTCACGAAAGAATAATTACGTAGTGATTCGTACACTAGAAAAGACTCCAGTTTAATAGGCTATAACTATCGTAACGTGGGAGTTAAAGGGACCTGAATGGTGGAACAAGAAGGCCGTATGATGTCTGATCATTCTACAGACTCAGATAAATCATACGAAGCTAACCGTATGGTAATCGAACACACGAAACCACAATTACGTAGAGATTCGAACACAAAAAAAGACTCCAGTTTAAAAAAAGCTATATCTATCGTAAGGGGGAGTTAAGGGAACCCGAATGGTAGAACGAGAAGGCCATAAGATGTCTGATCATTCTAGAGACTCAGATTCATCAGACAAAGCTGACCGGACGGTAATCGGACTCACGAATGAATGATTACGTAGACATTCGTACACTAGAAAAGACTCCAGTTTAATAGGCTATAACTATCGTAACGTGGGAGTTAAAGGTACCTGAATGATGGAACAAGAAGGCCGTAAGATGTCTGATCATTCTACAGACTCAGATAAATCATACGAGGCTGACCGTATGGTAATCGAACACACGGAACCACAATTACGTAGAGCTTCGAACACAAGAAAAGACTCCAGTTTAAAAAAAAGCTATAACTATCGTAAGGGGGGAGTTAAGGGAAACCGAATGGTGGAACGAGAAGGCCATAAGATGTCTGATCATTCTAGGGACTCAGATTCATCAGACGAAGCTGACCGGACGGTAATCGGACTCACGAAAGAATAATTACGTAGACATTCGTACACTAGAAAAGACTCCAGTTTAATAAGCTATAACTATCTTAATGTGGGAGTTAAAGGGGCTTGAATGATGGAACAAGAAGGCCGTAAGATGTCTGATCATTCTACAGACTCAGATAAATCATAAGAAGCTGACCGTATGGTAATCGAACACAAAACCATAATTACTTAGAGATTCGAACACAAGAAAAGACTCCAGTTTAAAAGGCTATATCTATCGTAAGGTGGGAGTTAAAGGAACCCGAATGGTGGAACGAGAAGTCCATAAGATGTCTGATCATTCTAGGGACTCAGATTCATCAGACGAAGTTGACCAGACGGTAATCGGACTCACGAAAGAATAATTACGTAGAGATTCGTACACTAGAAAAGACTCCAGTTTAATAGGTAATAACTATCGTAACGTGGGAGTTAAAGGGACCTGAATGATGGAACAAGAAGGCCGTAAGATGTCTGATCATTCTACAGACTCAGATAAATCATACGAAGCTGACCGTATGGTAATCGAACACACAAAACCATAATTACGTAGAGATTCGAACACAAGAAAAGACTCCAGTTTAAAAAAAAAGCTATAACTATCGTAAGGGGGAGTTAAGGGAAACCGAATGGTGGAACGAGAAGGCCATAAGATTTCTGATCATTCCAGGGACTCAGATTCATCAGACGAAGCTGACCGGATGGTAATCGGACTCACGAAAGAATAATTACGTAGACAATCGTACACTAGAAAAGACTCCAGTTTAATAGGCTATAACTATCGTAACGTGGGAGTTAAAGGGACCTGAATGATGGAACAAGAAGGCCGTAAGATGTCTGATCATTCTACAGACAAAGATAAATCATACGAAGCTGACCGTATGGTAATCGAACACACAAAACCACAATTACGTAGAGATTCGAACACAAGAAAAGACTTCAGTTTAAAAGCCTCTAACTATCGTAAGGTGGGAGTTAAGGGAACCCGAATGGTGGAACGAGTAGTCCATAAGATGTCTGATAATTCTACAGACTCAGATAAATCATACGAAGCTGACTGGATGGTAATCGGACTCATGAAACGACAATTATGTACAGATTCGAACACACGAAACGACTCCAGTTTAAAAGGCTATAACTATCGTAATGTTGGAGTTAAAGGAACCCGAATGGTGGAACGAGAAGGCCAGAAGATGTCTTATCATTCTAGGGACTCAGATTAATCTGACGAAGCGAACCGGACGGTAATCAAACTCACGAAACAATAATTACGTAGAGATTCGAACACTAGAAAAGACTCTAGTTTAATAGGCTATAACTATCGTAACGTGGGAGTTAAAGGGACCTGAATGGTGGAACAAGAAGGTGGTAAGATGTCTGATCATTCTACAGACTCAGATAAATCATACGAAGCTGACCGTATGGTAATCGAACACACAAAACCACAATTACGTAGAGATTCAAACACAAGAAAAGACTCCAGTTTAAAAGGCTATAACTATCGTAAGGTGGGAGTTAAAGGAACCCGAATGGTGGAACGAGAAGTCCATAAGATGTCTGATAATTCTACAGACTCAGATAGATCATACGAGGCTGACCATATGGTAATCGAACACACGGAACCACAATTACGTAGAGATTCGAACACAAGAAAAGATTCCAGTTTAATAGGATATAACTATCGTAATGTGGGAGTTATGGGAACCTGAATTGTGGAACGAGAAGGCCATAAGATATTTGATCATTCTACAGACTCAGATAACTCATACGAAGCTGACCGGACGGTAATCGGACTCATGAAACGACAATTACGTAGAGATTCGGACACAAGAAACGACTCCGGTTTAAAAGGCTATAACTATCGTAATGTGGGAGTTAAAGGAACCCGAATGGTGGAACGAGAAGGCTATAAGATGTCTGATCATTCTAGGGACTCAGATTAATCAGACGAAGCTGATCGGACGGTAATCGGACTCACGAAAGATTAATTACGTAGTGATTCGTACACTAGAAAAGACTCCAGTTTAATAGGCTATAACTATCGTAACGTGGGAGTTAAAGGGACCTGAATGGTGGAAAAAGAAGGCCGTAAGATGTCTGGTCATTCTACAGACTCAGATAAATCATACGAAGCTGACCGTATGGTAATCGAACACACGAAACCACAATTACGTAGAGATTCGAACACAAGAAAAGACTCCAGTTTAAAAAAAGCTATATCTATCGTAAGTGGGAGTTAAGGGAACCCGAATGGTGGAACGAGAAGGCCATAAGATGTCTGATCATTCTAGAGACTCAGATTCATCAGACGAAGCTGACCGGACGATAATCGGACTCACGAAAGAATATTTACGTAGACATTCGTACACTAGAAAAGACTCCAGTTTAATTGGCTATAACTTTCGTAACGTGGGAGTTAAAGGTACCTGAATGATGGAACAAGAAGGCCGTAAGATGTCTGATCATTCTACAGACTCAAATAAATCATACGAGGCTGACCGTATGGTAATCGAACACACGGAACCACAATTACGTAGAGATTCGAACACAAGAAAAGATTCAAGTTTAAAAGGATATAACTATCGTAATGTGGGAGTTAAGGGAACCTGAATGGTGGAACGAGAAGGCCATAAGATATTTGATCATTCTACAGACTCAGATAACTCATACGAAGCTGACCGGACGGTAATCGGACTCATGAAACGACAATTACGTAGAGATTCGAACACAAGAAACGACTCCGGTTTAAAAGGCTATAACTATCGTAATGTGGGAGTTAAAGGAACCCGAATGGTGGAACGAGAAGGCTATAAGATGTCTGATCATTCTAGGGACTCAGATTAATCAGACGAAGCTGATCGGACGGTAATCGGACTCACGAAAGAATAATTACGTAGTGATTCGTACACTAGAAAAGACTCCAGTTTAATAGGATATAACTATCGTAACGTGGGAGTTAAAGGGACCTGAATGGTGGAACAAGAAGGCCGTATGATGTCTGATCATTCTACAGACTCAGATAAATCATACGAAGCTAACCGTATGGTAATCGAACACACGAAACCACAATTACGTAGAGATTCGAACACAAAAAAAGACTCCAGTTTAAAAAAAGTATATCTATCGTAAGGGGGAGTTAAGGGAACCCGAATGGTGGAACGAGAAGGCCATAAGATGTCTGATCATTCTAGAGACTCAGATTCATCAGACGAAGCTGACCGGACGGTAATCGAACTCACGAAAGAATAATTACGTAGACATTCGTACACTAGAAAAGACTCCAGTTTAATTGGCTATAACTTTCGTAACGTGGGAGTTAAAGGTACCTGAATGATGGAACAAGAAGGCCGTAAGATGTCTGATCATTCTACAGACTCAGATAAATCATACGAGGCTGACCGTATGGTAATCGAACACACGGAACCACAATTACGTAGAGATTCGAACACAAGAAAAGATTCAAGTTTAAAAGGATATAACTATCGTAATGTGGGAGTTAAGGGAACCTGAATGGTGGAACGAGATGGCCATAAGATATTTGATCATTCTACAGACTCAGATAACTCATACGAAGCTGACCGGACGGTAATCGGACTCATGAAACGACAATTACGTAGAGATTCGAACACAAGAAACGACTCCGGTTTAAAAGGCTATAACTATCGTAATGTGGGAGTTAAAGGAACCCGAATGGTTGAACGAGAAGGCTATAAGATGTCTGATCATTCTAGGGACTCAGATTAATCAGACGAAGCTGATCGGACGGTAATCGGACTCACGAAAGAATAATTACGTAGTGATTCGTACACTAGAAAAGACTCCAGTTTAATAGGCTATAACTATCGTAACGTGGGAGTTAAAGGGACCTGAATGGTGGAACAAGAAGGCCGTATGATGTCTGATCATTCTACAGACTCAGATAAATCATACGAAGCTAACCGTATGGTAATCGAACACACGAAACCACAATTACGTAGAGATTCGAACACAAAAAAAGACTCCAGTTTAAAAAAAGCTATATCTATCGTAAGGGGGAGTTAAGGGAACCCGAATGGTAGAACGAGAAGGCCATAAGATGTCTGATCATTCTAGAGACTCAGATTCATCAGACAAAGCTGACCGGACGGTAATCGGACTCACGAATGAATAATTACGTAGACATTCGTACACTAGAAAAGACTCCAGTTTAATAGGCTATAACTATCGTAACGTGGGAGTTAAAGGTACCTGAATGATGGAACAAGAAGGCCGTAAGATGTCTGATCATTCTACAGACTCAGATAAATCATACGAGGCTGACCGTATGGTAATCGAACACACGGAACCACAATTACGTAGAGATTCGAACACAAGAAAAGATTCAAGTTTGAAAGGATATAACTATCGTAATGTGGGAGTTAAGGGAACCTGAATGGTGGAACGAGAAGGCCATAAGATATTTGATCATTCTACAGACTCAGATAACTCATACGAAGCTGACCGGACGGTAATCGGACTCATGAATCGACAATTACGTAGAGATTCGAACACAAGAAACGACTCCGGTTTAAAAGGCTATAACTATCGTAATGTGGGAGTTAAAGGAACCCGAATGGTGGAACGAGAAGGCCATAAGATGTCTGATCATTCTAGGGACTCAGATTTATCAGACGAAGCTGATCGGACGGTAATCGGACTCACGAAAGAATAATTACCTAGAGATTCGTACACTAGAAAAGACTCCAGTTTAATAGGCTATAACTATCGTAACGTGGGAGTTAAAGGGACCTGAATGGTGGAACAAGAAGGCCGTAAGATGTCTGATCATTCTACAGACTCAGATAAATCATACGAAGCTTACCGTATGGTAATCGAACACACAAAACCACAATTACATAGAGATTCGAACACAAGAAAAGACTCCAGTTTAAAAAAAAGCTATAACTATCGTAAGGGGGGAGTTAAGGGAAACCGAATGGTGGAACGAGAAGGCCATAAGATGTCTGATCATTCTAGGGACTCAGATTCATCAGACGACGCTGACCGGACGGTAATCGGACTCACGAAAGAATAATTACGTAGACATTCGTACACTAGAAAAGACTCCAGTTTAATAAGCTATAACTATCGTAATGTGGGAGTTAAAGGGACTTGAATGATGGAACAAGAAGGCCGTAAGACGTCTGATCATTCTACAGACTCAGATAAATCATAAGAAGCTGACCGTATGGTAATCGAACACAAAACCATAATTACTTAGAGATTCGAACACAAGAAATGACTCCAGTTTAAAAGGCTATATCTATCGTAAGGTGGGAGTTAAAGGAACCCGAATGGTGGAACGAGAAGGCCATAAGATGTCTGATCATTCTAGGGACTCAGATTCATCAGACGACGCTGACCGGACGGTAATCGGACTCACGAAAAAATAATTACGTAGACATTCGTACACTAGAAAAGACTCCAGTTTAATAAGCTATAACTATCGTAATGTGGGAGTTAAAGGGACTTGAATGATGGAACAAGAAGGCCGTAAGATGTCTAATCATTCTACAGACTCAGATAAATCTTACGAAGCTGACCGTATGGTAATCGAAGACACAAAACCATAATTACGTAGAGATTCGAACACAAGAAAAGACTCCAGTTTGAAAAAAAGCTATAACTATCGTAAGGGGGGAGTTAAGAGAAACCGAATGGTGGAACGAGAAGGCCATAAGATTTCTGATCATTCCAGGGACTCAGATTCATCAGACGAAGCTGACCGGATGGTAATCGGACTCACGAAAGAATAATTACGTAGACAATCGTACACTAGAAAAGACTCCAGTTTAATAGGCTATAACTATCGTAACGTGGGAGTTAAAGGGACCTGAATGATGGAACAAGAAGGCCGTAAGATGTCTGATCATTCTACAGACAAAGATAAATCATACGAAGCTGACCGTATGGTAATCGAACACACAAAACCACAATTACGTAGAGATTCGAACACAAGAAAAGACTTCAGTTTAAAAGCCTCTAACTATCGTAAGGTGGGAGTTAAGGGAACCCGAATGGTGGAACGAGAAGTCCATAAGATGTCTGATAATTCTACAGACTCAGTTAAATCATACGAAGCTGACCGGATGGTAATCGGACTCATGAAACGACAATTATGTACAGATTCGAACACACGAAACGACTCCAGTTTAAAAGGCTATAACTATCGTAATGTTGGAGTTAAAGGAACCCGAATGGTGGAACGAGAAGGCCAGAAGATGTCTTATCATTCTAGGGACTCAGATTAATCAGACGAAGCGAACCGGACGGTAATCAAACTCACGAAACAATAATTACGTAGAGATTCGAACACTAGAAAAGACTCTAGTTTAATAGGCTATAACTATCGTAAAGTGGGAGTTAAAGGGACCTGAATGGTGGAACAAGAAGGTCGTAAGATGTCTGATCATTCTACAGACTCAGATAAATCATACGAAGCTGACCGTATGGTAATCGAACACACAAAACCACAATTACGTAGAGATTCAAACACAAGAAAAGACTCCAGTTTAAAAGGCTATAACTATCGTAAGGTGGGAGTTAAAGGAACCTGAATGGTGGAACGAGAAGTCCATAAGATGTCTGATAATTCTACAGACTCAGATAGATCATACGAGGCTGACCATATGGTAATCGAACACACGGAACCACAATTACGTAGAGATTCGAACACAAGAAAAGATTCCAGTTTAATAGGATATAACTATCGTAATGTGGGAGTTAAGGGAACCTGAATGGTGGAACGAGAAGGCCATAAGATGTCTGATCATTCTAGAGACTCAGATTCATCAGACGAAGCTGACCGGACGGTAATCGAACTCACGAAAGAATAATTACGTAGACATTCGTACACTAGAAAAGACTCCAGTTTAATAAGCTATAACTATCGTAATGTGGGAGTTAAAGGGACTTGAATGATGGAACAAGAAGGCCGTAAGATGTCTAATCATTCTACAGACTCAGATAAATCATACGAAGCTGACCGTATGGTAATCGAACACACAAAACCATAATTACTTAGAGATTCGAACACAAGAAAAGACTCCAGTTTAAAAAAAGCTATATCTATCGTAAGGGGGAGTTAAGGGAACCCGAATGGTGGAACGAGAAGGCCATAAGATGTCTGATCATTCTAGGGACTCAGATTCATCAGACGAAGTTGAGCAGACGGTAATCGGACTCACGAAAGAATAATTACGTAGAGATTCGTACACTAGTAAAGACTCCAGTTTAATAGGTAATAACTATCGTAACGTGGGAGTTAAAGGGACCTGAATGATGGAACAAGAAGGCCGTAAGATGTCTGATCATTCTACAGTCTCAGATAAATCTTACGAAGCTGACCGTATGGTAATCGAACACACAAAACCATAATTACGTAGAGATTCGAACACAAGAAAAGACTCCAGTTTAAAAAAAAAAGCTATAACTATCGTAAGGGGGGAGTTAAGGGAAACCGAAGGGTGGAACGAGAAGGCCATAAGATTTCTGATCATTCCAGGGACTCAGATTCATCAGACGAAGCTGACCGGATGGTAATCGGACTCACGAAAGAATAATTACGTAGACAATCGTACACTAGAAAAGACTCCAGTTTAATAGGCTATAACTATCGTAACGTGGGAGTTAAAGGGACCTGAATGATGGAACAAGAAGGCCGTAAGATGTCTGATCATTCTACAGACAAAGATAAATCATACGAAGCTGACCGTATGGTAATCGAACACACAAAACCACAATTACGTAGAGATTCGAACACAAGAAAAGACTTCAGTTTAAAAGCCTCTAACTATCGTAAGGTGGGAGTTAAGGGAACCCGAATGGTGGAACGAGAAGTCCATAAGATGTCTGATAATTCTACAGACTCAGATAAATCATACGAAGCTGACCGGATGGTAATCGGACTCATGAAACGACAATTATGTACAGATTCGAACACACGAAACGACTCCAGTTTAAAAGGCTATAACTATCGTAATGTTGGAGTTAAAGGAACCCGAATGGTGGAACGAGAAGGCCAGATGATGTCTTATCATTCTAGGGACTCAGATTAATCAGACGAAGCGAATCGGACGGTAATCAAACTCACGAAACAATAATTACGTAGAGATTCGAACACAAGAAAAGACTCCAGTTTAAAAGGCTATAACTATCGTAAGGTGGGAGTTAAAGGAACCCGAATGGTGGAACGAGAAGTCCATAAGATGTCTGATAATTCTACAGACTCAGATAGATCATACGAGGCTGACCGTATGGTAATCGAACACACGGAACCACAATTACGTAGAGATTCGAACACAAGAAAAGACTCCAGTTTAAAAGGCTATAACTATCGTAAGGTGGGAGTTAAAGGAACCTGAATGGTGGAACGAGAAGTCCATAAGATGTCTGATAATTCTACAGACTCAGATAGATCATACGAGGCTGACCATATGGTAATCGAACACACGGAACCACAATTACGTAGAGATTCGAACACAAGAAAAGATTCCAGTTTAATAGGATATAACTATCGTAATGTGGGAGTTAAGGGAACCTGAATGGTGGAACGAGAAGGCCATAAGATGTCTGATCATTCTAGAGACTCAGATTCATCAGACGAAGCTGACCGGACGGTAATCGAACTCACGAAAGAATAATTACGTAGACATTCGTACACTAGAAAAGACTCCAGTTTAATAAGCTATAACTATCGTAATGTGGGAGTTAAAGGGACTTGAATGATGGAACAAGAAGGCCGTAAGATGTCTAATCATTCTACAGACTCAGATAAATCATACGAAGCTGACCGTATGGTAATCGAACACACAAAACCCTAATTACTTAGAGATTCGAACACAAGAAAAGACTCCAGTTTAAAAAAAGCTATATCTATTGTAAGGGGGAGTTAAGGGAACCCGAATGGTGGAACGAGAAGGCCATAAGATGTCTGATCATTCTAGGGACTCAGATTCATCAGACGAAGTTGAGCAGACGGTAATCGGACTCACGAAAGAATAATTACGTAGAGATTCGTACACTAGTAAAGACTCCAGTTTAATAGGTAATAACTATCGTAACGTGGGAGTTAAAGGGACCTGAATGATGGAACAAGAAGGCCGTAAGATGTCTGATCAATCTACAGTCTCAGATAAATCTTACGAAGCTGACCGTATGGTAATCGAACACACAAAACCATAATTACGTAGAGATTCGAACACAAGAAAAGACTCCAGTTTAAAAAAAAAGCTATAACTATCGTAAGGGGGGAGTTAAGGGAAACCGAATGGTGGAACGAGAAGGCCATAAGATTTCTGATCATTCCAGGGACTCAGATTCATCAGACGAAGCTGACCGGATGGTAATCGGACTCACGAAAGAATAATTACATAGACATTCGTACACTAGAAAAGACTCCAGTTTAATAGGCTATAACTATCGTAACGTGGGAGTTAAAGGGACCTGAATGATGGAACAAGAAGGCCGTAAGATGTCTGATCATTCTACAGACTAAGATAAATCATACGAAGCTGACCGTATGGTAATCGAACACACAAAACCACAATTACGTAGAGATTCGAACACAAGAAAAGACTTCAGTTTAAAAGCCTCTAACTATCGTAAGGTGGGAGTTAAGGGAACCCGAATGGTGGAACGAGAAGTCCATAAGATGTCTGATAATTCTACAGACTCAGATAAATCATACGAAGCTGACCGGATGGTAATCGGACTCATGAAACGACAATTATGTACAGATTTGAACACACGAAACGACTCCAGTTTAAAAGGCTATAACTATCGTAATGTTGGAGTTAAAGGAACCCGAATGGTGGAACGAGAAGGCCAGATGATGTCTTATCATTCTAGGGACTCAGATTAATCAGACGAAGCGAATCGGGCGGTAATCAAACTCACGAAACAATAATTACGTAGAGATTCGAACACAAGAAAAGACTCCAGTTTAAAAGGCTATAACTATCGTAAGGTGGGAGTTAAAGGAACCCGAATGGTGGAACGAGAAGTCCATAAGATGTCTGATAATTCTACAGACTCAGATAGATCATACGAGGCTGACCGTATGGTAATCGAACACACGGAACCACAATTACGTAGAGATTCGAACACAAGAAAAGATTCCAGTTTAAAAGGATATAACTATCGTAATGTGGGAGTTATGGGAACCTGAATGGTGGAACGAGAAGGCCATAAAATATTTGATCATTCTACAGACTCAGATAAATCATACGAAGCTGACCGTATGGTAATCGAACACACGAAACCACAATTACGTAGAGATTCGAACACAAGAAAAGACTCCAGTTTAAAAAAAGCTATATCTATCGTAAGGGGGAGTTAAGGGAACCCGAATGGTGGAACGAGAAGGCCATAAGATGTCTGATCATTCTAGAGACTCAGATTCATCAGACGAAGCTGACCGGACGGTAATCGGACTCACGAAAGAATAATTACGTAGACATTCGTACACTAGAAAAGACTCCAGTTTAATAGGCTATAACTATCGTAACGTGGGAGTTAAAGGTACCTGAATGATGGAACAAGAAGGCCGTAAGATGTCTGATCATTCTACAGACTCAGATAAATCATACGAGGCTGACCGTATGGTAATCGAACACACGGAACCACAATTACGTAGAGATTCGAACACAAGAAAAGATTCCAGTTTAAAAGGATATAACTATCGTAATGTGGGAAGAAAACAAGGGAGGGATTTCAGGTGTGATTTTGGCGATTCTGTTTTCTTGGTCTTCGTTCTTCTTCTTCCGTTCGTTTTTTCTTGGGTTTAGTAATGTTCCATTCATTTTTTGAGTGGAATTTTCACAGTACGTTCATTGTTTTTCATGGATCAGTCTTCTACTGATCCTAATAGGGGTTTACCCCCAGATTTACCTCCAGATCTGAATCATTCTATTACTGTCATTCCTCCTATGGATTTTGATGAGCCTATTATTTCCCCTAATTCACCTTTGAACCCTAATCTGTTTAGTTCTGCTCCTAAGGTGAATTTGTATTCTGATGCTCCTGCTTACTTAGCTGATTGGCGTAATTACATGATTGGTGTATGGGATAATAATCGGAAGGTGTGTGGTCAGACTGTGCGAGTGGCTGAGACTCCTGTTCGGGTGACTAACTGGCAATTTTTTGGTCCTGAGCAATTTGTTGTATCTGATCTGGTTATTGAGGAAGCTATTCAGGTATTGATTTCTAGAAATTATGCTGAAAAATCGTATGTAACTGCTATTAACTGGCTCATTGCTTTGAATTATCTGAACTCGAATTTTGAGTGTAGGTTTGGAGAGGTGTTGTTAAGGGTTATTGATGCTGAAAATATGGGTGATTCTGTGGAGAATGGGGTGGTGCAATTAAGTGTGAAATGTAGTGAGCTTATTAATTTTGTTCTTAATGCTTATGAGAAACAAGAGATTAATAAACTCAGAATGGTTTGTATGGAGGTGATTGAGGGAATGAATGGGCAGGGGGTTACTGATATGGTGTGTGAAAATGGTAATGATAATTTTGAGACTAAGGGGAGCTTGTTGCAGATTGATCTGCAAGTCTTCAGAGATATTTGTACTGATCTTGTCTTGAGTTTGAATGTTACTGACTCCATTGATAAGTTGACAGCATTTCATACATACTACCAAATGAAGTTTGTAGAGGTAGTGGGTTGCTGTATTGAGGAAGTCTTTGAGTTTGACTCTAAGATTGTCCTTGCTTTGTCTAAATGGGTTAATAATCAGTGTAGGGAGGTTATGGATGTTGATTTTTATGATGTTATGTCTGAGGGTTCTTTGGTCAATATTCTTAAGAGGAAGATTGTCTTTCTTAGGGATATGATGGAGTGTTGTGATGGTAATGTGGAGAGTATGGGAGAACTTTCTGTGCCTAAGAAGGTTAAGCTTTCTTCTGCTGAAAAGAAGGCTGTCCCTAAGAAGGAGTGTCATGTGACAGAAGATGGTAGGAAGATTTTGAAGATATTGTTGTCTAAAAATAAAAGTTCTAAAAAGGTTTTTGAGTTTAAGAAGGATGCGGTTGTGAATGTGTTTCCAGTGTTTAGAGTTGGGGAAGACTTTGATGAGATTAAAGATACCCCAGTGGATGGGATGTCTTTTGAGCAAATGCAGAAAGAATTGAAGATGCTGTTGAGAATGGGTGTGAGGAAAGATGTTTCAGCTGGTTTTAAGACAGCTAATGGTTTAGTTTATGATCCTTTTGAGACTGATTTCAGCACTAATTACAAAAGGGGTCATCAGAATTATACTTCTGCTAAAGAGGCTAGTGGTATTATTAAAAAGAAGAAGGCTAGAATTAGGGAGTTGATGTTGGGTTCGAGTAAAGATAGAGAGAGTAGGGAGGCTTCTATTGATAAAGGTGCTGAGATTTTGGCTAAGTCATCTGTTTTGGGGGCTGCTCCTTTGGGGAAGGTTGTGTTTAAAGCTTCTGCTAAGGGGGATACCAGTAAGGCTGCGCCTATGGATGTGACTTCTGATAATGTTGAGGAGAATCTGAAGGGTAAATCTTCTTATGCTAGTGCTGTTAAAGGTGAGAAGGTTGCATTGGTTAATAATCAAATCACTTTCTGTCCCCCTGTTACTCTTGCTAATGGAGAGAAGGTGGTTATGATTAAACAGGAGTTTGTGGAAAAAGTCAGGCAAATTTATGCTAAACATTTGTATGGTTATTTTGTGGGTGCTTTCTGTTCTATTGCTTGGGTTAGATTTAATATGTTTAAGATGTGGAAGAAATTTGGTATTGAAGATATATCTACTAATGGGAAGGGCCTTTTTTATTTCAAGTTTGCTAAGGATGAAGGTATGGTTGAGGCTATGAAGGCTGGTCCTTGGGTGGTTAATGGGATTCCTTTGATTTTGAATAAATGGGAGGTTGGTACTGCTGTAGTGAAACAGGAACCTGCTAAAGTTCCTGTTTGGGTGTTGTTTAATGAGGTTCCATTGGAATTATGGAATGTTCAAGGTTTATGTGAGGTGGCTAGTTGTGTAGGCAAACCATTACTTTTTGATAATGTTACTGTGGATAAGTGTCTGAATAATGATGTTAAGGCTGGATTTGCCATAATTTTGGTTGAAATCTCTGCTGAAGACATTCTGCCTGAGGTTGTTAGGGCTTTTTATCCTACTGAAGAAGGGAGGGAGCCTAATGTTGCTGAAGTTAGGATTGAGTATCAAAAAATCCCTGTTAAATGCTCCTCTTGCAGGGTTTTTGGACATGATTTTGATGCTTGTATTGTTAGGGAACTAACTGATGAAGAAAAGCTTGTTAGACAAAAGAAACTGAGAAGGACAAGGAGGAGGCTGATTGTGCTGGGAAGAGGGGTGTTGTTGATGAAGATGGCTATCAAACTGTGTGGAACAAAAGTATGGCTGCTAGGAATTCTTCTAAACTGTTGTATCAGAGTAGAGAAGGGAATGGAGTGTATGGTGGGGGTAATTTGAGGCAGAGAAATATGGGGGGTAATGGGGATATTAGTAAGGAGATTAAGTTACAGGAAAGGATTAAGAATCACAAAATGAAGCAGGCTGTTATTGAGTATAATGAAAAGGTGGGAGATAATGGGGCTTCTACTTCAAAAAATGTTAAGTCTGGGAAGGGTATTGAGGGTAGTGGGTCCAAAGGGGTTAAACAGCAGTTTGTTACTAAGAAGGGTAATGTTAATAAGGGGAAGGTTATTGCTAAGGAAGATAAGGGTGTGGAAGTTAGGAACAGGTTTGAGGTATTGGACAGTGAAGAGGGGGTGGATGTAGGGGTTGTGGCATCTAATGAGGGTGCTAGTTCTGTCCCAAAAATCTTCTGGGTCATCCTCTAAACATTTGTGATGGGATTGGGTGCTCATAACTGCGCAGAGCATACCCAAACCCGGAATTCAGCCCCGCGGAATAGCTTCTCGCGCACAAAAGAGGTTCCTCCGTCATTTAAAGCATTAACTACTTTCCTACAATTACGGAGTGATATCCGCAAATGCCAACTGTAAAGGCGGTAATTGTTCCATGTTTCCTTATTTATAGCTATTCATTAACCACTTTACTAATATAATCCTTGGGTAGTGGAGACAACCCTAATCGGGCCTGGCCCATTACGATTAGGGTTTTGGGTAATGGTGGCATACGTCCACCTCTATATAAGGGATCATCTCCCTAATAGAGAGGACACTTTTGGCTAACCCTAAGAGCTATCATACTTGATAGTATCCCCATTCACCCACGTTTTTGTTATAAACTACTACCTTGTGTAGTCGTCTCCCTACCCACTTAATCTTTATTGCAGGTTACTCTAATCCAGGAAGTGCTAGTGAAGGATCAGTCTTGTGGTTGCATCTAGACTATCATCCTTACAAGGAGGTTAGGCTATTTGTTTCTTCATTGGCGCCATCCCTTACGGTCTACCAATCTTTCAAACTAGTGAAAATGGATTCTGGAACCGAACAACGTGCCGACCCCATCAATGTTGATGATGGAGTCCAAGCGAATCAAGACACAGTAGCACCAACGACGGTGACTAAGAACGTGAATCAGAGACAGGCCACCACAAACTTTCCAATGTTTGCACCAAGAAAGTCGGCGTTAGCAGCGCAAAAGAAAACGACAGAAGAGCCTGTCGAAGATCTGGAAGAATGGTTGGCTCAAGAAAATGCTAAGACTATAGCAGAGTACCAGAAGAGACTGATAGCAAAGGCCAGATTGGAAGCAAGAAAAACCTTGAACTTTGACGCTGAAGACAACTCTCAAAACGAAGAACAACTTGCTTTTCGTCATACGGCTAAGCCCCGCCAGGCGGTACGTGGTGGAGAACGTGGTAAGATTACTCACGTTCAGGACCACGTCAACCTGACTGGGGAACCTGATGGTTATGAATCTGAGAATGAGATCAATTCCGATCCAACTTGGAAGCCGCGTAATAAGTCTGTGGCCAGCAACCAGCCTAACCCAGACGATGATCTGCACAAGCCATATCGTCCGAAATCATTTGCGGAAAGATCCAAATTCTGTGCAAGAATTGCGCTGGCACCTATGCCAGTTAAATGTAAGCTGCCGAACACGATCGGAAAGTATGATGTTTTGCGTGATCCGGATGATCATTTACACGCATTCGACTGCGCAGGCAGTTCTAAACCATGGCCGGTTCAAGCTTGGTGCCATCTGTTTGTTCAAACCTTAACAGGCGCGGCAAGAGTATGGTACCGGTCGGAAGTCTTGTCGATTTTGATGATCTGATAAAGAAATTCAAGAATCACTTCTCCCACCTGAGGAAGCACAAGAAAGACAAGGCTCAGATTCTGTTATGCTCCTGGAAAGATAATGAGAGCCTGGAAGATTATATTGTCCGATATAATAAGGAAGCTCTACAATTGGGTTGTGGTGAAGAACTTACCAGGGCCGCATTCATTCATGGAGTGCGAAACGATGATCTCATGAGATGCTTGACTGGGAAAGAAGGTGTGCCTGAAGCATGGGATGAGCTGATAGAGGCAGCAAAGGTATATGCGTCGTCGGAACGCTCGTTTACACGCTCGAAAAACTTTTATCATAACAACAATCAAGGTACGAACATACACGATAAAGGCAAGGGAAAACAATCGGTGTGGTCAAGAATTTCGGGTACCGCAGATGAAGGGAAGTACTCTTCGGGGCAAGATGCGCGGCAATTCCTCAATAGCAAGCACTCACGTGATTCGAAACCGCCAAGCAAGAAGAATTATGATTGGACTCCACTGTCCAAAACACCTTCGGAAGTGTTGAAGACCGAACAAATCCAGTTCCCCAAGCCTAGGGAACTGAGCAAAGAGAAATGTGGACACGTCAAGGTATTGTGACTATCATGAAGATTACGGCCATCTAACAGACAATTATTACAGTCTAAAGATGGAGATCGAGAATGCAATCAAGTCAGGCCAACTGTCCCATTTAGTTAAAAACATGCGGAAGAAGTCCAGGGACTCGCAGGGAGAAGGCGATGTCAATAACAAGAGGATCAAAAACCTTAACGCGCACCATGTGCAGCGCTCCGGACGCCACAACTGTTACATGACTCACAACAGGAATCAAAAGAAGAGATCTTATTCCATTATCCAAGATGATTCCTGGAAGGAAACACCTGTCGTTATGCCGCGCGTTAAGGGAGGCGCGTCTTCCACAACACCACTGATCATAACTGGAGTCATTGGGCACTATCGTACGAGGTATATGTTCCTCGATAACGGGAGCAGTACCGACATCATGTATCAATAGTGTTTTGATCAGTTAGACGCGGATGACAAAGCAAAGCTCGTCCCAACTACGGAGCCAATATCCGGGTTTATTCATGAGGTGATCCTCCCATTGGGCATACTCACACTCCCCGTCACATGGACAGACGGACAACTCTCTCGCACGGAGGTTTGTGACTTCATGGTTTTACCAGTGAGTTCCTCGCACGATGTCCTCATAGGAAGAGAGGGTTTGGCAAAGTTTAATTGTAACGCGTCAACACCGCACCAGATGGTCGGTTTCCCAACGCGTGGAGGAGTGGCTTTCATACGGGGTAACAAGAATTGTCATGCAACAGACACATGCAAACCTCCCAAGATAATGAAGCCAGCAGACCGTACTGATCCGGAAAAATGGGTCATTAACCCTAAATTCCCAGATCAGACGGTTGTCATAGGCCCAGTAATCTCTGACACCATACGTGCGCACTTGAAGCAACTGCTAATTAAAAATATGGACGTCTTTGCATTTCAACCCGCGGACATGGTTGGCGTTCCGCGACACATAGCGGAGCACAGGCTTAACGTCTACAAGTCCGTTGAACCAGTCGTCCAGAAGAAGCGCAGTATGGGGCCAGAGAAAACAAAGGCCATGAATGAGCAAGTGGCAGAGCTATTAGCTGCAGGCATCCTGCGGAAGCCAAGGTACCAAACCTGGGTCGCTAACCCAGTCATGGTCGGAAAGTCAAATGGAGGCTGGCGGATGTGTGTAGACTACAAAGACATAAACAAGGCATGTCCAAAAGACTGCTACCCTCTCCCTGAGATTGACTTAAAGGTGGACTCCCTGGCACCATTCAGGTTCAAGTGTTTTCTTGACGCGTATAAAGGGTATCATCAAATCCAGATGGCTAAGGAGGACGAGGACAAAACGTCTTTCCGCACAGATACAGGAACTTATTGCTATACCAAAATGCCATTTGGATTGAAGAACGCGGGAGCCACGTATCAACGTTTAATGGACAATGTGTTCAACAAACAAATAGGGGTCAATCTCGAAGTTTATGTGGATGATTTGGTCATAAAAAGCACGGAGGAGGACCAAATGTTGTTGGACATCCAGAAGACCTTTGATCAGCTCCGCGCAGTGCGAATGAAGCTCAATCCAAGCAAGTGTTCTTTCGGAGTGGAGGAGGGCAAGTTCTTGGGAGTGATTGTAACCAAAGATGGTTTCCGCGCGAACCCAGACAAAGTACAAGCAATCGAGCGTATGCCGTCTCCATCTTCTATCCGGGAAGTCCAGACACTCATGGGACGCTTAGTGGCTCTAAACCGCTTCCTCTCAAACTATGCGTCCAAGTCATTCCCTTTCGTGAGCACACTGAAAAGCTGCCTCAAGAAATCCAACTTTAAGTGGACAAACGAGGTCGAGGCCGCATTTAAAGAAATGAAAGAATGTTTGAGTCACTTGCCTACTCTCACAGCTCCACTCCCGACAGAGCCATTGACACTATATTTATCCGTAACGGAAAAGGCAATCGGTGCTGTTCTCTTGGTTGATCGAAAGGGCGTCCAAACCCCAGTATATTACGTCAGCAGAACTCTGCTCGACCCAGAGACTCGATACTCAATGATGGAAAAGCTGGTGTTAGCATTGGTGCACGCGTCAAGGAGGTTGCGGAGATACTTCCAAGGACACCCCATTATTGTCCTGACAGACTTTCGCATAAATGACATCCTACGCAAGCCAGAGTTGTCGGGACGATTGGCTAAGTGGGCCATCGAGCTGGGAGAACACACGATCGAGTATAAGTCAAGAACATCCTTCAAAGGGCAGATCCTCGCAGACTTTGCTGCGGAAGTCCCTTCCGAAAGCATCACTGAGTGCCAACAGGCACATATCACAACTCCCAATTCGGAACCAGCGGAGAAATGGGAACTATACACCGATGGGGCATGCAATGATGATGGCGCTGGAGCAGGCTTGCGATTAGTTACACCAGAAGGGAAGGATTTCACGTACGCAATCCGCCTCAATTTCCCAACAACAAACAACGAAGCGGAATACGAGGCATTGCTCGCGGGATTGCGCATTGCGAAAAAGATGGGTGTGCAACACTTAGACGCCCACGTCGACTCCCAGCTCGTAGCTAATCATATCGACGGTTCTTACGAAGCACGTGAAGCATCCATGATTCTATATTTGGAGCAAGCCAAAGCCCTCATGCGCGACTTCGCATACTGCAAGGTTCACCACATCAAGCGGAGTCAAAACAAGCCAGCAGACGCGTTAAGCAAGATGGCATCCACGGTTTTTGATCATCTAGCAAAAGATGTGCGAGTGGAAGTCCTGGATAATCCATCCGTGCCTCAAAAACAGGTTAACGTTATCCAAATTGGAAAAACATCTTGGATAACTCCTATTCGGGCTTATCTCATAAACGGGACACTCCCAGACAACAAGGCAGAAGCTCGAAAGCTCCAAAACAAGGCACTGCATTACCAAGTCATTGATGGTATATTGTACCGGCGCTCTTACTTAGGGCCATTGCTACGTTGTGTTGACTCCGCAGAGGCTACTTACCTTATCAAAGACATACATGAGGGGTCGTGCGGGCTGCACGCTGGCCCTAGGATGGTGGTAGCAAAGCTAATGAACGCGGGTTATTATTGGCCCGGAATGCATATGGACGCTGTGGCGGAACTGCGCAAATGCAAGTCTTGTCAACGTCATGCTCCAGGAACGCTGCGCCCCAAGAACAATCTGATACCTGTGACCGCGGCATGGCCATTTCAAAAGTGGGCCATCGACCTCGTAGGCCCATTTCCCACGGCTCCAGGAAACGTAAAGTATCTGGTGGTCGCAATTGATTACTTCACCAAATCTGTGGAAGCCAAGCCTTTGGCCTTCATTAATGGAAAGAGCATCAAGAAATTCATTTGGGAATTTATCATATGTCGTTTCGGTTTACCCATGGAAATTGTAAGTGATAACGGCACGCAATTCGCAGACCAACACTTACAAGAATGGTTAACCTCCATGAATGTTAAGCAGATATTCACCTCGGTAGCACATCAGCAAGGTAATGGGCAGGTCGAACGCGCGAACAGAAGCGTGGTAGAGGGTATCAAGACTAGACTTGGAACGAAGCGCACTGGTTGGGTTGACGAGCTCCCTCATGTTTTATGGGCTCACCGCACGTTATCCAAGACAAGTAATGGAGAAACCCCGTTTAGCCTTACGTACGGAACAGAGGCTGTCATTCCTGCGGAAATGTATTGTGCGTCTCCAAGAATCTTACTGGCAAGCCATCAGGTTAACGATACGGAGTTAAAGCTCAACCTAGACCTACTAGATGAGCGCAGAGACATGGCCGCCGTCAGAGAAGCCAACTACAAAAGACAGCTTGAAAGATACTACAATGCAAAGGTGAAGGCAGAGGCTTTCCGCGCGGGAGATTACGTCTTCCGCAACAACGAGGCATCTAACGCGGAAAAGCCAGGCAAGTTGGCACCAAACTGGGAAGGGCCATACAAAGTTCAAGAAGTATTGGGGAAGGGTGCTTATGCCCTGGAGCGTTTGGATGGCACCCCAGTCCCACGCACATGGAACGCAGCCCAGCTGCGCATGTGTTACTTATGAAGTATTTTATCGAGTTTGTAATAAACAGTGGCTATGACCATTTCGATTTCAATAAAAGAACTTTTAGTTTATTTTATTTTCTTTAACTTTGGTTTACATGCAATGACAACTACGGTCAAAAAACACATTTCATTAAACAAAACATTGGCGTACTTACATACCATCACCAGATCCAAAAGAAACAAACAAAAGAGGTGATTCAGCCAACACAATACATGCACCTAGGGCTATTTAGCAAAAAACATCAAGAAGAAAAAAAGACATCAAGTGGCATGCTGCCAACCGGTGGAAGTTCGATGAAGCCTTAACTTGGGAATCTTGGGAAGATCCTGGAGCTCACCCTGCCGCTTCATCTTCACAGGAGCACCAAGCGAGCCACGCTTTACTGGTTGGTCCACTTGATCTTCAGTCAATAAAAGGTAACCACAATAAGTGGCTAATTGATGCATGGGAGTTGGAGGTACCTTGATCACAGGGGGATGATCAGATAATGACATGGAAGCAATGGATAGAAAAATCAAGAGTTATGGGAAAATGTTAATCCATGGTTAACCTTTTATAGAAAAGACAAGGAAGGCCATTAATTACCATTAATGGTTAATACTCAAGTATGGACGCCAACCGTCACATCAATCAGCTGCAGCGCCGCCAAAACTGTCAGATGACATCAGCAGGACAAGTGGCACCCCTTTTTCCAAGGCTGACGTCATCCAATCATCATGGCAGTTCAACAGTTATGTTAAACACAAAATTAATTAACTGGACTTGAAAAAATAAAGCATAAGGAAGCATGCAATTGTTCAGTTACAAGAGTCACAAGGAAAAGGAGGAGGACAAATTACAAAGAAAATCAATTATAGTCTATGAGATCTATATAAGTGTCATCTTCCGCCCCTTCGTTCTGCGCGCCAGACCTCGCACCAGCAGCGGACGATTCTCCTCCTCCTTGTGCAGCGGCTTTCCGCGCTTCTTCTTCTCTCCGCTCGTTCTCTTCGAGCTCTGCGCCAAGACGATCAGATTCTTCAAAGTACTCGCGCAGCTGACCTATTGGATCCTCCGTCTTCAAGCAATGGTCAACCACGTCGAAGTCATCAAAGGTGAGGGTCTCGAACTCCTGCTGCGCAGCAACGGCTTCATCTTCATACGGTTTCCCAAAATGCTCTCCATCTTCAAGGGCTAAGCCAGCCGCATGGTGATGATAGCCCTCCACAAACCCTTCCTGTAAGCCACTCCGCATGGACGCCGCACCGATCTTCGCCACCGCATCGCCAAAATTCGGCTCGTTCCATATGCGTTTAAAAACCTATGGATCAAACATGAACAAGATAAGACAATAAAGTGTATAACAACATATAAATACTCAAACAGAGGTTAAGGGAATCGAACCCCTTGAAGACCGTGCTGCATCATCCAAGTTAAACGCTCCCGAGCAGCCTGCGAGGTTTGCGCAGCATTACGGAGCTCGTTTTGCGTTTGTTGGAGGCTTACTTCCAGCTGAACACGAGAGGAATCCAATAAGGCATTTGCTTCACCCAGTTGTGCCTTTTCCTCATCAAGACTCTTCACTTGTGCTTCTAACTCTGAAACCCGCGTGGTGGCAGTCACTAAGTTCTCATGTTGCTCTTTCAACTTAATGACCGTGTCAGACAGTTCAGCTTGTTTGGCATCCAGAGTTTTCTGTTTCTCTTCTGCCTCGCGAACCACGCGGGCCATCTCATTCTTCAACTTCTCAATAGTTTTCCGACCACGCTCTAGGTCTAAGTTGGTACGCTCACAAGACTCCTTCCACCCCTTGGCAGCTTCAACTTTCTCAGTCTTCATCTTTTGAATCTCACCCTCAGCAGACCGAAGTTGACCCCTCAATTGCTCAACTTCAGAACGAGAATCTGCACGGAATCGTTGGAATTCCTCCTCCCTTTTCCTTTGTGCTTCTTCCGCACTCCTGAGAGCTTGCCAAGAACGCTGGAATTCCTCCTCTCGCCACATCATCGACCCGAAGTTACTAAAGCATAAAGCTACATTCAAGCTCATGTCAGAAAACAATGAGCGACGGTCAATACCATCTTGATAGTCACGTTCGCTGGGCGGAACAGCATAGGAGATAAACTCCTCCGCACTCAACGGATTGGTAAAGTGGGTCGTCTGCCTTATATCCCACCGGGGCTGATAAGGTTTGTTCGGGTCAAAATCACGAGGAGCTACCCTTCCTCCGCTTCCACTCGCTTTTCCGGACCCCCGAACAGTCTTGGTTATATTCCCCTTCGGAGTCGAGGAGGTCAGCACACCTTCCGCGGATACCTTATCCGCATGAACACCCGTGGAAGCAGACTTATCCGTTTCAGAGGGTGGATCCGGCTGACTACCTTTTTCTCCGCGAGAGGCATCCGCCTCCACGACCGTTGGATCAACATTCACAGTGGACGACTCAACCAAAGAGCTTTTACCAGTGTCTTTACTTGCTTTCGGAGACATCATGACCCCTTCCACTTGAGAAGGTATCCGGGTCTCCAACTCAGATGGATTTGAGCCTTGAACATCTTCCGGGACAGGCTCACTCACTTTCTCCACATTTGAAATGGGTTTCTTAAGTGCCCCTTGCGGAGCAGAACTTTTACCTGAAAATACCAAGGAGAAAATAATCACTTTGTGTTCCATATTCAGAAGTTGAACACAAGATCTGGCACAGAAACTTACCAGGGATCTGCATGACAGATTTGACTAACACAGGTTGCCGTTTAGGCGGAGGCTTCACAATCATTTTTAGGCCAGCAGGCATGACATTCGTCTCTTTGTTGAGGGTCAAATCCTCAACCACATTGGAAGAAGTTGCCTTCACGGCCTCCGTAGATGGCCTTGGGATTTGAACCTGCTTCTGGGCAAGATCTTCGAGACGCTTCTGATATAGCTCGTTTGATATCTCAACGGAATCATCAACGGGTGTAGGTCCGCGTGTACGCTGACGCTTGGCGTCATCGTCTGATTCCGTTGCCTCGTCATCATCTCTAGAAACAGTAGAGCTGGAGGCCACCTTCTTCCCTTTCTGAGATTCTTTCCGCTGACGTTTAGGACCAGCACCTACGGACAGGCATAAAACAGGGTTCAAATGTCATAAATACTACACTAACATATGACATGATTTACCTGTACATGACATCTTCTTACGACCCGGGGAAGTTTCACCCGAGTCAACCCCGGTCTTCTTCGCTGGGCAAATCCCTGCGCCTGAAACAAAGGGCACGCGGGATCAGAGTCTGCAATACGCGGAACGCGACGCACCCTTTTTTGGCGCAGGAATTCTCCGCAGTAACACAAGAAACAATATATTGAATATAGAGAGGTAGTATAGGATGTAACCTGTACGCATGTAATGCTGCGGGGCATTCTTGAGTTGTGGCATCAAAAAATTGCGAGCCATCCGCTCAATCACTGTGGGAGTTCCTTGGGGCAAAGCAGTATACTTCAGCTTAGCGGCCCCTCGGGCATCAAAAAGATCAAACTTTGTCATTCCTGCAAGGATAATGACATAAAGAGAAAGCACAAAAATAAAAGAAGAGATACAATGAAGAAGAAATACACATGTACTTACTGGCATCAGCCGCGGTGGGCTCATGACCCTCCGGATTCCCCAAACGGCTGAGCCCTAGCCTCACAAGCACGCCCTCTGGGCACTTCTCCATAGACAGTGGAGTGGAATGCGCACACAGGGTATCATACCAAGGTTGGTTTTTGTAATCTTTCATGGGCGGGAACTCCGCAATCCTTTCCTTCACCCCAACGCTCATCCACTGCAAGGCAGCAGGAATCACCCCTCGGTGAATGTAGAAAAATTTTTCCTTCCAATCATACATCGATTTGGGACTCTCTGAGACAATCTGAGTCCGATTCCTCCGGGGAGATACACTGTACCACCCGGGCCCACCGCGGGCCTCTTCAAGAACGTAAAAAACATTCAACATATCAAAGGTCGGCTCTAGGTCAAGAGACCGACAGGTTGCTTCAAAATGCACGAGTCTAGACAGCCCAAACGGAGTCATTTGGGTAGGATGCACCCCATATTTCATAAAGGTGCTCACCAGGAACTTTGTAATGGGAAGACGAAAGCAACATCATGTAAAGAACGCTTCATATAGGGTGATTTTACCAGGAGAAGCGTCCAACGCCGTCTTACCAGCAGCAGGTAGTTCAGGCTCCCAATCAGCCTCAATCCCATAGTGATCGAGGAATGTGGAAAAAGAAGAGGCATCCCACTTGACAACGGTTGTGGTAATACCCTTCTCTGTTTTCTCAGTCGTCTTTGTCAGATCAGCAGCACCAGATGTTTCTTGAGACATTTTTTGATGATTGAGTAAAAGCAACGGTTAATCAGAGCGAGAGAGAAAAGGGAAGTTGGAAGGTTTGCAATGAAAGGTGTGAGAACGGTGAAGTTTGAAAAATTTTGAAATCTTTTTATAATGTGGGCTATAACTGCCAATGGCGTCAGCATGGGTAAGTGGAAACGGTTTTCCACACGACACGTGGCTGTGCACACGCGCGCACCACGCGCTAACCACGCGCCTGAGGCAGCTGTCTGCCATAACCGATGGGATGCTCACTGACACAAGCATAGCTTGTGACAGACGCTACCCACCATCCTTTGCTCACTACCCGACAGCTGTCCTTCACTAAAGTGGCACGTGACACGACCACGGAGATTTAACGTCAAATTCAAGTACCGTTCTCCGCTCTCCGTATGGCAGACACTCCGCTCTCCGCATGGCAGGCACTCCGCTCTCCGCATGACAGACACTCCGAGTCTTCATTATTCTGCAACAACACTCCACCGATTACCATGTTTTCACCACCAAGGAAGGCTGAGCTATCATCCAGGGGCCACCACTTTAAGTCCACCATCCACCCTCTTCCCTCATACACTCGAAAAAAGGGTACACGCTGGACTGGGGGGACTTGATGGGATTGGGTGCTCATAACTGCGCAGAGCATACCCAAACCCGGAATTCAGCCCCGCGGAATAGCTTCTCGCGCACAAAAGAGGTTCCTCCGTCATTTAAAGCATTAACTACTTTCCTACAATTACGGAGTGATATCCGCAAATGCCAACTGTAAAGGCGGTAATTGTTCCATGTTTCCTTATTTATAGCTATTCATTAACCACTTTACTAATATAATCCTTGGGTAGTGGAGACAACCCTAATCGGGCCTGGCCCATTACGATTAGGGTTTTGGGTAATGGTGGCATACGTCCACCTCTATATAAGGGATCATCTCCCTAATAGAGAGGACACTTTTGGCTAACCCTAAGAGCTATCATACTTGATAGTATCCCCATTCACCCACGTTTTTGTTATAAACTACTACCTTGTGTAGTCGTCTCCCTACCCACTTAATCTTTATTGCAGGTTACTCTAATCCAGGAAGTGCTAGTGAAGGATCAGTCTTGTGGTTGCATCTAGACTATCATCCTTACAAGGAGGTTAGGCTATTTGTTTCTTCAATTTGCACATATTTCCTCATGTTCTCAATGATGAGTCAGAATCTAAACATTTTGTCCTGGAATGTGAGAGGTCTTATGAAGCTTGCTAACCAGAATCAGGTTATGAGCTTATTGAATGATAAGGATATTGGGTTATGTTGTTTATTGGAGACACATGTGAAGGGTCAGAATCTGAATAAGGTTTGTGGTAGGGTGCTGAATAACTGGCAATGGGTTTCTAATAATGTCTATTGTGCTAGTTGGGTGAGAATTATTGTTGCCTGGAAACCAAATTTGGTGGATGTTATGGTTGTGGAGATGACTTCCCAGGTCATTCATTGTTTGGTCAAGCCTCTTGATGGTTCTCCTAGTTTTTTCTGCTCTTTTTTATATGGGTCTGTTAACAAGGTTCAGAGAAGGGTTTTATGGCAGGTTTTGCAGCTCTTTGAAGCCTCTATTCATGATGAACCTTGGCTGATTTTGGGGGATTTTAACTCCATTATGGACCCCTCTGAAAGATCTATGGGTTCTTCTGATATGAATAGTGCTATGTTGGACCTTTGGGAATGTTGTCAAAATATTAAGGTTGAGGATGTTCCCTCTTCTGGTCTGAAGTTTACCTGGAATAAATGTCCAGGTAAGATTTCAGGGTTGTTGCAGAAATTGGACAGAATGATGAGTAATTCTTCTTTTATGAATGTTTTTAAAGATTTTGTGGCTTCTTTCCTGCCTTTTTATCATTCTAACCACTCTCCTGCCTTTTTATCTCTTAAGGGGCAGAGTTCTTGGAAGCCTAGGCCGTTTAAGTTTATGAACCACTTGGTGGGTAAGCCTCAATTTATTCCTATTGTGGAGTCTTGTTGGAAGAAGAATGTGCAAGGATGTGCCATGTTTTCTGTTGTATCCAAGCTAAAAAGTCTTAAAAAGCCTCTTAGAAAATTAGGAAGATTGCAGGGTGATCTGTCTGAGAAAGTTAAAAGGATTTCAGAAGATTTGGGGAAAGTTCAGAGTGCTGTGGTGGATGATCCTCATAATCCTGCTATTAGGGAGGAGGAGGTTATTCTTGTTAATGCTCTTAAACAGGCTGCTTTGGATGAAGAGTCTTTTTTAAAGCAAAGGGCTAAGGTGGATTGGCTTAAAGCTGGTGATCAGAACACAGCATACTTTCATAAGGTTATTAAGGGTAGAGTTAGTAGGGGTAGGATTAATTCTGTGCTTGATAAGGAGGGGGTTTTCTTTGAAGGTTAGGATGTGGGGGGTGCTTTTGTTAGGCACTTTGGGTAGTAATTGTGGGGTTGATCAGATTAGGGATCCTGCTAGTTTGTTTTCAGCTAAATTGCCTAGGGATGTTGCTGATTTCATGGTGAGGGAGGTGTCTGATGAGGAAATTAAGAAAGCTTTGTTTGATATTGATGTGAATAAGGCCCCTGGGCCTGATGGATTCTCTTCTAAGTTCTTTAGGTCTTCTTGGTCTGTGATAGGGAATGAGGTTTGCTGTGCTATTAAAGAGTTTTTCTATAATGGGAAACTTCTTAAGGAAGTGAATGCTACTATTATTTCTCTGGTTCCTAAATGTGCTAATGCTAGATGTGTGACTGATTATAGGCCCATTGCTTGCTGCAATGTCTTATACAAAGTTATCACCAAAATTATTTGTGATAGGATTAAGGGTTCTTTAGATTTGATTGTTAATGACTGTCAGAGTGCGTTTATCCCAGGGAGGCAAATTAGTGATAACATTCTGTTATCTCAGGAATTGTTAAGGCACTACCATTTGAAAGTTAGGGCTCCTAGAGTTGCTTTAAAGATTGATCTTCAAAAGGCGTATGATACTGTTAACCATGATTTTTTGGAAGTCTGCCTGGTGAATTTTGGATTCCACCCTTGTATGATTTCTTGGATTATGACCTGTCTAAGATCTGCAGCCTATTCCATTAATGTCAATGGGGAGATGTGTGGTTATTTTCAGGGGAAGAGAGGTTTGAGACAGGGTGATCCCATGTCTCCCTATCTGTTTACATTGTAATGCAGGTTTTTAAGCTTATTTTTGATAGGAAAATTGCTGAAATGGGCAGTTTAAATACCATTGGGGCTGTGAGGGGCTAAATCTTACACATGTTTGCTTTGCAGATGATTTGCTTGTGTTTTCCTATGCCGATTTAGCTTCTATTAAAGTTGTTAAAGCTGTTTTGGAAGAGTTTAGTTCAGTTTCTGGGTTGGTGCCTAATATGGGTAAGTGCACTATGTTTTTTGGGAACGTTGCTGATAGGACACAGATGAGATTAATGAAACTGCTGCCATTTAAGGTGGGTACCCTGCCTGTGAGATACCTTGGAGTTCCCCTCTTATCTAAGAGATTATACACCAAAGACTGCAGGGTTCTGGTGGACAAAGTGAGGAGAAGGGTTGAGGACTGGAAAAACAAGGCTCTATCTTTTGCTGGAAGGCTTCAATTAATTAAGTCTGTGTTGTCGTCCCTTCAGGTTTATTGGGCTGCTGTGTTTAGATTGCCTAGTAGTGTGATTGATGATATTGAGAGGATTATGGGTTGCTTTTTATGGTCACAGGCTGATTCTGCTAG
This sequence comes from Ambrosia trifida, assembly GCA_028751855.1. NCBI lineage: Eukaryota > Viridiplantae > Streptophyta > Magnoliopsida > Asterales > Asteraceae > Ambrosia > Ambrosia trifida. The sequence goes on from CM054123.1 coordinate 154,886,864, forward strand.
GGGGAAAGTTAGAGTCTCTTGGGAGTCTGTGTGTCTACCTAGAAGTCAAGGTGGTTTAGGAATAAGGTCCTTAAGAATTAGAAACCAAGCTCTTCTATCTAGACATGTTTGGAATTTGGTTTCTGGGAAGGACTCTATTTGGACTAGATGGATTAAATTGTATAGATTAAAAGGATTAAGTTTCTGGGGTTTTAGAAATAAAGGGGATGCTTGTTGGAGCTGGAAAAGTATGCTTGATTTTAGAGAGATTATTTGGCCACATTGTTTGCAGAGCATTGGGGATGGCAAGTCTACTTCAGTTTGGTATGATAACTGGTGCCCCCTAAGTCCTTTGAGCTTTTTTATATCCCCTAGAGATATTCATGGTGGTGGATTCTCTCTTACTACTACTGTTTCTGATGTCATTGTTGGGGGTGAGTGGAATTGGCCTGAGGTATGGAGGGCTAAGTTCCCTTGTTTGTTTCAGATGGCTTGTCCTTTGTTGACTGATGGCAAGAGGGATATCACATTCTGGAAAACTAAGGAGGAGACTCTGGTTCAGTTTGAAACTGGGGTGGCTTTTAAGGATTTTAGTGCTGAGAAACCTGAGATGCCTTGGGCTAGGAGTATATGGTTTAGCCAGGCTATTCCTAAACATGCCTTTGTCTTATGGTTAGCCTGTCAACATAGACTTGTTACCCAGGATAGGCTTATGAGATGGGAAGTGATGGATCTATTAGTTTGCTCTTTCTGTGGGGAAGTTTGTGATAGTCATGGTCATCTTTTCTTTGAATGTCACTATCCTGCTGCAGTTTGGGATGGGCTTAAAGCTATTGTTGGGTTAGAGAATATGCCGAATAGATTGGATGAATGCATTCTTGAATTGTCCTTAATTCCTGGAAGGAAGTCTATTAAGGGAATTATTCAGAGATTGATGATTGCTGCCATGGTGTACTTTATTTGGCAGGAAAGAAACCTAAGGATTTTTCAAAACAAGTCCAGGTCAGTTTTAGAGTTGTGCAAATTGATTGAAGGGACTGTCAGATTAAGACTGTTGGGGCTTAAGATTTATGCTTCTCCCAGCAGCGTTCATCTGAGCAAGGTCTGGGGATTTAAGGTGGTATGGAGGGACCCTACTAAACAGGTTAATCAATGTGGAATTTAATTTTTCATTGTTTATACTGGTTGGGTTGGGTGGGATTTGGGCTGGGTTTGTTTACTAATTGGGCTGTTTGGTTTGGGTTAAGCTGTGGATTGAGTCATGCTTTTGTTACAGTTTTGAAGAGGATTAAATGGATTAAATTATGGATACACAATGGTTTTGACAACAGATTACCTAGGGTGGGATGGCAGGGTAATAAATGGACTGGTTTTCAGGGTATCTGTTGTGGTCTTAGGGGGGGCCATTGGAATGGGGTTTTGTGCTTTTTGGTTTTAAGGTGGTGTCAATTTATTAAACTAAGGTATGGTAACCTTTTGGATAATGGGTTGTTCAAAGAGGGAGGTTTGGGTAACTTGGTTTTGAAATATGTCAGATACTGGGATGGGGGGTTTATTGGGTTCTTTGGTGATAAAAGGTGCTTCTTTCAGCTTGGGGTAGTGATCTGGCCTTGGTGGCTTCCTTTATCTATCTCTGTTTGTGTGGTGAGGTGTACTGGTGTGGTAGTTTCTTTTGATTCTGGGCATGGTTCTATGAGCCATTGTTTGGTTTATGTTTCTGAGATGCTACTCTTCTTTTCCAGTATGGGTTTAGGATATGATTGTCTTGGGATAAGACTTAAACTGGGAGATATAAGGTTGGATCAGGATCATATCATTAGGTTCATTTTGTTTCTTATGTTTTTTTCCTTCTTTAGTACCAGATATGATCTTGAAAGCCTGTTTATTGTTTTGATTCTTAGCCTTTTCTTGCTTTTGAGTATTGAGTCTGTTCACTCCTTTTGGAGTTGGGGTGGGGGGTATTTTGGGAACCATGGTGTTATATGGGACTGGAAATGGCCTTGGGTAGTTATCCTTAGTAGTAGTTCCTTCCCTGTTATTGTGATAAGGTGTGTCTTTCATACGCCTGTGTGGATTTTATTGTGTTTACACCATAGGGATTTAGGATTTTGCAACCATAGTAGTACTTTTTATACTCTATGGTCTGTGTTAACCTTTGCCTGGTGGGAGTTAGGTATCTTTGTGCAGGAGGTTTGCACTAGCCCTGGAGAGATAAGGAAGCATTGTTCCTCTGTTTTTAGGTCATTTTCTCCCCTTCTTTCTTTGATTATTTGGTTTTTGTTGCTTTCTAGAACTAGGCAGAGGAACATGAACCCTGTTCATTTGGGTGTGTGTTTTGGTGTTAACCTATGTGTGTTTTTTAAGCACTTGATCAGGGGTGGGGGGTATACTATGGGTACTGGAGATATAAGGAGGCTTTTAACTCATTGGGTAGAGATCCTTGTTCTTTTCTTTTCTGCTCTATTTCTTCTTTCTTTTGCTTTATTTTTTCTTTTTTCTTTCCTGGGATTGAGGGGTGGGTTTATTAAACATCTTTGGGTTGTGTCCTTGCACAGAGATCTTGGTCCATTATTGACTCTCTGGTGCAAGTCTGCGTTATGGAATTGGTGGTTAGGTTTTCTGAGGCTCATGGGGAGCATAAACATGGGAGACATAAGGCTGGACTGTGCTGTTGGCAATAGGACATTATTCTCTGTGTATTTTTTTATTTTTAGCTCTTTCCAACAGCATGGGAACCCTCAGTTTTCTTTTGTTAGCCTTGTTTCTTGGTTTCTTATCTTTGAGTCTGTTGAGTCAATCCCTTTTGGGATTAGTCTGGGATGGGTCATCTTGGGTTGGGTTGAAGGTATTAGAAGGAGTATGGTTGAGGTCATAGATATGGTGAAATGTGGTAAGATATCAAGGTTTAAGTGTTTCTGGGTGTATCTGGGAGGAAACAAGATCAGGATGCTGGGCAGAGGTTGTTTATACATTTTGTTCAAAGTGATGCAAAGGGCTCAGTTGCAGTGGAGTGGATGGATTAAGAGTATGTTGGCCTTGTATATTTACTGGTTGAAGAAGTGTTGCTGCAACTTAGTGAGTAATTGTGGTATCTGTGTTTCTGATCTAGTATTGATGATTAGGATGAGTTATAGAGGGTTATTATTGGTGATGATTGCTGAGTGGTGGATCCTATATAGTTTTAAGTTGTTGTGTCAGCTGGTTTGGGGAGGGACATTTAGTAGGTGTGAGTTTGGGTTGACTGGGTATGATGGGAATAGAGGTAATTTGATCATTCTTCATGATATGGGGCAAGATAGCAGATGTGGTCTGTTTTTTGGACAAAATGGCTGCTTGGGGGAAGTTATAAAGGGTTGGTTTAGTTTAATTGGAATTCTTATGGCATCTGGAGCTGAAGGTGTTTGCAGATTGGTTGTCTATTTATTAGGAGGTTATGGGTCAGATAAGAGGAAGTGGAGACTATTAAATCTGTTTATGAGTTCTCAGGGGCTATGCTGGTATCATGGGATCCTTTTGGCTTGTTTTTCGAATGTGTGGAGATGGGAAATTCATGGTCCTGATATATCTAGTAATGCCACTTTTTTGGTGGAGGTTGTGAAAGATTATGGGTATGCTTGGGGCCGTATTTTTGCAGCTTTGCCGTTGGAGATGATGCATTTTTTAAGGATTCTTAGTATTGACTATAAAGTCCTAAATATCATTCTAAGGCAGATTTTGAAGGATTCAGGAATGGTTATGTTTTGGAGTAGTCTGAAAGCTAGTATGATTAATAAGTGGGTCTTTCTTAGCTGGAGTAGAGAACTGTTCTTGGTTGTTTTTATGGTGGGTATGGGATGCGGGACAATGTTGACTATTTTCTATAAGAATTATTCATGGTTGTGTATTCTCATATGGGTCAGAACTATAACAAGGGGAGATTTGCAACGATTTTGGGCCTGGCAGATGGCTAGTTGGCGGGCTGAAGTTATAATGAAAATTTGGAATCCTTATAAAGTATGGATGGGGGATAGTTACAGGTATGGGCCTAGAGGTATTACTAGAGTGTTTGGGCTGGCTAAACCAAAGAGGATATGGGCTGAAGCTTGCATTTTGTGGAGGATTGTGTTTGTTTGGTCCTATGTTTTGGGCCTTTGTTGGTCTTTTAATATTTTTGTTTCTAGGCTTAGTATTATTTGTATAGGATGGCCTGTTTCTTGTTTTTATTTTTATTTTTATTTTTATTTTTATTTTTGTAAGACTAATCTTGAACCTTGGGTTTATGTCCCGGGTTGGGATTAGTCATTGTCTTGTTCGTTACTTTTAAATAATAAATGTTTGCCGGGGCTTTGCCTCTTTTCCCAAAAAAACTATCGTAATGTGCGAGTTAAGGGAACCTGAATGGTGGAACGAGAAGGCCATAAGATATTTGATCATTCTACAGACTCAGATAACTCATACGAAGCTGACCGGACGGTAATCGGACTCATGAAACGACAATTACGTAGAGATTCGAACACAAGAAACGACTCCGGTTTAAAAGGCTATAACTATCGTAATGTGGGAGTTAAAGGAACCCGAATGGTGGAACGAGAAAGCCATAAGATGTCTGATCATTCTAGGGACTCAGATTAATCAGACGAAGCTGATCGGACGGTAATCGGACTCACGAAAGAATAATTACGTAGAGATTCGTACACTAGAAAAGACTCCAGTTTAATAGGCTATAACTATCGTAACGTGGGAGTTAAAGGGACCTGAATCGTGGAACAAGAAGGCCGTAAGATGTCTGATCATTCTACAGACTCAGATAAATCATACGAAGCTTACGGTATGGTAATCGAACACACAAAACCACAATTACATAGAGATTCGAACACAAGAAAAGACTCCAGTTTAAAAAAAAGCTATAACTATCGTAAAGGGGGAGTTAAGGGAAACCGAATGGTGGAACGAGAAGGCCATAAGATGTCTGATCATTCTAGGGACTCAGATTCATCAGACGAAGCTGACCGGACGGTAATCGGACTCACGAAAGAATAATTACGTAGACATTCGTACACTAGAAAAGACTCCAGTTTAATAAGCTATAACTATCGTAATGTGGGAGTTAAAGGGACTTGAATGATGGAACAAGAAGGCCGTAAGATGTCTGATCATTCTACAGACTCAGATAAATCATACGAAGCTGACCGTATGGTAATCGAACACACAAAACCATAATTACTTAGAGATTCGAACACAAGAAAAGACTCCAGTTTAAAAGGCTATATCTATCGTAAGGTGGGAGTTAAGGGAACCCGAATGGTGGAACGAGAAGTCCATAAGATGTCTGATCATTCTAGGGACTCAGATTCATCAGACGAAGTTGACCGGACGGTAATCGGACTCACGAAAGAATAATTACGTAGAGATTCGTACACTAGAAAAGACTCCAGTTTAATAGGTAATAACTATCGTAACGTGGGAGTTAAAGGGACCTGAATGATGGAACACGAAGGCCGTAAAATGTCTGATCATTCTACAGACTCAGATAAATCATACGAAGCTGACCGTATGGTAATCGAACACACAAATCCATAATTACGTAGAGATTCGAGCACAAGAAAAGACTCCAGTTTAAAAAAAAGCTATAACTATCGTAAGGGGGGAGTTAAGGGAAACCGAATGGTGGAACGAGAAGGCCATAAGATTTCTGATCATTCCAGGGACTCAGATTCATCAGACGAAGCTGACCGGATGGTAATCGGACTCACGAAAGAATAATTATGTAGGCATTCGTACACTAGAAAAGACTCCAGTTGGATAGGCTATAACTATCGTAACGTGGGAGTTAAAGGGACCTGAATGATGGAACAAGAAGGCCGTAAGATGTCTGATCATTCTACAGACTAAGATAAATCATACGAAGCTGACTGTATGGTAATCGAACACACAAAACCACAATTACGTAGAGATTCGAACACAAGAAAAGACTTCAGTTTAAAAGCCTCTAACTATCGTTAGGTGGGAGTTAAGGGAACCCGAATGGTGGAACGAGAAGTCCATAAGATGTCTGATAATTCTACAGACTCAGATAAATCATACGAAGCTGACCGGATGGTAATCGGACTCATGAAACGACAATTATGTACAGATTCGAACACACGAAACGACTCCAGTTTAAAAGGCTATAACTATCGTAATGTTGGAGTAAAAGGAACCCGAATGGTGGAACGAGAAGGCCAGAAGATGTCTTATCATTCTAGGGACTCAGATTAATCAGACGAAGCGAACCGGACGGTAATCAAACTCACGAAACAATAATTACGTAGAGATTCGAACACTAGAAAAGACTCCAGTTTAATAGGCTATAACTATCGTAACCTGGGAGTTAAAGGGACCTGAATGGTGGAACAAGAAGGCCGTAAGATGTCTGATCATTCTACAGACTCAGATAAATCATACGAAGCTGACCGCATGGTAATCGAACACACGAAACCAAAATTACGTAGAGATTCGAACACAAGAAAAGACTCCAGTTTAAAAAAAGCTATATCTATCGTAAGGGGGAGTTAAGGGAACCCGAATGGTGGAACGAGAAGGCCATAAGATGTCTGATCATTCTAGAGACTCAGATTCATCAGACGAAGCTGACCGGACGGTAATCGGACCCACGAAAGAATAATTACGTAGACATTCGTACACTAGAAAAGACTCCAGTTTAATAGGCTATAACTATCGTAACGTGGGAGTTAAAGGTACCTGAATGATGGAAAAGAAGGCCGTAAGATGTCTGATCATTCTACAGACTCAGATAAATCATACGAGGCTGACCGTATGGTAATCGAACACACGGAACCACAATTACGTAGAGATTCGAACACAAGAAAAGATTCCAGTTTAAAAGGATATAACTATCGTAATGTGGGAGTTAAGGGAACCTGAATGGTGGAACGAGAAGGCCATAAGATATTTGATCATTCTACAGACTCAGATAACTCATACGAAGCTGACCGGACGGTAATCGGACTCATGAAACGACAATTACGAAGAGATTCGAACACAAGAAACGACTCCGGTTTAAAAGGCTATAACTATCGTAATGTGGGAGTTAAAGGAACCCGAATGGTGGAACGAGAAGGCCATAAGATGTCTGATCATTCTAGGGACTCAGATTAATCAGACGAAGCTCATCGGACGGTAATCGGACTCACGAAAGAATAATTACGTAGAGATTCGTACACTAGAAAAGACTCCAGTTTAATAGGCTATAACTATCGTAACGTGGGAGTTAAAGGGACCTGAATGGTGGAACAAGAAGGCCGTAAGATGTCTGATCATTCTACAGACTCAGATAAATGATACGAAGCTTATCGTATGGTAATCGAACACACAAAACCACAATTACATAGAGATTCAAACACAAGAAAAGACTCCAGTTTAAAAAAAAGCTATAACTATCGTAAGGGGGGAGTTAAGGGAAACCGAATGGTTGAACGAGAAGGCCATAAGATGTCTGATCATTCTAGGGACTCAGATTCATCAGACGAAGCTGACCGGACGGAAATCGGACTCACGAAAGAATAATTACGTAGACATTCGTACACTAGAAAAGACTCTAGTTTAATAAGCTATAACTATCGTAATGTGGGAGTTAAAGGGACCTGAATAATGGAACAAGAAGGCCGTAAGATGTCTGATCATTCTACAGACTCAGATAAATCATACGAAGCTGACCGTATGGTAATCGAACACACAAAACCATAATTACTTAGAGATTCGAACACAAGAAAAGACTCCAGTTTAAAAGGCTATATCTATCGTAAGGTGGGGGTTAAGGGAACCCGAATGGTGGAACGAGAAGTCCATAAGATGTCTGATCATTCTAGGGACTCAGATTCATCAGACGAAGTTGACCGGACGGTAATCGGCCTCACGAAAGGATAATTACGTAGAGATTCGTACACTAGAAAAGACTCCAGTTTAATAGGTAATAACTATCGTAACGTGGGAGTTAAAGGGACCTGAATGATGGAACAAGAAGGCCGTAAGATGTCTGATCATTCTACAGACTCAGATAACTCATACGAAGCTGACCGTATGGTAATCGAACACACAAAACCATAATTACGTAGAGATTCGATCACAAGAAAAGACTCCAGTTTAAAAAAAAGCTATAACTATCGTAAGGGGGGAGTTAAGGGAAACCGAATGGTGGAACGAGAAGGCCATAAGATTTCTGATCATTCCAGGGACTCAGATTCATCAGACGAAGCTGACCGGATGGTAATCGGACTCACGAAAGAATAATTACGTAGACATTCGTACACTAGAAAAGACTCCAGTTTAATAGGCTATAACTATCGTAACGTGGGAGTTAAAGGGACCTGAATGATGGAACAAGAAGGCCGTAAGATGTCTGATCATTCTACAGACTAAGATAAATCATACGAAGCTGACCGTATGGTAATCGAACACACAAAACCACAATTACGTAGAGATTCGAACACAAGAAAAGACTTCAGTTTAAAAGCCTCAAACTATCGTAAGGTGGGAGTTAAGGGAACCCGAATGGTGGAACGAGAAGTCCATAAGATGTCTGATAATTCTACAGACTCAGATAAATCATACGAAGCTGACCGGATGGTAATCGGACTCATGAAACGACAATTATGTACAGATTCGAACACACGAAACGACTCCAGTTTAAAAGGCTATAACTATCGTAATGTTGGAGTTAAAGGAACCCGAATGGTGGAACGAGAAGGCCAGAAGATGTCTTATCCTTCTAGGGACTCAGATTAATCAGACAAAGCGAACCGGACGGTAATCAAACTCACGAAACAATAATTACGTAGAGATTCGAACACTAGAAAAGACTCCAGTTTAATAGGCTATAACTATCGTAACGTGGGAGTTAAAGGGACCTGAATGGTGGAACAAGAAGGTCGTAAGATGTCTGATAATTCTACAGACTCAGATAAATCATACGAAGCTGACCGTATGGTAATCGAACACACAAAACCACAATTACGTAGAGATTCGAACACAAGAAAAGACTCCAGTTTAAAAGGCTATAACTATCGTAAGGTGGGAGTTAAAGGAACCCGAATGGTGGAACGAGAAGTCCATAAGATGTCTGATAATTCTACAGACTCAGATAGATCATACGAAGCTGACCGGATGGTAATCGGACTCAAGCAACGACAATTACGTAGAGATTCGAACACAAGAAAAGACTCCAGTTTTATAGGCTATAACAATCGTAATGTGGGAGTTAAAGGAACCCGAATGGTGGAACGAGAAGGCCATAAGATATCTGACCATTCTAGAGACTCAGATAACGTAGACGATGCTGACCGGACGGTAATCGGACTCATGAAACGATACTTACGTAGAAATTCGTACACTAGAAATGACTGCAGTTTAATAGGCTATAACTATCATAACGTGGGAGTTAAAGGGACTTGAATGGTGGAACGAGAAGGCCGTAAGACATCTGATGATTCTATAGACTCAGATAAATCAGACGAAGGTGGCCGTATGGTAATCGAACACACGGAACCACAATTACGTAGAGATTCGAACACAAGAAAAGATTCCAGTTTAAAAGGACATAACTATCGTAATGTGGGAGTTAAGGGAACCTGAATGGTGGAACGAGAACGCCATAAGATATCTTATCATTCTACAGACTCAGATTTCTCATACGTAGCTGACCGGACGGTAATTGGACTCATGAAACGACAATTACGTAGAGATTCGAACACAAGAAACGACTCCGGTTTAAAAGGCTATAACTATCGTAATGTGGGAGTTAAAGGAACCCGAATGGTGGAACGAGAAGGCCATAAGATGTCTGATCATTCTAGGGACTCAGATTAATCAGACGAAGCTGATCGAACGGTAATCGGACTCACGAAAGAATAATTACGTAGAGATTCGTACACTAGAAAAGAATCCAGTTTAATAGGATATAACTATCGTAACGTGGGAGTTAAAGGGACCTGAATGGTGGAACAAGAAGGCCGTAAGATGTCTGATCATTCTATAGACTCAGATAAATCAGACGAAGCTGACCGGACGGTAATCGGACTCATGAAACGACAATTACGTAGAGATTCGAACACAAGAAACGACACCGGTTTAAAAGGCTATAACTATCGTAATGTGGGAGTTAAAGGAACCCGAATGGTGGAACGAGAAGGCCATAAGATGTCTGATTATTCTAGGGACTCAGATTAATCAAACGAAGCTGATCGGACAGTAATCGGACTCACGAAAGAATAATTACGTTGAGATTCATACAATAGAAAAGACTGCAGTTTATTAGGCTATAACTATCATAACGTGGGAGTTAAAGGGACTCGAATGGTAGAACGAGAACGCCGTAAGACGTCTGATGATTCTATAGACTCAGATAAATCAGACGAAGGTGACCGTATGGTAATCGAACACACGAAACCACAATTACGTAGAGATTCGAACACAAGAAAAGATTCCAGTTTAAAAGGATATAACTATCGTAATGTGGGAGTTAAGGGAACCTGAATGGTGGAATAAGAAGGCTGTAAGATGTCTGATCATTCTACAGACTCAGATAACTCATACGAAGCTGACGGGACGGTAATCGGACTCATGAAACGACAATTACGTAGAGATTCGAACACAAGAAACGACTCCGGTTTAAAAGGCTATAACTATCGTAATGTGGGAGTTAAAGGAACCCGAATGGTGGAACGAGAAGGCCATAAGATGTCTGATCATTCTAGGGACTCAGATTAATCAGACGAAGCTGATCGGACGGTAATCGGACTTACGAAAGAATAATTACGTAGAGATTCGTACACTAGAAAAGACTCATGTTTAATAGGCTATAACTATCGTAACGTGGGAGTTAAAGGGACCTGAATGGTGGAACAAGAAGGCCGTAAGATGTCTGATCATTCTACAGACTCAGATAAATCATACGAAGCTGACCGCATGGTAATCGAACACACGAAACCACAATTACGTAGAGATTCGAACACAAGAAAAGACTCCAGTTTAAAAAAAGCTATATCTATCGTAAGGGGGAGTTAAGGGAACCCGAATGGTGGAACGAGAAGGCCATAAGATGTCTGATCATTCTAGAGACTCAGATTCATCAGACGAAGCTGACCGGACGGTAATCGGACCCACGAAAGAATAATTACGTAGACATTCGTACACTAGAAAAGACTCCAGTTTAATAGGCTATAACTATCGTAACGTGGGAGTTAAAGGTACCTGAATGATGGAAAAGAAGGCCGTAAGATGTCTGATCATTCTACAGACTCAGATAAATCATACGAGGCTGACCGTATGGTAATCGAACACACGGAACCACAATTACGTAGAGATTCGAACACAAGAAAAGATTCCAGTTTAAAAGGATATAACTATCGTAATGTGGGAGTTAAGGGAACCTGAATGGTGGAACGAGAAGGCCATAAGATATTTGATCATTCTACAGACTCAGATAACTCATACGAAGCTGACCGGACGGTAATCGGACTCATGAAACGACAATTACGAAGAGATTCGAACACAAGAAACAACTCCGGTTTAAAAGGCTATAACTATCGTAATGTGGGAGTTAAAGGAACCCGAATGGTGGAACGAGAAGGCCATAAGATGTCTGATCATTCTAGGGACTCAGATTAATCAGACGAAGCTCATCGGACGGTAATCGGACTCACGAAAGAATAATTACGTAGAGATTCGTACACTAGAAAAGACTCCAGTTTAATAGGCTATAACTATCGTAACGTGGGAGTTAAAGGGACCTGAATGGTGGAACAAGAAGGCCGTAAGATGTCTGATCATTCTACAGACTCAGATAAATGATACGAAGCTTATCGTATGGTAATCGAATACACAAAACCACAATTACATAGAGATTCAAACACAAGAAAAGACTCCAGTTTAAAAAAAAGCTATAACTATCGTAAGGGGGGAGTTAAGGGAAACCGAATGGTGGAACGAGAAGGCCATAAGATGTCTGATCATTCTAGGGACTCAGATTCATCAGACGAAGCTGACCGGACGGTAATCGGACTCACGAAAGAATAATTACGTAGACATTCGTACACTAGAAAAGACTCCAGTTTAATAAGTTATAACTATCGTAATGTGGGAGTTAAAGGGACCTGAATAATGGAACAAGAAGGCCGTAAGATGTCTGATCATTCTACAGACTCAGATAAATCATACGAAGCTGACCGTATGGTAATCGAACACACAAAACCATAATTACTTAGAGATTCGAACACAAGAAAAGACTCCAGTTTAAAAGGCTATATCTATCGTAAGGTGGGGGTTAAGGGAACCCGAATGGTGGAACGAGAAGTCCATAAGATGTCTGATCATTCTAGGGACTCAGATTCATCAGACGAAGTTGACCGGACGGTAATCGGCCTCACGAAAGGATAATTACGTAGAGATTCGTACACTAGAAAAGACTCCAGTTTAATAGGTAATAACTATCGTAACGTGGGAGTTAAAGGGACCTGAATGATGGAACAAGAAGGCCGTAAGATGTCTGATCATTCTACAGACTCAGATAACTCATACGAAGCTGACCGTATGGTAATCGAACACACAAAACCATAATTACGTAGAGATTCGATCACAAGAAAAGACTCCAGTTTAAAAAAAAGCTATAACTATCGTAAGGGGGGAGTTAAGGGAAACCGAATGGTGGAACGAGAAGGCCATAAGATTTCTGATCATTCCAGGGACTCAGATTCATCAGACGAAGCTGACCGGATGGTAATCGGACTCACGAAAGAATAATTACGTAGACATTCGTACACTAGAAAAGACTCCAGTTTAATAGGCTATAACTATCGTAACGTGGGAGTTAAAGGGACCTGAATGATAGAACAAGAAGGCCGTAAGATGTCTGATCATTCTACAGACTAAGATAAATCATACGAAGCTGACCGTATGGTAATCGAACACACAAAACCACAATTACGTAGAGATTCGAACACAAGAAAAGACTTCAGTTTAAAAGCCTCAAACTATCGTAAGGTGGGAGTTAAGGGAACCCGAATGGTGGAACGAGAAGTCCATAAGATGTCTGATAATTCTACAGACTCAGATAAATCATACGAAGCTGACCGGATGGTAATCGGACTCATGAAACGACAATTATGTACAGATTCGAACACACGAAACGACTCCAGTTTAAAAGGCTATAACTATCGTAATGTTGGAGTTAAAGGAACCCGAATGGTGGAACGAGAAGGCCAGAAGATGTCTTATCCTTCTAGGGACTCAGATTAATCAGACAAAGCGAACCGGACGGTAATCAAACTCACGAAACAATAATTACGTAGAGATTCGAACACTAGAAAAGACTCCAGTTTAATAGGCTATAACTATCGTAACGTGGGAGTTAAAGGGACCTGAATGGTGGAACAAGAAGGTCGTAAGATGTCTGATAATTCTACAGACTCAGATAAATCATACGAAGCTGACCGTATGGTAATCGAACACACAAAACCACAATTACGTAGAGATTCGAACACAAGAAAAGACTCCAGTTTAAAAGGCTATAACTATCGTAACGTGGGAGTTAAAGGAACCCGAATGGTGGAACGAGAAGTCCATAAGATGTCTGATAATTCTACAGACTCAGATAGATCATACGAAGCTGACCGGAGGGTAATCGGACTCAAGCAACGACAATTACGTAGAGATTCGAACACAAGAAAAGACTAAAGTTTTATAGGCTATAACAATCGTAATGTGGGAGTTAAAGGAACCCGAATGGTGGAACGAGAAGGCCATAAGATATCTGACCATTCTAGAGACTCAGATAACTTAGACGATGCTGACCGGACGGTAATCGGACTCATGAAACGATACTTACGTAGAAATTCGTACACTAGAAATGACTGCAGTTTAATAGGCTATAACTATCATAACGTGGGAGTTAAAGGGACTTGAATGGTGGAACGAGAAGGCCGTAAGACATCTGATGATTCTATAGACTCAGATAAATCAGACGAAGGTGGCCGTATGGTAATCGAACACACGGAACCACAATTACGTAGAGATTCGAACACAAGAAAAGATTCCAGTTTAAAAGGATATAACTATCGTAATGTGGGAGTTAAGGGAACCTGAATGGTGGAACGAGAAGGCCATAAGATATCTTATCATTCTACAGACTCAGATTTCTCATACGTAGCTGACCGGACGGTAATTGGACTCATGAAACGACAATTACGTAGAGATTCGAACACAAGAAACGACTCCGGTTTAAAAGGCTATAACTATCGTAATGTGGGAGTTAAAGGAACCCGAATGGTGGAACGAGAAGGCCATAAGATGTCTGATCATTCTAGGGACTCAGATTAATCAGACGAAGCTGATCGGACGGTAATCGGACTCACGAAAGAATAATTACGTAGAGATTCGTACACTAGAAAAGAATCCAGTTTAATAGGATATAACTATCGTAACGTGGGAGTTAAAGGGACCTGAATGGTGGAACAAGAAGGCCGTAAGATGTCTGATCATTCTATAGACTCAGATAAATCAGACGAAGCTGACCGGACGGTAATCGGACTCATGAAACGACAATTACGTAGAGATTCGAACACAAGAAACGACACCGGTTTAAAAGGCTATAACTATCGTAATGTGGGAGTTAAAGGAACCCGAATGGTGGAACGAGAAGGCCATAAGATGTCTGATTATTCTAGGGACTCAGATTAATCAAACGAAGCTGATCGGACGGTAATCGGACTCACGAAAGAATAATTACGTTGAGATTCATACAATAGAAAAGACTGCAGTTTATTAGGCTATAACTATCATAACGTGGGAGTTAAAGGGACTCGAATGGTAGAACGAGAACGCCGTAAGACGTCTAATGATTCTATAGACTCAGATAAATCAGACGAAGGTGACCGTATGGTAATCGAACACACGAAACCACAATTACGTAGAGATTCGAACACAAGAAAAGATTCCAGTTTAAAAGGATATAACTATCGTAATGTGGGAGTTAAGGGAACCTGAATGGTGGAATAAGAAGGCTGTAAGATGTCTGATCATTCTACAGACTCAGATAACTCATACGAAGCTGACGGGACGGTAATCGGACTCATGAAACGACAATTACGTAGAGATTCGAACACAAGAAACGACTCCGGTTTAAAAGGCTATAACTATCGTAATGTGGGAGTTAAAGGAACCCGAATGGTGGAACGAGAAGGCCATAAGATGTCTGATCATTCTAGGGACTCAGATTAATCAGACGAAGCTGATCGGACGGTAATCGGACTTACGAAAGAATAATTACGTAGAGATGCGTACACTAGAAAAGACTCATGTTTAATAGGCTATAACTATCGTAACGTGGGAGTTAAAGGGACCTGAATGGTGGAACAAGAAGGCCGTAAGATGTCTGATCATTCTACAGACTCAGATAAATCATACGAAGCTGACCGTATGGTAATCGAACAAACGAAACCACAATTACGTAGAGATTTGAACATAAGAAAAGACTCCAGTTTAAAAAAAAAGCTATAACTATCGTAAGGGGGAGTTAGGGAACCTGAATGGTGGAACGAGAAGGCCATAAGATGTCTGATCATTCTAGGGACTCAGATTCATCATACGAAGCTGACCGGACGGTAATCGGACTCACGAAAGAATAATTACGTAGAGATTCGTACACTAGAAAACACTCCATTTTAATAGGCTATAACTATCGTAACGTGGGAGTTAAAGGGACCTGAATGGTGGAATAAGAAGGCCGTAAGATGTCTGATCATTCTACAGACTCAGATAACTCATACGAAGCTGACCGGACGGTAATCGGACTCACGAAAGAATAATTACGTAGACATTCGTACACTAGAAAAGACTCCAGTTTAATAGGCTATAACTATCGTAACGTGGGAGTTAAAAGGACCTGAATGGTGGAATAAGAAGGCCGTAAGATGTCTGATAATTCTACAGACTCAGATAACTCATACGAAGCTGACCGGACGGTAATCGGACTCATGAAACGACAATTACGTAGAGATTCGAACACAATAAACGACTCCGGTTTAAAAGGCTATAACTATCGTAATGTGGGAGTTAAAGGAACCCGAATGGTGGAACGAGAAGTCCATAAGATGTCTGATAATTCTACAAACTCAGATAGATCATACGTAGCTGACCGGATTGTAATCGGACTCAAGAAACAGCAATTTCGTAGAGATTCGAACACAAGAAAAGACTCCAGTTTTATATGCTATAACAATCGTAATGTGGGAGTTAAAGGAACTCGAATGGTGGAACGAGAAGGCCATAAGATATCTGACCATTCTAGAGACTCAGATAACTTAGACGAAGCTGACCGGACGGTAATCGGACTCATGAAACGATACTTACGTAGAGAATCGTACACTAGAAAAGACTGCAGTTTAATAGGCTATAACTATCATAACGTGGGAGTTAAAGGGACTTGAATGGTGGAACGAGAAGGTCGTAAGACGTCTGATGATTCTATAGACTCAGATAAATCAGACGAAGGTGGCCGTATGGTAATCGAACACACGGAACCACAATTACGTAGAGATTCGAACACAAAAAAAAGATTCCAGTTTAAAAGGATATAACTATCGTAATGTGGGAGTTAAGGGAACCTGAATGATGGAACGAGAAGGCCATAAGATATCTGATCATTCTACAGACTCAGATTACTTATACGTAGCTAACCGGACGGTAATTGGACTCATGAAACGACAATTACGTAGAGATACGAACACAAGAAACGACTCCGGTTTAAAAGGCTATAACTATCGTAATGTGGGAGTTAAAGGAACCAGAATGGTGGAACGAGAAGGCCATAAGATGTCTGATCATTCTAGGGACTCAGATTAATCAGACGAAGCTGATCGGACGGTAATCGGACTCACGAAAGAATAATTACGTAGAGATTCGTACACTAGAAAAGACTCCAGTTTAATAGGCTATAACTATCGTAACGTGGGAGTTAAAGGGACCTGAATGGTGGAACAAGAAGGCCGTAAGATGTCTGATCATTCTACAGACTCAGATAACTCATATGAAGCTGACCGGACGGTAATCGGACTCATGAAACGACAATTACGTAGAGATTCGAACACAAGAAACGACTCCGGTTTAAAAGGCTATAACTATCGTAATATGGGAGTTAAAGGAACCCGAATGGTGGAACGAGAAGGCCATAAGATGTCTGATTATTCTAGGGACTCAGATTAATCAGACGAAGCTGATCGGACGGTAATCGGACTCACGAAAGAATAATTACGTAGAGATTCGTACAATAGAAAAGACTGCATTTTAATAGGCTATAACTATCATAACGTGGGAGTTAAAGGGACTCGAATGGTGGAACGAGAAGGCCGTAAGACGTCTGATGATTCTATAGACTCAGATAAATCAGACGAAGGTGACCGTATGGTAATCGAACACACGGAACCACAATTACGTAGAGATTCGAACACAAGAAAAGATTCCAGGTTAAAAGGATATAACTATCGTAATGTGGGAGTTAAAGGAACCCGAATGGTGGAACGAGAAGGCCATAAGATGTCTGATCATTCTAGGGACTTAGATTAATCAGACGAAGCTGATCGGACGGTAATCGGACTCACGAAAGAATAATTACGTAGAGATTCGTACACTAGAAAAGACTCCAGTTTAATAGGCTATAACTATCGTAACGTGGGAGTTAAAGGGACCTGAATGGTGGAACAAGAAGGCCGTAAGATGTCTGATCATTGTACAGACTCAGATAAATCATACGAAGCTGACCGTATGGTAATCGAACACACGAAACCACAATTATGTAGAGATATGAACACAAGAAAAGACTCCAGTTTAAAAAAAAAGCTATAACTATCGTAAGGGGGAGTTAAGGGAACCTGAATGGTGGAACGAGAAGGACATAAGATGTCTGATCATTCTAGGGACTCAGATTCATCAGACGAAGCTGACCGGACGGTAATCGAACTCGCGAAAGAATAATTACGTAGAGATTCGTACACTAGAAAACACTCCAGTTTAATAGGCTATAACTATCGTAACGTGGGAGTTAAAGAGGCCTGAATGGTGGAATAAGAAGGCCGTAAGATGTCTGATCATTCTACAGACTCAGATAACTCATACGAAGCTGACCGTATGGTAATCGAACACACAAAACCATAATTACGTAGAGATTCGAACACAAGAAAAGACTACAGTTTAAAAAAAAGCTATAACTATCGTAAGGGGGGAGTTAAGGGAACCTGAATGGTGGAACGAGAAGGCCATAAGATTTCTGATCATTCCAAGTACTCAGATTCATCAGACGAAGCTGACCGGATGGTAATCGGACTCACGAAAGAATAATTACGTAGACATTCGTACACTAGAATAGACTCCAGTTTAATAGGCTATAATTATCGTATCGTGGGAGTTAAAGGGACCTGAATGGTGGAACAAGAAGGCCGTAAGATGTCTGATCATTCTACAGACTCAGATAACTCATACGAATCTGACCGTATGGTAATCGAACACACAAAACCATAATTACGTAGAGATTCGAACACAAGAAAAGACTCCAGTTTAAAAGGCTATATCTATCATAAGGTGGGAGTTAAGGGAACCCGAATGGTGGAACGAGAAGTCCATAAGATGTCTGATCATTTTAGGGACTCAGATTCATCAGACGAAGTTGACCGGACGGTAATCGGACTCACGAAAGAATAATTACGTAGAGATTCGTACACTAGAAAAGACTCCAGTTTAATAGGTAATAACTATCGTAACGTGGGAGTTAAAGGGACCTGAATGATGGAACAAGAAGGCCGTAAGATGTCTGATCATTCTACAGACTCAGATAAATCATACGAAGCTGACCGTATGGTAATCGAACACACAAAACCATAATTACGTAGAGATTCGAATACAAGAAAAGACTCCAGTTTAAAAAAAAGCTATAACAATCGTAAGGGGGGAGTTAAGGGAAACCGAATGGTGGAACGAGAAGGCCATAAGATTTCTGATCATTCCAGGGACTCAGATTCATCAGACGAAGCTGACCGGATGGTAATCGGACTCACGAAAGAATAATTACGTAGACATTCGTACACTAGAAAAGACTCCAGTTAATAGGCTATAACTATCGTAACGTGGGAGTTAAAGGGACCTGAATGATGGAACAAGAAGGTCGTAAGATGTCTGATCATTCTACAGACTAAGATAAATCATACGAAGCAAACCGTATGGTAATCGAACAAACAAAACCACAATTACGTAGAGATTCGAACACAAGAAAAGACTTCAGTTTAAAAGCCTCAAACTATCGTAAGGTGGGAGTTAAGGGAACCCGAATGGTGGAACGAGAAGTCCATAAGATGTCTGATAATTCTACAGACTCAGATAAATCATACAAAGCTGACCGGATGGTAATCGGACTCATGAAATGACAATTATGTACAGATTCGAACACACAAAACGACTCCAGTTTAAAAGGCTATAACTATCGTAATGTTGGAGTTAAAGGAACCCGAATGGTGGAACGAGAAGGACAGAAGATGTCTTATCATTCTAGGGACTCAGATTAATCAGACGAAGCGAACCGGACGGTAATCAAACTCACGAAACAATAATTACGTAGAGATTCGAACACTAGAAAAGACTCCAGTTTAATAGGCTATAACTATCGTAACGTGGGAGTTAAAGGGACCTGAATGGTGGAACAAGAAGGTCGTAAGATGTCTGATCATTCTACAGACTCAGATAAATCATACGAAGCTGACCGTATGGTAATCGAACACACAAAACCACAATTACGTAGAGATTCGAACACAAGAAAAGACTCCAGTTTAAAAGGCTATAACTATCGTAAGGTGGGAGTTAAAGGAACCCGAATGGTGGAACGAGAAGTCCATAAGATTTCTGATAATTCTACAGACTCAGATAGATCATACGAAGCTGACCGGATGGTAATCGGACTCAAGAAACGACAATTACGTAGAGATTCGAACACAAGAAAAGACTCCAGTTTTATAGGCTATAATAATCGTAATGTGGGAGTTAAAGGAACCCGAATGGTGGAACGAGAAGGCCATAAGATATCTGACCATTCTAGAGACTCAGATAACTTAGACGAAGCTGACCGGACGGTAATCGGACTCATGAAACGATACTTACGTAGAGATTCGTACACTAGAAAAGACTTCAGTTTAATAGGCTATAACTATCATAACGTGGGAGTTAAAGGGACTTGAATGGTGGAACGAGAAGGCCGTAAGACGTCTGATGATTCTATAGACTCAGATAAATCAGACGAAGGTGGCCGTATGGTAATCGAACACACGGAACCACAATTACGTAGAGATTCGAACACAAGATAAGATTCCAGTTTAAAAGGATATAACTATCGTAATGTGGGAGTTAAGGGAACCTGAATGGTGGAACGAGAAGGCCATAAGATATCTTATCATTCTACAGACTCAGATTACTCATACGTAGCTGACCGGACGGTAATTGGACTCATGAAACGACTAGGGGTGTTCAGAATTCGATTCGAATTCGAAAAATTCGAAATTCGATTTAGTTCGATTCGATTACCAAGAATTCGATTCGATTATTAAGAATTCGAATTTGATTCGATTCGAATTTGAGTCCAGTAAATCGAATACGAATCGAATACGAATTTATGATTTTAAATTCGATTCGATTCGAAATTCGAATAAAAAATTGTACATGTATATTTTTTTAAATATATATACACATATGCACATTATTATATACACAAGTATACACATTGGAAAAAAAAAACTTCTAAATTTTGGTCAAACTCTAAGAACCCATAGTGTCTATAACTTTTAGCATAACCATGTTTTATATATTTACCTTATATATCACAAAACTCTATAAAACTATACTATCTACTAGTTTTACTATTCTCGTATTTGACATATTGTTGTTTATCAATTTTGTAGATTTGTATCTTATATGTTAAAAATAATGAGTTTGTATTAGTTTTAAAACTAAAAGTAAAACAATTTGTTATTTAAGGTGAATTTGAACTAAATCAAATTTATTCGAATTCGATTCGAATTCGAGTTTCTTATTCGAATCGAATACGAATCGAATAAATTGAATTTTAAACGAATACGAATCGAATACGAATTCAGGTAAAAATATTAAAAATTCGAATAATTCGATTCGAATAATTCAAAAATTCGTTATTCGATTCGTTGAACACCCCTAGAAACGACAATTACGTAGAGATTCGAACACAAGAAACAACTCCGGTTTAAAAGGCTATAACTATCGTAATGTGGGAGTTAAAGGAACCCGAATGGTGGAACGAGAAGGCCATAAGATGTCTGATCATTCTAGGGACTCAGATTAATCAGACGAAGCTGATCGGACGGTAATCGGACTCACGAAAGAATAATAACGTAGAGATTCGTACACTAGAAAAGACTCCAGTTTAAAAGGCTATAACTATCGTAATGTGGGAGTTAAAGGAACCCGAATGGTGGAACGAGAAGGCCATAAGATGTCTGATCATTCTAGGGACTCAGATTAATCAGACGAAGCTGATCGGACGTTAATCGGACTCACGAAAGAATAATTACGTAGAGATTCGTACACTAGAAAAGACTCCAGTTTAATAGGCTATAACTATCGTAACGTGGGAGTTAAAGGGACCTGAATGGTGGAACAACAAGGCCGTAAGATGTCTGATCATTCTACAGACTCAGATAAATCATACGAAGTTGACCGTATGGTAATCGAACAAACGAAACCACAATTACGTAGAGATTTGAACACAAGAAAAGACTCCAGTTTAAAAAAAAGCTATAACTATCGTAAGGGGGAGTTAAGGGAACCTGAATGGTGGAACGAGAAGGCCATAAGACGTCTGATCATTCTAGGGACTCAGATTCATCATACGAAGCTGACCGGACGGTAATCGGACTCACGAAAGAATAATTACGTAGAGATTCGTACACTAGAAAACACTCCATTTTAATAGGCTATAACTATCGTAACGTGGGAGTTAAAGGGACCTGAATGGTGGAATAAGAAGGCCGTAAGATGTCTGATCATTCTACAGACTCAGATAACTCATACGAAGCTGACCGGACGGTAATCGGACTCACGAAAGAATAATTACGTAGACATTCGTACACTAGAAAAGACTCCAGTTTAATAGGCTATAACTATCGTAACGTGGGAGTTAAAGGGACCTGAATGGTGGAATAAAAAGGCCGTAAGATGTCTGATAATTCTACAGACTCAGATAACTCATACGAAGCTGACCGGACGGTAATCGGACTCATGAAACGACAATTACGTAGAGATTCGAACACAAGAAACGACTCCGGTTTAAAAGGCTATAACTATCGTGATGTGGGAGTTAAAGGAACCAGAATGGTGGAACCAGAAGTCCATAAGATGTCTGATAATTCTACAGACTCAGATAGATCATACGTAGCTGACCGGATGGTAATCGGACTCAAGAAACGACAATTACGTAGAGATTCGAACACAAGAAAAGACTCCAGTTTTATAGGCTATAACAATCGTAATGTGGGAGTTAAAGGAACTCGAATGGTGGAACGAGAAGGCCATAAGATATCTGACCATTCTAGAGACTCAGATAACTTAGACGAAGCTGACCGGACGGTAATCGGACTCATGAAACGATACTTACGTAGAGAATCGTACACTAGAAAAGACGGCAGTTTAATAGGCTATAACTATCATAACGTGGGAGTTAAAGGGACTTGAATGGTGGAACGAGAAGGTCGTAAGACGTCTGATGATTCTATAGACTCAGATAAATCAGACGAAGGTGGCCGTATGGTAATCGAACACACGGAACCACAATTACGTAGAGATTCGAACACAAGAAAAGATTCCAGTTTAAAAGGATATAACTATCGTAATGTGGGAGTTAAGGGAACCTGAATGGTGGAACGAGAAGGCCATAAGATATCTGATCATTCTACAGACTCAGATTACTCATACGTAGCTAACCGGACGGTAATTGGACTCATGAAACGACAATTACGTAGAGATTCGAACACAAGAAACGACTCCGGTTTAAAAGGCTATAACTATCGTAATGTGGGAGTTAAATGAACCCGAATGGTGGAACGAGAAGGCCATAAGATGTCTGATCATTCTAGGGACTCAGATTAATCAGACGAAGCTGATCGGACGGTAATCGGACTCACGAAAGAATAATTACGTAGAGATTCGTACATTAGAAAAGACTCCAGTTTAATAGGCTATAACTATCGTAACGTGGGAGTTAAAGGGACCTGAATGGTGGAACAAGAAGGCCGTATGATGTCTGATCATTCTACAGACTCAGATAAATCATACGAAGCTAACCGTATGGTAATCGAACACACGAAACCACAATTACGTAGAGATTCGAACACAAAAAAAGACTCCAATTTAAAAAAAGCTATATCTATCGTAAGGGGGAGTTAAGGGAACCCGAATGGTGGAACAAGAAGGCCGTAAGATGTCTGATCATTCTACAGACTCAGATAAATCAGACGAAGGTGACCGTATGGTAATCGAACACACGGAACCACAATTACGTAGAGATTCGAACACAAGAAAAGATTCCAGTTTAAATGGATATAGCAATCGTAATGTGGGAGTTAAGGGAACCTGAATGGTGTCATAAGAAGGCCGTACGATGTCTGATAATTCTACAGACTCAGATAACTCATATGAAGCTGACCGGACGGTAATCGGACTCATGAAACGACAATTACGTAGAGATTCGAACACAAGAAACGACTCCGGTTTAAAAGGCTATAACTATCGTAATGTGGGAGTTAAAGGAACCCGAATGGTGGAACGAGAAGGCCATAAGATGTCTGATTATTCTAGGGATACAGATTAATCAGACGAAGCTGATCGGACGGTAATCGGACTCACGAAAGAATAATTACGTAGAGATTCGTACAATAGAAAAGACTGCAGTTTAATAGGCTATAACTATCAAAACGTGGGAGTTAAAGGGACTCGAATGGTGGAACGAGAAGGCCGTAAGACGTCTGATGATTCTATAGACTCAGATAAATCAAACGAAGGTGACCGTATGGTAATCGAACACACGGAACCACAATTACGTAGAGATTCGAACACAAGAAAAGATTCCAGGTTAAAAGGATATAACTATAGTAATGTGGGAGTTAAGGGAACCTGAATGGTGGAATAAGAAGTCCGTAAGATGTCTGATCATTCTACAGACTCATATAACTCATACGAAGCTGACCGGACGGTAATCGGACTCATGAAACGACAATTACGTAGAGATTCGAACACAAGAAACGACTCCGGTTTAAAAGGCTATAACTATCGTAATGTGGGAGTTAAAGGAACCCGAATGGTGGAACGAGAAGTCCATAAGATGTCTGATAATTCTACAGACTCAGATAGATCATACGTAGCTGACCGGATGGTAATCGGACTCAAGAAACGACAATTACGTAGAGATTCGAACACAAGAAAAGACTCCAGTTTTATAGGCTATAACAATCGTAATGTGGGAGTTAAAGGAACTCGAATGGTGGAACGAGAAAGCCATAAGATATCTGACCATTCTAGAGACTCAGATAACTTAGACGAAGCTAACCGGACGGTAATCGGACTCATGAAACGATACTTACGTAGAGAATCGTACACTAGAAAAGACTACAGTTTAATAGGCTATAACTATCATAACGTGGGAGTTAAAGGGACTTGAATGGTGGAACGAGAAGGACGTAAGACGTCTGATGATTCTATAGACTCAGATAAATCAGACGAAGGTGGCCGTATGGTAATCGAACACACGGAACCACAATTACGTAGAGATTCGAACACAAGAAAAGATTCCAGTTTAAAAGGATATAACTATCGTAATGTGGGAGTTAAGGGAACCTGAATGGTGGAACGAGAAGGCCATAAGATATCTGATCATTCTACAGACTCAGATTACTCATACGTAGCTAACCGGACGGTAATTGGACTCATGAAACGACAATTACGTAGAGATTCGAACACAAGAAACGACTCCGGTTTAAAAGGCTATAACAATCGTAATGTGGGAGTTAAAGGAACCCGAATGGTGGAACGAGAAGGCCATAAGATGTCTGATCATTCTAGGGACTCAGATTAATCAGACGAAGCTGATCGGACGGTAATCGGACTCACGAAAGAATAATTACGTAGAGATTCGTACACTAGAAAAGACTCCAGTTTAATAGGCTATAACTATCGTAACGTGGGAGTTAAAGGGACCTGAATGGTGGAACAAGAAGGCCGTAAGATGTCTGATCATTCTACAGACTCAGATAAATCAGACGAAGGTGACCGTATGGTAATCGAACACACGGAACCACAATTACGTAGAGATTCGAACACAAGAAAAGATTCCAGTTTAAATGGATATAGCAATCGTAATGTGGGAGTTAAGGGAACCTGAATGGTGGAATAAGAAGGCCGTAAGATGTCTGATAATTCTACAGACTCAGATAACTCATATGAAGCTGACCGGACGGTAATCGGACTCATGAAACGACAATTACGTAGAGATTCGAACACAAGAAACGACTCCGGTTTAAAAGGATATAACTATCGTAATGTGGGAGTTAAGGGAACCTGAATGGTGGAACAAGAAGGCCGTAAGATGTCTGATCATTCTACAGACTCAGATAACTCATACGAAGCTGACCGTATGGTTATCGAACACACAAAACCATAATTACGTAGAGATTCGAACACAAGAAAAGACTCCAGTTTAAAAAAAAGCTATAACTATCGAAAGGGGGGAGTTAAGGGAAACCGAATGGTGGAACGAGAAGGCCATAAGATTTCTGATCATTCCAGGGACTCAGATTCATCAGACGAAGCTGACCGGATGGTAATCGGACTAACGAAAGAATAATTACGTAGAGATTCGTACACTAGAAAAGACTCCAGTTTAATAGGTAATAACTATCGTAACGTGGGAGTTAAAGGGACCTGAATGGTGGAATAAGAAGGCCGTAAGATGTCTGATAATTCTACAGACTCAGATAACTCATACGAAGCTGACCAGACGGTAATCGGACTCATGAAACGACAATTACGTAGAGATTCGAACACAAGAAACGACTCCGGTTTAAAAGGCTATAACTATCGTAATGTGGGAGTTAAAGGAACCCGAATGGTGGAACGAGAAGGCCATAAGATGTCTGATTATTCTAGGGACTCAGATTAATCAAACGAAGCTGATCGGACGGTAATCGGACTCACGAAAGAATAATTACGTAGAGATTCGTACACTAGAAAACACTCCAGTTTAATAGGCTATAACTATCGTAAGGTGGGAGTTAAAGGAACCCGAATGGTGGAACGAGAAGTTCATAAGATGTCTGATAATTCTACAGACTCAGATAGATCATACGAAGCTGACCGGATGGTAATCGGACTCAAGAATCGACAATTACGTAGAGATTCGAATACTAGAAAAGACTCCAGTTTTATAGGCTATAACAATCGTAATGTGGGAGTTATAGGAACCCGAATGGTGGAACGAGAAGGCCATAAGATATCTGACCATTCTAGAGACTCAGATAACTTATACGAAGCTGACCGGACGGTAATCGGACTCATGAAACGATACTTATGTAGAGATTTGTACACTAGAAAAGACTACAGTTTAATAGGCGATAGCTATCATAACGTGGGAGTTAAAGGGACTTGAATGGTGGAACGAGAAGGCCGTAAGACGTCTGATGATTCTATAGACTCAGATTAATAAGACAAAGCTGATCGGACGGTAATCAGACTCACGAAAGAATAATTACGTAGAGATTCGTACACTAGAAAAGACTCCAGTTTAATAGACTATAACTATCGTAACGTGGGAGTTAAAGGGACCTGAATGGTGGAACAAGAAGGCCGTAAGATGTCTGATCATTCTACAGACTCAGATAAATCATACGAAGCTGACCGTATGGTAATCGAACACACGAAACCACAATTACGTAGAGATATGAACACAAGAAAAGACTCCAGTTTAAAAAAAAAAGCTATAACTATCGTAAGGGGGAGTTAAGGGAACCTGAAGGGTGGAACGAGAAGGCCATAAGATGTCTGATCATTCTAGGGACTCAGATTCATCAGACGAAGCTGACCGGACGGTAATCGGACTCACGAAAGAATAATTACGTAGAGATTCGTACACTAGATAACACTCCAGTTTAATAGGCTATAACTATCGTAACGTGGGAGTTAAAGAGACCTGAATGGTGGAATAAGAAGGCCGTAAGATGTCTGATCATTCTTCAGAGTCAGATAACTCATACGAAGCTGACCGTATAGTAATCGAACACACAAAACCATAATTACTTAGAGATTCGAACACAAGAAAAGACTCCAGTTTAAAAAAAAGCTATAACTATCGTAAGGGGGGAGTTAAGGGAACCTGAATGGTGGAACGAGAAGGCCATAAGATTTCTGATCATTCCAAGGACTCAGATTCATCAGACGAAGCTGACCGGATGGTAATCGGACTCACGAAAGAATAATTACGTAGACATTCGTACACTAGAAAAGACTCCAGTTTAATAGGCTATAATTATCGTAACATGGGAGTTAAAGGGACCTGAATGGTGGAACAAGAAGGCCGTAAGATGTCTGATCATTCTACAGACTCAGATAACTCATACGAAGCTGACCGTATGGTAATCGGACACACAAAACCATAATTACGTATAGATTCGAACACAAGAAAAGACTTCAGTTTAAAAGGCTATATCTATCATAAGGTGGGAGTTAAGGGAACCCGAATGGTGGAACGAGAAGTCCATAAGATGTCTGATCATTCTAGGGACTCAGATTCATCAGACGAAGTTGACCGGACGGTAATTGGACTCACGAAATAATAATTACGTAGAGATTCGTACACTAGAAAAGACTCCAGTTTAATAGGTAATAACTATCGTAACGTGGGAGTTAAAGGGACCTGAATGGTGGAACAAGAAGGCCGTAAGATGTCTGATCATTCTACAGACTCAGATAACTCATACGAAGCTGACCGTATGGTTATCGAACACACAAAACCATAATTACGTGGAGATTCGAACACAAGAAAAGACTCCAGTTTAAAAAAAAAGCTATAACTATCGTAAGGGGGGAGTTAAGGGAAACCGAATGGTGGAACAAGAAGGCCATAAGATTTCTGATCATTCCAGGGACTCAGATTCATCAGACGAAGCTGACCGGATGGTAATCGGACTAACTAAAGAATAATTACGTAGACATTCGTACACTAGAAAAGACTCCAGTTTAATAGGCTATAACTATCGTAACGTGGGAGTTAAAGGGACCTGAATGGTGGAATAAGAAGGCCGTAAGATGTCTGATAATTCTACAGACTCAGATAACTCATACGAAGCTGACCAGACGGTAATCGGACTCATGAAACGACAATTACGTAGAGATTCGAACACAAGAAACGACTCCGGTTTAAAAGGCTATAACTATCGTAATGTGGGAGTTAAAGGAACCCGAATGGTGGAACGAGAAGGCCATAAGATGTCTGATTATTCTAGGGACTCAGATTAATCAAACAAAGCTGATCGGACGGTAATCGGACTCACGAAAGAATAATTACATAGAGATTCGTACACTAGAAAACACTCCAGTTTAATAGGCTATAACTATTGTAACGTGGGAGTTAATGAGACCTGAATGGTGGAATAAGAAGGCCGTAAGATGTCTGATCATGCTAGGGACTCAGATTCATCAGACGAAGTTGACCGGACGGTAATCGGACTCACGAAAGAATAATTACGTAGAGATTCGTACACTAGAAAAGACTCCAGTTTAACAGGTAATAACTATCGTAACGTGGGAGTTAAAGGGACCTGAATGGTGGAACAAGAAGGCCGTAAGATGTCTGATCATTCTACAGACTCAGATAACTCATACGAAGCTGACCGTATGGTTATTGAACACACAAAACCATAATTACGTAGAGATTCGAACACAAGAAAAGACTCCAGTTTAAAAAAAAGCTATAACTATCGTAAGGGGGGAGTTAAGGGAAACCGAATGGTGGAACGAGAAGGCCATAAGATTTCTGATCATTCCAGGGACTCAGATTCATCAGACGAAGCTAACCGGATGGTAATCGGACTAACGTAAGAATAATTACGTAGACATTCGTACACTAGAAAAGACTCCAGTTTAATAGGCTATAACTATCGTAACGTGGGAGTTAAAGGGACCTGAATGGTGGAATAAGAAGGCCGTAAGATGTCTGATAATTCTACAGACTCAGATAACTCATACGAAGCTGACCAGACGGTAATCGGACTCATGAAACGACAATTACGTAGAGATTCGAACACAAGAAACGACTCCGGTTTAAAAGGCTATAACTATCGTAATGTGGGAGTTAAAGGAACCCGAATGGTGGAACGAGAAGGCCATAAGATGTCTGATTATTCTAGGGACTCAGATTAATCAAACGAAGCTGATCGGACGGTAATCGGACTCACGAAAGAATAATTACGTTGAGATTCGTACAATAGAAAACACTCCAGTTTAATAGGCTATAACTATTGTAACGTGGGAGTTAATGAGACCTGAATGGTGGAATAAGAAGGCCGTAAGATGTCTGATCATGCTAGGGACTCAGATTCATCAGACGAAGTTGACCGGACGGTAATCGGACTCACGAAAGAATAATTACGTAGAGATTCGTACACTAGAAAAGACTCCAGTTTAATAGGTAATAACTATCGTAACGTGGGAGTTAAAGGGACCTGAATGGTGGAACAAGAAGGCCGTAAGATGTCTGATCATTCTACAGACTCAGATAACTCATACGAAGCTGACCGTATGGTTATCGAACACACAAAACCATAATTACGTAGAGATTCGAACACATGAAAAGACTCCAGTTTAAAAAAAAGCTATAACTATCGTAAGGGGGGAGTTAAGGGAAACCGAATGGTGGAACGAGAAGGCCATAAGATTTCTGATCATTCCAGGGACTCAGATTCATCAGACGAAGCTGACCGGATGGTAATCGGACTAACGAAAGAATAATTACGTAGACATTCGTACACTAGAAAAGACTCCAGTTTAATAGGCTATAACTATCGTAACGTGGGAGTTAAAGGGACGTGAATGGTGGAATAAGAAGGCCGTAAGATGTCTGATAATTCTACAGACTCAGATAACTCATACGAAGCTGACCAGACGGTAATCGGACTCATGAAACGACAATTACGTAGAGATTCGAACACAAGAAACGACTCCGGTTTAAAAGGCTATAACTATCGTAATGTGGGAGTTAAAGGAACCCGAATGGTGGAACGAGAAGGCCATAAGATGTCTGATTATTCTAGGGACTCAGATTAATCAAACGAAGCTGATCGGACGGTAATCGGACTCACGAAAGAATAATTACGTTGAGATTCGTACAATAGAAAACACTCCAGTTTAATAGGCTATAACTATTGTAACGTGGGAGTTAATGAGACCTGAATGGTGGAATAAGAAGGCCGTAAGATGTCTGATCATGCTAGGGACTCAGATTCATCAGACGAAGTTGACCGGACGGTAATCGGACTCACGAAAGAATAATTACGTAGAGATTCGTACACTAGAAAAGACTCCAGTTTAATAGGTAATAACTATCGTAACGTGGGAGTTAAAGGGACCTGAATGGTGGAACAAGAAGGCCGTAAGATGTCTGATCATTCTACAGACTCAGATAACTCATACGAAGCTGACCGTATGGTTATCGAACACACAAAACCATAATTACGTAGAGATTCGAACACATGAAAAGACTCCAGTTTAAAAAAAAGCTATAACTATCGTAAGGGGGGAGTTAAGGGAAACCGAATGGTGGAACGAGAAGGCCATAAGATTTCTGATCATTCCAGGGACTCAGATTCATCAGACGAAGCTGACCGGATGGTAATCGGACTAACGAAAGAATAATTACGTAGACATTCGTACACTAGAAAAGACTCCAGTTTAATAGGCTATAACTATCGTAACGTGGGAGTTAAAGGGACCTGAATGGTGGAATAAGAAGGCCGTAAGATGTCTGATAATTCTACAGACTCAGATAACTCATACGAAGCTGACCAGACGGTAATCGGACTCATGAAACGACAATTACGTAGAGATTCGAACACAAGAAACGACTCCGGTTTAAAAGGCTATAACTATCGTAATGTGGGAGTTAAAGGAACCCGAATGGTGGAACGAGAAGGCCATAAGATGTCTGATTATTCTAGGGACTCAGATTAATCAAACGAAGCTGATCGGACGGTAATCGGACTCACGAAAGAATAATTACGTTGAGATTCGTACAATAGAAAACACTCCAGTTTAATAGGCTATAACTATTGTAACGTGGGAGTTAATGAGACCTGAATGGTGGAATAAGAAGGCCGTAAGATGTCTGATCATGCTAGGGACTCAGATTCATCAGACGAAGTTGACCGGACGGTAATCGGACTCACGAAAGAATAATTACGTAGAGATTCGTACACTAGAAAAGACTCCAGTTTAATAGGTAATAACTATCGTAACGTGGGAGTTAAAGGGACCTGAATGGTGGAACAAGAAGGCCGTAAGATGTCTGATCATTCTACAGACTCAGATAACTCATACGAAGCTGACCGTATGGTTATCGAACACACAAAACCATAATTACGTAGAGATTCGAACACATGAAAAGACTCCAGTTTAAAAAAAAAAGCTATAACTATCGTAAGGGGGGAGTTAAGGGAAACCGAATGGTGGAACGAGAAGGCCATAAGATTTCTGATCATTCCAGGGACTCAGATTCATCAGACGAAGCTGACCGGATGGTAATCGGACTAACGAAAGAATAATTACGTAGACATTCGTACACTAGAAAAGACTCCAGTTTAATAGGCTATAACTATCGTAACGTGGGAGTTAAAGGGACCTGAATGGTGGAATAAGAAGGCCGTAAGATGTCTGATAGTTCTACAGACTCAGATCACTCATACGAAGCTGACCAGACGGTAATCGGACTCATGAAACGACAATTACGTAGAGATTCGAACACAAGAAACGACTCCGGTTTAAAAGGCTATAACTATCGTAATGTGGGAGTTAAAGGAACCCGAATGGTGGAACGAGAAGGCCATAAGATGTCTAATTATTCTAGGGACTCAGATTAATCAAACGAAGCTGATCGGACGGTAATCGGACTCACGAAAGAATAATTACATAGAGATCCGTACACTAGAAAACACTCCAGTTTAATAGGCTATAACTATTGTAACGTGGGAGTTAATGAGACCTGAATGGTGGAATGAGAAGGCCGTAAGATGTCTGATCATGCTAGGGACTCAGATTCATCAGACGAAGTTGACCGGACGGTAATCGGACTCACGAAAGAATAATTACGTAGAGATTCGTACACTAGAAAAGACTCCAGTTTAATAGGTAATAACTATCGTAACGTGGGAGTTAAAGGGACCTGAATGGTGGAACAAGAAGGCCGTAAGATGTCTGATCATTCTACAGACTCAGATAACTCATACGAAGCTGACCGTATGGTTATCGAACACACAAAACCATAATTACGTAGAGATTCGAACACAAGAAAAGACTCCAGTTTAAAAAAAAGCTATAACTATCGTAAGGGGGGAGTTAAGGGAAACCGAATGGTGGAACGAGAAGGCCATAAGATTTCTGGTCATTCCAGGGACTCAGATTCATCAGACGAAGCTGACCGGATGGTAATCGGACAAACGAAAGAATAATTACGTAGACATTCGTACACTAGAAAAGACTCCAGTTTAATAGGCTATAACTATCGTAACGTGGGAGTTAAAGGGACCTGAATGGTGGAATAAGAAGGCCGTAAGATGTCTGATAATTCTACAGACTCAGATAACTCATACGAAGCTGACCAGACGGTAATCGGACTCATGAAACGACAATTACGTAGAGATTCGAACACAAGAAACGACTCCGGTTTAAAAGGCTATAACTATCGTAATGTGGGAGTTAAAGGAACCCGAATGGTGGAACGAGAAGGCCATAAGATGTCTGATTATTCTAGGGACTCAGATTAATCAAACGAAGCTGATCGGACGGTAATCGGACTCACGAAAGAATAATTACGTTGAGATTCGTACAATAGAAAACACTCCAGTTTAATAGGCTATAACTATTGTAACGTGGGAGTTAATGAGACCTGAATGGTGGAATAAGAAGGCCGTAAGATGTCTGATCATGCTAGGGACTCAGATTCATCAGACGAAGTTGACCGGACGGTAATCGGACTCACGAAAGAATAATTACGTAGAGATTCGTACACTAGAAAAGACTCCAGTTTAATAGGTAATAACTATCGTAACGTGGGAGTTAAAGGGACCTGAATGGTGGAACAAGAAGGCCGTAAGATGTCTGAGCATTCTACAGACTCAGATAACTCATACGAAGCTGACCGTATGGTTATCGAACACACAAAACCATAATTACGTAGAGATTCGAACACATGAAAAGACTCCAGTTTAAAAAAAAAGCTATAACTATCGTAAGGGGGGAGTTAAGGGAAACCGAATGGTGGAACGAGAAGGCCATAAGATTTCTGATCATTCCAGGGACTCAGATTCATCAGACGAAGCTGACCGGTTGGTAATCGGACTAACGAAAGAATAATTACGTAGACATTCGTACACTAGAAAAGACTCCAGTTTAATAGGCTATAACTATCGTAACGTGGGAGTTAAAGGGACCTGAATGGTGGAATAAGATGGCCGTAAGATGTCTGATAATTCTACAGACTCAGATCACTCATACGAAGCTGACCAGACGGTAATCGGACTCATGAAACGACAATTACGTAGAGATTCGAACACAAGAAACGACTCCGGTTTAAAAGGCTATAACTATCGTAATGTGGGAGTTAAAGGAACCCGAATGGTGGAACGAGAAGGCCATAAGATGTCTAATTATTCTAGGGACTCAGATTAATCAAACGAAGCTGATCGGACGGTAATCGGACTCACGAAAGAATAATTACGTTGAGATTCGTACAATAGAAAAGACTCCAGTTTAATAGGCTATAATTATCGTAACGTGGGAGTTAAGGGAACCCGAATGGTAGAACGAGAAGTCCATAAGATGTCTGATCATTCTAGGGACTCAGATTCATCAGACGAAGTTGACCGGACGGTAATCGGACTCCCGAAAGAATAATTACGTAGAGATTCGTACACTAGAAAAGACTCCAGTTTAATAGGTAATAACTATCGTAAAGTGGGAGTTAAAGGGACCTGAATGGTGGAACAAGAAGGCCGTAAGATGTCTGATCATTCTACAGACTCAGATAACTCATACGAAGCTGACCGTATGGTTATCGAACAAACAAAACCATAATTACGTAGAGATTCGAACACAAGAAAAGACTCCAGTTTAAAAAAAAGCTATAACTATCGTAAGGGGGGAGTTAAGGGAAACCGAATGGTGGAACGAGAAGGCCATAAGATTTCTGATCATTCCAGGGACTCAGATTCATCAGACGAAGCTGACCGGATGGTAATCGGACAAACGAAAGAATAATTACGTAGACATTCGTACACTAGAAAAGACTCCAGTTTAATAGGCTATAACTATCGTAACGTGGGAGTTAAAGGGACCTGAATGGTGGAATAAGAAGGCCGTAAGATGTCTGATAATTCTACAGACTCAGATAACTCATACGACGCTGACCAGACGGTAATCGGACTCATGAAACGACAATTACGTAGAGATTCGAACACAAGAAACGACTCCGGTTTAAAAGGCTATAACTATCGTAATGTGGGAGTTAAAGGAACCCGAATGGTGGAACGAGAAGGCCATAAGATGTCTGATTATTCTAGGGACTCAGATTAATCAAACGAAGCTGATCGAACGGTAATCGGACTCACGAAAGAATAATTACGTAGAGATTCGTACACTAGAAAACACTCCAGTTTAATAGGCTATAACTATCGTAAGGTGGGAGTTAATGGAACCCGAATGGTGGAACGAGAAGTCCATAAGATGTCTGATAATTCTAAAGACTCAGATAGATCATACGAAGCTGACCGGATGGTAATCGGACTCAAGAAACGACAATTACGTATAGATTCGAACACAAGAAAAGACTCCAGTTTTATAGGCTATAACAATCGTAATGTGGGAGTTAAAGGAACCCGAATGGTGGAACGAGAAGGCCATAAGATATCTGACCATTCTAGAGACTCAGATAACTTAGACGAAGCTGACCGGACGGTAATCGGACTCATGAAACGATACTTACGTAGAGATTCGTACACTAGAAAAGACTACAGTTTAATAGGCTATAACTATCATAACGTGGGAGTTAAAGGGACTTGAATGGTGGAACGAGAAGGCCGTAAGTCGTCTGATGATTCTATAGACTCAGATTAATAAGACAAAGCTGATCGGACGGTAATCAGACTCACGAAAGAATAATTACGTAGAGATTCGTACACTAAAAAAGACTCCAGTTTTATAGGCTATAACAATCGTAATGTGGGAGTTAAAGGAACCCGAATGGTGGAACGAGAAGGCCATAAGATATCTGACCATTCTAGAGACTCAGATAACTTAGACGAAGCTGACCGGACGGTAATCGGACTCATGAAACGATACTTACGTAGAGATTCGTACACTAGAAAAGACTACAGTTTAATAGGCTATAACTATCATAACGTGGGAGTTAAAGGGACTTGAATGGTGGAACGAGAAGGCCGTAAGATGTCTGATCATTCTACAGACTCAGATAAATCATACGAAGTTGACCGTATGGTAATCGAAACCACGAAACCACAATTACGTAGAGATTCGAACACAAGAAAAGACTCCAGTTTAAAAAAAAAGCTATAACTATCGTAAGGGGGGAGTTAAGGGAACCCGAATGGTGGAACAAGAAGGCCATAAGATGTCTGATCATTCTAGGGACTCAGATTCATCAGATGAAGCTGACCGGACGGTAATCGGACTCACGAAAGAATAATTACGTAGACATTCGTACACTAGAAAAGACTCCAGTTTAATAGGCTATAACTATCGTAACGTGGGAGTTAAAGGGACCTGAATGATGGAACAAGAAGGCCGTAAGATGTCTGATCGTTCTACAGACTCAGATAAATCATACGAAGCTGACCGTATGGTAATCGAACACACAAAACCACAATTACGTAGAGATTCGAACACAAGAAAAGACTCCAGTTTAAAAGGCTATAACTATCGTAAGGTGGGAGTTAAGGGAACCCGAATGGTGGAACGAGAAGTTCATAAGATGTCTGATAATTCTACAGACTCAGATAAATCATACAAAGCTGACCGGATGGTAATCGGACTCATGAAACGACAATTATGTAGAGATTCGAACACAAGAAACGACTCCGGTTTAAAAGGCTTTAACAATCGTAATGTGGGAGTTAAAGGAACCCAAATGGTGGAACGAGAAGGCCATAAGATATCTGACCATTCTAGAGAATCAGATAACATAGACGAAGCTGACCGGACGGTAATCGGACTCAGGAAACGATACTTATGTAGAGATTCATACACTAGAAAAGACTGCAGTTTAATAGGCTATAACTATCATAACGTGGGAGTTAAAGGGACTCGAATGGTGGAACGAGAAGGCCGTAAGACGTCTGATGATTCTACAGACTCAGATAAATCAGACGAAGGTGACCGTATGGTAATCGAACACACGGAACCACAATTACGTAGAGATTCGAACACAAGAAAAGATTCCAGTTTAAAAGGATATAACTATCGTAATGTGGGAGTTAAGGGAACCTGAATGGTGGAATAAGAAGGCCGTAAGATGTCTGATCATTCTACAGACTCAGATAACTCATACGAAGCTGACCGGACGGTAATCGGACTCATGAAACGACAATTACGTAGAGATTCGAACACAAGAAACGACTCCGGTTTAAAAGGCTATAACTATCGTAATGTGGGAGTTAAAGGAACCCGAATGGTGGAACGAGAAGGCCATAAGATGTCTGATCATTCTAGGGACTCAGATTAATCAGACGAAGCTGATCGGACGGTAATCGGACTCACGAAAGAATAATTACGTAGAGATTCGTACACCATAAAAGACTCGAGTTTAATAGGCTATAACTATCGTAACGTGGGAGTTAAAGGGACCTGAATGGTGGAACAAGAAGGCCGTAAGATGTCTGATCATTCTACAGACTCAGATAAATCATACGAAGCTGACCGTATGGTAATCGAACACACGAAACCACAATTACGTAGAGATTTGAACACATGAAAAGACTCCAGTTTAAAAAAAAGCTATAACTATCGTAAGGGGGAGTTAAGGGAACCTGAATGGTGGAATAAGAAGGCCGTAAGATGTCTGATAA
This sequence comes from Ambrosia trifida, assembly GCA_028751855.1. Classification (NCBI taxonomy): domain Eukaryota; kingdom Viridiplantae; phylum Streptophyta; class Magnoliopsida; order Asterales; family Asteraceae; genus Ambrosia; species Ambrosia trifida. Next base: position 154,924,270 of record CM054123.1, read on the forward strand.
TTCTACAGACTCAGATAACTCATACGACGCTGACCAGACGGTAATCGGACTCATGAAACGACAATTACGTAGAGATTCGAACACAAGAAACGACTCCGGTTTAAAAGGCTATAACTATCGTAATGTGGGAGTTAAAGGAACCCGAATGGTGGAACGAGAAGGCCATAAGATGTCTGATTATTCTAGGGACTCAGATTAATCAAACGAAGCTGATCGAACGGTAATCGGACTCACGAAAGAATAATTACGTAGAGATTCGTACACTAGAAAACACTCCAGTTTAATAGGCTATAACTATCGTAAGGTGGGAGTTAATGGAACCCGAATGGTGGAACGAGAAGTCCATAAGATGTCTGATAATTCTAAAGACTCAGATAGATCATACGAAGCTGACCGGATGGTAATCGGACTCAAGAAACGACAATTACGTATAGATTCGAACACAAGAAAAGACTCCAGTTTTATAGGCTATAACAATCGTAATGTGGGAGTTAAAGGAACCCGAATGGTGGAACGAGAAGGCCATAAGATATCTGACCATTCTAGAGACTCAGATAACTTAGACGAAGCTGACCGGAGGGTAATCGGACTCATGAAACGATACTTACGTAGAGATTCGTACACTAGAAAAGACTACAGTTTAATAGGCTATAACTATCATAACGTGGGAGTTAAAGGGACTTGAATGGTGGAACGAGAAGGCCGTAAGTCGTCTGATGATTCTATAGACTCAGATTAATAAGACAAAGCTGATCGGACGGTAATCAGACTCACGAAAGAATAATTACGTAGAGATTCGTACACTAAAAAAGACTCCAGTTTTATAGGCTATAACAATCGTAATGTGGGAGTTAAAGGAACCCGAATGGTGGAACGAGAAGGCCATAAGATATCTGACCATTCTAGAGACTCAGATAACTTAGACGAAGCTGACCGGACGGTAATCGGACTCATGAAACGATACTTACGTAGAGATTCGTACACTAGAAAAGACTACAGTTTAATAGGCTATAACTGTCATAACGTGGGAGTTAAAGGGACTTGTATGGTGGAACGAGAAGGCCGTAAGATGTCTGATCATTCTACAGACTCAGATAAATCATACGAAGTTGACCGTATGGTAATCGAAACCACGAAACCACAATTACGTAGAGATTCGAACACAAGAAAAGACTCCAGTTTAAAAAAAAAGCTATAACTATCGTAAGGGGGGAGTTAAGGGAACCCGAATGGTGGAACAAGAAGGCCATAAGATGTCTGATCATTCTAGGGACTCAGATTCATCAGATGAAGCTGACCGGACGGTAATCGGACTCACGAAAGAATAATTACGTAGACATTCGTACACTAGAAAAGACTCCAGTTTAATAGGCTATAACTATCGTAACGTGGGAGTTAAAGGGACCTGAATGATGGAACAAGAAGGCCGTAAGATGTCTGATCGTTCTACAGACTCAGATAAATCATACGAAGCTGACCGTATGGTAATCGAACACACAAAACCACAATTACGTAGAGATTCGAACACAAGAAAAGACTCCAGTTTAAAAGGCTATAACTATCGTAAGGTGGGAGTTAAGGGAACCCGAATGGTGGAACGAGAAGTTCATAAGATGTCTGATAATTCTACAGACTCAGATAAATCATACAAAGCTGACCGGATGGTAATCGGACTCATGAAACGACAATTATGTAGAGATTCGAACACAAGAAACGACTCCGGTTTAAAAGGCTATAACAATCGTAATGTGGGAGTTAAAGGAACCCAAATGGTGGAACGAGAAGGCCATAAGTTTTCTGACCATTCTAGAGAATCAGATAACATAGACGAAGCTGACCGGACGGTAATCGGACTCAGGAAACGATACTTATGTAGAGATTCATACACTAGAAAAGACTGCAGTTTAATAGGCTATAACTATCATAACGTGGGAGTTAAAGGGACTCGAATGGTGGAACGAGAAGGCCGTAAGACGTCTGATGATTCTACAGACTCAGATAAATCAGACGAAGGTGACCGTATGGTAATCGAACACACGGAACCACAATTACGTAGAGATTCGAACACAAGAAAAGATTCCAGTTTAAAAGGATATAACTATCGTAATGTGGGAGTTAAGGGAACCTGAATGGTGGAATAAGAAGGCCGTAAGATGTCTGATCATTCTACAGACTCAGATAACTCATACGAAGCTGACCGGACGGTAATCGGACTCATGAAACGACAATTACGTAGAGATTCGAACACAAGAAACGACTCCGGTTTAAAAGGCTATAACTATCGTAATGTGGGAGTTAAAGGAACCCGAATGGTGGAACGAGAAGGCCATAAGATGTCTGATCATTCTAGGGACTCAGATTAATCAGACGAAGCTGATCGGACGGTAATCGGACTCACGAAAGAATAATTACGTAGAGATTCGTACACCATAAAAGACTCGAGTTTAATAGGCTATAACTATCGTAACGTGGGAGTTAAAGGGACCTGAATGGTGGAACAAGAAGGCCGTAAGATGTCTGATCATTCTACAGACTCAGATAAATCATACGAAGCTGACCGTATGGTAATCGAACACACGAAACCACAATTACGTAGAGATTTGAACACATGAAAAGACTCCAGTTTAAAAAAAAGCTATAACTATCGTAAGGGGGAGTTAAGGGAACCTGAATGGTGGAACGAGAAGGCCATAAGATGTATGATCATTCTAGGGACTCAGATTCATCAGACGAAGCTGACCAGAGGTAATCGGACTCATGAAAGAATAATTACGTAGAGATTCGTACACTAGAAAACACTCCAGTTTAATAGGCTATAACTATCGTAACGTGGGAGTTAAAGGGACCTGAATGGTGGAATAAGAAGGCCGTAAGATGTCTGATAATTCTACAGACTCAGATAACTCATACGACGCTGACCAGACGGTAATCGGACTCATGAAACGACAATTACGTAGAGATTCGAACACAAGAAACGACTCCGGTTTAAAAGGCTATAACTATCGTAATGTGGGAGTTAAAGGAACCCGAATGGTGGAACGAGAAGGCCATAAGATGTCTGATTATTCTAGGGACTCAGATTAATCAAACGAAGCTGATCGAACGGTAATCGGACTCACGAAAGAATAATTACGTAGAGATTCGTACACTAGAAAACACTCCAGTTTAATAGGCTATAACTATCGTAAGGTGGGAGTTAATGGAACCCGAATGGTGGAACGAGAAGTCCATAAGATGTCTGATAATTCTAAAGACTCAGATAGATCATACGAAGCTGACCGGATGGTAATCGGACTCAAGAAACGACAATTACGTATAGATTCGAACACAAGAAAAGACTCCAGTTTTATAGGCTATAACAATCGTAATGTGGGAGTTAAAGGAACCCGAATGGTGGAACGAGAAGGCCATAAGATATCTGACCATTCTAGAGACTCAGATAACTTAGACGAAGCTGACCGGACGGTAATCGGACTCATGAAACGATACTTACGTAGAGATTCGTACACTAGAAAAGACTACAGTTTAATAGGCTATAACTATCATAACGTGGGAGTTAAAGGGACTTGAATGGTGGAACGAGAAGGCCGTAAGTCGTCTGATGATTCTATAGACTCAGATTAATAAGACAAAGCTGATCGGACGGTAATCAGACTCACGAAAGAATAATTACGTAGAGATTCGTACACTAAAAAAGACTCCAGTTTTATAGGCTATAACAATCGTAATGTGGGAGTTAAAGGAACCCGAATGGTGGAACGAGAAGGCCATAAGATATCTGACCATTCTAGAGACTCAGATAACTTAGACGAAGCTGACCGGACGGTAATCGGACTCATGAAACGATACTTACGTAGAGATTCGTACACTAGAAAAGACTACAGTTTAATAGGCTATAACTATCATAACGTGGGAGTTAAAGGGACTTGAATGGTGGAACGAGAAGGCCGTAAGATGTCTGATCATTCTACAGACTCAGATAAATCATACGAAGTTGACCGTATGGTAATCGAAACCACGAAACCACAATTACGTAGAGATTCGAACACAAGAAAAGACTCCAGTTTAAAAAAAAAGCTATAACTATCGTAAGGGGGGAGTTAAGGGAACCCGAATGGTGGAACAAGAAGGCCATAAGATGTCTGATCATTCTAGGGACTCAGATTCATCAGATGAAGCTGACCGGACGGTAATCGGACTCACGAAAGAATAATTACGTAGACATTCGTACACTAGAAAAGACTCCAGTTTAATAGGCTATAACTATCGTAACGTGGGAGTTAAAGGGACCTGAATGATGGAACAAGAAGGCCGTAAGATGTCTGATCGTTCTACAGACTCAGATAAATCATACGAAGCTGACCGTATGGTAATCGAACACACAAAACCACAATTACGTAGAGATTCGAACACAAGAAAAGACTCCAGTTTAAAAGGCTATAACTATCGTAAGGTGGGAGTTAAGGGAACCCGAATGGTGGAACGAGAAGTTCATAAGATGTCTGATAATTCTACAGACTCAGATAAATCATACAAAGCTGACCGGATGGTAATCGGACTCATGAAACGACAATTATGTAGAGATTCGAACACAAGAAACGACTCCGGTTTAAAAGGCTATAACAATCGTAATGTGGGAGTTAAAGGAACCCAAATGGTGGAACGAGAAGGCCATAAGTTTTCTGACCATTCTAGAGAATCAGATAACATAGACGAAGCTGACCGGACGGTAATCGGACTCAGGAAACGATACTTATGTAGAGATTCATACACTAGAAAAGACTGCAGTTTAATAGGCTATAACTATCATAACGTGGGAGTTAAAGGGACTCGAATGGTGGAACGAGAAGGCCGTAAGACGTCTGATGATTCTACAGACTCAGATAAATCAGACGAAGGTGACCGTATGGTAATCGAACACACGGAACCACAATTACGTAGAGATTCGAACACAAGAAAAGATTCCAGTTTAAAAGGATATAACTATCGTAATGTGGGAGTTAAGGGAACCTGAATGGTGGAATAAGAAGGCCGTAAGATGTCTGATCATTCTACAGACTCAGATAACTCATACGAAGCTGACCGGACGGTAATCGGACTCATGAAACGACAATTACGTAGAGATTCGAACACAAGAAACGACTCCGGTTTAAAAGGCTATAACTATCGTAATGTGGGAGTTAAAGGAACCCGAATGGTGGAACGAGAAGGCCATAAGATGTCTGATCATTCTAGGGACTCAGATTAATCAGACGAAGCTGATCGGACGGTAATCGGACTCACGAAAGAATAATTACGTAGAGATTCGTACACCATAAAAGACTCGAGTTTAATAGGCTATAACTATCGTAACGTGGGAGTTAAAGGGACCTGAATGGTGGAACAAGAAGGCCGTAAGATGTCTGATCATTCTACAGACTCAGATAAATCATACGAAGCTGACCGTATGGTAATCGAACACACGAAACCACAATTACGTAGAGATTTGAACACATGAAAAGACTCCAGTTTAAAAAAAAGCTATAACTATCGTAAGGGGGAGTTAAGGGAACCTGAATGGTGGAACGAGAAGGCCATAAGATGTATGATCATTCTAGGGACTCAGATTCATCAGACGAAGCTGACCAGAGGTAATCGGACTCATGAAAGAATAATTACGTAGAGATTCGTACACTAGAAAACACTCCAGTTTAATAGGCTATAACTATCGTAACGTGGGAGTTAAAGGGACCTGAATGGTGGAATAAGAAGGCCGTAAGATGTCTGATAATTCTACAGACTCAGATAACTCATACGAAGCTGACCAGACGGTAATCGGACTCATGAAACGACAATTACGTAGAGATTCGAACACAAGAAACGACTCCGGTTTAAAAGGCTATAACTATCGTAATGTGGGAGTTAAAGGAACCCGAATGGTGGAACGAGAAGGCCATAAGATGTCTGATTATTCTAGGGACTCAGATTAATCAAACGAAGCTGATCGAACGGTAATCGGACTCACGAAAGAATAATTACGTAGAGATTCGTACACTAGAAAACACTCCAGTTTAATAGGCTATAACTATCGTAAGGTGGGAGTTAATGGAACCCGAATGGTGGAACGAGAAGTCCATAAGATGTCTGATAATTCTAAAGACTCAGATAGATCATACGAAGCTGACCGGATGGTAATCGGACTCAAGAAACGACAATTACGTATAGATTCGAACACAAGAAAAGACTCCAGTTTTATAGGCTATAACAATCGTAATGTGGGAGTTAAAGGAACCCGAATGGTGGAACGAGAAGGCCATAAGATATCTGACCATTCTAGAGACTCAGATAACTTAGACGAAGCTGACCGGACGGTAATCGGACTCATGAAACGATACTTACGTAGAGATTCGTACACTAGAAAAGATTACAGTTTAATAGGCTATAACTATCATAACGTGGGAGTTAAAGGGACTTGAATGGTGGAATGAGAAGGCCGTAAGTCGTCTGATGATTCTATAGACTCAGATTAATAAGACAAAGCTGATCGGACGGTAATCAGACTCACGAAAGAATAATTACGTAGAGATTCGTACACTAAAAAAGACTCCAGTTTTATAGGCTATAACAATCGTAATGTGGGAGTTAAAGGAACCCGAATGGTGGAACGAGAAGGCCATAAGATATCTGACCATTCTAGAGACTCAGATAACTTAGACGAAGCTGACCGGACGGTAATCGGACTCATGAAACGATACTTACGTAGAGATTCGTACACTAGAAAAGACTACAGTTTAATAGGCTATAACTATCATAACGTGGGAGTTAAAGGGACTTGAATGGTGGAACGAGAAGGCCGTAAGATGTCTGATCATTCTACAGACTCAGATAAATCATACGAAGTTGACCGTATGGTAATCGAAACCACGAAACCACAATTACGTAGAGATTCGAACACAAGAAAAGACTCCAGTTTAAAAAAAAAGCTATAACTATCGTAAGGGGGGAGTTAAGGGAACCCGAATGGTGGAACAAGAAGGCCATAAGATGTCTGATCATTCTAGGGACTCAGATTCATCAGATGAAGCTGACCGGACGGTAATCGGACTCACGAAAGAATAATTACGTAGACATTCGTACACTAGAAAAGACTCCAGTTTAATAGGCTATAACTATCGTAACGTGGGAGTTAAAGGGACCTGAATGATGGAACAAGAAGGCCGTAAGATGTCTGATCGTTCTACAGACTCAGATAAATCATACGAAGCTGACCGTATGGTAATCGAACACACAAAACCACAATTACGTAGAGATTCGAACACAAGAAAAGACTCCAGTTTAAAAGGCTATAACTATCGTAAGGTGGGAGTTAAGGGAACCCGAATGGTGGAACGAGAAGTTCATAAGATGTCTGATAATTCTACAGACTCAGATAAATCATACAAAGCTGACCGGATGGTAATCGGACTCATGAAACGACAATTATGTAGAGATTCGAACACAAGAAACGACTCCGGTTTAAAAGGCTATAACAATCGTAATGTGGGAGTTAAAGGAACCCAAATGGTGGAACGAGAAGGCCATAAGTTTTCTGACCATTCTAGAGAATCAGATAACATAGACGAAGCTGACCGGACGGTAATCGGACTCAGGAAACGATACTTATGTAGAGATTCATACACTAGAAAAGACTGCAGTTTAATAGGCTATAACTATCATAACGTGGGAGTTAAAGGGACTCGAATGGTGGAACGAGAAGGCCGTAAGACGTCTGATGATTCTACAGACTCAGATAAATCAGACGAAGGTGACCGTATGGTAATCGAACACACGGAACCACAATTACGTAGAGATTCGAACACAAGAAAAGATTCCAGTTTAAAAGGATATAACTATCGTAATGTGGGAGTTAAGGGAACCTGAATGGTGGAATAAGAAGGCCGTAAGATGTCTGATCATTCTACAGACTCAGATAACTCATACGAAGCTGACCGGACGGTAATCGGACTCATGAAACGACAATTACGTAGAGATTCGAACACAAGAAACGACTCCGGTTTAAAAGGCTATAACTATCGTAATGTGGGAGTTAAAGGAACCCGAATGGTGGAACGAGAAGGCCATAAGATGTCTGATCATTCTAGGGACTCAGATTAATCAGACGAAGCTGATCGGACGGTAATCGGACTCACGAAAGAATAATTACGTAGAGATTCGTACACCATAAAAGACTCGAGTTTAATAGGCTATAACTATCGTAACGTGGGAGTTAAAGGGACCTGAATGGTGGAACAAGAAGGCCGTAAGATGTCTGATCATTCTACAGACTCAGATAAATCATACGAAGCTGACCGTATGGTAATCGAACACACGAAACCACAATTACGTAGAGATTTGAACACATGAAAAGACTCCAGTTTAAAAAAAAGCTATAACTATCGTAAGGGGGAGTTAAGGGAACCTGAATGGTGGAACGAGAAGGCCATAAGATGTATGATCATTCTAGGGACTCAGATTCATCAGACGAAGCTGACCAGAGGTAATCGGACTCATGAAAGAATAATTACGTAGAGATTCGTACACTAGAAAACACTCCAGTTTAATAGGCTATAACTATCGTAACGTGGGAGTTAAAGGGACCTGAATGGTGGAATAAGAAGGCCGTAAGATGTCTGATAATTCTACAGACTCAGATAACTCATACGAAGCTGACCAGACGGTAATCGGACTCATGAAACGACAATTACGTAGAGATTCGAACACAAGAAACGACTCCGGTTTAAAAGGCTATAACTATCGTAATGTGGGAGTTAAAGGAACCCGAATGGTGGAACGAGAAGGCCATAAGATGTCTGATTATTCTAGGGACTCAGATTAATCAAACGAAGCTGATCGAACGGTAATCGGACTCACGAAAGAATAATTACGTAGAGATTCGTACACTAGAAAACACTCCAGTTTAATAGGCTATAACTATCGTAAGGTGGGAGTTAATGGAACCCGAATGGTGGAACGAGAAGTCCATAAGATGTCTGATAATTCTAAAGACTCAGATAGATCATACGAAGCTGACCGGATGGTAATCGGACTCAAGAAACGACAATTACGTATAGATTCGAACACAAGAAAAGACTCCAGTTTTATAGGCTATAACAATCGTAATGTGGGAGTTAAAGGAACCCGAATGGTGGAACGAGAAGGCCATAAGATATCTGACCATTCTAGAGACTCAGATAACTTAGACGAAGCTGACCGGACGGTAATCGGACTCATGAAACGATACTTACGTAGAGATTCGTACACTAGAAAAGACTACAGTTTAATAGGCTATAACTATCATAACGTGGGAGTTAAAGGGACTTGAATGGTGGAACGAGAAGGCCGTAAGTCGTCTGATGATTCTATAGACTCAGATTAATAAGACAAAGCTGATCGGACGGTAATCAGACTCACGAAAGAATAATTACGTAGAGATTCGTACACTAAAAAAGACTCCAGTTTTATAGGCTATAACAATCGTAATGTGGGAGTTAAAGGAACCCGAATGGTGGAACGAGAAGGCCATAAGATATCTGACCATTCTAGAGACTCAGATAACTTAGACGAAGCTGACCGGACGGTAATCGGACTCATGAAACGATACTTACGTAGAGATTCGTACACTAGAAAAGACTACAGTTTAATAGGCTATAACTATCATAACGTGGGAGTTAAAGGGACTTGAATGGTGGAACGAGAAGGCCGTAAGATGTCTGATCATTCTACAGACTCAGATAAATCATACGAAGTTGACCGTATGGTAATCGAAACCACGAAACCACAATTACGTAGAGATTCGAACACAAGAAAAGACTCCAGTTTAAAAAAAAAGCTATAACTATCGTAAGGGGGGAGTTAAGGGAACCCGAATGGTGGAACAAGAAGGCCATAAGATGTCTGATCATTCTAGGGACTCAGATTCATCAGATGAAGCTGACCGGACGGTAATCGGACTCACGAAAGAATAATTACGTAGACATTCGTACACTAGAAAAGACTCCAGTTTAATAGGCTATAACTATCGTAACGTGGGAGTTAAAGGGACCTGAATGATGGAACAAGAAGGCCGTAAGATGTCTGATCGTTCTACAGACTCAGATAAATCATACGAAGCTGACCGTATGGTAATCGAACACACAAAACCACAATTACGTAGAGATTCGAACACAAGAAAAGACTCCAGTTTAAAAGGCTATAACTATCGTAAGGTGGGAGTTAAGGGAACCCGAATGGTGGAACGAGAAGTTCATAAGATGTCTGATAATTCTACAGACTCAGATAAATCATACAAAGCTGACCGGATGGTAATCGGACTCATGAAACGACAATTATGTAGAGATTCGAACACAAGAAACGACTCCGGTTTAAAAGGCTATAACAATCGTAATGTGGGAGTTAAAGGAACCCAAATGGTGGAACGAGAAGGCCATAAGTTTTCTGACCATTCTAGAGAATCAGATAACATAGACGAAGCTGACCGGACGGTAATCGGACTCAGGAAACGATACTTATGTAGAGATTCATACACTAGAAAAGACTGCAGTTTAATAGGCTATAACTATCATAACGTGGGAGTTAAAGGGACTCGAATGGTGGAACGAGAAGGCCGTAAGACGTCTGATGATTCTACAGACTCAGATAAATCAGACGAAGGTGACCGTATGGTAATCGAACACACGGAACCACAATTACGTAGAGATTCGAACACAAGAAAAGATTCCAGTTTAAAAGGATATAACTATCGTAATGTGGGAGTTAAGGGAACCTGAATGGTGGAATAAGAAGGCCGTAAGATGTCTGATCATTCTACAGACTCAGATAACTCATACGAAGCTGACCGGACGGTAATCGGACTCATGAAACGACAATTACGTAGAGATTCGAACACAAGAAACGACTCCGGTTTAAAAGGCTATAACTATCGTAATGTGGGAGTTAAAGGAACCCGAATGGTGGAACGAGAAGGCCATAAGATGTCTGATCATTCTAGGGACTCAGATTAATCAGACGAAGCTGATCGGACGGTAATCGGACTCACGAAAGAATAATTACGTAGAGATTCGTACACCATAAAAGACTCGAGTTTAATAGGCTATAACTATCGTAACGTGGGAGTTAAAGGGACCTGAATGGTGGAACAAGAAGGCCGTAAGATGTCTGATCATTCTACAGACTCAGATAAATCATACGAAGCTGACCGTATGGTAATCGAACACACGAAACCACAATTACGTAGAGATTTGATCACATGAAAAGACTCCAGTTTAAAAAAAAGCTATAACTATCGTAAGGGGGAGTTAAGGGAACCTGAATGGTGGAACGAGAAGGCCATAAGATGTCTGATCATTCTAGGGACTCAGATTCATCAGACGAAGCTGACCAGAGGTAATCGGACTTATGAAAGAATAATTACGTAGAGATTCGTACACTAGAAAACACTCCAGTTTAATAGGCTATATCTATCGTAACGTGGGAGTTAAAGGGACCTGAATGGTGGAATAAGAAGGCCGTAAGATGTCTGATAATTCTACAGACTCAGATAACTCATACGAAGCTGACCAGACGGTAATCGGACTCATGAAACGACAATTACGTAGAGATTCGAACACAAGAAACGACTCCGGTTTAAAAGGCTATAACTATCGTAATGTGGGAGTTAAAGGAACCCGAATGGTGGAACGAGAAGGCCATAAGATGTCTGATTATTCTAGGGACTCAGATTAATCAAACGAAGCTGATCGAACGGTAATCGGACCCACGAAAGAATAATTACGTAGAGATTCGTACACTAGAAAACACTCCAGTTTAATAGGCTATAACTATCGTAAGGTGGGAGTTAATGGAACCCGAATGGTGGAACGAGAAGTCCATAAGATGTCTGATAATTCTAAAGACTCAGATAGATCATACGAAGCTGACCGGATGGTAATCGGACTCAAGAAACGACAATTACGTATAGATTCGAACACAAGAAAAGACTCCAGTTTTATAGGCTATAACAATCGTAATGTGGGAGTTAAAGGAACCCGAATGGTGGAACGAGAAGGCCATAAGATATCTGACCATTCTAGAGACTCAGATAACTTAGACGAAGCTGACCGGACGGTAATCGGACTCATGAAACGATACTTACGTAGAGATTCGTACACTAGAAAAGACTACAGTTTAATAGGCTATAACTATCATAACGTGGGAGTTAAAGGGACTTGAATGGTGGAACGAGAAGGCCGTAAGTCGTCTGATGATTCTATAGACTCAGATTAATAAGACAAAGCTGATCGGACGGTAATCAGACTCACGAAAGAATAATTACGTAGAGATTCGTACACTAAAAAAGACTCCAGTTTTATAGGCTATAACAATCGTAATGTGGGAGTTAAAGGAACCCGAATGGTGGAACGAGAAGGCCATAAGATATCTGACCATTCTAGAGACTCAGATAACTTAGACGAAGCTGACCGGACGGTAATCGGACTCATGAAACGATACTTACGTAGAGATTCGTACACTAGAAAAGACTACAGTTTAATAGGCTATAACTATCATAACGTGGGAGTTAAAGGGACTTGAATGGTGGAACGAGAAGGCCGTAAGATGTCTGATCATTCTACAGACTCAGATAAATCATACGAAGTTGACCGTATGGTAATCGAAACCACGAAACCACAATTACGTAGAGATTCGAACACAAGAAAAGACTCCAGTTTAAAAAAAAAGCTATAACTATCGTAAGGGGGGAGTTAAGGGAACCCGAATGGTGGAACAAGAAGGCCATAAGATGTCTGATCATTCTAGGGACTCAGATTCATCAGATGAAGCTGACCGGACGGTAATCGGACTCACGAAAGAATAATTACGTAGACATTCGTACACTAGAAAAGACTCCAGTTTAATAGGCTATAACTATCGTAACGTGGGAGTTAAAGGGACCTGAATGATGGAACAAGAAGGCCGTAAGATGTCTGATCGTTCTACAGACTCAGATAAATCATACGAAGCTGACCGTATGGTAATCGAACACACAAAACCACAATTACGTAGAGATTCGAACACAAGAAAAGACTCCAGTTTAAAAGGCTATAACTATCGTAAGGTGGGAGTTAAGGGAACCCGAATGGTGGAACGAGAAGTTCATAAGATGTCTGATAATTCTACAGACTCAGATAAATCATACAAAGCTGACCGGATGGTAATCGGACTCATGAAACGACAATTATGTAGAGATTCGAACACAAGAAACGACTCCGGTTTAAAAGGCTATAACAATCGTAATGTGGGAGTTAAAGGAACCCAAATGGTGGAACGAGAAGGCCATAAGTTTTCTGACCATTCTAGAGAATCAGATAACATAGACGAAGCTGACCGGACGGTAATCGGACTCAGGAAACGATACTTATGTAGAGATTCATACACTAGAAAAGACTGCAGTTTAATAGGCTATAACTATCATAACGTGGGAGTTAAAGGGACTCGAATGGTGGAACGAGAAGGCCGTAAGACGTCTGATGATTCTACAGACTCAGATAAATCAGACGAAGGTGACCGTATGGTAATCGAACACACGGAACCACAATTACGTAGAGATTCGAACACAAGAAAAGATTCCAGTTTAAAAGGATATAACTATCGTAATGTGGGAGTTAAGGGAACCTGAATGGTGGAATAAGAAGGCCGTAAGATGTCTGATCATTCTACAGACTCAGATAACTCATACGAAGCTGACCGGACGGTAATCGGACTCATGAAACGACAATTACGTAGAGATTCGAACACAAGAAACGACTCCGGTTTAAAAGGCTATAACTATCGTAATGTGGGAGTTAAAGGAACCCGAATGGTGGAACGAGAAGGCCATAAGATGTCTGATCATTCTAGGGACTCAGATTAATCAGACGAAGCTGATCGGACGGTAATCGGACTCACGAAAGAATAATTACGTAGAGATTCGTACACCATAAAAGACTCGAGTTTAATAGGCTATAACTATCGTAACGTGGGAGTTAAAGGGACCTGAATGGTGGAACAAGAAGGCCGTAAGATGTCTGATCATTCTACAGACTCAGATAAATCATACGAAGCTGACCGTATGGTAATCGAACACACGAAACCACAATTACGTAGAGATTTGATCACATGAAAAGACTCCAGTTTAAAAAAAAGCTATAACTATCGTAAGGGGGAGTTAAGGGAACCTGAATGGTGGAACGAGAAGGCCATAAGATGTCTGATCATTCTAGGGACTCAGATTCATCAGACGAAGCTGACCAGAGGTAATCGGACTTATGAAAGAATAATTACGTAGAGATTCGTACACTAGAAAACACTCCAGTTTAATAGGCTATATCTATCGTAACGTGGGAGTTAAAGGGACCTGAATGGTGGAATAAGAAGGCCGTAAGATGTCTGATAATTCTACAGACTCAGATAACTCATACGAAGCTGACCAGACGGTAATCGGACTCATGAAACGACAATTACGTAGAGATTCGAACACAAGAAACGACTCCGGTTTAAAAGGCTATAACTATCGTAATGTGGGAGTTAAAGGAACCCGAATGGTGGAACGAGAAGGCCATAAGATGTCTGATTATTCTAGGGACTCAGATTAATCAAACGAAGCTGATCGAACGGTAATCGGACCCACGAAAGAATAATTACGTAGAGATTCGTACACTAGAAAACACTCCAGTTTAATAGGCTATAACTATCGTAAGGTGGGAGTTAATGGAACCCGAATGGTGGAACGAGAAGTCCATAAGATGTCTGATAATTCTAAAGACTCAGATAGATCATACGAAGCTGACCGGATGGTAATCGGACTCAAGAAACGACAATTACGTATAGATTCGAACACAAGAAAAGACTCCAGTTTTATAGGCTATAACAATCGTAATGTGGGAGTTAAAGGAACCCGAATGGTGGAACGAGAAGGCCATAAGATATCTGACCATTCTAGAGACTCAGATAACTTAGACGAAGCTGACCGGACGGTAATCGGACTCATGAAACGATACTTACGTAGAGATTCGTACACTAGAAAAGACTACAGTTTAATAGGCTATAACTATCATAACGTGGGAGTTAAAGGGACTTGAATGGTGGAACGAGAAGGCCGTAAGTCGTCTGATGATTCTATAGACTCAGATTAATAAGACAAAGCTGATCGGACGGTAATCAGACTCACGAAAGAATAATTACGTAGAGATTCGTACACTAAAAAAGACTCCAGTTTTATAGGCTATAACAATCGTAATGTGGGAGTTAAAGGAACCCGAATGGTGGAACGAGAAGGCCATAAGATATCTGACCATTCTAGAGACTCAGATAACTTAGACGAAGCTGACCGGACGGTAATCGGACTCATGAAACGATACTTACGTAGAGATTCGTACACTAGAAAAGACTACAGTTTAATAGGCTATAACTATCATAACGTGGGAGTTAAAGGGACTTGAATGGTGGAACGAGAAGGCCGTAAGATGTCTGATCATTCTACAGACTCAGATAAATCATACGAAGTTGACCGTATGGTAATCGAAACCACGAAACCACAATTACGTAGAGATTCGAACACAAGAAAAGACTCCAGTTTAAAAAAAAAGCTATAACTATCGTAAGGGGGGAGTTAAGGGAACCCGAATGGTGGAACAAGAAGGCCATAAGATGTCTGATCATTCTAGGGACTCAGATTCATCAGATGAAGCTGACCGGACGGTAATCGGACTCACGAAAGAATAATTACGTAGACATTCGTACACTAGAAAAGACTCCAGTTTAATAGGCTATAACTATCGTAACGTGGGAGTTAAAGGGACCTGAATGATGGAACAAGAAGGCCGTAAGATGTCTGATCGTTCTACAGACTCAGATAAATCATACGAAGCTGACCGTATGGTAATCGAACACACAAAACCACAATTACGTAGAGATTCGAACACAAGAAAAGACTCCAGTTTAAAAGGCTATAACTATCGTAAGGTGGGAGTTAAGGGAACCCGAATGGTGGAACGAGAAGTTCATAAGATGTCTGATAATTCTACAGACTCAGATAAATCATACAAAGCTGACCGGATGGTAATCGGACTCATGAAACGACAATTATGTAGAGATTCGAACACAAGAAACGACTCCGGTTTAAAAGGCTATAACAATCGTAATGTGGGAGTTAAAGGAACCCAAATGGTGGAACGAGAAGGCCATAAGTTTTCTGACCATTCTAGAGAATCAGATAACATAGACGAAGCTGACCGGACGGTAATCGGACTCAGGAAACGATACTTATGTAGAGATTCATACACTAGAAAAGACTGCAGTTTAATAGGCTATAACTATCATAACGTGGGAGTTAAAGGGACTCGAATGGTGGAACGAGAAGGCCGTAAGACGTCTGATGATTCTACAGACTCAGATAAATCAGACGAAGGTGACCGTATGGTAATCGAACACACGGAACCACAATTACGTAGAGATTCGAACACAAGAAAAGATTCCAGTTTAAAAGGATATAACTATCGTAATGTGGGAGTTAAGGGAACCTGAATGGTGGAATAAGAAGGCCGTAAGATGTCTGATCATTCTACAGACTCAGATAACTCATACGAAGCTGACCGGACGGTAATCGGACTCATGAAACGACAATTACGTAGAGATTCGAACACAAGAAACGACTCCGGTTTAAAAGGCTATAACTATCGTAATGTGGGAGTTAAAGGAACCCGAATGGTGGAACGAGAAGGCCATAAGATGTCTGATCATTCTAGGGACTCAGATTAATCAGACGAAGCTGATCGGACGGTAATCGGACTCACGAAAGAATAATTACGTAGAGATTCGTACACCATAAAAGACTCGAGTTTAATAGGCTATAACTATCGTAACGTGGGAGTTAAAGGGACCTGAATGGTGGAACAAGAAGGCCGTAAGATGTCTGATCATTCTACAGACTCAGATAAATCATACGAAGCTGACCGTATGGTAATCGAACACACGAAACCACAATTACGTAGAGATTTGATCACATGAAAAGACTCCAGTTTAAAAAAAAGCTATAACTATCGTAAGGGGGAGTTAAGGGAACCTGAATGGTGGAACGAGAAGGCCATAAGATGTCTGATCATTCTAGGGACTCAGATTCATCAGACGAAGCTGACCAGAGGTAATCGGACTTATGAAAGAATAATTACGTAGAGATTCGTACACTAGAAAACACTCCAGTTTAATAGGCTATATCTATCGTAACGTGGGAGTTAAAGGGACCTGAATGGTGGAATAAGAAGGCCGTAAGATGTCTGATAATTCTACAGACTCAGATAACTCATACGAAGCTGACCAGACGGTAATCGGACTCATGAAACGACAATTACGTAGAGATTCGAACACAAGAAACGACTCCGGTTTAAAAGGCTATAACTATCGTAATGTGGGAGTTAAAGGAACCCGAATGGTGGAACGAGAAGGCCATAAGATGTCTGATTATTCTAGGGACTCAGATTAATCAAACGAAGCTGATCGAACGGTAATCGGACCCACGAAAGAATAATTACGTAGAGATTCGTACACTAGAAAACACTCCAGTTTAATAGGCTATAACTATCGTAAGGTGGGAGTTAATGGAACCCGAATGGTGGAACGAGAAGTCCATAAGATGTCTGATAATTCTAAAGACTCAGATAGATCATACGAAGCTGACCGGATGGTAATCGGACTCAAGAAACGACAATTACGTATAGATTCGAACACAAGAAAAGACTCCAGTTTTATAGGCTATAACAATCGTAATGTGGGAGTTAAAGGAACCCGAATGGTGGAACGAGAAGGCCATAAGATATCTGACCATTCTAGAGACTCAGATAACTTAGACGAAGCTGACCGGACGGTAATCGGACTCATGAAACGATACTTACGTAGAGATTCGTACACTAGAAAAGACTACAGTTTAATAGGCTATAACTATCATAACGTGGGAGTTAAAGGGACTTGAATGGTGGAACGAGAAGGCCGTAAGTCGTCTGATGATTCTATAGACTCAGATTAATAAGACAAAGCTGATCGGACGGTAATCAGACTCACGAAAGAATAATTACGTAGAGATTCGTACACTAAAAAAGACTCCAGTTTTATAGGCTATAACAATCGTAATGTGGGAGTTAAAGGAACCCGAATGGTGGAACGAGAAGGCCATAAGATATCTGACCATTCTAGAGACTCAGATAACTTAGACGAAGCTGACCGGACGGTAATCGGACTCATGAAACGATACTTACGTAGAGATTCGTACACTAGAAAAGACTACAGTTTAATAGGCTATAACTATCATAACGTGGGAGTTAAAGGGACTTGAATGGTGGAACGAGAAGGCCGTAAGATGTCTGATCATTCTACAGACTCAGATAAATCATACGAAGTTGACCGTATGGTAATCGAAACCACGAAACCACAATTACGTAGAGATTCGAACACAAGAAAAGACTCCAGTTTAAAAAAAAAGCTATAACTATCGTAAGGGGGGAGTTAAGGGAACCCGAATGGTGGAACAAGAAGGCCATAAGATGTCTGATCATTCTAGGGACTCAGATTCATCAGATGAAGCTGACCGGACGGTAATCGGACTCACGAAAGAATAATTACGTAGACATTCGTACACTAGAAAAGACTCCAGTTTAATAGGCTATAACTATCGTAACGTGGGAGTTAAAGGGACCTGAATGATGGAACAAGAAGGCCGTAAGATGTCTGATCGTTCTACAGACTCAGATAAATCATACGAAGCTGACCGTATGGTAATCGAACACACAAAACCACAATTACGTAGAGATTCGAACACAAGAAAAGACTCCAGTTTAAAAGGCTATAACTATCGTAAGGTGGGAGTTAAGGGAACCCGAATGGTGGAACGAGAAGTTCATAAGATGTCTGATAATTCTACAGACTCAGATAAATCATACAAAGCTGACCGGATGGTAATCGGACTCATGAAACGACAATTATGTAGAGATTCGAACACAAGAAACGACTCCGGTTTAAAAGGCTATAACAATCGTAATGTGGGAGTTAAAGGAACCCAAATGGTGGAACGAGAAGGCCATAAGTTTTCTGACCATTCTAGAGAATCAGATAACATAGACGAAGCTGACCGGACGGTAATCGGACTCAGGAAACGATACTTATGTAGAGATTCATACACTAGAAAAGACTGCAGTTTAATAGGCTATAACTATCATAACGTGGGAGTTAAAGGGACTCGAATGGTGGAACGAGAAGGCCGTAAGACGTCTGATGATTCTACAGACTCAGATAAATCAGACGAAGGTGACCGTATGGTAATCGAACACACGGAACCACAATTACGTAGAGATTCGAACACAAGAAAAGATTCCAGTTTAAAAGGATATAACTATCGTAATGTGGGAGTTAAGGGAACCTGAATGGTGGAATAAGAAGGCCGTAAGATGTCTGATCATTCTACAGACTCAGATAACTCATACGAAGCTGACCGGACGGTAATCGGACTCATGAAACGACAATTACGTAGAGATTCGAACACAAGAAACGACTCCGGTTTAAAAGGCTATAACTATCGTAATGTGGGAGTTAAAGGAACCCGAATGGTGGAACGAGAAGGCCATAAGATGTCTGATCATTCTAGGGACTCAGATTAATCAGACGAAGCTGATCGGACGGTAATCGGACTCACGAAAGAATAATTACGTAGAGATTCGTACACCATAAAAGACTCGAGTTTAATAGGCTATAACTATCGTAACGTGGGAGTTAAAGGGACCTGAATGGTGGAACAAGAAGGCCGTAAGATGTCTGATCATTCTACAGACTCAGATAAATCATACGAAGCTGACCGTATGGTAATCGAACACACGAAACCACAATTACGTAGAGATTTGATCACATGAAAAGACTCCAGTTTAAAAAAAAGCTATAACTATCGTAAGGGGGAGTTAAGGGAACCTGAATGGTGGAACGAGAAGGCCATAAGATGTCTGATCATTCTAGGGACTCAGATTCATCAGACGAAGCTGACCAGAGGTAATCGGACTTATGAAAGAATAATTACGTAGAGATTCGTACACTAGAAAACACTCCAGTTTAATAGGCTATATCTATCGTAACGTGGGAGTTAAAGGGACCTGAATGGTGGAATAAGAAGGCCGTAAGATGTCTGATAATTCTACAGACTCAGATAACTCATACGAAGCTGACCAGACGGTAATCGGACTCATGAAACGACAATTACGTAGAGATTCGAACACAAGAAACGACTCCGGTTTAAAAGGCTATAACTATCGTAATGTGGGAGTTAAAGGAACCCGAATGGTGGAACGAGAAGGCCATAAGATGTCTGATTATTCTAGGGACTCAGATTAATCAAACGAAGCTGATCGAACGGTAATCGGACCCACGAAAGAATAATTACGTAGAGATTCGTACACTAGAAAACACTCCAGTTTAATAGGCTATAACTATCGTAAGGTGGGAGTTAATGGAACCCGAATGGTGGAACGAGAAGTCCATAAGATGTCTGATAATTCTAAAGACTCAGATAGATCATACGAAGCTGACCGGATGGTAATCGGACTCAAGAAACGACAATTACGTATAGATTCGAACACAAGAAAAGACTCCAGTTTTATAGGCTATAACAATCGTAATGTGGGAGTTAAAGGAACCCGAATGGTGGAACGAGAAGGCCATAAGATATCTGACCATTCTAGAGACTCAGATAACTTAGACGAAGCTGACCGGACGGTAATCGGACTCATGAAACGATACTTGCGTAGAGATTCGTACACTAGAAAAGACTACAGTTTAATAGGCTATAACTATCATAACGTGGGAGTTAAAGGGACTTGAATGGTGGAACGAGAAGGCCGTAAGTCGTCTGATGATTCTATAGACTCAGATTAATAAGACAAAGCTGATCGGACGGTAATCAGACTCACGAAAGAATAATTACGTAGAGATTCGTACACTAAAAAAGACTCCAGTTTTATAGGCTATAACAATCGTAATGTGGGAGTTAAAGGAACCCGAATGGTGGAACGAGAAGGCCATAAGATATCTGACCATTCTAGAGACTCAGATAACTTAGACGAAGCTGACCGGACGGTAATCGGACTCATGAAACGATACTTACGTAGAGATTCGTACACTAGAAAAGACTACAGTTTAATAGGCTATAACTATCATAACGTGGGAGTTAAAGGGACTTGAATGGTGGAACGAGAAGGCCGTAAGATGTCTGATCATTCTACAGACTCAGATAAATCATACGAAGTTGACCGTATGGTAATCGAAACCACGAAACCACAATTACGTAGAGATTCGAACACAAGAAAAGACTCCAGTTTAAAAAAAAAGCTATAACTATCGTAAGGGGGGAGTTAAGGGAACCCGAATGGTGGAACAAGAAGGCCATAAGATGTCTGATCATTCTAGGGACTCAGATTCATCAGATGAAGCTGACCGGACGGTAATCGGACTCACGAAAGAATAATTACGTAGACATTCGTACACTAGAAAAGACTCCAGTTTAATAGGCTATAACTATCGTAACGTGGGAGTTAAAGGGACCTGAATGATGGAACAAGAAGGCCGTAAGATGTCTGATCGTTCTACAGACTCAGATAAATCATACGAAGCTGACCGTATGGTAATCGAACACACAAAACCACAATTACGTAGAGATTCGAACACAAGAAAAGACTCCAGTTTAAAAGGCTATAACTATCGTAAGGTGGGAGTTAAGGGAACCCGAATGGTGGAACGAGAAGTTCATAAGATGTCTGATAATTCTACAGACTCAGATAAATCATACAAAGCTGACCGGATGGTAATCGGACTCATGAAACGACAATTATGTAGAGATTCGAACACAAGAAACGACTCCGGTTTAAAAGGCTATAACAATCGTAATGTGGGAGTTAAAGGAACCCAAATGGTGGAACGAGAAGGCCATAAGTTTTCTGACCATTCTAGAGAATCAGATAACATAGACGAAGCTGACCGGACGGTAATCGGACTCAGGAAACGATACTTATGTAGAGATTCATACACTAGAAAAGACTGCAGTTTAATAGGCTATAACTATCATAACGTGGGAGTTAAAGGGACTCGAATGGTGGAACGAGAAGGCCGTAAGACGTCTGATGATTCTACAGACTCAGATAAATCAGACGAAGGTGACCGTATGGTAATCGAACACACGGAACCACAATTACGTAGAGATTCGAACACAAGAAAAGATTCCAGTTTAAAAGGATATAACTATCGTAATGTGGGAGTTAAGGGAACCTGAATGGTGGAATAAGAAGGCCGTAAGATGTCTGATCATTCTACAGACTCAGATAACTCATACGAAGCTGACCGGACGGTAATCGGACTCATGAAACGACAATTACGTAGAGATTCGAACACAAGAAACGACTCCGGTTTAAAAGGCTATAACTATCGTAATGTGGGAGTTAAAGGAACCCGAATGGTGGAACGAGAAGGCCATAAGATGTCTGATCATTCTAGGGACTCAGATTAATCAGACGAAGCTGATCGGACGGTAATCGGACTCACGAA
This sequence comes from Ambrosia trifida, assembly GCA_028751855.1. NCBI lineage: Eukaryota > Viridiplantae > Streptophyta > Magnoliopsida > Asterales > Asteraceae > Ambrosia > Ambrosia trifida. The sequence goes on from CM054123.1 coordinate 154,946,866, forward strand.
AGAATAATTACGTAGAGATTCGTACACCATAAAAGACTCGAGTTTAATAGGCTATAACTATCGTAACGTGGGAGTTAAAGGGACCTGAATGGTGGAACAAGAAGGCCGTAAGATGTCTGATCATTCTACAGACTCAGATAAATCATACGAAGCTGACCGTATGGTAATCGAACACACGAAACCACAATTACGTAGAGATTTGATCACATGAAAAGACTCCAGTTTAAAAAAAAGCTATAACTATCGTAAGGGGGAGTTAAGGGAACCTGAATGGTGGAACGAGAAGGCCATAAGATGTCTGATCATTCTAGGGACTCAGATTCATCAGACGAAGCTGACCAGAGGTAATCGGACTTATGAAAGAATAATTACGTAGAGATTCGTACACTAGAAAACACTCCAGTTTAATAGGCTATATCTATCGTAACGTGGGAGTTAAAGGGACCTGAATGGTGGAATAAGAAGGCCGTAAGATGTCTGATAATTCTACAGACTCAGATAACTCATACGAAGCTGACCAGACGGTAATCGGACTCATGAAACGACAATTACGTAGAGATTCGAACACAAGAAACGACTCCGGTTTAAAAGGCTATAACTATCGTAATGTGGGAGTTAAAGGAACCCGAATGGTGGAACGAGAAGGCCATAAGATGTCTGATTATTCTAGGGACTCAGATTAATCAAACGAAGCTGATCGAACGGTAATCGGACTCACGAAAGAATAATTACGTAGAGATTCGTACACTAGAGAACACTCCAGTTTAATAGGCTATAACTATCGTAAGGTGGGAGTTAATGGAACCCGAATGGTGGAACGAGAAGTCCATAAGATGTCTGATAATTCTAAAGACTCAGATAGATCATACGAAGCTGACCGGATGGTAATCGGACTCAAGAAACGACAATTACGTATAGATTCGAACACAAGAAAAGACTCCAGTTTTATAGGCTATAACAATCGTAATGTGGGAGTTAAAGGAACCCGAATGGTGGAACGAGAAGGCCATAAGATATCTGACCATTCTAGAGACTCAGATAACTTAGACGAAGCTGACCGGACGGTAATCGGACTCATGAAACGATACTTACGTAGAGATTCGTACACTAGAAAAGACTACAGTTTAATAGGCTATAACTATCATAACGTGGGAGTTAAAGGGACTTGAATGGTGGAACGAGAAGGCCGTAAGATGTCTGATCATTCTACAGACTCAGATAAATCATACGAAGTTGACCGTATGGTAATCGAAACCACGAAACCACAATTACGTAGAGATTCGAACACAAGAAAAGACTCCAGTTTAAAAAAAAAGCTATAACTATCGTAAGGGGGGAGTTAAGGGAACCCGAATGGTGGAACAAGAAGGCCATAAGATGTCTGATCATTCTAGGGACTCAGATTCATCAGATGAAGCTGACCGGACGGTAATCGGACTCACGAAAGAATAATTACGTAGACATTCGTACACTAGAAAAGACTCCAGTTTAATAGGCTATAACTATCGTAACGTGGGAGTTAAAGGGACCTGAATGATGGAACAAGAAGGCCGTAAGATGTCTGATCGTTCTACAGACTCAGATAAATCATACGAAGCTGACCGTATGGTAATCGAACACACAAAACCACAATTACGTAGAGATTCGAACACAAGAAAAGACTCCAGTTTAAAAGGCTATAACTATCGTAAGGTGGGAGTTAAGGGAACCCGAATGGTGGAACGAGAAGTTCATAAGATGTCTGATAATTCTACAGACTCAGATAAATCATACAAAGCTGACCGGATGGTAATCGGACTCATGAAACGACAATTATGTAGAGATTCGAACACAAGAAACGACTCCGGTTTAAAAGGCTATAACAATCGTAATGTGGGAGTTAAAGGAACCCAAATGGTGGAACGAGAAGGCCATAAGTTTTCTGACCATTCTAGAGAATCAGATAACATAGACGAAGCTGACCGGACGGTAATCGGACTCAGGAAACGATACTTATGTAGAGATTCATACACTAGAAAAGACTGCAGTTTAATAGGCTATAACTATCATAACGTGGGAGTTAAAGGGACTCGAATGGTGGAACGAGAAGGCCGTAAGACGTCTGATGATTCTACAGACTCAGATAAATCAGACGAAGGTGACCGTATGGTAATCGAACACACGGAACCACAATTACGTAGAGATTCGAACACAAGAAAAGATTCCAGTTTAAAAGGATATAACTATCGTAATGTGGGAGTTAAGGGAACCTGAATGGTGGAATAAGAAGGCCGTAAGATGTCTGATCATTCTACAGACTCAGATAACTCATACGAAGCTGACCGGACGGTAATCGGACTCATGAAACGACAATTACGTAGAGATTCGAACACAAGAAACGACTCCGGTTTAAAAGGCTATAACTATCGTAATGTGGGAGTTAAAGGAACCCGAATGGTGGAACGAGAAGGCCATAAGATGTCTGATCATTCTAGGGACTCAGATTAATCAGACGAAGCTGATCGGACGGTAATCGGACTCACGAAAGAATAATTACGTAGAGATTCGTACACCATAAAAGACTCGAGTTTAATAGGCTATAACTATCGTAACGTGGGAGTTAAAGGGACCTGAATGGTGGAACAAGAAGGCCGTAAGATGTCTGATCATTCTACAGACTCAGATAAATCATACGAAGCTGACCGTATGGTAATCGAACACACGAAACCACAATTACGTAGAGATTTGATCACATGAAAAGACTCCAGTTTAAAAAAAAGCTATAACTATCGTAAGGGGGAGTTAAGGGAACCTGAATGGTGGAACGAGAAGGCCATAAGATGTCTGATCATTCTAGGGACTCAGATTCATCAGACGAAGCTGACCAGAGGTAATCGGACTTATGAAAGAATAATTACGTAGAGATTCGTACACTAGAAAACACTCCAGTTTAATAGGCTATATCTATCGTAACGTGGGAGTTAAAGGGACCTGAATGGTGGAATAAGAAGGCCGTAAGATGTCTGATAATTCTACAGACTCAGATAACTCATACGAAGCTGACCAGACGGTAATCGGACTCATGAAACGACAATTACGTAGAGATTCGAACACAAGAAACGACTCCGGTTTAAAAGGCTATAACTATCGTAATGTGGGAGTTAAAGGAACCCGAATGGTGGAACGAGAAGGCCATAAGATGTCTGATTATTCTAGGGACTCAGATTAATCAAACGAAGCTGATCGAACGGTAATCGGACCCACGAAAGAATAATTACGTAGAGATTCGTACACTAGAAAACACTCCAGTTTAATAGGCTATAACTATCGTAAGGTGGGAGTTAATGGAACCCGAATGGTGGAACGAGAAGTCCATAAGATGTCTGATAATTCTAAAGACTCAGATAGATCATACGAAGCTGACCGGATGGTAATCGGACTCAAGAAACGACAATTACGTATAGATTCGAACACAAGAAAAGACTCCAGTTTTATAGGCTATAACAATCGTAATGTGGGAGTTAAAGGAACCCGAATGGTGGAACGAGAAGGCCATAAGATATCTGACCATTCTAGAGACTCAGATAACTTAGACGAAGCTGACCGGACGGTAATCGGACTCATGAAACGATACTTACGTAGAGATTCGTACACTAGAAAAGACTACAGTTTAATAGGCTATAACTATCATAACGTGGGAGTTAAAGGGACTTGAATGGTGGAACGAGAAGGCCGTAAGTCGTCTGATGATTCTATAGACTCAGATTAATAAGACAAAGCTGATCGGACGGTAATCAGACTCACGAAAGAATAATTACGTAGAGATTCGTACACTAAAAAAGACTCCAGTTTTATAGGCTATAACAATCGTAATGTGGGAGTTAAAGGAACCCGAATGGTGGAACGAGAAGGCCATAAGATATCTGACCATTCTAGAGACTCAGATAACTTAGACGAAGCTGACCGGACGGTAATCGGACTCATGAAACGATACTTACGTAGAGATTCGTACACTAGAAAAGACTACAGTTTAATAGGCTATAACTATCATAACGTGGGAGTTAAAGGGACTTGAATGGTGGAACGAGAAGGCCGTAAGATGTCTGATCATTCTACAGACTCAGATAAATCATACGAAGTTGACCGTATGGTAATCGAAACCACGAAACCACAATTACGTAGAGATTCGAACACAAGAAAAGACTCCAGTTTAAAAAAAAAGCTATAACTATCGTAAGGGGGGAGTTAAGGGAACCCGAATGGTGGAACAAGAAGGCCATAAGATGTCTGATCATTCTAGGGACTCAGATTCATCAGATGAAGCTGACCGGACGGTAATCGGACTCACGAAAGAATAATTACGTAGACATTCGTACACTAGAAAAGACTCCAGTTTAATAGGCTATAACTATCGTAACGTGGGAGTTAAAGGGACCTGAATGATGGAACAAGAAGGCCGTAAGATGTCTGATCGTTCTACAGACTCAGATAAATCATACGAAGCTGACCGTATGGTAATCGAACACACAAAACCACAATTACGTAGAGATTCGAACACAAGAAAAGACTCCAGTTTAAAAGGCTATAACTATCGTAAGGTGGGAGTTAAGGGAACCCGAATGGTGGAACGAGAAGTTCATAAGATGTCTGATAATTCTACAGACTCAGATAAATCATACAAAGCTGACCGGATGGTAATCGGACTCATGAAACGACAATTATGTAGAGATTCGAACACAAGAAACGACTCCGGTTTAAAAGGCTATAACAATCGTAATGTGGGAGTTAAAGGAACCCAAATGGTGGAACGAGAAGGCCATAAGTTTTCTGACCATTCTAGAGAATCAGATAACATAGACGAAGCTGACCGGACGGTAATCGGACTCAGGAAACGATACTTATGTAGAGATTCATACACTAGAAAAGACTGCAGTTTAATAGGCTATAACTATCATAACGTGGGAGTTAAAGGGACTCGAATGGTGGAACGAGAAGGCCGTAAGACGTCTGATGATTCTACAGACTCAGATAAATCAGACGAAGGTGACCGTATGGTAATCGAACACACGGAACCACAATTACGTAGAGATTCGAACACAAGAAAAGATTCCAGTTTAAAAGGATATAACTATCGTAATGTGGGAGTTAAGGGAACCTGAATGGTGGAATAAGAAGGCCGTAAGATGTCTGATCATTCTACAGACTCAGATAACTCATACGAAGCTGACCGGACGGTAATCGGACTCATGAAACGACAATTACGTAGAGATTCGAACACAAGAAACGACTCCGGTTTAAAAGGCTATAACTATCGTAATGTGGGAGTTAAAGGAACCCGAATGGTGGAACGAGAAGGCCATAAGATGTCTGATCATTCTAGGGACTCAGATTAATCAGACGAAGCTGATCGGACGGTAATCGGACTCACGAAAGAATAATTACGTAGAGATTCGTACACCATAAAAGACTCGAGTTTAATAGGCTATAACTATCGTAACGTGGGAGTTAAAGGGACCTGAATGGTGGAACAAGAAGGCCGTAAGATGTCTGATCATTCTACAGACTCAGATAAATCATACGAAGCTGACCGTATGGTAATCGAACACACGAAACCACAATTACGTAGAGATTTGATCACATGAAAAGACTCCAGTTTAAAAAAAAGCTATAACTATCGTAAGGGGGAGTTAAGGGAACCTGAATGGTGGAACGAGAAGGCCATAAGATGTCTGATCATTCTAGGGACTCAGATTCATCAGACGAAGCTGACCAGAGGTAATCGGACTTATGAAAGAATAATTACGTAGAGATTCGTACACTAGAAAACACTCCAGTTTAATAGGCTATATCTATCGTAACGTGGGAGTTAAAGGGACCTGAATGGTGGAATAAGAAGGCCGTAAGATGTCTGATAATTCTACAGACTCAGATAACTCATACGAAGCTGACCAGACGGTAATCGGACTCATGAAACGACAATTACGTAGAGATTCGAACACAAGAAACGACTCCGGTTTAAAAGGCTATAACTATCGTAATGTGGGAGTTAAAGGAACCCGAATGGTGGAACGAGAAGGCCATAAGATGTCTGATTATTCTAGGGACTCAGATTAATCAAACGAAGCTGATCGAACGGTAATCGGACCCACGAAAGAATAATTACGTAGAGATTCGTACACTAGAAAACACTCCAGTTTAATAGGCTATAACTATCGTAAGGTGGGAGTTAATGGAACCCGAATGGTGGAACGAGAAGTCCATAAGATGTCTGATAATTCTAAAGACTCAGATAGATCATACGAAGCTGACCGGATGGTAATCGGACTCAAGAAACGACAATTACGTATAGATTCGAACACAAGAAAAGACTCCAGTTTTATAGGCTATAACAATCGTAATGTGGGAGTTAAAGGAACCCGAATGGTGGAACGAGAAGGCCATAAGATATCTGACCATTCTAGAGACTCAGATAACTTAGACGAAGCTGACCGGACGGTAATCGGACTCATGAAACGATACTTACGTAGAGATTCGTACACTAGAAAAGACTACAGTTTAATAGGCTATAACTATCATAACGTGGGAGTTAAAGGGACTTGAATGGTGGAACGAGAAGGCCGTAAGTCGTCTGATGATTCTATAGACTCAGATTAATAAGACAAAGCTGATCGGACGGTAATCAGACTCACGAAAGAATAATTACGTAGAGATTCGTACACTAAAAAAGACTCCAGTTTTATAGGCTATAACAATCGTAATGTGGGAGTTAAAGGAACCCGAATGGTGGAACGAGAAGGCCATAAGATATCTGACCATTCTAGAGACTCAGATAACTTAGACGAAGCTGACCGGACGGTAATCGGACTCATGAAACGATACTTACGTAGAGATTCGTACACTAGAAAAGACTACAGTTTAATAGGCTATAACTATCATAACGTGGGAGTTAAAGGGACTTGAATGGTGGAACGAGAAGGCCGTAAGATGTCTGATCATTCTACAGACTCAGATAAATCATACGAAGTTGACCGTATGGTAATCGAAACCACGAAACCACAATTACGTAGAGATTCGAACACAAGAAAAGACTCCAGTTTAAAAAAAAAGCTATAACTATCGTAAGGGGGGAGTTAAGGGAACCCGAATGGTGGAACAAGAAGGCCATAAGATGTCTGATCATTCTAGGGACTCAGATTCATCAGATGAAGCTGACCGGACGGTAATCGGACTCACGAAAGAATAATTACGTAGACATTCGTACACTAGAAAAGACTCCAGTTTAATAGGCTATAACTATCGTAACGTGGGAGTTAAAGGGACCTGAATGATGGAACAAGAAGGCCGTAAGATGTCTGATCGTTCTACAGACTCAGATAAATCATACGAAGCTGACCGTATGGTAATCGAACACACAAAACCACAATTACGTAGAGATTCGAACACAAGAAAAGACTCCAGTTTAAAAGGCTATAACTATCGTAAGGTGGGAGTTAAGGGAACCCGAATGGTGGAACGAGAAGTTCATAAGATGTCTGATAATTCTACAGACTCAGATAAATCATACAAAGCTGACCGGATGGTAATCGGACTCATGAAACGACAATTATGTAGAGATTCGAACACAAGAAACGACTCCGGTTTAAAAGGCTATAACAATCGTAATGTGGGAGTTAAAGGAACCCAAATGGTGGAACGAGAAGGCCATAAGTTTTCTGACCATTCTAGAGAATCAGATAACTTAGACGAAGCTGACCGGACGGTAATCGGACTCAGGAAACGATACTTATGTAGAGATTCATACACTAGAAAAGACTGCAGTTTAATAGGCTATAACTATCATAACGTGGGAGTTAAAGGGACTCGAATGGTGGAACGAGAAGGCCGTAAGACGTCTGATGATTCTACAGACTCAGATAAATCAGACGAAGGTGACCGTATGGTAATCGAACACACGGAACCACAATTACGTAGAGATTCGAACACAAGAAAAGATTCCAGTTTAAAAGGATATAACTATCGTAATGTGGGAGTTAAGGGAACCTGAATGGTGGAATAAGAAGGCCGTAAGATGTCTGATCATTCTACAGACTCAGATAACTCATACGAAGCTGACCGGACGGTAATCGGACTCATGAAACGACAATTACGTAGAGATTCGAACACAAGAAACGACTCCGGTTTAAAAGGCTATAACTATCGTAATGTGGGAGTTAAAGGAACCCGAATGGTGGAACGAGAAGGCCATAAGATGTCTGATCATTCTAGGGACTCAGATTAATCAGACGAAGCTGATCGGACGGTAATCGGACTCACGAAAGAATAATTACGTAGAGATTCGTACACCATAAAAGACTCGAGTTTAATAGGCTATAACTATCGTAACGTGGGAGTTAAAGGGACCTGAATGGTGGAACAAGAAGGCCGTAAGATGTCTGATCATTCTACAGACTCAGATAAATCATACGAAGCTGACCGTATGGTAATCGAACACACGAAACCACAATTACGTAGAGATTTGATCACATGAAAAGACTCCAGTTTAAAAAAAAGCTATAACTATCGTAAGGGGGAGTTAAGGGAACCTGAATGGTGGAACGAGAAGGCCATAAGATGTCTGATCATTCTAGGGACTCAGATTCATCAGACGAAGCTGACCAGAGGTAATCGGACTTATGAAAGAATAATTACGTAGAGATTCGTACACTAGAAAACACTCCAGTTTAATAGGCTATATCTATCGTAACGTGGGAGTTAAAGGGACCTGAATGGTGGAATAAGAAGGCCGTAAGATGTCTGATAATTCTACAGACTCAGATAACTCATACGAAGCTGACCAGACGGTAATCGGACTCATGAAACGACAATTACGTAGAGATTCGAACACAAGAAACGACTCCGGTTTAAAAGGCTATAACTATCGTAATGTGGGAGTTAAAGGAACCCGAATGGTGGAACGAGAAGGCCATAAGATGTCTGATTATTCTAGGGACTCAGATTAATCAAACGAAGCTGATCGAACGGTAATCGGACCCACGAAAGAATAATTACGTAGAGATTCGTACACTAGAAAACACTCCAGTTTAATAGGCTATAACTATCGTAAGGTGGGAGTTAATGGAACCCGAATGGTGGAACGAGAAGTCCATAAGATGTCTGATAATTCTAAAGACTCAGATAGATCATACGAAGCTGACCGGATGGTAATCGGACTCAAGAAACGACAATTACGTATAGATTCGAACACAAGAAAAGACTCCAGTTTTATAGGCTATAACAATCGTAATGTGGGAGTTAAAGGAACCCGAATGGTGGAACGAGAAGGCCATAAGATATCTGACCATTCTAGAGACTCAGATAACTTAGACGAAGCTGACCGGACGGTAATCGGACTCATGAAACGATACTTACGTAGAGATTCGTACACTAGAAAAGACTACAGTTTAATAGGCTATAACTATCATAACGTGGGAGTTAAAGGGACTTGAATGGTGGAACGAGAAGGCCGTAAGTCGTCTGATGATTCTATAGACTCAGATTAATAAGACAAAGCTGATCGGACGGTAATCAGACTCACGAAAGAATAATTACGTAGAGATTCGTACACTAAAAAAGACTCCAGTTTTATAGGCTATAACAATCGTAATGTGGGAGTTAAAGGAACCCGAATGGTGGAACGAGAAGGCCATAAGATATCTGACCATTCTAGAGACTCAGATAACTTAGACGAAGCTGACCGGACGGTAATCGGACTCATGAAACGATACTTACGTAGAGATTCGTACACTAGAAAAGACTACAGTTTAATAGGCTATAACTATCATAACGTGGGAGTTAAAGGGACTTGAATGGTGGAACGAGAAGGCCGTAAGATGTCTGATCATTCTACAGACTCAGATAAATCATACGAAGTTGACCGTATGGTAATCGAAACCACGAAACCACAATTACGTAGAGATTCGAACACAAGAAAAGACTCCAGTTTAAAAAAAAAGCTATAACTATCGTAAGGGGGGAGTTAAGGGAACCCGAATGGTGGAACAAGAAGGCCATAAGATGTCTGATCATTCTAGGGACTCAGATTCATCAGATGAAGCTGACCGGACGGTAATCGGACTCACGAAAGAATAATTACGTAGACATTCGTACACTAGAAAAGACTCCAGTTTAATAGGCTATAACTATCGTAACGTGGGAGTTAAAGGGACCTGAATGATGGAACAAGAAGGCCGTAAGATGTCTGATCGTTCTACAGACTCAGATAAATCATACGAAGCTGACCGTATGGTAATCGAACACACAAAACCACAATTACGTAGAGATTCGAACACAAGAAAAGACTCCAGTTTAAAAGGCTATAACTATCGTAAGGTGGGAGTTAAGGGAACCCGAATGGTGGAACGAGAAGTTCATAAGATGTCTGATAATTCTACAGACTCAGATAAATCATACAAAGCTGACCGGATGGTAATCGGACTCATGAAACGACAATTATGTAGAGATTCGAACACAAGAAACGACTCCGGTTTAAAAGGCTATAACAATCGTAATGTGGGAGTTAAAGGAACCCAAATGGTGGAACGAGAAGGCCATAAGTTTTCTGACCATTCTAGAGAATCAGATAACATAGACGAAGCTGACCGGACGGTAATCGGACTCAGGAAACGATACTTATGTAGAGATTCATACACTAGAAAAGACTGCAGTTTAATAGGCTATAACTATCATAACGTGGGAGTTAAAGGGACTCGAATGGTGGAACGAGAAGGCCGTAAGACGTCTGATGATTCTACAGACTCAGATAAATCAGACGAAGGTGACCGTATGGTAATCGAACACACGGAACCACAATTACGTAGAGATTCGAACACAAGAAAAGATTCCAGTTTAAAAGGATATAACTATCGTAATGTGGGAGTTAAGGGAACCTGAATGGTGGAATAAGAAGGCCGTAAGATGTCTGATCATTCTACAGACTCAGATAACTCATACGAAGCTGACCGGACGGTAATCGGACTCATGAAACGACAATTACGTAGAGATTCGAACACAAGAAACGACTCCGGTTTAAAAGGCTATAACTATCGTAATGTGGGAGTTAAAGGAACCCGAATGGTGGAACGAGAAGGCCATAAGATGTCTGATCATTCTAGGGACTCAGATTAATCAGACGAAGCTGATCGGACGGTAATCGGACTCACGAAAGAATAATTACGTAGAGATTCGTACACCATAAAAGACTCGAGTTTAATAGGCTATAACTATCGTAACGTGGGAGTTAAAGGGACCTGAATGGTGGAACAAGAAGGCCGTAAGATGTCTGATCATTCTACAGACTCAGATAAATCATACGAAGCTGACCGTATGGTAATCGAACACACGAAACCACAATTACGTAGAGATTTGATCACATGAAAAGACTCCAGTTTAAAAAAAAGCTATAACTATCGTAAGGGGGAGTTAAGGGAACCTGAATGGTGGAACGAGAAGGCCATAAGATGTCTGATCATTCTAGGGACTCAGATTCATCAGACGAAGCTGACCAGAGGTAATCGGACTTATGAAAGAATAATTACGTAGAGATTCGTACACTAGAAAACACTCCAGTTTAATAGGCTATATCTATCGTAACGTGGGAGTTAAAGGGACCTGAATGGTGGAATAAGAAGGCCGTAAGATGTCTGATAATTCTACAGACTCAGATAACTCATACGAAGCTGACCAGACGGTAATCGGACTCATGAAACGACAATTACGTAGAGATTCGAACACAAGAAACGACTCCGGTTTAAAAGGCTATAACTATCGTAATGTGGGAGTTAAAGGAACCCGAATGGTGGAACGAGAAGGCCATAAGATGTCTGATTATTCTAGGGACTCAGATTAATCAAACGAAGCTGATCGAACGGTAATCGGACTCACGAAAGAATAATTACGTAGAGATTCGTACACTAGAAAACACTCCAGTTTAATAGGCTATAACTATCGTAAGGTGGGAGTTAATGGAACCCGAATGGTGGAACGAGAAGTCCATAAGATGTCTGATAATTCTAAAGACTCAGATAGATCATACGAAGCTGACCGGATGGTAATCGGACTCAAGAAACGACAATTACGTATAGATTCGAACACAAGAAAAGACTCCAGTTTTATAGGCTATAACAATCGTAATGTGGGAGTTAAAGGAACCCGAATGGTGGAACGAGAAGGCCATAAGATATCTGACCATTCTAGAGACTCAGATAACTTAGACGAAGCTGACCGGACGGTAATCGGACTCATGAAACGATACTTACGTAGAGATTCGTACACTAGAAAAGACTACAGTTTAATAGGCTATAACTATCATAACGTGGGAGTTAAAGGGACTTGAATGGTGGAACGAGAAGGCCGTAAGTCGTCTGATGATTCTATAGACTCAGATTAATAAGACAAAGCTGATCGGACGGTAATCAGACTCACGAAAGAATAATTACGTAGAGATTCGTACACTAAAAAAGACTCCAGTTTTATAGGCTATAACAATCGTAATGTGGGAGTTAAAGGAACCCGAATGGTGGAACGAGAAGGCCATAAGATATCTGACCATTCTAGAGACTCAGATAACTTAGACGAAGCTGACCGGACGGTAATCGGACTCATGAAACGATACTTACGTAGAGATTCGTACACTAGAAAAGACTACAGTTTAATAGGCTATAACTATCATAACGTGGGAGTTAAAGGGACTTGAATGGTGGAACGAGAAGGCCGTAAGATGTCTGATCATTCTACAGACTCAGATAAATCATACGAAGTTGACCGTATGGTAATCGAAACCACGAAACCACAATTACGTAGAGATTCGAACACAAGAAAAGACTCCAGTTTAAAAAAAAAGCTATAACTATCGTAAGGGGGGAGTTAAGGGAACCCGAATGGTGGAACAAGAAGGCCATAAGATGTCTGATCATTCTAGGGACTCAGATTCATCAGATGAAGCTGACCGGACGGTAATCGGACTCACGAAAGAATAATTACGTAGACATTCGTACACTAGAAAAGACTCCAGTTTAATAGGCTATAACTATCGTAACGTGGGAGTTAAAGGGACCTGAATGATGGAACAAGAAGGCCGTAAGATGTCTGATCGTTCTACAGACTCAGATAAATCATACGAAGCTGACCGTATGGTAATCGAACACACAAAACCACAATTACGTAGAGATTCGAACACAAGAAAAGACTCCAGTTTAAAAGGCTATAACTATCGTAAGGTGGGAGTTAAGGGAACCCGAATGGTGGAACGAGAAGTTCATAAGATGTCTGATAATTCTACAGACTCAGATAAATCATACAAAGCTGACCGGATGGTAATCGGACTCATGAAACGACAATTATGTAGAGATTCGAACACAAGAAACGACTCCGGTTTAAAAGGCTATAACAATCGTAATGTGGGAGTTAAAGGAACCCAAATGGTGGAACGAGAAGGCCATAAGTTTTCTGACCATTCTAGAGAATCAGATAACATAGACGAAGCTGACCGGACGGTAATCGGACTCAGGAAACGATACTTATGTAGAGATTCATACACTAGAAAAGACTGCAGTTTAATAGGCTATAACTATCATAACGTGGGAGTTAAAGGGACTCGAATGGTGGAACGAGAAGGCCGTAAGACGTCTGATGATTCTACAGACTCAGATAAATCAGACGAAGGTGACCGTATGGTAATCGAACACACGGAACCACAATTACGTAGAGATTCGAACACAAGAAAAGATTCCAGTTTAAAAGGATATAACTATCGTAATGTGGGAGTTAAGGGAACCTGAATGGTGGAATAAGAAGGCCGTAAGATGTCTGATCATTCTACAGACTCAGATAACTCATACGAAGCTGACCGGACGGTAATCGGACTCATGAAACGACAATTACGTAGAGATTCGAACACAAGAAACGACTCCGGTTTAAAAGGCTATAACTATCGTAATGTGGGAGTTAAAGGAACCCGAATGGTGGAACGAGAAGGCCATAAGATGTCTGATCATTCTAGGGACTCAGATTAATCAGACGAAGCTGATCGGACGGTAATCGGACTCACGAAAGAATAATTACGTAGAGATTCGTACACCATAAAAGACTCGAGTTTAATAGGCTATAACTATCGTAACGTGGGAGTTAAAGGGACCTGAATGGTGGAACAAGAAGGCCGTAAGATGTCTGATCATTCTACAGACTCAGATAAATCATACGAAGCTGACCGTATGGTAATCGAACACACGAAACCACAATTACGTAGAGATTTGATCACATGAAAAGACTCCAGTTTAAAAAAAAGCTATAACTATCGTAAGGGGGAGTTAAGGGAACCTGAATGGTGGAACGAGAAGGCCATAAGATGTCTGATCATTCTAGGGACTCAGATTCATCAGACGAAGCTGACCAGAGGTAATCGGACTTATGAAAGAATAATTACGTAGAGATTCGTACACTAGAAAACACTCCAGTTTAATAGGCTATATCTATCGTAACGTGGGAGTTAAAGGGACCTGAATGGTGGAATAAGAAGGCCGTAAGATGTCTGATAATTCTACAGACTCAGATAACTCATACGAAGCTGACCAGACGGTAATCGGACTCATGAAACGACAATTACGTAGAGATTCGAACACAAGAAACGACTCCGGTTTAAAAGGCTATAACTATCGTAATGTGGGAGTTAAAGGAACCCGAATGGTGGAACGAGAAGGCCATAAGATGTCTGATTATTCTAGGGACTCAGATTAATCAAACGAAGCTGATCGAACGGTAATCGGACTCACGAAAGAATAATTACGTAGAGATTCGTACACTAGAAAACACTCCAGTTTAATAGGCTATAACTATCGTAAGGTGGGAGTTAATGGAACCCGAATGGTGGAACGAGAAGTCCATAAGATGTCTGATAATTCTAAAGACTCAGATAGATCATACGAAGCTGACCGGATGGTAATCGGACTCAAGAAACGACAATTACGTATAGATTCGAACACAAGAAAAGACTCCAGTTTTATAGGCTATAACAATCGTAATGTGGGAGTTAAAGGAACCCGAATGGTGGAACGAGAAGGCCATAAGATATCTGACCATTCTAGAGACTCAGATAACTTAGACGAAGCTGACCGGACGGTAATCGGACTCATGAAACGATACTTACGTAGAGATTCGTACACTAGAAAAGACTACAGTTTAATAGGCTATAACTATCATAACGTGGGAGTTAAAGGGACTTGAATGGTGGAACGAGAAGGCCGTAAGTCGTCTGATGATTCTATAGACTCAGATTAATAAGACAAAGCTGATCGGACGGTAATCAGACTCACGAAAGAATAATTACGTAGAGATTCGTACACTAAAAAAGACTCCAGTTTTATAGGCTATAACAATCGTAATGTGGGAGTTAAAGGAACCCGAATGGTGGAACGAGAAGGCCATAAGATATCTGACCATTCTAGAGACTCAGATAACTTAGACGAAGCTGACCGGACGGTAATCGGACTCATGAAACGATACTTACGTAGAGATTCGTACACTAGAAAAGACTACAGTTTAATAGGCTATAACTATCATAACGTGGGAGTTAAAGGGACTTGAATGGTGGAACGAGAAGGCCGTAAGATGTCTGATCATTCTACAGACTCAGATAAATCATACGAAGTTGACCGTATGGTAATCGAAACCACGAAACCACAATTACGTAGAGATTCGAACACAAGAAAAGACTCCAGTTTAAAAAAAAAGCTATAACTATCGTAAGGGGGGAGTTAAGGGAACCCGAATGGTGGAACAAGAAGGCCATAAGATGTCTGATCATTCTAGGGACTCAGATTCATCAGATGAAGCTGACCGGACGGTAATCGGACTCACGAAAGAATAATTACGTAGACATTCGTACACTAGAAAAGACTCCAGTTTAATAGGCTATAACTATCGTAACGTGGGAGTTAAAGGGACCTGAATGATGGAACAAGAAGGCCGTAAGATGTCTGATCGTTCTACAGACTCAGATAAATCATACGAAGCTGACCGTATGGTAATCGAACACACAAAACCACAATTACGTAGAGATTCGAACACAAGAAAAGACTCCAGTTTAAAAGGCTATAACTATCGTAAGGTGGGAGTTAAGGGAACCCGAATGGTGGAACGAGAAGTTCATAAGATGTCTGATAATTCTACAGACTCAGATAAATCATACAAAGCTGACCGGATGGTAATCGGACTCATGAAACGACAATTATGTAGAGATTCGAACACAAGAAACGACTCCGGTTTAAAAGGCTATAACAATCGTAATGTGGGAGTTAAAGGAACCCAAATGGTGGAACGAGAAGGCCATAAGATATCTGACCATTCTAGAGAATCAGATAACATAGACGAAGCTGACCGGACGGTAATCGGACTCAGGAAACGATACTTATGTAGAGATTCATACCCTAGAAAAGACTGCAGTTTAATAGGCTATAACTATCATAACGTGGGAGTTAAAGGGACTCGAATGGTGGAACGAGAAGGCCGTAAGACGTCTGATGATTCTACAGACTCAGATAAATCAGACGAAGGTGACCGTATGGTAATCGAACACACGAAACCACAATTACGTAGAGATTCGAACACAAGAAAAGATTCCAGTTTAAAAGGATATAACTATCGTAATGTGGGAGTTAAGGGAACCTGAATGGTGGAATAAGAAGGCCGTAAGATGTCTGATCATTCTACAGACTCAGATAACTCATACGAAGCTGACCGGACGGTAATCGGACTCATGAAACGACAATTACGTAGAGATTCGAACACAAGAAACGACTCCGGTTTAAAAGGCTATAACTATCGTAATGTGGGAGTTAAAGGAACCCGAATGGTGGAACGAGAAGGCCATAAGATGTCTGATCATTCTAGGGACTCAGATTAATCAGACGAAGCTGATCGGACGGTAATCGGACTCACGAAAGAATAATTACGTAGAGATTCGTACACCATAAAAGACTCGAGTTTAATAGGCTATAACTATCGTAACGTGGGAGTTAAAGGGACCTGAATGGTGGAACAAGAAGGCCGTAAGATGTCTGATCATTCTACAGACTCAGATAAATCATACGAAGCTGACCGTATGGTAATCGAACACACGAAACCACAATTACGTAGAGATTTGATCACATGAAAAGACTCCAGTTTAAAAAAAAGCTATAACTATCGTAAGGGGGAGTTAAGGGAACCTGAATGGTGGAACGAGAAGGCCATAAGATGTCTGATCATTCTAGGGACTCAGATTCATCAGACGAAGCTGACCAGAGGTAATCGGACTTATGAAAGAATAATTACGTAGAGATTCGTACACTAGAAAACACTCCAGTTTAATAGGCTATATCTATCGTAACGTGGGAGTTAAAGGGACCTGAATGGTGGAATAAGAAGGCCGTAAGATGTCTGATAATTCTACAGACTCAGATAACTCATACGAAGCTGACCAGACGGTAATCGGACTCATGAAACGACAATTACGTAGAGATTCGAACACAAGAAACGACTCCGGTTTAAAAGGCTATAACTATCGTAATGTGGGAGTTAAAGGAACCCGAATGGTGGAACGAGAAGGCCATAAGATGTCTGATTATTCTAGGGACTCAGATTAATCAAACGAAGCTGATCGAACGGTAATCGGACTCACGAAAGAATAATTACGTAGAGATTCGTACACTAGAAAACACTCCAGTTTAATAGGCTATAACTATCGTAAGGTGGGAGTTAATGGAACCCGAATGGTGGAACGAGAAGTCCATAAGATGTCTGATAATTCTAAAGACTCAGATAGATCATACGAAGCTGACCGGATGGTAATCGGACTCAAGAAACGACAATTACGTATAGATTCGAACACAAGAAAAGACTCCAGTTTTATAGGCTATAACAATCGTAATGTGGGAGTTAAAGGAACCCGAATGGTGGAACGAGAAGGCCATAAGATATCTGACCATTCTAGAGACTCAGATAACTTAGACGAAGCTGACCGGACGGTAATCGGACTCATGAAACGATACTTACGTAGAGATTCGTACACTAGAAAAGACTACAGTTTAATAGGCTATAACTATCATAACGTGGGAGTTAAAGGGACTTGAATGGTGGAACGAGAAGGCCGTAAGTCGTCTGATGATTCTATAGACTCAGATTAATAAGACAAAGCTGATCGGACGGTAATCAGACTCACGAAAGAATAATTACGTAGAGATTCGTACACTAAAAAAGACTCCAGTTTTATAGGCTATAACAATCGTAATGTGGGAGTTAAAGGAACCCGAATGGTGGAACGAGAAGGCCATAAGATATCTGACCATTCTAGAGACTCAGATAACTTAGACGAAGCTGACCGGACGGTAATCGGACTCATGAAACGATACTTACGTAGAGATTCGTACACTAGAAAAGACTACAGTTTAATAGGCTATAACTATCATAACGTGGGAGTTAAAGGGACTTGAATGGTGGAACGAGAAGGCCGTAAGATGTCTGATCATTCTACAGACTCAGATAAATCATACGAAGTTGACCGTATGGTAATCGAAACCACGAAACCACAATTACGTAGAGATTCGAACACAAGAAAAGACTCCAGTTTAAAAAAAAAGCTATAACTATCGTAAGGGGGGAGTTAAGGGAACCCGAATGGTGGAACAAGAAGGCCATAAGATGTCTGATCATTCTAGGGACTCAGATTCATCAGATGAAGCTGACCGGACGGTAATCGGACTCACGAAAGAATAATTACGTAGACATTCGTACACTAGAAAAGACTCCAGTTTAATAGGCTATAACTATCGTAACGTGGGAGTTAAAGGGACCTGAATGATGGAACAAGAAGGCCGTAAGATGTCTGATCGTTCTACAGACTCAGATAAATCATACGAAGCTGACCGTATGGTAATCGAACACACAAAACCACAATTACGTAGAGATTCGAACACAAGAAAAGACTCCAGTTTAAAAGGCTATAACTATCGTAAGGTGGGAGTTAAGGGAACCCGAATGGTGGAACGAGAAGTTCATAAGATGTCTGATAATTCTACAGACTCAGATAAATCATACAAAGCTGACCGGATGGTAATCGGACTCATGAAACGACAATTATGTAGAGATTCGAACACAAGAAACGACTCCGGTTTAAAAGGCTATAACAATCGTAATGTGGGAGTTAAAGGAACCCAAATGGTGGAACGAGAAGGCCATAAGATATCTGACCATTCTAGAGAATCAGATAACATAGACGAAGCTGACCGGACGGTAATCGGACTCAGGAAACGATACTTATGTAGAGATTCATACCCTAGAAAAGACTGCAGTTTAATAGGCTATAACTATCATAACGTGGGAGTTAAAGGGACTCGAATGGTGGAACGAGAAGGCCGTAAGACGTCTGATGATTCTACAGACTCAGATAAATCAGACGAAGGTGACCGTATGGTAATCGAACACACGGAACCACAATTACGTAGAGATTCGAACACAAGAAAAGATTCCAGTTTAAAAGGATATAACTATCGTAATGTGGGAGTTAAGGGAACCTGAATGGTGGAATAAGAAGGCCGTAAGATGTCTGATCATTCTACAGACTCAGATAACTCATACGAAGCTGACCGGACGGTAATCGGACTCATGAAACGACAATTACGTAGAGATTCGAACACAAGAAACGACTCCGGTTTAAAAGGCTATAACTATCGTAATGTGGGAGTTAAAGGAACCCGAATGGTGGAACGAGAAGGCCATAAGATGTCTGATCATTCTAGGGACTCAGATTAATCAGACGAAGCTGATCGGACGGTAATCGGACTCACGAAAGAATAATTACGTAGAGATTCGTACACCATAAAAGACTCGAGTTTAATAGGCTATAACTATCGTAACGTGGGAGTTAAAGGGACCTGAATGGTGGAACAAGAAGGCCGTAAGATGTCTGATCATTCTACAGACTCAGATAAATCATACGAAGCTGACCGTATGGTAATCGAACACACGAAACCACAATTACGTAGAGATTTGATCACATGAAAAGACTCCAGTTTAAAAAAAAGCTATAACTATCGTAAGGGGGAGTTAAGGGAACCTGAATGGTGGAACGAGAAGGCCATAAGTTGTCTGATCATTCTAGGGACTCAGATTCATCAGACGAAGCTGACCAGAGGTAATCGGACTTATGAAAGAATAATTACGTAGAGATTCGTACACTAGAAAACACTCCAGTTTAATAGGCTATATCTATCGTAACGTGGGAGTTAAAGGGACCTGAATGGTGGAATAAGAAGGCCGTAAGATGTCTGATAATTCTACAGACTCAGATAACTCATACGAAGCTGACCAGACGGTAATCGGACTCATGAAACGACAATTACGTAGAGATTCGAACACAAGAAACGACTCCGGTTTAAAAGGCTATAACTATCGTAATGTGGGAGTTAAAGGAACCCGAATGGTGGAACGAGAAGGCCATAAGATGTCTGATTATTCTAGGGACTCAGATTAATCAAACGAAGCTGATCGAACGGTAATCGGACTCACGAAAGAATAATTACGTAGAGATTCGTACACTAGAAAACACTCCAGTTTAATAGGCTATAACTATCGTAAGGTGGGAGTTAATGGAACCCGAATGGTGGAACGAGAAGTCCATAAGATGTCTGATAATTCTAAAGACTCAGATAGATCATACGAAGCTGACCGGATGGTAATCGGACTCAAGAAACGACAATTACGTATAGATTCGAACACAAGAAAAGACTCCAGTTTTATAGGCTATAACAATCGTAATGTGGGAGTTAAAGGAACCCGAATGGTGGAACGAGAAGGCCATAAGATATCTGACCATTCTAGAGACTCAGATAACTTAGACGAAGCTGACCGGACGGTAATCGGACTCATGAAACGATACTTACGTAGAGATTCGTACACTAGAAAAGACTACAGTTTAATAGGCTATAACTATCATAACGTGGGAGTTAAAGGGACTTGAATGGTGGAACGAGAAGGCCGTAAGTCGTCTGATGATTCTATAGACTCAGATTAATAAGACAAAGCTGATCAGACGGTAATCAGACTCACGAAAGAATAATTACGTAGAGATTCGTACACTAAAAAAGACTCCAGTTTTATAGGCTATAACAATCGTAATGTGGGAGTTAAAGGAACCCGAATGGTGGAACGAGAAGGCCATAAGATATCTGACCATTCTAGAGACTCAGATAACTTAGACGAAGCTGACCGGACGGTAATCGGACTCATGAAACGATACTTACGTAGAGATTCGTACACTAGAAAAGACTACAGTTTAATAGGCTATAACTATCATAACGTGGGAGTTAAAGGGACTTGAATGGTGGAACGAGAAGGCCGTAAGATGTCTGATCATTCTACAGACTCAGATAAATCATACGAAGTTGACCGTATGGTAATCGAAACCACGAAACCACAATTACGTAGAGATTCGAACACAAGAAAAGACTCCAGTTTAAAAAAAAAGCTATAACTATCGTAAGGGGGGAGTTAAGGGAACCCGAATGGTGGAACAAGAAGGCCATAAGATGTCTGATCATTCTAGGGACTCAGATTCATCAGATGAAGCTGACCGGACGGTAATCGGACTCACGAAAGAATAATTACGTAGACATTCGTACACTAGAAAAGACTCCAGTTTAATAGGCTATAACTATCGTAACGTGGGAGTTAAAGGGACCTGAATGATGGAACAAGAAGGCCGTAAGATGTCTGATCGTTCTACAGACTCAGATAAATCATACGAAGCTGACCGTATGGTAATCGAACACACAAAACCACAATTACGTAGAGATTCGAACACAAGAAAAGACTCCAGTTTAAAAGGCTATAACTATCGTAAGGTGGGAGTTAAGGGAACCCGAATGGTGGAACGAGAAGTTCATAAGATGTCTGATAATTCTACAGACTCAGATAAATCATACAAAGCTGACCGGATGGTAATCGGACTCATGAAACGACAATTATGTAGAGATTCGAACACAAGAAACGACTCCGGTTTAAAAGGCTATAACAATCGTAATGTGGGAGTTAAAGGAACCCAAATGGTGGAACGAGAAGGCCATAAGATATCTGACCATTCTAGAGAATCAGATAACATAGACGAAGCTGACCGGACGGTAATCGGACTCAGGAAACGATACTTATGTAGAGATTCATACCCTAGAAAAGACTGCAGTTTAATAGGCTATAACTATCATAACGTGGGAGTTAAAGGGACTCGAATGGTGGAACGAGAAGGCCGTAAGACGTCTGATGATTCTACAGACTCAGATAAATCAGACGAAGGTGACCGTATGGTAATCGAACACACGGAACCACAATTACGTAGAGATTCGAACACAAGAAAAGATTCCAGTTTAAAAGGATATAACTATCGTAATGTGGGAGTTAAGGGAACCTGAATGGTGGAAAAAGAAGGCCGTAAGATGTCTGATCATTCTACAGACTCAGATAACTCATACGAAGCTGACCGGACGGTAATCGGACTCATGAAACGACAATTACGTAGAGATTCGAACACAAGAAACGACTCCGGTTTAAAAGGCTATAACTATCGTAATGTGGGAGTTAAAGGAACCCGAATGGTGGAACGAGAAGGCCATAAGATGTCTGATCATTCTAGGGACTCAGATTAATCAGACGAAGCTGATCGGACGGTAATCGGACTCACGAAAGAATAATTACGTAGAGATTCGTACACCATAAAAGACTCGAGTTTAATAGGCTATAACTATCGTAACGTGGGAGTTAAAGGGACCTGAATGGTGGAACAAGAAGGCCGTAAGATGTCTGATCATTCTACAGACTCAGATAAATCATACGAATCTGACCGTATGGTAATCGAACACACGAAACCACAATTACGTAGAGATTTGAACACATGAAAAGACTCCAGTTTAAAAAAAAGCTATAACTATCGTAAGGGGGAGTTAAGGGAACCTGAATGGTGGAACGAGAAGGCCATAAGATGTCTGATCATTCTAGGGACTCAGATTCATCAGACGAAGCTGACCAGAGGTAATCGGACTCATGAAAGAATAATTACGTAGAGATTCGTACACTAGAAAACACTCCAGTTTAATAGGCTATAACTATCGTAACGTGGGAGTTAAAGGGACCTGAATGGTGGAATAAGAAGGCCGTAAGATGTCTGATAATTCTACAGACTCAGATAACTCATACGAAGCTGACCAGACGGTAATCGGACTCATGAAACGACAATTACGTAGAGATTCGAACACAAGAAACGACTCCGGTTTAAAAGGCTATAACTATCGTAATGTGGGAGTTAAAGGAACCCGAATGGTGGAACGAGAAGGCCATAAGATGTCTGATTATTCTAGGGACTCAGATTAATCAAACGAAGCTGATCGAACGGTAATCGGACTCACGAAAGAATAATTACGTAGAGATTCGTACACTAGAAAACACTCCAGTTTAATAGGCTATAACTATCGTAAGGTGGGAGTTAATGGAACCCGAATGGTGGAACGAGAAGTCCATAAGATGTCTGATAATTCTAAAGACTCAGATAGATCATACGAAGCTGACCGGATGGTAATCGGACTCAAGAAACGACAATTACGTATAGATTCGAACACAAGAAAAGACTCCAGTTTTATAGGCTATAACAATCGTAATGTGGGAGTTAAAGGAACCCGAATGGTGGAACGAGAAGGCCATAAGATATCTGACCATTCTAGAGACTCAGATAACTTAGACGAAGCTGACTGGACGGTAATCGGACTCATGAAACGATACTTACGTAGAGATTCGTACACTAGAAAAGACTACAGTTTAATAGGCTATAACTATCATAACGTGGGAGTTAAAGGGACTTGAATGGTGGAACGAGAAGGCCGTAAGTCGTCTGATGATTCTATAGACTCAGATTAATAAGACAAAGCTGATCGGACGGTAATCAGACTCACGAAAGAATAATTACGTAGAGATTCGTACACTAAAAAAGACTCCAGTTTTATAGGCTATAACAATCGTAATGTGGGAGTTAAAGGAACCCGAATGGTGGAACGAGAAGGCCATAAGATATCTGACCATTCTAGAGACTCAGATAACTTAGACGAAGCTGACCGGACGGTAATCGGACTCATGAAACGATACTTACGTAGAGATTCGTACACTAGAAAAGACTACAGTTTAATAGGCTATAACTATCATAACGTGGGAGTTAAAGGGACTTGAATGGTGGAACGAGAAGGCCGTAAGATGTCTGATCATTCTACAGACTCAGATAAATCATACGAAGTTGACCGTATGGTAATCGAAACCACGAAACCACAATTACGTAGAGATTCGAACACAAGAAAAGACTCCAGTTTAAAAAAAAAGCTATAACTATCGTAAGGGGGGAGTTAAGGGAACCCGAATGGTGGAACAAGAAGGCCATAAGATGTCTGATCATTCTAGGGACTCAGATTCATCAGATGAAGCTGACCGGACGGTAATCGGACTCACGAAAGAATAATTACGTAGACATTCGTACACTAGAAAAGACTCCAGTTTAATAGGCTATAACTATCGTAACGTGGGAGTTAAAGGGACCTGAATGATGGAACAAGAAGGCCGTAAGATGTCTGATCGTTCTACAGACTCAGATAAATCATACGAAGCTGACCGTATGGTAATCGAACACACAAAACCACAATTACGTAGAGATTCGAACACAAGAAAAGACTCCAGTTTAAAAGGCTATAACTATCGTAAGGTGGGAGTTAAGGGAACCCGAATGGTGGAACGAGAAGTTCATAAGATGTCTGATAATTCTACAGACTCAGATAAATCATACAAAGCTGACCGGATGGTAATCGGACTCATGAAACGACAATTATGTAGAGATTCGAACACAAGAAACGACTCCGGTTTAAAAGGCTATAACAATCGTAATGTGGGAGTTAAAGGAACCCAAATGGTGGAACGAGAAGGCCATAAGATATCTGACCATTCTAGAGAATCAGATAACATAGACGAAGCTGACCGGACGGTAATCGGACTCAGGAAACGATACTTATGTAGAGATTCATACCCTAGAAAAGACTGCAGTTTAATAGGCTATAACTATCATAACGTGGGAGTTAAAGGGACTCGAATGGTGGAACGAGAAGGCCGTAAGACGTCTGATGATTCTACAGACTCAGATAAATCAGACGAAGGTGACCGTATGGTAATCGAACACACGGAACCACAATTACGTAGAGATTCGAACACAAGAAAAGATTCCAGTTTAAAAGGATATAACTATCGTAATGTGGGAGTTAAGGGAACCTGAATGGTGGAATAAGAAGGCCGTAAGATGTCTGATCATTCTACAGACTCAGATAACTCATACGAAGCTGACCGGACGGTAATCGGACTCATGAAACGACAATTACGTAGAGATTCGAACACAAGAAACGACTCCGGTTTAAAAGGCTATAACTATCGTAATGTGGGAGTTAAAGGAACCCGAATGGTGGAACGAGAAGGCCATAAGATGTCTGATCATTCTAGGGACTCAGATTAATCAGACGAAGCTGATCGGACGGTAATCGGACTCACGAAAGAATAATTACGTAGAGATTCGTACACCATAAAAGACTCGAGTTTAATAGGCTATAACTATCGTAACGTGGGAGTTAAAGGGACCTGAATGGTGGAACAAGAAGGCCGTAAGATGTCTGATCATTCTACAGACTCAGATAAATCATACGAAGCTGACCGTATGGTAATCGAACACACGAAACCACAATTACGTAGAGATTTGAACACATGAAAAGACTCCAGTTTAAAAAAAAGCTATAACTATCGTAAGGGGGAGTTAAGGGAACCTGAATGGTGGAACGAGAAGGCCATAAGATGTCTGATCATTCTAGGGACTCAGATTCATCAGACGAAGCTGACCAGAGGTAATCGGACTCATGAAAGAATAATTACGTAGAGATTCGTACACTAGAAAACACTCCAGTTTAATAGGCTATAACTATCGTAACGTGGGAGTTAAAGGGACCTGAATGGTGGAATAAGAAGGCCGTAAGATGTCTGATAATTCTACAGACTCAGATAACTCATACGAAGCTGACCAGACGGTAATCGGACTCATGAAACGACAATTACGTAGAGATTCGAACACAAGAAACGACTCCGGTTTAAAAGGCTATAACTATCGTAATGTGGGAGTTAAAGGAACCCGAATGGTGGAACGAGAAGGCCATACGATGTCTGATTATTCTAGGGACTCAGATTAATCAAACGAAGCTGATCGAACGGTAATCGGACTCACGAAAGAATAATTACGTAGAGATTCGTACACTAGAAAACACTCCAGTTTAATAGGCTATAACTATCGTAAGGTGGGAGTTAATGGAACCCGAATGGTGGAACGAGAAGTCCATAAGATGTCTGATAATTCTAAAGACTCAGATAGATCATACGAAGCTGACCGGATGGTAATCGGACTCAAGAAACGACAATTACGTATAGATTCGAACACAAGAAAAGACTCCAGTTTTATAGGCTATAACAATCGTAATGTGGGAGTTAAAGGAACCCGAATGGTGGAACGAGAAGGCCATAAGATATCTGACCATTCTAGAGACTCAGATAACTTAGACGAAGCTGACCGGACGGTAATCGGACTCATGAAACGATACTTACGTAGAGATTCGTACACTAGAAAAGACTACAGTTTAATAGGATATAACTATCATAACGTGGGAGTTAAAGGGACTTGAAGGGTGGAACGAGAAGGCCGTAAGTCGTCTGATGATTCTATAGACTCAGATTAATAAGACAAAGCTGATCGGACGGTAATCAGACTCACGAAAGAATAATTACGTAGAGATTCGTACACTAAAAAAGACTCCAGTTTTATAGGCTATAACAATCGTAATGTGGGAGTTAAAGGAACCCGAATGGTGGAACGAGAAGGCCATAAGATATCTGACCATTCTAGAGACTCAGATAACTTAGACGAAGCTGACCGGACGGTAATCGGACTCATGAAACGATACTTACGTAGAGATTCGTACACTAGAAAAGACTACAGTTTAATAGGCTATAACTATCATAACGTGGGAGTTAAAGGGACTTGAATGGTGGAACGAGAAGGCCGTAAGTCGTCTGATGATTCTATAGACTCAGATTAATAAGACAAAGCTGATCGGACGGTAATCAGACTCACGAAAGAATAATTACGTAGAGATTCGTACACTAAAAAAGACTCCAGTTTTATAGGCTATAACAATCGTAATGTGGGAGTTAAAGGAACCCGAATGGTGGAACGAGAAGGCCATAAGATATCTGACCATTCTAGAGACTCAGATAACTTAGACGAAGCTGACCGGACGGTAATCGGACTCATGAAACGATACTTACGTAGAGATTCGTACACTAGAAAAGACTACAGTTTAATAGGCTATAACTATCATAACGTGGGAGTTAAAGGGACTTGAATGGTGGAACGAGAAGGCCGTAAGATGTCTGATCATTCTACAGACTCAGATAAATCATACGAAGTTGACCGTATGGTAATCGAAACCACGAAACCACAATTACGTAGAGATTCGAACACAAGAAAAGACTCCAGTTTAAAAAAAAAGCTATAACTATCGTAAGGGGGGAGTTAAGGGAACCCGAATGGTGGAACAAGAAGGCCATAAGATGTCTGATCATTCTAGGGACTCAGATTCATCAGATGAAGCTGACCGGACGGTAATCGGACTCACGAAAGAATAATTACGTAGACATTCGTACACTAGAAAAGACTCCAGTTTAATAGGCTATAACTATCGTAACGTGGGAGTTAAAGGGACCTGAATGATGGAACAAGAAGGCCGTAAGATGTCTGATCGTTCTACAGACTCAGATAAATCATACGAAGCTGACCGTATGGTAATCGAACACACAAAACCACAATTACGTAGAGATTCGAACACAAGAAAAGACTCCAGTTTAAAAGGCTATAACTATCGTAAGGTGGGAGTTAAGGGAACCCGAATGGTGGAACGAGAAGTTCATAAGATGTCTGATAATTCTACAGACTCAGATAAATCATACAAAGCTGACCGGATGGTAATCGGACTCATGAAACGACAATTATGTAGAGATTCGAACACAAGAAACGACTCCGGTTTAAAAGGCTATAACAATCGTAATGTGGGAGTTAAAGGAACCCAAATGGTGGAACGAGAAGGCCATAAGATATCTGACCATTCTAGAGAATCAGATAACATAGACGAAGCTGACCGGACGGTAATCGGACTCAGGAAACGATACTTATGTAGAGATTCATACACTAGAAAAGACTGCAGTTTAATAGGCTATAACTATCATAACGTGGGAGTTAAAGGGACTCGAATGGTGGAACGAGAAGGCCGTAAGACGTCTGATGATTCTACAGACTCAGATAAATCAGACGAAGGTGACCGTATGGTAATCGAACACACGGAACCACAATTACGTAGAGATTCGAACACAAGAAAAGATTCCAGTTTAAAAGGATATAACTATCGTAATGTGGGAGTTAAGGGAACCTGAATGGTGGAATAAGAAGGCCGTAAGATGTCTGATCATTCTACAGACTCAGATAACTCATACGAAGCTGACCGGACGGTAATCGGACTCATGAAACGACAATTACGTAGAGATTCGAACACAAGAAACGACTCCGGTTTAAAAGGCTATAACTATCGTAATGTGGGAGTTAAAGGAACCCGAATGGTGGAACGAGAAGGCCATAAGATGTCTGATCATTCTAGGGACTCAGATTAATCAGACGAAGCTGATCGGACGGTAATTGGACTCACGAAAGAATAATTACGTAGAGATTCGTACACCATAAAAGACTCCAGTTTAATAGGCTATAACTATCGTAACGTGGGAGTTAAAGGGACCTGAATGGTGGAACAAGAAGGCCGTAAGATGTCTGATCATTCTACAGACTCAGATAAATCATACGAAGCTGACCGTATGGTAATCGAACACACGAAACCACAATTACGTAGAGATTTGAACACATGAAAAGACTCCAGTTTAAAAAAAAGCTATAACTATCGTAAGGGGGAGTTAAGGGAACCTGAATGGTGGAACGAGAAGGCCATAAGATGTCTGATCATTCTAGGGACTCAGATTCATCAGACGAAGCTGACCAGAGGTAATCGGACTCATGAAAGAATAATTACGTAGAGATTCGTACACTAGAAAACACTCCAGTTTAATAGGCTATAACTATCGTAACGTGGGAGTTAAAGGGACCTGAATGGTAGAATAAGAAGGCCGTTAGATGTCTGATCATTCTACAGACTCAGATAACTCATACGAAGCTGACCGTATGGTAATCGAACACACAAAACCATAATTACGTAGAGATTCGAACACAAGAAAAGACTCCAGTTTAAAAAAAAGCTATAACTATCGTAAGAGGGGAGTTAAGGGAAACCGAATGGTGGAACGAGAAGGCCACAAGATGTCTGATCATTCCAGGGACTCAGATTCATCAGACGAAGCTGACCGGATGGTAATCGGACTCACGAAAGAATAATTACGTAGACATTCGTACACTAGAAAAGACTCCAGTTTAATAGGCTATAACTATCGTAACGTGGGAGTTAAAGGGACCTGAATGGTGGAACAAGAAGGCCGTAAGACGTCTGATGATTCAATAGACTCAGATAAATCAGACGAAGGTGACCGTATGGTAATCGAACGAACACACGGAACCACAATTACGTAGAGATTCGAACACAAGAAAAGATTCCAGTTTAAAAGGATATTACTATCGTAATGTGGGAGTTAAGGGAACCTGAATGGTGGAATAAGAAGGCCGTAAGATGTCTGATCATTCTACAGACTCAGATAACTCGTACGAAGCTGACCGGACGGTAATCGGACTCATGAAACGACAATTACGTAGAGATTCGAACACAAGAAACGACTCCGGTTTAAAAGGCTATAACTATCGTAATGTGGGAGTTAAAGGAACCCGAATGGTGGAACGAGAAGGCCATAAGATGTCTGATCATTCTAGGGACTCATATTAATAAGACAAAGCTGATCGGACGGTAATCAGACTCACGAAAGAATAATTACGTAGAGATTCGTACACTAGAAAAGACTCCAGTTTAATAGGCTATAACTATCGTAACGTGGGAGTTAAAGGGACCTGAATGGTGGAACAAGAAGGCCGTAAGATGTCTGATCATTCTACAGACTCAGATAAATCATACGAAGCTGCCCGTATGGTAATCGAACACACAAAACCACAATTACGTAGAGATTCGAACACAAGAAAAGACTCCAGTTTAAAAGGCTATAACTATCGTAAGGTGGGAGTTAAGGGAACCCGAATGGTGGAACGAGAAGTTCATAAGATGTTTGATAATTCTACAGACTCAGATAAATCATACGAAGCTGACCGGATGGTAATCAGACTCATGAATCGACAATTATGTAGAGATTCGAACACACTAAACGACTCTAGTTTAAAAGGCTATAACAATCGTAATGTGAGAGTTAAAGGAACCCGAATGGTAGAACGAGAAGGCCATAAGATATCTGACCATTCTAGAGACTCAGATAACTTAGACGAAGCTGACCGGACGGTAATCGGACTCACGAAACGATACTTATGTAGAGATTCATACACTAGAAAAGACTGCAGTTTAATAGGCTATAACTATCATAACGGGGGAGTTAAAGGGACTCGAATGGTGGAATGAGAAGGCCGTAAGACGTCTGATGATTCTACAGACTCAGATAAATCAGACGAAGCTGACCGTATGGTAATCGAACACACGGAACCACAATTACGTAGAGATTCGAACACAAGAAAAGATTCCAGTTTAAAAGGATATTACTATCGCAATGTGGGAGTTATGGGAACCTGAATGGTGGAATAAGAAGGCCGTAAGATGTCTGATCATTCTACAGACTCAGATAACTCGTACGAAGCTGACCGGACGGTAATCGGACTCATGAAACGACAATTACGTAGAGATTCGAACACAAGAAACGACTCCGGTTTAAAAGGCTAAAACTATCGTAATGTGGGAGTTAAAGGAACCCGAATGGTGGAACGAGAAGTCCATAAGATGTCTGATCATTCTAACGACTCAGATTAATCAGACGAAGCTGATCGGACGGTAATCGGACTCACGAAAGAATAATTACGTAGAGATTCGTACACTAGAAAAGACTCCAGTTTAACAGGCTATAACTATCGTAACGTGGGAGTTAAAGGGACCTGAATGGTGGAACAAGAAGGCCATAATATGTCTGATCATTCTAGGGACTCAGATTAATCAGACGAAGCTGACCGGACGGTAATCGGACTCACGAAAGAATTATTACGTAGAGATTCGTACACTAGAAAAGACTCCAGTTTAATAGGCTATAACTATCGTAACGTGAGATTTAAAGGTACCTGAATGGTGGAACAAGAAGGCCGTAAG
This sequence comes from Ambrosia trifida, assembly GCA_028751855.1. Taxonomy (NCBI): domain Eukaryota; kingdom Viridiplantae; phylum Streptophyta; class Magnoliopsida; order Asterales; family Asteraceae; genus Ambrosia; species Ambrosia trifida. The sequence continues at coordinate 154,978,356 of CM054123.1, forward strand.
ATGTCTGATAATTTTACAGACTCAGATAAAATAGACGAAGCTGATGGTATGGTAATCGAACACATGAAACCACATTTACGTAGAGATTCGAACATAAGAAAAGACTCTAGTTTAAAAGGCTATAACTATCGTAAGGTGGGAGTTAAGGGAACCCGAATGGTGGAACAAGAAGGCCATAAGATCTCTGATAATTCTACGGACTCAGATAAATCATACGAAGCTGACCTAACGGTAATCGGACTCAAGAAACGACAATTACGTAGAGATTCGAACACAAGAAAAGACTCCAGTTTTATAGGCTATAACAATAGTAATGTGAGAGTTAAAGGAACCCGAATGGTGGAACCAGAAGGCCATAAGATATCTGACAATTCTAAAGACTCAGATAACTTAGACGAAGCTGACCGGACGGTAATCGGACTCACGAAACGATACTTATGTAGAGATTCATACACTAGAAAAGACTGCAGTTTAATAGGCTATAACTATCATAACGTGGGAGTTAAAGGGACTCGAATGGTGGAACGAGAAGGCCGTAAGACGTCTGATGATTCTACAGACTCAGATAAATCAGACGAAGCTGACCGTATGGTAATCGAACACACGGAACCACAATTACGTAGAGATTCGAACACAAGAAAAGATTCCAGTTTAAAAGGATATAACTATCGTAATGTGGGAGTTAAGGGAACCTGAATGGTGGAACGAGAAGGCCATAAGATGTCTCATCATTCTACAGACTCAGATAACTCCCACGAAGCTGACCGGACGGTAATCGGACTCATGAAACGACAATTATGTAGAGATTCGAACACAAGAAACGACTCCGGTTTAAAAGGCTATAACTATCGTAATGTGGGAGTTAAAGGAACCCGAATGGTGGAACGAAAAGGCCATAAGATGTCTGATCATTCTAGGGACTCAGATTAATCAGATGAAGCAGATCGGACGGTAATCGGACACACGAAAGAATAATTACGTAGAGATTCGTACACTAGAAAAGACTCCAGTTTAATAGGCTATAACTATCATAACGGGGGAGTTAAAGGGACTCGAATGGTGGAACGAGAAGGCCGTAAGACGTCTGATGATTCTACAGACTCAGATAAATCAGACGAAGGTGACCGTATGGTAATCGAACGAACACACGGAACCACAATTACGTAGAGAATCGAACACAAGAAAAGATTCCAGTTTAAAAGGATATTACTATCGTAATGTGGGAGTTAAGGGAACCTGAATGGTGGAATAAGAAGGCCGTAAGATGTCTGATCATTCTACAGACTCAGATAACTCGTACGAAGCTGACCGGACGGTAATCGGACTCATGAAACGACAATTACGTAGAGATTCGAACACAAGAAACGACTCCGGTTTAAAAGGCTATAGCTATCGTAATGTGGGAGTTAAAGGAACCCGAATGGTGGAACGAGAAGGCCATAAGATGTCTGATCATTCTAACGACTCAGATTAATCAGACGAAGCTGATCGGACGGAAATCGGACTCACGAAAGAATAATTACGTAGAGATTCGTACACTAGAAAAGACTCCAGTTTAACAGGCTATAACTATCGTAACGTGGGAGTTAAAGGGACCTGAATGGTGGAACAAGAAGGCCATAAGATGTCTGATCATTCTAGGGACTCAGATTAATCAGACGAAGCTGACCGGACGGTAATCGGACTCACGAAAGAATTATTACGTAGAGATTCGTACACTAGAAAAGACTCCAGTTTAATAGGCTATAACTATCGTAACGTGAGATTAAAAGGTACCTGAATGGTGGAACAAGAAGGCCGTAAGATGTCTGATCATTTTACAGACTCAGATAAATCAGACGAAGCTGATGGTATGGTAATCGAACACATGCAACCACATTTACGTAGAGATTCGAACACAAGAAAAGACTATAGTTTAAAAGGCTATAACTATCGTAAGGTGGGAGTTAAGGGAACCCGAATGGTGGAACGAGAAGGCCATAAGATCTCTGATAATTCTACGGACTCAGATAAATCATACGAAGCTGACCTAACGGTAATCGGACTCAAGAAACGACAATTACGTAGAGATTCGAACACAAGAAAAGACTCCAGTTTTATACGCTATAACAATCGTAATGTGGGAGTTAAAGGAACCCGAATGGTGGAACCAGAAGGCCATAAGATATCTGACCATTCTAAAGACTCAGATAACTTAGACGAAGCTGACCGGACGGTAATCGGACTCACGAAACGATACTTATGTAGAGATTCATACACTAGAAAAGACTGCAGTTTAATAGGCTATAACTATCATAACGTGGGAGTTAAAGGGACTCGAATGTTGGAATGAGAAGGCCATAAGACGTCTGATGATTCTACAGACTCAGATAAATCAGACGAAGCTGACCGTATGGTAATCGAACACACGGAACCACAATTACGTAGAGATTCGAACACAAGAAAAGATTCCAGTTTAAAAGGATATAACTATCGTAATGTGGGAGTTAAGGGAACCTGAATGGTGGAACGAGAAGGCCATAAGATATCTCATCATTCTACAGACTCAGATTACTCATACGAAGCTGACCGGACGGTAATCGGACTCATGAAACGACAATTACGTAGAGATTCGAACACAAGAAACGACTCCGGTTTAAAAGGCTATAACTATCGTAATGTGGGACTTAAAGGAACCCGAATGGTGGAACGAAAAGGCCATAAGATGTCTGATCATTCTAGGGACTCAGATTAATCAGATGAAGCTGATCGGACAGTAATCGGACTCACGAAAGAATAATTACGTAGAGATTCGTACACTAGAAAAGACTCCAGTTTAATAGGCTATAACTATCGTAACGTGGGAGTTAAAGGGACCTGAATGGTGGAACAAGAAGGCCGTAAGATGTCTGATCATTCTACAGACTCAGATAAATCAGACGAAGGTGACCGGTAATCGAACACACGGAACCACAAATACGTAGATATTCGAACACAAGAAAAGATTCCAGTTTAAAAGGATATAACTATCGTAATGTGGGAGTTAAGGGAACCTGAATGGTGGAACGAGAAGGCCATAAGATGTCTAATCATTCTACAGACTCAGATAACTCCCACGAAGCTGACCGGACGGTAATCGGACTCATGAAACGACAATTACGTAGAGATTCGAACACAAGAAACGACTCCGGTTTAAAAGGCTATAACTATCGTAATGTGGGAGTTAAAGGAACCCGAATGGTTGAACGAAAAGGCCATAAAATGTCTGATCATTCTAGGGACTTAGATTAATCAGATGAAGCTGATCGGACGGTAATCGGACTCACGAAAGAATAATTACGTAGAGATTCGTACACTAGAAGAGACTCCAGTTTAATAGGCTATAACTATCATAACGGGGGAGTTAAAGGGACTCGAATGGTGGAACGAGAAGGCCGTAAGACGTCTGATGATTCAATAGACTCAGATAAATCAGACGAAGGTGACCGTATGGTAATCGAACGAACACACGGAACCACAATTACGTAGAGATTCGAACACAAGAAAAGATTCCAGTTTAAAAGGATATTACTATCGTAATGTGGGAGTTAAGGGAACCTGAATGGTGGAATAAGAAGGCCGTAAGATGTCTGATCATTCTACAGACTCAGATAACTCGTACGAAGCTGACCGGACGGTAATCGGACTCATGAAACGACAATTACGTAGAGATTCGAACACAAGAAACGACTCCGGTTTAAAAGGCTATAACTATCGTAATGTGGGAGTTAAAGGAACCCGAATGGTGGAACGAGAAGGCCATAAGATGTCTGATCATTCTAACGACTCAGATTAATCAGACGAAGCTGATCGGACGGTAATCGGACTCACGAAAGAATAATTACGTAGAGATTCGTACACTAGAAAAGACTCCAGTTTAACAGGCTATAACTATCGTAACGTGGGAGTTAAAGGGACCTGAATGGTGGAACAAGAAGGCCATAAGATGTCTGATCATTCTAGGGACTCAGATTAATCAGACGAAGCTGACCGGACGGTAATCGGACTCACGAAAGAATTATTACGTAGAGATTCGTACACTAGAAAAGACTCCAGTTTAATAGGCTATAACTATCGTAACGTGAGATTTAAAGGTACCTGAATGGTCGAACAAGAAGGCCGTATGATGTCTGATCATTTTACAGACTCAGATAAATCAGACGAAGCTGATGGTATGGTAATCGAACACATGAAACCACATTTACGTAGAGATTCGAACACAAGAAAAGACTCTAGTTTAAAAGGCTATAACTATCGTAAGGTGGGAGTTAAGGGAACCCGAATGGTGGAACGAGAAGGCCATAAGATCTCTGATAATTCTACGGACTCAGATAAATCATACGAAGCTGACCTAACGGTAATCGGACTCAAGAAACGACAATTACGTAGAGATTCGAACACAAGAAAAGACTCCAGTTTTATAGGCTATAACAATCGTAATGTGGGAGTTAAAGGAACCCGAATGGTGGAACCAGAAGGCCATAAGATATCTGACCATTCTAAAGACTCAGATAACTTAGACGAAGCTGACCGGACGGTAATCGGACTCACGAAACGATACTTATGTAGAGATTCATACACTAGAAAAGTCTGCAGTTTAATAGGCTATAACTATCATAACGTGGGAGTTAAAGGGACTCGAATGGTGGAACGAGAAGGCCGTAAGACGTCTGATGATTCTACAGACTCAGATAAATCAGACGAAGCTGACCGTATGGTAATCGAACACACGGAACCACAATTACGTAGAGATTCGAACACAAGAAAAGATTCCAGTTTAAAAGGATATAACTATCGTAATGTTGGAGTTAAGGGAACCTGAATGGTGGAACGAGAAGACCATAAGATATCTCATCATTCTACAGACTCAGATAACTCATACGAAGCTGACCGGACGGTAATCGGACTCATGAAACGACAATTACGTAGAGATTCGAACACAAGAAACGACTCCGGTTTAAAAGGCTATAACTATCGTAATGTGGGAGTTAAAGGAACCCAAATGGTGGAACGAGAACGCCATAAGATGTCTGATCATTCTAGGGACTCAGATTAATCAGATGAAGCTGATAGGACGGTAATCGGACTCACGAAAGAATAATTACGTAGAGATTCGTACACTAGAAAAGACTCCAGTTTAATAGTCTATAACTATCATAACGTGGGAGTTAAAGGGACCTGAATGGTGGAACAAGAAGGCCGTAAGATGTCTGATCATTTTACAGATTCAGATAACTCATACGAAGCTGACCGGACGGTAATCGGACTCATGAAACGACAATTACGTAGAGATTCGAACACAAGAAACGACTCCGGTTTAAAAGGCTATAACTATCGTAATGTGGGAGTTAAAGGAACCCGAATGGTGGAACGAAAAGGCCATAAGATGTCTGATCATTCTAGGGACTCAGATTAATCAGATGAAGCTGATCGGACGGTAATCGGACTCACGAAAGAATAATTACGTAGAGATTCGTACACTAGAAAAGACTCCAGTTTAATAGGCTATAACTATCGTAACGTGGGAGTTAAAGGGACCTGAATGGTGGAACAAGAAGGCCGTAAGATGTCTGATCATTCTACAGACTCAGATAAATCAGACGAAGGTGACCGTATGGTAATCGAACACACGGAACCACAAATACATAGATATTCGAACACAAGAAAAGATTCCAGTTTAAAAGGATATAACTATCGTAATGTGGGAGTTAAGGGAACCTGAATGGTGGAACGAGAAGGCCATAAGATATCTAATCATTCTACAGACTCAGATAACTCCCACGAAGCTGACCGGACGGTAATCGGACTCATGAAACGACAATTACGTAGAGATTCGAACACAAGAAACGACTCCGGTTTAAAAGGCTATAAGTATCGTAATGTGGGAGTTAAAGGAACCCGAATGGTGGAACGAAAAGGCCATAAGATGTCTGATCATTCTAGGGACTCAGATTAATCAGATGAAGCTGATCGGACGGTAATCGGACTCACGAAAGAATAATTACGTAGAGATTCGTACACTAGAAAAGACTCCAGTTTAATAGGCTATAACTATCATAACGGGGGAGTTAAAGGGACTCGAATGGTGGAACGAGAAGGCCGTATGACGTCTGATGATTCAATAGACTCAGATAAATCAGACGAAGGTGACCGTATGGTAATCGAACGAACACACGGAACCACAATTACGTAGAGATTCGAACACAAGAAAAGATTCCAGTTTAAAAGGATATTACTATCGTAATGTGGGAGTTAAGGGAACCTGAATGGTGGAATAAGAAGGCCGTAAGATGTCTGATCATTCTACAGACTCAGATAACTCGTACGAAGCTGACCGGACGGTAATCGGACTCATGAAACGACAATTACGTAGAGATTCGAACACAAGAAACGACTCCGGTTTAAAAGGCTATAACTATCGTAATGTGGGAGTTAAAGGAACCCGAATGGTGGAACGAGAAGGCCATAAGATGTCTGATCATTCTAACGACTCAGATTAATCAGACGAAGCTGATCGGACGGTAATCGGACTCACGAAAGAATAATTACGTAGAGATTCGTACACTAGAAAAGACTCCAGTTTAACAGGTTATAACTATCGTAACGTGGGAAATAAAGGGACCTGAATGGTGGAACAAGAAGGCCATAAGATGTCTGATCATTCCAGGGACTCAGATTAATCAGACGAAGCTGACCGGACGGTAATCGGACTCACGAAAGAATTATTACGTAGAGATTCGTACACTAGAAAAGACTCTAGTTTAATAGGCTATAACTATCGTAACGTGAGATTTAAAGGTACCTGAATGGTGGAACAAGAAGGCCGTAAGATGTCTGATCAGGTTACAGACTCAGATAAATCAGACGAAGCTGATGGTATGGTAATCGAACACATGAAACCACATTTACGTAGAGATTCGAACACAAGAAAAGACTCTAGTTTAAAAGGCTATAACTATCGTAAGGTGGGAGTTAAGGGAACCCGAATGGTGGAACGAGAAGGCCATAAGATCTCTGATAATTCTACGGACTCAGATAAATCATACGAAGCTGACCTAACGGTAATCGGACTCAAGAAACGACAATTACGTAGAGATTCGAACACAAGAAAAGACTCCAGTTTTATAGGCTATAACAATCGTAATGTGGGAGTTAAAGGAACCCGAATGGTGGAACCAGAAGGCCATAAGATATCTGACCATTCTAAAGACTCAGATAACTTAGACGAAGCTGACCGGACGGTAATCGGACTCACGAAACGATACTTATGTAGAGATTCATACACTAGAAAAGACTGCAGTTTAATAGGCTATAACTATCATAACGTGGGAGTTAAAGGGACTCGAATGGTGGAACGAGAAGGCCGTAAGACGTCTGATGATTCTACAGACTCAAGAAAAGATTCCAGTTTAAAAGGAGATAACTATCGTAATGTGGGAGTTAAGGGAACTTGAATGGTGGAACGAGAAGGCCATAAGATATCTCATCATTCTACAGACTCAGATAACTCATACGAAGCCGACCGGACGGTAATCGGACTCATGAAACGACAATTACGTAGAGATTCGAACACAAGAAACGACTCCGGTTTAAAAGGCTATAACTATCGTAATGTGGGAGTTAATGGAACCCGAATGGTGGAACGAGAACGCCATAAGATGTCTGATCATTCTAGGGACTCAGATTAATCAGATGAAGCTGATAGGACGGTAATCGGACTCACGAAAGAATAATTACGTAGAGATTCGTACACTAGAAAAGACTCCAGTTTAATAGGCTATAACTATCATAACGTGGGAGTTAAAGGGACCTGAATGGTGGAACAAGAAGGCCGTAAGATGTCTGATCATTTTACAGACTCAGATAACTCATACGAAGCTGACCGGACGGTAATCGGACTCATGAAACGACAATTACGTAGAGATTTGAACAAAAGAAACGACTCCGGTTTAAAAGGCTATAACTATCGTAATGTGGGAGTTAAAGGAACCCGAATGGTGGAACGAAAAGGCCATAAGATGTCTGATCATTCTAGGGACTCAGATTAATTAGATGAAGCTGATCGGACGGTAATCAGACTCACGAAAGAATAATTACGTAGAGATTCGTACACTAGAAAAGACTCCAGTTTAATAGGCTCTAACTATCGTAACGTGGGAGTTAAAGGGACCTGAATGGTGGAACAAGAAGGCCGTAAGATGTCTGATCATTCTACAGACTCAGATAAATCAGACGAAGGTGACCGTATGGTAATCGAACACACGGAACCACAAATACGTAGATATTCAAACACAAGAAAAGATTCCAGTTTAAAAGGATATAACTATCGTAATGTGGGAGTTAAGGGAATCTGAATGGTGGAACGAGAAGGCCATAAGATGTCTAATCATTCTACAGACTCAGATAACTCCCACGAAGCTGACCGGACGGTAATCGGACTCATGAAACGACAATTACGTAGAGATTCGAACACAAGAAACGACTCCGGTTTAAAAGGCTATAACTATCGTAATGTGGGAGTTAAAGGAACCCGAATGGTGGAACGAAAAGGCCATAAGATGTCTGATCATTCTTGGGACTCAGATTAATCAGATGAAGCTGATCGGACGGTAATCGGACTCACGAAAGAATAATTACGTAGAGATTCGTACACTAGAAAAGACTCCAGTTTAATAGGCTATAACTATCGTAACGTGGGAGTTAAAGGGACCTGAATGGTGGAACAAGAAGGCCGTATGATGTCTGATCATTCTACAGACTCAGATAACTCATACGAAGCTGACCGGACGGTAATCGGACTCATGAAACGACAATTACATAGAGATTTGAACACAAGAAACGACTCCGGTTTAAAAGGCTATAACTATCGTAATGTGGGAGTTAAAGGAACCCGAATGGTGGAACGAAAAGGCCATAAGATGTCTGATCATTCTAGGGACTCAGATTAATCAGATGAAGCTGATCGGACGGTAATCAGACTCACGAAAGAATAATTACGTAGAGATTCGTACACTAGAAAAGACTCCAGTTTAATAGGCTCTAACTATCGTAACGTGGGAGTTAAAGGGACCTGAATGGTGGAACAAGAAGGCCGTAAGATGTCTGATCATTCTACAGACTCAGATAAATTAGACGAAGGTGACCGTATGGTAATCGAACACACGGAACCACAAATACGTAGATATTCGAACACAAGAAAAGATTCCAGTTTAAAAGGTTATAACTATCGTAATGTGGGAGTTAAGGGAACCTGAATGGTGGAACGAGAAGGCCATAAGATGTCTAATCATTCTACAGACTCAGATAACTCCCACGAAGCTGACCGGACGGTAATCGGACTCATTAAACGACAATTACGTAGAGATTCGAACACAAGAAACGACTCCGGTTTAAAAGTCTATAACTATCGTAATGTGGGAGTTAAAGGAACCCGAATGGTGCAACGAAAAGGCCATAAGATGTCTGATCATTCTAGGGACTCAGATTAATCAGATGAAGCTGATCGGACGGTAATTGGACTCACGAAAGAATAATAACGTAGAGATTCGTACACTAGAAAAGACTCCAGTTTAATAGGCTATAACTATCGTAACGTGGGAGTTAAAGGGACCTGAATGGTGACCGTATGGTAATCGAACGAACACACGGAACCACAATTACGTAGATATTCGAACACAAGAAAAGATTCCAGTTTAAATGGATATAACTATCGTAATGTGGGAGTTAAGGGAACCTGAGTGGTGGAATAAGAAGGCCGTAAGATGTCTAATCATTCTACAGACTCAGATAACTCATGCGAAGCTGACAGGACGGTAATCGGACTGATGAAACGACAATTACGTAGAGATTCGTACACAAGAAACGACTCTGGTTTAAAAGGCTATAACTATCGTAATGTGGGAGTTAAAGGAACCCGAATGGTGGAACGAGAAGGCCATAAGATGTCTGATCATTCTAGGGACTCAGATTAATCAGATGAAGCTGATCGGACGGTAATCGGACTCACGAAAGAATAATTACGTAGAGATTCGTACACTAGAAAAGACTCCAGTTTAATAGGCTATAACTATCGTAACGTGGGAGTTAAAGGGACCTGAATGGTGGAACAAGAAGGCCGTAAGATGTCTGATCATTCTACTGACTCAGATAAATCAGACGAAGGTGACCGTATGGTAATCGAACACACGGAACCACAATTACGTAGATATTCGAACACAAGAAAAGATTCCAGTTTAAATGGATATAACTATCGTAATGTGGGAGTTAAGGGAACCTGAATGGTGGAATAAGAAGGCCGTAAGATGTCTAATCATTCTACAGACTCAGATAACTCATGCGAAGCTGACAGGATGGTAATCGGAATCATGAAACGACAATTACGTAGAGATTCGAACACAAGAAACGACTCCGGTTTAAAAGGCTATAACTATCGTAATGTGGGAGTTAAAGGAACCCGAATGGTGGAATGAGAAGGCCATAAGATGTCTGATCATTCTAGGGACTCAGATTAATCAGATGAAGCTGATCGGACGGTAATCAGACTCACGAAAGAATAATTACGTAGAGATTCGTACACTAGGAAAGACTCCAGTTTAATAGGCTATAACTATCGTAACGTGGGAGTTAAAGGGACCTGAATGGTGGAACAAGAAGGCCGTAAGATGTCTGATCATTCTACAGACTCAGATAACTCATACGAAGCTGACCGGACGGTAATCGGACTCATGAAACGACAATTACGTAGAGATTTGAACACAAGAAACGACTCCGGTTTAAAAGGCTATAACTATCGTAATGTGGGAGTTAAAGGAACCCGAATGGTGGAACGAAAAGGCCATAAGATGTCTGATCATTCTAGGGACTCAGATTAATCAGATGAAGCTGATCGGACGGTAATCGGACTCACGAAAGAATAATTACGTAGAGATTCGTACACTAGAAAAGACTCCAGTTTAATAGGCTATAACTATCGTAACGTGGGAGTTAAAGGGACCTGAATGGTGGAACAAGAAGGCCGTAAGATGTCTGATCATTCTACTGACTCAGATAAATCAGACGAAGGTGACCGTATGGTAATCGAACACACGGAACCACAATTACGTAGATATTCGAACACAAGAAAAGATTCCAGTTTAAATGGATATAACTATCGTAATGTGGGAGTTAAGGGAACCTGAATGGTGGAATAAGAAGGCCGTAAGATGTCTAATCATTCTACAGACTCAGATAACTCATGCGAAGCTGACAGGACGGTAATCGGAATCATGAAACGACAATTACATAGGGATTCGAACACAAGAAACGACTCCGGTTTAAAAGGCTATAACTATCGTAATGTGGGAGTTAAAGGAACCCGAATGGTGGAATGAGAAGGCCATAAGATGTCTGATCATTCTAGGAACTCAGATTAATCAGATGAAGCTGATCGGACGGTAATCAGACTCACGAAAGAATAATTACGTAGAGATTCGTACACTAGGAAAGACTCCAGTTTAATAGGCTATAACTATCGTAACGTGGGAGTTAAAGGGACCTGAATGGTGGAACAAGAAGGCCGTAATCATTCTACAGACTCAGATAACTCATACGAAGCTGACCGGACGGTAATCGGACTCATGAAACGACAATTACGTAGAGATTTGAACACAAGAAACGACTCCGGTTTAAAAGGCTATAACTATCGTAATGTGGGAGTTAAAGGAACCCGAATGGTGGAACGAAAAGGCCATAAGATGTCTGATCATTCTAGGGACTCAGATTAATCAGATGAAGCTGATCGGACGGTAATCGGACTCACGAAAGAATAATTACGTAGAGATTCGTACACTAGAAAAGACTCCAGTTTAATAGGCTATAACTATCGTAACGTGGGAGTTAAAGGGACCTGAATGGTGGAACAAGAAGGCCGTAAGATGTCTGATCATTCTACTGACTCAGATAAATCAGACGAAGGTGACCGTATGGTAATCGAACACACGGAACCACAATTACGTAGATATTCGAACACAAGAAAAGATTCCAGTTTAAATGGATATAACTATCGTAATGTGGGAGTTAAGGGAACCTGAATGGTGGAATAAGAAGGCCGTAAGATGTCTAATCATTCTACAGACTCAGATAACTCATGCGAAGCTGACAGGACGGTAATCGGAATCATGAAACGACAATTACGTAGGGATTCGAACACAAGAAACGACTCCGGTTTAAAAGGCTATAACTATCGTAATGTGGGAGTTAAAGGAACCCGAATGGTGGAATGAGAAGGCCATAAGATGTCTGATCATTCTAGGAACTCAGATTAATCAGATGAAGCTGATCGGACGGTAATCAGACTCACGAAAGAATAATTACGTAGAGATTCGTACACTAGGAAAGACTCCAGTTTAATAGGCTATAACTATCGTAACGTGGGAGTTAAAGGGACCTGAATGGTGGAACAAGAAGGCCGTAATCATTCTACAGACTCAGATAACTCATACGAAGCTGACCGGACGGTAATCGGACTCATGAAACGACAATTACGTAGAGATTTGAACACAAGAAACGACTCCGGTTTAAAAGGCTATAACTATCGTAATGTGGGAGTTAAAGGAACCCGAATGGTGGAACGAAAAGGCCATAAGATGTCTGATCATTCTAGGGACTCAGATTAATCAGATGAAGCTGATCGGACGGTAATCGGACTCACGAAAGAATAATTACGTAGAGATTCGTACACTAGAAAAGACTCCAGTTTAATAGGCTATAACTATCGTAACGTGGGAGTTAAAGGGACCTGAATGGTGGAACAAGAAGGCCGTAAGATGTCTGATCATTCTACTGACTCAGATAAATCAGACGAAGGTGACCGTATGGTAATCGAACACACGGAACCACAATTACGTAGATATTCGAACACAAGAAAAGATTCCAGTTTAAATGGATATAACTATCGTAATGTGGGAGTTAAGGGAACCTGGATGGTGGAATAAGAAGGCCGTAAGATGTCTAATCATTCTACAGACTCAGATAACTCATGCGAAGCTGACAGGATGGTAATCGGAATCATGAAACGACAATTACGTAGAGATTCGAACACAAGAAACGACTCAGGTTTAAAAGGCTATAACTATCGTAATGTGGGAGTTAAAGGAACCCGAATGGTGGAATGAGAAGGCCATAAGATGTCTGATCATTCTAGGGACTCAGATTAATCAGATGAAGCTGATCGGACGGTAATCAGACTCACGAAAGAATAATTACGTAGAGATTCGTACACTAGGAAAGACTCCAGTTTAATAGGCTATAACTATCGTAACGTGGGAGTTAAAGGGACCTGAATGGTGGAACAAGAAGGCCGTAATCATTCTACAGACTCAGATAACTCATACGAAGCTGACCGGACGGTAATCGGACTCATGAAACGACAATTACGTAGAGATTTGAACACAAGAAACGACTCCGGTTTAAAAGGCTATAACTATCGTAATGTGGGAGTTAAAGGAACCCGAATGGTGGAACGAAAAGGCCATAAGATGTCTGATCATTCTAGGGACTCAGATTAATCAGATGAAGCTGATCGGACGGTAATCGGACTCACGAAAGAATAATTACGTAGAGATTCGTACACTAGAAAAGACTCCAGTTTAATAGGCTATAACTATCGTAACGTGGGAGTTAAAGGGACCTGAATGGTGACCGTATGGTAATCGAACGAACACACGGAACCACAATTACGTAGATATTCGAACACAAGAAAAGATTCCAGTTTAAATGGATATAACTATCGTAATGTGGGAGTTAAGGGAACCTGAGTGGTGGAATAAGAAGGCCGTAAGATGTCTAATCATTCTACAGACTCAGATAACTCATGCGAAGCTGACAGGACGGTAATCGGACTGATGAAACGACAATTACGTAGAGATTCGTACACAAGAAACGACTCTGGTTTAAAAGGCTATAACTATCGTAATGTGGGAGTTAAAGGAACCCGAATGGTGGAACGAGAAGGCCATAAGATGTCTGATCATTCTAGGGACTCAGATTAATCAGATGAAGCTGATCGGACGGTAATCGGACTCACGAAAGAATAATTACGTAGAGATTCGTACACTAGAAAAGACTCCAGTTTAATAGGCTATAACTATCGTAACGTGGGAGTTAAAGGGACCTGAATGGTGGAACAAGAAGGCCGTAAGATGTCTGATCATTCTACTGACTCAGATAAATCAGACGAAGGTGACCGTATGGTAATCGAACACACGGAACCACAATTACGTAGATATTCGAACACAAGAAAAGATTCCAGTTTAAATGGATATAACTATCGTAATGTGGGAGTTAAGGGAACCTGAATGGTGGAATAAGAAGGCCGTAAGATGTCTAATCATTCTACAGACTCAGATAACTCATGCGAAGCTGACAGGATGGTAATCGGAATCATGAAACGACAATTACGTAGAGATTCGAACACAAGAAACGACTCCGGTTTAAAAGGCTATAACTATCGTAATGTGGGAGTTAAAGGAACCCGAATGGTGGAATGAGAAGGCCATAAGATGTCTGATCATTCTAGGGACTCAGATTAATCAGATGAAGCTGATCGGACGGTAATCAGACTCACGAAAGAATAATTACGTAGAGATTCGTACACTAGGAAAGACTCCAGTTTAATAGGCTATAACTATCGTAACGTGGGAGTTAAAGGGACCTGAATGGTGGAACAAGAAGGCCGTAAGATGTCTGATCATTCTACAGACTCAGATAACTCATACGAAGCTGACCGGACGGTAATCGGACTCATGAAACGACAATTACGTAGAGATTTGAACACAAGAAACGACTCCGGTTTAAAAGGCTATAACTATCGTAATGTGGGAGTTAAAGGAACCCGAATGGTGGAACGAAAAGGCCATAAGATGTCTGATCATTCTAGGGACTCAGATTAATCAGATGAAGCTGATCGGACGGTAATCGGACTCACGAAAGAATAATTACGTAGAGATTCGTACACTAGAAAAGACTCCAGTTTAATAGGCTATAACTATCGTAACGTGGGAGTTAAAGGGACCTGAATGGTGGAACAAGAAGGCCGTAAGATGTCTGATCATTCTACTGACTCAGATAAATCAGACGAAGGTGACCGTATGGTAATCGAACACACGGAACCACAATTACGTAGATATTCGAACACAAGAAAAGATTCCAGTTTAAATGGATATAACTATCGTAATGTGGGAGTTAAGGGAACCTGAATGGTGGAATAAGAAGGCCGTAAGATGTCTAATCATTCTACAGACTCAGATAACTCATGCGAAGCTGACAGGACGGTAATCGGAATCATGAAACGACAATTACGTAGGGATTCGAACACAAGAAACGACTCCGGTTTAAAAGGCTATAACTATCGTAATGTGGGAGTTAAAGGAATCCGAATGGTGGAATGAGAAGGCCATAAGATGTCTGATCATTCTAGGAACTCAGATTAATCAGATGAAGCTGATCGGACGGTAATCAGACTCACGAAAGAATAATTACGTAGAGATTCGTACACTAGGAAAGACTCCAGTTTAATAGGCTATAACTATCGTAACGTGGGAGTTAAAGGGACCTGAATGGTGGAACAAGAAGGCCGTAATCATTCTACAGACTCAGATAACTCATACGAAGCTGACCGGACGGTAATCGGACTCATGAAACGACAATTACGTAGAGATTTGAACACAAGAAACGACTCCGGTTTAAAAGGCTATAACTATCGTAATGTGGGAGTTAAAGGAACCCGAATGGTGGAACGAAAAGGCCATAAGATGTCTGATCATTCTAGGGACTCAGATTAATCAGATGAAGCTGATCGGACGGTAATCGGACTCACGAAAGAATAATTACGTAGAGATTCGTACACTAGAAAAGACTCCAGTTTAATAGGCTATAACTATCGTAACGTGGGAGTTAAAGGGACCTGAATGGTGGAACAAGAAGGCCGTAAGATGTCTGATCATTCTACTGACTCAGATAAATCAGACGAAGGTGACCGTATGGTAATCGAACACACGGAACCACAATTACGTAGATATTCGAACACAAGAAAAGATTCCAGTTTAAATGGATATAACTATCGTAATGTGGGAGTTAAGGGAACCTGAATGGTGGAATAAGAAGGCCGTAAGATGTCTAATCATTCTACAGACTCAGATAACTCATGCGAAGCTGACAGGACGGTAATCGGAATCATGAAACGACAATTACGTAGGGATTCGAACACAAGAAACGACTCCGGTTTAAAAGGCTATAACTTTCGTAATGTGGGAGTTAAAGGAACCCGAATGGTGGAATGAGAAGGCCATAAGATGTCTGATCATTCTAGGAACTCAGATTAATCAGATGAAGCTGATCGGACGGTAATCAGACTCACGAAAGAATAATTACGTAGAGATTCGTACACTAGGAAAGACTCCAGTTTAATAGGCTATAACTATCGTAACGTGGGAGTTAAAGGGACCTGAATGGTGGAACAAGAAGGCCGTAATCATTCTACAGACTCAGATAACTCATACGAAGCTGACCGGACGGTAATCGGACTCATGAAACGACAATTACGTAGAGATTTGAACACAAGAAACGACTCCGGTTTAAAAGGCTATAACTATCGTAATGTGGGAGTTAAAGGAACCCGAATGGTGGAACGAAAAGGCCATAAGATGTCTGATCATTCTAGGGACTCAGATTAATCAGATGAAGCTGATCGGACGGTAATCGGACTCACGAAAGAATAATTACGTAGAGATTCGTACACTAGAAAAGACTCCAGTTTAATAGGCTATAACTATCGTAACGTGGGAGTTAAAGGGACCTGAATGGTGGAACAAGAAGGCCGTAAGATGTCTGATCATTCTACTGACTCAGATAAATCAGACGAAGGTGACCGTATGGTAATCGAACACACGGAACCACAATTACGTAGATATTCGAACACAAGAAAAGATTCCAGTTTAAATGGATATAACTATCGTAATGTGGGAGTTAAGGGAACCTGGATGGTGGAATAAGAAGGCCGTAAGATGTCTAATCATTCTACAGACTCAGATAACTCATGCGAAGCTGACAGGATGGTAATCGGAATCATGAAACGACAATTACGTAGAGATTCGAACACAAGAAACGACTCAGGTTTAAAAGGCTATAACTATCGTAATGTGGGAGTTAAAGGAACCCGAATGGTGGAATGAGAAGGCCATAAGATGTCTGATCATTCTAGGGACTCAGATTAATCAGATGAAGCTGATCGGACGGTAATCAGACTCACGAAAGAATAATTACGTAGAGATTCGTACACTAGGAAAGACTCCAGTTTAATAGGCTATAACTATCGTAACGTGGGAGTTAAAGGGACCTGAATGGTGGAACAAGAAGGCCGTAATCATTCTACAGACTCAGATAACTCATACGAAGCTGACCGGACGGTAATCGGACTCATGAAACGACAATTACGTAGAGATTTGAACACAAGAAACGACTCCGGTTTAAAAGGCTATAACTATCGTAATGTGGGAGTTAAAGGAACCCGAATGGTGGAACGAAAAGGCCATAAGATGTCTGATCATTCTAGGGACTCAGATTAATCAGATGAAGCTGATCGGACGGTAATCGGACTCACGAAAGAATAATTACGTAGAGATTCGTACACTAGAAAAGACTCCAGTTTAATAGGCTATAACTATCGTAACGTGGGAGTTAAAGGGACCTGAATGGTGGAACAAGAAGGCCGTAAGATGTCTGATCATTCTACTGACTCAGATAAATCAGACGAAGGTGACCGTATGGTAATCGAACACACGGAACCACAATTACGTAGATATTCGAACACAAGAAAAGATTCCAGTTTAAATGGATATAACTATCGTAATGTGGGAGTTAAGGGAACCTGGATGGTGGAATAAGAAGGCCGTAAGATGTCTAATCATTCTACAGACTCAGATAACTCATGCGAAGCTGACAGGATGGTAATCGGAATCATGAAACGACAATTACGTAGAGATTCGAACACAAGAAACGACTCCGGTTTAAAAGGCTATAACTATCGTAATGTGGGAGTTAAAGGAACCCGAATGGTGGAATGAGAAGGCCATAAGATGTCTGATCATTCTAGGGACTCAGATTAATCAGATGAAGCTGATCGGACGGTAATCAGACTCACGAAAGAATAATTACGTAGAGATTCGTACACTAGGAAAGACTCCAGTTTAATAGGCTATAACTATCGTAACGTGGGAGTTAAAGGGACCTGAATGGTGGAACAAGAAGGCCGTAAGATGTCTGATCATTCTACAGACTCAGATAACTCATACGAAGCTGACCGGACGGTAATCGGACTCATGAAACGACAATTACGTAGAGATTTGAACACAAGAAACGACTCCGGTTTAAAAGGCTATAACTATCGTAATGTGGGAGTTAAAGGAACCCGAATGGTGGAACGAAAAGGCCATAAGATGTCTGATCATTCTAGGGACTCAGATTAATCAGATGAAGCTGATCGGACGGTAATCGGACTCACGAAAGAATAATTACGTAGAGATTCGTACACTAGAAAAGACTCCAGTTTAATAGGCTATAACTATCGTAACGTGGGAGTTAAAGGGACCTGAATGGTGGAACAAGAAGGCCGTAAGATGTCTGATCATTCTACTGACTCAGATAAATCAGACGAAGGTGACCGTATGGTAATCGAACACACGGAACCACAATTACGTAGATATTCGAACACAAGAAAAGATTCCAGTTTAAATGGATATAACTATCGTAATGTGGGAGTTAAGGGAACCTGAATGGTGGAATAAGAAGGCCGTAAGATGTCTAATCATTCTACAGACTCAGATAACTCATGCGAAGCTGACAGGACGGTAATCGGAATCATGAAACGACAATTACGTAGGGATTCGAACACAAGAAACGACTCCGGTTTAAAAGGCTATAACTATCGTAATGTGGGAGTTAAAGGAACCCGAATGGTGGAATGAGAAGGCCATAAGATGTCTGATCATTCTAGGAACTCAGATTAATCAGATGAAGCTGATCGGACGGTAATCAGACTCACGAAAGAATAATTACGTAGAGATTCGTACACTAGGAAAGACTCCAGTTTAATAGGCTATAACTATCGTAACGTGGGAGTTAAAGGGACCTGAATGGTGGATCAAGAAGGCCGTAATCATTCTACAGACTCAGATAACTCATACGAAGCTGACCGGACGGTAATCGGACTCATGAAACGACAATTACGTAGAGATTTGAACACAAGAAACGACTCCGGTTTAAAAGGCTATAACTATCGTAATGTGGGAGTTAAAGGAACCCGAATGGTGGAACGAAAAGGCCATAAGATGTCTGATCATTCTAGGGACTCAGATTAATCAGATGAAGCTGATCGGACGGTAATCGGACTCACGAAAGAATAATTACGTAGAGATTCGTACACTAGAAAAGACTCCAGTTTAATAGGCTATAACTATCGTAACGTGGGAGTTAAAGGGACCTGAATGGTGGAACAAGAAGGCCGTAAGATGTCTGATCATTCTACTGACTCAGATAAATCAGACGAAGGTGACCGTATGGTAATCGAACACACGGAACCACAATTACGTAGATATTCGAACACAAGAAAAGATTCCAGTTTAAATGGATATAACTATCGTAATGTGGGAGTTAAGGGAACCTGGATGGTGGAATAAGAAGGCCGTAAGATGTCTAATCATTCTACAGACTCAGATAACTCATGCGAAGCTGACAGGATGGTAATCGGAATCATGAAACGACAATTACGTAGAGATTCGAACACAAGAAACGACTCCGGTTTAAAAGGCTATAACTATCGTAATGTGGGAGTTAAAGGAACCCGAATGGTGGAATGAGAAGGCCATAAGATGTCTGATCATTCTAGGGACTCAGATTAATCAGATGAAGCTGATCGGACGGTAATCAGACTCACGAAAGAATAATTACGTAGAGATTCGTACACTAGGAAAGACTCCAGTTTAATAGGCTATAACTATCGTAACGTGGGAGTTAAAGGGACCTGAATGGTGGAACAAGAAGGCCGTAAGATGTCTGATCATTCTACAGACTCAGATAACTCATACGAAGCTGACCGGACGGTAATCGGACTCATGAAACGACAATTACGTAGAGATTTGAACACAAGAAACGACTCCGGTTTAAAAGGCTATAACTATCGTAATGTGGGAGTTAAAGGAACCCGAATGGTGGAACGAAAAGGCCATAAGATGTCTGATCATTCTAGGGACTCAGATTAATCAGATGAAGCTGATCGGACGGTAATCGGACTCACGAAAGAATAATTACGTAGAGATTCGTACACTAGAAAAGACTCCAGTTTAATAGGCTATAACTATCGTAACGTGGGAGTTAAAGGGACCTGAATGGTGGAACAAGAAGGCCGTAAGATGTCTGATCATTCTACTGACTCAGATAAATCAGACGAAGGTGACCGTATAGTAATCGAACACACGGAACCACAATTACGTAGATATTCGAACACAAGAAAAGATTCCAGTTTAAATGGATATAACTATCGCAATGTGGGAGTTAAGGGAACCTGAATGGTGGAATAAGAAGGCCGTAAGATGTCTAATCATTCTACAGACTCAGATAACTCATGCGAAGCTGACAGGACGGTAATCGGAATCATGAAACGACAATTACGTAGAGATTCGAACACAAGAAACGACTCCGGTTTAAAAGGCTATAACTATCGTAATGTGGGAGTTAAAGGAACCCGAATGGTGGTATGAGAAGGCCATAAGATGTCTGATCATTCTAGGAACTCAGATTAATCAGATGAAGCTGATCGGACGGTAATCAGACTCACGAAAGAATAATTACGTAGAGATTCGTACACTAGGAAAGACTCCAGTTTAATAGGCTATAACTATCGTAACGTGGGAGTTAAAGGGACCTGAATGGTGGAACAAGAAGGCCGTAATCATTCTACAGACTCAGATAACTCATACGAAGCTGACCGGACGGTAATCGGACTCATGAAACGACAATTACGTAGAGATTTGAACACAAGAAACGACTCCGGTTTAAAAGGCTATAACTATCGTAATGTGGGAGTTAAAGGAACCCGAATGGTGGAACGAAAAGGCCATAAGATGTCTGATCATTCTAGGGACTCAGATTAATCAGATGAAGCTGATCGGACGGTAATCGGACTCACGAAAGAATAATTACGTAGAGATTCGTACACTAGAAAAGACTCCAGTTTAATAGGCTATAACTATCGTAACGTGGGAGTTAAAGGGACCTGAATGGTGGAACAAGAAGGCCGTAATATGTCTGATCATTCTACAGACTCAGATAACTCATACGAAGCTGACCGGACGGTAATCGGACTCATGAAACGACAATTACGTAGAGATTTGAACACAAGAAACGACTCAGGTTTAAAAGGCTATAACTATCGTAATGTGGGAGTTAAAGGAACCCGAATGGTGGAACGAAAAGGCCATAAGATGTCTGATCATTCTAGGGACTCAGATTAATCAGATGAAGCTGATCGGACGGTAATTGGACTCACGAAAGAATAATAACGTAGAAATTCGTACACTAAAAAAGACTCCAGTTTAATAGGCTATAACTATCGTAACGTGGGAGTTAAAGGGACCTGAATGGTGGAACAAGAAGGCCGTATGATGTCTGATCATTCTACAGACTCAGATAAATCAGACGAAGGTGACCGTATGGTAATCGAACACACGGAACCACAATTACGTAGATATTCGAACACAAGAAAAGATTCCAGTTTAAATGGATATAACTATCGTAATGTGGGAGTTAAGGGAACCTGAATGGTGGAATAAGAAGGCCGTAAGATGTCTAATCATTCTACAGACTCAGATAACTCATGCGAAGCTGACAGGACGGTAATCGGACTGATGAAACGACAATTACGTAGAGATTCGAACACAAGAAACGACTCTGGTTTAAAAGGCTATAACTATCGTAATGTGGGAGTTAAAGGAATCCGAATGGTGGAACGAGAAGGCCATAAGATGTCTGATCATTCTAGGGACTCAGATTAATCAGATGAAGCTGATCGGACGGTAATCGGACTCACGAAAGAATAATTACGTAGAGATTCGTACACTAGAAAAGACTCCAGTTTAATAGGCTATAACTATCGTAACGTGGGAGTTAAAGGGACCTGAATGGCGGAACAAGAAGGCCGTAAGATGTCTGATCATTCTACAGACTCAGATAAATCAGACGAAGGTGACCGTATGGTAATCGAACACACGGAACCACAATTACGTAGATATTCGAACACAAGAAAAGATTCCAGTTTAAATGGATATAACTATCGTAATGTGGGAGTTAAGGGAACCAGAATGGTGGAATAAGAAGGCCGTAAGATGTCTAATCATTCTACAGACTCAGATAACTCATGCGAAGCTGACAGGACGGTAATCGGAATCATGAAACGACAATTACGTAGAGATTCGAAAACAAGAAACGACTCCGGTTTAAAAGGCTAACTATCGTAATGTGGGAGTTAAAGGAACCCGAATGGTGGAATGAGAAGGCCATAAGATGTCTGATCATTCTAGGGACTCAGATTAATCAGATGAAGCTGATCGGACGGTAATCAGACTCACGAAAGAATAATTACGTAGAGATTCGTACACTAGGAAAGACTCCAGTTTAATAGGCTATAACTATCGTAACGTGGGAGTTAAAGGGACCTGAATGGTGGAACAAGAAGGCCGTAAGATGTCTGATCATTCTACAGACTCAGATAACTCATACGAAGCTGACCGGACGGTAATCGGACTCATGAAACGACAATTACGTAGAGATTTTAACACAAGAAACGACTCCGGTTTAAAAGGCTATAACTATCGTAATGTGGGAGTTAAAGGAACCCGAATGGTGGAACGAAAAGGCCATAAGATGTCTGATCATTCTAGGGACTCAGATTAATCAGATGAAGCTGATCGGACGGTAATCGGACTCACGAAAGAATAATTACGTAGAGATTCGTACACTAGAAAAGACTCCAGTTTAATAGGCTATAACTATCGTAACGTGGGAGTTGAAGGGACCTGAATGGTGGAACAAGAAGGCCGTAAGATGTCTGATCATTCTACAGACTCAGATAACTCATACGAAGCTGACCGGACGGTAATCGGACTCATGAAACGACAATTACGTAGAGATTTGAACACAAGAAACGACTCCGGTTTAAAAGGCTATAACTATCGTAATGTGGGAGTTAAAGGAACCCGAATGGTGGAACGAAAAGGCCATAAGATGTCTGATCATTCTAGGGACTCAGATTAATCAGATGAAGCTGATCGGACGGTAATCGGACTCACGAAAGAATAATTACGTAGAGATTCGTACACTAGAAAAGACTCCAGTTTAATAGGTTATAACTATCGTAACGTGGGAGTTAAAGGGACCTGAATGGTGGAACAAGAAGGCCGTATGATGTCTGATCATTCTACAGACTCAGATAAATCAGACGAAGGTGACCGTATGGTAATCGAACACACGGAACCACAATTACGTAGATATTCGAACACAAGAAAAGATTCCAGTTTAAATGGATATAACTATCGTAATGTGGGAGTTAAGGGAACCTGAATGGTGGAATAAGAAGGCCGTAAGATGTCTAATCATTCTACAGACTCAGATAACTCATGCGAAGCTGACAGGACGGTAATCGGACTGATGAAACGACAATTACGTAGAGATTCGAACACAAGAAACGACTCTGGTATAAAAGGCTATAACTATCGTAATGTGGGAGTTAAAGGAACCCGAATGGTGGAACGAGAAGGCCATAAGATGTCTGATCATTCTAGGGACTCAGATTAATCAGATGAAGCTGATCGGACGGTAATCGGACTCACGAAAGAATAATTACGTAGAGATTCGTACACTAGAAAAGACTCCAGTTTAATAGGCTATAACTATCGTAACGTGGGAGTTAAAGGGACCTGAATGGTGGAACAAGAAGGCCGTAAGATGTCTGATCATTCTACTGACTCAGATAAATCAGACGAAGGTGACCGTATGGTAATCGAACACACGGAACCACAATTACGTAGATATTCGAACACAAGAAAAGATTCCAGTTTAAATGGATATAACTATCGTAATGTGGGAGTTAAGGGAACCTGAATGGTGGAATAAGAAGGCCGTAAGATGTCTAATCATTCTACAGACTCAGATAACTCATGCGAAGCTGACAGGACGGTAATCGGAATCATGAAACGACAATTACGTAGAGATTCGAACACAAGAAACGACTCCGGTTTAAAAGGCTATAACTATCGTAATGTGGGAGTTAAAGGAACCCGAATGGTGGAATGAGAAGGCCATAAGATGTCTGATCATTCTAGGGACTCAGATTAATCAGATGAAGCTGATCGGACGGTAATCAGACTCACGAAAGAATAATTACGTAGAGATTCGTACACTAGGAAAGACTCCAGTTTAATAGGCTATAACTATCGTAACGTGGGAGTTAAAGGGACCTGAATGGTGGAACAAGAAGGCCGTAAGATGTCTGATCATTCTACAGACTCAGATAACTCATACGAAGCTGACCGGACGGTAATCGGACTCATGAAACGACAATTACGTAGAGATTTGAACACAAGAAACGACTCCGGTTTAAAAGGCTATAACTATCGTAATGTGGGAGTTAAAGGAACCCGAATGGTGGAACGAAAAGGCCATAAGATGTCTGATCATTCTAGGGACTCAGATTAATCAGATGAAGCTGATAGGACGGTAATCGGACTCACGAAAGAATAATTACGTAGAGATTCGTACACTAGAAAAGACTCCAGTTTAATAGGCTATAACTATCGTAACGTGGGAGTTAAAGGGACCTGAATGGTGGAACAAGAAGGCCGTAATATGTCTGATCATTCTACAGACTCAGATAACTCATACGAAGCTGACCGGACGGTAATCGGACTCATGAAACGACAATTACGTAGAGATTTGAACACAAGAAACGACTCAGGTTTAAAAGGCTATAATTATCGTAATGTGGGAGTTAAAGGAACCCGAATGGTGGAACGAAAAGGCCATAAGATGTCTGATCATTCTAGGGACTCAGATTAATCAGATGAAGCTGATCAGACGGTAATGGGACTCACGAAAGAATAATAACGTAGAAATTCGTACACTAGAAAAGACTCCAGTTTAATAGGCTATAACTATCGTAACGTGGGAGTTAAAGGGACCTGAATGGTGGAACAAGAAGGCCGTATGATGTCTGATCATTCTACAGACTCAGATAAATCAGACGAAGGTGACCGTATGGTAATCGAACACACGGAACCACAATTACGTAGATATTCGAACACAAGAAAAGATTCCAGTTTAAATGGATATAACTATCGTAATGTGGGAGTTAAGGGAACCTGAATGGTGGAATAAGAAGGCCGTAAGATGTCTAATCATTCTACAGACTCAGATAACTCATGCGAAACTGACAGGACGGTAATCGGAATCATGAAATGACAATTACGTAGAGATTCGAACACAAGAAACGACTCCGGTTTAGGCTATAACTATCGTAATGTGGGAGTTAAAGGAACCCGAATGGTGGAACGAAAAGGCCATAAGATGTCTGATCATTCTAGGGACTCAGATTAATCAGATGAAGCTGATCGGACGGTAATCAGACTCACGAAAGAATAATTACGTAGAGATTCGTACACTAGGAAAGACTCCAGTTTAATAGGCTATAACTATCGTAACGTGGGAGTTAAAGGGACCTGAATGGTGGAACAAGAAGGCCGTAAGATGTCTGATCATTCTACAGACTCAGATAACTCATACGAAGCTGACCGGACGGTAATCGGACTAATGAAACGACAATTACGTAGAGATTTGAACACAAGAAACGACTCCGGTTTAAAAGGCTATAACTATCGTAATGTGGGAGTTAAAGGAACCCGAATGGTGGAACGAAAAGGCCATAAGATGTCTGATCATTCTAGGGACTCAGATTAATCAGATGAAGCTGATCGGACGGTAATCGGACTCACGAAAGAATAATTACGTAGAGATTCGTACACTAGAAAAGACTCCAGTTTAATAGGCTATAACTATCGTAACGTGGGAGTTAAAGGGACCTGAATGGTGGAACAAGAAGGCCGTAATATGTCTGATCATTCTACAGACTCAGATAACTCATACGAAGCTGACCGGACGGTAATCGGACTCATGAAACGACAATTACGTAGAGATTTGAACACAAGAAACGACTCAGGTTTAAAAGGCTATAATTATTGTAATGTGGGAGTTAAAGGAACCCGAATGGTGGAACGAAAAGGCCATAAGATGTCTGATCATTCTAGGGACTCAGATTAATCAGATGAAGCTGATCAGACGGTAATTGGACTCACGAAAGAATAATAACGTAGAAATTCGTACACTAGAAAAGACTCCAGTTTAATAGGCTATAACTATCGTAACGTGGGAGTTAAAGGGACCTGAATGGTGGAACAAGAAGGCCGTATGATGTCTGATCATTCTACAGACTCAGATAAATCAGACGAAGGTGACCGTATGGTAATCGAACACACGGAACCACAATTACGTAGATATTCGAACACAAGAAAAGATTCCAGTTTAAATGGATATAACTATCGTAATGTGGGAGTTAAGGGAACCTGAATGGTGGAATAAGAAGGCCGTAAGATGTCTAATCATTCTACAGACTCAGATAACTCATGCGAAGCTGACAGGACGGTAATCGGAATCATGAAACGACAATTACGTAGAGATTCGAACACAAGAAACGACTCCGGTTTAAAAGGCTATAATTATCGTAATGTGGGAGTTAAAGGAACCCGAATGGTGGAATGAGAAGGCCATAAGATGTCTGATCATTCTAGGGACTCAGATTAATCAGATGAAGCTGATCGGACGGTAATCAGACTCACGAAAGAATAATTACGTAGAGATTCGTACACTAGGAAAGACTCAAAATTAATAGGCTATAACTATCGTAACGTGGGAGTTAAAGGGACCTGAATGGTGGAACAAGAAGGCCGTAAGATGTCTGATCATTCTACAGACTCAGATAAGTCATACGAAGCTGAGCGAACGGTAATCGGACTCATGAAACGACAATTACGTAGAGATTTGAACACAAGAAACGACTCCGGTTTAAAAGGCTATAACTATCGTAATGTGGGAGTTAAAGGAACCCGAATGGTGGAACGAAAAGGCCATAAGATGTCTGATCATTCTAGGGACTCAGATTAATCAGATAAAGCTGATCGGACGGTAATCGGACTCACGAAAGAATAATTACGTAGAGATTCGTACACTAGAAAAGACTCCAGTTTAATAGGCTATAACTATCGTAACGTGGGAGTTAAAGGGACCTGAATGGTGGAACAAGAAGGCCGTAATATGTCTGATCATTCTATAGACTCAGATAACTCATACGAAGCTGACCGGACAGTAATCGGACTCATGAAGCGACAATTACGTAGAGATTTGAACACAAGAAACGACTCAGGTTTAAAAGGCTATAATTATCGTAATGTGGGAGTTAAAGGAACCCGAATGGTGGAACGAAAAGGCCATAAGATGTCTGATCATTCTAGGGACTCAGATTAATCAGATGAAGCTGATCAGACGGTAATTGGACTCACGAAAGAATAATAACGTAGAGATTCGTACACTAGAAAAGACTCCAGTTTAATAGGCTATAACTATCGTAACGTGGGAGTTAAAGGGACCTGAATGGTGGAACAAGAAGGCCGTATGATGTCTGATCATTCTACAGACTCAGATAAATCAGACGTAGGTGACCGTATGGTAATCGAACACACGGAACCACAATTACGTAGATATTCGAACACAAGAAAAGATTCCAGTTTAAATGGATATAACTATCGTAATGTGGGAGTTAAGGGAACCTAAATGGTGGAATAAGAAGGCCGTAAGATGTCTAATCATTCTACAGACTCAGATAACTCATGCGAAGCTGACAGGACGGTAATCGGACTGATGAAACGACAATTACGTAGAGATTCGAACACAAGAAACGACTCTGGTTTAAAAGGCTATAACTATCGTAATGTGGGAGTTAAAGGAACCCGAATGGTGGAACGAGAAGGCCATAAGATGTCTGATCATTCTAGGGACTCAGATTAATCAGATGAAGCTGATCGGACGGTAATCGGACTCACGAAAGAATAATTACGTAGAGATTCGTACACTAGAAAAGACTCCAGTTTAATAGGCTATAACTATCGTAACGTGGGAGTTAAAGGGACCTGAATGGCGGAACAAGAAGGCCGTAAGATGTCTGATCATTCTACAGACTCAGATAAATCAGACGAAGGTGACCGTATGGTAATCGAACACACGGAACCACAATTACGTAGATATTCGAACACAAGAAAAGATTCCAGTTTAAATGGATATAACTATCGTAATGTGGGAGTTAAGGGAACCTGAATGGTGGAATAAGAAGGCCGTAAGATGTCTAATCATTCTACAGACTCAGATAACCCATGCGAAGCTGACAGGACGGTAATCGGAATCATGAAACGACAATTACGTAGAGATTCGAACACAAGAAACGACTCCGGTTTAAAAGGCTAACTATCGTAATGTGGGAGTTAAAGGAACCCGAATGGTGGAATGAGAAGGCCATATGATGTCTGATCATTCTAGGGACTCAGATTAATCAGATGAAGCAGATCGGACGGTAATCAGACTCACGAAAGAATAATTACGTAGAGATTCGTACACTAGGAAAGACTCCAGTTTAATAGGCTATAACTATCGTAACGTGGGAGTTAAAGGGACCTGAATGGTGGAACAAGAAGGCCGTAAGATGTCTGATCATTCTACAGACTCAGATAACTCATACGAAGCTGACCGGACGGTAATCGGACTCATGAAACGACAATTACGTAGAGATTTGAACACAAGAAACGACTCCGGTTTAAAAGGCTATAACTATCGTAATGTGGGAGTTAAAGGAACCCGAATGGTGGAACGAAAAGGCCATAAGATGTCTGATCATTCTAGGGACTCAGATTAATCAGATGAAGCTGATCGGACGGTAATCGGACTCACGAAACAATAATTACGTAGATATTCGTACACTAGAAAAGACTCCAGTTTAATAGGCTATAACTATCGTAACGTGGGAGTTGAAGGGACCTGAATGGTGGAACAAGAAGGCCGTAAGATGTCTGATCATTCTACAGACTCAGATAACTCATACGAAGCTGACCGGACGGTAATCGGACTTATGAAACGACAATTACGTAGAGATTTGAACACAAGAAACGACTCCGGTTTAAAAGGCTATAACTATCGTAATGTCGGAGTTAAAGGAACCCGAATGGTGGAACGAAAAGGCCATAAGATGTCTGATCATTCTAGGGACTCAGATTAATCAGATGAAGCTGATCGGACGGTAATCGGACTCACGAAAGAATAATTACGTAGAGATTCGTACACTAGAAAAGACTCCAGTTTAATAGGCTATAACTATCGTAACGTGGGAGTTAAAGGGACCTGAATGGTGGAACAAGAAGGCCGTAATATGTCTGATCATTCTACAGACTCAGATAACTCATACGAAGCTGACCGGACGGTAATCGGACTCATGAAACGACAATTACGTAGAGATTTGAACACAAGAAACGACTCAGGTTTAAAAGGCTATAATTATCGTAATGTGGGAGTTAAAGGAACCCGAATGGTGGAACGAAAAGGCCATAAGATGTCTGATCATTCTAGGGACTCAGATTAATCAGATGAAGCTGATCAGACGGTAATTGGACTCACGAAAGAATAATAACGTAGAAATTCGTACACTAGAAAAGACTCCAGTTTAATAGGCTATAACTATCGTAACGTGGGAGTTAAAGGGACCTGAATGGTGGAACAAGAAGGCCGTATGATGTCTGATCATTCTACAGACTCAGATAAATCAGACGAAGGTGACCGTATGGTAATCGAACACACGGAACCACAATTACGTAGATATTCGAACACAAGAAAAGATTCCAGTTTAAATGGATATAACTATCGTAATGTGGGAGTTAAGGGAACCTGAATGGTGGAATAAGAAGGCCGTAAGATGTCTAATCATTCTACAGACTCAGATAACCCATGCGAAGCTGACAGGACGGTAATCGGAATCATGAAACGACAATTACGTAGAGATTCGAACACAAGAAACGACTCCGGTTTAAAAGGCTATAAGTATCGTAATGTGGGAGTTAAAGGAACCCGAATGGTGGAACGAAAAGGCCATAAGATGTCTGATCATTCTAGGGACTCAGATTAATCAGATGAAGCTGATCAGACGGTAATTGGACTCACGAAAGAATAATAACGTAGAAATTCGTACACTAGAAAAGACTCCAGTTTAATAGGCTATAACTATCGTAACGTGGGAGTTAAAGGGACCTGAATGGTGGAACAAGAAGGCCGTAAGATGTCTGATCATTCTACAGACTCAGATAAGTCATACGAAGCTGACCGGACGGTAATCGGACTCATGAAACGACAATTACGTAGAGATTTGAACACAAGAAACGACTCCGGTTTAAAAGGCTATAATTATCGTAATGTGGGAGTTAAAGGAACCCGAATGGTGGAACGAAAAGGCCATAAGATGTCTGATCATTCTAGGGACTCAGATTAATCAGATGAAGCTGATCAGACGGTAATTGGACTCACGAAAGAATAATAACGTAGAAATTCGTACACTAGAAAAGACTCCAGTTTAATAGGCTATAACTATCGTAACGTGGGAGTTAAAGGGACCTGAATGGTGGAACAAGAAGGCCGTATGATGTCTGATCATTCTACAGACTCAGATAAATCAGACGAAGGTGACCGTATGGTAATCGAACACACGGAACCACAATTACGTAGATATTCGAACACAAGAAAAGATTCCAGTTTAAATGGATATAACTATCGTAATGTGGGAGTTAAGGGAACCTGAATGGTGGAATAAGAAGGCCGTAAGATGTCTAATCATTCTACAGACTCAGATAACTCATGCGAAGCTGGCAGGACGGTAATCGGAATCATGAAACGACAATTACGTAGAGATTCGAACACAAGAAACGACTCCGGTTTAAAAGGCTATAACTATCGTAATGTGGGAGTTAAAGGAACCCGAATGGTGGAATGAGAAGGCCATAAGATGTCTGATCATTCTAGGGACTCAGATTAACCAGATGAAGCTGATCGGACGGTAATCAGACTCACGAAAGAATAATTACGTAGAGATTCGTACACTAGGAAAGACTCCAGTTTAATAGGCTATAACTATCGTAACGTGGGAGTTAAAGGGACCTGAATGGTGGAACAAGAAGGCCGTAAGATGTCTGATCATTCTACAGACTCAGATAAGTCATACGAAGCTGACCGGACGGTAATCGGACTCATGAAACGACAATTACGTAGAGATTTGAACACAAGAAACGACTCCGGTTTAAAAGGCTATAACTATCGTAATGTGGGAGTTAAAGGAACCCGAATGGTGGAACGAAAAGGCCATAAGATGTCTGATCATTCTAGGGACTCAGATTAATCAGATAAAGCTGATCGGACGGTAATCGGACTCACGAAAGAATAATTACGTAGAGATTCGTACACTAGAAAAGACTCCAGTTTAATAGGCTATAACTATCGTAACGTGGGAGTTAAAGGGACCTGAATGGTGGAACAAGAAGGCCGTAATATGTCTGATCATTCTACAGACTCAGATAACTCATACGAAGCTGACCGGACGGTAATCGGACTCATGAAACGACAATTACGTAGAGATTTGAACACAAGAAACGACTCAGGTTTAAAAGGCTATAATTATCGTAATGTGGGAGTTAAAGGAACCCGAATGGTGGAACGAAAAGGCCATAAGATGTCTGATCATTCTAGGGACTCAGATTAATCAGATGAAGCTGATCAGACGGTAATTGGACTCACGAAAGAATAATAACGTAGAGATTCGTACACTAGAAAAGACTCCAGTTTAATAGGCTATAACTATCGTAACGTGGGAGTTAAAGGGACCTGAATGGTGGAACAAGAAGGCCGTATGATGTCTGATCATTCTACAGACTCAGATAAATCAGACGAAGGTGACCGTATGGTAATCGAACACACGGAACCACAATTACGTAGATATTCGAACACAAGAAAAGATTCCAGTTTAAATGGATATAACTATCGTAATGTGGGAGTTAAGGGAACCTGAATGGTGGAATAAGAAGGCCGTAAGATGTCTAATCATTCTACAGACTCAGATAACTCATGCGAAGCTGACAGGACGGTAATCGGACTGATGAAACGACAATTACGTAGAGATTCGAACACAAGAAACGACTCTGGTTTAAAAGGCTATAACTATCGTAATGTGGGAGTTAAAGGAACCCGAATGGTGGAACGAGAAGGCCATAAGATGTCTGATCATTCTAGGGACTCAGATTAATCAGATGAAGCTGATCGGACGGTAATCGGACTCACGAAAGAATAATTACGTAGAGATTCGTACACTAGAAAAGACTCCAGTTTAATAGGCTATAACTATCGTAACGTGGGAGTTAAAGGGACCTGAATGGTGGAACAAGAAGGCCGTATGATGTCTGATCATTCTACAGACTCAGATAAATCAGACGAAGGTGACCGTATGGTAATCGAACACACGGAACCACAATTACGTAGATATTCGAACACAAGAAAAGATTCCAGTTTAAATGGATATAACTATCGTAATGTGGGAGTTAAGGGAACCTGAATGGTGGAATAAGAAGGCCGTAAGATGTCTAATCATTCTACAGACTCAGATAACTCATGCGAAGCTGACAGGACGGTAATCGGACTGATGAAACGACAATTACGTAGAGATTCGAACACAAGAAACGACTCTGGTTTAAAAGGCTATAACTATCGTAATGTGGGAGTTAAAGGAACCCGAATGGTGGAACGAGAAGGCCATAAGATGTCTGATCATTCTAGGGACTCAGATTAATCAGATGAAGCTGATCGGACGGTAATCGGACTCACGAAAGAATAATTACGTAGAGATTCGTACACTAGAAAAGACTCCAGTTTAATAGGCTATAACTATCGTAACGTGGGAGTTAAAGGGACCTGAATGGCGGAACAAGAAGTCCGTAAGATGTCTGATCATTCTACAGACTCAGATAAATCAGACGAAGGTGACCGTATGGTAATCGAACACACGGAACCACAATTACGTAGATATTCGAACACAAGATAAGATTCCAGTTTAAATGGATATAACTATCGTAATGTGGGAGTTAAGGGAACCTGAATGGTGGAATAAGAAGGCCGTAAGATGTCTAATCATTCTACAGACTCAGATAACCCATGCGAAGCTGACAGGACGGTAAACGGAATCATGAAACGACAATTACGTAGAGATTCGAACACAAGAAACGACTCCGGTTTAAAAGGCTATAATTATCGTAATGTGGGAGTTAAAGGAACCCGAATGGTGGAACGAAAAGGCCATAAGATGTCTGATCATTCTAGGGACTCAGATTAATCAGATGAAGCTGATCAGACGGTAATTGGACTCACGAAAGAATAATAACGTAGAAATTCGTACACTAGAAAAGACTCCAGTTTAATAGGCTATAACTATCGTAACGTGGGAGTTAAAGGGACCTGAATGGTGGAACAAGAAGGCCGTATGATGTCTGATCATTCTACAGACTCAGATAAATCAGACGAAGGTGACCGTATGGTATTCGAACACACGGAACCACAATTACGTAGATATTCGAACACAAGAAAAGATTCCAGTTTAAATGGATATAACTATCGTAATGTAGGAGTTAAGGGAACCTGAATGGTGGAATAAGAAGGCCGTAAGATGTCTAATCATTCTACAGACTCAGATAACTCATGCGAAGCTGACAGGACGGTAATCGGAATCATGAAACGACAATTACGTAGAGATTCGAACACAAGAAACGACTCCGGTTTAAAAGGCTATAACTATCGTAATGTGGGAGTTAAAGGAACCCGAATGGTGGAATGAGAAGGCCATAAGATGTCTGATCATTCTAGGGACTCAGATTAATCAGATGAAGCTGATCGGACGGTAATCAGACTCACGAAAGAATAATTACGTAGAGATTCGTACACTAGGAAAGACTCCAGTTTAATAGGCTATAACTATCGTAACGTGGGAGTTAAAGGGACCTGAATGGTGGAACAAGAAGGCCGTAAGATGTCTGATCATTCTACAGACTCAGATAAGTCATACGAAGCTGACCGGACGGTAATCGGACTCATGAAACGACAATTACGTAGAGATTTGAACACAAGAAACGACTCCGGTTTAAAAGGCTATAACTATCGTAATGTGGGAGTTAAAGGAACCCGAATGGTGGAACGAAAAGGCCATAAGATGCTGATCATTCTAGGGACTCAGATTAATCAGATAAAGCTGATCGGATGGTAATCGGACTCACGAAAGAATAATTACGTAGAGATTCGTACACTAGAAAAGACTCCAGTTTAATAGGCTATAACTATCGTAACGTGGGAGTTAAAGGGACCTGAATGGTGGAACAAGAAGGCCGTAATATGTCTGATCATTCTACAGACTCAGATAACTCATACGAAGCTGACCGGACGGTAATCGGACTCATGAAACGACAATTACGTAGAGATTTGAACACAAGAAACGACTCAGGTTTAAAAGGCTATAATTATCGTAATGTGGGAGTTAAAGGAACCCGAATGGTGGAACGAAAAGGCCATAAGATGTCTGATCATTCTAGGGACTCAGATTAATCAGATGAAGCTGATCAGACGGTAATTGGACTCACGAAAGAATAATAACGTAGAGATTCGTACACTAGAAAAGACTCCAGTTTAATAGGCTATAACTATCGTAACGTGGGAGTTAAAGGGACCTGAATGGTGGAACAAGAAGGCCGTATGATGTCTGATCATTCTACAGACTCAGATAAATCAGACGAAGGTGACCGTATGGTAATCGAACACACGGAACCACAATTACGTAGATATTCGAACACAAGAAAAGATTCCAGTTTAAATGGATATAACTATCGTAATGTGGGAGTTAAGGGAACCTGAATGGTGGAATAAGAAGGCCGTAAGATGTCTAATCATTCTACAGACTCAGATAACTCATGCGAAGCTGACAGGACGGTAATCGGACTGATGAAACGACAATTACGTAGAGATTCGAACACAAGAAACGACTCTGGTTTAAAAGGCTATAACTATCGTAATGTGGGAGTTAAAGGAACCCGAATGGTGGAACGAGAAGGCCATAAGATGTCTGATCATTCTAGGGACTCAGATTAATCAGATGAAGCTGATCGGACGGTAATCGGACTCACGAAAGAATAATTACGTAGAGATTCGTACACTAGAAAAGACTCCAGTTTAATAGGCTATAACTATCGTAACGTGGGAGTTAAAGGGACCTGAATGGCGGAACAAGAAGGCCGTAAGATGTCTGATCATTCTACAGACTCAGATAAATCAGACGAAGGTGACCGTATGGTAATCGAACACACGGAACCACAATTACGTAGATATTCGAACACAAGAAAAGATTCCAGTTTAAATGGATATAACTATCGTAATGTGGGAGTTAAGGGAACCTGAATGGTGGAATAAGAAGGCCGTAAGATGTCTAATCATTCTACAGACTCAGATAACCCATGCGAAGCTGACAGGACGGTAATCGGAATCATGAAACGACAATTACGTAGAGATTCGAACACAAGAAACGACTCCGGTTTAAAAGGCTAACTATCGTAATGTGGGAGTTAAAGGAACCCGAATGGTGGAATGAGAAGGCCATAAGATGTCTGATCATTCTAGGGACTCAGATTAATCAGATGAAGCTGATCGGACGGTAATCAGACTCACGAAAGAATAATTACGTAGAGATTCGTACACTAGGAAAGACTCCAGTTTAATAGGCTATAACTATCGTAACGTGGGAGTTAAAGGGACCTGAATGGTGGAACAAGAAGGCCGTAAGATGTCTGATCATTCTACAGACTCAGATAACTCATACGAAGCTGACCGGACGGTAATCGGACTCATGAAACGACAATTACGTAGAGATTTTAACACAAGAAACGACTCCGGTTTAAAAGGCTATAACTATCGTAATGTGGGAGTTAAAGGAACCCGAATGGTGGAACGAAAAGGCCATAAGATGTCTGATCATTCTAGGGACTCAGATTAATCAGATGAAGCTGATCGGACGGTAATCGGACTCACGAAACAATAATTACGTAGATATTCGTACACTAGAAAAGACTCCAGTTTAATAGGCTATAACTATCGTAACGTGGGAGTTGAAGGGACCTGAATGGTGGAACAAGAAGGCCGTAAGATGTCTGATCATTCTACAGACTCAGATAACTCATACGAAGCTGACCGGACGGTAATCGGACTCATGAAACGACAATTACGTAGAGATTTGAACACAAGAAACGACTCCGGTTTAAAAGGCTATAACTATCGTAATGTGGGAGTTAAAGGAACCCGAATGGTGGAACGAAAAGGCCATAAGATGTCTGATCATTCTAGGGACTCAGATTAATCAGATGAAGCTGATCAGACGGTAATTGGACTCACGAAAGAATAATAACGTAGAGATTCGTACACTAGAAAAGACTCCAGTTTAATAGGCTATAACTATCGTAACGTGGGAGTTAAAGGGACCTGAATGGTGGAACAAGAAGGCCGTATGATGTCTGATCATTCTACAGACTCAGATAAATCAGACGAAGGTGACCGTATGGTAATCGAACACACGGAACCACAATTACGTAGATATTCGAACACAAGAAAAGATTCCAGTTTAAATGGATATAACTATCGTAATGTGGGAGTTAAGGGAACCTGAATGGTGGAATAAGAAGGCCGTAAGATGTCTAATCATTCTACAGACTCAGATAACTCATGCGAAGCTGACAGGACGGTAATCGGACTGATGAAACGACAATTACGTAGAGATTCGAACACAAGAAACGACTCTGGTTTAAAAGGCTATAACTATCGTAATGTGGGAGTTAAAGGAACCCGAATGGTGGAACGAGAAGGCCATAAGATGTCTGATCATTCTAGGGACTCAGATTAATCAGATGAAGCTGATCGGACGGTAATCGGACTCACGAAAGAATAATTACGTAGAGATTCGTACACTAGAAAAGACTCCAGTTTAATAGGCTATAACTATCGTAACGTGGGAGTTAAAGGGACCTGAATGGCGGAACAAGAAGGCCGTAAGATGTCTGATCATTCTACAGACTCAGATAAATCAGACGAAGGTGACCGTATGGTAATCGAACACACGGAACCACAATTACGTAGATATTCGAACACAAGAAAAGATTCCAGTTTAAATGGATATAACTATCGTAATGTGGGAGTTAAGGGAACCTGAATGGTGGAATAAGAAGGCCGTAAGATGTCTAATCATTCTACAGACTCAGATAACCCATGCGAAGCTGACAGGACGGTAATCGGAATCATGAAACGACAATTACGTAGAGATTCGAACACAAGAAACGACTCCGGTTTAAAAGGCTAACTATCGTAATGTGGGAGTTAAAGGAACCCGAATGGTGGAATGAGAAGGCCATAAGATGTCTGATCATTCTAGGGACTCAGATTAATCAGATGAAGCTGATCGGACGGTAATCAGACTCACGAAAGAATAATTACGTAGAGATTCGTACACTAGGAAAGACTCCAGTTTAATAGGCTATAACTATCGTAACGTGGGAGTTAAAGGGACCTGAATGGTGGAACAAGAAGGCCGTAAGATGTCTGATCATTCTACAGACTCAGATAACTCATACGAAGCTGACCGGACGGTAATCGGACTCATGAAACGACAATTACGTAGAGATTTTAACACAAGAAACGACTCCGGTTTAAAAGGCTATAACTATCGTAATGTGGGAGTTAAAGGAACCCGAATGGTGGAACGAAAAGGCCATAAGATGTCTGATCATTCTAGGGACTCAGATTAATCAGATGAAGCTGATCGGACGGTAATCGGACTCACGAAACAATAATTACGTAGATATTCGTACACTAGAAAAGACTCCAGTTTAATAGGCTATAACTATCGTAACGTGGGAGTTGAAGGGACCTGAATGGTGGAACAAGAAGGCCGTAAGATGTCTGATCATTCTACAGACTCAGATAACTCATACGAAGCTGACCGGACGGTAATCGGACTCATGAAACGACAATTACGTAGAGATTTGAACACAAGAAACGACTCCGGTTTAAAAGGCTATAACTATCGTAATGTGGGAGTTAAAGGAACCCGAATGGTGGAACGAAAAGGCCATAAGATGTCTGATCATTCTAGGGACTCAGATTAATCAGATGAAGCTGATCGGACGGTAATCGGACTCACGAAAGAATAATTACGTAGAGATTCGTACACTAGAAAAGACTCCAGTTTAATAGGCTATAACTATCGTAACGTGGGAGTTAAAGGGACCTGAATGGTTGAACAAGAAGGCCGTAAGATGTCTGATCATTCTACAGACTCAGATAACTCATACGAAGCTGACCGGACGGTAATCGGACTCATGAAACGACAATTACGTAGAGATTTGAACACAAGAAACGACTCCGGTTTAAAAGGCTATAACTATCGTAATGTGGGAGTTAAAGGAACCCGAATGGTGGAACTAAAAGGCCATAAGATGTCTGATCATTCTAGGGACTCAGATTAATCAGATGAAGCTGATCGGATGGTAATTGGACTCACGAAAGAATAATAACGTAGAGATTCGTACACTAGAAAAGACTCCAGTTTAATAGGCTATAACTATCGTAACGTGGGAGTTAAAGGGACCTGAATGGTGGAACAAGAAGGCCGTATGATGTCTGATCATTCTACAGACTCAGATAAATCAGACGAAGGTGACCGTATGGTAATCGAACACACGGAACCACAATTACGTAGATATTCGAACACAAGAAAAGATTCCAGTTTAAATGGATATAACTATCGTAATGTGGGAGTTAAGGGAACCTGAATGGTGGAATAAGAAGGCCGTAAGATGTCTAATCATTCTACAGACTCAGATAACTCATGCGAAGCTGACAGGACGGTAATCGGACTGATGAAACGACAATTACGTAGAGATTCGAACACAAGAAACGACTCTGGTTTAAAAGACTATAACTATCGTAATGTGGGAGTTAAAGGAACCCGAATGGTGGAACGAGAAGGCCATAAGATGTCTGATCATTCTAGGGACTCAGATTAATCAGATGAAGCTGATCGGACGGTAATCGGACTCACGAAAGAATAATTACGTAGAGATTCGTACACTAGAAAAGACTCCAGTTTAATAGGCTATAACTATCGTAACGTGGGAGTTAAAGGGACCTGAATGGCGGAACAAGAAGGCCGTAAGATGTCTGATCATTCTACAGACTCAGATAAATCAGACGAAGGTGACCGTATGGTAATCGAACACACGGAACCACAATTACGTAGATATTCGAACACAAGATAAGATTCCAGTTTAAATGGATATAACTATCGTAATGTGGGAGTTAAGGGAACCTGAATGGTGGAATAAGAAGGCCGTAAGATGTCTAATCATTCTACAGACTCAGATAACCCATGCGAAGCTGACAGGACGGTAAACGGAATCATGAAACGACAATTACGTAGAGATTCGAACACAAGAAACGACTCCGGTTTAAAAGGCTATAATTATCGTAATGTGGGAGTTAAAGGAACCCGAATGGTGGAACGAAAAGGCCATAAGATGTCTGATCATTCTAGGGACTCAGATTAATCAGATGAAGCTGATCAGACGGTAATTGGACTCACGAAAGAATAATAACGTAGAAATTCGTACACTAGAAAAGACTCCAGTTTAATAGGCTATAACTATCGTAACGTTTGGAGTTAAAGGGACCTGAATGGTGGAACAAGAAGGCCGTATGATGTCTGATCATTCTACAGACTCAGATAAATCAGACGAAGGTGACCGTATGGTAATCGAACACACGGAACCACAATTACGTAGATATTCGAACACAAGAAAAGATTCCAGTTTAAATGGATATAACTATCGTAATGTAGGAGTTAAGGGAACCTGAATGGTGGAATAAGAAGGCCGTAAGATGTCTAATCATTCTACAGACTCAGATAACTCATGCGAAGCTGACAGGACGGTAATCGGAATCATGAAACGACAATTACGTAGAGATTCGAACACAAGAAACGACTCCGGTTTAAAAGGCTATAACTATCGTAATGTGGGAGTTAAAGGAACCCGAATGGTGGAATGAGAAGGCCATAAGATGTCTGATCATTCTAGGGACTCAGATTAATCAGATGAAGCTGATCGGACGGTAATCAGACTCACGAAAGAATAATTACGTAGAGATTCGTACACTAGGAAAGACTCCAGTTTAATAGGCTATAACTATCGTAACGTGGGAGTTAAAGGGACCTGAATGGTGGAACAAGAAGGCCGTAAGATGTCTGATCATTCTACAGACTCAGATAAGTCATACGAAGCTGACCGGACGGTAATCGGACTCATGAAACGACAATTACGTAGAGATTTGAACACAAGAAACGACTCCGGTTTAAAAGGCTATAACTATCGTAATGTGGGAGTTAAAGGAACCCGAATGGTGGAACGAAAAGGCCATAAGATGCTGATCATTCTAGGGACTCAGATTAATCAGATAAAGCTGATCGGATGGTAATCGGACTCACGAAAGAATAATTACGTAGAGATTCGTACACTAGAAAAGACTCCAGTTTAATAGGCTATAACTATCGTAACGTGGGAGTTAAAGGGACCTGAATGGTGGAACAAGAAGGCCGTAATATGTCTGATCATTCTACAGACTCAGATAACTCATACGAAGCTGACCGGACGGTAATCGGACTCATGAAACGACAATTACGTAGAGATTTGAACACAAGAAACGACTCAGGTTTAAAAGGCTATAATTATCGTAATGTGGGAGTTAAAGGAACCCGAATGGTGGAACGAAAAGGCCATAAGATGTCTGATCATTCTAGGGACTCAGATTAATCAGATGAAGCTGATCAGACGGTAATTGGACTCACGAAAGAATAATAACGTAGAGATTCGTACACTAGAAAAGACTCCAGTTTAATAGGCTATAACTATCGTAACGTGGGAGTTAAAGGGACCTGAATGGTGGAACAAGAAGGCCGTATGATGTCTGATCATTCTACAGACTCAGATAAATCAGACGATGGTGACCGTATGGTAATCGAACACACGGAACCACAATTACGTAGATATTCGAACACAAGAAAAGATTCCAGTTTAAATGGATATAACTATCGTAATGTGGGAGTTAAGGGAACCTGAATGGTGGAATAAGAAGGCCGTAAGATGTCTAATCATTCTACAGACTCAGATAACTCATGCGAAGCTGACAGGACGGTAATCGGACTGATGAAACGACAATTACGTAGAGATTCGAACACAAGAAACGACTCTGGTTTAAAAGGCTATAACTATCGTAATGTGGGAGTTAAAGGAACCCGAATGGTGGAACGAGAAGGCCATAAGATGTCTGATCATTCTAGGGACTCAGATTAATCAGATGAAGCTGATCGGACGGTAATCGGACTCACGAAAGAATAATTACGTAGAGATTCGTACACTAGAAAAGACTCCAGTTTAATAGGCTATAACTATCGTAACGTGGGAGTTAAAGGGACCTGAATGGCGGAACAAGAAGGCCGTAAGATGTCTGATCATTCTACAGACTCAGATAAATCAGACGAAGGTGACCGTATGGTAATCGAACACACGGAACCACAATTACGTAGATATTCGAACACAAGAAAAGATTCCAGTTTAAATGGATATAACTATCGTAATGTGGGAGTTAAGGGAACCTGAATGGTGGAATAAGAAGGCCGTAAGATGTCTAATCATTCTACAGACTCAGATAACCCATGCGAAGCTGACAGGACGGTAATCGGAATCATGAAACGACAATTACGTAGAGATTCGAACACAAGAAACGACTCCGGTTTAAAAGGCTAACTATCGTAATGTGGGAGTTAAAGGAACCCGAATGGTGGAATGAGAAGGCCATAAGATGTCTGATCATTCTAGGGACTCAGATTAATCAGATGAAGCTGATCGGACGGTAATCAGACTCACGAAAGAATAATTACGTAGAGATTCGTACACTAGGAAAGACTCCAGTTTAATAGGCTATAACTATCGTAACGTGGGAGTTAAAGGGACCTGAATGGTGGAACAAGAAGGCCGTAAGATGTCTGATCATTCTACAGACTCAGATAACTCATACGAAGCTGACCGGACGGTAATCGGACTCATGAAACGACAATTACGTAGAGATTTTAACACAAGAAACGACTCCGGTTTAAAAGGCTATAACTATCGTAATGTGGGAGTTAAAGGAACCCGAATGGTGGAACGAAAAGGCCATAAGATGTCTGATCATTCTAGGGACTCAGATTAATCAGATGAAGCTGATCGGACGGTAATCGGACTCACGAAACAATAATTACGTAGATATTCGTACACTAGAAAAGACTCCAGTTTAATAGGCTATAACTATCGTAACGTGGGAGTTGAAGGGACCTGAATGGTGGAACAAGAAGGCCGTAAGATGTCTGATCATTCTACAGACTCAGATAACTCATACGAAGCTGACCGGACGGTAATCGGACTCATGAAACGACAATTACGTAGAGATTTGAACACAAGAAACGACTCCGGTTTAAAAGGCTATAACTATCGTAATGTGGGAGTTAAAGGAACCCGAATGGTGGAACGAAAAGGCCATAAGATGTCTGATCATTCTAGGGACTCAGATTAATCAGATGAAGCTGATCGGACGGTAATCGGACTCACGAAAGAATAATTACGTAGAGATTCGTACACTAGAAAAGACTCCAGTTTAATAGGCTATAACTATCGTAACGTGGGAGTTAAAGGG
Source organism: Ambrosia trifida (assembly GCA_028751855.1). Lineage (NCBI taxonomy): Eukaryota > Viridiplantae > Streptophyta > Magnoliopsida > Asterales > Asteraceae > Ambrosia > Ambrosia trifida. The sequence continues at coordinate 155,021,442 of CM054123.1, forward strand.
ACCTGAATGGTTGAACAAGAAGGCCGTAAGATGTCTGATCATTCTACAGACTCAGATAACTCATACGAAGCTGACCGGACGGTAATCGGACTCATGAAACGACAATTACGTAGAGATTTGAACACAAGAAACGACTCCGGTTTAAAAGGCTATAACTATCGTAATGTGGGAGTTAAAGGAACCCGAATGGTGGAACTAAAAGGCCATAAGATGTCTGATCATTCTAGGGACTCAGATTAATCAGATGAAGCTGATCGGATGGTAATTGGACTCACGAAAGAATAATAACGTAGAGATTCGTACACTAGAAAAGACTCCAGTTTAATAGGCTATAACTATCGTAACGTGGGAGTTAAAGGGACCTGAATGGTGGAACAAGAAGGCCGTATGATGTCTGATCATTCTACAGACTCAGATAAATCAGACGAAGGTGACCGTATGGTAATCGAACACACGGAACCACAATTACGTAGATATTCGAACACAAGAAAAGATTCCAGTTTAAATGGATATAACTATCGTAATGTGGGAGTTAAGGGAACCTGAATGGTGGAATAAGAAGGCCGTAAGATGTCTAATCATTCTACAGACTCAGATAACTCATGCGAAGCTGACAGGACGGTAATCGGACTGATGAAACGACAATTACGTAGAGATTCGAACACAAGAAACAACTCTGGTTTAAAAGGCAATAACTATCGTAATGTGGTAGTTAAAGGAACCCGAATGGTGGAACGAGAAGGCCATAAGATGTCTGATCATTCTAGGGACTCAGATTAATCAGATGAAGCTGATCGGACGGTAATCGGACTCACGAAAGAATAATTACGTAGAGATTCGTACACTAGAAAAGACTCCAGTTTAATAGGCTATAACTATCGTAACGTGGGAGTTAAAGGGACCTGAATGGCGGAACAAGAAGGCCGTAAGATGTCTGATCATTCTACAGACTCAGATAAATCAGACGAAGGTGACCGTATGGTAATCGAACACACGGAACCACAATTACGTAGATATTCGAACACAAGAAAAGATTCCAGTTTAAATGGATATAACTATCGTAATGTGGGAGTTCAGGGAACCTGAATGGTGGAATAAGAAGGCCGTAAGATGTCTAATCATTCTACAGACTCAGATAACTCATGCGAAGCTGACAGGACGGTAATCGGACTGATGAAACGACAATTACGTAGAGATTCGAATACAAGAAACGACTCTGGTTCAAAAGGCTATAACTATCGTAATGTGGGAGTTAAAGGAACCCGAATGGTGGAACGAGAAGGCCATAAGATGTCTGATCATTCTAGGGACTCAGATTAATCAGATGAAGCTGATCGGACGGTAATCGGACTCACGAAAGAATAATTACGTAGAGATTCGTACACTAGAAAAGACTCCAGTTTAATAGGCTATAACTATCGTAACGTGGGAGTTAAAGGGACCTGAATGGCGGAACAAGAAGGCCGTAAGATGTCTGATCATTCTACAGACTCAGATAAATCAGACGAAGGTGACCGTATGGTAATCGAACACACGGAACCACAATTACGTAGATATTCGAACACAAGAAAAGATTCCAGTTTAAATGGATATAACTATCGTAATGTGGGAGTTAAGGGAACCTGAAAGGTGGAATAAGAAGGCCGTAAGATGTCTAATCATTCTACAGACTCAGATAACCCATGCGAAGCTGACAGGACGGTAATCGGAATCATGAAACGACAATTACGTAGAGATTCGAACACAAGAAACGACTCCGGTTTAAAAGGCTAACTATCGTAATGTGGGAGTTAAAGGAACCCGAATGGTGGAATGAGAAGGCCATAAGATGTCTGATCATTCTAGGGACTCAGATTAATCAGATGAAGCTGATCGGACGGTAATCCGACTCACGAAAGAATAATTACGTAGAGATTCGTACACTAGAAAAGACTCCAGTTTAATAGGCTATAACTATCGTAACGTGGGAGTTAAAGGGACCTGAATGGTGGAACAAGAAGGCCGTAAGATGTCTGATCATTCTACAGACTCAGATAACTCATACGAAGCTGACCGGACGGTAATCGGACTCATGAAACGACAATTACGTAGAGATTTGAACACAAGAAACGACTCCGGTTTAAAAGGCTATAACTATCGTAATGTGGGAGTTAAAGGAACCCGAATGGTGGAACGAAAAGGCCATAAGATGTCTGATCATTCTAGGGACTTAGATTAATCAGATGAAGCTGATCGGACGGTAATCGGACTCACGAAAGAATAATTACGTAGAGATTCGTACACTAGAAAAGTCTCCAGTTTAATAGGCTATAACTATCGTAACGTGGGAGTTAAAGGGACCTGAATGGTGGAACAAGAAGGCCGTAAGATGTCTGATCATTCTACAGACTCAGATAACTCATACGAAGCTGACCGGACGGTAATCGGACTCATGAAACGACAATTACGTAGAGATTTGAACACAAGAAACGACTCCGGTTTAAAAGGCTATAACTATCGTAATGTGGGAGTTAAAGGAACCCGAATGGTGGAACGAAAAGGCCATAAGATGTCTGATCATTCTAGGGACTCAGATTAATCAGATGAAGCTGATCGGACGGTAATCGGACTCACGAAAGAATAATTACGTAGAGATTCGTACACTAGAAAAGACTCCAGTTTAATAGGCTATAACAATCGTAACGTGGGAGTTAAAGGGACCTGAATGGTGGAACAAGAAGGCCGTAAGATGTCTGATCATTCTACAGACTCAGATAACTCATACAAAGCTGACCGGACGGTAATCGGACTCATGAAACGACAATTACGTAGAGATTTGAACACAAGAAACGACTCCGGTTTAAAAGGCTATAACTATCGTAATGTGGGAGTTAAAGGAACCCGAATGGTGGAACGAAAAGGCCATAAGATGTCTGATCATTCTAGGGACTCAGATTAATCAGATGAAGCTGATCGGACGGTAATTGGACTCACGAAAGAATAATAACGTAGAGATTCGTACACTAGAAAAGACTCCAGTTTAATAGGCTATAACTATCGTAACGTGGGAGTTAAAGGGACCTGAATGGCGGAACAAGAAGGCCGTAAGATGTCTGATCATTCTACAGACTCAGATAAATCAGACGAAGGTGACCGTATGGTAATCGAACACACGGAACCACAATTACGTAGATATTCGAACACAAGAAAAGATTCCAGTTTAAATGGATATAACTATCGTAATGTGGGAGTTAAGGGAACCTGAATGGTGGAATAAGAAGGCCGTAAGATGTCTAATCATTCTACAGACTCAGATAACTCATGCGAAGCTGACAGGACGGTAATCGGAATCATGAAACGACAATTACGTAGAGATTCGAACACAAGAAACGACTCCGGTTTAAAAGGCTATAACTATCGTAATGTGGGAGTTAAAGGAACCCGAATGGTGGAACGAAAAGGCCATAAGATGTCTGATCATTCTAGGGACTCATATTAATCAGATGAAGCTGATCGGACGGTAATCGGACTCACGAAAGAATAATTACGTAGAGATTCGTACACTAGAAAAGACTCCAGTTTAATAGGCTATAACTATCGTAACGTGGGAGTTAAAGGGACCTGAATGGTTGAACAAGAAGGCCGTAAGATGTCTGATCATTCTACAGACTCAGATAACTCATACGAAGCTGACCGGACGGTAATCGGACTCATGAAACGACAATTACGTAGAGATTTGAACACAAGAAACGACTCCGGTTTAAAAGGCTATAACTATCGTAATGTGGGAGTTAAAGGAACCCGAATGGTGGAACGAAAAGGCCATAAGATGTCTGATCATTCTAGGGACTCAGATTAATCAGATGAAGCTGATCGGACGGTAATCGGACTCACGAAAGAATAATTACGTAGAGATTCGTACACTAGAAAAGACTCCAGTTTAATAGGCTATAACTATCGTAACGTGGGAGTTAAAGGGACCTGAATGGTGGAACAAGAAGGCCGTAAGATGTCTGATCATTCTACAGACTCAGATAACTCATACGAAGCTGACCGGACGGTAATAGGACTCATGAAACGACAATTACGTAGAGATTTGAACACAAGAAACGACTCCGGTTTAAAAGGCTATAACTATCGTAATGTGGGAGTTAAAGGAACCCGAATGGTGGAACGAAAAGGCCATAAGATGTCTGATCATTCTAGGGACTCAGATTAATCAGATGAAGCTGATCGGACAGTAATCGGACTCACGAAAGAATAATTACGTAGAGATTCGTACACTAGAAAAGACTCCAGTTTAATAGGCTATAACTATCGTAACGTGGGAGTTAAAGGGACCTGAATGGTGGAACAAGAAGGCCGTAAGATGTCTGATCATTCTACAGACTCAGATAACTCATACGAAGCTGACCGGACGGTAATCGGACTCATGAAACGACAATTACGTAGAGATTTGAACACAAGAAACGACTCCGGTTTAAAAGGCTATAACTATCGTAATGTGGGAGTTAAAGGAACCCGAATGGTGGAACGAAAAGGCCATAAGATGTCTGATCATTCTAGGGACTCATATTAATCAGATGAAGCTGATCGGACGGTAATCGGACTCACGAAAGAATAATTACGTAGAGATTCGTACACTAGAAAAGACTCCAGTTTAATAGGCTATAACTATCGTAACGTGGGAGTTAAAGGGACCTGAATGGTGGAACAAGAAGGCCGTAAGATGTCTGATCATTCTACAGACTCAGATAAATCAGACGAAGGTGACCGTATGGTAATCGAACACACGGAACCACAAATACGTAGATATTCGAACACAAGAAAAGATTCCAGTTTAAAAGGATATAACTATCGTAATGTGGGAGTTAAGGGAACCTGAACGGTGGAACGAGAAGGCCATAAGATGTATAATCATTCTACAGACTCAGATAACTCCCACGAAGCTGACCGGACGGTAATCGGACTCATGAAACGACAATTACGTAGAGATTCGAACACAAGAAACGACTCCGGTTTAAAAGGCTATAACTATCGTAATGTGGGAGTTAAAGGAACCCGAATGGTGGAACGAAAAGGCCATAAGATGTCTGATCATTCTAGGGACTCAGATTAATCAGATGAAGCTGATCGGACGGTAATCGGACTCACGAAAGAATAATTACGTAGAGATTCGTACACTAGAAAAGACTCCAGTTTAATAGGCTATAACTATCGTAACGTGGGAGTTAAAGGGACCTGAATGGTGGAACAAGAAGGCCGTAAGATGTCTGATCATTCTACAGACTCAGATAAATCAGACGAAGGTGACCGTATGGTAATCGAACACACGGAACCACAAATACGTAGATATTCGAACACAAGAAAAGATTCCAGTTTAAAAGGATATAACTATCGTAATGTGGGAGTTAAGGGAACCTGAATGGTGGAACGAGAAGGCCATAAGATGTCTATTCATTCTACAGACTCAGATAACTCCCACGAAGCTGACCGGACGGTAATCGGACTCATGAAACGACAATTACGTAGAGATTCGAAAACAAGAAACGACTCCGGTTTAAAAGGCTATAACTATCGTAATGTGGGAGTTAAAGGAACCCGAATGGTGGAACGAAAAGGCCATAAGATGTCTGATCATTCTAGGGACTCAGATTAATCAGATGAAGCTGATCGGACGGTAATCGGACTCACGAAAGAATAATTACGTAGAGATTCGTACACTAGAAAAGACTCCAGTTTAATAGGCTATAACTATCGTAACGTGGGAGTAAAAGGGACCTGAATGGTGGAACAAGAAGGCCGTATGATGTCTGATCATTCTACAGACTCAGATAAATCAGACGAAGGTGACCGTATGGTAATCGAACACACGGAACCACAATTACGTAGATATTCGAACACAAGAAAAGATTCCAGTTTAAATGGATATAACTATCGTAATGTGGGAGTTAAGGGAACCTGAATGGTGGAATAAGAAGGCCGTAAGATGTCTAATCATTCTACAGACTCAAATAACTCATGCGAAGCTGACAGGACGGTAATCGGACTCATGAAACGACAATTACGTAGAGATTCGAACACAAGAAACGACTCCGGTTTAAAAGGCTATAACTATCGTAATGTGGGAGTTAAAGGAACCCGAATGGTGGAACGAGAAGGCCATAAGATGTCTGATCATTCTAGGGACTCAGATTAATCAGACGAAGCTGATCGGACGGTAATCGGACTCACGAAAGAATAATTACGTAGAGATTCGTACACTAGAAAAGACTCCAGTTTAATAGGCTATAACTATCGTAACGTGGGAGTTAAAGGGACCTGAATGGTGGAACAAGAAGGCCGTAAGATGTCTGATCATTCTACAGACTCAGATAAATCAGACGAAGGTGACCGTATGGTAATCGAACACACGGAACCACAATTACGTAGATATTCGAACACAAGAAAAGATTCCAGTTTAAATGGATATAACTATCGTAATGTGGGAGTTAAGGGAACCTGAATGGTGGAATAAGGAGGCCGTAAGATGTCTAATCATTCTACAGACTCAGATAACTCATGCGAAGCTGACAGGACGGTAATCGGACTCATGAAACGACAATTACGTAGAGATTCGAACACAAGAAACGACTCCGGTTTAAAAGGCTATAACTATCGTAATGTGGGAGTTAAAGGAACCCAAATGGTGGAACGAGAAGGCCATAAGATGTCTGATCATTCTAGGGACTCAGATTAATCAGATGAAGATGATCGGACGGTAATCGGACTCACGAAAGAATAATTACGTAGAGATTCGTACACTAGAAAAGACTCCAGTTTAATAGGCTATAACTATCGTAACGTGGGAGTTAAAGGGACCTGAATGGTGGAACAAGAAGGCCGTAAGATGTCTGATCATTCTACAGACTCAGATAACTCATACGAAGCTGACCGGACGGTAATCGGACTCAAGAAACGACAATTACGTAGAGATTTGAACACAAGAAATGACTCCGGTTTAAAAGGCTATAACTATCGTAATGTGGGAGTTAAAGGAACCCGAATGGTGGAACGAAAAGGCCATAAGATGTCTGATCATTCTAGGGACTCATATTAATCAGATGAAGCTGATCGGACGGTAATCGGACTCACGAAAGAATAATTACGTAGAGATTCATACACTAGAAAAGACTCCAGTTTAATACGCTATAACTATCGTAACGTGGGAGTTAAAGGGACCTGAATGGTGGAGAAGGCCGTAAGATGTCTGATCATTCTACAGACTCAGATAAATCAGACGAAGGTGACCGTATGGTAATCGAACACACGGAACCACAATTACGTAGATATTCGAACACAAGAAAAGATTCCAGTTTAAATGGATATAACTATCGTAATTTGGGAGTTAAGGGAACCTGAATGGTGGAATAAGAAGGCCGTAAGATGTCTAATCATTCTACAGACTCAGATAACTCATGCGAAGCTGACAGGACGGTAATCGGACTGATGAAACGACAATTACGTAGAGATTCGAACACAAGAAACGACTCTGGTTCAAAAGGCTATAACTATCGTAATGTGGGAGTTAAAGGAACCCGAATGGTGGAACGAGAAGGCCATAAGATGTCTGATCATTCTAGGGACTCAGATTAATCAGATGAAGCTGATCGGACGGTAATCGGACTCACGAAAGAATAATTACGTAGAGATTCGTACACTAGAAAAGACTCCAGTTTAATAGGCTATAACTATCGTAACGTGGGAGTTAAAGGGACCTGAATGGCGGAACAAGAAGGCCGTAAGATGTCTGATCATTCTACAGACTCAGATAAATCAGACGAAGGTGACCGTATGGTAATCGAACACACGGAACCACAATTACGTAGATATTCGAACACAAGAAAAGATTCCAGTTTAAATGGATATAACTATCGTAATGTGGGAGTTAAGGGAACCTGAATGGTGGAATAAGAAGGCCGTAAGATGTCTAATCATTCTACAGACTCAGATAACTCATGCGAAGCTGACAGGACGGTAATCGGAATCATGAAACGACAATTACGTAGAGATTCGAACACAAGAAACGACTCCGGTTTAAAAGGCTATAACTATCGTAATGTGGGAGTTAAAGGAACCCGAATGGTGGAACGAAAAGGCCATAAGATGTCTGATCATTCTAGGGACTCAGATTAATCAGATGAAGCTGATCGGACGGTAATCAGACTCACGAAAGAATAATTACGTAGAGATTCGTACACTAGAAAAGACACCAGTTTAATAGGCTATAACTATCGTAACGTGGGAGTTAAAGGGACCTGAATGGTGGAACAAGAAGGCCGTAAGATGTCTGATCATTCTACAGACTCAGATAACTCATACGAAGCTGACCGGACGGTAATCGGACTCACGAAACGACAATTACGTAGAGATTTGAACACAAGAAACGACTCCGGTTTAAAAGGCTATAACTATTGTAATGTGGGAGTTAAAGGAACCCGAATGGTGGAACGAAAAGGCCATAAGATGTCTGATCATTCTAGGGACTCAGATTAATCAGATGAAGCTGATCGGACGGTAATCGGACTCACGAAAGAATAATTACGTAGAGATTCGTACACTAGAAAAGACTCCAGTTTAATAGGCTATAACTATCGTAACGTGGGAGTTAAAGGGACCTGAATGGTGGAACAAGAAGGCCGTAAGATGTCTGATCATTCTACAGACTCAGATAACTCATACGAAGCTGACCGGACGGTAATCGGACTCATGAAACGACAATTACGTAGAGATTTGAACACAAGAAACGACTCCGGTTTAAAAGGCTATAACTATCGTAATGTGGGAGTTAAAGGAACCCGAATGGTGGAACGAAAAGGCCATAAGATGTCTGATCATTCTAGGGACTCAGATTAATCAGATGAAGCTGATCGGACGGTAATCGGACTCACGAAAGAATAATTACGTAGAGATTCGTACACTAGAAAAGACTCCAGTTTAATAGGCTATAACTATTGTAATGTGGGAGTTAAAGGGACCTGAATGGTGGAACAAGAAGGCCGTAAGATGTCTGATCATTCTACAGACTCAGACAACTCATACAAAGCTGACCGGACGGTAATCGGACTCATGAAACGACAATTACGTAGAGATTTGAACACAAGAAACGACTCCGGTTTAAAAGGCTATAACTATCGTAATGTGGGAGTTAAAGGAACCCGAATGGTGGAACGAAAAGGCCATAAGATGTCTGATCATTCTAGGGACTTAGATTAATCAGATGAAGCTGATCGGACGGTAATTGGACTCACGAAAGAATAATAACGTAGAGATTCGTACACTAGAAAAGACTCCAGTTTAATAGGCTATAACTATCGTAACGTGGGAGTTAAAGGGACCTGAATGGTGGAACAAGAAGGCCGTATGATGTCTGATCATTCTACAGACTCAGATAAATCAGACGAAGGTGACCGTATGGTAATCGAACACACGGAACCACAATTACGTAGATATTCGAACACAAGAAAAGATTCCAGTTTAAATGGATATAACTATCGTAATGTGGGAGTTAAGGGAACCTGAATGGTGGAATAAGAAGGCCGTAAGATGTCTAATCATTCTACAGACTCAGATAACTCATGCGAAGCTGACAGGACGGTAATCGGAATCATGAAACGACAATTACGTAGAGATTCGAACACAAGAAACGACTCCGGTTTAAAAGGCTATAACTATCGTAATGTGGGAGTTAAAGGAACCCGAATGGTGGAACGAAAAGGCCATAAGATGTCTGATCATTCTAGGGACTCAGATTAATCAGATGAAGCTGATCGGACGGTAATCGGACTCACGAAAGAATAATTACGTAGAGATTCGTACACTAGAAAAGACTCCAGTTTAATAGGCTATAACTATCGTAACGTGGGAGTTAAAGGGACCTGAATGGTGGAACAAGAAGGCCGTAAGATGTCTGATCATTCTACAGACTCAGATAACTCATACGAAGCTGACCGGACGGTAATCGGACTCATGAAACGACAATTACGTAGAGATTTGAACACAAGAAACGACTCCGGTTTAAAAGGCTATAACTATCGTAATGTGGGAGTTAAAGGAACCCGAATGGTGGAACGAAAAGGCCATAAGATGTCTGATCATTCTAGGGACTCAGATTAATCAGATGAAGCTGATCGGACGGTAATCGGACTCACGAAAGAATAATTACGTAGAGATTCGTACACTAGAAAAGACTCCAGTTTAATAGGCTATAACTATCGTAACGTGGGAGTTAAAGGGACCTGAATGGTGGAACAAGAAGGCCGTAAGATGTCTGATCATTCTACAGACTCAGATAACTCATACGAAGCTGACCGGACGGTAATCGGACTCAAGAAACGACAATTACGTAGAGATTTGAACCCAAGAAACGACTCCGGTTTAAAAGGCTATAACTATCGTAATGTGGGAGTTAAAGGAACCCGAATGGTGGAACGAGAAGGCCATAAGATGTCTGATCATTCTAGGGACTCAGATTAATCAGATGAAGCTGATCGGACGGTAATCGGACTCACGAAAGAATAATTACGTAGAGATTCGTACACTAGAAAAGACTCCAGTTTAATAGGCTATAACTATCGTAACGTGGGAGTTAAAGGGACCTGAATGGTGGAACAAGAAGGCCGTAAGATGTCTGATCATTCTACAGACTCAGATAACTCATACGAAGCTGACCGGACGGTAATCGGACTCAAGAAACGACAATTACGTAGAGATTTGAACACAAGAAACGACTCCGGTTTAAAAGGCTATAACTATCGTAATGTGGGAGTTAAAGGAACCCGAATGGTGGAACGAAAAGGCCATAAGATGTCTGATCATTCTAGGGACTCATATTAATCAGATGAAGCTGATCGGACGGTAATCGGACTCACGAAAGAATAATTACGTAGAGATTCATACACTAGAAAAGACTCCAGTTTAATAGGCTATAACTATCGTAACGTGGGAGTTAAAGGGACCTGAATGGTGGAACAAGAAGTCCGTAAGATGTCTGATCATTCTACAGACTCAGATAAATCAGACGAAGGTGACCGTATGGTAATCGAACACACGGAACCACAATTACGTAGATATTCGAACACAAGAAAAGATTCCAGTTTAAATGGATATAACTATCGTAATGTGGGAGTTAAGGGAACCTGAATGGTGGAATAAGAAGGCCGTAAGATGTCTAATCATTCTACAGACTCAGATAACTCATGCGAAGCTGACAGGACGGTAATCGGACTGATGAAACGACAATTACGTAGAGATTCGAACACAAGAAACGACTCTGGTTCAAAAGGCTATAACTATCGTAATGTGGGAGTTAAAGGAACCCGAATGGTGGAACGAGAAGGCCATAAGATGTCTGATCATTCTAGGGACTCAGATTAATCAGATGAAGCTGATCGGACGGTAATCGGACTCACGAAAGAATAATTACGTAGAGATTCGTACACTAGAAAAGACTCCAGTTTAATAGGCTATAACTATCGTAACGTGGGAGTTAAAGGGACCTGAATGGCGGAACAAGAAGGCCGTAAGATGTCTGATCATTCTACAGACTCAGATAAATCAGACGAAGGTGACCGTATGGTAATCGAACACACGGAACCACAATTACGTAGATATTCGAACACAAGAAAAGATTCCAGTTTAAATGGATATAACTATCGTAATGTGGGAGTTAAGGGAACCTGAATGGTGGAATAAGAAGGCCGTAAGATGTCTAATCATTCTACAGACTCAGATAACTCATGCGAAGCTGACAGGACGGTAATCGGAATCATGAAACGACAATTACGTAGAGATTCGAACACAAGAAACGACTCCGGTTTAAGAGGCTATAACTATCGTAATGTGGGAGTTAAAGGAACCCGAATGGTGGAACGAAAAGGCCATAAGATGTCTGATCATTCTAGGGACTCAGATTAATCAGATGAAGCTGATCGGACGGTAATCAGACTCACGAAAGAATAATTACGTAGAGATTCGTACACTAGAAAAGACTCCAGTTTAATAGGCTATAACTATCGTAACGTGGGAGTTAAAGGGACCTGAATGGTGGAACAAGAAGGCCGTAAGATGTCTGATCATTCTACAGACTCAGATAACTCATACGAAGCTGACCGGACGGTAATCGGACTCACGAAACGACAATTACGTAGAGATTTGAACACAAGAAACGACTCCGGTTTAAAAGGCTATAACTATCGTAATGTGGGAGTTAAAGGAACCCGAATGGTGGAACGAGAAGGCCATAAGATGTCTGATCATTCTAGGGACTCAGATTAATCAGATGAAGCTGATCGGACGGTAATCGGACTCACGAAAGAATAATTACGTAGAGATTCGTACACTAGAAAAGACTCCAGTTTAATAGGCTATAACTATCGTAACGTGGGAGTTAAAGGGACCTGAATGGCGGAACAAGAAGGCCGTAAGATGTCTGATCATTCTACAGACTCAGATAAATCAGACGAAGGTGACCGTATGGTAATCGAACACACGGAACCACAATTACGTAGATATTCGAACACAAGAAAAGATTCCAGTTTAAATGGATATAACTATCGTAATGTGGGAGTTAAGGGAACCTGAATGGTGGAATAAGAAGGCCGTAAGATGTCTAATCATTCTACAGACTCAGATAACTCATGCGAAGCTGACAGGACGGTAATCGGAATCATGAAACGACAATTACGTAGAGATTCGAACACAAGAAACGACTCCGGTTTAAAAGGCTATAACTATCGTAATGTGGGAGTTAAAGGAACCCGAATGGTGGAACGAAAAGGCCATAAGATGTCTGATCATTCTAGGGACTCAGATTAATCAGATGAAGCTGATCGGACGGTAATCAGACTCACGAAAGAATAATTACGTAGAGATTCGTACACTAGAAAAGACTCCAGTTTAATAGGCTATAACTATCGTAACGTGGGAGTTAAAGGGACCTGAATGGTGGAACAAGAAGGCCGTAAGATGTCTGATCATTCTACAGACTCAGATAACTCATACGAAGCTGACCGGACGGTAATCGGACTCACGAAACGACAATTACGTAGAGATTTGAACACAAGAAACGACTCCGGTTTAAAAGGCTATAACTATCGTAATGTGGGAGTTAAAGGAACCCGAATGGTGGAACGAAAAGGCCATAAGATGTCTGATCATTCTAGGGACTCAGATTAATCAGATGAAGCTGATCGGACGGTAATCGGACTCACGAAAGAATAATTACGTAGAGATTCGTACACTAGAAAAGACTCCAGTTTAATAGGCTATAACTATCGTAACGTGGGAGTTAAAGGGACCTGAATGGTGGAACAAGAAGGCCGTAAGATGTCTGATCATTCTACAGACTCAGATAACTCATACGAAGCTGACCGGACGGTAATCGGACTCAAGAAACGACAATTACGTAGAGATTTGAACACAAGAAACGACTCCGGTTTAAAAGGCTATAACTATCGTAATGTGGGAGTTAAAGGAACCCGAATGGTGGAACGAGAAGGCCATAAGATGTCTGATCATTCTAGGGACTCAGATTAATCAGATGAAGCTGATCGGACGGTAATCGGACTCACGACAGAATAATTACGTAGAGATTCGTACACTAGAAAAGACTCCAGTTTAATAGGCTATAACTATCGTAACGTGGGAGTTAAAGGGACCTGAATGGTGGAACAAGAAGGCCGTAAGATGTCTGATCATTCTACAGACTCAGATAACTCATACGAAGCTGACCGGACGGTAATCGGACTCAAGAAACGACAATTACGTAGAGATTTGAACACAAGAAACGACTCCGGTTTAAAAGGCTATAACTATCGTAATGTGGGAGTTAAAGGAACCCGAATGGTGGAACGAAAAGGCCATAAGATGTCTGATCATTCTAGGGACTCATATTAATCAGATGAAGCTGATCGGACGGTAATCGGACTCACGAAAGAATAATTACGTAGAGATTCATACACTAGAAAAGACTCCAGTTTAATAGGCTATAACTATCGTAACGTGGGAGTTAAAGGGACCTGAATGGTGGAACAAGAAGTCCGTAAGATGTCTGATCATTCTACAGACTCAGATAAATCAGACGAAGGTGACCGTATGGTAATCGAACACACGGAACCACAATTACGTAGATATTCGAACACAAGAAAAGATTCCAGTTTAAATGGATATAACTATCGTAATGTGGGAGTTAAGGGAACCTGAATGGTGGAATAAGAAGGCCGTAAGATGTCTAATCATTCTACAGACTCAGATAACTCATGCGAAGCTGACAGGACGGTAATCGGACTGATGAAACGACAATTACGTAGAGATTCGAACACAAGAAACGACTCTGGTTCAAAAGGCTATAACTATCGTAATGTGGGAGTTAAAGGAACCCGAATGGTGGAACGAGAAGGCCATAAGATGTCTGATCATTCTAGGGACTCAGATTAATCAGATGAAGCTGATCGGACGGTAATCGGACTCACGAAAGAATAATTACGTAGAGATTCGTACACTAGAAAAGACTCCAGTTTAATAGGCTATAACTATCGTAACGTGGGAGTTAAAGGGACCTGAATGGCGGAACAAGAAGGCCGTAAGATGTCTGATCATTCTACAGACTCAGATAAATCAGACGAAGGTGACCGTATGGTAATCGAACACACGGAACCACAATTACGTAGATATTCGAACACAAGAAAAGATTCCAGTTTAAATGGATATAACTATCGTAATGTGGGAGTTAAGGGAACCTGAATGGTGGAATAAGAAGGCCGTAAGATGTCTAATCATTCTACAGACTCAGATAACTCATGCGAAGCTGACAGGACGGTAATCGGAATCATGAAACGACAATTACGTAGAGATTCGAACACAAGAAACGACTCCGGTTTAAAAGGCTATAACTATCGTAATGTGGGAGTTAAAGGAACCCGAATGGTGGAACGAATAGGCCATAAGATGTCTGATCATTCTAGGGACTCAGATTAATCAGATGAAGCTGATCGGACGGTAATCAGACTCACGAAAGAATAATTACGTAGAGATTCGTACACTAGAAAAGACTCCAGTTTAATAGGCTATAACTATCGTAACGTGGGAGTTAAAGGGACCTGAATGGTGGAACAAGAAGGCCGTAAGATGTCTGATCATTCTACAGACTCAGATAACTCATACGAAGCTGACCGGACGGTAATCGGACTCACGAAACGACAATTACGTAGAGATTTGAACACAAGAAATGACTCCGGTTTAAAAGGCTATAACTATCGTAATGTGGGAGTTAAAGGAACCCGAATGGTGGAACGAAAAGGCCATAAGATGTCTGATCATTCTAGGGACTCAGATTAATCAGATGAAGCTGATCGGACGGTAATCGGACTCACGAAAGAATAATTACGTAGAGATTCGTACACTAGAAAAGACTCCAGTTTAATAGGCTATAACTATCGTAACGTGGGAGTTAAAGGGACCTGAATGGTGGAACAAGAAGGCCGTAAGATGTCTGATCATTCTACAGACTCAGATAACTCATACGAAGCTGACCGGACGGTAATCGGACTCATGAAACGACAATTACGTAGAGATTTGAACACAAGAAACGACTCCGGTTTAAAAGGCTATAACTATCGTAATGTGGGAGTTAAAGGAACCCGAATGGTGGAACGAAAAGGCCATAAGATGTCTGATCATTCTAGGGACTCAGATTAATCAGATGAAGCTGATCGGACGGTAATCGGACTCACGAAAGAATAATTACGTAGAGATTCGTACACTAGAAAAGACTCCAGTTTAATAGGCTATAACTATCGTAACGTGGGAGTTAAAGGGACCTGAATGGTGGAACAAGAAGGCCGTAAGATGTCTGATCATTCTACAGACTCAGATAACTCATACGAAGCTGACCGGACGGTAATCGGACTCATGAAACGACAATTACGTAGAGATTTGAACACAAGAAAAGACTCCGGTTTAAAAGGCTATAACTATCGTAATGTGGGAGTTAAAGGAACCCGAATGGTGGAACGAAAAGGCCATAAGATGTCTGATCATTCTAGGGACTCAGATTAATCAGATGAAGCTGATCGGACGGTAATCGGACTCACGAAAGAATAATTACGTAGAGATTCGTACACTAGAAAAGACTCCAGTTTAATAGGCTATAACTATCGTAACGTGGGAGTTAAAGGGACCTGAATGGTGGAACAAGAAGGCCGTAAGATGTCTGATCATTCTACAGACTCAGATAAATCAGACGAAGGTGACCGTATGGTAATCGAACACACGGAACCACAATTACGTAGATATTCGAACACAAGAAAAGATTCAAGTTTAAATGGATATAACTATCGTAATGTGGGAGTTAAGGGAACCTGAATGGTGGAATAAGAAGGCCGTAAGATGTCTAATCATTCTACAGACTCAGATAACTCATGCGAAGCTGACAGGACGGTAATCGGAATCATGAAACGACAATTACGTAGAGATTCGAACACAAGAAACGACTCCGGTATAAAAGGCTATAACTATCGTAATGTGGGAGTTAAAGGAACCCGAATGGTGGAACGAAAAGGCCATAAGATGTCTGATCATTCTAGGGACTCAGATTAATCAGATGAAGCTGATCGGACGGTAATCGGACTCATGAAAGAATAATTACGTAGAGATTCGTACACTAGAAAAGACTCCAGTTTAATAGGCTATAACTATCGTAACGTGGGAGTTAAAGGGACCTGAATGGTGGAACAAGAAGGCCGTAAGATGTCTGATCATTCTACAGACTCAGATAACTCATACGAAGCTGACCGGACGGTAATCGGACTCATGAAACGACAATTACGTAGAGATTTGAACACAAGAAACGACTCCGGTTTAAAAGGCTATAACTATCGTAATGTGGGAGTTAAAGGAACCCGAATGGTGGAACGAAAAGGCCATAAGATGTCTGATCATTCTAGGGACTCAGATTAATCAGATGAAGCTGATCGGACGGTAATCGGACTCACGAAAGAATAATTACGTAGAGATTCGTACACTAGAAAAGACTCCAGTTTAATAGGCTATAACTATCGTAACGTGGGAGTTAAAGGGACCTGAATGGTGGAACAAGAAGGCCGTAAGATGTCTGATCATTCTACAGACTCAGATAACTCATACGAAGCTGACCGGACGGTAATCGGACTCATGAAACGACAATTACGTAGAGATTTGAACACAAGAAAAGACTCCGGTTTAAAAGGCTATAACTATCGTAATGTGGGAGTTAAAGGAACCCGAATGGTGGAACGAAATGGCCATAAGATGTCTGATCATTCTAGGGACTCATATTAATCAGATGAAGCTGATCGGACGGTAATCGGACTCACGAAAGAATAATTACGTAGAGATTCGTACACTAGAAAAGACTCCAGTTTAATAGGCTATAACTATCGTAACGTGGGAGTTAAAGGGACCTGAATGGTGGAACAAGAAGGCCGTAAGATGTCTGATCATTCTACAGACTCAGATAAATCAGACGAAGGTGACCGTATGGTAATCGAACACACGGAACCACAAATACGTAGATATTCGAACACAAGAAAAGATTCCAGTTTAAAAGGATATAACTATCGTAATGTGGGAGTTAAGGGAACCTGAACGGTGGAACGAGAAGCCCATAAGATGTCTAATCATTCTACAGACTCAGATAACTCCCACGAAGCTGACCGGACGGTAATCGGACTCATGAAACGACAATTACGTAGAGATTCGAACACAAGAAATGACTCCGGTTTAAAAGGCTATAACTATCGTAATGTGGGAGTTAAAGGAACCCGAATTGTGGAACGAAAAGGCCATAAGATGTCTGATCATTCTAGGGACTCAGATTAATCAGATGAAGCTGATCGGACGGTAATCGGACTCACAAAAGAATAATTACGTAGAGATTCGTACACTAGAAGAGACTCCAGTTTAATAGGCTATAACTATCGTAACGTGGGAGTTAAAGGGACCTGAATGGTGGAACAAGAAGGCCGTAAGATGTCTGATCATTCTACAGACTCAGATAACTCATACGAAGCTGACCGGACGGTAATCGGACTCACGAAACGACAATTACGTAGAGATTTGAACACAAGAAACGACTCCGGTTTAAAAGGCTATAACTATCGTAATGTGGGAGTTAAAGGAACCCGAATGGTGGAACGAAAAGGCCATAAGATGTCTGATCATTCTAGGGACTCAGATTAATCAGATGAAGCTGATCGGACGGTAATCGGACTCACGAAAGAATAATTACGTAGAGATTCGTACACTAGAAGAGACTCCAGTTTAATAGGCTATAACTATCGTAACGTGGGAGTTAAAGGGACCTGAATGGTGGAACAAGAAGGCCGTAAGATGTCTGATCATTCTACAGACTCAGATAAATCAGACGAAGGTGACCGTATGGTAATCGAACACACGGAACCACAAATACGTAGATATTCGAACACAAGAAAAGATTCCAGTTTAAAAGGATATAACTATCGTAATGTGGGAGTTAAGGGAACCTGAATGGTGGAACGAGAAGGCCATAAGATGTCTATTCATTCTACAGACTCAGATAACTCCCACGAAGCTGACCGGACGGTAATCGGACTCATGAAACGACAATTACGTAGAGATTCGAAAACAAGAAACGACTCCGGTTTAAAAGGCTATAACTATCGTAATGTGGGAGTTAAAGGAACCCGAATGGTGGAACGAAAAGGCCATAAGATGTCTGATCATTCTAGGGACTCAGATTAATCAGATGAAGCTGATCGGACGGTAATCGGACTCACGAAAGAATAATTACGTAGAGATTCGTACACTAGAAAAGACTCCAGTTTAATAGGCTATAACTATCGTAACGTGGGAGTTAAAGGGACCTGAATGGTGGAACAAGAAGGCCGTATGATGTCTGATCATTCTACAGACTCAGATAAATCAGACGAAGGTGACCGTATGGTAATCGAACACACGGAACCACAATTACGTAGATATTCGAACACAAGAAAAGATTCCAGTTTAAATGGATATAACTATCGTAATGTGGGAGTTAAGGGAACCTGAATGGTGGAATAAGAAGGCCGTAAGATGTCTAATCATTCTACAGACTCAGATAACTCATGCGAAGCTGACAGGACGGTAATCGGACTCATGAAACGACAATTACGTAGAGATTCGAACACAAGAAACGACTCCTGTTTAAAAGGCTATAACTATCGTAATGTGGGAGTTAAAGGAACCCGAATGGTGGAACGAGAAGGCCATAAGATGTTTGATCATTCTAGGGACTCAGATTAATCAGACGAAGCTGATCGGACGGTAATCGGACTCACGAAAGAATAATTACGTAGAGATTCGTACACTAGAAAAGACTCCAGTTTAATAGGCTATAACTATCGTAACGTGGGAGTTAAAGGGACCTGAATGGTGGAACAAGAAGGCCGTAAGATGTCTGATCATTCTACAGACTCAGATAAATCAGACGAAGGTGACCGTATGGTAATCGAACACACGGAACCACAAATACGTAGATATTCGAACACAAGAAAAGATTCCAGTTTAAAAGGATATAACTATCGTAATGTGGGAGTTAAGGGAACCTGAACGGTGGAACGAGAAGCCCATAAGATGTCTAATCATTCTACAGACTCAGATAACTCCCACGAAGCTGACCGGACGGTAATCGGACTCATGAAACGACAATTACGTAGAGATTCGAACACAAGAAACGACTCCGGTTTAAAAGGCTATAACTATCGTAATGTGGGAGTTAAAGGAACCCGAATTGTGGAACGAAAAGGCCATAAGATGTCTGATCATTCTAGGGACTCAGATTAATCAGATGAAGCTGATCGGACGGTAATCGGACTCACAAAAGAATAATTACGTAGAGATTCGTACACTAGAAGAGACTCCAGTTTAATAGGCTATAACTATCGTAACGTGGGAGTTAAAGGGACCTGAATGGTGGAACAAGAAGGCCGTAAGATGTCTGATCATTCTACAGACTCAGATAACTCATACGAAGCTGACCGGACGGTAATCGGACTCACGAAACGACAATTACGTAGAGATTTGAACACAAGAAACGACTCCGGTTTAAAAGGCTATAACTATCGTAATGTGGGAGTTAAAGGAACCCGAATGGTGGAACGAAAAGGCCATAAGATGTCTGATCATTCTAGGGACTCAGATTAATCAGATGAAGCTGATCGGACGGTAATCGGACTCACGAAAGAATAATTACGTAGAGATTCGTACACTAGAAGAGACTCCAGTTTAATAGGCTATAACTATCGTAACGTGGGAGTTAAAGGGACCTGAATGGTGGAACAAGAAGGCCGTAAGATGTCTGATCATTCTACAGACTCAGATAAATCAGACGAAGGTGACCGTATGGTAATCGAACACACGGAACCACAAATACGTAGATATTCGAACACAAGAAAAGATTCCAGTTTAAAAGGATATAACTATCGTAATGTGGGAGTTAAGGGAACCTGAATGGTGGAACGAGAAGGCCATAAGATGTCTATTCATTCTACAGACTCAGATAACTCCCACGAAGCTGACCGGACGGTAATCGGACTCATGAAACGACAATTACGTAGAGATTCGAAAACAAGAAACGACTCCGGTTTAAAAGGCTATAACTATCGTAATGTGGGAGTTAAAGGAACCCGAATGGTGGAACGAAAAGGCCATAAGATGTCTGATCATTCTAGGGACTCAGATTAATCAGATGAAGCTGATCGGACGGTAATCGGACTCACGAAAGAATAATTACGTAGAGATTCGTACACTAGAAAAGACTCCAGTTTAATAGGCTATAACTATCGTAACGTGGGAGTTAAAGGGACCTGAATGGTGGAACAAGAAGGCCGTATGATGTCTGATCATTCTACAGACTCAGATAAATCAGACGAAGGTGACCGTATGGTAATCGAACACACGGAACCACAATTACGTAGATATTCGAACACAAGAAAAGATTCCAGTTTAAATGGATATAACTATCGTAATGTGGGAGTTAAGGGAACCTGAATGGTGGAATAAGAAGGCCGTAAGATGTCTAATCATTCTACAGACTCAGATAACTCATGCGAAGCTGACAGGACGGTAATCGGACTCATGAAACGACAATTACGTAGAGATTCGAACACAAGAAACGACTCCTGTTTAAAAGGCTATAACTATCGTAATGTGGGAGTTAAAGGAACCCGAATGGTGGAACGAGAAGGCCATAAGATGTTTGATCATTCTAGGGACTCAGATTAATCAGACGAAGCTGATCGGACGGTAATCGGACTCACGAAAGAATAATTACGTAGAGATTCGTACACTAGAAAAGACTCCAGTTTAATAGGCTATAACTATCGTAACGTGGGAGTTAAAGGGACCTGAATGGTGGAACAAGAAGGCCGTAAGATGTCTGATCATTCTACAGACTCAGATAAATCAGACGAAGGTGACCGTATGGTAATCGAACACACGGAACCACAAATACGTAGATATTCGAACACAAGAAAAGATTCCAGTTTAAAAGGATATAACTATCGTAATGTGGGAGTTAAGGGAACCTGAACGGTGGAACGAGAAGCCCATAAGATGTCTAATCATTCTACAGACTCAGATAACTCCCACGAAGCTGACCGGACGGTAATCGGACTCATGAAACGACAATTACGTAGAGATTCGAACACAAGAAACGACTCCGGTTTAAAAGGCTATAACTATCGTAATGTGGGAGTTAAAGGAACCCGAATTGTGGAACGAAAAGGCCATAAGATGTCTGATCATTCTAGGGACTCAGATTAATCAGATGAAGCTGATCGGACGGTAATCGGACTCACAAAAGAATAATTACGTAGAGATTCGTACACTAGAAGAGACTCCAGTTTAATAGGCTATAACTATCGTAACGTGGGAGTTAAAGGGACCTGAATGGTGGAACAAGAAGGCCGTAAGATGTCTGATCATTCTACAGACTCAGATAACTCATACGAAGCTGACCGGACGGTAATCGGACTCACGAAACGACAATTACGTAGAGATTTGAACACAAGAAACGACTCCGGTTTAAAAGGCTATAACTATCGTAATGTGGGAGTTAAAGGAACCCGAATGGTGGAACGAAAAGGCCATAAGATGTCTGATCATTCTAGGGACTCAGATTAATCAGATGAAGCTGATCGGACGGTAATCGGACTCACGAAAGAATAATTACGTAGAGATTCGTACACTAGAAGAGACTCCAGTTTAATAGGCTATAACTATCGTAACGTGGGAGTTAAAGGGACCTGAATGGTGGAACAAGAAGGCCGTAAGATGTCTGATCATTCTACAGACTCAGATAAATCAGACGAAGGTGACCGTATGGTAATCGAACACACGGAACCACAAATACGTAGATATTCGAACACAAGAAAAGATTCCAGTTTAAAAGGATATAACTATCGTAATGTGGGAGTTAAGGGAACCTGAATGGTGGAACGAGAAGGCCATAAGATGTCTATTCATTCTACAGACTCAGATAACTCCCACGAAGCTGACCGGACGGTAATCGGACTCATGAAACGACAATTACGTAGAGATTCGAAAACAAGAAACGACTCCGGTTTAAAAGGCTATAACTATCGTAATGTGGGAGTTAAAGGAACCCGAATGGTGGAACGAAAAGGCCATAAGATGTCTGATCATTCTAGGGACTCAGATTAATCAGATGAAGCTGATCGGACGGTAATCGGACTCACGAAAGAATAATTACGTAGAGATTCGTACACTAGAAAAGACTCCAGTTTAATAGGCTATAACTATCGTAACGTGGGAGTTAAAGGGACCTGAATGGTGGAACAAGAAGGCCGTATGATGTCTGATCATTCTACAGACTCAGATAAATCAGACGAAGGTGACCGTATGGTAATCGAACACACGGAACCACAATTACGTAGATATTCGAACACAAGAAAAGATTCCAGTTTAAATGGATATAACTATCGTAATGTGGGAGTTAAGGGAACCTGAATGGTGGAATAAGAAGGCCGTAAGATGTCTAATCATTCTACAGACTCAGATAACTCATGCGAAGCTGACAGGACGGTAATCGGACTCATGAAACGACAATTACGTAGAGATTCGAACACAAGAAACGACTCCGGTTTAAAAGGCTATAACTATCGTAATGTGGGAGTTAAAGGAACCCGAATGGTGGAACGAGAAGGCCATAAGATGTTTGATCATTCTAGGGACTCAGATTAATCAGACGAAGCTGATCGGACGGTAATCGGACTCACGAAAGAATAATTACGTAGAGATTCGTACACTAGAAAAGACTCCAGTTTAATAGGCTATAACTATCGTAACGTGGGAGTTAAAGGGACCTGAATGGTGGAACAAGAAGGCCGTAAGATGTCTGATCATTCTACAGACTCAGATAAATCAGACGAAGGTGACCGTATGGTAATCGAACACACTGAACCACAAATACGTAGATATTCGAACACAAGAAAAGATTCCAGTTTAAAAGGATATAACTATCGTAATGTGGGAGTTAAGGGAACCTGAACGGTGGAACGAGAAGCCCATAAGATGTCTAATCATTCTACAGACTCAGATAACTCCCACGAAGCTGACCGGACGGTAATCGGACTCATGAAACGACAATTACGTAGAGATTCGAACACAAGAATCGACTCCGGTTTAAAAGGCTATAACTATCGTAATGTGGGAGTTAAAGGAACCCGAATTGTGGAACGAAAAGGCCATAAGGTGTCTGATCATTCTAGGGACTCAGATTAATCAGATGAAGCTGATCGGACGGTAATCGGACTCACAAAAGAATAATTACGTAGAGATTCGTACACTAGAAGAGACTCCAGTTTAATAGGCTATAACTATCGTAACGTGGGAGTTAAAGGGACCTGAATGGTGGAACAAGAAGGCCGTAAGATGTCTGATCATTCTACAGACTCAGATAACTCATACGAAGCTGACCGGACGGTAATCGGACTCACGAAACAACAATTACGTAGAGATTTGAACACAAGAAACGACTCCGGTTTAAAAGGCTATAACTATCGTAATGTGGGAGTTAAAGGAACCCGAATGGTGGAACGAAAAGGCCATAAGATGTCTGATCATTCTAGGGACTCAGATTAATCAGATGAAGCTGATCGGACGGTAATCGGACTCACGAAAGAATAATTACGTAGAGATTCGTACACTAGAAGAGACTCCAGTTTAATAGGCTATAACTATCGTAACGTGGGAGTTAAAGGGACCTGAATGGTGGAACAAGAAGGCCGTAAGATGTCTGATCATTCTACAGACTCAGATAAATCAGACGAAGGTGACCGTATGGTAATCGAACACACGGAACCACAAATACGTAGATATTCGAACACAAGAAAAGATTCCAGTTTAAAAGGATATAACTATCGTAATGTGGGAGTTAAGGGAACCTGAATGGTGGAACGAGAAGGCCATAAGATGTCTTTCATTCTACAGACTCAGATAACTCCCACGAAGCTGACCGGACGGTAATCGGACTCATGAAACGACAATTACGTAGAGATTCGAAAACAAGAAACGACTCCGGTTTAAAAGGCTATAACTATCGTAATGTGGGAGTTAAAGGAACCCGAATGGTGGAACGAAAAGGCCATAAGATGTCTGATCATTCTAGGGACTCAGATTAATCAGATGAAGCTGATCGGACGGTAATCGGACTCACGAAAGAATAATTACGTAGAGATTCGTACACTAGAAAAGACTCCAGTTTAATAGGCTATAACTATCGTAACGTGGGAGTTAAAGGGACCTGAATGGTGGAACAAGAAGGCCGTATGATGTCTGATCATTCTACAGACTCAGATAAATCAGACGAAGGTGACCGTATGGTAATCGAACACACGGAACCACAATTACGTAGATATTCGAACACAAGAAAAGATTCCAGTTTAAATGGATATAACTATCGTAATGTGGGAGTTAAGGGAACCTGAATGGTGGAATAATAAGGCCGTAAGATGTCTAATCATTCTACAGACTCAGATAACTCATGCGAAGCTGACAGGACGGTAATCGGACTCATGAAACGACAATTACGTAGAGATTCGAACACAAGAAACGACTCCGGTTTAAAAGGCTATAACTATCGTAATGTGGGAGTTAAAGGAACCCGAATGGTGGAACGAGAAGGCCATAAGATGTTTGATCATTCTAGGGACTCAGATTAATCAGACGAAGCTGATCGGACGGTAATCGGACTCACGAAAGAATAATTACGTAGAGATTCGTACACTAGAAAAGACTCCAGTTTAATAGGCTATAACTATCGTAACGTGGGAGTTAAAGGGACCTGAATGGTGGAACAAGAAGGCCGTATGATGTCTGATCATTCTACAGACTCAGATAAATCAGACGAAGGTGACCGTATGGTAATCGAACACACGGAACCACAATTACGTAGATATTCGAACACAAGAAAACATTCCAGTTTAAATGGATATAACTATCGTAATGTGGGAGTTAAGGGAACCTGAATGGTGAAATAAGAAGGCCGTAAGATGTCTAATCATTCTACAGACTCAGATAACTCATACGAAGCTGACCGGATGGTAATCGGACTCACGAAACGACAATTACGTAGAGATTTGAACACAAGAAACGACTCCGGTTTAAAAGGCTATAACTATCGTAATGTGGGAGTTAAAGGAACCCGAATGGTGGAACGAAAAGGCCATAAGATGTCTGATCATTCTAGGGACTCATATTAATCAGATGAAGCTGATCGGACGGTAATCGGACTCACGAAAGAATAATTACGTAGAGATTCGTACACTAGAAAAGACTCCAGTTTAATAGGCTATAACTATCGTAACGTGGGAGTTAAAGGGACCTGAATGGTGGAACAAGAAGGCCGTAAGATGTCTGATCATTCTACAGACTCAGATAAATCAGACGAAGGTGACCGTATGGTAATCGAACACACGGAACCACAAATACGTAGATATTCGAACACAAGAAAAGATTCCAGTTTAAAAGGATATAACTATCGTAATGTGGGTGTTAAGGGAACCTGAACGGTGGAACGAGAAGCCCATAAGATGTCTAATCATTCTACAGACTCAGATAACTCCCACGAAGCTGACCGGACGGTAATCGGACTCATGAAACGACAATTACGTAGAGATTCGAACACAAGAAACGACTCCGGTTTAAAAGGCTATAACTATCGTAATGTGGGAGTTAAAGGAACCCGAATTGTGGAACGAAAAGGCCATAAGATGTCTGATCATTCTAGGGACTCAGATTAATCAGATGAAGCTGATCGAACGGTAATCGGACTCACAAAAGAATAATTACGTAGAGATTCGTACACTAGAAGAGACTCCAGTTTAATAGGCTATAACTATCGTAACGTGGGAGTTAAAGGGACCTGAATGGTGGAACAAGAAGGCCGTAAGATGTCTGATCAATCTACAGACTCAGATAACTCATACGAAGCTGACCGGACGGTAATCGGACTCACGAAACGACAATTACGTAGAGATTTGAACACAAGAAACGACTCCGGTTTAAAAGGCTATAACTATCGTAATGTGGGAGTTAAAGGAACCCGAATGGTGGAACGAAAAGGCCATAAGATGTCTGATCATTCTAGGGACTCAGATTAATCAGATGAAGCTGATCGGACGGTAATCGGACTCACGAAAGAATAATTACGTAGAGATTCGTACACTAGAAGAGACTCCAGTTTAATAGGCTATAACTATCGTAACGTGGGAGTTAAAGGGACCTGAATGGTGGAACAAGAAGGCCGTAAGATGTCTGATCATTCTACAGACTCAGATAAATCAGACGAAGGTGACCGTATGGTAATCGAACACACGGAACCACAAATACGTAGATATTCGAACACAAGAAAAGATTCCAGTTTAAAAGGATATAACTATCGTAATGTGGGAGTTAAGGGAACCTGAATGGTGGAACGAGAAGGCCATAAGATGTCTATTCATTCTACAGACTCAGATAACTCCCACGAAGCTGACCGGACGGTAATCGGACTCATGAAACGACAATTACGTAGAGATTCGAAAACAAGAAACGACTCCGGTTTAAAAGGCTATAACTATCGTAATGTGGGAGTTAAAGGAACCCGAATGGTGGAACGAAAAGGCCATAAGATGTCTGATCATTCTAGGGACTCAGATTAATCAGATGAAGCTGATCGGACGGTAATCGGACTCACGAAAGAATAATTACGTAGAGATTCGTACACTAGAAAAGACTCCAGTTTAATAGGCTATAACTATCGTAACGTGGGAGTTAAAGGGACCTGAATGGTGGAACAAGAAGGCCGTATGATGTCTGATCATTCTACAGACTCAGATAAATCAGACGAAGGTGACCGTATGGTAATCGAACACACGGAACCACAATTACGTAGATATTCGAACACAAGAAAAGATTCCAGTTTAAATGGATATAACTATCGTAATGTGGGAGTTAAGGGAACCTGAATGGTGGAATAAGGAGGCCGTAAGATGTCTAATCATTCTACAGACTCAGATAACTCATGCGAAGCTGACAGGACGGTAATCGGACTCATGAAACGACAATTACGTAGAGATTCGAACACAAGAAACGACTCCGGTTTAAAAGGCTATAACTATCGTAATGTGGGAGTTAAAGGAACCCGAATGGTGGAACGAGAAGGACATAAGATGTCTGATCATTATAGGGACTCAGATTAATCAGATGAAGCTGATCGGACGGTAATCGGACTCACGAAAGAATAATTACGTAGAGATTCGTACACTAGAAAAGACTCCAGTTTAATAGGCTATAACTATCGTAACGTGGGAGTTAAAGGGACCTGAATGGTGGAACAAGAAGGCCGTAAGATGTCTGATCATTCTACAGACTCAGATAACTCATACGAAGCTGACCGGACGGTAATCGGACTCAAGAAACGACAATTACGTAGAGATTTGAACACAAGAAACGACTCCGGTTTAAAAGGCTATAACTATCGTAATGTGGGAGTTAAAGGAACCCGAATGGTGGAACGAAAAGGCCATAAGATGTCTGATCATTCTAGGGACTCATATTAATCAGATGAAGCTGATCGGACGGTAATCGGACTCACGAAAGAATAATTACGTAGAGATTCATACACTAGAAAAGACTCCAGTTTAATAGGCTATAACTATCGTAACGTGGGAGTTAAAGGGACCTGAATGGTGGAACAAGAAGGCCGTAAGATGTCTGATCATTCTAAAGACTCAGATAAATCAGACGAAGGTGACCGTATGGTAATCGAACACACGGAACCACAAATACGTAGATATTCGAACACAAGAAAAGATTCCAGTTTAAAAGGATATAACTATCGTAATGTGGGAGTTAAGGGAACCTGAACGGTGGAACGAGAAGGCCATAAGATGTCTAATCATTCTACAGACTCAGATAACTCCCACGAAGCTGACCAGACGGTAATCGGACTCATGAAACGACAATTACGTAGAGATTCGAACACAAGAAACGACTCCGGTTTAAAAGGCTATAACTATCGTAATGTGGGAGTTAAAGGAACCCGAATGGTGGAACGAAAAGGCCATAAGATGTATGATCATTCTAGGGACTCAGATTAATCAGATGAAGCTGATCGGACGGTAATCGGACTCACGAAAGAATAATTACGTAGAGATTCGTACACTAGAAAAGACTCCAGTTTAATAGGCTATAACTATCGTAACGTGGGAGTTAAAGGGACCTGAATGGTGGAACAAGAAGGCCGTAAGATGTCTGATCATTCTACAGACTCAGATAAATCAGACGAAGGTGACCGTATGGTAATCGAACACACGGAACCACAAATACGTAGATATTCGAACACAAGAAAAGATTCCAGTTTAAAAGGATATAACTATCGTAATGTGGGAGTTAAGGGAACCTGAATGGTGGAACGAGAAGGCCATAAGATGTCTATTCATTCTACAGACTCAGATAACTCCCACGAAGCTGACCGGACGGTAATCGGACTCATGAAACGACAATTACGTAGAGATTCGAACACAAGAAACGACTCCGGTTTAAAAGGCTATAACTATCGTAATGTGGGAGTTAAAGGAACCCGAATGGTGGAACGAAAAGGCCATAAGATGTCTGATCATTCTAGGGACTCAGATTAATCAGATGAAGCTGATCGGACGGTAATCGGACTCACGAAAGAATAATTACGTAGAGATTCGTACACTAGAAAAGACTCCAGTTTAATAGGCTATAACTATCGTAACGTGGGAGTTAAAGGGACCTGAATGGTGGAACAAGAAGGCCGTATGATGTCTGATCATTCTACAGACTCAGATAAATCAGACGAAGGTGACCGTATGGTAATCGAACACACGGAACCACAATTACGTAGATATTCGAACACAAGAAAAGATTCCAGTTTAAATGGATATAACTATCGTAATGTGGGAGTTAAGGGAACCTGAATGGTGGAATAAGAAGGCCGTAAGATGTCTAATCATTCTACAGACTCAGATAACTCATTCGAAGCTGACAGGACGGTAATCGGACTCATGAAACGACAATTACGTAGAGATTCGAACACAAGAAACGACTCCGGTTTAAAAGGCTATAACTATCGTAATGTGGGAGTTAAAGGAACCCGAATGGTGGAACGAGAAGGCCATAAGATGTCTGATCATTCTAGGGACTCAGATTAATCAGACGAAGCTGATCGGACGGTAATCGGACTCACGAAAGAATAATTACGTAGAGATTCGTACACTAGAAAAGACTCCAGTTTAATAGGCTATAACTATCGTAACGTGGGAGTTAAAGGGACCTGAATGGTGGAACAAGAAGGCCGTAAGATGTCTGATCATTCTACAGACTCAGATAAATCAGACGAAGGTGACCGTATGGTAATCGAACACACGGAACCACAATTACGTAGATATTCGAACACAAGAAAAGATTCCAGTTTAAATGGATATAACTATCGTAATGTGGGAGTTAAGGGAACCTGAATGGTGGAATAAGGAGGCCGTAAGATGTCTAATCATTCTACAGACTCAGATAACTCATGCGAAGCTGACAGGACGGTAATCGGACTCATGAAACGACAATTACGTAGAGATTCGAACACAAGAAACGACTCCGGTTTAAAAGGCTATAACTATCGTAATGTGGGAGTTAAAGGAACCCGAATGGTGGAACGAGAAGGACATAAGATGTCTGATCATTATAGGGACTCAGATTAATCAGATGAAGCTGATCGGACGGTAATCGGACTCACGAAAGAATAATTCCGTAGAGATTCGTACACTAGAAAAGACTCCAGTTTAATAGGCTATAACTATCGTAACGTGGGAGTTAAAGGGACCTGAATGGTGGAACAAGAAGGCCGTAAGATGTCTGATCATTCTACAGACTCAGATAACTCATACGAAGCTGACCGGACGGTAATCGGACTCAAGAAACGACAATTACGTAGAGATTTGAACACAAGAAACGACTCCGGTTTAAAAGGCTATAACTATCGTAATGTGGGAGTTAAAGGAACCCGAATGGTGGAACGAAAAGGCCATAAGATGTCTGATCATTCTAGGGAATCATATTAATCAGATGAAGCTGATCGGACGGTAATCGGACTCACGAAAGAATAATTACGTAGAGATTCATACACTAGAAAAGACTCCAGTTTAATAGGCTATAACTATCGTAACGTGGGAGTTAAAGGGACCAGAATGGTGGAACAAGAAGGCCGTAAGATGTCTGATCATTCTAAAGACTCAGATAAATCAGACGAAGGTGACCGTATGGTAATCGAACACACGGAACCACAAATACGTAGATATTCGAACACAAGAAAAGATTCCAGTTTAAAAGGATATAACTATCGTAATGTGGGAGTTAAGGGAACCTGAACGGTGGAACGAGAAGGCCATAAGATGTCTAATCATTCTACAGACTCAGATAACTCCCACGAAGCTGACCAGACGGTAATCGGACTCATGAAACGACAATTACGTAGAGATTCGAACACAAGAAACGACTCCGGTTTAAAAGGCTATAACTATCGTAATGTGGGAGTTAAAGGAACCCGAATGGTGGAACGAAAAGGCCATAAGATGTATGATCATTCTAGGGACTCAGATTAATCAGATGAAGCTGATCGGACGGTAATCGGACTCACGAAAGAATAATTACGTAGAGATTCGTACACTAGAAAAGACTCCAGTTTAATAGGCTATAACTATCGTAACGTGGGAGTTAAAGGGACCTGAATGGTGGAACAAGAAGGCCGTAAGATGTCTGATCATTCTACAGACTCAGATAAATCAGACGAAGGTGACCGTATGGTAATCGAACACACGGAACCACAAATACGTAGATATTCGAACACAAGAAAAGATTCCAGTTTAAAAGGATATAACTATCGTAATGTGGGAGTTAAGGGAACCTGAATGGTGGAACGAGAAGGCCATAAGATGTCTATTCATTCTACAGACTCAGATAACTCCCACGAAGCTGACCGGACGGTAATCGGACTCATGAAACGACAATTACGTAGAGATTCGAACACAAGAAACGACTCCGGTTTAAAAGGCTATAACTATCGTAATGTGGGAGTTAAAGGAACCCGAATGGTGGAACGAAAAGGCCATAAGATGTCTGATCATTCTAGGGACTCAGATTAATCAGATGAAGCTGATCGGACGGTAATCGGACTCACGAAAGAATAATTACGTAGAGATTCGTACACTAGAAAAGACTCCAGTTTAATAGGCTATAACTATCGTAACGTGGGAGTTAAAGGGACCTGAATGGTGGAACAAGAAGGCCGTATGATGTCTGATCATTCTACAGACTCAGATAAATCAGACGAAGGTGACCGTATGGTAATCGAACACACGGAACCACAATTACGTAGATATTCGAACACAAGAAAAGATTCCAGTTTAAATGGATATAACTATCGTAATGTGGGAGTTAAGGGAACCTGAATGGTGGAATAAGAAGGCCGTAAGATGTCTAATCATTCTACAGACTCAGATAACTCATTCGAAGCTGACAGGACGGTAATCGGACTCATGAAACGACAATTACGTAGAGATTCGAACACAAGAAACGACTCCGGTTTAAAAGGCTATAACTATCGTAATGTGGGAGTTAAAGGAACCCGAATGGTGGAACGAGAAGGCCATAAGATGTCTGATCATTCTAGGGACTCAGATTAATCAGACGAAGCTGATCGGACGGTAATCGGACTCACGAAAGAATAATTACGTAGAGATTCGTACACTAGAAAAGACTCCAGTTTAATAGGCTATAACTATCGTAACGTGGGAGTTAAAGGGACCTGAATGGTGGAACAAGAAGGCCGTAAGATGTCTGATCATTCTACAGACTCAGATAAATCAGACGAAGGTGACCGTATGGTAATCGAACACACGGAACCACAATTACGTAGATATTCGAACACAAGAAAAGATTCCAGTTTAAATGGATATAACTATCGTAATGTGGGAGTTAAGGGAACCTGAATGGTGGAATAAGGAGGCCGTAAGATGTCTAATCATTCTACAGACTTAGATAACTCATGCGAAGCTGACAGGACGGTAATCGGACTCATGAAACGACAATTACGTAGAGATTCGAACACAAGAAACGACTCCGGTTTAAAAGGCTATAACTATCGTAATGTGGGAGTTAAAGGAACCCGAATGGTGGAACGAGAAGAACATAAGATGTCTGATCATTATAGGGACTTAGATTAATCAGATGAAGCTGATCGGACGGTAATCGGACTCACGAAAGAATAATTACGTAGAGATTCGTACACTAGAAAAGACTCCAGTTTAATAGGCTATAACTATCGTAACGTGGGAGTTAAAGGGACCTGAATGGTGGAACAAGAAGGCCGTAAGATGTCTGATCATTCTACAGACTCAGATAACTCATACGAAGCTGACCGGACGGTAATCGGACTCAAGAAACGACAATTACGTAGAGATTTGAACACAAGAAACGACTCCGGTTTAAAAGGCTATAACTATCGTAATGTGGGAGTTAAAGGAACCCGAATGGTGGAACGAAAAGGCCATAAGATGTCTGATCATTCTAGGGACTCATATTAATCAGATGAAGCTGATCGGACGGTAATCGGACTCACGAAAGAATAATTACGTAGAGATTCATACACTAGAAAAGACTCCAGTTTAATAGGCTATAACTATCGTAACGTGGGAGTTAAAGGGACCTGAATGGTGGAACAAGAAGGCCGTAAGATGTCTGATCATTCTAAAGACTCAGATAAATCAGACGAAGGTGACCGTATGGTAATCGAACACACGGAACCACAAATACGTAGATATTCGAACACAAGAAAAGATTCCAGTTTAAAAGGATATAACTATCGTAATGTGGGAGTTAAGGGAACCTGAACGGTGGAACGAGAAGGCCATAAGATGTCTAATCATTCTACAGACTCAGATAACTCCCACGAAGCTGACCAGACGGTAATCGGACTCATGAAACGACAATTACGTAGAGATTCGAACACAAGAAACGACTCCGGTTTAAAAGGCTATAACTATCGTAATGTGGGAGTTAAAGGAACCCAAATGGTGGAACGAAAAGGCCATAAGATGTATGATCATTCTAGGGACTCAGATTAATCAGATGAAGCTGATCGGACGGTAATCGGACTCACGAAAGAATAATTACGTAGAGATTCGTACACTAGAAAAGACTCCAGTTTAATAGGCTATAACTATCGTAACGTGGGAGTTAAAGGGACCTGAATGGTGGAACAAGAAGGCCGTAAGATGTCTGATCATTCTACAGACTCAGATAAATCAGACGAAGGTGACCGTATGGTAATCGAACACACGGAACCACAAATACGTAGATATTCGAACACAAGAAAAGATTCCAGTTTAAAAGGATATAACTATCGTAATGTGGGAGTTAAGGGAACCTGAATGGTGGAACGAGAAGGCCATAAGATGTCTATTCATTCTACAGACTCAGATAACTCCCACGAAGCTGACCGGACGGTAATCGGACTCATGAAACGACAATTACGTAGAGATTCGAACACAAGAAACGACTCCGGTTTAAAAGGCTATAACTATCGTAATGTGGGAGTTAAAGGAACCCGAATGGTGGAACGAAAAGGCCATAAGATGTCTGATCATTCTAGGGACTCAGATTAATCAGATGAAGCTGATCGGACGGTAATCGGACTCACGAAAGAATAATTACGTAGAGATTCGTACACTAGAAAAGACTCCAGTTTAATAGGCTATAACTATCGTAACGTGGGAGTTAAAGGGACCTGAATGGTGGAACAAGAAGGCCGTATGATGTCTGATCATTCTACAGACTCAGATAAATCAGACGAAGGTGACCGTATGGTAATCGAACACACGGAACCACAATTACGTAGATATTCGAACACAAGAAAAGATTCCAGTTTAAATGGATATAACTATCGTAATGTGGGAGTTAAGGGAACCTGAATGGTGGAACGAGAAGGCCATAAGATGTCTATTCATTCTACAGACTCAGATAACTCCCACGAAGCTGACCGGACGGTAATCGGACTCATGAAACGACAATTACGTAGAGATTCGAACACAAGAAACGACTCCGGTTTAAAAGGCTATAACTATCGTAATGTGGGAGTTAAAGGAACCCGAATGGTGGAACGAGAAGGCCATAAGATGTCTGATCATTCTAGGGACTCAGATTAATCAGATGAAGCTGATCGGACGGTAATCGGACTCACGAAAGAATAATTACGTAGAGATTCGTACACTAGAAAAGACTCCAGTTTAATAGGCTATAACTATCGTAACGTGGGAGTTAAAGGGACCTGAATGGTGGAACAAGAAGGCCGTAAGATGTCTGATCATTCTACAGACTCAGATAACTCATACGAAGGTGACCGTATGGTAATCGAACACACGGAACCACAAATACGTAGATATTCGAACACAAGAAAAGATTCCAGTTTAAAAGGATATAACTATCGTAATGTGGGAGTTAAGGGAACCTGAATGGTGGAACGAGAAGGCCATAAGATGTCTATTCATTCTACAGACTCAGATAACTCCCACGAAGCTGACCGGACGGTAATCGGACTCATGAAACGACAATTACGTAGAGATTCGAACACAAGAAACGACTCCGGTTTAAAAGGCTATAACTATCGTAATGTGGGAGTTAAAGGAACCCGAATGGTGGAACGAAAAGGCCATAAGATGTCTGATCATTCTAGGGACTCAGATTAATCAGATGAAGCTGATCGGACGGTAATCGGACTCACGAAAGAATAATTACGTAGAGATTCGTACACTAGAAAAGACTCCAGTTTAATAGGCTATAACTATCGTAACGTGGGAGTTAAAGGGACCTGAATGGTGGAACAAGAAGGCCGTATGATGTCTGATCATTCTACAGACTCAGATAAATCAGACGAAGGTGACCGTATGGTAATCGAACACACGGAACCACAATTACGTAGATATTCGAACACAAGAAAAGATTCCAGTTTAAATGGATATAACTATCGTAATGTGGGAGTTAAGGGAACCTGAATGGTGGAATAAGAAGGCCGTAAGATGTCTAATCATTCTACAGACTCAGATAACTCATTCGAAGCTGACAGGACGGTAATCGGACTCATGAAACGACAATTACGTAGAGATTCGAACACAAGAAACGACTCCGGTTTAAAAGGCTATAACTATCGTAATGTGGGAGTTAAAGGAACCCGAATGGTGGAACGAGAAGGCCATAAGATGTCTGATCATTCTAGGGACTCAGATTAATCAGATGAAGCTGATCGGACGGTAATCGGACTCACGAAAGAATAATTACGTAGAGATTCGTACACTAGAAAAGACTCCAGTTTAATAGGCTATAACTATCGTAACGTGGGAGTTAAAGGGACCTGAATGGTGGAACAAGAAGGCCGTATGATGTCTGATCATTCTACAGACTCAGATAAATCAGACGAAGGTGACCGTATGGTAATCGAACACACGGAACCACAATTACGTAGATATTCGAACACAAGAAAAGATTCCAGTTTAAATGGATATAACTATCGTAATGTGGGAGTTAAGGGAACCTGAATGGTGGAACGAGAAGGCCATAAGATGTCTATTCATTCTACAGACTCAGATAACTCCCACGAAGCTGACCGGACGGTAATCGGACTCATGAAACGACAATTACGTAGAGATTCGAACACAAGAAACGACTCCGGTTTAAAAGGCTATAACTATCGTAATGTGGGAGTTAAAGGAACCCGAATGGTGGAACGAGAAGGCCATAAGATGTCTGATCATTCTAGGGACTCAGATTAATCAGATGAAGCTGATCGGACGGTAATCGGACTCACGAAAGAATAATTACGTAGAGATTCGTACACT
This sequence comes from Ambrosia trifida, assembly GCA_028751855.1. Lineage (NCBI taxonomy): Eukaryota > Viridiplantae > Streptophyta > Magnoliopsida > Asterales > Asteraceae > Ambrosia > Ambrosia trifida. The sequence goes on from CM054123.1 coordinate 155,057,921, forward strand.
AGAAAAGACTCCAGTTTAATAGGCTATAACTATCGTAACGTGGGAGTTAAAGGGACCTGAATGGTGGAACAAGAAGGCCGTAAGATGTCTGATCATTCTACAGACTCAGATAACTCATACGAAGGTGACCGTATGGTAATCGAACACACGGAACCACAAATACGTAGATATTCGAACACAAGAAAAGATTCCAGTTTAAAAGGATATAACTATCGTAATGTGGGAGTTAAGGGAACCTGAATGGTGGAACGAGAAGGCCATAAGATGTCTATTCATTCTACAGACTCAGATAACTCCCACGAAGCTGACCGGACGGTAATCGGACTCATGAAACGACAATTACGTAGAGATTCGAACACAAGAAACGACTCCGGTTTAAAAGGCTATAACTATCGTAATGTGGGAGTTAAAGGAACCCGAATGGTGGAACGAAAAGGCCATAAGATGTCTGATCATTCTAGGGACTCAGATTAATCAGATGAAGCTGATCGGACGGTAATCGGACTCACGAAAGAATAATTACGTAGAGATTCGTACACTAGAAAAGACTCCAGTTTAATAGGCTATAACTATCGTAACGTGGGAGTTAAAGGGACCTGAATGGTGGAACAAGAAGGCCGTATGATGTCTGATCATTCTACAGACTCAGATAAATCAGACGAAGGTGACCGTATGGTAATCGAACACACGGAACCACAATTACGTAGATATTCGAACACAAGAAAAGATTCCAGTTTAAATGGATATAACTATCGTAATGTGGGAGTTAAGGGAACCTGAATGGTGGAATAAGAAGGCCGTAAGATGTCTAATCATTCTACAGACTCAGATAACTCATTCGAAGCTGACAGGACGGTAATCGGACTCATGAAACGACAATTACGTAGAGATTCGAACACAAGAAACGACTCCGGTTTAAAAGGCTATAACTATCGTAATGTGGGAGTTAAAGGAACCCGAATGGTGGAACGAGAAGGCCATAAGATGTCTGATCATTCTAGGGACTCAGATTAATCAGATGAAGCTGATCGGACGGTAATCGGACTCACGAAAGAATAATTACGTAGAGATTCGTACACTAGAAAAGACTCCAGTTTAATAGGCTATAACTATCGTAACGTGGGAGTTAAAGGGACCTGAATGGTGGAACAAGAAGGCCGTAAGATGTCTGATCATTCTACAGACTCAGATAAATCAGACGAAGGTGACCGTATGGTAATCGAACACACGGAACCACAATTACGTAGATATTCGAACACAAGAAAAGATTCCAGTTTAAATGGATATAACTATTGTAATGTGGGAGTTAAGGGAACCTGAATGGTGGAATAAGGAGGCCGTAAGATGTCTAATCATTCTACAGACTCAGATAACTCATGCGAAGCTGACAGGACGGTAATCGGACTCATGAAACGACAATTACGTAGAGATTCGAACACAAGAAACGACTCCGGTTTAAAAGGCTATAACTATCGTAATGTGGGAGTTAAAGGAACCCGAATGGTGGAACGAGAAGGACATAAGATGTCTGATCATTATAGGGACTCAGATTAATCAGATGAAGCTGATCGGACGGTAATCGGACTCACGAAAGAATAATTACGTAGAGATTCGTACACTAGAAAAGACTCCAGTTTAATAGGCTATAACTATCGTAACGTGGGAGTTAAAGGGACCTGAATGGTGGAACAAGAAGGCCGTAAGATGTCTGATCATTCTACAGACTCAGATAACTCATACGAAGCTGACCGGACGGTAATCGGACTCAAGAAACGACAATTACGTAGAGATTTGAACACAAGAAACGACTCCGGTTTAAAAGGCTATAACTATCGTAATGTGGGAGTTAAAGGAACCCGAATGGTGGAACGAAAAGGCCATAAGATGTCTGATCATTCTAGGGACTCATATTAATCAGATGAAGCTGATCGGACGGTAATCGGACTCACGAAAGAATAATTACGTAGAGATTCATACACTAGAAAAGACTCCAGTTTAATAGGCTATAACTATCGTAACGTGGGAGTTAAAGGGACCTGAATGGTGGAACAAGAAGGCCGTAAGATGTCTGATCATTCTAAAGACTCAGATAAATCAGACGAAGGTGACCATATGGTAATCGAACACACGGAACCACAAATACGTAGATATTCGAACACAAGAAAAGATTCCAGTTTAAAAGGATATAACTATCGTAATGTGGGAGTTAAGGGAACCTGAACGGTGGAACGAGAAGGCCATAAGATGTCTAATCATTCTACAGACTCAGATAACTCCCACGAAGCTGACCAGACGGTAATCGGACTCATGAAACGACAATTACGTAGAGATTCGAACACAAGAAACGACTCCGGTTTAAAAGGCTATAACTATCGTAATGTGGGAGTTAAAGGAACCCGAATGGTGGAACGAAAAGGCCATAAGATGTATGATCATTCTAGGGACTCAGATTAATCAGATGAAGCTGATCGGACGGTAATCGGACTCACGAAAGAATAATTACGTAGAGATTCGTACACTAGAAAAGACTCCAGTTTAATAGGCTATAACTATCGTAACGTGGGAGTTAAAGGGACCTGAATGGTGGAACAAGAAGGCCGTAAGATGTCTGATCATTCTACAGACTCAGATAAATCAGACGAAGGTGACCGTATGGTAATCGAACACACGGAACCACAAATACGTAGATATTCGAACACAAGAAAAGATTCCAGTTTAAAAGGATATAACTATCGTAATGTGGGAGTTAAGGGAACCTGAATGGTGGAACGAGAAGGCCATAAGATGTCTATTCATTCTACAGACTCAGATAACTCCCACGAAGCTGACCGGACGGTAATCGGACTCATGAAACGACAATTACGTAGAGATTCGAACACAAGAAACGACTCCGGTTTAAAAGGCTATAACTATCGTAATGTGGGAGTTAAAGGAACCCGAATGGTGGAACGAAAAGGCCATAAGATGTCTGATCATTCTAGGGACTCAGATTAATCAGATGAAGCTGATCGGACGGTAATCGGACTCACGAAAGAATAATTACGTAGAGATTCGTACACTAGAAAAGACTCCAGTTTAATAGGCTATAACTATCGTAACGTGGGAGTTAAAGGGACCTGAATGGTGGAACAAGAAGGCCGTATGATGTCTGATCATTCTACAGACTCAGATAAATCAGACGAAGGTGACCGTATGGTAATCGAACACACGGAACCACAATTACGTAGATATTCGAACACAAGAAAAGATTCCAGTTTAAATGGATATAACTATCGTAATATGGGAGTTAAGGTAACCTGAATGGTGGAATAAGAAGGCCGTAAGATGTCTAATCATTCTACAGACTCAGATAACTCATTCGAAGCTGACAGGACGGTAATCGGACTCATGAAACGACAATTACGTAGAGATTCGAACACAAGAAACGACTCCGGTTTAAAAGGCTATAACTATCGTAATGTGGGAGTTAAAGGAACCCGAATGGTGGAACGAGAAGGCCATAAGATGTCTGATCATTCTAGGGACTCAGATTAATCAGACGAAGCTGATCGGACGGTAATCGGACTCACGAAAGAATAATTACGTAGAGATTCGTACACTAGAAAAGACTCCAGTTTAATAGGCTATAACTATCGTAACGTGGGAGTTAAAGGGACCTGAATGGTGGAACAAGAAGGCCGTAAGATGTCTGATCATTCTACAGACTCAGATAAATCAGACGAAGGTGACCGTATGGTAATCGAACACACGGAACCACAATTACGTAGATATTCGAACACAAGAAAAGATTCCAGTTTAAATGGATATAACTATCGTAATGTGGGAGTTAAGGGAACCTGAATGGTGGAATAAGGAGGCCGTAAGATGTCTAATCATTCTACAGACTCAGATAACTCCCACGAAGCTGACCAGACGGTAATCGGACTCATGAAACGACAATTACGTAGAGATTCGAACACAAGAAACGACTCCGGTTTAAAAGGCTATAACTATCGTAATGTGGGAGTTAAAGGAACCCGAATGGTGGAACGAAAAGGCCATAAGATGTATGATCATTCTAGGGACTCAGATTAATCAGATGAAGCTGATCGGACGGTAATCGGACTCACGAAAGAATAATTACGTAGAGATTCGTACACTAGAAAAGACTCCAGTTTAATAGGCTATAACTATCGTAACGTGGGAGTTAAAGGGACCTGAATGGTGGAACAAGAAGGCCGTAAGATGTCTGATCATTCTACAGACTCAGATAAATCAGACGAAGGTGACCGTATGGTAATCGAACACACGGAACCACAAATACGTAGATATTCGAACACAAGAAAAGATTCCAGTTTAAAAGGATATAACTATCGTAATGTGGGAGTTAAGGGAACCTGAATGGTGGAACGAGAAGGCCATAAGATGTCTATTCATTCTACAGACTCAGATAACTCCCACGAAGCTGACCGGACGGTAATCGGACTCATGAAACGACAATTACGTAGAGATTCGAACACAAGAAACGACTCCGGTTTAAAAGGCTATAACTATCGTAATGTGGGAGTTAAAGGAACCCGAATGGTGGAACGAAAAGGCCATAAGATGTCTGATCATTCTAGGGACTCAGATTAATCAGATGAAGCTGATCGGACGGTAATCGGACTCACGAAAGAATAATTACGTAGAGATTCGTACACTAGAAAAGACTCCAGTTTAATAGGCTATAACTATCGTAACGTGGGAGTTAAAGGGACCTGAATGGTGGAACAAGAAGGCCGTATGATGTCTGATCATTCTACAGACTCAGATAAATCAGACGAAGGTGACCGTATGGTAATCGAACACACGGAACCACAATTACGTAGATATTCGAACACAAGAAAAGATTCCAGTTTAAATGGATATAACTATCGTAATATGGGAGTTAAGGTAACCTGAATGGTGGAATAAGAAGGCCGTAAGATGTCTAATCATTCTACAGACTCAGATAACTCATTCGAAGCTGACAGGACGGTAATCGGACTCATGAAACGACAATTACGTAGAGATTCGAACACAAGAAACGACTCCGGTTTAAAAGGCTATAACTATCGTAATGTGGGAGTTAAAGGAACCCGAATGGTGGAACGAGAAGGCCATAAGATGTCTGATCATTCTAGGGACTCAGATTAATCAGACGAAGCTGATCGGACGGTAATCGGACTCACGAAAGAATAATTACGTAGAGATTCGTACACTAGAAAAGACTCCAGTTTAATAGGCTATAACTATCGTAACGTGGGAGTTAAAGGGACCTGAATGGTGGAACAAGAAGGCCGTAAGATGTCTGATCATTCTACAGACTCAGATAAATCAGACGAAGGTGACCGTATGGTAATCGAACACACGGAACCACAATTACGTAGATATTCGAACACAAGAAAAGATTCCAGTTTAAATGGATATAACTATCGTAATGTGGGAGTTAAGGGAACCTGAATGGTGGAATAAGGAGGCCGTAAGATGTCTAATCATTCTACAGACTCAGATAACTCATGCGAAGCTGACAGGACGGTAATCGGACTCATGAAACGACAATTACGTAGAGATTCGAACACAAGAAATGACTCCGGTTTAAAAGGCTATAACTATCGTAATGTGGGAGTTAAAGGAACCCGAATGGTGGAACGAGAAGGACATAAGATGTCTGATCATTATAGGGACTCAGATTAATCAGATGAAGCTGATCGGACGGTAATCGGACTCACGAAAGAATAATTACGTAGAGATTCGTACACTAGAAAAGACTCCAGTTTAATAGGCTATAACTATCGTAACGTGGGAGTTAAAGGGACCTGAATGGTGGAACAAGAAGGCCGTAAGATGTCTGATCATTCTACAGACTCAGATAACTCATACGAAGCTGACCGGACGGTAATCGGACTCAAGAAACGACAATTACGTAGAGATTTGAACACAAGAAACGACTCCGGTTTAAAAGGCTATAACTATCGTAATGTGGGAGTTAAAGGAACCCGAATGGTGGAACGAAAAGGCCATAAGATGTCTGATCATTCTAGGGACTCATATTAATCAGATGAAGCTGATCGGACGGTAATCGGACTCACGAAAGAATAATTACGTAGAGATTCATACACTAGAAAAGACTCCAGTTTAATAGGCTATAACTATCGTAACGTGGGAGTTAAAGGGAACTGAATGGTGGAACAAGAAGGCCGTAAGATGTCTGATCATTCTAAAGACTCAGATAAATCAGACGAAGGTGACCGTATGGTAATCGAACACACGGAACCACAAATACGTAGATATTCGAACACAAGAAAAGATTCCAGTTTAAAAGGATATAACTATCGTAATGTGGGAGTTAAGGGAACCTGAACGGTGGAACGAGAAGGCCATAAGATGTCTAATCATTCTACAGACTCAGATAACTCCCACGAAGCTGACCAGACGGTAATCGGACTCATGAAACGACAATTACGTAGAGATTCGAACACAAGAAACGACTCCGGTTTAAAAGGCTATAACTATCGTAATGTGGGAGTTAAAGGAACCCGAATGGTGGAACGAAAAGGCCATAAGATGTATGATCATTCTAGGGACTCAGATTAATCAGATGAAGCTGATCGGACGGTAATCGGACTCACGAAAGAATAATTACGTAGAGATTCGTACACTAGAAAAGACTCCAGTTTAATAGGCTATAACTATCGTAACGTGGGAGTTAAAGGGACCTGAATGGTGGAACAAGAAGGCCGTAAGATGTCTGATCATTCTACAGACTCAGATAAATCAGACGAAGGTGACCGTATGGTAATCGAACACACGGAACCACAAATACGTAGATATTCGAACACAAGAAAAGATTCCAGTTTAAAAGGATATAACTATCGTAATGTGGGAGTTAAGGGAACCTGAATGGTGGAACGAGAAGGCCATAAGATGTCTATTCATTCTACAGACTCAGATAACTCCCACGAAGCTGACCGGACGGTAATCGGACTCATGAAACGACAATTACGTAGAGATTCGAACACAAGAAACGACTCCGGTTTAAAAGGCTATAACTATCGTAATGTGGGAGTTAAAGGAACCCGAATGGTGGAACGAAAAGGCCATAAGATGTCTGATCATTCTAGGGACTCAGATTAATCAGATGAAGCTGATCGGACGGTAATCGGACTCACGAAAGAATAATTACGTAGAGATTCGTACACTAGAAAAGACTCCAGTTTAATAGGCTATAACTATCGTAACGTGGGAGTTAAAGGGACCTGAATGGTGGAACAAGAAGGCCGTATGATGTCTGATCATTCTACAGACTCAGATAAATCAGACGAAGGTGACCGTATGGTAATCGAACACACGGAACCACAATTACGTAGATATTCGAACACAAGAAAAGATTCCAGTTTAAATGGATATAACTATCGTAATGTGGGAGTTAAGGGAACCTGAATGGTGGAATAAGAAGGCCGTAAGATGTCTAATCATTCTACAGACTCAGATAACTCATTCGAAGCTGACAGGACGGTAATCGGACTCATGAAACGACAATTACGTAGAGATTCGAACACAAGAAACGACTCCGGTTTAAAAGGCTATAACTATCGTAATGTGGGAGTTAAAGGAACCCGAATGGTGGAACGAGAAGGCCATAAGATGTCTGATCATTCTAGGGACTCAGATTAATCAGATGAAGCTGATCGGACGGTAATCGGACTCACGAAAGAATAATTACGTAGAGATTCGTACACTAGAAAAGACTCCAGTTTAATAGGCTATAACTATCGTAACGTGGGAGTTAAAGGGACCTGAATGGTGGAACAAGAAGGCCGTAAGATGTCTGATCATTCTACAGACTCAGATAAATCAGACGAAGGTGACCGTATGGTAATCGAACACACGGAACCACAATTACGTAGATATTCGAACACAAGAAAAGATTCCAGTTTAAATGGATATAACTATTGTAATGTGGGAGTTAAGGGAACCTGAATGGTGGAATAAGGAGGCCGTAAGATGTCTAATCATTCTACAGACTCAGATAACTCATGCGAAGCTGACAGGACGGTAATCGGACTCATGAAACGACAATTACGTAGAGATTCGAACACAAGAAACGACTCCGGTTTAAAAGGCTATAACTATCGTAATGTGGGAGTTAAAGGAACCCGAATGGTGGAACGAGAAGGACATAAGATGTCTGATCATTATAGGGACTCAGATTAATCAGATGAAGCTGATCGGACGGTAATCGGACTCACGAAAGAATAATTCCGTAGAGATTCGTACACTAGAAAAGACTCCAGTTTAATAGGCTATAACTATCGTAACGTGGGAGTTAAAGGGACCTGAATGGTGGAACAAGAAGGCCGTAAGATGTCTGATCATTCTACAGACTCAGATAACTCATACGAAGCTGACCGGACGGTAATCGGACTCAAGAAACGACAATTACGTAGAGATTTGAACACAAGAAACGACTCCGGTTTAAAAGGCTATAACTATCGTAATGTGGGAGTTAAAGGAACCCGAATGGTGGAACGAAAAGGCCATAAGATGTCTGATCATTCTAGGGACTCATATTAATCAGATGAAGCTGATCGGACGGTAATCGGACTCACGAAAGAATAATTACGTAGAGATTCATACACTAGAAAAGACTCCAGTTTAATAGGCTATAACTATCGTAACGTGGGAGTTAAAGGGACCTGAATGGTGGAACAAGAAGGCCGTAAGATGTCTGATCATTCTAAAGACTCAGATAAATCAGACGAAGGTGACCGTATGGTAATCGAACACACGGAACCACAAATACGTAGATATTCGAACACAAGAAAAGATTCCAGTTTAAAAGGATATAACTATCGTAATGTGGGAGTTAAGGGAACCTGAACGGTGGAACGAGAAGGCCATAAGATGTCTAATCATTCTACAGACTCAGATAACTCCCACGAAGCTGACCAGACGGTAATCGGACTCATGAAACGACAATTACGTAGAGATTCGAACACAAGAAACGACTCCGGTTTAAAAGGCTATAACTATCGTAATGTGGGAGTTAAAGGAACCCGAATGGTGGAACGAAAAGGCCATAAGATGTATGATCATTCTAGGGACTCAGATTAATCAGATGAAGCTGATCGGACGGTAATCGGACTCACGAAAGAATAATTACGTAGAGATTCGTACACTAGAAAAGACTCCAGTTTAATAGGCTATAACTATCGTAACGTGGGAGTTAAAGGGACCTGAATGGTGGAACAAGAAGGCCGTAAGATGTCTGATCATTCTACAGACTCAGATAAATCAGACGAAGGTGACCGTATGGTAATCGAACACACGGAACCACAAATACGTAGATATTCGAACACAAGAAAAGATTCCAGTTTAAAAGGATATAACTATCGTAATGTGGGAGTTAAGGGAACCTGAATGGTGGAACGAGAAGGCCATAAGATGTCTATTCATTCTACAGACTCAGATAACTCCCACGAAGCTGACCGGACGGTAATCGGACTCATGAAACGACAATTACGTAGAGATTCGAACACAAGAAACGACTCCGGTTTAAAAGGCTATAACTATCGTAATGTGGGAGTTAAAGGAACCCGAATGGTGGAACGAAAAGGCCATAAGATGTATGATCATTCTAGGGACTCAGATTAATCAGATGAAGCTGATCGGACGGTAATCGGACTCACGAAAGAATAATTACGTAGAGATTCGTACACTAGAAAAGACTCCAGTTTAATAGGCTATAACTATCGTAACGTGGGAGTTAAAGGGACCTGAATGGTGGAACAAGAAGGCCGTAAGATGTCTGATCATTCTACAGACTCAGATAAATTAGACGAAGGTGACCGTATGGTAATCGAACACACGGAACCACAAATACGTAGATATTCGAACACAAGAAAAGATTCCAGTTTAAAAGGATATAACTATCGTAATGTGGGAGTTAAGGGAACCTGAATGGTGGAACGAGAAGGCCATAAGATGTCTATTCATTCTACAGACTCAGATAACTCCCACGAAGCTGACCGGACGGTAATCGGACTCATGAAACGACAATTACGTAGAGATTCGAACACAAGAAACGACTCCGGTTTAAAAGGCTATAACTATCGTAATGTGGGAGTTAAAGGAACCCGAATGGTGGAACGAAAAGGCCATAAGATGTCTGATCATTCTAGGGACTCAGATTAATCAGATGAAGCTGATCGGACGGTAATCGGACTCACGAAAGAATAATTACGTAGAGATTCGTACACTAGAAAAGACTCCAGTTTAATAGGCTATAACTATCGTAACGTGGGAGTTAAAGGGACCTGAATGGTGGAACAAGAAGGCCGTATGATGTCTGATCATTCTACAGACTCAGATAAATCAGACGAAGGTGACCGTATGGTAATCGAACACACGGAACCACAATTACGTAGATATTCGAACACAAGAAAAGATTCCAGTTTAAATGGATATAACTATCGTAATGTGGGAGTTAAGGGAACCTGAATGGTGGAATAAGAAGGCCGTAAGATGTCTAATCATTCTACAGACTCAGATAACTCATTCGAAGCTGACAGGACGGTAATCGGACTCATGAAACGACAATTACGTAGAGATTCGAACACAAGAAACGACTCCGGTTTAAAAGGCTATAACTATCGTAATGTGGGAGTTAAAGGAACCCGAATGGTGGAACGAGAAGGCCATAAGATGTCTGATCATTCTAGGGACTCAGATTAATCAGATGAAGCTGATCGGACGGTAATCGGACTCACGAAAGAATAATTACGTAGAGATTCGTACACTAGAAAAGACTCCAGTTTAATAGGCTATAACTATCGTAACGTGGGAGTTAAAGGGACCTGAATGGTGGAACAAGAAGGCCGTAAGATGTCTGATCATTCTACAGACTCAGATAAATCAGACGAAGGTGACCGTATGGTAATCGAACACACGGAACCACAATTACGTAGATATTCGAACACAAGAAAAGATTCCAGTTTAAATGGATATAACTATCGTAATGTGGGAGTTAAGGGAACCTGAATGGTGGAATAAGAAGGCCGTAAGATGTCTAATCATTCTACAGACTCAGATAACTCATTCGAAGCTGACAGGACGGTAATCGGACTCATGAAACGACAATTACGTAGAGATTCGAACACAAGAAACGACTCCGGTTTAAAAGGCTATAACTATCGTAATGTGGGAGTTAAAGGAACCCGAATGGTGGAACGAGAAGGCCATAAGATGTCTGATCATTCTAGGGACTCAGATTAATCAGATGAAGCTGATCGGACGGTAATCGGACTCACGAAAGAATAATTACGTAGAGATTCGTACACTAGAAAAGACTCCAGTTTAATAGGCTATAACTATCGTAACGTGGGAGTTAAAGGGACCTGAATGGTGGAACAAGAAGGCCGTAAGATGTCTGATCATTCTACAGACTCAGATAAATCAGACGAAGGTGACCGTATGGTAATCGAACACACGGAACCACAATTACGTAGATATTCGAACACAAGAAAAGATTCCAGTTTAAATGGATATAACTATTGTAATGTGGGAGTTAAGGGAACCTGAATGGTGGAATAAGGAGGCCGTAAGATGTCTAATCATTCTACAGACTCAGATAACTCATGCGAAGCTGACAGGACGGTAATCGGACTCATGAAACGACAATTACGTAGAGATTCGAACACAAGAAACGACTCCGGTTTAAAAGGCTATAACTATCGTAATGTGGGAGTTAAAGGAACCCGAATGGTGGAACGAGAAGGACATAAGATGTCTGATCATTATAGGGACTCAGATTAATCAGATGAAGCTGATCGGACGGTAATCGGACTCACGAAAGAATAATTCCGTAGAGATTCGTACACTAGAAAAGACTCCAGTTTAATAGGCTATAACTATCGTAACGTGGGAGTTAAAGGGACCTGAATGGTGGAACAAGAAGGCCGTAAGATGTCTGATCATTCTACAGACTCAGATAACTCATACGAAGCTGACCGGACGGTAATCGGACTCAAGAAACGACAATTACGTAGAGATTTGAACACAAGAAACGACTCCGGTTTAAAAGGCTATAACTATCGTAATGTGGGAGTTAAAGGAACCCGAATGGTGGAACGAAAAGGCCATAAGATGTCTGATCATTCTAGGGACTCATATTAATCAGATGAAGCTGATCGGACGGTAATCGGACTCACGAAAGAATAATTACGTAGAGATTCATACACTAGAAAAGACTCCAGTTTAATAGGGTATAACTATCGTAACGTGGGAGTTAAAGGGACCTGAATGGTGGAACAAGAAGGCCGTAAGATGTCTGATCATTCTAAAGACTCAGATAAATCAGACGAAGGTGACCGTATGGTAATCGAACACACGGAACCACAAATACGTAGATATTCGAACACAAGAAAAGATTCCAGTTTAAAAGGATATAACTATCGTAATGTGGGAGTTAAGGGAACCTGAACGGTGGAACGAGAAGGCCATAAGATGTCTAATCATTCTACAGACTCAGATAACTCCCACGAAGCTGACCACACGGTAATCGGACTCATGAAACGACAATTACGTAGAGATTCGAACACAAGAAACGACTCCGGTTTAAAAGGCTATAACTATCGTAATGTGGGAGTTAAAGGAACCCGAATGGTGGAACGAAAAGGCCATAAGATGTATGATCATTCTAGGGACTCAGATTAATCAGATGAAGCTGATCGGACGGTAATCGGACTCACGAAAGAATAATTACGTAGAGATTCGTACACTAGAAAAGACTCCAGTTTAATAGGCTATAACTATCGTAACGTGGGAGTTAAAGGGACCTGAATGGTGGAACAAGAAGGCCGTAAGATGTCTGATCATTCTACAGACTCAGATAAATCAGACGAAGGTGACCGTATGGTAATCGAACACACGGAACCACAAATACGTAGATATTCGAACACAAGAAAAGATTCCAGTTTAAAAGGATATAACTATCGTAATGTGGGAGTTAAGGGAACCTGAATGGTGGAACGAGAAGGCCATAAGATGTCTATTCATTCTACAGACTCAGATAACTCCCACGAAGCTGACCGGACGGTAATCGGACTCATGAAACGACAATTACGTAGAGATTCGAACACAAGAAACGACTCCGGTTTAAAAGGCTATAACTATCGTAATGTGGGAGTTAAAGGAACCCGAATGGTGGAACGAAAAGGCCATAAGATGTCTGATCATTCTAGGGACTCAGATTAATCAGATGAAGCTGATCGGACGGTAATCGGACTCACGAAAGAATAATTACGTAGAGATTCGTACACTAGAAAAGACTCCAGTTTAATAGGCTATAACTATCGTAACGTGGGAGTTAAAGGGACCTGAATGGTGGAACAAGAAGGCCGTATGATGTCTGATCATTCTACAGACTCAGATAAATCAGACGAAGGTGACCGTATGGTAATCGAACACACGGAACCACAATTACGTAGATATTCGAACACAAGAAAAGATTCCAGTTTAAATGGATATAACTATCGTAATGTGGGAGTTAAGGGAACCTGAATGGTGGAATAAGAAGGCCGTAAGATGTCTAATCATTCTACAGACTCAGATAACTCATTCGAAGCTGACAGGACGGTAATCGGACTCATGAAACGACAATTACGTAGAGATTCGAACACAAGAAACGACTCCGGTTTAAAAGGCTATAACTATCGTAATGTGGGAGTTAAAGGAACCCGAATGGTGGAACGAGAAGGCCATAAGATGTCTGATCATTCTAGGGACTCAGATTAATCAGATGAAGCTGATCGGACGGTAATCGGACTCACGAAAGAATAATTACGTAGAGATTCGTACACTAGAAAAGACTCCAGTTTAATAGGCTATAACTATCGTAACGTGGGAGTTAAAGGGACCTGAATGGTGGAACAAGAAGGCCGTAAGATGTCTGATCATTCTACAGACTCAGATAAATCAGACGAAGGTGACCGTATGGTAATCGAACACACGGAACCACAATTACGTAGATATTCGAACACAAGAAAAGATTCCAGTTTAAATGGATATAACTATTGTAATGTGGGAGTTAAGGGAACCTGAATGGTGGAATAAGGAGGCCGTAAGATGTCTAATCATTCTACAGACTCAGATAACTCATGCGAAGCTGACAGGACGGTAATCGGACTCATGAAACGACAATTACGTAGAGATTCGAACACAAGAAACGACTCCGGTTTAAAAGGCTATAACTATCGTAATGTGGGAGTTAAAGGAACCCGAATGGTGGAACGAGAAGGACATAAGATGTCTGATCATTATAGGGACTCAGATTAATCAGATGAAGCTGATCGGACGGTAATCGGACTCACGAAAGAATAATTCCGTAGAGATTCGTACACTAGAAAAGACTCCAGTTTAATAGGCTATAACTATCGTAACGTGGGAGTTAAAGGGACCTGAATGGTGGAACAAGAAGGCCGTAAGATGTCTGATCATTCTACAGACTCAGATAACTCATACGAAGCTGACCGGACGGTAATCGGACTCAAGAAACGACAATTACGTAGAGATTTGAACACAAGAAACGACTCCGGTTTAAAAGGCTATAACTATCGTAATGTGGGAGTTAAAGGAACCCGAATGGTGGAACGAAAAGGCCATAAGATGTCTGATCATTCTAGGGACTCATATTAATCAGATGAAGCTGATCGGACGGTAATCGGACTCACGAAAGAATAATTACGTAGAGATTCATACACTAGAAAAGACTCCAGTTTAATAGGCTATAACTATCGTAACGTGGGAGTTAAAGGGACCTGAATGGTGGAACAAGAAGGCCGTAAGATGTCTGATCATTCTAAAGACTCAGATAAATCAGACGAAGGTGACCGTATGGTAATCGAACACACGGAACCACAAATACGTAGATATTCGAACACAAGAAAAGATTCCAGTTTAAAAGGATATAACTATCGTAATGTGGGAGTTAAGGGAACCTGAACGGTGGAACGAGAAGGCCATAAGATGTCTAATCATTCTACAGACTCAGATAACTCCCACGAAGCTGACCAGACGGTAATCGGACTCATGAAACGACAATTACGTAGAGATTCGAACACAAGAAACGACTCCGGTTTAAAAGGCTATAACTATCGTAATGTGGGAGTTAAAGGAACCCGAATGGTGGAACGAAAAGGCCATAAGATGTATGATCATTCTAGGGACTCAGATTAATCAGATGAAGCTGATCGGACGGTAATCGGACTCACGAAAGAATAATTACGTAGAGATTCGTACACTAGAAAAGACTCCAGTTTAATAGGCTATAACTATCGTAACGTGGGAGTTAAAGGGACCTGAATGGTGGAACAAGAAGGCCGTAAGATGTCTGATCATTCTACAGACTCAGATAAATCAGACGAAGGTGACCGTATGGTAATCGAACACACGGAACCACAAATACGTAGATATTCGAACACAAGAAAAGATTCCAGTTTAAAAGGATATAACTATCGTAATGTGGGAGTTAAGGGAACCTGAATGGTGGAACGAGAAGGCCATAAGATGTCTATTCATTCTACAGACTCAGATAACTCCCACGAAGCTGACCGGACGGTAATCGGACTCATGAAACGACAATTACGTAGAGATTCGAACACAAGAAACGACTCCGGTTTAAAAGGCTATAACTATCGTAATGTGGGAGTTAAAGGAACCCGAATGGTGGAACGAAAAGGCCATAAGATGTCTGATCATTCTAGGGACTCAGATTAATCAGATGAAGCTGATCGGACGGTAATCGGACTCACGAAAGAATAATTACGTAGAGATTCGTACACTAGAAAAGACTCCAGTTTAATAAGCTATAACTATCGTAACGTGGGAGTTAAAGGGACCTGAATGGTGGAACAAGAAGGCCGTATGATGTCTGATCATTCTACAGACTCAGATAAATCAGACGAAGGTGACCGTATGGTAATCGAACACACGGAACCACAATTACGTAGATATTCGAACACAAGAAAAGATTCCAGTTTAAATGGATATAACTATCGTAATGTGGGAGTTAAGGGAACCTGAATGGTGGAATAAGAAGGCCGTAAGATGTCTAATCATTCTACAGACTCAGATAACTCATTCGAAGCTGACAGGACGGTAATCGGACTCATGAAACGACAATTACGTAGAGATTCGAACACAAGAAACGACTCCGGTTTAAAAGGCTATAACTATCGTAATGTGGGAGTTAAAGGAACCCGAATGGTGGAACGAGAAGGCCATAAGATGTCTGATCATTCTAGGGACTCAGATTAATCAGATGAAGCTGATCGGACGGTAATCGGACTCACGAAAGAATAATTACGTAGAGATTCGTACACTAGAAAAAACTCCAGTTTAATAGGCTATAACTATCGTAACGTGGGAGTTAAAGGGACCTGAATGGTGGAACAAGAAGGCCGTAAGATGTCTGATCATTCTACAGACTCAGATAAATCAGACGAAGGTGACCGTATGGTAATCGAACACACGGAACCACAATTACGTAGATATTCGAACACAAGAAAAGATTCCAGTTTAAATGGATATAACTATTGTAATGTGGGAGTTAAGGGAACCTGAATGGTGGAATAAGGAGGCCGTAAGATGTCTAATCATTCTACAGACTCAGATAACTCATGCGAAGCTGACAGGACGGTAATCGGACTCATGAAACGACAATTACGTAGAGATTCGAACACAAGAAACGACTCCGGTTTAAAAGGCTATAACTATCGTAATGTGGGAGTTAAAGGAACCCGAATGGTGGAACGAGAAGGACATAAGATGTCTGATCATTATAGGGACTCAGATTAATCAGATGAAGCTGATCGGACGGTAATCGGACTCACGAAAGAATAATTCCGTAGAGATTCGTACACTAGAAAAGACTCCAGTTTAATAGGCTATAACTATCGTAACGTGGGAGTTAAAGGGACCTGAATGGTGGAACAAGAAGGCCGTAAGATGTCTGATCATTCTACAGACTCAGATAACTCATACGAAGCTGACCGGACGGTAATCGGACTCAAGAAACGACAATTACGTAGAGATTTGAACACAAGAAACGACTCCGGTTTAAAAGGCTATAACTATCGTAATGTGGGAGTTAAAGGAACCCGAATGGTGGAACGAAAAGGCCATAAGATGTCTGATCATTCTAGGGACTCATATTAATCAGATGAAGCTGATCGGACGGTAATCGGACTCACGAAAGAATAATTACGTAGAGATTCATACACTAGAAAAGACTCCAGTTTAATAGGCTATAACTATCGTAACGTGGGAGTTAAAGGGACCTGAATGGTGGAACAAGAAGGCCGTAAGATGTCTGATCATTCTAAAGACTCAGATAAATCAGACGAAGGTGACCGTATGGTAATCGAACACACGGAACCACAAATACGTAGATATTCGAACACAAGAAAAGATTCCAGTTTAAAAGGATATAACTATCGTAATGTGGGAGTTAAGGGAACCTGAACGGTGGAACGAGAAGGCCATAAGATGTCTAATCATTCTACAGACTCAGATAACTCCCACGAAGCTGACCAGACGGTAATCGGACTCATGAAACGACAATTACGTAGAGATTCGAACACAAGAAACGACTCCGGTTTAAAAGGCTATAACTATCGTAATGTGGGAGTTAAAGGAACCCGAATGGTGGAACGAAAAGGCCATAAGATGTATGATCATTCTAGGGACTCAGATTAATCAGATGAAGCTGATCGGACGGTAATCGGACTCACGAAAGAATAATTACGTAGAGATTCGTACACTAGAAAAGACTCCAGTTTAATAGGCTATAACTATCGTAACGTGGGAGTTAAAGGGACCTGAATGGTGGAACAAGAAGGCCGTAAGATGTCTGATCATTCTACAGACTCAGATAAATCAGACGAAGGTGACCGTATGGTAATCGAACACACGGAACCACAAATACGTAGATATTCGAACACAAGAAAAGATTCCAGTTTAAAAGGATATAACTATCGTAATGTGGGAGTTAAGGGAACCTGAATGGTGGAACGAGAAGGCCATAAGATGTCTATTCATTCTACAGACTCAGATAACTCCCACGAAGCTGACCGGACGGTAATCGGACTCATGAAACGACAATTACGTAGAGATTCGAACACAAGAAACGACTCCGGTTTAAAAGGCTATAACTATCGTAATGTGGGAGTTAAAGGAACCCGAATGGTGGAACGAAAAGGCCATAAGATGTCTGATCATTCTAGGGACTCAGATTAATCAGATGAAGCTGATCGGACGGTAATCGGACTCACGAAAGAATAATTACGTAGAGATTCGTACACTAGAAAAGACTCCAGTTTAATAAGCTATAACTATCGTAACGTGGGAGTTAAAGGGACCTGAATGGTGGAACAAGAAGGCCGTATGATGTCTGATCATTCTACAGACTCAGATAAATCAGACGAAGGTGACCGTATGGTAATCGAACACACGGAACCACAATTACGTAGATATTCGAACACAAGAAAAGATTCCAGTTTAAATGGATATAACTATCGTAATGTGGGAGTTAAGGGAACCTGAATGGTGGAATAAGAAGGCCGTAAGATGTCTAATCATTCTACAGACTCAGATAACTCATTCGAAGCTGACAGGACGGTAATCGGACTCATGAAACGACAATTACGTAGAGATTCGAACACAAGAAACGACTCCGGTTTAAAAGGCTATAACTATCGTAATGTGGGAGTTAAAGGAACCCGAATGGTGGAACGAGAAGGCCATAAGATGTCTGATCATTCTAGGGACTCAGATTAATCAGATGAAGCTGATCGGACGGTAATCGGACTCACGAAAGAATAATTACGTAGAGATTCGTACACTAATAGGCTATAACTATCGTAACGTGGGAGTTAAAGGGACCTGAATGGTGGAACAAGAAGGCCGTAAGATGTCTGATCATTCTACAGACTCAGATAACTCATACGAAGCTGACCGGACGGT
Source organism: Ambrosia trifida (assembly GCA_028751855.1). Lineage (NCBI taxonomy): Eukaryota > Viridiplantae > Streptophyta > Magnoliopsida > Asterales > Asteraceae > Ambrosia > Ambrosia trifida. The sequence continues at coordinate 155,076,941 of CM054123.1, forward strand.
AATCGGACTCATGAAACGACAATTACGTAGAGATTTGAACACAAGAAACGACTCCGGTTTAAAAGGCTATAACTATCGTAATGTGGGAGTTAAAGGAACCCGAATGGTGGAACGACAAGGCCATAAGATGTCTGATCATTCTAGGGACTCAGATTAATCAGATGAAGCTGATCGGACGGTAATCGGACTCACGAAAGTATAATTACGTAGAGATTCGTACACTAGAAAAGACTCCAGTTTAATAGGCTATAACTATCGTAACGTGGGAGTTAAAGGGACCTGAAAGGTGGAACAAGAAGGCCGTAAGATGTCTGATCATTCTACAGACTCAGATAACTCATACGAAGCTGACCGGACGGTAATCGGACTCATGAAACGACAATTACGTAGAGATTTGAACACAAGAAACGACTCCGGTTTAAAAGGCTATAACTATCGTAATGTGGGAGTTAAAGGAACCCGAATGGTGGAACGAAAAGGCCATAAGATGTCTGATCATTCTAGGGACTCAGATTAATCAGATGAAGGTGATCGGACGGTAATCGGAATCACGAAAGAATAATTACGTAGAGATTCGTACACTAGAAAAGACTCCAGTTTAATAGGCTATAAGTATCGTAACGTGGGAGTTAAAGGGACCTGAATGGTGGAACAAGAAGGCCGTAAGATGTCTGATCATTCTACAGAGTCAGATAAATCAGACGAAGGTGACCGTATGGTAATCGAACACACGGAACCACAAATACGTAGATATTCGAACACAAGAAAAGATTCCAGTTTAAAAGGATATAACTATCGTAATGTGGGAGTTAAGGGAACCTGAATGGTGGAACGAGAAGGCCATAAGATGTCTAATCATTCTACAGACTCAGATAACTCCCACCAAGCTGACCGGACGGTAATCGGACTCATGAAACGACAATTACGTAGAGATTCGAACACAAGAAACGACTCCGGTTTAAAAGGCTATAACTATCGTAATGTGGGAGTTAAAGGAACCCGAATGGTGGAACGAAAAGGCCATAAGATGTCTGATCATTCTAGGGACTCAGATTAATCAGATGAAGCTGATCGGACGGTAATCGGACTCACGAAAGAATAATTACGTAGAGATTCGTACACTAGAAAAGACTCCAGTTTAATAGGCTATAACTATCGTAACGTGGGAGTTAAAGGGACCTGAATGGTGGAACAAGAAGGCCGTAAGATGTCTGATCATTCTACAGACTCAGATAAATCAGACGAAGGTGACCGTATGGTAATCGAACACACGGAACCACAATTACGTAGATATTCGAACACACGAAAAGATTCCAGTTTAAATGGATATAACTATCGTAATGTGGGGACTTTTTCTCTGGGCGATTTTGGCGATTCTGTTTTCTAGGGTTCCGGTTTCAGTTTTTTCTGGTTTTCTTCTTCGTTTTTTGTACTGTTCCATTCATTTTTGAGTGGAATCTTCACAGTACTTCTCTGTTTCTATGGATCAGTCTATTGCTGATCCTAAGGGGGGTTTACCCCCTGATTTACCACCCGATTTGACTATGTCTGAGAGCTTTTGTGATTCGTTGGCTATATCTGTTCCTGTTGGTTTTGATGAGTCTCGTGTATCTCCTAACTCTCCTTTAAACCCTAAGTTGTTTGATAATTCACTGGAGCTGAATGTACAAGCTATTTCTACTCCTTATCTGGCTGAGTGGCGTAAGCATATTCTTATTGCCAGAGAGAATAGCTTGTTAATGGCTGAACAGGATCAATTAATGGTTGAGAGTTCCCCTTGTGTGACTCACTGGCAGTTCTTTGGATCTGAGCAGTTTGTGGTTACAGATCTAACCATTCGAGAGGCCATTCAGGTATTGATTGACAAAACTTGTACTGATAATTCATTTGTGGCTGCGATGAATTGGTTTATTAATATGAATTATCTGAATATGAGTTTTGAACGGAGGTTTGGAGAGCTGTTGATGAAAGTTATTGAAACTGATAATAGGGGGAATTCTTTGGATGGGTCCTGTGTGCAGTTTAGTGACAAGTGTGTCGAGTTTATGAATTTTATAATGAATATTTGTGAGAAGAATGAACATAGGATGTTGAAAATTGCTTGTATTGATATGGATGGTAATAGTGATGAGATGGATTGTTCTGAGAAGTCTTGTGGGATTGATGGGAACAAGCATGAGATTAAGGGTTGTTTACTGCAGTTTGATTTGCAGATTTTTAGGGATTTGTGTGATGATCTTGTCCAGAGTTGGTATATTACTGATTCTGTTGATAGTTTGACTGCTTTTCATAAATACTATCATATGAAATTTGTTGAGGTGAGTGGCTGCTGCATTGAAGAGGTTTTTGAGTATGATTCCAAAATTGTTATTGCTCTGTCTAAATGGGTCAATAATCAGTGTAGGGATGTTGGGGATGAGACTTTGTATGATGTTATGTCTGAGAATTCTTTAAGAATCCTCTTAAAAAGAAAGGTGCTAGATAAGGATAGTTCTTTTGATGGTACTTTTGACAAGAATTTGATTGAAGGGGGTTCTGATAGGTTTGTTGTTGAGGAGAAAAGGTTGAAATCCTCCACTAAGGAGGATGATTCTAAACAGACTGGTCCTAGGAAACGTGTGTATTTTACTGATGAAGGTAGGAAGATTATGAAGATTCTCTTATCCAGAAATAAAAAGGCTGCTAGAAGATTTGAGTTTGATAAGAATGCTATTGTTCCTGTCTTTCCTGTTTTTAGAATGGGTACTTCTTTTGGCAATGTTGGCACTACTCCTATTGAATCTATGAGTAAAGAAGATATGGAGAAGGAGATTAGAGATTTGAAGAAGTTGGAAGGGGTCAATAAATCATCTGCAGGTTTTAAAACTGCTGATGGATTGATATTTGATCCTTGGGAGGTGGATGCTAATGCTAAGGTTAACCTTGGTTTATTAGGAGGAGATTACTCTGTCAAAGAGACTAGGGAATTTATTAAGAAAAGGGAGGTGAGACTGAGGGATTTGGTAGTGGGGTTGGGTAAAGCTAAAGAAAAGTTGGCTAAACAGAAGGAGATGCTTCATGATAAGGGTATAGACATCATTAGGAAGTCCCCTGTGTTTGGTGCTTATTCTGGGATTAATCCTGTGTTCAAAGCATCTGCTAGTGATTCAAAGGTTATTAGTGCTGAGACTGGTCTTGCTGCTGAAAAGAGTGAGTCTGAGCCTGGTAATACTAAGGGCAGACCTTCTTATGCTAATGCTGTTAGGGGAGAGAAAGTGGCTGATCTGGTTAAAAAGATAGTCTATTGCCCTCCTACTACTCTTGATAATGGTGAGAAGGTTGTGATGATTAGACAGGAGTTTGTTGAAAAGGTTAAGCAGGTATTCTCTAAACATCTTTATGGGTATTTTGTGGGGTCCTTCTGTTCCATTGCTTGGGTGAGGTTTAATCTGTTCAAAATGTGGAAGAAATATGGAGTTGAAGACATTTCAACTAATGGTAAGGGATTATTCTATTTCAAGTTTTCTGAGGAAAAGGGTATGTTGGATGCCTTGAAGGCTGGGCCATGGGTGGTGAATGGTATTCCTTTGGTTATTCATCAGTGGGAGGTTGGTACTACTATTATGAAGAAAGATCCTGCCAGTGTACCTGTTTGGATTCTCTTCAAGGAGGTGCCCTTAGAATTATGGAATGTGCAAGGCTTATGTGAAATTGCTAGTTGCATTGGTAAACCTTTACTCTTTGATAATATAACTGTTGATAAATGTTTAAATAATGAAGTGCAGGCTGGTTTTGCAAGAATTTTGGTTGATGTGATTGCTGCTGATGCTCGTCCGAATGTGGTTAGAGCATTTTATCCTAAAGAGGAGGGTAAGAGTGAGAGAATTGCTGAGGTGTTGGTTGAATACCAAAAGATTCCTGTTAACTGTACTCACTGCAAGGTTTTTGGGCACACTTATGAAACTTGTGATGTTAGGGAGTTAACTGATGAGGAGAAGACTGCTAGATTACAGAAGAATGTTGATATAAATGTTGAGGGTCAGGGTGGTTCTAAGGGTGGTATTACTGATGAGGAGGGTTATAAAACAGTGTGGAATAAAAGCATGGCAGCTAGGAACTCTAGTAAGTCTAATGATCAAGTTAGGGGTGGGAATGGAGTTTATGGGGGAGGGGCTCTTAGGCAGAGAAATATGGGTTTGAGGAATGAGGATAAGGGGGTAAAATTACAAGAGAGAATTGCTAGTCACAAAATGAAACAAGCTGTGTTGGAGTATGCTGAGACTAAGAATACTGGGAGAAAAGAATCTGGGGGTGCATCTTCTTCAAAGACCAAGCCAATTGTGCATCAGGGTAAGGGTAAGGGAGTGAAGACAGGAAGAGAGGAATATGTTGTTAAACAGGCTGGTAGTAGTGGTTGCAGGAAGACTAGTAAGGAAGTTCAGGTTGTGGAAGTTGAAAATAGATTCAGTGTATTATGTGATGAAGCTATGGTTGAAGCTGATGGTGAGGGTATTATTGCAACTAAGCAGCCTTCTCCCATACCTACTTCTAATGCTAAGCCTAAACACCCTTCCAAGCCAGTGACTAAGAAACCTTCACATCCTGTTTCTAAGCAGGCTTCTTGCCCATCTTCTGAGAAAGTTTCCACTTATTCTAAAACACCTCCTAAACTTAAATCTGAGAAAGCCACTGTCACTATCTCTTCCCCCCCTACTGAACCTTTTTCTGTTAATGAGCCTGCTGAACATAAATCTTCTAGTTTCCATAACCCCTTCCCTTATTTCCCTGATGAGTTGTGTTCTGATCCTGTGATTGAGAAGTGTGTCAATGAATTGAATCCTGGGCAGTTAAATGATATTATGTTTTATATTGATCAGAGAATAGTTCCTTCTAAGGAGCAGGTTGAGGAATGGACTATTGATCAAACTCACTTGTTCTTTGTATTGTGTCAAAAGCATAATTTTCTTGAGGGATTGGATTATGATGAAATTGAAGATATTGAAGTGGAATCTAATGGAGATGAAGTTAGCTCTGAAAACAATGAAATAGGGCAATTCATGAAGCTGGATGATGGTAGTGATAATCAGAACATGCAGAATGGGCATGATTCTGATATTAAAGCTGGTTCCCAATGATGGTTCAGAGCTTGAACATGATGGCATGGAATGTTAGAGGTATGTCTAATGTTCCTATGCAAAATGAGGTTATGGAGGTTATGAATGACAATAATGTTGGAGTTTGTTGTTTATTGGAATCACATGTGAAGGGGAAGAATCTTGACAATGTGTGTGGCAGAATTTTTCGTAATTGGCAGTGGGTTTCAAATAGACCTTATTGCTCTAGTTGGGTTAGGATAATTATTGGTTGGAATCCTAGCCTTGTTGATATTATGGTTATGGAAATTTCTACTCAGGTTATTCATTGTTTTATCAGGCCTTTAACTAGGGGAGATGCTTTTTTCTGTTCTTTCATATATGGGAATGTTACATACCCATTAAGAAGACTTCTTTGGAATGATCTCAAGGTTTTTGGTAATACTATTAAGGATGAGTCTTGGCTTTTAATGGGTGATTTTAATGCCATCTTAGACCCATCTGAGAAATCTATGGGGTCTTCTTCTATTGATGTTTCTATGTTGGATTTTAGGGAGTGCTGTGAGACTATTCATATTGATGATATTCCTTCCTCAGGTCTGAAGTTTACTTGTAATAAGTCTCCAGGTAAAACAGGAGGTTTACTTAAAAAACTTGACAGGATCATGTGTAATGGTAGTTTTTTAAATGCTTTCCCTGAAGCTGCTGGTAATTTTCTTCCATTTTTATCCTCTGATCATTCTCCTGCTTTAGTTTCTTTGAAAAGTAAAGATGTTTGGAAGCCAAGGCCATTTAAGTTCATGAATTTTTTGGCCTCTAAGCCTAATTTTTTACCTTTGATTGATTCTGTTTGGAAAGGAAGAGTTCAGGGGTGTTCTATGTTCTCTGTTGTTTCTAAATTGAAGAAGTTAAAGAAACCTTTGAGGAAATTGGGAAGGGAGCATGGGGATCTTCATGATAGGGTTAAATCTCTGACTAGAGAGTTGGGTAAAGTCCAGGAGGAGGTGGTTCAGGATCCTCACAATGCTGACTTGAGGGATCAAGAAGTTGCTTATATTAATGCTTTGAAGCAAGCCTCTCATGATGAGGAGTTGTTTCTTAAACAAAGAGCTAAAGTTGAGTGGCTGAAAGCTGGGGATCAGAATACAGCCTATTTTCATAAAGCTGTTAAAGGTAAGATTAGCAGGAGTAGAATTAACTCTGTTATGGATGTTAATGGCAACTATTTTGAGGGTAGATGTGTTGGGGAGGTATTTGTTAAGCACTTTGAAAGTTTCATGGGCAGTAATGTGCAGGTGAATGGGATTAGGGGGGCTGATTCTTTGTTTCATACCAGATTATCCAGGGCTGAGGCTGATTGCATGGTTAAAGAAGTTACTAATGAGGAAATTAAAAAAGCTATGTTTGATATTGATGTTGATAAGGCCCCTGGGCCTGATGGCTTTTCTTCTAAATTTTTTAAAGCTTCATGGTCAATCATTGGTGATGAGGTATGTGAGGCCATCAAAGAGTTTTTCTATAATGGTAAACTTCTCAATGAAGTCAATGCAACCATTATTTCTTTAGTGCCTAAGTGCCTGAATCCTAGGAGTGTTGTGGATTATAGGCCCATTGCTTGTTGTAATGTTCTTTACAAATGTATCACTAAAATCATTTGTGAAAGAATTAAAGGATCTCTTGATAAGATTGTTGATAATTGCCAAAGTGCTTTTATTCCTGGGAGGTTAATCAGTGATAATATTCTGTTGACACAAGAACTGTTGAGAAATTACCATAGAAAGGGAGGGGAAGCTAGAATAGCTTTGAAGATTGACTTGCAAAAAGCCTATGATACGGTTAACCATGATTTTCTTGAAGCCTGTCTTGTAAACTTTGGTTTTCATCCTTGTATGATTGCTTGGATCATGACATGCATAAGATCTGCTGCTTATTCTATAAATGTTAATGGGGAGAGTTTTGGGTATTTTAAGGGATTTAGGGGCTTGAGGCAGGGTGATCCTATGTCACCATACCTGTTTACTATTGTAATGCAAGTCCTGAAACTGATATTGGATAGAAGGATTGCTGGAAGTGACCAGTTTAGATATCATTGGAAGTGTGAGGAAATGAATCTTACACATGTTTGTTTTGCTGATGACCTTCTTGTCTTCTGTCATGCTGATGTTGCTTCTGTCTCTCTCATTAAGGATGCTTTGGAGGAATTTAGTGGAGTTTCTGGCTTAGTCCCTAATCTGGGAAAAAGCACAATGTACATGTCCAATGTCACTGGTATTATGCAGGAGAGAATCAAAAGGTTGCTTCCTTTTAAAGTGGGTAGTTTACCGGTTAGATATCTGGGGGTTCCCCTCTTATCTACAAGATTGTACTCTAAAGACTGCAGTGTCCTTATTGATAAAGTCAGGAAGAGATTGGAAGATTGGAAGAACAAGTCTTTATCATTTGCTGGAAGGTTACAACTTATTAAATCTGTTCTCTCTTCCTTGCAGATTTTTTGGGCTTCAGTTTTCTTGCTCCCTGTGAGTGTTATTGAGGATATTGAGAGGCTTATGTGTCGGTTTCTTTGGAGTCAGAATGATTCTAATAAGGGTAAGGTGAGAGTTGCTTGGGATAATGTGTGCCTTCCAAAGAATCAGGGTGGTTTGGGGATAAAATCTTTAAGGATACAGAATAAGGCTTTGCTTGCTAGACATATATGGAGCCTTATTTCTGGAAAAGAGACTATTTGGACTACTTGGATTAAGACTTATAGGCTTAAGGGTCTAAGTTTTTGGGGCTTTGTAAAGAAGGAGGGGCCATGTTGGAGCTGGAAAAGTATTCTTGATAGCAGGGAAACACTTTGGAGCCATTGTATTCAAAGTATAGGTGATGGGTGCTCCACTTCTGTCTGGTATGATAACTGGTGCCCATTGAGTCCTCTTAGTTTATTTATTTCTCCAAGAGAAATTCATAGTGCTGGGTTTACTCTTAAGACTACAATTGCTGAAGTGATTAGTAATGGTAGATGGTTGTGGCCAGAAGAGTGGAGGAGTAAGTTTCCCTGTCTGTTTTCTCTGTCTCCACCAGTTATTGTTGCTGGTAAGAAAGATGTAACCTTCTGGAAAACCAAGAAGGAAACTTATGAGAATTTTGCTACTAGAACTGTATTTAGTGATCTCAGTGTTGAGATGCCTGAAGTTTTCTGGGCTAGAGTTGTATGGTACAGTCAGGCTGTTCCTAGACATTCCTTTACTCTATGGTTGGCTATTCAAGGAAGATTAATGACTCAGGATAGATTGTTGAATTGGGATGTGCAGAATGTCTTGGAATGTGCTTTTTGTGGGAAAGTTAAGGATAGTCATAATCATTTGTTTTTTGAATGTGAATATCCTAAAGCTGTGTGGGATACTCTTAAAGATGAAGGAGGGTTATCTCAGTTCTCTTCTAATATATTCACTTGTATTAATGAGCTGGTTGTTTCTCATTTGGGAAAGTCTGTGGGTAGCATAATTAGGAGACTCATTTTGGCAGCTATGGTTTATTTTATATGGCAAGAAAGAAACATGAGGCTATTTCAGAATGAGAAGAGAAGTGTGGAGGTTGTTTGTAATATTATCAGGGAGGCAGTTAGATTGAAGCTTATGGGACTTAAGATTTATGCTACTAGGGGAAGTATCAAGTTAAGCAAACAGTGGGGATTTAAGGTGGTTTGGAGGGACCCTGCAAAAAAGTCATACCAATGCTGAAACTTTTAATGTTTATTGTCTTCTGGGTGACTTGGGTGGTTTGGGAGATGAATTGGAGTAGATTCAACTGGGCTGGTGGATTGGTTCTTTGGTTTATTGGGGTAACAATGTGCTGTGGTGGCTGTATGTTCATGCCTTTGTGGCTATGGGGTGGGGGGTTTATATGGGGTCAAGGAGATATAAGGGTTACTAAACAGCCTGGGGTAGTAATCTTAGTTTGTAGTTCCTTCCCTTTTATGCTGTGTGAGTGTGTTTTTCATACACCTGGGTTTGTATTATACTGTGTTAACCTTAGGATATTAGGATTGTACACCTTTGCTGATCTACTTATAATCAGCTTTGGTGCCTCTGCTTATATTGGAAGGGGATTAGGTTATTTTGTGCAGGAGGTTTGCATGGACACTGGAGGGATAAGGATGGACTGTTCCATTGCCTGTAGGACATTACCTTCTTCTCTTCTTGTGTTTTCAGTTTTTAGCACCTGGCAATGGAATAGAAACCCTTTATTTGATTGTGTGTGTTTTGGTGTTGTTGGCCTGTGTGTGTTTGAGCTTTTGCTCAGGGGGGTGGAATATTTTGGGAATCAAGGAGTTATAAGGATGATTCAAAGCCTAAGGGTAGATACCTTAGATTATAGATCCTTCCTGGGTTTCTTTGAGTGGTGTGTCTTTCATGCACCTATGTGGATATATAAATGTGGCAGCCTTAAGTATATAGGATATTGCTACCATGTGAGTACATTATTTACTACATGGTTTGCTTTTACCTTAAACTGGTGGGATCTAGGAAGATGTGTGCAGGAGGTTTGCGCTAGCCATGGAGAGATAAGGAAGCATTGTTCCTCTGTGTTTAGGCCATTAATCCTTTTCATTTCGTTTTCTTTTTATTGTTTTTTGCTTTCTAGTTCTTGGCAGAGGAACAAAAACCTTTATATTATTAGTGTGAGTTTTGGTGTTAGCCTGTGTGTGTTATTTGAGCATTTGCTCAGGGATGGGGGGAAAGCTATGGGTAATGGTGATATAAGGGGACAGAAAATACGTTGGGTAGTGATCTCATTTCATTTCTTATATATCCTACTTTCTACCAGTTGTTTGTGTCTTTCTGCTTCTCTGTTCTGGGGTGGGTTGGGTGGGAATTTTAAACAACTTTGGGGAGTTTATCCTGAGAAGAGAATTTGGTCCATTTTTGACACTCTTTTTCAGGTCTGCGGTTTGTTATTGGTGGCTAGGTTTTTTATACTCATGGGGAGTTTAAACAAGGGAGACATAAGGCTGGACTATGCTACTGATTTTAGGACATTATTCTCTCTGGTCTTTTTATTTTTAGTTCCTTTCAGTGGCATGGAATCCCTTAAATATTTTTTGGTAATCTTTCTTAACCTTTTTTATTGTTTTTTAGTCCTTGAGTCTTTTGAGTCTGCCCCACTTGGGGCTCTTGTGGGTCATGGGTATTTGGGTTGGGTTTACTTCTTATGGAGGGGTATTGCACATGGGAACATAAGCAGTTTGCAGAGAATGGAATTGATCAGGAAGGATGTTTGGAAACTGCTGCTAAGAAGTGAATCTGTTGACGTGAGAAGTAGCAGCTGGAATGAGAGTTATGTGAGCTGCAGGTATAACATTTACAGGGGTATTGTGATAATTATTAGGAAAATGTTGATATTATGGGATGGATGGGATGCTATTATTGCTTTAGTGGAGTTATGGATGGATCTGGTGTGCGAAAGGATTGTGCTTTTACAAAGACTCTTACACTTTGGGAAGATTAGTGAACTTTGTGTGTTTAATGATGCCACTTTTCTGGTGGAGGTTGTTAAAGATCATGAGCACATGTTAGTTTCTCTAATTACAGCTCCCTTTATGCTGTTGTTGGTTTTGGTAGTTCCTATCAAGATCAATATTCTTAATGCCATGGTTTGGTTTCACAAGACTACTAAATGGATGGGTCATTTTAGGGGTGCCATTATCATGATGGAAGTTATTAAAGGCCATAGAATGATCTTTTCTGATTTAGGTGCATATAATTACCTTGATTATTTGCATTTGATTGCAACATTTAATGTTAATATCAATAGTCTTGTGGATTGGTTTAGTGATAAGTACCGGGAAAGGAAAATATTATTGAAGTGGGGAGGTGTTTTTATGTTATATCCTGGTTGGACTTGCAAACTAATCGTTAGTTGTTGGGATTGGATTTTAGACGGATTATTAAGTGATATTGGAATTGGGCTAGAGCAGGGTAATGGGCTTAGTGGTTTGGCGGATTGGTTGGAGTGGGGTGTTATGTTTGGGCTGGATTATATTATGTGTAATGGGCTTTTGGTTAGACTAGATGTGGACCAGAGTATGGTGGTTGGATTTAAGGATTGTTGGTATATAGGAAAATTGAGTTTTGATTGCTTGTTATGGGCTGGATGTGCCTTGAGGATTGTTAGAAGATGCAAAATTAAGGGCGGAATATTTTGGAATGGAAGGAGTGGACTGAATGTCCAGGAAGTTCAAGTGGGCTTAGTGGTATATTGGTTTGTTCTTGTTGGGCTAATCTTAAAGAAGAAGGGAATAAGGTATATGAAGGAAAAATGGAATGGGAAGTGGAAGGGAATATGGATTCAAGGAATGGATTATAGCAGTATTGGGCCGAGAGAGTTGAAGGATCTTAAGAGAGTTAAAGATTGTTGGACCTGGAGCTGGATGTTACGTATTTTGAAGGCTGGTCTTTTTTGGCTGTATCTTTTGGGACTTGGTTGGTCTTACAACATTGTTTTGGGCCTAGGAACGATTGTTAGTTGGCCGGTTGTTTATTTTTATGTTTGTTTATTTTTGTTGTTTTTGTGGGCTTTCTCTTGGTCTTGGGTTTATGTCCCGGGTCTGGGTTAGCTTTTGTCTTGTAAGTTTCTTTTTTCAATAATAAATGTTTGCCGGGGAGTTTCCCCTTTTCCCAAAAAAAAACTATCGTAATGTGGGAGTTAAGGGAACCTGAATGGTGGAATAAGAAGGCCGTAAGATGTCTAATCATTCTACAGACTCAGATAACTCATGCGAAGCTGACAGGACGGTAATCGGACTCATGAAACGACAATTACGTAGAGATTCGAACACAAGAAACGACTCTGGTTTAAAAGGCTATAACTATCGTAATGTGGGAGTTAAAGGAACCCGAATGGTGGAACGAGAAGGCCATAAGATGTCTGATCATTCTAGGGACTCAGATTAATCAGACGAAGCTGATCGGACGGTAATCGGACACACGAAAGAATAATTACGTAGAGATTCGTACACTAGAAAAGACTCCAGTTTAATAGGCTATAACTATCGTAACGTGGAAGTTAAAGGGACCTGAATGGTGGAAAAAGAAGGTCGTAAGATGTCTGATCATTCTACAGACTCAGATAAATCAGACGAAGGTGACCGTATGGTAATCGAACACACGGAACCACAATTACGTAGAGATTCGAACACAAGAAAAGATTCTAGTTTAAATGGATATAACTATCGTAATGTGGGAGTTAAAGGAACCCGAATGGTGGAACGAGAAGGCCATAAGATGTCTGATCATTCTAGGGACTCAGATTAATCAGACGAAGCTGATCGGACGGTAATCGGACTCACGAAAGAATAATTACGTAGAGATTCGTACACTAGAAAAGACTCCAGTTTAATAAGCTATAACTATCATAACGTGGGAGTTAAAGGGACTCGAATGGTGGAACGAGAAGGCCGTAAGACGTCTGATGATTCAATAGACTCAGATAAATCAGACGAAGGTGATCGTATGGTAATCGAACACACGTAACCACAATTACGTAGAGATTCGAACACAAGAAAAGATTCCAGTTTAAAAGGATATTACTATCGTAATGTGGGAATTAAGGGAACCTGAATGGTGGAATAAGAAGGCCGTAAGATGTCTGATCATTCTACAAACTCAGATAACTCATACGAAGCTGACCGGCCGGTAATCGGACTCATGAAACGACAATTACGTAGAGATTCGTACACTAGAAAAGACTCCAGTTTAACAGGCTATAACTATCGTAACGTGGGAGTTAAAGGGACCTGAATTGTGGAACAAGAAGGCCATAAGATGTCTGATCATTCTAGGGACTCAGATTAATCAGACGAAGCTGACCGGACGGTAATCGGACTCACGAAAGAATAATTACGTAGTGATTCGTACACTAGAAAAGACTCCAGTTTAATAGGCTATAACTATCATAACGTGGGAGTTAAAGGGACTCGAATGGTGGAACGAGAAGGCCGTAAGATGTCTGATCATTCTACAGACTCAGATAAATCAGACGAAGGTGACCGTATGGTAATCGAACACACGGAACCACAATTACGTAGAGATTCGAACACAAGAAAAGATTCCAGTTTAAATGGATATAACTATCGTAATGTGGGAGTTAAGGCAACCTGAATGGTGGAATAAGAAGGCCGTAAGATGTCTGATCATTCTACAGACTCAGATAACTCATACGAAGCTGACCGGACGGTAATCGGACTCATGAAACGACCAATACGGAGAGATTCGAACACAAGAAACGACTCCGGTTTAAAAGGCTATAACTATCGTAATGTGGGAGTTAAAGGTACCCGAATGGTGGAACGAGAAGGCCATAAGATGTCTGATCATTCTAGGGACTCAGATTAATCAGACGAAGCTGATCGGACGGTAATCGGACTCACGAAAGAATAATTACGTAGAGATTCGTACACTAGAAAAGACTCCAGTTTAATAGGCTAAAACTATCGTAACGTGGGAGTTAAAGGGACCTGAATGGTGGAACAAGAAGGTCGTAAGATGTCTGATCATTCTACAGACTCAGATAAATCAGACGAAGGTGACCGTATGGTAATCGAACACACGGAACCACAATTACGTAGAGATTCGAACACAAGAAAAGATTCCAGTTTAAAAGGATATTACTATCGTAATGTGGGAGTTAAGGGAACCTGAATGGTGGAATAAGAAGGCCGTAAGATGTCTGATCATTCTACAGACTCAGATAACTCGTACAAAGCTGAACGGACGGTAATCGGACTCATGAAACGACAATTACGTAGAGATTCGAACAAAAGAAACGACTCTGGTTTAAAAGGCTAGAACTATCGTAATGTGGGAGTTAAAGGAACCCGAATGGTGGAACGAGAAGGCCATAAGATGTCTGATCATTCTAGGGACTCAGATTAATCAGACGAAGCTGATCGGACGGTAATCGGACTCACGAAAGAATAATTACGTAGAGATTCGTACACTAGAAAAGACTCCAGTTTAATAGGCTATAACTATCGTAACGTGGGAGTTAAAGGGACTCGAATGGTGGAACGAGAAGGCCGTAAGACGTCTGATGATTCAATAGACTCAGATAAATCAGACGAAGCTGACCGTATGGTAATCGAACACACGGAACCACAATTACGTAGAGATTCGAACATAAGAAAAGATTCCAGTTTAAAAGGATATTACTATCGTAATGTGGGAATTAAGGGAACCTGAATGGTGGAATAAGAAGGCCGTAAGATGTCTGATCATTCTACAAACTCAGATAACTCATACGAAGCTGACCGGACGGTAATCGGACTCATGAAACGACAATTACGTAGAGATTCGAACACAAGAAACGACTCCGGTTTAAAAGGCTATAACTATCGTAATATGGGAGTTAAAGGAACCCGAATGGTGGAACGAGAAGGCCATACGATGTCTGATCATTCTAGGGACTCAGATTAATCAGACGAAGCTGATCGGACGGTAATCGGACTCAAGAAAGAATAACTACGTAGAGATTCGTACACTAGAAAAGACTCCACTTTAATAGGCTATAACTATCGTAACGTGGGAGTTAAAGGGACCTGAATGGTGGAACAAGAAGGCCGTAAGATGTCTGATCATTCTACAGACTCAGATAAATCAGACGAAGGTGACCGTATGGTAATCGAACACACGGAACCACAATTACGTAGATATTCGAACACAAGAAAAGATTCCAGTTTAAATGGATACAACTATCGTAATGTGGGAGTTAAGGGAACCTGATTGGTGGAATAAGAAGGCCGTAAGATGTCTAATCATTCTACAGACTCAGATAACTCATGTGAAGCTGACCGGACGGTAATCGGACTCATGAAACGACAATTACGTATAGATTCGAACACAAGAAACGACTCCGGTTTAAAAGGCTATAACTATCGTAATGTGGGAGTTAAAGGAACCCGAATGGTGGAACGAGAAGGCCATAAGATGTCTGATCATTCTAGGGACTCAGATTAAACAGACAAAGGTGATCGGACGGTAATCGGACTCACGAAAAGAATAATTACGTAGAGATTCGTACACTAGAAAAGACTCCAGTTTAATAGGCTATAACTATCGTAACGTGGGAGTTAAAGGGACCTGAATGGTGGAACAAGAAGGCCGTAAGATGTCTGATCATTCTACAGACTCAGATAAATCAGACGAAGGTGACCGTATGGTAATCGAACACACGGAACCACAATTACGTAGAGATTCGAACACAAGAAAAGATTCCAGTTTAAATGGATATAACTATCGTAATGTGGGAGTTAAGGCAACCTGAATGGTGGAATAAGAAGGCCGTAAGATGTCTGATCATTCTACAGACTCGGATAACTCATACGAAGCTGACAAACGGTAATCGGACTCATGAAACGACAATTACGTAGAGATTCGAACACAAGAAACGACTCCGGTTTAAAAGGCTATAACTATCGTAATGTGGGAGTTAAAGGAACCCGAATGGTGGAACGAGAAGGCCATAAGATGTCTGATCATTCTAGGGACTCAGATTAATCAGATGAAGCTGATCGGACGGTAATCGGACTCACGAAAGAATAATTACGTAGAGATTCGTACACTAGAAAAGACTCCAGTTTAATAGGCTATAACTATCATAACGTGGGAGTTAAAGGGACTCGAATGGTGGAACGAGAAGGCCGTAAGACGTCTCTGATGATTCAATAGACTCAGATAAATCAGACGAAGGTGACCGTATGGTAATCGAACACACGGAACCACAATTATGTAGAGATTTGAACACAAGAAAAGATTCCAGTTTAAAAGGATATTACTATCGTAATGTGGGAGTTAAGGGAACCTGAATGGTGGAATAAGAAGGCCGTAAGATGTCTGATCATTCTACAGACTTAGATAACTCATACGAAGCTGACCGGACGGTAATCGGACTCATGAAACGACAATTACGTAGAGATTCGAACACAAGAAACGACTCCGGTTTAAAAGGCTATAACTATCGTAATGTGGGAGTTAAAGGAACCCGAATGGTGGAATGAGAAGGCCATAAGATGTCTGATCATTCTAGGGACTCAGATTAATCAGACGAAGCTGATCGGATGGTAATCGGACTCACGAAAGAATAATTACGTAGAGATTCGTACACTAGAAAAGACTCCAGTTTAATAGGCTATAACTATCGTAACGTGGGACTGAATGGTGGAACAAGAAGGCCGTAAGATGTCTGATCATTCTACAGACTCAGATAAATCAGACGAAGGTGACCGTATGGTAATCGAACACACGGAACCATAATTACGTAGATATTCGAACACAAGAAATGATTCCAGTTTAAATGGATATAACTATCGTATTGTAGGAGTTAAGGGAACCTGAATGGTGGAATAAGAAGGCCATAAGATGTCTAATCATTCTACAGACTCAGATAACTCATGCGAAGCTGACCGGACGGTAATCGGACTCATGAAACGACAATTACGTAGAGATTCGAACACAAGAAACGACTCCGGTTTAAAAGGCTATAACTATCGTAATGTGGGAGTTAAAAGAACCCGAATGGTGGAACGAGAAGGCCATAAGATGTCTGATCATTCTAGGGACTCAGATTAATCAGACGAAGCTGATCGGACGGTAATCGGACTCACGGGAGAATAATTACCTAGGGATTCGTACACTAGAAAAGACTCCAGTTTAATAGGCTATAACTATCGAAACGTGGGAGTTAAAGGGACCTGAATGGTGGAACAAGAAGGCCGTAAGATGTCTGATCATTCTACAGACTCAGATAAATCAGACGAAGGGGACCGTATGGTAATCGAACACACGGAACCACAATTACGTAGAGATTCGAACACAAGAAAAGATTCCAGTTTAAATGGATATAACTATCGTAATGTGGGAGTGAAGGGAACCTGAATGGTGGAATAAGAAGGCCGTAAGATGTCTGATCATTCTACAGACTCAGATAACTCATACGAAGCTGACCGGACGGTAATCGGACTCATGAAACGACAATTACGTAGAGATTCGAACACAAGAAACGACTCCGGTTTAAAAAGCTATAACTATCGTAATGTGGGAGTTAATGGAACCCGAATGGTCGAACGAAAAGGCCATAAGATGTCTGTTCATTCTAGGGACTCAGATTAATCAGACAAAGGTGATCGGACGGTAATCGGACTCACGAAAAGAATAATTACGTAGAGATTCGTACACTAGAAAAGACTCCAGTTTAATAGGCTATAACTATCGTAACGTGGGAGTTAAAGGGACCTGAATGGTGGAACAAGAAGGCCGTAAGATGTCTGATCATTCTACAGACTCAGATAAATCAGACGAAGGTGACCGTATGGTAATCGAACACACGGAACCACAATTACGTAGAGATTCGAACACAAGAAAAGATTCCAGTTTAAATGGATATAACTATCGTAATGTGGGAGTTAAGGCAACCTGAATGGTGGAATAAGAAGGCCGTAAGATGTCTGATCATTCTACAGACTCGGATAACTCATACGAAGCTGACAAACGGTAATCGGACTCATGAAACGACAATTACGTAGAGATTCGAACACAAGAAACGACTCCGGTTTAAAAGGCTATAACTATCGTAATGTGGGAGTTAAAGGAACCCGAATGGTGGAACGAGAAGGCCATAAGATGTCTGATCATTCTAGGGACTCAGATTAATCAGATGAAGCTGATCGGACGGTAATCGGACTCACGAAAGAATAATTACGTAGAGATTCGTACACTAGAAAAGACTCCAGTTTAATAGGCTATAACTATCATAACGTGGGAGTTAAAGGGACTCGAATGGTGGAACGAGAAGGCCGTAAGACGTCTCTGATGATTCAATAGACTCAGATAAATCAGACGAAGGTGACCGTATGGTAATCGAACACACGGAACCACAATTATGTAGAGATTCGAACACAAGAAAAGATTCCAGTTTAAAAGGATATTACTATCGTAATGTGGGAGTTAAGGGAACCTGAATGGTGGAATAAGAAGGCCGTAAGATGTCTGATCATTCTACAGACTTAGATAACTCATACGAAGCTGTCCAGACGGTAATCGGACTCATGAAACGACAATTACGTAGAGATTCGAACACAAGAAACGACTCCGGTTTAAAAGGCTATAACTATCGTAATGTGGGAGTTAAAGGAACCCGAATGGTGGAATGAGAAGGCCATAAGATGTCTGATCATTCTAGGGACTCAGATTAATCAGACGAAGCTGATCGGATGGTAATCGGACTCACGAAAGAATAATTACGTAGAGATTCGTACACTAGAAAAGACTCCAGTTTAATAGGCTATAACTATCGTAACGTGGGACTGAATGGTGGAACAAGAAGGCCGTAAGATGTCTGATCATTCTACAGACTCAGATAAATCAGACGAAGGTGACCGTATGGTAATCGAACACACGGAACCACAATTACGTAGATATTCGAACACAAGAAAAGATTCCAGTTTAAATGGATATAACTATCGTATTGTGGGAGTTAAGGGAACCTGAATGGTGGAATAAGAAGGCCATAAGATGTCTAATCATTCTACAGACTCAGATAACTCATGCGAAGCTGACCGGACGGTAATCAGACTCATGAAACGACAATTACGTAGAGATTCGAACACAAGAAACGACTCCGGTTTAAAAGGCTATAACTATCGTAATGTGGGAGTTAAAAGAACCCGAATGGTGGAACGAGAAGGCCATAAGATGTCTGATCATTCTAGGGTCTCAGATTAATCAGACGAAGCTGATCGGACGGTAATCGGACCCACGAAAGAATAATTACCTAGGGATTCGTACACTAGAAAAGACTCCAGTTTAATAGGCTATAACTATCGAAACGTGGGAGTTAAAGGGACCTGAATGGTGGAACAAGAAGGCCGTAAGATGTCTGATCATTCTACAGACTCAGATAAATCAGACGAAGGGGACCGTATGGTAATCGAACACACGGAACCACAATTACGTAGAGATTCGAACACAAGAAAAGATTCCAGTTTAAATGGATATAACTATCGTAATGTGGGAGTGAAGGGAACCTGAATGGTGGAATAAGAAGGCCGTAAGATGTCTGATCATTCTACAGACTCAGATAACTCATACGAAGCTGACCGGACGGTAATCGGACTCATGAAACGACAATTACGTAGAGATTCGAACACAAGAAACGACTCCGGTTTAAAAAGCTATAACTATCGTAATGTGGGAGTTAATGGAACCCGAATGGTCGAACGAAAAGGCCATAAGATGTCTGTTCATTCTAGGGACTCAGATTAATCAGATGAAGCTGATCGGACGGTAATCGGACTCACGAAAGAATAGTTACGTAGAGATTCGTACACTAGAAAAGACTCTAGTTTAATAGGCTATAACTATCATAACGTGGGAGTTAAAGGGACTTGAATGGTGGAACGAGAAGGCCGTAAGACGTCTGATGATTCAATAGACTCAGATAAATCAGACGAAGGTGGCCGTATGGTAATCGAACACACGGAACCACAATTACGTAGAGATTCGAACACAAGAAAAGATTCCAGTTTAAAAGGATATTACTATCGTAATGTGGGAGTTAAGGGAACCTGAATGGTGCAATAAGAAGTCCGTAAGATGTCTGATCATTCTACAGACTCAGATAACCCATACGAAGTTGACCGGACGGTAATCGGACTCATGAAACGACAATTACGTAGAGATTCGAACACAAGAAACGACTCCGGTTTAAA
This sequence comes from Ambrosia trifida, assembly GCA_028751855.1. Classification (NCBI taxonomy): domain Eukaryota; kingdom Viridiplantae; phylum Streptophyta; class Magnoliopsida; order Asterales; family Asteraceae; genus Ambrosia; species Ambrosia trifida. Next base: position 155,096,756 of record CM054123.1, read on the forward strand.
AGGCTATAACTATCGTAATGTGGGAGTTAAAGGAACCCGAATGGTGGAACGAGAAGGCCATAAGATGTCTGATCATTCTAGGGACTCAGATTAATCAGATGAAGCTGATCGGACGGTAATCGGACTCACGAAAGAATAATTACGTAGAGATTCGTACACTAGAAAAGACTCCAGTTTAATAGGCTATAACTATCATAACGTGGGAGTTAAAGGGACTCGAATGGTGGAACGAGAAGGCCGTAAGACGTCTCTGATGATTCAATAGACTCAGATAAATCAGACGAAGGTGACCGTATGGTAATCGAACACACGGAACCACAATTATGTAGAGATTCGAACACAAGAAAAGATTCCAGTTTAAAAGGATATTACTATCGTAATGTGGGAGTTAAGGGAACCTGAATGGTGGAATAAGAAGGCCGTAAGATGTCTGATCATTCTACAGACTTAGATAACTCATACGAAGCTGTCCGGACGGTAATCGGACTCATGAAACGACAATTACGTAGAGATTCGAACACAAGAAACGACTCCGGTTTAAAAGGCTATAACTATCGTAATGTGGGAGTTAAAGGAACCCGAATGGTGGAATGAGAAGGCCATAAGATGTCTGATCATTCTAGGGACTCAGATTAATCAGACGAAGCTGATCGGATGGTAATCGGACTCACGAAAGAATAATTACGTAGAGATTCGTACACTAGAAAAGACTCCAGTTTAATAGGCTATAACTATCGTAACGTGGGACTGAATGGTGGAACAAGAAGGCCGTAAGATGTCTGATCATTCTACAGACTCAGATAAATCAGACGAAGGTGACCGTATGGTAATCGAACACACGGAACCACAATTACGTAGATATTCGAACACAAGAAAAGATTCCAGTTTAAATGGATATAACTATCGTATTGTGGGAGTTAAGGGAACCTGAATGGTGGAATAAGAAGGCCATAAGATGTCTAATCATTCTACAGACTCAGATAACTCATGCGAAGCTGACCGGACGGTAATCAGACTCATGAAACGACAATTACGTAGAGATTCGAACACAAGAAACGACTCCGGTTTAAAAGGCTATAACTATCGTAATGTGGGAGTTAAAAGAACCCGAATGGTGGAACGAGAAGGCCATAAGATGTCTGATCATTCTAGGGTCTCAGATTAATCAGACGAAGCTGATCGGACGGTAATCGGACCCACGAAAGAATAATTACCTAGGGATTCGTACACTAGAAAAGACTCCAGTTTAATAGGCTATAACTATCGAAACGTGGGAGTTAAAGGGACCTGAATGGTGGAACAAGAAGGCCGTAAGATGTCTGATCATTCTACAGACTCAGATAAATCAGACGAAGGGGACCGTATGGTAATCGAACACACGGAACCACAATTACGTAGAGATTCGAACACAAGAAAAGATTCCAGTTTAAATGGATATAACTATCGTAATGTGGGAGTGAAGGGAACCTGAATGGTGGAATAAGAAGGCCGTAAGATGTCTGATCATTCTACAGACTCAGATAACTCATACGAAGCTGACCGGACGGTAATCGGACTCATGAAACGACAATTACGTAGAGATTCGAACACAAGAAACGACTCCGGTTTAAAAAGCTATAACTATCGTAATGTGGGAGTTAATGGAACCCGAATGGTCGAACGAAAAGGCCATAAGATGTCTGTTCATTCTAGGGACTCAGATTAATCAGATGAAGCTGATCGGACGGTAATCGGACTCACGAAAGAATAGTTACGTAGAGATTCGTACACTAGAAAAGACTCTAGTTTAATAGGCTATAACTATCATAACGTGGGAGTTAAAGGGACTTGAATGGTGGAACGAGAAGGCCGTAAGACGTCTGATGATTCAATAGACTCAGATAAATCAGACGAAGGTGGCCGTATGGTAATCGAACACACGGAACCACAATTACGTAGAGATTCGAACACAAGAAAAGATTCCAGTTTAAAAGGATATTACTATCGTAATGTGGGAGTTAAGGGAACCTGAATGGTGCAATAAGAAGTCCGTAAGATGTCTGATCATTCTACAGACTCAGATAACCCATACGAAGTTGACCGGACGGTAATCGGACTCATGAAACGACAATTACGTAGAGATTCGAACACAAGAAACGACTCCGGTTTAAAAGGCTATAACTATCGTAATGTGGGAGTTAAAGGAACCCGAATGGTGGAACGAGAAGGCCATAAGATGTCTGATCATTCTAGGGACTCAGATTAATCAGATGAAGCTGATCGGACGGTAATCGGACTCACGAAAGAATAATTACGTAGAGATTCGTACACTAGAAAAGACTCCAGTTTAATAGGCTATAACTATCATAACGTGGGAGTTAAAGGGACTCGAATGGTGGAACGAGAAGGCCGTAAGACGTCTCTGATGATTCAATAGACTCAGATAAATCAGACGAAGGTGACCGTATGGTAATCGAACACACGGAACCACAATTATGTAGAGATTCGAACACAAGAAAAGATTCCAGTTTAAAAGGATATTACTATCGTAATGTGGGAGTTAAGGGAACCTGAATGGTGGAATAAGAAGGCCGTAAGATGTCTGATCATTCTACAGACTTAGATAACTCATACGAAGCTGTCCGGACGGTAATCGGACTCATGAAACGACAATTACGTAGAGATTCGAACACAAGAAACGACTCCGGTTTAAAAGGCTATAACTATCGTAATGTGGGAGTTAAAGGAACCCGAATGGTGGAATGAGAAGGCCATAAGATGTCTGATCATTCTAGGGACTCAGATTAATCAGACGAAGCTGATCGGATGGTAATCGGACTCACGAAAGAATAATTACGTAGAGATTCGTACACTAGAAAAGACTCCAGTTTAATAGGCTATAACTATCGTAACGTGGGACTGAATGGTGGAACAAGAAGGCCGTAAGATGTCTGATCATTCTACAGACTCAGATAAATCAGACGAAGGTGACCGTATGGTAATCGAACACACGGAACCACAATTACGTAGATATTCGAACACAAGAAAAGATTCCAGTTTAAATGGATATAACTATCGTATTGTGGGAGTTAAGGGAACCTGAATGGTGGAATAAGAAGGCCATAAGATGTCTAATCATTCTACAGACTCAGATAACTCATGCGAAGCTGACCGGACGGTAATCGGACTCATGAAACGACAATTACGTAGAGATTCGAACACAAGAAACGACTCCGGTTTAAAAGGCTATAACTATCGTAATGTGGGAGTTAAAAGAACCCGAATGGTGGAACGAGAAGGCCATAAGATGTCTGATCATTCTAGGGACTCAGATTAATCAGACGAAGCTGATCGGACGGTAATCGGACCCACGAAAGAATAATTACCTAGGGATTCGTACACTAGAAAAGACTCCAGTTTAATAGGCTATAACTATCGAAACGTGGGAGTTAAAGGGACCTGAATGGTGGAACAAGAAGGCCGTAAGATGTCTGATCATTCTACAGACTCAGATAAATCAGACGAAGGGGACCGTATGGTAATCGAACACACGGAACCACAATTACGTAGAGATTCGAACACAAGAAAAGATTCCAGTTTAAATGGATATAACTATCGTAATGTGGGAGTGAAGGGAACCTGAATGGTGGAATAAGAAGGCCGTAAGATGTCTGATCATTCTACAGACTCAGATAACTCATACGAAGCTGACCGGACGGTAATCGGACTCATGAAACGACAATTACGTAGAGATTCGAACACAAGAAACGACTCCGGTTTAAAAAGCTATAACTATCGTAATGTGGGAGTTAATGGAACCCGAATGGTCGAACGAAAAGGCCATAAGATGTCTGTTCATTCTAGGGACTCAGATTAATCAGATGAAGCTGATCGGACGGTAATCGGACTCACGAAAGAATAATTACGTAGAGATTCGTACACTAGAAAAGACTCTAGTTTAATAGGCTATAACTATCATAACGTGGGAGTTAAAGGGACTCGAATGGTGGAACGAGAAGGCCGTAAGACGTCTGATGATTCAATAGACTCAGATAAATCAGACGAAGGTGGCCGTATGGTAATCGAACACACGGAACCACAATTACGTAGAGATTCGAACACAAGAAAAGATTCCAGTTTAAAAGGATATTACTATCGTAATGTGGGAGTTAAGGGAACCTGAATGGTGCAATAAGAAGTCCGTAAGATGTCTGATCATTCTACAGACTCAGATAACCCATACGAAGTTGACCGGACGGTAATCGGACTCATGAAACGACAATTACGTAGAGATTCGAACACAAGAAACGACTCCGGTTTAAAAGGCTATAACTATCGTAATGTGGGAGTTAAAGGAACCCGAATGGTGGAACGAGAAGGCCATAAGATGTCTGATCATTCTAGGGACTCAGATTAATCAGACGAAGCTGATCGGACGGTAATCGGACTCACGAAAGAATAATTACGTAGAGATTCGTACACTAGAAAAGACTCCAGTTTAATAGGCTATAACTATCATAACGTGGGAGTTAAAGGGACTCGAATGGTGGAACGAGAAGGCCGTAAGACGTCTGATGATTCAATAGACTCAGATAAATCAGACGAAGGTGACCGTATGGTAATCGAACACACGGAACCACAATTACGTAGAGATTCGAACACAAGAAAAGATTCTAGTTTAAATGGATATAACTATCGTAATGTGGGAGTTAAAGGAACCCGAATGGTGGAACGAGAAGGCCATAAGATGTCTGATCATTCTAGGGACTCAGATTAATCAGACGAAGCTGATCGGACGGTAATCGGACTCACGAAAGAATAATTACGTAGAGATTCGTACACTAGAAAAGACTCCAGTTTAATAGGCTATAACTATCATAACGTGGGAGTTAAAGGGACTCGAATGGTGGAACGAGAAGGCCGTAAGACGTCTGATGATTCAATAGACTCAGATAAATCAGACGAAGGTGACCGTATGGTAATCGAACACACGGAACCACAATTACGTAGAGATTCGAACACAAGAAAAGATTCCAGTTTAAATGGATATAACTATCGTAATGTGGGAGTTAAGGCAACCTGAATGGTGGAATAAGAAGGCCGTAAGATGTCTGATCATTCTACAGACTCAGATAACTCATACGAAGCTGACAAACGGTAATCGGACTCATGAAACGACAATTACGTAGAGATTCGAACACAAGAAACGACTCCGGTTTAAAAGGCTATAACTATCGTAATGTGGGAGTTAAAGGAACCCGATTGGTGGAACGAGAAGGCCATAAGATGTCTGATCATTCTAGGGACTCAGATTAATCAGATGAAGCTGATCGGACGGTAATCGGACTCACGAAAGAATAATTACGTAGAGATTCGTACACTAGAAAAGACTCCAGTTTAATAGGCTATAACTATCATAACGTGGGAGTTAAAGGGACTCGAATGGTGGAACGAGAAGGCCGTAAGACGTCTCTGATGATTCAATAGACTCAGATAAATCAGACGAAGGTGACCGTATGGTAATCGAACACACGGAACCACAATTACGTAGAGATTCGAACATAAGAAAAGATTCCAGTTTAAAAGGATATTACTATCGTAATGTGGGAATTAAGGGGACCTGAATGGTGGAATAAGAAGGCCGTAAGATGTCTGATCATTCTACAAACTCAGATAACTCATACGAAGCTAACCGGACGGTAATCGGACTCATGAAACGACAATTACGTAGAGATTCGTACACAAGAAACGACTCCGGTTTAAAAGGCTATAACTATCGTAATGTGGGAGTTAAAGGAATCCGAATGGTGGAACGAGAAGGCCATAAGATGTCTGATCATTCTAGGGACTCAGATTAATCAGACGAAGCTGATCGGACGGTAATCGGACTCACGAAAGAATAATTACGTAGAGATTCGTACACTAGAAAAGACTCCAGTTTAATAGGCTATAACTATCGTAACGTGGGAGTTAAAGGGACCTGAATGGTGGAACAAGAGGGCCGTAAGATGTCTGATCATTCTACAGACTCAGATAAATCAGACGAAGGTGACCGTATGGTAATCGAACACACGGAACCACAATTACGTAGATATTCGAACACAAGAAAAGATTCCAGTTTAAATGGATATAACTATCGTAATGTGGGAGTTAAGGGAACCTGATTGGTGGAATAAGAAGGCCGTAAGATGTCTAATCATTCTACAGACTCAGATAACTCATGTGAAGCTGACCGGACGGTAATCGGACTCATGAAACGACAATTACGTAGAGATTCGAACACAAGAAACGACTCCGGTTTAAAAGGCTATAACTATCGTAATGTGGGAGTTAAAGGAACCCGAATGGTGGAACGAGAAGGCCATAAGATGTCTGATCAATCTAGGGACTCAGATTAATCAGATGAAGCTGATCGGACGGTAATCGGACTCACGAAAGAATAATTACGTAGAGATTCGTACACTAGAAAAGACTCCAGTTTAATAGGCTATAACTATCATAACGTGGGAGTTAAAGGGACTCGAATGGTGGAACGAGAAGGCCGTAAGACGTCTCTGATGATTCAATAGACTCAGATAAATCAGACGAAGGTGACCGTATGGTAATCGAACACACGGAACCACAATTACGTAGAGATTCGAACACAAGAAAAGATTCCAGTTTAAAAGGATATTACTATCGTAATGTGGGAGTTAAGGGAACCTGAATGGTGGAATAAGAAGGCCGTAAGATGTCTGATCATTCTACAGACTTAGATAACTCATACGAAGCTGACCGGACGGTAATCGGACTCATGAAACGACAATTACGTAGAGATTCGAACACAAGAAACGACTCCGGTTTAAAAGGCTATAACTATCGTAATGTGGGAGTTAAAGGAACCCGAATGGTGGAATGAGAAGGCCATAAGATGTCTGATCATTCTAGGGACTCAGATTAATCAGACGAAGCTGATCGGATGGTAATCGGACTCACGAAAGAATAATTACGTAGAGATTCGTACACTAGAAAAGACTCCAGTTTAATAGGCTATAACTATCGTAACGTGGGACTGAATGGTGGAACAAGAAGGCCGTAAGATGTCTGATCATTCTACAGACTCAGATAAATCAGACGAAGGTGACCGTATGGTAATCGAACACACGGAACCACAATTACGTAGATATTCGAACACAAGAAAAGATTCCAGTTTAAATGGATATAACTATCGTAATGTGGGAGTTAAGGGAACCTGAATGGTGGAATAAGAAGGCCATAAGATGTCTAATCATTCTACAGACTCAGATAACTCATGCGAAGCTGACCGGACGGTAATCGGACTCATGAAACGACAATTACGTAGAGATTCGAACACAAGAAACGACTCCGGTTTAAAAGGCTATAACTATCGTAATGTGGGAGTTAAAAGAACCCGAATGGTGGAACGAGAAGGCCATAAGATGTCTGATCATTCTAGGGACTCAGATTAATCAGACGAAGCTGATCGGACGGTAATCGGACTCACGAAAGAATAATTACCTAGAGATTCGTACACTAGAAAAGACTCCAGTTTAATAGGCTATAACTATCGAAACGTGGGAGTTAAAGGGACCTGAATGGTGGAACAAGAAGGCCGTAAGATGTCTGATCATTCTACAGACTCAGATAAATCAGACGAAGGGGACCGTATGGTAATCGAACACACGGAACCACAATTACGTAGATATTCGAACACAAGAAAAGATTCCAGTTTAAATGGATATAACTATCGTAATGTGGGAGTGAAGGGAACCTGAATGGTGGAATAAGAAGGCCGTAAGATGTCTGATCATTCTACAGACTCAGATAACTCATACGAAGCTGACCGGACGGTAATCGGACTCATGAAACGACAATTACGTAGAGATTCGAACACAAGAAACGACTCCGGTTTAAAAGGCTATAACTATCGTAATGTGGGAGTTAATGGAACCCGAATGGTGGAACGAAAAGGCCATAAGATGTCTGTTCATTCTAGGGACTCAGATTAATCAGATGAAGCTGATCGGACGATAATCGGACTCACGAAAGAATAATTACGTAGAGATTCGTACACTAGAAAAGACTCTAGTTTAATAGGCTATAACTATCATAACGTGGGAGTTAAAGGGACTCGAATGGTGGAACGAGAAGGCCGTAAGACGTCTGATGATTCAATAGACTCAGATAAATCAGACGAAGGTGGCCGTATGGTAATCGAAGACACGGAACCACAATTACGTAGAGATTCGAACACAAGAAAAGATTCCAGTTTAAAAGGATATTACTATCGTAATGTGGGAGTTAAGGGAACCTGAATGGTGCAATAAGAAGTCCGTAAGATGTCTGATCATTCTACAGACTCAGATAACCCATACGAAGTTGACCGGACGGTAATCGGACTCATGAAACGACAATTACGTAGAGATTCGAACACAAGAAACGACTCCGGTTTAAAAGGCTATAACTATCGTAATGTGGGAGTTAAAGGAACCCGAATGGTGGAACGAGAAGGCCATAAGATGTCTGATCATTCTAGGGACTCAGATTAATCAGACGAAGCTGATCGGACGGTAATCGGACTCACGAAAGAATAATTACGTAGAGATTCGTACACTAGAAAAGACTCCAGTTTAATAGGCTATAACTATCATAACGTGGGAGTTAAAGGGACTCGAATGGTGGAACGAGAAGGCCGTAAGACGTCTGATGATTCAATAGACTCAGATAAATCAGACGAAGGTGACCGTATGGTAATCGAACACACGGAACCACAATTACGTAGAGATTCGAACACAAGAAAAGATTCCAGTTTAAATGGATATAACTATCGTAATGTGGGAGTTAAAGGAACCCGAATGGTGGAACGAGAAGGCCATAAGATGTCTGATCATTCTAGGGACTCAGATTAATCAGACGAAGCTGATCGGACGGTAATCGGACTCACGAAAGAATAATTACGTAGAGATTCGTACACTAGAAAACACTCCAGTTTAATAGGCTATAACTATCATAACGTGGGAGTTAAAGGGACTCGAATGGTGGAACGAGAAGGCCGTAAGACGTCTGATGTATCAATAGACTCAGATAAATCAGACGAAGGTGACCGTATGGTAATCGAACACACGGAACCACAATTACGTAGAGATTCGAACACAAGAAAAGATTCCAGTTTAAAAGGATATTACTATCGTAATGTGGGAATTAAGGGAACCTGAATGGTGGAATAAGAAGGCCGTAAGATGTCTGATCATTCTACAAACTCAGATAACTCATACGAAGCTGACCGGACGGTAATCGGACTCATGAAACGACAATTACGTAGAGATTCGAACACAAGAAACGACTCCGGTTTAAAAGGCTATAACTATCGTAATGTGGGAGTTAAAGGAACCCGAATGGTGGAACGAGAAGGCCATAAGATGTCTGATCATTCTAGGGACTCAGATTAATCAGACGAAGCTGATCGGTTGGTAATCGGACTCACGAAAGAATAATTACGTAGAGATTCGTACACTAGAAAAGACTCCAGTTTAATAGGCTATAACTATCGTAACGTGGGAGTTAAACGGACTCGAATGGTGGAACGAGAAGGCCGTAAGACGTCTGATGATTCAATAGACTCAGATAAATCAGACGAAGGTGACCGTATGGTAATCGAACACACGGAACCACAATTACGTAGAGATTCGAACACAAGAAAAGATTCCAGTTTAAAAGGATATTACTATCGTAATGTGGGAATTAAGGGAACCTGAATGGTGGAATAAGAAGGCCGTAAGATGTCTGATCCTTCTACAAACTCAGATAACTCATACGAAGCTGACCGGACGGTAATCGGACTCATGAAACGACAATTACGTAGAGATTCGAACACAAGAAACGACTCCGGTTTAAAAGGCTATAACTATCGTAATGTGGGAGTTAAAGGAACCCGAATGGTGGAACGAGAAGGCCATAAGATGTCTGATCATTCTAGGGACTCAGATTAATCAGACGAAGCTGATCGGATGGTAATCGGACTCACGAAAGAATAATTACGTAGAGATTCGTACACTAGAAAAGACTCCAGTTTAATAGGCTATAACTATCGTAACGTGGGAGTTAAAGGGACTCGAATGGTGGAACGAGAAGGCCGTAAGACGTCTGATGATTCAATAGACTCAGATAAATCAGACGAAGGTGACCGTATGGTAATCGAACACACGGAACCACAATTACGTAGAGATTCGAACACAAGAAAAGATTCCAGTTTAAATGGATATAACTATCGTAATGTGGGAGTTAAAGGAACCCGAATGGTGGAACGAGAAGGCCATAAGATGTCTGATCATTCTAGGGACTCAGATTAATCAGACGAAGCTGATCGGACGGTAATCGGACTCACGAAAGAATAATTACGTAGAGATTCGTACACTAGAAAACACTCCAGTTTAATAGGCTATAACTATCATAACGTGGGAGTTAAAGGGACTCGAATGGTGGAACGAGAAGGCCGTAAGACGTCTGATGTATCAATAGACTCAGATAAATCAGACGAAGGTGACCGTATGGTAATCGAACACACGGAACCACAATTACGTAGAGATTCGAACACAAGAAAAGATTCCAGTTTAAAAGGATATTACTATCGTAATGTGGGAATTAAGGGAACCTGAATGGTGGAATAAGAAGGCCGTAAGATGTCTGATCATTCTACAAACTCAGATAACTCATACGAAGCTGACCGGACGGTAATCGGACTCATGAAACGACAATTACGTAGAGATTCGAACACAAGAACGACTCCGGTTTAAAAGGCTATAACTATCGTAATGTGGGAGTTAAAGGAACCCGAATGGTGGAACGAGAAGGCCATAAGATGTCTGATCATTCTAGGGACTCAGATTAATCAGACGAAGCTGATCGGACGGTAATCGGACTCACGAAAGAATAATTACGTAGAGATTCGTACACTAGAAAAGACTCCAGTTTAATAGGCTATAACTATCATAACGTGGGAGTTAAAGGGACTCGAATGGTGGAACGAGAAGGCCGTAAGACGTCTGATGATTCAATAGACTCAGATAAATCAGACGAAGGTGACCGTATGGTAATCGAACACACGGAACCACAATTACGTAGAGATTCGAACACAAGAAAAGATTCCTGTTTAAATGGATATAACTATCGTAATGTGGGAGTTAAAGGAACCCGAATGGTGGAACGAGAAGGCCATAAGATGTCTGATCATTCTAGGGACTCAGATTAATCAGACGAAGCTGATCGGACGGTAATCGGACTCACGAAAGAATAATTACGTAGAGATTCGTACACTAGAAAAGACTCCAGTTTAATAGGCTATAACTATCATAACGTGGGAGTTAAAGGGACTCGAATGGTGGAACGAGAAGGCCGTAAGACGTCTGATGATTCAATAGACTCAGATAAATCAGACGAAGGTGACCGTATGGTAATCGAACACACGGAACCACAATTACGTAGAGATTCGAACATAAGAAAAGATTCCAGTTTAAAAGGATATTACTATCGTAATGTGGGAATTAAGGGGACCTGAATGGTGGAATAAGAAGGCCGTAAGATGTCTGATCATTCTACAGACTCAGATAACTCATACGAAGCTGACCGGACGGTAATCGGACTCATGAAACGACAATTACGTAGAGATTCGAACACAAGAAACGACTCCGGTTTAAAAGGCTATAACTATCGTAATGTGGGAGTTAAAGGAACCCGAATGGTGGAACGAGAAGGCCATAAGATGTCTGATCATTCTAGGGACTCAGATTAATCAGACGAAGCTGATCGGTTGGTAATCGGACTCACGAAAGAATAATTACGTAGAGATTCGTACACTAGAAAAGACTCCAGTTTAATAGGCTATAACTATCGTAACGTGGGAGTTAAAGGGACTCGAATGGTGGAACGAGAAGGCCGTAAGACGTCTGATGATTCAATAGACTCAGATAAATCAGACGAAGGTGACCGTATGGTAATCGAACACACGGAACCACAATTACGTAGAGATTCGAACACAAGAAAAGATTCCAGTTTAAAAGGATATTACTATCGTAATGTGGGAGTTAAGGGAACCTGAATGGTGGAATAAGAAGGCCGTAAGATGTCTGATCATTCTACAGACTCAGATAACTCATACGAAGCTGACCGGACGGTAATCGGACTCATGAAACGACAATTACGTAGAGATTCGAACACAAGAAACGACTCCGGTTTAAAAGGCTATAACTATCGTAATGTGGGAGTTAAAGGAACCCGAATGGTGGAACGAGAAGGCCATAAGATGTCTGATCATTCTAGGGACTCAGATTAATCAGACGAAGCTGATCGGACGGTAATCGGACTCACGAAAGAATAATTACGTAGAGATTCGTACACTAGAAAAGACTCCAGTTTAATAGGCTATAACTATCATAACGTGGGAGTTAAAGGGACTCGAATGGTGGAACGAGAAGGCCGTAAGACGTCTGATGATTCAATAGACTCAGATAAATCAGACGAAGGTGACCGTATGGTAATCGAACACACGGAACCACAATTACGTAGAGATTCGAACACAAGAAAAGATTCCAGTTTAAATGGATATAACTATCGTAATGTGGGAGTTAAAGGAACCCGAATGGTGGAACGAGAAGGCCATAAGATGTCTGATCATTCTAGGGACTCAGATTAATCAGACGAAGCTGATCGGACGGTAATCGGACTCACGAAAGAATAATTACGTAGAGATTCGTACACTAGAAAACACTCCAGTTTAATAGGCTATAACTATCATAACGTGGGAGTTAAAGGGACTCGAATGGTGGAACGAGAAGGCCGTAAGACGTCTGATGTATCAATAGACTCAGATAAATCAGACGAAGGTGACCGTATGGTAATCGAACACACGGAACCACAATTACGTAGAGATTCGAACACAAGAAAAGATTCCAGTTTAAAAGGATATTACTATCGTAATGTGGGAATTAAGGGAACCTGAATGGTGGAATAAGAAGGCCGTAAGATGTCTGATCATTCTACAAACTCAGATAACTCATACGAAGCTGACCGGACGGTAATCGGACTCATGAAACGACAATTACGTAGAGATTCGAACACAAGAAACGACTCCGGTTTAAAAGGCTATAACTATCGTAATGTGGGAGTTAAAGGAACCCGAATGGTGGAACGAGAAGGCCATAAGATGTCTGATCATTCTAGGGACTCAGATTAATCAGACGAAGCTGATCGGACGGTAATCGGACTCACGAAAGAATAATTACGTAGAGATTCGTACACTAGAAAAGATTCCAGTTTAATAGGCTATAACTATCATAACGTGGGAGTTAAAGGGACTCGAATGGTGGAACGAGAAGGCTGTAAGACGTCTGATGATTCAATAGACTCAGATAAATCAGACGAAGGTGACCGTATGGTAATCGAACACACGGAACCACAATTACGTAGAGATTCGAACATAAGAAAAGATTCCAGTTTAAAAGGATATTACTATCGTAATGTGGGAATTAAGGGGACCTGAATGGTGGAATAAGAAGGCCGTAAGATGTCTGATCATTCTACAGACTCAGATAACTCATACGAAGCTGACCGGACGGTAATCGGACTCATGAAACGACAATTACGTAGAGATTCGAACACAAGAAACGACTCCGGTTTAAAAGGCTATAACTATCGTAATGTGGGAGTTAAAGGAACCCGAATGGTGGAACGAGAAGGCCATAAGATGTCTGATCATTCTAGGGACTCAGATTAATCAGACGAAGCTGATCGGTTGGTAATCGGACTCACGAAAGAATAATTACGTAGAGATTCGTACACTAGAAAAGACTCCAGTTTAATAGGCTATAACTATCGTAACGTGGGAGTTAAAGGGACTCGAATGGTGGAACGAGAAGGCCGTAAGACGTCTGATGATTCAATAGACTCAGATAAATCAGACGAAGGTGACCGTATGGTAATCGAACACACGGAACCACAATTACGTAGAGATTCGAACACAAGAAAAGATTCCAGTTTAAAAGGATATTACTATCGTAATGTGGGAGTTAAGGGAACCTGAATGGTGGAATAAGAAGGCCGTAAGATGTCTGATCATTCTACAGACTCAGATAACTCATACGAAGCTGACCGGACGGTAATCGGACTCATGAAACGACAATTACGTAGAGATTCGAACACAAGAAACGACTCCGGTTTAAAAGGCTATAACTATCGTAATGTGGGAGTTAAAGGAACCCGAATGGTGGAACGAGAAGGCCATAAGATGTCTGATCATTCTAGGGACTCAGATTAATCAGACGAAGCTGATCGGACGGTAATCGGACTCACGAAAGAATAATTACGTAGAGATTCGTACACTAGAAAAGACTCCAGTTTAATAGGCTATAACTATCATAACGTGGGAGTTAAAGGGACTCGAATGGTGGAACGAGAAGGCCGTAAGACGTCTGATGATTCAATAGACTCAGATAAATCAGACGAAGGTGACCGTATGGTAATCGAACACACGGAACCACAATTACGTAGAGATTCGAACACAAGAAAAGATTCCAGTTTAAATGGATATAACTATCGTAATGTGGGAGTTAAAGGAACCCGAATGGTGGAACGAGAAGGCCATAAGATGTCTGATCATTCTAGGGACTCAGATTAATCAGACGAAGCTGATCGGACGGTAATCGGACTCACGAAAGAATAATTACGTAGAGATTCGTACACTAGAAAACACTCCAGTTTAATAGGCTATAACTATCATAACGTGGGAGTTAAAGGGACTCGAATGGTGGAACGAGAAGGCCGTAAGACGTCTGATGTATCAATAGACTCAGATAAATCAGACGAAGGTGACCGTATGGTAATCGAACACACGGAACCACAATTACGTAGAGATTCGAACACAAGAAAAGATTCCAGTTTAAAAGGATATTACTATCGTAATGTGGGAATTAAGGGAACCTGAATGGTGGAATAAGAAGGCCGTAAGATGTCTGATCATTCTACAAACTCAGATAACTCATACGAAGCTGACCGGACGGTAATCGGACTCATGAAACGACAATTACGTAGAGATTCGAACACAAGAAACGACTCCGGTTTAAAAGGCTATAACTATCGTAATGTGGGAGTTAAAGGAACCCGAATGGTGGAACGAGAAGGCCATAAGATGTCTGATCATTCTAGGGACTCAGATTAATCAGACGAAGCTGATCGGACGGTAATCGGACTCACGAAAGAATAATTACGTAGAGATTCGTACACTAGAAAAGATTCCAGTTTAATAGGCTATAACTATCATAACGTGGGAGTTAAAGGGACTCGAATGGTGGAACGAGAAGGCTGTAAGACGTCTGATGATTCAATAGACTCAGATAAATCAGACGAAGGTGACCGTATGGTAATCGAACACACGGAACCACAATTACGTAGAGATTCGAACATAAGAAAAGATTCCAGTTTAAAAGGATATTACTATCGTAATGTGGGAATTAAGGGGACCTGAATGGTGGAATAAGAAGGCCGTAAGATGTCTGATCATTCTACAGACTCAGATAACTCATACGAAGCTGACCGGACGGTAATCGGACTCATGAAACGACAATTACGTAGAGATTCGAACACAAGAAACGACTCCGGTTTAAAAGGCTATAACTATCGTAATGTGGGAGTTAATGGAACCCGAATGGTGGAACGAAAAGGCCATAAGATGTCTGTTCATTCTAGGGACTCAGATTAATCAGATGAAGCTGATCGGACGGTAATCGGACTCACGAAAGAATAATTACGTAGAGATTCGTACACTAGAAAAGACTCTAGTTTAATAGGCTATAACTATCATAACGTGGGAGTTAAAGGGACTCGAATGGTGGAACGAGAAGGCCGTAAGACGTCTGATGATTCAATAGACTCAGATAAATCAGACGAAGGTGGCCGTATGGTAATCGAACACACGGAACCACAATTACGTAGAGATTCGAACACAAGAAAAGATTCCAGTTTAAAAGGATATTACTATCGTAATGTGGGAGTTAAGGGAACCTGAATGGTGCAATAAGAAGTCCGTAAGATGTCTGATCATTCTACAGACTCAGATAACCCATACGAAGTTGACCGGACGGTAATCGGACTCATGAAACGACAATTACGTAGAGATTCGAACACAAGAAACGACTCCGGTTTAAAAGGCTATAACTATCGTAATGTGGGAGTTAAAGGAACCCGAATGGTGGAACGAGAAGGCCATAAGATGTCTGATCATTCTAGGGACTCAGATTAATCAGACGAAGCTGATCGGACGGTAATCGGACTCACGAAAGAATAATTACGTAGAGATTCGTACACTAGAAAAGACTCCAGTTTAATAGGCTATAACTATCATAACGTGGGAGTTAAAGGGACTCGAATGGTGGAACGAGAAGGCCGTAAGACGTCTGATGATTCAATAGACTCAGATAAATCAGACGAAGGTGACCGTATGGTAATCGAACACACGGAACCACAATTACGTAGAGATTCGAACACAAGAAAAGATTCCTGTTTAAATGGATATAACTATCGTAATGTGGGAGTTAAAGGAACCCGAATGGTGGAACGAGAAGGCCATAAGATGTCTGATCATTCTAGGGACTCAGATTAATCAGACGAAGCTGATCGGACGGTAATCGGACTCACGAAAGAATAATTACGTAGAGATTCGTACACTAGAAAAGACTCCAGTTTAATAGGCTATAACTATCATAACGTGGGAGTTAAAGGGACTCGAATGGTGGAACGAGAAGGCCGTAAGACGTCTGATGATTCAATAGACTCAGATAAATCAGACGAAGGTGACCGTATGGTAATCGAACACACGGAACCACAATTACGTAGAGATTCGAACATAAGAAAAGATTCCAGTTTAAAAGGATATTACTATCGTAATGTGGGAATTAAGGGGACCTGAATGGTGGAATAAGAAGGCCGTAAGATGTCTGATCATTCTACAAACTCAGATAACTCATACGAAGCTAACCGGACGGTAATCGGACTCATGAAACGACAATTACGTAGAGATTCGTACACAAGAAACGACTCCGGTTTAAAAGGCTATAACTATCGTAATGTGGGAGTTAAAGGAATCCGAATGGTGGAACGAGAAGGCCATAAGATGTCTGATCATTCTAGGGACTCAGATTAATCAGACGAAGCTGATCGGACGGTAATCGGACTCACGAAAGAATAATTACATAGAGATTCGTACACTAGAAAAGACTCCAGTTTAATAGGCTATAACTATTGTAACGTGGGAGTTAAAGGGACCTGAATGGTGGAACAAGAAGGCCGTAAGATGTCTGATCATTCTACAGACTCAGATAAATCAGACGAAGGTGACCGTATGGTAATCGAACACACGGAACCACAATTACGTAGATATTCGAACACAAGAAAAGATTCCAGTTTAAATGGATATAACTATCGTAATGTGGGAGTTAAGGGAACCTGATTGGTGGAATAAGAAGGCCGTAAGATGTCTAATCTATCTACAGACTCAGATAACTCATGTGAAGCTGACCGGACTGTAATCGGACTCATGAAACGACAATTACGTAGAGATTCGAACACAAGAAACGACTCCGGTTTAAAAGGCTATAACTATCGTAATGTGGGAGTTAAAGGAACCCGAATGGTGGAACGAGAAGGCCATAAGATGTCTGATCATTCTAGGGACTCAGATTAATCAGATGAAGCTGATCGGACGGTAATCGGACTCACGAAAGAATAATTACGTAGAGATTCGTACACTAGAAAAGACTCTAGTTTAATAGGCTATAACTATCATAACGTGGGAGTTAAAGGGACTCGAATGGTGGAACGAGAAGGCCGTAAGACGTCTGATGATTCAATAGACTCAGATAAATCAGACGAAGGTGACCGTATGGTAATCGAACACACGGAACCACAATTACGTAGAGATTCGAACACAAGAAAAGATTCCAGTTTAAATGGATATAACTATCGTAATGTGGGAGTTAAGGCAACCTGAATGGTGGAATAAGAAGGCCGTAAGATGTCTGATCATTCTACAGACTCAGATAACTCATACGACGCTGACAAACGGTAATCGGACTCATGAAATGACAATTACGTAGAGATTCGAACACAAGAAACGACTCCGGTTTAAAAGGCTATAACTATCGTAATGTGGGAGTTAAAGGAACCCGAATGGTGGAACGAGAAGGCCATAAGATGTCTGATCATTCTAGGGACTCAGATTAATCAGACGAAGCTGATCGGACGGTAATCGGACTCACGAAAGAATAATTACGTAGAGATTCGTACACTAGAAAAGACTCCAGTTTAATAGGCTATAACTATCATAACGTGGGAGTTAAAGGGACTCGAATGGTGGAACGAGAAGGCCGTAAGACGTCTGATGATTCAATAGACTCAGATAAATCAGACGAAGGTGACCGTATGGTAATCGAACACACGGAACCACAATTACGTAGAGATTCGAACATAAGAAAAGATTCCAGTTTAAAAGGATATTACTATCGTAATGTGGGAATTAAGGGGACCTGAATGGTGGAATAAGAAGGCCGTAAGATGTCTGATCATTCTACAAACTCAGATAACTCATACGAAGCTAACCGGACGGTAATCGGACTCATGAAACGACAATTACGTAGAGATTCGTACACAAGAAACGACTCCGGTTTAAAAGGCTATAACTATCGTAATGTGGGAGTTAAAGGAATCCGAATGGTGGAACGAGAAGGCCATAAGATGTCTGATCATTCTAGGGACTCAGATTAATCAGACGAAGCTGATCGGACGGTAATCGGACTCACGAAAGAATAATTACGTAGAGATTCGTACACTAGAAAAGACTCCAGTTTAATAGGCTATAACTATCATAACGTGGGAGTTAAAGGGACTCGAATGGTGGAACGAGAAGGCCGTAAGACGTCTCTGATGATTCAATAGACTCAGATAAATCAGACGAAGGTGACCGTATGGTAATCGAACACACGGAACCACAATTATGTAGAGATTCGAACACAAGAAAAGATTCCAGTTTAAAAGGATATTACTATCGTAATGTGGGAGTTAAGGGAACCTGAATGGTGGAATAAGAAGGTCGTAAGATGTCTGATCATTCTACAGACTTAGATAACTCATACGAAGCTGACCGGACGGTAATCGGACTCATGAAACGACAATTACGTAGAGATTCGAACACAAGAAACGACTCCGGTTTAAAAGGCTATAACTATCGTAATGTGGGAGTTAAAGGAACCCGAATGGTGGAATGAGAAGGCCATAAGATGTCTGATCATTCTAGGGACTCAGATTAATCAGACGAAGCTGATCGGATGGTAATCGGACTCACGAAAGAATAATTACGTAGAGATTCGTACACTAGAAAAGACTCCAGTTTAATAGGCTATAACTATCGTAACGTGGGACTGAATGGTGGAACAAGAAGGCCGTAAGATGTCTGATCATTCTACAGACTCAGATAAATCAGACGAAGGTGACCGTATGGTAATCGAACACACGGAACCACAATTACGTAGATATTCGAACACAAGAAAAGATTCCAGTTTAAATGGATATAACTATCGTAATGTGGGAGTTAAGGGAACCTGAATGGTGGAATAAGAAGGCCATAAGATGTCTAATCATTCTACAGTCTCAGATAACTCATGCGAAGCTGACCGGACGGTAATCGGACTCATGAAACGACAATTACGTAGAGATTCGAACACAAGAAACGACTCCGGTTTAAAAGGCTATAACTATCGTAATGTGGGAGTTAAAAGAACCCGAATGGTGGAACGAGAAGGCCATAAGATGTCTGATCATTCTAGGGACTCAGATTAATCAGACGAAGCTGATCGGACGGTAATCGGACTCACGAAAGAATATATACCTAGAGATTCGTACACTAGAAAAGACTCCAGTTTAATAGGCTATAACTATCGAAACGTGGGAGTTAAAGGGACCTGAATGGTGGAACAAGAAGGCCGTAAGATGTCTGATCATTCTACAGACTCAGATAAATCAGACGAAGGGGACCGTATGGTAATCGAACACACGGAACCACAATTACGTAGAGATTCGAACACAAGAAAAGATTCCAGTTTAAATGGATATAACTATCGTAATGTGGGAGTGAAGGGAACCTGAATGGTGGAATAAGAAGGCCGTAAGATGTCTGATCATTCTACAGACTCAGATAACTCATACGAAGCTGACCGGACGGTAATCGGACTCATGAAACGACAATTACGTAGAGATTCGAACACAAGAAACGACTCCGGTTTAAAAGGCTATAACTATCGTAATGTGGGAGTTAATGGAACCCGAATGGTGGAACGAAAAGGCCATAAGATGTCTGTTCATTCTAGGGACTCAGATTAATCAGATGAAGCTGATCGGACGGTAATCGGACTCACGAAAGAATAATTACGTAGAGATTCGTACACTAGAAAAGACTCTAGTTTAATAAGCTATAACTATCATAACGTGGGAGTTAAAGGGACTCGAATGGTGGAACGAGAAGGCCGTAAGACGTCTGATGATTCAATAGACTCAGATAAATCAGACGAAGGTGGCCGTATGGTAATCGAAGACACGGAACCACAATTACGTAGAGATTCGAACACAAGAAAAGATTCCAGTTTAAAAGGATATTACTATCGTAATGTGGGAGTTAAGGGAACCTGAATGGTGCAATAAGAAGTCCGTAAGATGTCTGATCATTCTACAGACTCAGATAACCCATACGAAGTTGACCGGACGGTAATCGGACTCATGAAACGACAATTACGTAGAGATTCGAACACAAGAAACGACTCCGGTTTAAAAGGCTATAACTATCGTAATGTGGGAGTTAAAGGAACCCGAATGGTGGAACGAGAAGGCCATAAGATGTCTGATCATTCTAGGGACTCAGATTAATCAGACGAAGCTGATCGGACGGTAATCGGACTCACGAATGAATAATTACGTAGAGATTCGTACACTAGAAAAGACTCCAGTTTAATAGGCTATAACTATCATAACGTGGGAGTTAAAGGGACTCGAATGGTGGAACGAGAAGGCCGTAAGACGTCTGATGATTCAATAGACTCAGATAAATCAGACGAAGGTGACCGTATGGTAATCGAACACACGGAACCACAATTACGTAGAGATTCGAACACAAGAAAAGATTCCAGTTTAAATGGATATAACTATCGTAATGTGGGAGTTAAAGGAACCCGAATGGTGGAACGAGAAGGCCATAAGATGTCTGATCATTCTAGGGACTCAGATTAATCAGACGAAGCTGATCGGACGGTAATCGGACTCACGAAAGAATAATTACGTAGAGATTCGTACACTAGAAAACACTCCAGTTTAATAGGCTATAACTATCATAACGTGGGAGTTAAAGGGACTCGAATGGTGGAACGAGAAGGCCGTAAGACGTCTGATGTATCAATAGACTCAGATAAATCAGACGAAGGTGACCGTATGGTAATCGAACACACGGAACCACAATTACGTAGAGATTCGAACACAAGAAAAGATTCCAGTTTAAAAGGATATTACTATCGTAATGTGGGAATTAAGGGAACCTGAATGGTGGAATAAGAAGGCCGTAAGATGTCTGATCATTCTACAAACTCAGATAACTCATACGAAGGTGACCGGACGGTAATCGGACTCATGAAACGACAATTACGTAGAGATTCGAACACAAGAAACGACTCCGGTTTAAAAGGCTATAACTATCGTAATGTGGGAGTTAAAGGAACCCGAATGGTGGAACGAGAAGGCCATAAGATGTCTGATCATTCTAGGGACTCAGATTAATCAGACGAAGCTGATCGGACGGTAATCGGACTCACGAAAGAATAATTACGTAGAGATTCGTACACTAGAAAAGACTCCAGTTTAATAGGCTATAACTATCATAACGTGGGAGTTAAAGGGACTCGAATGGTGGAACGAGAAGGCCGTAAGACGTCTGATGATTCAATAGACTCAGATAAATCAGACGAAGGTGACCGTATGGTAATCGAACACACGGAACCACAATTACGTAGAGATTCGAACATAAGAAAAGATTCCAGTTTAAAAGGATATTACTATCGTAATGTGGGAATTAAGGGGACCTGAATGGTGGAATAAGAGGGCCGTAAGATGTCTGATCATTCTACAAACTCAGATAACTCATACGAAGCTAACCGGACGGTAATCGGACTCATGAAACGACAATTACGTAGAGATTCGTACACAAGAAACGACTCCGGTTTAAAAGGCTATAACTATCGTAATGTGGGAGTTAAAGGAATCCGAATGGTGGAACGAGAAGGCCATAAGATGTCTGATCATTCTAGGGACTCAGATTAATCAGACGAAGCTGATCGGACGGTAATCGGACTCACGAAAGAATAATTACATAGAGATTCGTACACTAGAAAAGACTCCAGTTTAATAGGCTATAACTATCGTAACGTGGGAGTTAAAGGGACATGAATGGTGGAACAAGAAGGCCGTAAGATGTCTGATCATTCTACAGACTCAGATAAATCAGACGAAGGTGACCGTATGGTAATCGAACACACGGAACCACAATTACGTAGATATTCGAACACAAGAAAAGATTCCAGTTTAAATGGATATAACTATCGTAATGTGGGAGTTAAGGCAACCTGAATGGTGGAATAAGAAGGCCGTAAGATGTCTGATCATTCTACAGACTCAGATAACTCATACGACGCTGACAAACGGTAATCGGACTCATGAAATGACAATTACGTAGAGATTCGAACACAAGAAACGACTCCGGTTTAAAAGGCTATAACTATCGTAATGTGGGAGTTAAAGGAACCCGAATGGTGGAACGAGAAGGCCATAAGATGTCTGATCATTCTAGGGACTCAGATTAATCAGACGAAGCTGATCGGACGGTAATCGGACTCACGAAAGAATAATTACGTAGAGATTCGTACACTAGAAAAGACTATAGTTTAATAGGCTATAACTATCATAACGTGGGAGTTAAAGGGACTCGAATGGTGGAACGAGAAGGCCGTATGACGTCTGATGATTCAATAGACTCAGATAAATCAGACGAAGGTGGCCGTATGGTAATCGAAGACACGGAACCACAATTACGTAGAGATTCGAACACAAGAAAAGATTCCAGTTTAAAAGGATATTACTATCGTAATGTGGGAGTTAAGGGAACCTGAATGGTGCAATAAGAAGTCCGTAAGATGTCTGATCATTCTACAGACTCAGATAACCCATACGAAGTTGACCGGACGGTAATCGGACTCATGAAACGACAATTACGTAGAGATTCGAACACAAGAAACGACTCCGGTTTAAAAGGCTATAACTATCGTAATGTGGGAGTTAAAGGAACCCGAATGGTGGAACGAGAAGGCCATAAGATGTCTGATCATTCTAGGGACTCAGATTAATCAGACGAAGCTGATCGGACGGTAATCGGACTCACGAAAGAATAATTACGTAGAGATTCGTACACTAGAAAAGACTCCAGTTTAATAGGCTATAACTATCATAACGTGGGAGTTAAAGGGACTCGAATGGTGGAACGAGAAGGCCGTAAGACGTCTGATGATTCAATAGACTCAGATAAATCAGACGAAGGTGACCGTATGGTAATCGAACACACGGAACCACAATTACGTAGAGATTCGAACACAAGAAAAGATTCCAGTTTAAATGGATATAACTATCGTAATGTGGGAGTTAAAGGAACCCGAATGGTGGAACGAGAAGGCCATAAGATGTCTGATCATTCTAGGGACTCAGATTAATCAGACGAAGCTGATCGGACGGTAATCGGACTCACGAAAGAATAATTACGTAGAGATTCGTACACTAGAAAACACTCCAGTTTAATAGGCTATAACTATCATAACGTGGGAGTTAAAGGGACTCGAATGGTGGAACGAGAAGGCCGTAAGACGTCTGATGTATCAATAGACTCAGATAAATCAGACGAAGGTGACCGTATGGTAATCGAACACACGGAACCACAATTACGTAGAGATTCGAACACAAGAAAAGATTCCAGTTTAAAAGGATATTACTATCGTAATGTGGGAATTAAGGGAACCTGAATGGTGGAATAAGAAGGCCGTAAGATGTGTGATCATTCTACAAACTCAGATAACTCATACGAAGCTGACCGGACGGTAATCGGACTCATGAAACGACAATTACGTAGAGATTCGAACACAAGAAACGACTCCGGTTTAAAAGGCTATAACTATCGTAATGTGGGAGTTAAAGGAACCCGAATGGTGGAACGAGAAGGCCATAAGATGTCTGATCATTCTAGGGACTCAGATTAATCAGACGAAGCTGATCGGACGGTAATCGGACTCACGAAAGAATAATTACGTAGAGATTCGTACACTAGAAAAGACTCCAGTTTAATAGGCTATAACTATCATAACGTGGGAGTTAAAGGGACTCGAATGGTGGAACGAGAAGGCCGTAAGACGTCTGATGATTCAATAGACTCAGATAAATCAGACGAAGGTGACCGTATGGTAATCGAACACACGGAACCACAATTACGTAGAGATTCGAACATAAGAAAAGATTCCAGTTTAAAAGGATATTACTATCGTAATTTGGGAATTAAGGGGACCTGAATGGTGGAATAAGAAGGCCGTAAGATGTCTGATCATTCTACAAACTCAGATAACTCATACGAAGCTAACCGGACGGTAATCGGACTCATGAAACGACAATTACGTAGAGATTCGTACACAAGAAACGACTCCGGTTTAAAAGGCTATAACTATCGTAATGTGGGAGTTAAAGGAATCCGAATGGTGGAACGAGAAGGCCATAAGATGTCTGATCATTCTAGGGACTCAGATTAATCAGACGAAGCTGATCGGACGGTAATCGGACTCACGAAAGAATAATTACATAGAGATTCGTACACTAGAAAAGACTCCAGTTTAATAGGCTATAACTATCGTAACGTGGGAGTTAAAGGGACCTGAATGGTGGAACAAGAAGGCCGTAAGATGTCTGATCATTCTACAGACTCAGATAAATCAGACGAAGGTGACCGTATGGTAATCGAACACACGGAACCACAATTACGTAGATATTCGAACACAAGAAAAGATTCCAGTTTAAATGGATATAACTATCGTAATGTGGGAGTTAAGGGAACCTGATTGGTGGAATAAGAAGGCCGTAAGATGTCTAATCTATCTACAGACTCAGATAACTCATGTGAAGCTGACCGGACGGTAATCGGACTCATGAAACGACAATTACGTAGAGATTCGAACACAAGAAACGACTCCGGTTTTAAAGGCTATAACTATCGTAATGTGGGAGTTAAAGGAACCCGAATGGTGGAACGAGAAGGCCATAAGATGTCTGATCATTCTAGGGACTCAGATTAATCAGATGAAGCTGATCGGACGGTAATCGGACTCACGAAAGAATAATTACGTAGAGATTCGTACACTAGAAAAGACTCTAGTTTAATAGGCTATAACTATCATAACGTGGGAGTTAAAGGGACTCGAATGGTGGAACGAGAAGGCCGTAAGACGTCTGATGATTCAATAGACTCAGATAAATCAGACGAAGGTGACCGTATGGTAATCGAACACACGGAACCACAATTACGTAGAGATTCGAACACAAGAAAAGATTCAAGTTTAAATGGATATAACTATCGTAATGTGGGAGTTAAGGCAACCTGAATGGTGGAATAAGAAGGCCGTAAGATGTCTGATCATTCTACAGACTCAGATAACTCATACGAAGCTGACAAACGGTAATCGGACTCATGAAACGACAATTACGTAGAGATTCGAACACAAGAAACGAATCCGGTTTAAAAGTCTATAACTATCGTAATGTGGGAGTTAAAGGAACCCGAATGGTGGAACGAGAAGGCCATAAGATGTCTGATCATTCTAGGGACTCAGATTAATCAGACGAAGCTGATCGGACGGTAATCGGACTCACGAAAGAATAATTACGTAGAGATTCGTACACTAGAAAAGACTCCAGTTTAATAGGCTATAACTATCATAACGTGGGAGTTAAAGGGACTCGAATGGTGGAACGAGAAGGCCGTAAGACGTCTGATGATTCAATAGACTCAGATAAATCAGACGAAGGTGACCGTATGGTAATCGAACACACGGAACCACAATTACGTAGAGATTCGAACATAAGAAAAGATTCCAGTTTAAAAGGATATTACTATCGTAATTTGGGAATTAAGGGGACCTGAATGGTGGAATAAGAAGGCCGTAAGATGTCTGATCATTCTACAAACTCAGATAACTCATACGAAGCTAACCGGACGGTAATCGGACTCATGAAACGACAATTACGTAGAGATTCGTACACAAGAAACGACTCCGGTTTAAAAGGCTATAACTATCGTAATGTGGGAGTTAAAGGAATCCGAATGGTGGAACGAGAAGGCCATAAGATGTCTGATCATTCTAGGGACTCAGATTAATCAGACGAAGCTGATCGGACGGTAATCGGACTCACGAAAGAATAATTACGTAGAGATTCGTACACTAGAAAAGACTCCAGTTTAATAGGCTATAACTATCGTAACGTGGGAGTTAAAGGGACCTGAATGGTGGAACAAGAAGGCCGTAAGATGTCTGATCATTCTACAGACTCAGATAAATCAGACGAAGGTGACCGTATGGTAATCGAACACACGGAACCACAATTACGTAGATATTCGAACACAAGAAAAGATTCCAGTTTAAATGGATATAACTATCGTAATGTGGGAGTTAAGGGAACCTGATTGGTGGAATAAGAAGGCCGTAAGATGTCTAATCATTCTACAGACTCAGATAACTCATGTGAAGCTGACCGGACGGTAATCGGACTCATGAAACGACAATTACGTAGAGATTCGAACACAAGAAACGACTCCGGTTTAAAAGGCTATAACTATCGTAATGTGGGAGTTAAAGGAACCCGAATGGTGGAACGAGAAGGCCATAAGATGTCTGATCATTCTAGGGACTCAGATTAATCAGATGAAGCTGATCGGACGGTAATCGGACTCACGAAAGAATAATTACGTAGAGATTCGTACACTAGAAAAGACTCTAGTTTAATAGGCTATAACTATCATAACGTGGGAGTTAAAGGGACTCGAATGGTGGAACGAGAAAGCCGTAAGACGTCTGATGATTCAATAGACTCAGATAAATCAGACGAAGGTGACCGTATGGTAATCGAACACACGGAACCACAATTACGTAGAGATTCGAACACAAGAAAAGATTCCAGTTTAAATGGATATAACTATCGTAATGTGGGAGTTAAGGCAACCTGAATGGTGGAATAAGAAGGCCGTAAGATGTCTGATCATTCTACAGACTCAGATAACTCATACGAAGCTGACAAACGGTAATCGGACTCATGAAACGACAATTACGTAGAGATTCGAACACAAGAAACGACTCCGGTTTAAAAGGCTATAACTATCGTAATGTGGGAGTTAAAGGAACCCGAATGGTGGAACGAGAAGGCCATAAGATGTCTGATCATTCTAGGGACTCAGATTAATCAGATGAAGCTGATCGGACGGTAATCGGACTCACGAAAGAATAATTACGTAGAGATTCGTACACTAGAAAAGACTCCAGTTTAATAGGCTATAACTATCATAACGTGGGAGTTAAAGGGACTCGAATGGTGGAACGAGAAGGCCGTAAGACGTCTCTGATGATTCAATAGACTCAGATAAATCAGACGAAGGTGACCGTATGGTATTCGAACAAACGGAACCACAATTATGTAGAGATTCGAACACAAGAAAAGATTCCAGTTTAAAAGGATATTACTATCGTAATGTGGGAGTTAAGGGAACCTGAATGGTGGAATAAGAAGGCCGTAAGATGTCTGATCATTCTACAGACTCAGATAACTCATACGAAGCTGACCGGACGGTAATCGGACTCATGAAACGACAATTACGTAGAGATTCGAACACAAGAAACGACTCCGGTTTAAAAGGCTATAACTATCGTAATGTGGGAGTTAAAGGAACCCGAATGGTGGAATGAGAAGGCCATAAGATGTCTGATCATTCTAGGGACTCAGATTAATCAGACAAAGCTGATCGGATGGTAATCGGACTCACGAAAGAATAATTACGTAGAGATTCGTACACTAGAAAAGACTCCAGTTTAATAGGCTATAACTATCATAACGTGGGAGTTAAAGGGACTCGAATGGTGGAACGAGAAGGCCGTAAGACGTCTGATGATTCAATAGACTCAGATAAATCAGACGAAGGTGACCGTATGGTAATCGAACACACGGAACCACAATTACGTAGAGATTCGAACACAAGAAAAGATTCCAGTTTAAATGGATATAACTATCGTAATGTGGGAGTGAAGGGAACCTGAATGGTGGAATAAGAAGGCCGTAAGATGTCTGATCATTCTACAGACTCAGATAACTCATACGAAGCTGACCGGACGGTAATCGGACTCATGAAACGACAATTACGTAGAGATTCGAACACAAGAAACGACTCCGGTTTAAAAGGCTATAACTATCGTAATGTGGGAGTTAAAGGAACCCGAATGGTGGAACGAAAAGGCCATAAGATGTCTGATCATTCTAGGGACTCAGATTAATCAGATGAAGCTGATCGGACGGTAATATGACTCACGAAAGAATAATTACGTAGAGATTCGTACACTAGAAAAGACCTCGTGTACCCGTCTTGCCTCTGACCCGAAGACGATCCCAACGCCTCAGTCTTCCTCACCTGCTGCTGCGGTTGTCCCGAACTCGCACTCTTCCCAGTACCATCCCACTTCCGTTTGTTATCCACAAGGGCTTTCACGGCAGCACCCCTGGGAGGTAAGACACCCTCAGCCACCTTCATGTTAGTCAGTTTGTGAGCTGCCCGAACAGTGGCCAACATAGTAGTGTGATCAGCAGCGACAACAAGCCCAGCAATCTCCAGCACTAACCCAGCAACGTAGTGCTCAATCCTCCGGTACTCCGGTGTAGCCAAACCGGGGCACATAACAGCCAACTCATTGTGCCCAGCAGTGAACTCCTCGATCTCGGACCCAACCATCTTCAGATTCCAAAACTCATGCTCCAACTTCATAATCTCATCTCTTGGGCAATACTCCGCCCTCAACATCTGAACAAACTCGGACCACGGCATAGCATTGGCCTCACCCAGACCAAGGTTCGCAGTGGTGGAGTTCCACCAAGTCAAAGCGTGTCCCTCTAGAGTAGCAGAAGCATACTTGACACGATCAGCGTCCGGACAGTTACACATAGCAAACACCAACTCGATCTTCTCTAACCACCGAAGTAGTCCCACTGCCCCTTCAGCCCATTGAAGAAATGGGACTTACAGTCCATGAACTTCTTGTAGGTGCACCCAGACTGCACCTGATTAGTATTCCCGAAAGTCTGCTGAGCAGCCTAGAAAGCAGCCAACGTAACGTTCAACTGCTGCTGCAACAAGTGCTCCAACTCCGCCTGTGTCATGGTGATGTTCCCACCACCTCGTCCACCGCCATTGTGACCCCCACCGCCACCACGGCGTCCACCAGGACGTCCACCAGCGCGACCAGACATGTTTTGCCAAACATGAGACGAGACACTCAATACTACTAACAGATCAAGCTACAAGTGACCAAACGAATTCAGAACGTGGTTCCAGCATGACCATTAGTCCGAACACGAAGTCCACCAAGATTTTCATGCATTTCGATTTATGATTTCGTGTGCACCCGAAATAATAAATCGCTCTACATGGTCCTCTAGGCGTGCTCCTAGCTAGAACTTCCAATCACCCGATACCCACATTCCTAAAAGAAACTATTATCGCACGAGGATCCCAAACTGAACAATCACTCAGGGGTGTACTATGACAAGTACTAGTGCAGGATAGTGTGCGTGTAGGCAAGTATGTACATTAGAGCATAGAGGGGAGATATCCATGACCCGGAAAGATCTCAAGAATGTGCCGAAGCCACCCCAATGCACACTACTGCCAAGTATAAGCGATAAGCCCTCCATCTTCAAACCCGAAGAAGAAGATAGAACCAAGGTAGGAATAACAAAAGATAGATAATGTGATACTGCGTGATGAGGACACCGACACCCCGACAAGGTTAGTATGTTTACCAAATGACACGACTCATAAATATGTGTGACCTTCTAATGTGTGTGATACTCGGCTATAGACTAGACTCTACATGCAGTCCTAGTTCACTATAACCATTGGCTCTGATACCAATCTGTCACACCCTCAAATTCCACATGCGGGGTTTTACCGCGAGGCGCGTGACACACCAGGATCCAAGTCAACGGTCACAATAAACGACAACTAAATGATACGAAAACAACGTAAATTTGCCCATTAAGTTCTCAAAAACCGTTCTAACACAACAGAAGCAAAATGTATTATTACAATTCAAAAGTAAAACTCAAGTCTGAAATACTCAAAATGAAATGCAAATGAGTCCTAGACGCCGTGAGACTCCGTGCGCCTATCGATAGCTACTACCTTAGCGACTTGAGACAAACATGCTAAAAGACGTCAGCAAATAATGCTGGTGAGTTCACAAGTTTTTAAGTAAAACGTTTCACGAACTTTTGAAAGACTATAATGATACTATCGACCGATGAAGACACTCGTTAAATGTTCGAACTCCATAACGAACCTCCCAAATGAACCATCGCCCACCGCAGTTAACGAACTACCATCCCATGGTCAACGAACTACTTTATCATAGCTAACGAACTACCATCCCATGGTCAACGAACTACTATACCATAGCTAACGAACTACCACATAAAGGGCTAACGAACCACCGCATCGCGGCTAACAAACTGCCACCACATAGGCCATATAATACTGAACATAAATGAATACCTTGAACCCAAATGAATACTCCCAAACGTAATGAATACTCCCAAAACGTAGTGAATACATGAATACTTCAAAAGAATAGTTGACACGCCTTTTATGAAAACATAGTTGACACCCGTTTAAAGAACACATCATGTTTTCTCCCCCGAAAATGTAAAACCGGTAAAAGAGTGGGGCCGTGAAACTCACCTTAGAGTGCGTCTTCTTGATAACTAGAGATCCAACCTGTGTATGATACTCCCGACTAATAACGACCTATTAATGAGTTTAAATAAGTGTGATGACTACTAACCCGAAGGCTAACTAGTCCCCGATTGTCCAGATCTTGACTACGTGTGTTAAAAAGTGTGTTTAAACGTTAACCGGACATACCAGATAGACCCGACATCCCGTTGGTGACCCATTACATCAATTAGTCATGCACATAAGGTTAACACCTAAGTTTCAAGCATAAAACACTTAGTTTGCATCAAAAATCTCATTCCGGACATCAGATGGTCGAATGTGGTTTTTCCCATTTCCACGTTCGCCCGTTTGAGCCACGTTTTGTTCCACGTTCGCCCGTTTGAGCCACGTTCGCCCGTTTGAGCCACGTTTGCCCACACGAATGGTCGAATGAGAGCCACGTTCGCCCGTTTGCATCAGCACTTCATAAAACGCACCAAAACGCATCTAAACGGTCCGAAAACATCACGAAACATCACCAATCACAGCAGTCAACTATCATTAACATATTCCTACAAAACCCTACCAATTTTATCTCAAAATCCGTTCGTTTTACAAGTTACCCGAAATAGCAAATTAGTATCAAGGCAGCACCTTTCGAAGCATTATATGGGCGCAAGTGTCCATCCCTAGTGTGTTGGGCAGAAGTAGGGGACAAGTAGATGACAGGACTCGAACTCATTCAGAAGACGACTGCCAAGATTTTTCAGATCAGAGACAGACTGAAAGCTGCCAGTGACAGGCAGAAGAGCTATGCAGACCAGAGGCGTAAACCCTTAGAGTTTCAAGTTGGTGACAGAGTTTTGGTCAAAGTATTTCCGTGGAAAGGAGTACCCAGGTTTGGAAAACGTGCAAAACTCAATCCCAGATACATAGGTCCATTCGAAATCCTTACACGAATTGGAACAGTTGCATACAAACTCAGGTTACAGCAAGAACTCAGTGGTGCTCACGACACGTTTCACGTCTCGAATCTCAAGAAGTGTTTTGCTGATGAATCATTGATTATCCCTCAAGAGGAAATCCACATCGACAAACAACTTCATTTCATAAAGAAACCACTCGAGATAACAGACTAGAGGATTCAAAAACTTTGCCGCAATAAGGCCACGCTAATCGAGGTACATTGGAATTCCAAACGCGGACCCGAGTTCACGTGGGAGCGTGAGGATCAAATGAAACACAAATACCCACATCTCTTCCAAGAGACCCACAGTTCAGATGACCAACACCGAAAATTTCACGGAGAAAGTTCCTTTAACAGGGGGAGAATGTGACACCCGTCGAAATCGCAGGTCATATCCGTACACTAGATACATGTATACATTGTGCATGACATTTAATTTTACATGTTTTATTACAATTGAGCCATACAGGGTCTCAACAAGCCAATTTCAATGCTTTCAGTTAGCATTAGGCACGCTAGGGAATACAATTTCATAATTAGTTGAATAGTTATCATGAGCTATAGAGAGATCATACCAAAAACCCTAAATTAGGAACTCATACAATTGAACATAACATTTCAATTGTGATCCAATCAAGAACAAAAACAAACAATGTCCATATACAAGGAATTGTCCAAACACAACGTCCATATGTGACTAGTAATACAACTAGTTAAAAATATATAATGAGCACACAATTATATATTGTTTAGTGTCACATAAACTTGTACAAAGATCACACTTAACATCTAATTATAATATGTGAACTTACATTTGTACAAGACATGGATTAAATGTTCAAAAATATAAATATATATATATATATATATATATATATATATATATATATATATGCATGTATGTATGCGGCGGCATACACATGTATGTGTGTGGGATTGTGGCTTTCAAAGATTATACCTCTAGTCATCAATGAAGCATCACCTCAAATCTCTAGGATTCCACCTTATATAGCTAAACATCCTACCACTTATTCAATCCATGGAAGTTGACTTGCCAAAAATACATAAAGTCCACATACATATACACACGACACGCATGTACATATGTGTGTAGTGTTTGTGTCTTCCACTCTTACACAAGTCCCTTCACCACGTTCTTCCACCAAGATTCACCCAACAACATGCTTTAGTCACCTCCATCACATTCCTAAATGTTACACCAAAGAGGAAAGCATCTTATGACACTTAGGAAAGCTTAAGTGTTGACTTATCTCATTTGCAATCCCACACTTTCCATGCAAGATCCTACCAAATCAACCTAAGACACCTCTAATCACCCAAGACATCATGATTATCATGTATCAAATCCTTATGAGGTTAACTAATCCTAACCTCCCAAGACCTCTAAATTTTCGGCCCACACTAACCAAGGAAAGCATGCACCTATCACCTCCATAATCTCTTCCAAATCCACCCAAGATCACCTTTGTTAGATCTTAAACCATATATAGAAAGATGCCTTCTTTCACCTTTCCTAAGTCATGATGCCTTGCCACTCTAATTTGTTATATATAGGACCAAGGTTTAGTGAGTTTAGTGCACCAAAACAAGAAACACAACCCTCCACCCCCCTCTCCCTCTCCCTCTCGGCTCCATACCACCGCCAAACCACTATCACCCCACGGTCACCACCACCACTCGACACCACCATCACCATTCGACCCACACCCAAAGACCACCACTTTCAAGGGATTATTAGGGGTACAAGGAGCATAAACAAGGTTGTACAAGGCCCCTAACTCCCTCATTTCTTAGACATTAGGAGGTATAATAATTATTTTCTTAAACTTGTGCTTTTATTTTTGCATATTCTTTCATACACCAAGTTGTTCATTTATATGGGCCAACACATGATCTAAAATACATTATGTTAGTTGGTAAATGTGTGTATTTACACACACTATGGGCCGAAATATGTATGTATAAACTAGGCCATGATGGCCGAAAGTTTTGTAAAGAAAACTATATATTTTCCAAAGCTCATTAACATAAGACATAATGTGGTGTGACATGTTAGATCCATAACAAGGCCTACAAGGTATATATGTTTTCAAGAAAAGTAATGTTTAACATGAGATATTGATATCTTTTTCACAAAAGTTAAGCTAAAGGCACCCAAATATTATGGATCTATAGACATGTCAAGTTCAAGGTTGTAAGACCTATGACACATGAACACTTACACCATTCAAAATGTATAAAAAATACATATTTTTACAAGTAAAAGTGGTGTTTTCACAAAAGCTAACGCTACATTTTTACCCAAGTCACTAGTGTACATAAAGATGGTGAATCTTGCAACACAAAGCCATGAGGTTCATATTTTGGGAAATATTGCACTAGAAACCATAATATGGAACATTTAAAAGATAAACGTCGTATCTTTTAGCAATTAAGTCATCATATATGCAAATCTTTACATCCAAGACACATTTAACTTAAAGAATTAAGTTACAAGGACCAGCATAATAAGAGAACAACTTGTAAACAGTACAAGTGACATATACCTAAAATGTCTCTTTTACATAGGACACGTAGGTCGATCTCTCTAGCTCAAACTCATTCGTTCATTCCTAGACACACCACAAGGTGCGCTTCACGACCCCCTTTTTCACTGTTTTACATTTTTTCGGGGGAAAACATGCGTACAGTTTTCAGTTTTCAGTTACATACATGACTATTATGTGAACATGAGACATTACGGTTCATGATCCATTAAGCCCTCGTTTCATACATTTCATCCTAACCATTAGCTATGGACTTAGCCATGAAACACCAGAATAGATCTATTGGGTTGACACCCCCACTCTTGGTCAGTCGCTCTGACCGGATGACAGATATCAAAAGAGTGCTTGTATTTCATATCATTTCATTGTCTTTAGTGTAAAATGGGCGAGGCACAACATGTCAAGGTTTGGTTATGGGCTCATGTCAGATCACATATCGATAATTGCCCTAGTTAGGCAGTAATTTAGTCGGTTTTGGATAACAGGTCCAATCATACAAACCCGTGTACTCACCAACTTTATGTTGACCTATATATTTTTCATGCATGTTTTTCAGGAAATTTGCATGAAGCATGGAACTTGGGAAGGTCGCGTGCAAGCATTTAAGGGATACCATCTTTTGAACTGTTATATGTATAGATTTGTGATTTGTCATAAAATAAAAATAGTAACATGCATGGGAAAGCCATAGGAACTTCCAGTAAAATTTCGAGGACGTCAAAAGTTGGTTTAATATTTTATAAAAATTCGTTTTCATAAGTTAAAATCTGTCCAGAAATCACAAATACGAGAAACAATGATTTATTGATATTTTGTAGGTATTAATGAGTTATTGTTTGTGAAACCCCATAAGGGAACATGTATACATGCTAAGTGTATGTTGTAGATGACATGATAGGTTGATTATGCGAAAGTGTGTAATGGGGACTTATCGTGTTAGAAGTTTTGACATGCTCCTTAAGAATTAATCACCAACGATTTGCACGGGTCATACATGGTCTACTTGTGTCGAGTCTATTTGCATAAGGTGTCACCCCGATCGTTGTAGAGTACAATGGTTTGGGATAATCAATATGTGTAACCGCACTCATACACTCGTAAATTTGTCTTCGATAGGCGAGTAGTCTACCACGTTTCAGTCTCTGCGGTTTATATTAGCTTTTGCAACCTAAGGTGAGTTTCACTACTTTTTCTCAAAAGCATGCGTCTCGGGGAGACAACTTACTTAACTTTTTCATAGTCCAGTTTGGGACTACTTTTACACATGCCGGGTTTTGGGGTGCTAGCTTCACAAGGTGAATCACTAATTCATGCATTATGTCCTTGATGAAACCAACCCTATCGTTGAAGTCCTTCTAAATACCGAATGAATTTCCAGCAACGTAGTGCTCAATCCTCCGGTACTCCGGTGTAGCCAAACCGGGGCACATAACAGCCAACTCATTGTGCCTAGCAGTGAACTCCTCGATCTCGGACCCAACCATCTTCAGATTCCAAAACTCATGCTCCAACTTCATAATCTCGTCTCTTGGGCAATACTCCGCCCTTAACATCTGAACAAACTCGGACCACGGCATAGCATTGGCCTCACCCAGACCAAGGTTCGCAGTGGTGGAGTTCCACCAAGTCAAAGCGTGTCCCTCTAGAGTAGCAGAAGCATACTTGACACGATCAGCGTCAGGACAGTTACACATAGCAAACACCAACTCGATCTTCTCTAACCACCGAAGTAGTCCCACTCCCCTTCAGCCCATTGAAGAAATGGGACTTACAGTCCATGAACTTCTTGTAGGTGCACCCAGACTGCACCTGATTAGTATTCCCGAAAGTCTGCTGAGCAGCCTAGAAAGCAGCCAACGTAACGTTCAACTGCTGCTGCAACAAGTGCTCCAACTCCGCCTGTGTCATGGTGATGTTCCCACCACCTCGTCCACCGCCATTGTGACCCCCACCGCCACCACGGCGTCCACCAGGACGTCCACCAGCGCGACCAGACATGTTCTGCCAAACATGAGACGAGACACTCAATACTACTAACAGATCAAGCTACAAGTGACCAAACGAATTCAGAACGTGGTTCCAGCATGACCATTAGTCCGAACACGAAGTCCACCAAGATTTTCATGCATTTCGATTTATGATTTCGTGTGCACCCGAAATAATAAATCGCTCTACATGGTCCTCTAGGCGTGCTCCTAGCTAGAACTTCCAATCACCCGATACCCACATTCCTAAAAGAAACTATTATCGCACGAGGATCCCAAACTGAACAATCACTCAGGGGTGTACTATGACAAGTACTAGTGCAGGATAGTGTGCGTGTAGGCAAGTATGTACATTAGAGCATAGAGGGGAGATATCCAAGACCCGGAAAGATTTCAAGAATGTGCCGAAGCCACCCCAATGCACACTACTGCCAAGTATAAGCGATAAGCCCCTTCATCTTCAAACCCGAAGAAGAAGATAGAACCAAGGTAGGAATAACAAAAGATAGATAATGTGATACTGCGTGATGAGGACACCGACACCCCGACAAGGTTAGTATGTTTACCAAATGACACGACTCATAAATATGTGTGACCTTCTAATGTGTGTGATACTCGGCTATAGACTAGACTCTACATGCAGTCCTAGTTCCTTATAACCATTGGCTCTGATACCAATCTGTCACACCCTCAAATTCCACATGCGGGGTTTTACCGCGAGGCACGTGACACACCAGGATCCAAGTCAACGGTCACAATAAATGACAACTAAATGATATGAAAACAACGTAAATTTGCCCATTAAGTTCTCAAAAACCGTTCTAACACAGCGGAAGTAAAATGTATTATTACAACTCAAAAGTAAAACTCAAGTCAGAAATACTCAAAATGAAATGCAAATGAGTCCTAGACGCCGTGAGACTCCGTGCGCCTATCGATAGCTGCTACCTTAGCGACCTGAGACAAACAGGCTAAAAGACGTCAGCAAATAATGCTGGTGAGTTCACAAGTTTTTAAGTAAAACGTTTCACAAACTTTTGAAAGACTATCATGATACTATCGACCGATGAAGACACTCGTTAAATGTTTGAACTCCATAACGAACCTCCCAAATGAACCATCGCCCACTGCAGTTAACGAACTACCATCCCATGGTCAACGAACTACTTTATCATAGCTAACGAACTACCATCCCATGGTCAACGAACTACTATACCATAGCTAACGAACTACCACATAAAGGGCTAACGAACCACCGCATCGCGGCTAACGAACTGCCACCACATACGCCATATAATACTGAACATAAATGAATACCTTGAACCCAAATGAATACTCCCAAAACGTAGTGAATACATGAATACTTCAAAAGCATAGTTGACACGCCTTTTATGAAAACATAGTTGACACCCGTTTAAAGAACACAGCATGTTTTCTCCCCCGAAAATGTAAAACCGGTAAAAGAGTGGGGCCGTGAAACTCACCTTAGAGTGCGTCTTCTTGATAACTAGAGATCCAACCCGTGTATGATACTCTCGACTAATAACGACCTATTAATGAGTTTACATAAGTGTGATGACTACTATCCCGAAGGCTAACTAGTCCCCGATTGTCCAGATTTTGACTACGTGTGTTAAAAAGTGTGTTTAAACGTTAACCGGACATACCAGATAGACCCGACATCCCGTTGGTGACCCATTACATCAATTAGTCATGCACATAAGGTTAACACATAAGTTTCAAGCATAAAACACTAAGTTTGCATCAAAAATTTCATTTCGGACATCAGATGGTCGAATGTGGTTTTTCCCATTTCCACGTTCGCCCATTTGAGCCACGTTTTGTTCCACGTTCGCCCGTTTGAGCCACGTTCGCCCGTTTGAGCCACGTTCGCCTGTTTGAGCCACGTTCGCCCATTTGCATCAGCACTTCATAAAACGCACCAAAACGCATCTAAACGGTCCGAAAACATCACGAAACATCACCAATTACAGCATTCAACTATCATTAACATATTCCTACAAAACCCTACCAATTTTATCCTGAAATCCGTTCGTTTTACAAGTTACCCGAAATAGCAAATTATGGAGATGTCACATCAAACGCATGCAATCTTTACCCAATTAGGAAACTTTCTGAAATCAATCAATAATCAACATAATGTACTCAGATTATCATGAACAAGAAACCCCCAATCATATCCTTATCACTATCATCATGAACAAGCCCTAGATCTATCCCAAAATCCCCAAAATGAACAAAACATCATCAATAATCAATTGTAACCTATCTCAATCATAAATCATCATCAATAACAGTCCTAGATCATTGTTATAACATCTATACAGCAATCAATCATCAAACAATACATAACATCACATAAAACATCATTAACACATGTTAATTTGTATGAAAACTCATTGTTTATGAATAGGTTTTGTTTAGAAAGACATTAGGAAGGTTTTTATCCATGAAAACATGTTTGAATCAGATCTGGACTCTTGGGGTTTAATGAAAACGAATTGAAATGCTTTAAAAATGATTTAGAATGAAGAACACACCTTAGATCTTTGTGTAGAAGATGTTTGTAGGTTAGATTATAGAAAACAAGGGCAAAAACTCCTTCCCCAATGTTTAAAGTTGCTAGAGAGTGTTTAGAGGCGTTTAGGGTTTGTGAAATGGTGAAAAATGACAAAGTGTGGTATTTATACTATGTCCACATTCGCCCCTTTTACCTGGGCGAATGTACCCACATTCGCCCCTTTCACAGGGTCGAATGTGCATGTTCTGGTCGAATGAAACTTTTTCATTTCCACATTCCAGGTTCGCCCCTTTGCTAAGGGTCGAACCAAGATTAATCTCCAGGTTCGCCCACTCGATGTGGTCAAACCAGGACTCATGTTTTTCCTAGTTCTCCAGTTTGTCGTGTTTAACGCATTTTAACGCACCTTATCATACGAGCATGCAACCTTAGTCTATGTTTAACATATTTAAGCACGAATGATTATCTACACATCATATAAACACATCTAAGCATATAATCCACCATACGACAATTAGTCTACACATACACTTAATTAGTTTATGTAATTCACCAACAACGGGACTCGTAACGTGTGTTTGTGTGTGTGTGTGTGTGTGTGACTAACCCAATGATCCTCCGAATCATTGAACCCTGGACAATACGGACTGTGTTTCGACTCGACTGACCCCGTCAAGTATGTTTAATAAACTTTTTTCGCTAAGGTAGACGTATGTGTTCATAAAATGTTGACCTAAACATGCCGGGTGTCACATCATCCCCCTGTTGAAAGAATTTTCGTCCCGAAAATTTCCCGAATTCAAAGAGAACGAAGCGATAAAAAGAAAAAAAAATTCCTGGTCGTCACATCATCCCCCTGTTGAAAGGAATCTCGCACCGAGATTCACTCTTCAACAGTAATGAACGTTGACCTAACCCAAGTAACGTTTCCCAGAACACAAACGAAATGATAACCACAAACGAGAGATGATATCAACAGATACTCTATGCCGGGGAACCGCCCTCCCCAAAGTGAATACAAAACAATGAATCCTCCTGATCGAAGGCCTACTAGAGACTACTGTGATCGGTGTAAATGACACACCGGTACCGTCCAAGTAGCATCTCTAAAGGACCCACATCAGACCCATGAATGCAAAAGGATGACCAAATACCAAACTGAATGCACACAATGAATATGAATCGCTAAACAATGTGAATGAGAATGAATACAAGTATATCGAGAATCAAGAAAAGAATACTCACCAGTAACAGTATCAGGGTCCTCCACGTTCTCCCTAGCACCAATGACGTAAGCATGAGCACGAGTAGATCGACCGCCACCCTCGTTGTCTCCACCACCGCCTGCAGCCCTGCCTCGACCTGATTCAATTTCGGGCAGTTACGCTTGAGATGCCCCAACTCCCCACAATTATAACACCCTTGGTTTCCCTGAGGAACAGGAGCAGGGACAATCGCTTGACCTGGAACTGTCTGGAGATTGACTCTACAGTTTCTAGCAACATGGCCCACACGCTTACAACGGTTGCAACGAAACTTCTCACAGCTGCCATAATGATGGAACCCACATTGATGGCACTCCGGCAGTTTCCCCGTGTACCCGTCTTGCCTCTGACCCGAAGACGATCCCAACGCCTCAGTCTTCCTCACCTGCTGCTGCGGTTGTCCCGAACTCGCACTCTTCCCAGTACCATCCCACTTCCGTTTGTTATCCACAAGGGCTTTCACGGCAGCACCCCTGGGAGGTAAGACACCCTCAGCCACCTTCATGTTAGTCAGTTTGTGAGCTGCCCGAACAGTGGCCAACATAGTAGTGTGATCAGCAGCGACAACAAGCCCAGCAATCTCCAGCACTAACCCAGCAACGTAGTGCTCAATCCTCCGGTACTCCGGTGTAGCCAAACCGGGGCACATAACAGCCAACTCATTGTGCCCAGCAGTGAACTCCTCGATCTCGGACCCAACCATCTTCAGATTCCAAAACTCATGCTCCAACTTCATAATCTCATCTCTTGGGCAATACTCCGCCCTCAACATCTGAACAAACTCGGACCACGGCATAGCATTGGCCTCACCCAGACCAAGGTTCGCAGTGGTGGAGTTCCACCAAGTCAAAGCGTGTCCCTCTAGAGTAGCAGAAGCATACTTGACACGATCAGCGTCCGGACAGTTACACATAGCAAACACCAACTCGATCTTCTCTAACCACCGAAGTAGTCCCACTGCCCCTTCAGCCCATTGAAGAAATGGGACTTACAGTCCATGAACTTCTTGTAGGTGCACCCTGACTGCACCTGATTAGTATTCCCGAAAGTCTGCTGAGCAGCCTAGAAAGCAGCCAACGTAACGTTCAACTGCTGCTGCAACAAGTGCTCCAACTCCGCCTGTGTCATGGTGATGTTCCCACCACCTCGTCCACCGCCATTGTGACCCCCACCGCCACCACGGCGTCCACCAGGACGTCCACCAGCGCGACCAGACATGTTTTGCCAAACATGAGACGAGACACTCAATACTACTAACAGATCAAGCTACAAGTGACCAAACGAATTCAGAACGTGGTTCCAGCATGACCATTAGTCCGAACACGAAGTCCACCAAGATTTTCATGCATTTCGATTTATGATTTCGTGTGCACCCGAAATAATAAATCGCTCTACATGGTCCTCTAGGCGTGCTCCTAGCTAGAACTTCCAATCACCCGATACCCACATTCCTAAAAGAAACTATTATCGCACGAGGATCCCAAACTGAACAATCACTCAGGGGTGTACTATGACAAGTACTAGTGCAGGATAGTGTGCGTGTAGGCAAGTATGTACATTAGAGCATAGAGGGGAGATATCCATGACCCGGAAAGATCTCAAGAATGTGCCGAAGCCACCCCAATGCACACTACTGCCAAGTATAAGCGATAAGCCCTCCATCTTCAAACCCGAAGAAGAAGATAGAACCAAGGTAGGAATAACAAAAGATAGATAATGTGATACTGCGTGATGAGGACACCGACACCCCGACAAGGTTAGTATGTTTACCAAATGACACGACTCATAAATATGTGTGACCTTCTAATGTGTGTGATACTCGGCTATAGACTAGACTCTACATGCAGTCCTAGTTCACTATAACCATTGGCTCTGATACCAATCTGTCACACCCTCAAATTCCACATGCGGGGTTTTACCGCGAGGCGCGTGACACACCAGGATCCAAGTCAACGGTCACAATAAACGACAACTAAATGATACGAAAACAACGTAAATTTGCCCATTAAGTTCTCAAAAACCGTTCTAACACAACAGAAGCAAAATGTATTATTACAATTCAAAAGTAAAACTCAAGTCTGAAATACTCAAAATGAAATGCAAATGAGTCCTAGACGCCGTGAGACTCCGTGCGCCTATCGATAGCTACTACCTTAGCGACTTGAGACAAACATGCTAAAAGACGTCAGCAAATAATGCTGGTGAGTTCACAAGTTTTTAAGTAAAACGTTTCACGAACTTTTGAAAGACTATAATGATACTATCGACCGATGAAGACACTCGTTAAATGTTCGAACTCCATAACGAACCTCCCAAATGAACCATCGCCCACCGCAGTTAACGAACTACCATCCCATGGTCAACGAACTACTTTATCATAGCTAACGAACTACCATCCCATGGTCAACGAACTACTATACCATAGCTAACGAACTACCACATAAAGGGCTAACGAACCACCGCATCGCGGCTAACAAACTGCCACCACATAGGCCATATAATACTGAACATAAATGAATACCTTGAACCCAAATGAATACTCCCAAACGTAATGAATACTCCCAAAACGTAGTGAATACATGAATACTTCAAAAGAATAGTTGACACGCCTTTTATGAAAACATAGTTGACACCCGTTTAAAGAACACATCATGTTTTCTCCCCCGAAAATGTAAAACCGGTAAAAGAGTGGGGCCGTGAAACTCACCTTAGAGTGCGTCTTCTTGATAACTAGAGATCCAACCTGTGTATGATACTCCCGACTAATAACGACCTATTAATGTGTTTAAATAAGTGTGATGACTACTAACCCGAAGGCTAACTAGTCCCCGATTGTCCAGATCTTGACTACGTGTGTTAAAAAGTGTGTTTAAACGTTAACCGGACATACCAGATAGACCCGACATCCCGTTGGTGACCCATTACATCAATTAGTCATGCACATAAGGTTAACACCTAAGTTTCAAGCATAAAACACTTAGTTTGCATCAAAAATCTCATTCCGGACATCAGATGGTCGAATGTGGTTTTTCCCATTTCCACGTTCGCCCGTTTGAGCCACGTTTTGTTCCACGTTCGCCCGTTTGAGCCACGTTCGCCCGTTTGAGCCACGTTTGCCCACACGAATGGTCGAATGAGAGCCACGTTCGCCCGTTTGCATCAGCACTTCATAAAACGCACCAAAACGCATCTAAACGGTCCGAAAACATCACGAAACATCACCAATCACAGCAGTCAACTATCATTAACATATTCCTACAAAACCCTACCAATTTTATCTCAAAATCCGTTC
Source organism: Ambrosia trifida (assembly GCA_028751855.1). Classification (NCBI taxonomy): domain Eukaryota; kingdom Viridiplantae; phylum Streptophyta; class Magnoliopsida; order Asterales; family Asteraceae; genus Ambrosia; species Ambrosia trifida. The sequence goes on from CM054123.1 coordinate 155,140,482, forward strand.
GTTTTACAAGTTACCCGAAATAGCAAATTAGTATCAAGGCAGCACCTTTCGAAGCATTATATGGGCGCAAGTGTCCATCCCTAGTGTGTTGGGCAGAAGTAGGGGACAAGTAGATGACAGGACTCGAACTCATTCAGAAGACGACTGCCAAGATTTTTCAGATCAGAGACAGACTGAAAGCTGCCAGTGACAGGCAGAAGAGCTATGCAGACCAGAGGCGTAAACCCTTAGAGTTTCAAGTTGGTGACAGAGTTTTGGTCAAAGTATTTCCGTGGAAAGGAGTACCCAGGTTTGGAAAACGTGCAAAACTCAATCCCAGATACATAGGTCCATTCGAAATCCTTACACGAATTGGAACAGTTGCATACAAACTCAGGTTACAGCAAGAACTCAGTGGTGCTCACGACACGTTTCACGTCTCGAATCTCAAGAAGTGTTTTGCTGATGAATCATTGATTATCCCTCAAGAGGAAATCCACATCGACAAACAACTTCATTTCATAAAGAAACCACTCGAGATAACAGACTAGAGGATTCAAAAACTTTGCCGCAATAAGGCCACGCTAATCGAGGTACATTGGAATTCCAAACGCGGACCCGAGTTCACGTGGGAGCGTGAGGATCAAATGAAACACAAATACCCACATCTCTTCCAAGAGACCCACAGTTCAGATGACCAACACCGAAAATTTCACGGAGAAAGTTCCTTTAACAGGGGGAGAATGTGACACCCGTCGAAATCGCAGGTCATATCCGTACACTAGATACATGTATACATTGTGCATGACATTTAATTTTACATGTTTTATTACAATTGAGCCATACAGGGTCTCAACAAGCCAATTTCAATGCTTTCAGTTAGCATTAGGCACGCTAGGGAATACAATTTCATAATTAGTTGAATAGTTATCATGAGCTATAGAGAGATCATACCAAAAACCCTAAATTAGGAACTCATACAATTGAACATAACATTTCAATTGTGATCCAATCAAGAACAAAAACAAACAATGTCCATATACAAGGAATTGTCCAAACACAACGTCCATATGTGACTAGTAATACAACTAGTTAAAAATATATAATGAGCACACAATTATATATTGTTTAGTGTCACATAAACTTGTACAAAGATCACACTTAACATCTAATTATAATATGTGAACTTACATTTGTACAAGACATGGATTAAATGTTCAAAAATATATATATATATATATATATATATATATATATATATATATATATATATATATATATATGCATGTATGTATGCGGCGGCATACACATGTATGTGTGTGGGATTGTGGCTTTCAAAGATTATACCTCTAGTCATCAATGAAGCATCACCTCAAATCTCTAGGATTCCACCTTATATAGCTAAACATCCTACCACTTATTCAATCCATGGAAGTTGACTTGCCAAAAATACATAAAGTCCACATACATATACACACGACACGCATGTACATATGTGTGTAGTGTTTGTGTCTTCCACTCTTACACAAGTCCCTTCACCACGTTCTTCCACCAAGATTCACCCAACAACATGCTTTAGTCACCTCCATCACATTCCTAAATGTTACACCAAAGAGGAAAGCATCTTATGACACTTAGGAAAGCTTAAGTGTTGACTTATCTCATTTGCAATCCCACACTTTCCATGCAAGATCCTACCAAATCAACCTAAGACACCTCTAATCACCCAAGACATCATGATTATCATGTATCAAATCCTTATGAGGTTAACTAATCCTAACCTCCCAAGACCTCTAAATTTTCGGCCCACACTAACCAAGGAAAGCATGCACCTATCACCTCCATAATCTCTTCCAAATCCACCCAAGATCACCTTTGTTAGATCTTAAACCATATATAGAAAGATGCCTTCTTTCACCTTTCCTAAGTCATGATGCCTTGCCACTCTAATTTGTTATATATAGGACCAAGGTTTAGTGAGTTTAGTGCACCAAAACAAGAAACACAACCCTCCACCCCCCTCTCCCTCTCCCTCTCGGCTCCATACCACCGCCAAACCACTATCACCCCACGGTCACCACCACCACTCGACACCACCATCACCATTCGACCCACACCCAAAGACCACCACTTTCAAGGGATTATTAGGGGTACAAGGAGCATAAACAAGGTTGTACAAGGCCCCTAACTCCCTCATTTCTTAGACATTAGGAGGTATAATAATTATTTTCTTAAACTTGTGCTTTTATTTTTGCATATTCTTTCATACACCAAGTTGTTCATTTATATGGGCCAACACATGATCTAAAATACATTATGTTAGTTGGTAAATGTGTGTATTTACACACACTATGGGCCGAAATATGTATGTATAAACTAGGCCATGATGGCCGAAAGTTTTGTAAAGAAAACTATATATTTTCCAAAGCTCATTAACATAAGACATAATGTGGTGTGACATGTTAGATCCATAACAAGGCCTACAAGGTATATATGTTTTCAAGAAAAGTAATGTTTAACATGAGATATTGATATCTTTTTCACAAAAGTTAAGCTAAAGGCACCCAAATATTATGGATCTATAGACATGTCAAGTTCAAGGTTGTAAGACCTATGACACATGAACACTTACACCATTCAAAATGTATAAAAAATACATATTTTTACAAGTAAAAGTGGTGTTTTCACAAAAGCTAACGCTACATTTTTACCCAAGTCACTAGTGTACATAAAGATGGTGAATCTTGCAACACAAAGCCATGAGGTTCATATTTTGGGAAATATTGCACTAGAAACCATAATATGGAACATTTAAAAGATAAACGTCGTATCTTTTAGCAATTAAGTCATCATATATGCAAATCTTTACATCCAAGACACATTTAACTTAAAGAATTAAGTTACAAGGACCAGCATAATAAGAGAACAACTTGTAAACAGTACAAGTGACATATACCTAAAATGTCTCTTTTACATAGGACACGTAGGTCGATCTCTCTAGCTCAAACTCATTCGTTCATTCCTAGACACACCACAAGGTGCGCTTCACGACCCCCTTTTTCACTGTTTTACATTTTTTCGGGGGAAAACATGCGTACAGTTTTCAGTTTTCAGTTACATACATGACTATTATGTGAACATGAGACATTACGGTTCATGATCCATTAAGCCCTCGTTTCATACATTTCATCCTAACCATTAGCTATGGACTTAGCCATGAAACACCAGAATAGATCTATTGGGTTGACACCCCCACTCTTGGTCAGTCGCTCTGACCGGATGACAGATATCAAAAGAGTGCTTGTATTTCATATCATTTCATTGTCTTTAGTGTAAAATGGGCGAGGCACAACATGTCAAGGTTTGGTTATGGGCTCATGTCAGATCACATATCGATAATTGCCCTAGTTAGGCAGTAATTTAGTCGGTTTTGGATAACAGGTCCAATCATACAAACCCGTGTACTCACCAACTTTATGTTGACCTATATATTTTTCATGCATGTTTTTCAGGAAATTTGCATGAAGCATGGAACTTGGGAAGGTCGCGTGCAAGCATTTAAGGGATACCATCTTTTGAACTGTTATATGTATAGATTTGTGATTTGTCATAAAATAAAAATAGTAACATGCATGGGAAAGCCATAGGAACTTCCAGTAAAATTTCGAGGACGTCAAAAGTTGGTTTAATATTTTATAAAAATTCGTTTTCATAAGTTAAAATCTGTCCAGAAATCACAAATACGAGAAACAATGATTTATTGATATTTTGTAGGTATTAATGAGTTATTGTTTGTGAAACCCCATAAGGGAACATGTATACATGCTAAGTGTATGTTGTAGATGACATGATAGGTTGATTATGCGAAAGTGTGTAATGGGGACTTATCGTGTTAGAAGTTTTGACATGCTCCTTAAGAATTAATCACCAACGATTTGCACGGGTCATACATGGTCTACTTGTGTCGAGTCTATTTGCATAAGGTGTCACCCCGATCGTTGTAGAGTACAATGGTTTGGGATAATCAATATGTGTAACCGCACTCATACACTCGTAAATTTGTCTTCGATAGGCGAGTAGTCTACCACGTTTCAGTCTCTGCGGTTTATATTAGCTTTTGCAACCTAAGGTGAGTTTCACTACTTTTTCTCAAAAGCATGCGTCTCGGGGAGACAACTTACTTAACTTTTTCATAGTCCAGTTTGGGACTACTTTTACACATGCCGGGTTTTGGGGTGCTAGCTTCACAAGGTGAATCACTAATTCATGCATTATGTCCTTGATGAAACCAACCCTATCGTTGAAGTCCTTCTAAATACCGAATGAATTTCCAGCAACGTAGTGCTCAATCCTCCGGTACTCCGGTGTAGCCAAACCGGGGCACATAACAGCCAACTCATTGTGCCTAGCAGTGAACTCCTCGATCTCGGACCCAACCATCTTCAGATTCCAAAACTCATGCTCCAACTTCATAATCTCGTCTCTTGGGCAATACTCCGCCCTTAACATCTGAACAAACTCGGACCACGGCATAGCATTGGCCTCACCCAGACCAAGGTTCGCAGTGGTGGAGTTCCACCAAGTCAAAGCGTGTCCCTCTAGAGTAGCAGAAGCATACTTGACACGATCAGCGTCAGGACAGTTACACATAGCAAACACCAACTCGATCTTCTCTAACCACCGAAGTAGTCCCACTCCCCTTCAGCCCATTGAAGAAATGGGACTTACAGTCCATGAACTTCTTGTAGGTGCACCCAGACTGCACCTGATTAGTATTCCCGAAAGTCTGCTGAGCAGCCTAGAAAGCAGCCAACGTAACGTTCAACTGCTGCTGCAACAAGTGCTCCAACTCCGCCTGTGTCATGGTGATGTTCCCACCACCTCGTCCACCGCCATTGTGACCCCCACCGCCACCACGGCGTCCACCAGGACGTCCACCAGCGCGACCAGACATGTTCTGCCAAACATGAGACGAGACACTCAATACTACTAACAGATCAAGCTACAAGTGACCAAACGAATTCAGAACGTGGTTCCAGCATGACCATTAGTCCGAACACGAAGTCCACCAAGATTTTCATGCATTTCGATTTATGATTTCGTGTGCACCCGAAATAATAAATCGCTCTACATGGTCCTCTAGGCGTGCTCCTAGCTAGAACTTCCAATCACCCGATACCCACATTCCTAAAAGAAACTATTATCGCACGAGGATCCCAAACTGAACAATCACTCAGGGGTGTACTATGACAAGTACTAGTGCAGGATAGTGTGCGTGTAGGCAAGTATGTACATTAGAGCATAGAGGGGAGATATCCAAGACCCGGAAAGATTTCAAGAATGTGCCGAAGCCACCCCAATGCACACTACTGCCAAGTATAAGCGATAAGCCCCTTCATCTTCAAACCCGAAGAAGAAGATAGAACCAAGGTAGGAATAACAAAAGATAGATAATGTGATACTGCGTGATGAGGACACCGACACCCCGACAAGGTTAGTATGTTTACCAAATGACACGACTCATAAATATGTGTGACCTTCTAATGTGTGTGATACTCGGCTATAGACTAGACTCTACATGCAGTCCTAGTTCCTTATAACCATTGGCTCTGATACCAATCTGTCACACCCTCAAATTCCACATGCGGGGTTTTACCGCGAGGCACGTGACACACCAGGATCCAAGTCAACGGTCACAATAAATGACAACTAAATGATATGAAAACAACGTAAATTTGCCCATTAAGTTCTCAAAAACCGTTCTAACACAGCGGAAGTAAAATGTATTATTACAACTCAAAAGTAAAACTCAAGTCAGAAATACTCAAAATGAAATGCAAATGAGTCCTAGACGCCGTGAGACTCCGTGCGCCTATCGATAGCTGCTACCTTAGCGACCTGAGACAAACAGGCTAAAAGACGTCAGCAAATAATGCTGGTGAGTTCACAAGTTTTTAAGTAAAACGTTTCACAAACTTTTGAAAGACTATCATGATACTATCGACCGATGAAGACACTCGTTAAATGTTTGAACTCCATAACGAACCTCCCAAATGAACCATCGCCCACTGCAGTTAACGAACTACCATCCCATGGTCAACGAACTACTTTATCATAGCTAACGAACTACCATCCCATGGTCAACGAACTACTATACCATAGCTAACGAACTACCACATAAAGGGCTAACGAACCACCGCATCGCGGCTAACGAACTGCCACCACATACGCCATATAATACTGAACATAAATGAATACCTTGAACCCAAATGAATACTCCCAAAACGTAGTGAATACATGAATACTTCAAAAGCATAGTTGACACGCCTTTTATGAAAACATAGTTGACACCCGTTTAAAGAACACAGCATGTTTTCTCCCCCGAAAATGTAAAACCGGTAAAAGAGTGGGGCCGTGAAACTCACCTTAGAGTGCGTCTTCTTGATAACTAGAGATCCAACCCGTGTATGATACTCTCGACTAATAACGACCTATTAATGAGTTTACATAAGTGTGATGACTACTATCCCGAAGGCTAACTAGTCCCCGATTGTCCAGATTTTGACTACGTGTGTTAAAAAGTGTGTTTAAACGTTAACCGGACATACCAGATAGACCCGACATCCCGTTGGTGACCCATTACATCAATTAGTCATGCACATAAGGTTAACACATAAGTTTCAAGCATAAAACACTAAGTTTGCATCAAAAATTTCATTTCGGACATCAGATGGTCGAATGTGGTTTTTCCCATTTCCACGTTCGCCCATTTGAGCCACGTTTTGTTCCACGTTCGCCCGTTTGAGCCACGTTCGCCCGTTTGAGCCACGTTCGCCTGTTTGAGCCACGTTCGCCCATTTGCATCAGCACTTCATAAAACGCACCAAAACGCATCTAAACGGTCCGAAAACATCACGAAACATCACCAATTACAGCATTCAACTATCATTAACATATTCCTACAAAACCCTACCAATTTTATCCTGAAATCCGTTCGTTTTACAAGTTACCCGAAATAGCAAATTATGGAGATGTCACATCAAACGCATGCAATCTTTACCCAATTAGGAAACTTTCTGAAATCAATCAATAATCAACTTAATGTACTCAGATTATCATGAACAAGAAACCCCCAATCATATCCTTATCACTATCATCATGAACAAGCCCTAGATCTATCCCAAAATCCCCAAAATGAACAAAACATCATCAATAATCAATTGTAACCTATCTCAATCATAAATCATCATCAATAACAGTCCTAGATCATTGTTATAACATCTATACAGCAATCAATCATCAAACAATACATAACATCACATAAAACATCATTAACACATGTTAATTTGTATGAAAACTCATTGTTTATGAATAGGTTTTGTTTAGAAAGACATTAGGAAGGTTTTTATCCATGAAAACATGTTTGAATCAGATCTGGACTCTTGGGGTTTAATGAAAACGAATTGAAATGCTTTAAAAATGATTTAGAATGAAGAACACACCTTAGATCTTTGTGTAGAAGATGTTTGTAGGTTAGATTATAGAAAACAAGGGCAAAAACTCCTTCCCCAATGTTTAAAGTTGCTAGAGAGTGTTTAGAGGCGTTTAGGGTTTGTGAAATGGTGAAAAATGACAAAGTGTGGTATTTATACTATGTCCACATTCGCCCCTTTTACCTGGGCGAATGTACCCACATTCGCCCCTTTCACAGGGTCGAATGTGCATGTTCTGGTCGAATGAAACTTTTTCATTTCCACATTCCAGGTTCGCCCCTTTGCTAAGGGTCGAACCAAGATTAATCTCCAGGTTCGCCCACTCGATGTGGTCAAACCAGGACTCATGTTTTTCCTAGTTCTCCAGTTTGTCGTGTTTAACGCATTTTAACGCACCTTATCATACGAGCATGCAACCTTAGTCTATGTTTAACATATTTAAGCACGAATGATTATCTACACATCATATAAACACATCTAAGCATATAATCCACCATACGACAATTAGTCTACACATACACTTAATTAGTTTATGTAATTCACCAACAACGGGACTCGTAACGTGTGTTTGTGTGTGTGTGTGTGTGTGTGACTAACCCAATGATCCTCCGAATCATTGAACCCTGGACAATACGGACTGTGTTTCGACTCGACTGACCCCGTCAAGTATGTTTAATAAACTTTTTTCGCTAAGGTAGACGTATGTGTTCATAAAATGTTGACCTAAACATGCCGGGTGTCACATCATCCCCCTGTTGAAAGAATTTTCGTCCCGAAAATTTCCCGAATTCAAAGAGAACGAAGCGATAAAAAGAAAAAAAAATTCCTGGTCGTCACATCATCCCCCTGTTGAAAGGAATCTCGCACCGAGATTCACTCTTCAACAGTAATGAACGTTGACCTAACCCAAGTAACGTTTCCCAGAACACAAACGAAATGATAACCACAAACGAGAGATGATATCAACAGATACTCTATGCCGGGGAACCGCCCTCCCCAAAGTGAATACAAAACAATGAATCCTCCTGATCGAAGGCCTACTAGAGACTACTGTGATCGGTGTAAATGACACACCGGTACCGTCCAAGTAGCATCTCTAAAGGACCCACATCAGACCCATGAATGCAAAAGGATGACCAAATACCAAACTGAATGCACACAATGAATATGAATCGCTAAACAATGTGAATGAGAATGAATACAAGTATATCGAGAATCAAGAAAAGAATACTCACCAGTAACAGTATCAGGGTCCTCCACGTTCTCCCTAGCACCAATGACGTAAGCATGAGCACGAGTAGATCGACCGCCACCCTCGTTGTCTCCACCACCGCCTGCAGCCCTGCCTCGACCTGATTCAATTTCGGGCAGTTACGCTTGAGATGCCCCAACTCCCCACAATTATAACACCCTTGGTTTCCCTGAGGAACAGGAGCAGGGACAATCGCTTGACCTGGAACTGTCTGGAGATTGACTCTACAGTTTCTAGCAACATGGCCCACACGCTTACAACGGTTGCAACGAAACTTCTCACAGCTGCCATAATGATGGAACCCACATTGATGGCACTCCGGCAGTTTCCCCGTGTACCCGTCTTGCCTCTGACCCGAAGACGATCCCAACGCCTCAGTCTTCCTCACCTGCTGCTGCGGTTGTCCCGAACTCGCACTCTTCCCAGTACCATCCCACTTCCGTTTGTTATCCACAAGGGCTTTCACGGCAGCACCCCTGGGAGGTAAGACACCCTCAGCCACCTTCATGTTAGTCAGTTTGTGAGCTGCCCGAACAGTGGCCAACATAGTAGTGTGATCAGCAGCGACAACAAGCCCAGCAATCTCCAGCACTAACCCAGCAACGTAGTGCTCAATCCTCCGGTACTCCGGTGTAGCCAAACCGGGGCACATAACAGCCAACTCATTGTGCCCAGCAGTGAACTCCTCGATCTCGGACCCAACCATCTTCAGATTCCAAAACTCATGCTCCAACTTCATAATCTCATCTCTTGGGCAATACTCCGCCCTCAACATCTGAACAAACTCGGACCACGGCATAGCATTGGCCTCACCCAGACCAAGGTTCGCAGTGGTGGAGTTCCACCAAGTCAAAGCGTGTCCCTCTAGAGTAGCAGAAGCATACTTGACACGATCAGCGTCCGGACAGTTACACATAGCAAACACCAACTCGATCTTCTCTAACCACCGAAGTAGTCCCACTGCCCCTTCAGCCCATTGAAGAAATGGGACTTACAGTCCATGAACTTCTTGTAGGTGCACCCAGACTGCACCTGATTAGTATTCCCGAAAGTCTGCTGAGCAGCCTAGAAAGCAGCCAACGTAACGTTCAACTGCTGCTGCAACAAGTGCTCCAACTCCGCCTGTGTCATGGTGATGTTCCCACCACCTCGTCTACCGCCATTGCGACCCCCGCCGCCACCAGCACGTCCACCAGCGCGACCAGACATGTTCTGCCAAACATGAGACGAGACACTCAATACTACTAACAGATCAAGCTACAAATGACCAAACGAATTCAGAACGTGGTTCCAGCATGACCATTAGTCCGAACACGAAGTCCACCAAGATTTTCATGCATTTCGATTTATGATTTCGTGTGCACCCGAAATAATAAATCGCTCTACATGGTCCTCTAGGCGTGCTCCTAGCTAGAACTTCCAATCACCCGATACCCACATTCCTAAAAGAAACTATTATCGCACGAGGATCCCAAACTGAACAATCACTCAGGGGTGTACTATGACAAGTACTAGTGCAGGATAGTGTGCGTGTAGGCAAGTATGTACATTAGAGCATAGAGGGAAGATATCCATGACCCGGAAAGATCTCAAGAATGTGCCGAAGCCACCCCAATGCACACTACTGCCAAGTATAAGCGATAAGCCCTCCATCTTCAAACCCGAAGAAGAAGATAGAACCAAGGTAGGAATAACAAAAGATAGATAATGTGATACTGCGTGATGAGGACACCGACACCCCGACAAGGTTAGTATGTTTACCAAATGACACGACTCATAAATATGTGTGACCTTCTAATGTGTGTGATACTCGGCTATAGACTAGACTCTACATGCAGTCCTAGTTCACTATAACCATTGGCTCTGATACCAATCTGTCACACCCTCAAATTCCACATGCGGGGTTTTACCGCGAGGCGCGTGACACACCAGGATCCAAGTCAACGGTCACAATAAACGACAACTAAATGATACGAAAACAACGTAAATTTGCCCATTAAGTTCTCAAAAACCGTTCTAACACAACAGAAGCAAAATGTATTATTACAATTCAAAAGTAAAACTCAAGTCTGAAATACTCAAAATGAAATGCAAATGAGTCCTAGACGCCGTGAGACTCCGTGCGCCTATCGATAGCTACTACCTTAGCGACTTGAGACAAACATGCTAAAAGACGTCAGCAAATAATGCTGGTGAGTTCACAAGTTTTTAAGTAAAACGTTTCACGAACTTTTGAAAGACTATAATGATACTATCGACCGATGAAGACACTCGTTAAATGTTCGAACTCCATAACGAACCTCCCAAATGAACCATCGCCCACCGCAGTTAACGAACTACCATCCCATGGTCAACGAACTACTTTATCATAGCTAACGAACTACCATCCCATGGTCAACGAACTACTATACCATAGCTAACGAACTACCACATAAAGGGCTAACGAACCACCGCATCGCGGCTAACAAACTGCCACCACATAGGCCATATAATACTGAACATAAATGAATACCTTGAACCCAAATGAATACTCCCAAACGTAATGAATACTCCCAAAACGTAGTGAATACATGAATACTTCAAAAGAATAGTTGACACGCCTTTTATGAAAACATAGTTGACACCCGTTTAATGAACACATCATGTTTTCTCCCCCGAAAATGTAAAACCGGTAAAAGAGTGGGGCCGTGAAACTCACCTTAGAGTGCGTCTTCTTGATAACTAGAGATCCAACCTGTGTATGATACTCCCGACTAATAACGACCTATTAATGATTTTAAATAAGTGTGATGACTACTAACCCGAAGGCTAACTAGTCCCCGATTGTCCAGATCTTGACTACGTGTGTTAAAAAGTGTGTTTAAACGTTAACCGGACATACCAGATAGACCCGACATCCCGTTGGTGACCCATTACATCAATTAGTCATGCACATAAGGTTAACACATAAGTTTCAAGCATAAAACACTTAGTTTGCATCAAAAATCTCATTCCGGACATCAGATGGTCGAATGTGGTTTTTCCCATTTCCACGTTCGCCCGTTTGAGCCACGTTTTGTTCCACGTTCGCCCGTTTGAGCCACATTCGCCCGTTTGAGCCACGTTTGCCCACACGAATGGTCGAATGAGAGCCACGTTCGCCCGTTTGCATCAGCACTTCATAAAACGCACCAAAACGCATCTAAACGGTCCGAAAACATCACGAAACATCACCAATCACAGCAGTCAACTATCATTAACATATTCCTACAAAACCCTACCAATTTTATCTCAAAATCCGTTCGTTTTACAAGTTACCCGAAATAGCAAATTATGGAGATGTCACATCAAACGCATGCAATCGTTACCCAATTAGAAAACTTTCTGAAATCAATCAATAATCAACTTAATATACTCAGATTATCATGAACAAGAGACCCCCAATCATATCCTTATCACTATCATCATGAACAAGCCCTAGATCTATCTCAAAATCCCCAAAATGAACAAAACATCATCAATAATCAATTGTAACCTATCTCAATCATAAATCATCATCAATAACAGTCTTAGATCATTGTTATAACATCTATACAACAATCAATCATCAAACAATACATAACATCACATAAAACACCATTAACACATGTTAATTTGTATGAAAACTCATTGTTTATGAATAGGTTTTGTTTAGAAAGACATTAGGAAGGTTTTTATCCATGAAAACATGTTTGAATCAGATTTGGACTTTTGGGGTTTAAAAAAACGAATTGAAATGCTTTAAAAATGATTTAGAATGAAGAACACACCTTAGATCTTTGTGTAGAAGATGTTTGTAGGTTAGATTATAGAAAACAAGGGCAAAAACTCTTTCCCCAATGTTTAAAGTTGCTAGAGAGTGTTTAGAGGCGTTTAGGGTTTGTGAAATGGTGAAAAATGACAAAGTGTGGTATTTATACTATGTCCACATTCGCCCCTTTTACCTGGGCGAATGTACCCACATTCGCCCCTTTCACAGGGTCGAATGTGCATGTTCTGGTCGAATGAAACTTTTTCATTTCCACATTCCAGGTTCGCCCCTTTGCTAAGGGTCGAACCAAGATTAATCTCCATGTTCGCCAACTCGATGTGGTCGAACCAGGACTCATGTTTTTCCTAGTTTTCCAGTTTGTCGTGTTTAACGCATTTTAACGCACCTTATCATACGAGCATGCAACCTTAGTCTATGTTTAACATATTTAAGCACGGATGATTATCTACACATCATATAAACACATCTAAGCATATAATCCACCATACGACAATTAGTCTACACATACACTTAATTAATTTATGTAATTCACCAACAACGGGACTCGTAACGCGCGTGTGTGTGTGTGTGTGTGTGACTAACCCAATGATCCTCCGAATCATTGAACCCTGGACAATATGGACTGTGTTCCGACTCGACTGACCCCGTCAAGTATGTTTAATTAACGTTTTTCGCTAAGGTAGACGTATGTGTTCATAAAATGTTGACCTAAACATGCCGGGTGTCACAACACCGATGTGACTCATACCTTGTAAATTATACAGACAACAATATACTCACCTGTTACGAAGAAGCTTTGTGCATACCTTGATCGTGGGGATATGTCATGTTGTGGGACACACTGGTATAATGGTATAAATCAATTAATCATATCACTAGGTAAAAAGCCTTGAACCTTTTGTGTAGCTTGTTTAAGTGGATAAACAATATCGGTAATCTTCTTGGACTGTTATTCACAAAATTAAATTATCTGAAAGTGTGAAGCAGTTTAACAAAGCTGATATGATCTTCTTGCACAGGATTCTCACAAAAAGATGCATTATAAATATTTTTAGTTTGTTTTATTATTTCTAAAACAAAAATACCAAAAATATTTTCTTTTTAAGTTCTTCCATTTTGAATAGATAAATTATGTTTTTGCATATGCATTGACATATTGGGATAAAATATTGGTTTATCTTTAATGTAAATTGGACTAATGTGTTTTTCGAGATGTTGTTTCTAATAGTGCACATATTGATGCTGATGTCAAAGTGAAGTGCATAAATCAAGATGCATAGATTGATGCTGTTATCAAAGTGAAGTGCAGAAGTCAAGATTTCATGCTGAGATCCTCCATCTCCATTTACATTAATGCTCACTCATACAAGTCAGGATTTGCTCACGAGATGAAGAATATGAAGATCATGATGATCAGATTACTCAAAGTGGTTAAGGAACTCAAAGATTGGATTCATCAGCTTAGGGGGAGTCTGTTAGTAAATTGAAGCTGAAGCAATCCAAAGACTTAGAGTCATCAAGTTGCATAAAGACGAATACATCTTGAAGCTATTGTCAAGGGGGAGTTTGTTGATGCATTTCTGTGTGACAACAGCTTACTAGATAGAGTATCTAGTAGATAGTCGTTTGCATAACGTGTAGTTATCTTTATTGTAATTAGCGAACTTGGTGGTAGGCAAAATTAGTCATAGGGAATATGGATAATAAGTGAAGATAGCCTAAAGAAGATATTAATTAGTGAAGATAGCTATCTTCACTAATTGCCTAACTTCATTAGAGAATATTCCAATATGCTTATGTATAAATAGAATACATGAGGTTAGGGTCTAAGATTGATCGTTTAGTTAAGTCATTAGAGAGTCTACTGCCACGAGTTCGTGTCTGTTGTCTTGAATTGATTGTAATACGTTTATAATCAATAGAAGACGTGTTTAAAAGTATTTCTTGTGTTCGATCTTAATTGTTACATAATCGGTTTTGCATAAACGTTAATCAAGGGATTCCGCACCTTGGTTAACCTGATCAATCTTGTAATCGATCCATTCCAAGGATCTACAAATCACCATCTTATCATCCCATGACATCAAGATCAAACACCAAAACCCCATTATTCTTCATCATCATTCACTAACCATTTTTCCCCAATTAAACCTTTTATCCACAAATCTTTTCATGGCATATTCTTCTATATTTCCTATCACCATTGAAGCTTTCATCATCATGAGTGGCTAATCGCCTTTGGAATCACCTGGTGTAGGCTTATAATCTAAGGTTCTTAAACATTTTTGGTATTTTCTTATTTCTTTGTAATTGTGATTTGAACAAACTTGTTAAATGTGTTAATCTTGTTTTGAATTCTCTTTGATAATTGTTTCTTGCGCCAATTACTAGGGTAATGAATTTGGTTAATTAGGATTTATATGTTCTGGAGTAATGAAGTGTAGTTTAGTCCATATTTTATGTTGATAAAACTTGACACCTAAGCCTATTGAAACAATTAATCCGTTAATCTCTATTGCAATTTTCTAATTAATCCCAAATTGTTATAGAACTCTAGGTTACTTGTTGAACCGGTGTGATATCCATTATCTTTATTATTGTTTTAATCAACCATTTTAATTCAAGTCTTTTTCATTAATCAAATCATTGTTTCTTTCTCATTCTTAGTCATAATTTTGAATCATTTGTTGGTTCACAACTTTCAAATCAAATTTCTTAAATGAACAACTACAATCTTCATAATTGATAACAATTTCATAAAAGTGACATTCTCAATCAACTAAGAACATTAATCACCAACCACAGACTCTTCGTGGTTCGACACCCTTGTTATCACTAACTACATAGTTTGGGATAGTTAGGACTTACAAATATTATGTTTGACCGGACCGCGACTTCCGATCAAATACGTAATCGCAATCTAGCTATCCAAATATAAATTAATAATCTATTTGACAAATATTTCGCTAAATATTTATTTCTTAACCAAAGTTATTTATGATAAATAATATTTAATAATTAAATATTATTTATATATTCGCAGCTCATAGTGAAACTTTTTGAATTGTACTTTGATAGTCGCATTTTTAATCGTTATTTAGACACTATTTTCCAGAATTACACCAAACCACATGAATATCGTGATTTTTCTATTTTGATTTTGTTTCGTAGTGTATTTATAATTATAATTTATTAGTATTATGTTTGACTTGCATGGTGATAGACTTTCCACGTGGCAAATTGAAGTTGGGAGTTTCCATGTAGTGTCTCTTTCATGCCGGATCCCCCCGGTTTCTGCACTCAAACTATTCTTAACAAGGCTTCCTGAATTATTACTGATATTCAATCAATATTTACAATATAATTGTTTTGTTCACTTAATTTAAATAATTATAGTTATATAAAAAAACTATTTACCATAATAATTAAACAAAATATTTGTAGGTTGGCCAATAAAACTTAAAAGTTTTATTTAATTTAACTAATTACTCTTGCAGGAAAGTATATACTTGCTTATAAATCCCTGTATACATTTGCGGTTCGGTTAATAAATTTTTTATTAAATAGTTAGGACAATTAAAAAATAAAGGAAAATATATGAGAAACAGAATATGATTTGTGTTTGGGATTGCGGTTTAAATCTGATTTTTAGATTATTGCGATTTAAAAACGCATATAATCAGTTTTTAGTGTTTGGATCGCGTTTTGAAAACGCAGATAATCAGTTTTTTAGGCTACCAAAACGCAATAATCTATAAGCAGCTCCACACCTGCTTTTCCAAAACGCATAATTTGTTTTGAATAATCAATCCCAAACACCCCTTTAGAGGGTGGTTGGGATTGCGTTTTGAATCTGATTTTTAGATTATTGCGTTTTGAAAACACAGATAATCAGTTTTTAGTGTTTGGGATTGCGTTTTGAAAAAAGGCTACCAAAACGCAATAATCTATAAGCAGCTCCACCCATGCTTTTCCAAAACGCATAATCTGTTTTGAATAATATTAGAGAAAACTGAAAAATTATCATTTTTTTCTATTTAACAGTAGAGAGATTAAAAAAATAAGACGACAAAACATCAAAAAGTAACCTGCATCCACATATTTTCATTTATTACATAGAAAAATTATAATTATAAGTGCATCCACAATAATGGTTTTTAGAGGTTTTTAAAAGAAGTTTTTGGTGGGTGGCTATTATGGGGTTGGTTTTTGGTGGAGGTTCTTCACAAAAACCCTCTAAAAACCCAAGAGGTGGGTCCGGGTGGTGGGGTTGGAATATTATTATAAGATAAGTAATTGAAAATAAATGTAAAAGGTGGTGATGATATTGCCATGTTTTTAAGGGTTTTTAGGTTTCCTTATTGGGTGAGTTTTTAGTGTTTTTAAAAAATAAGTGTTTTTCTGATGTGGCCAATGTTTTAAAAACCGGTACGTACCGGCCGGTTATACCGGTAATACCGTTTTTTGGAGGTGAGCCTGGTACGAAACACCCCGGTATAAAGGCAAAACGGTATCAAGTTCGTACCGCCGGTAAAATACGGTATACCGGTTTAAATCTTTATTCCGGTACCAGCTCTTCGGTTGCCATGACATGAAAATGAGGAATAATGTTGATGTAGTTCGGCTTGCAATCAAATGATCTTCTTCTTTGTGCCGGTGGAACAATAGGTGACTCATTTTCCGAAATAATAGGCCTAAACCGACCATTGACACCTTGCATTTGATCACGTGGGTGTCTTCTTGGGCCATTAACTTCATGCTCTCTCGTTTTTCTATCCGCTCTACCCACAAAATTTTCACCCCAGTTTTGATTGTTGTTGTGGTTCTGATGTCCTTTTTGATTTGGGGTCGGGTGATAGTGGTTGAGCACATGCCTATAATATCCCTCATTTTCACCATAATTTTGATTCCTAACCCTATGATCATAAGTATCACTTTGATAGTCATCCTTTTCTTCGCAACTATTGTTACCATAGCTCCAACCTTCATCTTCTTTATTGTAGTCCCTCTCGGAGTATTCATCATCACTCGAACGATATGTATGCACACTCACCCGGTCTGATGATTGGTAACCCGGAGCGCTAAATGGTTCATCATCATTAATGTTTGCCCTTAATTATTCAAGATTACCAATGTGATCCTCATAAACGACATTAATATGTCCGTTTACAGGGTCAAATACGGGATAACCGCGGTTAAATATGGGAGGGCCGTGGTTGACATTTCAGTTGGTTAGGTGGGTGTTGTGGTGGTTGTTGGTTGCGGTTTTGATATGGTGGAGTGGGTGGTCTTCGGGTTCCACCTGAACGGTTGTTTTGGTTTGGGTTTTCCATTTGGACGATTCCAAATGACAAGTTCTGATTTGGAATTGGTGATTGAAGGGTAGGTGAGTTAGAAGGAATCAGCTCCTCTAACTGATGTTGTCGGTTTCTTCTTGCTACTCTCTTGATTTCCGGTTCAAACACTAAAGGATAAGTCCTCCCCGAATGTCTTGTACGCATGCACTACCTGTAAACTGCACAAATAACACACCCCGCATAACAAAGAAATATACAGAATATACTAAAAACCAAAAAAACAATTAAACAAATTATCACAAAATCAACTAATCACAAAACACCAAGTGCACAAACTACCCGGCAACGGCGCCAAAATTTGATCGAATGTCGCGGTCCGGTCAAAAATAATATTTATAAGTACTAATTATCCTAAATTGTGTAGTTAGTGATAACAAGAGTGTCAAACTACAAAGAGTCCGTGGTTGGTGATTGAGGTTCTTAGTTGATTGAGAATATCACTTTTATGAAGTTGTTGTCAATTAAGAAGATTGTAGTTGTTCATTTAAAAAATTTGATTTGAAAGTTGTGAACCAACAAGTGATTCAAGATTATGACTAAGAATGTAAAAGAAACAATGATTTGATTAATGAAAAAGACTTGAATTAAAATGGTTGATTAAAACAATAATAAAGAAAATGGATATCACACCAGTTCAACAAGTAACCTAGATTTCAATAACAATTTAGGATTAATTAGATAATTACAATGGAGATTAATGGTTTAATTGTTTTAATAGGCTTAGGATCAACATCAAAGATGGAGTAAACTACACTTCATTACTCTAAAATATATAAATCCTAATAACAAGTTAAAGCATAATTGACCGAATTTATTTCCCTAGTAATTCGTACAACAAACAATTATCAAAGAGAATTCAAAACAAGATTAACGCATTTAACAAGTTTGTTCAAATCACAATTACAAAGAATTTAGAAAATACCCAAAATGTTTAAGAACCCTAGATCCCAAGCCTACACCGGGTGACACCAAAGGCGATTAGCAACTCATGATGATGGAAGGTTCAATGGTGATGGAAAATATAGGAGAATATGCCATGAAAATATTTGTGGATAAAAGGTTTAATTGGGGAAAAATGGTAGGTGAATGATGATGAAGAATAATGGGTTTTTGGTGATTGATCTTGATGTTATGGGATGATATGATGGTGATTTGGTAATGAAACATGATGATTATGATCCTCAAGGTATGTTTTTATAAGCCTCCAATCGAGTTCTTGGCCAAACAATCCATAAAGTCCCTTAAATGTAGCCGACGCGCTGTAGTGGAGTCGACGATGCGCTGGACAACTTTTGTTTCTTTATTCTCTTTGTTTCTTCATTCCACGACCATCTAGCTCTGTATAAAGTTCCTGAAATGCTCCAAAACACACCTTAAGCCTCGTTAACCTGAAAAATATAAAATCTAATCAAAGTAGTGTGTTCATGACTATTAAATCACATAAAAAAATGCAATATTAAGTAGGATAAACCTTAAGCTTTCACCCGTGTATCAATATTCGGTTTGAATAATATATTGTTTTTGATATAACATGCTTCCGCTTTGATCATTGATAAATATTATTAATATTATTTGTGTTAAAAAACTATATTTATAAAATAGGATTTTATTAATAAACCGGATAAACGGTTCAAGTTGATTTGAGCCCGAATAGGTCACGTGATTCCCGAAAGTGGTAATAGAGCCACTTATACAATTGGACAAATATATATTTAATTGGACTTGTTTTATTTTGTTGAAAAGTATTTTAAAAAAAAAAAAGACCAAACCTTTATTGTTATGTTTATAGTTGTGATTTGTGGATCGAGTCCTATATACCATGTGTTGTGATTGTGGAATGATTTGTGGTTTGTGTTTGTTTTTCGGTTTGGTAATCTTGTTTTTTTATTTGGGTTATTTTGGAACCCCAATGTAATATATAGGTTTTATTTTTTTAATTATATAGTTTAGTATATTTTATATAAAACTTAGCTAGACAAGAATGAAGACCGAAGATGGAACAAACATGAGGATCGAAGATGGAGATATTGTCACACCCTCAAATTCCACATGCGGGGTTTTACCGCGAGGCGCGTGACACACCAGGATCTCAGTCAACGATCACAATAAACATACAACAAACATGCATTCATAAATATATTTAAAACCAAAATATCATGCTTTGAGCCGTAAACCAGCAGCGGAAGCATTCTTGTTTACAACCAAAAGACATATCATTGTTTACAAAACATTGTTTAATATGCTTCAAAATATTAGACGCTGTGCATGACTCCGTGCGCCTAGCCCATTGACTGCTACCTTAGCGACCTGAGAAAACATGCCAAAAATGTCAACATATAATGCTGGTGAGTTCACAGGTTTTCTTTTATAAGTGTTGTTATAAGTTCGGTAAGATCATTTCCGTTACTACTATGTTATGAGAACGTTAGCTAGACGTTAAGTATTGCTACTACTGCGGTTGGGAATCAATTACTAAACCGGTATAAGTGTTGAAGCCAGCCCAGACGGACAGGATTATTGATGCCTCGGTAACCCCAAAGTATTAGAGACAATATGCACCCGCCCGGCTCCCAGCCGTCGGGTGGGGTTTGTAAGGCCCAATAGATCTATCCACATTTCCCCCGTTGTGCATCCCCGCACATTCATGGTTCCCCCCTGGGACTTTCTGTAAAAGCCGCATAGTACGTGAAATAACCATAGTATAACATGATCTACGATGAGTAATCAAAATAAGTAGCATGTTTCTCCCCCGAAGGTAAAACGGTAAAAATGGGGCTGTGACACTCACCTTGGATTGCGTTACTTGAAAACAGTTAAGTAATTATGCTATGATAGCCCCAATTAGCGGCGACCTATCATAAAATGCGTATAAGTATCCGGACCAATAACCCGTGGGTTAACTAGTCCCCGAATGTCCAGACCGTGACCATAAACGTTTGAAAACATCTTTAACAGTTAAACTGACCGTGCCAGACAAGACCCGACATCCCATTGGTGACCCGACATTCCACGTGTTAGATAAATACAAGACATCATGCAACATATGCAATTAAACACTTAATACGCGCAATAGCTCACCTAGTCTAGCATAATGTTCTATTAACGCATAATCAGGTCCGAATACGTCTTACTAAGTCATTGGGTGTATCCCGGGGTTCCTAGCATGTTCCTAGGTGTCAAATCGTGTTCCGAGATGTCAAAACGCGTTCACGACAGCAGTACATGCGATTAGGAAGGTCATACGCGAGTAGGCTTCAGCCTACAGGCGATTAGGGGCCCAATCGCATGAGGTATCAGGCGATTAGGGTCCTAATCGCCCCTATGCTGCATACTCGCCATTAGCATCAGGCGATTAGGATTCCTAATCGCCTGCTGCTGCTGTGTAACGGATTTTCGCGCGTTTAACCCTCCAAATCAGATCCGAAACATGCAACAACACCCAATATCAAACCTAAATCATTTACCAACCCATTCCAAGCAAAAACCCCCAACATATCACTGATCTAACATGTTCTAAGCAATTATTTCCTAAAATGGCAAAGTACTAGGTTTCACCAACCAACCTTATCTTTCCTTAAATGGAAACAATCAGATTTCAATCTCTACAAACTTGTTAAATCATCAAACCTCTGATCTAACATCTTCCTAGTATAAATCCTAACAACATTGCATCAACAATCATGCCATAATCATCCTAAATCTTCAAGAACACTCAAATGGGTCAAAATACACATTTTCTTCAAAACACAACAATAATGGCTAAAACTCTAAGACAACCTTCCTAATAATCTCTACATAGCAGAAGTACAATCATATCTTGGAAACAATCATGTTATAATCACCAAGAAGACCAACATATGCATGTAAACTTCACATATAACAAGCATTAAGGTGTAGACTTGGTTTAGAACTCTTTTGAAAGGTTTTTAAAGACACAACTTAGTAAAACAAGGTCTGGACCTTTGGGGAACCCAAAATAACAACTTTACAAAGGTTAGGGATGAAGAACACACCTTGGGTTTTGTCAAAGAAAGGTGTGTAGGCTTGGAGATGGTGATTTTTGTAGCAAAATGAGTTCCAGAGGTGTTTCAAGGTGTGTGGGTGGCTTGGGAGCAGCTAGGGTTGTTCTAGAGGTGTTTGGGGAGTTAAGGGTTCTATTTATAGGTGTTTTGACCCGGACTCTGCTGTATAGGCGATTAGCAATACATGTCACGCGATTGGGGGCCTAATCGCATGAAACATCAGGCGATTAGGTCCCAATCGCCTGTTACATCTCCTACTCGCCCCATGTATAGGCGATTAGGGGTTCCTAATCGCCCCTGTGATGCTGGAACGAGTTTTTGGCGCGTTAAACACTATTTTAACATATTTAAACACGTATTCACATACCGATAAGTCACATAATGATTTCAAACATATAATGCATGATAACTAACACGTTTACATCCGTTCACCAATTCCCGGGACTCGAGACTCGTGTGTGCATTAAACCCGGTGATTCCACGAATCACCAATCCTTGTACCCATGGTTATGGACCGACTCCCGATGACCCCGCGGATCATCGTAACGACTCCCGATGATTCCCCCGAATCATCATACCGACTCGACTGACTCCGTTAGGTACGTAATATGCATGACTTGCTAAGGTAGACTTACTAGTTTAGTCAACGTTACTAACCTGAGTTTGCCGGGTGTCACAGATATTAAATTAAAAGGATTAGTTCCAGAAATGTGGATAATGTCCTTTTTGACCTGTTCGGTTTTTTGTGTTCATTGGCTCGAATGAAACCAAACAAAATTCCAGTAGTGGCTCGATTCAATTATTTATATATTTTGCGTTGTTGTGTTTCTATATTTATGTGAAATATTTACACCGGCAAAATATATATATATATATTTTGCAACTATAATAGACAGCAAGAATTAAACTAAAATGAGTTTTGATTGGAATTGTTTGAAAGTTAAATGTTATAATAAAACGGGTTTTGTTATAAAGATAAAACGGATTTTGAAAATGATACGATTTTCTTGAGACAAACCATAAAGTAATATTGATTTATTAATTTAAAATATTGTTCGCTGTAACACCTCAACCGATGGCGGAATCATCGAGGTATCACGTAGTGACGATTGTTCAAAAGCTCATGGTACTAAAATGTAAATATTTTATTTAAGTGATTCAATTGTCTTACATGGATGAAATGGAAAATACAAGAGTCAACATAACATGAAATCGAATTAATTTACTAAAAAGAAAAAACACTAAAATCCAATGTCATGCAACTAGGATCAAACTGCACCTGAAATATGTACAAAATAAGTTTTGTCAACACATGAAATGTTGATGAGTATTCCTAGTTTTAATACATATAGTAAGCTGGAAAACGTCATACAATTCAAGTGCAAAGCTATTGTGCATTTATGTAAACTATGTATCATACAAATGAGCGAAATCAATCATGTATAAATGTACTAAATAAATGGTGGTGTACTTATCCAATAAATGGATAATAACTTAACAGTGACCACGGATTATCCAATGAAAAAGGGGAGGAATCAACCGAGGCGGATTGTCAATCCAATAGCACTATCCAATGTTATGGTTGACTTTTACAAGGTTAATGATTTCACTAAGTACAAATGTATTCTAAATGTAGTGTTTAAGCATAAATCACGTTTGTAAGCAAATGCACATAGTACTAGAATTGTATTGTAAAAATGTGAACTTGTATGTGTAATTTGTATAAATGTGCATGTAACACCCCAAAAGTGAATAAAAAACAGAAAGGGGATAGGAAATACACAAAGTTTGCGTAATAACTTGAATTCTACCAAATAACGAGATTTGGATTAGAATTATCCTAAAGGATTAGAATACATGGATGAATCGTGTGAAATCATAGCGCATGAAACCGAAACCAAAGGTAACCAAAATCGCTTGAATCAGAAAACAAAAATGGGAATTGGTATAGGGGTTCTCTTAGTCGCATGTTTATAAGTGTGTGGGTGTGAGGAATTAATCTAACAACACTAATATAGGCCGCTCGATTGTTATGTCGAATGAGGTTTATAAAATGGTAATAAATTCGTTAAATTTGCAATGCTCGATCATGATTTACGCATTCTCTAAGTTTAGGACATTAGGTAGTGATTGAGTGCACAAAGTTTGCGTAATAACTTGAATTCTACCGAATAACGAGATTTGGATTAGAATTATCCTAAAGGATTAGAATACATGGATGAATCGTGTGAAATCATAGCGCATGAAACCGAGACCAAAGGTAACCAAAATCGCCCGAATCAGAAAACAAAAATGGGAATTGGTATAGGGGTTCTCTTAGTCGCATGTTTATAAGTGTGTGGGTGTGAGGAATTAATCTTACAACACTAATATAGGCCGCTCGATTGTTATGTCGAATGAGGTTTATAAAATGGTAATAAATTCGTTAAATTTGCAATGCTCGATCATGATTTACGCATTCTCTAAGTTTAGGACATTAGATAGTGATTGAGTGCATCATTAATGGGATTTGATTGCAAAATTAACATGGTTAAGGTTGTCAATTAGCTTGATATTGATCTGGGTTTTGATGGGTTTTAAATTGTTGTTGAAAATAAAACTTTATAAGGTTTTTTTTTTAGAATATGAAAATATAATATTTATTATTTGTTATTATTATGCAATAAAAGATTTATTTTATAAAGAATAACTAAATAGATAAAAACTATAAAAAGCGAATTTGAACAAAAAAAAAGAGTTTCGAAAGCAAGGGCTAGAAGTGAAATACTTAAATACGAGAGAGACTAAAGTTGTAAAATGATAAAAATGAAAGTGGACGGATATCACAGAATCCCCTAGTTTTGAAAATTTTATCCTGGAATTTCTTTAAAGGAAACGTGTAACAGGGTTGTGGGCACTCAAGGAAAAATTGTGGTGGATGTGGCTTAGTTCAGGAGATGGCAAGAGCTTTGGATAATGGAATAAACTATTCTCGAATGTTTTTAGGTAAAAGACATGATATGTGGTTGCGTGGGGCTTTAAGGACTTAAACTTCTTTTCTTTTAAAAATGGCAAGTTCCCGGTGGAAGTGCCAAAAGTGGGTGAAAAAGGAAATTAAGTCAAAAACAGTGGTGCGAGACACTTTCAAGTTTTAAATTTATAGTCTAAAATGATAACTGCTTAACGTTCTAAACCCCCGGACAATAGGCAAGTGTACGTATCGTGAGTAGTATATAAATGAGCAAGTACCGAATATCGAATCCAAGGACACGATTTTCACTACTTATGTGATACCCCGCATTTTCAGGTTAACACTTTTTACTGAACTCTAGTTAACTTGCATATTCACAATGATCAAATACTTAACTAGGGTTAGTTAAGTAGGCTTAACATATGTTAGATGTTATTAACATATGTTATAAGTAGGAAAAACCTTGGTTTGTGTGACACCCCAGGAAAATCCCACATCGGCCGTGGCCAGGAGAGATCCTTGGTTCATAAGTAATGTCTTGCCTCTTAAATCACCAACGCGTTTTGGGGCTTAATGTTAGTGGATGAGAGGAGAACTCCACAGTTAAGCGTGCTCAGGTGGGAGCAGTTTCAGGATGGGTGACCTCCTGGGAAGTCTCCACTTGGGCAACCAAAAACAAATCCGTGAGCTCTGGATGGGCAAAGCGGACAATATTGGTGATAAGAGGGGCGGGGTGTTACAGATGGTATCAGAGCCACTCCTGTGCCGTTCGGGATGGTGGGTGCATACCTCATCAGGGACGATGAGACTCTAACCTC
Organism: Ambrosia trifida; assembly: GCA_028751855.1. NCBI lineage: Eukaryota > Viridiplantae > Streptophyta > Magnoliopsida > Asterales > Asteraceae > Ambrosia > Ambrosia trifida. The sequence goes on from CM054123.1 coordinate 155,166,143, forward strand.
ATCAGGGACGATGAGACTCTAACGGGGGGTGAATGTGACACCCCAGGAAAATCCCACATCGGCCGTGGCCAGGAGAGATCCTTAGTTCATAAGTAATGTCTTGCCTCTTAAATCACCAACGCGTTTTGGGGCTTAATGTTAGTGGATGAGAGGAGAACTCCACAGTTAAGCGTGCTCAGGTGGGAGCAGTTTCAGGATGGGTGACCTCCTGGGAAGTCTCCACTTGGGCAACCAAAAACAAATCCGTGAGCTCTGGATGGGCAAAGCGGATAATATTGGTGATAAGAGGGGCGGGGTGTTACAGTTTGTCACACACACGAGTCCTGCATCCCGAACGTTGGTGATTAATCTGGCAAGCATAATAATAAGCACAATAGAATTCTGATGGACGTAGTGTTACATGTTTGTGTGGAGTACATGCTTATGTGAATTATCGCTTGACTAAGAATTTATATGTAAACCATGCAAGTTACGTGAACCTTATGATTGATATGTTACGAAATAATAAAAACAATAGTTTTTATGCAATTTAGGGTGATTAATATCACCGGGCCCGATATTGGACTAGAACATGACTAACGGGTCCTGTTAATGGACTAAAAGGGGCCCTAATACCCAATTGCTTGGGGAACAAGCCAAGCCCTCTTATAATTAGGAGACAAAAAAATAAAATAAAACCCTACCCCTTCCTCCCTTGTTGCGCCGTGAACCCACCCCCATCCCCTTCCCTTTGATTTTCAACAAACATCAATCCTACTCATTCCTTCAAGCTAGTTGTGGTGCAATCTTTAGGCTTTGAGGACTTTTGCTTTGAAAGATATAATCTTTACATATATTATGATGGTTGTTAATGATTAAAAAGTTTAAAAATCATAAGGCATGCATACATATAAATCGCATAACACATGTTAGTAGGAATTCTTGAATGTTCATTGCGTATTGATGATGATGATGATGATGGTTGTTAGTAATCATAATTAGGGTTTTTACATGATTATATATGTGTTTAATCAGAATAATATGAGTTATGCATGTATTAGAGACTTTTATGTATGATTAGGGTTTGCGAATAACTTGGGGAGCAAGTTTCAGTTTCTGGCAGATTCATTAGGGTGTTTTGTAGGGGCTGTATCTTGATGTTAAATTGGTTGTTTTGATCGATTATTTGCATGAATGGATTGTACATGGTCTTAGCTTTTTAGAATGGGCAAAATCATCTGATTCGGATGTCGTTTGATATGTTTTTGGAATTTTATTTGATTAAAGGTCATATCAAAATTTCGGAGTTATAAATTGAGTCAACTTTAAACGGGTATAACTCAAGTTTTACAAACAATTAAGTTATGAAATTTTGACAGGAGGTCAATATTGGAAACGTTTGGCTTTTCCAAGTGGATTCACCTCGTTTGGGTTAATACACAATTTTTGGGAATTTTTCTACTAAACTGACCTGTTGTGGAAAGTTTCTGGACATAGCTGTGTTGTATGAATTTTAATAATTTTTGTGTTTAGTTTTAGGACAAAACAAAAATATGGGTTATTAAATAAATCCCAAAGAATATTCAGTAAAAATTTGGGAGTTCAATTCATTGATTTGGTATTTTAAATAAATTAGTTTTCGTTGCGCACAATCTGTCCTAAAAACGCAGATTGTGTATTATGTGTTTACGTGACTATTTGGGGTCTTAAGTGATATGTATTTGACATGAACTTATATGAATACTTATAGGAGATGTGTATAAGGTATAAAACTGACAATAATCATTATGATCACCAACGGGATACGTAGGACTTACTTGTGCATGTAGAGTCACTAGGCGTCATTACGCGATTTGGAACTTTACAAGTTTCGGACAGTCAAGTTGCATGAGGTGTTGGTATGCACATATACTCACCTAGTGACACTTGTAATAGGGAGTCGGTAGCTTGTTACTGTTTGAGGGATTTGGATCATTCGCGTGCAACCTAAGGTGAGTTTCACTACTCTTTTCTCAAAAGCATGCGTCTCGGGTTGAGACAACTTACTTAACATTTTCTAGTCCGGTTTGGGACTACTATTTTCTAGTCCGGTTTGGGACTACTTACACATCCCGGGTTGGGATGCTATGGATCCTTGTGTGGGTCGGTTTTTGACTCCTTGTGTGAGTCGGCTTTTACTAGTTCGCAAAATGTGTCCTTGATGAACTAAACCAACTCTATCATCTGTAAGTCCTCACGTACCGAATGAGTTATCGGGTTATGACAAGCGGGTTATTAGTTGATAGTGCTATTAGGTCTTACAAACCTCACACCAGCTCGGGGAGCGCGGGCGTGAACTATAACTTAACGAAACTTTATCATTGTGGATAGACAATGATGTCAGGCATGCGGCTCACATTTGTGGCTACACGTACATAGCAGTTCGGTATATTCGGTGTTAGTTATCATGAATGGGCTAGCTACCAACTCAATTACTTGTTGACATGCGACGAACTAGTGTTTACACGGTTCTTGGAACCAACTCAATTACTTGTTATGTGGTTTTGGAAACTAGCGCAGTTACACACTCATCTACTTTACTTAGTGAACTCACCAACATTGTTTGTTGACCCACGATTTACATGCTTTTGCAGGTAGTTAGCTTCCGGTGCCAGGATTAGAAAGCACTGCACACTTCACTGCATTTGGGGTCTTGGGCATACACCTAAATTACATATTATGTTTTTACATTTTCTTTCATATGGTTTTAATTTGGGCGCGTTGTTTTGCGCATGGTTTTAAAAGGTTTAAATTTGGTTTACGCTTCCGCAGCTTAACTAAACTTGGTTTTGAAAACGAACTAAATGGTTTGGGCATTTAGAGTTCGTTCATATGACTTATGGCTATGGGATCCTGGTATGTCATGCGCCTCGCGGTGTAAACCCCGCAGTGGAAATTTGAGGGTGTGACAGATTGGTATCAGAGCCATTGGTTATAGTCAACTAGGACTGCATGTTGAGTCTAGTCTATAATCATCATAGCATAAGTACACTCACAACTTAAGTGCACAACTTGCTTTTAGCTACATATATCTACAACATATGATTTCGGGAGATATGTTATCTTCTAGTTCTAGACCTAATTCTGAACACGTCAATGGTGGGAACCCAGGGTTACACCAGGTGGCGCATTACTGGGAGTAGTATCTTAACAAACCTCATGGATGAGGAAACAACAATAGTACAAGGGAGGGAGCCCTTGCGAGCGTTGTGGCGCATGTACACAGGAGGCTGCACGATGCGCATGACGTGATACCATTAAATCGAATCAACTGTAAAGAAACTCAAATACTGAGACTTATCCTTTTTCATTGAGCAAGGAGACAATTAGTTTTTGTTCCTTGTTACTTGATCTTTCTTACTCCCATTTGAAACTCAGACGGGACTAGGTTACGCATATAGAACTTATTTCTTACCTTAGTACCTTACACCTAGTATGAGCGAGCGGACGTATGACTGCATATCCCTGTTACTCATAAGTATATGGTAGATTCATGGGAACACATTAGATCGGGGCTTGTTACACACACTCTTGGGGAGTTATGTAAGGCATGCGATGCAGTGCAACATCTCAAAGGAAGACGAAACCTACCAGTGACTGACAGTCACGATTGGAGAAACGAATGGTGCTGTTGACCATTGAGCTGACTACACAGGACCGGAGAAGGAGGCTATACGTGATGAGAACCATATAACACTGGTATCGCGATAGAGGAAGGATAAGGGATGGAAAGGGAACCTGAGCAGGGCGAGCACATGGAAAGTGAAGATGAAGGCTCTACTATTTAGACAGAGCGTGGCGACGATTGGCTCTTACCTTTTTCTTACCTGTATTTTCTTTTCTTTTCCCTTGTTAACTTAGATAAAACTGAGTTTTTATGATTAACGATAGGGTGGTTGAAGCCCTCGCATCTTTCCAACCTATTAAAGATCTATTTTGCTAAATCGTTCTTTTCCCTTGACTTCCACATTTGAACTTTCTTATTCCTTGAACGCACATGCCACAATAACAACCTACCATCATATTTTCAAGCCTTTTATTGATCTTAAACCTCGATAACTCCAACGGAACTGAAGGAGACCGTCTGATTGCTTCAATAGTATAAGTCTTTGCCATGTGCATTTGCCCCAGGCAGAATGGGGTAATGTATGCTATATACACACTCGATGAGTTACAGATACTTGGATGGAGAACGTAACACCTTGTGATGAAACCTAGAAATTTGTTATATAAAGACGGATGGGTCTGAGATCGACGTCTACACTACCAAGCTACAGGAGTTAGATACTTCGTGCTCGAATCTAATTAACCAACTTTACCAGCAGATCGAATTTCATACCAAAAAGGGTGGGCCCCTCAGATTCGTGGCTTGGCCACTGCAGCTCACCTACAAATCTTTCACCTGACTCGCAAACTCACCGATGAGGCTGTTGAGTATGGTACTTATCCGGAGCATGGTGCTTCATCTTGTACTTTTGGTGATAGCAAGAGAATGTGGGATAGTGTGAGGTATAAGTCCTTCAACAACAACTACCACAACGGGAACAACAATAATGGGGTTCGTGGGAGAGCATTCGTGATTGGATTTGGGAAGCTAGGACTGATAACAATGTCGTGACGGGTACGTGCTCCCTGAACGACACTCTTGCTTCTATTTTATACGATACTGGTGCGGACTATAGTTTTGTGTCATCAAAACTTAGTAAACAATTAGGGATGGTTCCTACTCTTCTTGATACCCAGTACTCTATTGATAGACTGATGGGAAGCCTGTCGAGGTGACCCATGTACATCGTGACTGTAAGCTCGAGTTGAATGGGCAATTGTTTGCCATCAACCTCGTACCTATCACCCTAGATAGCTTTGACCTCGTGGTTGGCATGGACTGGTTGTCCAAGAAACATGCTGAAATTCTCTGTCAGGAGAAGATTGTTCGTATTCCCCTCCCAAGTGGAGAACTTTTATCCATTCAGGGTGATCGGGGTGGTGCCATGGTGGGCATCATTTCCTTCTTGAAAGCCCAGAGGTGTATCCGTAAGGGTTGTCCAGCCATTTTGGCTAACACATCTGACACTCGAGCTGAAACTGAAACTAAGATTGAGGACATCCTAGTAGTCCGAGATTTCCTAGATGTTTTCCCAGAGGAACTACCTGGACTTCCACCTGTTCGTCAAGTGGAGTTCCAAATTGACCTTATACCTGGAGCAGCTCCAGTTGCACGCGCACCATACCGCCTAGCACCAAGTGAACTTCAAGAACTATCTACCCAACTCCAAGAACTATTGGGTAGGGGTTTCATTAGACCTAGTTCTTCGCCATGGGGAGCTCCAGTTCTGTTTGTTAAGAAGAAGGACGGGAGCTTTCGCATGTGCATAGATTATCGGGAGTTGAACAAAGTGACTATTAAGGTTGACCAGCTGCAAGGGTCGAGGTTCTACTCTAAGATTGACTTGAGGTCAGGATACCATCAGCTGAGAGTCCGAGAGGAGGATGTGGCAAAGACGACATTTCGAACTCGTTATGGACATAATGAGTTTTTAGTGAAGCCATTTGGGCTAACTAATGCACCGGCTGTATTCATGGACCCAATGAACCGTGAGTGCAAGCCTTATTTGGACAAATTCGTCATAGTGTTCATAGATGACATATTGATTTATTCCAAGAGTAGGGAAGAGCACGAGCAACACCTGCGGTTAATCTTGGAACTATTGAGAAATGAGCAGTTGTATGCAAAATTCTCTAAGTGTGATTTTTGGATTCGAGAAGTCCAATTTCTTGGGCATGTGGTCAACGAGGCAGGAATACATGTTGACCCCGCCAAGATTGACACTATCAAAAAGTGGGAAGCTCCTAGGACCCCTATTGAGGTGCGCCAATTTCTTGGTCTCGCGGGGTACTATCGAAGATTTATTGAGGGATTCTCTAAGATCGCTCAACCTCTCACCGCCCTAACACAGAAATGTATTACTTATAAGTGGGGAGATGCCCAAGAATCTGCCTTTCAGCTACTAAAGTCAAAACTTTGCAGTGCACCGATACTATCATTACGTGAGGGTACAGAGGACTTTGTAGTGTACTGTGATGCGTCTATCCAAGGCTTAGGGTGCGTGCTAATGCAACGTGATAAGGTAATCGCGTATGCAACACGGCAATTGAAGGTTCATGAGAAGAATTACACCACCCATGACTCGGAACTGGGAGCAGTGGCCTTTGCTCTAAATATCGGGAGGCATTACCTCTATAGGACAAAGTGTACGATCTACACTGACCATAAGAGCCTCCAACACATATTCGATAAGAAGGAGCTGAACATGCGACAGCGTCGATGGGTCGAGCTTCTGAATGATTATGACTGTGCCATCAAATATCATCCAGGGAAAGCTAATGTAGTAGCTGATGCCCTCAATCGTAAGGAAACGAAATCCAAACGGGTGCGAGCTTACAACTCACTATACGTTCTAATCTTCCTAATAAGATACGTGAAGCCCAGGGCGGGGCTTTGAAAGAAGAAAACATCAGGCTTGAAACTTTACATGGTGCTGATAAGCACCTGGAACTAAAGACAGATGGTCTTCATTACTTTATCAATCGAGTCTGGATACCACGTTTTGGGGATCTCAGACAACTGGTGCTCGATGAAGCTCACACCTCTCGATATTCGGAACATCCTGGTTCGGACAAGATGTACCAAGATCTCAAAACTCTTTACTGGTGGCTAAACAAGAAAGCTGAGATAGACACTTATGTTAGTAAGTGCTTGACTTGTGTGAAGGTTAAGATTGAATATCAGAAACCTTCAGGCCTACTCCAGCAACAATAAATCCCTATGTGGAAATGGGACGGGATTTCTGTGATTTTATCACAAAGCTTCCTAGAACGCCAACGGGCCATAACATAATTTGGGTTATCGTGAATCGTTTAACCAAATCGGCACACTTTCTGGAAATAAAGGAAACGGACTCGCTGGAGAAACTAGCAAATCTCTACGTCAAGGAGGTAGTCTCTAGGCTTGGGGTGCCTACTTCTATTATATCTGATCGCGATGCGCGATTCACTTCTCATTTTTGGACTATTCTCCAAAACGCTTTGGGAACTCGCTTAGATATAAGCACAGCCTATCACCCACAGACGGGTGGACAGAGTGAACGTACCATCCAAACATTGGAAGATCTGCTACGAGCGTGCGTGGTGGACTTTGGCAACAGTTGGGATAAGCACTTGCCTTTGATTTAATTCTCGTATAACAACAGCTACCACACTTCGATACAGTGTGCGCATTTTGAGGCACTTTATGGACGCGAGTGTAGGTCTCCCATCTACTGGACTGAAGTTGGGGATAGCCAGCTAACAGGTCCCGAACTCGTGCACGAAACTTCTGAGAAGATAGTGCAAATCAGATACCGAATGGCTGCTGCTCGTGATCGACAGAAAAGCTACGCTGATAAGCGTAGGAAACCTTTGGAGTTCCAGGTTGGGGACAAGATTCTATTGAAGGTATCACCTTGGAAGGGGTGATACGCTTCGAAAAACGGGGAAAGTGGAACCCACGATACGTTGGACCATTCGAGATTGTCAAAATGATTGGTCCGGTAGCTTACAGGTTAAACCTGCCTAATGAACTTAATGGGGTACACGATGTACTCCATGTATCAAATATAAAGAAATGCATGTTGGATACAACACTGAGGGTGCCACTGGAGGAGATCCAGGTGGACGGACGGCTACGGTTCATGGATGAACCAGTGGAGATTCTTGAGCGGCGCGTCAAGAAACTCAAACAAAACACTATACCTATTGTTAAGGTACGATGGAATTCCCGTCTAGGACCGGAATATATGTGGGAGCGCAGAGATCGAATGCGGCTCAAATATCCACACCTCTTTACTAAACCTGAACTTGTGCATAGATCAAACACTAAACATAAAGCAGCTCGCTCAAAGTGAATTTCGGGGCAAAATTCCTTTCAACTTGGGGATGATATGACATCCGGGAACCAAGCGCACACTTTTCTAGCTGGCTTTATTATTTACTTGCTGAATTTCGGGACGAAATTCTTTCAACTTGGGGATGATGTGATACCCCGCATTTTCAGGTTAACACTTTTTACTGAACTCTAGTTACCTTGCATATTCACAGTGATCAAATACTTAACTAGGGTTAGTTAAGTAGGCTTAACATATGTTAGATGCTATTAACATATGTTATAAGTAGGAAAAACCTTGGTTTGTCACATACACGAGTCCTGCATCCCGAACGTTGGTGATTAATCTGGCAAGCATAATAATAAGCACAACAAAATTCTGATGGACGTAGTGTTACATGTTTGTGTGGAGTACATACTTATGTGAATTATCGCTTGACTAAGAATTTATATGTAAACCATGCAAGTTACGTGAACCTTATGATTGATATGTTACGAAATAATAAAAACAATAGTTTTGATGCAATTTAGGGTGATTAATATCATCGGGCCCGGTATTGGACTAGAACATGACTAACGGGTCCTGTTAATGGACTAAAAGGGGCCCTAATACCCAGTTGCTTGGGGAACAAGCCAAGCCCTCTTATAATTAGGAGACAAAAAAAAATAAAACCCTACCCCTTCCTCCCTTGTTGCGCCGTGAACCCACCCCCATCCCCTTCCCTTTGATTTTCAACAAACATCAATCCTACTCATTCCTTCAAGCTAGTTGTGGTGCAATCTTTAGGCTTTGAGGACTTTTGCTTTGAAAGGTATAATCTTTACATATATTATGATGGTTGTTAATGATTAAAAAGCTTAAAAATCATAAGGCATGCATACATATAAATCGCATAGCACATGTTAGTAGGAATTCTTGAATGTTCATTGTGTATTGATGATGATGATGGTTGTTAGTAATCATAATTAGGGTTTTTACATGATTATATATGTGTTTAATCAGAATAATATGAGTTATGCATGTATTAGAGACTTTTATGTATGATTAGGGTTTGCGAATAACTTGGGGAGCAAGTTTCAGTTTCTGGCAGATTCATTAGGGTGTTTTGTAGGGGCTGTATCTTGATGTTAAATTGGTTGTTTTGATCGATTATTTGCATGAATGTATTGTACATGGTCTTAGCTTTTTAGAATGGGCAAAATCATCTGATTCGGATGTCGTTTGATATGTTTTTGGAATTTTATTTGATTAAAGGTCATATCAGAATTTTGGAGTTATAAATTGAGTCAACTTTAAACGGGTATAACTCAAGTTTTACAAACAATTAAGTTATGAAATTTTGACAGGAGGTCAATATTGGAAAATTTTGGCTTTTACAAGTAGATTCACCTCGTTTGGGTTAATACACAATTTTTGGGAATTTTTCTACTAAACTGACCTGTTGTGGAAAGTTTCTAGACATAGCTGTGTTGTATGAATTTTAATAATTTTTGTGTTTAGTTTTAGGACAAAAGAAAAATATGGGTTATTAAATAAATCCCAAAGAATATTCAGTAAAAATTTGGGAGTTCAATTCATTGATTTGGTATTTTAAATAAATTAGTTTTCATGGCGCACAATCTGTCCTAAAAACGCAGATTGTGTATTAAGTGTTTACGTGACTATTTGGGGTCTTAAGTGATATGTATTTGACATGAACTTATATGAATACTTATAGGAGATGTGTATAAGGTATAAAACTGACAATAATCATTATGATCACCGACGGGATACGTAGGACTTACTTGTGCATGTAGAGTCACAAGGCGTCATTACGCGATTTGGAACTTTAGAAGTTTCGGACAGTCAAGTTGCATTATGTGTGCAACCTAAGGTGAGTTTCACTACTCTTTTCTCAAAAGCATGCGTCTCGGGTTGAGACAACTTACTTAACATTTTCTAGTCCGGTTTGGTACTACTATTTTCTAGTCCGGTTTGGGACTACTTACACATCCCGGGTTGGGATGCTATGGATCCTTGTGTGGGTCAATTTTTGACTCCTTGTGTGAGTCGGCTTTTACTAGTTCGCAAACTGTGTCCTTGATGAACTAAACCAACTCTATCATCTGTAAGTCCTCACGTACCGAATGAGTTGTCGGGTTATGGCAAGCGGGTTATTAGTTGATAGCGCTATTAGGTCTTACAAACCTCACACCGGCTCGGGGAGCGCGGGCGTGAACTATAACTTAACGAAACTTTATCATTGTGGATAGACAATGATGTCAGGCATGCGGCTCACATTTGTGGCTACACGTACATAGCAGTTCGGTATATTCGGTGTTAGTTATCATGAATGGGCTAGCTACCCTTGACATGCGACGAACTAGTGTTTACACGGTTCTTGGAACCAACTCAATTACTTGTTACGTGGTTTTGGAAACCAGCGCAGTTACACACTCATCTACTTTACTTAGTGAACTCACCAACATTGTTTGTTGACCCACGATTTACATGCTTTTGCAGGTAGTTAACTTTCGGTGCCAGGATTAGAAAGCACTGCACACTTCACTGCATTTGGGGTCTTCGGCATACACCTAAATTACATATTATGTTTTTATATTTTATTTCATATGGTTTTAATTTGGGCGCGTTGTTTTGCGCATGGTTTTAAAAGGTTTAAATTTGGTTTACGCTTCCGCAGCTTAACTAAACTTGGTTTTGAAAACGAACTAAATGGTTTGGGCATTTAGAGTTCGTTCATATGACTTATGGCTATGGGATCCTGGTATGTCATGCGCCTCGCGGTATAAACCCCGCAGTGGAAATTTGAGGGTGTGACAACTTAGCTTCCTAAAAATTATTAAAAGAGTTTTTAAAGAAAGAGAAAAAAAATAGAAGAGAGATGTAAACTGTAAAAGAAATCAATAGCAAAACAAAGGTGTTGCTTTGGGATCTGATGTTTCCTAGTATGAAATAATAGTAGACTCTTGTTTAAGTGGTGTGTTCAAGATGCGCATTACCGTATAACTATAAAAATGACTTGTGTCCTTAATGTTATTATGAGGGTCTCCCTACCCCGGTAAACTCACCTCTAAACAGTGAGGGGCGGATCAACCAAGATTATGCATGCCCAACCCAAGAAAACCCACCACCTAAGGTTGCGATGTTGACATTAACTACTAATTTCTTTTATGAATAACTTGCGGGCGGTCAGAGCATGGCCGAATAAGCTACCACTTGACATCATAGGGGAGTCGTGGCTGTCCCGCTCACGCTCATCCCCTACTTGAATTAGTTAATTTTTAAAAAAGTGATTGACCTATTACTAATTGTGCGGCAATATAGTAATGGAAGAAAATAAAGACCATTTTCTTCCAACACGGGTTCACCAATTCTTGGTTTGCACCAAAGCTATCACATAGATCATGAAGCTAAATAGCATAACCAAGTCTTGGCTTATCACTAGGACCAAGTATAAAGACCGTACCGACCCTAAGTGAGATTTTAATAGTAGAGGATTAAGCCACAAAGTGTCTATATTTCTATCCACAGATGAGCTAATCACTACACGAGGAATTAGGTTAGCTTACAAGTGCGCGGGTTTTTACGCGCCACGGGTACACTCATAAGTCCATCCACTTCCTATCAAAACACCCACAAGACCAAATACTAGATTAATTAGTTAATTCTCCAAACAAAGAAATATTAGAAAAAATATTAAGAACACAAAACATCACTTTAAACAAAAATAAACTATTTATTTCATACCAAGTTCCATCACCACCCTAGCAACACCAAGAGAAATCTAGCCTAGCATGGTTGAAACAACAAGCTCACAAGGTTGGTTTTGTGTACAAAACATTATAAGGGTTGTATGGAGATTACTAGTGGTTTTGGGTGATTTCGGGTTGTTTCTCTCTTGAAAGTGGTGTTTATGGAGTGATCCCAAGCTCCAAAGGACACCTACAAGTCCCAAAGATGGCTGAAAGTGAGGAGTGGAGCTCTCTAATTATATGCCTTCCAGTAGGAGCACGTCCGTGCTTCTAAGTGTGGCATGCCCGTGCACGACACCTGGTATTGTTGATGAGTCCTTGCGTGCAAAAACTGTTTGTTTTGTTGGCTGGCACACCTGTGCTCATCTGTTCGTGTAACCGTATTGTCAATTTGGTCGTTCTGGAACATTCCTGGATACATGTTGACTTGAGCACGGCCGTGCGCCCGTGCACGCCGGTGCACTTGACTTTTTTGCTTCTTGCTAACTTTTTGTTTCTGGTTTATTCAAAACATTTTTTTATATTCTGGTCAAACTACTGTTCGTACTTGGAAGGTATGTTGGCTCTCTAGTACTCTATTTGTTATAGTTTGGTGAAAATTTATTGTTCTATTGATCCAGGCAGTTACAAATTTTCTCAAGGTATTGGTCTAGCCATACATTAAATAAATAATCAAAAACATTTGAAAATATATAATAATTAGAATTAAAAATTATTTTTTAATAAATAAACAAATAGTAAAAACTTACGCTTCCTTCCTTGTTTGACGAGTGCTTTAAACATATTGTTCACGTTATCTTGGTATGTTTTAGGTGTGGGAGACTCGCATAACCCAGACCATGAACGTGCAAATTCCTCCCAATCAGGGTGTGTAAATGATTTCTTTCAGCGTTTTGAAATATTCTAATAAATGTGATACCTACAAAGATATTTGTTAGCGTTTGGCAAAATTTTGTTATACGCGTTCATAAGCGCTTGGTCTCTATCAGTTATAATAACACGCGACTCCGTACACTCTTTCAGCATAGACTTAAGATGCTCAAGGACCCATATGAAGTTTTCTTCACGTTCCTTATAAACAATGGCATTAGCGGCACAAAAAATGACTGGTTTGTCGACGTCATACCGACAACTTGCACTAACGGTAAACGGTACATGTTGTTCTTGTAGGTCGCGCCGATCAACAATACATGCGGCGACACCCGCCACATTTTGAAAGAAACGGATGTACAAAAAAATGTCCTCAACCGTATTTGTTGAAGGATCCTCCCGAGTGTAATACATGTATTTTTTTCTCAACCAGCAAGTTTTCAAGTTCCTGCATGGGTGATCCACCGTGTTTCTTTACAGCAGTAATCTTTTCAATAGAATTGTGTATGTCTTTCAAAACACACATGCTCTTCAGGTAGTATCCCTTTACGGTTTTCCAAATTTTACGCGGCTCCATCTCCTGCGCATACAACTCCTCCACCAAATTAAATTCTTAAGGAGAAAGTCTTCTTGCATACGCGTGGCCTTCCAGATATTTAGCAGTACAATGGTTATGTTCGGCATTCCTCACCTGTACCCTCCAGGCATCACGCTTCCTGTCATATAACCTGACCATTAGAAAAGGGCATCCAGTTTTTTGGCTGCCTGTTCTCCTCTCAGTGGCTATACTCTTGTGCTCGCCACTGCGGTTGCACACTAGCCAAATCTTCACGTCCAAATCATCAACTTTTTTTGGATCGTCGGGTCACAATGACCTAACCGTTATCTTTTTCCCTTTTCTTAACCACCGTAACCAAATCTTTTTGCGAAACGAAATCAGTGTCATACGAAACATGCGAGCACCGTGGTTGCTCGTCTGAAACATGCAAGTAGCGGGGTTGCTATTCTGGAACTTGTGGGTTTCGTGACTAGTCGTACGAAGAGTACTGTGGTACGTACGCATATTCACCACCGTGCTCATAGTACTTGTAGGTTTCCCCGACGTTTGAATGTTCAACATTGGGTTAATAGCACGGTTCATTCAGGTCTGGAAAAAATGGTTTTTTTGTAACTAGACACAACCTCTTGAGAATAAGGAATACCTGCTGCTTGAGAATCTGGAATATTTGTCGTCTTGTGAGAATTAGGAATACCTGATTCATTGAAAATATTAGCCCACCATGACATTTGGAGAAGAAAATATTTGCCCACCATAAAATTGAAAGAAGAAGAAGAGAAACGATAAATGTTTAGAAGAAAACATGAAGAAGAAGAAAGGAAGGGAAGAAGAAGAAAAGGGGGAAGAATAATTCAACATTGATTGAATACGCCTCGTATTGGTCTATATGGGGCATACAAGGTACAAATGGCAGATGCTTTATGTTACATCGTACTAATATGTCTCATATAGACCAATACGAGGCATATGACGCCAATCATTGATCCTTTGAGTCTATGCCAGGTTGACTGAAAAGGGTCACGCGAAACCTATATGCCTCGTATTAGCCAATACGAGGCATATAGGTTTGTTTTTTTGTCAGGCTGCTGTCTGAATGGGAGACAAAGCCAATCATTAAAGCATATATGCCTTGTATAGAGCTATACGAAGCATACTTCGGGTGCCAACTTGTTTTTTTGGGTGTTCGAATATGTGGACCTTACTTTTATTGTTTTGGAATTTGCAAATATTAATTAGATTTAAGAAAATATATTCAACTATGTTATGGCACTTTTTTATTTGTATGTAACCATTGTGAACGATTTCAATCGTCAACAAAATTAAGACTTTGTAACTTACACGTCTACTACATGAAAATGAGTATAAATATAAGTTGCATCTCCGTCATAAATTTTAAACCAACAAATACTCTAATATCAAAGACACATAAAAAATGGTAGGAGTAAAAGTATCGCACGCGATGATCTTCTGTATTGGCATTCTACTATTGTTGGTGTGTTATTACGGTATGTATGCTAAATCTAAATTCTCTCATGCAAGGTATTCCTATACACTTCCATATCAATATGTTTTTATTAATAGGTGAGAAGGTTACACAAAGTAACATAAGAGTACTTCAAGCACCACAACCTCCAACTTGTTCAACACTTTGTGCTCCGATGAATTCGAAAAATTTATTTTGTTGTTGCTCAAAAAATGATCATGGAGAAACGTGTTTCGGTACATCGGTGTTATGTGAGGCATATTGTAATGCGTATAGGAAAAAATGTTGCTGAGGACACAAGATATTTCTAACAAATAATATCATAATGAAGAATAAATCTATGCTTGTTTCATATGTATAACATCTTCATATAATTAAAGAATAATATTATTTCATTCAAGTTCAATTTAGCCTATAGGATGGATAAGAAACGAATGCAATCTTTTTCTTAAATGACCAAATACATGCTATTGTGGAAAATAAACTTCTTGTTATTGATAGAAAAACAAGTGAACTCAGTAGATTAATGTATTGTATGATAAGAATCAAATGTCAAACATAAAATTCTACCATTTTAGAACCTGATAATGTCAAAGTTACAGTGTAAGGCCCCAAACACGGGGAGCCCCATGGATGGGTCATTGCATCAATACATAATTTGTAAACCGATATATAATAGTCATCGCCTCACATAATGAAATACCTCAAAACATATGTACTTATTACATTTTGTTCAAAAAACATCTAATATCATAGAAGGCCAACTAAGGTCGATGAGATGCCAGTCAAAAAGTAAGGAAGCCTTCATTCCATGATATGGAACTCATATCAAGCATCAACGTGTCATCTACGTTGAGATGCGATTATGGAGAAATAAGTTAACACCTTATTTTATTGTTTTGAAATAGTAAGTATAACTATACATTTATTTATTAAAAACATGGATTGTTATGAGGGATATAAAACATTATTATATTATGAAATTTTCAAATATTAATAAATCTTTAAGATTTTTTAAGGTTGGGGAAAAATAAAAAATATATTGGGTTTTTTTTAGAATAACCCAAAGAGATAAATTACAAGAAACAACAATATTTGTATAGTAAATGATTACATTGTGTGCTTAGTTATATAGTAATTAAAACTTTTGATTACATCAAGAAATTTATTGGAAAACATGTTTAGCATGCTTAAGAGTTTGTTACAAAAATTTTAATCAATACAAGTTTCGTGTATTCAATCTTTTAATTATATACAACTCTACATTATAAGAGTTTCTAACTTACACTTCTTCTATATGAAAATGGATATAACAACAGCCGGATTTATGGTGATGGGAGGGTGGGCAAGTGCCACCCTATGTAAGACCCGTAAAACCGGTGTTAAACAGTTGTAACTCAAAGACTAAAACATTATTAAAAACTCAAAAAAGTTGTAATTTATTTCAGAAAATGCGTTGCGGAATGTCAAAATAAGCCTTTATTTTTCCAAACATGGAACTTTCCAAAGCGGGTCAAACAATGTTTATAAAGCAAACTGAAAATCTTAGAAATAAATTGAATAACGTTCAAGCAAAAATCATTTAGACGTCTTCTTATTCGAAATGTTAACTGCAGCCGAGTAGCTCCACTGCATGCCAAGGCGTCCCTTTTAGTCTTCATCAAACCTGAAATCAATCTAATATACACGCAAAGTCAGACAAGCTGAGTGAATTCAAGTTTTATAATTTTAAACCAAATAAGATTTAACAAAATAATTCCACCTCAAAGTCAATAATAAGCGCAATCCGCTAATTTTTTTTCCCTCAATCAATAATTAAAGTCTACTATAACACCCCGCCCATTTTAGGACTGACGTGTCACTTACAGTAATCAGAATCCAATACAACAATCCATAATTAATAAAACTTTACAATGATTTTCAACAGTTACAAAAAAAAAACATCATTAAGTCTTGTAAAAAATATATTATTGAGTCTCGAATCCAATGATCTTTATTCCCTTGAGCCCACTCTTTAAAGACTTCTTGAATTCCTGAACCTAATGTACATAAAACACATATGCACGCCTGAGTAAAATTTACTCAGTGGGACAACAACAATACAACTCCTAACAATATCTATATATACATATATAAACAATCAGTGGCATATTCAGTGGTTCATATTCAGTGGCACATTTAGTAGCACGTTCAGTAGTTCACATAACACATTCAGTGGTCACCTTTCGGTGATATAGTATTTCAGTGGTCACCTTGTGGTGATATCAGTGGTTTCAGCGGAAGCTTCACACTCATTATATCGCCTATCCCCAACTTTGTTAAGAGCACTGTCATTTGGTCTCCTATAATTCTATAAGAGAAAACCCAATGGTTTTTTATGGGGTTGGAAGTGGCTGTGAATGAAAAAAAAATGGGGAATCTATTTGGGGTTATTTGGTAATCTTTTGGGGAAAACTGGAAACTGTGTTTATTTTTTAATATTTGTTGAAAGTGATTGTGAGTGAGGGAGAGAGAAACTGTAATGATTTTTAATGTAATATGTGGTTATGATTGGTTGTGAGTGAATGGGGGATGGAAAAGCTACCGTGAATGCTCTAACATCTTACCCATTGTCCCCATACCCTCATTGTCATCCCCAAGGACTTCCCCATTGTCCCCCTTGTTAACATCATTCCCATTGTCCCCCTCATTGTCATCTACAAGGAATTCCCTAGAGAAATCACTATCATCAAACTTATATCGATCCACAAATGAAGCCTCCATAACAACATCATTCTGAATAATAGTTAAATTTTGACCTTCTACAACCTTCTCACCCTATAAATTTTAACCGTATACATTATGATCCTCTACAACTTTCTCACCCTCTAAATTTTGACCCTCTACATTCTGACCATGTATCACATTTGCCCCAGAACTCTCACCATATTCAGCCATTAACCTCCTTATAGGTACCAACTTTTTCCTAGGACCAATGTGATTAACATTCTGGTCTTCTAATTCCATGACAACCTTTGATGGAGCATATGGGGATTTCAAATAGGTGGGTTCTTTCATTGTGTTCAATTTAAGAGTGAATAATTTTATTTTGACCCACATATTGACCCAAATGACGAACATCAACATCACAACCTAAAGCTTCTAGACCAATATCCAAATCTTTACTAGGTATTAGAAAATGATTAAAAAAAAAGCTTGACATTTTCATTGAAATATTTTAGCTCACGTATCATCTAGTTAATTTCAAGGACAGAAAACTCATCTACAAATACATGTCCTTAATATACCACCCTGATCCTTTGTTTATCATTCTTAAAAAAATGATAGCTCCGTTCTTGTTTGAATTGCATATCTTCTTTATGTTCCTTAACTTGCTTTGCAGATCCAAATTTTTGACCAAGATAAAATTTTGCATCTTGCATGTTTGCCTTAGCCTTCAAAGAAGATTAACAAACAATTAAATGATAGGTTTAAATAAAAAACGTATTGAGTAACAAGTAACAAAAAAAGATAGAAACAATGGCTAACCTTCTCTTTATTCCTGATTTTCCTTAGCTTTCTACTCCTTCTAGTTTCAAATTCACCCAGTGATGAATTAGTTAAGCTATCAAATGACTCATAACTTAGGTTCTCAGCAGCTAACATGTCATAATATTGTAAACCTTGATTCTCACCATTGTCGTTCTCAAGTTGCCCACATATTCCGCCCCCTCATCTACATAAGCATTAAAGTCTCTCATATCAAGATCCAATTCTTCCACCTCATTACCCTTATCCAAATTAAAATCACTAGCTTGTGAATCATCATCCTCACTAAAACAATCATCTTCATCCTCACTAGAATCATCACCCTCATTATAAGCGGAAGCTTCACACTCATTATATCGCCTATCCCCAACTTTGTTAAGAGCACTGTCATTTGGTCTCCTATAATTCTATAAGAGAAAACCTTATGGTTTTTTATGGGGTTGGAAGTGGCTGTGAATGAAAAAAAATGGGGAATCTATTTGGGGTTATTTGGTAATCTTTTGGGGAAAACTAAAAACTGTGTTTATTTTTTAATATTTGTCCCCCTTGTTAACATCATTCCCATTGTCCCCCTCATTGTCATCTACAAGGAATTCCCTAGAGAAATCACTATCATCAAACTTATATCGATCCACAAATGAAGCCTCCATAACAACATCGTTCTGAATAATAGTTAAATTTTGACCTTCTACAACCTTCTCACCCTATAAATTTTAACCGTATACATTATGATCCTCTACAACTTTCTCACCCTCTAAATTTTGACCCTCTACATTCTGACCATGTATCACATTTGCCCCAGAACTCTCACCATATTCAACCACTAACCTCCTTATAGGTACCAACTTTTTCCTAGGACCAATGTGATTAACATTCTGGTCTTCTAATTCCATGACAACCTTTGATGGAGCATATGGGGATTTCAGATAGGTGGATTCTTTAATTGTGTTCAATTTAAGAGTGAATAATCTTATTTTGACCCACATATTGACCCAAATGACGAACATCAGCATCACAACCTAAAGCTTCTAGACCAGTATCCAAATCTTTACTAGGTATTAGAAAATGATAAAAAAAAAAAAAAAGAAAAGCTTGACATTTTCATTGAAATATTTTAGCTCACGTATCATCTAGTTAATTTCAAGGACAGAAAACTCATCTACAAATACATGTCTACTTAGGGTATACCTTCTTCCAGTGAAATTCTTAAAGACACTAACATAGTGCAGATGCGCTGTAAACATAGTAACCTTTCGAACTAAAAGAACCAAACAATAACATTAGTAAACATTATAATCAGTAACGACTTTGTTATAAACTACAAAACCCTAAAAATTACTAACCATATTCAACATTGTCGTCGAAATCATGATGATCCTTTCGTATATGCCAACCCATTTTGTTGAACAACTTTGAAATCAAAGATTTTGGCTGATGTATTATGTGTGTGAGTATGAAGATCATATGAGATTGTTCTAAGAAGAATGGTGAGAAATTTAGTGCTATAAATGATTTGTCATCTAGGGACTAGACTGTACAAACCAAAGTGGCATCAAATCAAACTTAAAAAGACTATAATACCCCCATGTGGAAAGCACGTGGTTGGACTTAACTAGAAAAGATAACAATCGTTAATTATAAAGATCACACGAGTGCATTTTTATTAAGCCTAAGTTCCATTAAATCATTAGAATCAAAAAATGCAATTTCTAAAAAGTAGAGGTACCACCTCTCAAATCAATTATCAATAAAATGAATACACATTTAAAAAAAAGAAAAAAAAGAATATACCACTTGTGATCCACCCATAAAGTAGTAGAGTCCCTTTAGTGACCACACCAGTCAACACAATCCACTGAAACCTATTCCTCCACCTATCGTCATCAATGGCAGCCGCTAGAGTCATGATGTCCACAACCACCATTACCACCTCATCTTCTTCACTCTTCAAAGCCTCTGCATATCCCTTCTTCAAACCCCAATTCGTACGCCTTTGCTTCAATAATAATAATAATACGACCACCAAATTAGCCTCCAAAAAGAGGACCTTTTCTTGTTCCGCTCTTTACAGACCTGATGTCCAGATCAAGGAGGAAGGTCAACCTGAAACACTGGATTACAGAGTTTTCTTCGTTGACAATTCTGGCAAAAAGGTTTTATTTATTATTGCCCATTTGATTTTTTATGTGCTTGGTTTTAAAAAGCTTTAGCAAACCAAATTAACCGAACCGTTACAGTAACCGACTCAACTGATTTAAAAAATTAACCATTGGTTACGTTAAGCACTAATTAGTTAACCTAAAAGTGTGGGTCTGTTTTGGTTATGGTGTGTTATAACTGAAATTAACCAAACCGAACCATCATTTACTTAAAATTTTGACATAAACACACTCTTTATATGGTTTAACATAGAGATGAGCGGAAATTTTGGGGGTCGCCCGACCCCCTGAAATTTTCGCTCAGAAGTTTTGATTATATGGTATCTCGGTATGTATGGTACAGTACCGGTTCGGTATCTAAATGTAAATCAAGCCAAACTACTGGTAATGTACCCAACCGAACCAAAAATACTAATACCTAAAAACATCAAAAGTTGGTACAAAAAATGTCTTGGTTCTGGTACCAAATGCTCACCATAATTTGATATCTAAATAACCTATTTGAACAACTTAAAAAGCTATATGTACCACATCTTGATGCAAAAATCTGTATTCTCTACTAAAAGCGCGCTTTACTTAATCTAAAGCGAGCACCCTCGGGTCTAGGCACACTTTTTAAAAGCCAGCTGATTTGTGACTTTGAATTTGAATTTAAGTTCTTGAGATGTCTAAGATTTTACTAATTATTCTAACTGAAATGAAATGTGATTGACCATTTGGTTGTTACAGATTTACATTTTCTATTGGATATTTGGATCATTTCCAGATGTCATGATTTAACCGAAAATGTTTTCTAAATTGCGTGATCGTGAAAAAAAGCTATGATAATGGTGGTTTTTGTGTGTGAGTGTGCATGATAATCTGAGTTGGTTGTCTCAGGTTTCGCCTTGGCATGATATACCGTTGCACTTGGGTGACGGAACATTCAATTTCATTTGTGAAATTCCTAAAGAGTCAAGTGCAAAAATGGAGGTTGCCACCGATGAGATATTCACTCCCATTAAACAGGATACAAAGAAAGGGAAATTTAGATACTACCCGTAAGTCTTTTATTTTTGTTGCAACGGATTTTATTTAGTAGTGCCCTACATGACTTTTTTATGTGATTACGAGAATCCGTTAAGGAAATACCCTGCTATTGAGTGGCACTAGGTAAAGTGCAGGATGCTCTGAGCAGGTGGCCTTCCAGTGTTAAGCCCATATCAACTTGTTGGTTGTTGGTCCGTATACCAGCGCTTTTCGACAAAAAAAAAAGCGCTGCTTCTGGGGCTTCACGTATACCAGCGCTTTTAGACAAAAAAAAAGTATAAATCCTAACAACATTGCATCAACAATCATGCCATAATCATCCTAAATCTTCAAGAACACTCAAATGGGTCAAAATACACATTTTCTTCAAAACACAACAATAATGGCTAAAACTCTAAGACAACCTTCCTAATAATCTCTACATAGCAGAAGTACAATCATATCTTGGAAACAATCATGTTATAATCACCAAGAAGACCAACATATGCATGTAAACTTCACATATAACAAGCATTAAGGTGTAGACTTGGTTTAGAACTCTTTTGAAAGGTTTTTAAAGACACAACTTAGTAAAACAAGGTCTGGACCTTTGGGGAACCCAAAATAACAACTTTACAAAGGTTAGGGATGAAGAACACACCTTGGGTTTTGTCAAAGAAAGGTGTGTAGGCTTGGAGATGGTGATTTTTGTAGCAAAATGAGTTCCAGAGGTGTTTCAAGGTGTGTGGGTGGCTTGGGAGCAGTTAGGGTTGTTCTAGAGGTGTTTGGGGAGTTAAGGGTTCTATTTATAGGTGTTTTGACCCGGACTCTGCTGTATAGGCGATTAGCAATACATGTCACGCGATTGGGGGCCTAATCGCATGAAACATCAGGCGATTAGGTCCCAATCGCCTGTTACATCTCCTACTCGCCCCATGTATAGGCGATTAGGGGTTCCTAATCGCCCCTGTGATGCTGGAACGAGTTTTTGGCGCGTTAAACACTATTTTAACATATTTAAACACGTATTCACATACCGATAAGTCACATAATGATTTCAAACATATAATGCATGATAACTAACACGTTTACATCCGTTCACCAATTCCCGGGACTCGAGACTCGTGTGTGCATTAAACCCGGTGATTCCACGAATCACCAATCCTTGTACCCATGGTTATGGACCGACTCCCGATGACCCCGCGGATCATCGTAACGACTCCCGATGATTCCCCCGAATCATCATACCGACTCGACTGACTCCGTTAGGTATGTAATATGCATGACTTGCTAAGGTAGACTTACTAGTTTAGTCAACGTTACTAACCTGAGTTTGCCGGGTGTCACAGATATTAAATTAAAAGGATTAGTTCCAGAAATGTGGATAATGTCCTTTTTGACCTGTTCGGTTTTTTGTGTTCATTGGCTCGAATGAAACCAAACAAAATTCCAGTAGTGGATCGATTCAATTATTTATATATTTTGCGTTGTTGTGTTTCTATATTTATGTGAAATATTTACACCGGCAAAATATATATATATATATTTTGCAACTATAATAGACAGCAAGAATTAAACTAAAATGAGTTTTGATTGGAATTGTTTGAAAGTTAAATGTTATAATAAAACGGGTTTTGTTATAAAGATAAAACGGATTTTGAAAATGATACGATTTTCTTGAGACAAACCATAAAGTAATATTGATTTATTAATTTAAAATATTGTTCGCTGTAACACCTCAACCGATGGCGGAATCATCGAGGTATCACGTAGTGACGATTGTTCAAAAGCTCATGGTACTAAAATGTAAATATTTTATTTAAGTGATTCAATTGTCTTACATGGATGAAATGGAAAATACAAGAGTCAACATAACATGAAATCGAATTAATTTACTAAAAAGAAAAAACACTAAAATCCAATGTCATGCAACTAGGATCAAACTGCACCTGAAATATGTACAAAATAAGTTTTGTCAACACATGAAATGTTGATGAGTATTCCTAGTTTTAATACATATAGTAAGCTGGAAAACGTCATACAATTCAAGTGCAAAGCTATTGTGCATTTATGTAAACTATGTATCATACAAATGAGCGAAATCAATCATGTATAAATGTACTAAATAAATGGTGGTGTACTTATCCAATAAATGGATAATAACTTAACAGTGACCACGGATTATCCAATGAAAAAGGGGAGGAATCAACCGAGGCGGATTGTCAATCCAATAGCACTATCCAATGTTATGGTTGACTTTTACAAGGTTAATGATTTCACTAAGTACAAATGTATTCTAAATGTAGTGTTTAAGCATAAATCACGTTTGTAAGCAAATGCACATAGTACGAGAATTGTATTGTAAAAATGTGAACTTGTATGTGTAATTTGTATAAGTGTGCATGTAACACCCCAAAAGTGAATAAAAAACAGAAAGGGGATAGGAAATACACAAAGTTTGCGTAATAACTTGAATTCTACCAAATAACGAGATTTGGATTAGAATTATCCTAAAGGATTAGAATACATGGATGAATCGTGTGAAATCATAGCGCATGAAACCGAAACCAAAGGTAACCAAAATCGCTTGAATCAGAAAACAAAAATGGGAATTGGTATAGGGGTTCTCTTAGTCGCATGTTTATAAGTGTGTGGGTGTGAGGAATTAATCTAACAACACTAATATAGGCCGCTCGATTGTTATGTCGAATGAGGTTTATAAAATGGTAATAAATTCGTTAAATTTGCAATGCTCGATCATGATTTACGCATTCTCTAAGTTTAGGACATTAGGTAGTGATTGAGTGCACAAAGTTTGCGTAATAACTTGAATTCTACCGAATAACGAGATTTGGATTAGAATTATCCTAAAGGATTAGAATACATGGATGAATCGTGTGAAATCATAGCGCATGAAACCGAGACCAAAGGTAACCAAAATCGCCCGAATCAGAAAACAAAAATGGGAATTGGTATAGGGGTTCTCTTAGTCGCATGTTTATAAGTGTGTGGGTGTGAGGAATTAATCTTACAACACTAATATAGGCCGCTCGATTGTTATGTCGAATGAGGTTTATAAAATGGTAATAAATTCGTTAAATTTGCAATGCTCGATCATGATTTACGCATTCTCTAAGTTTAGGACATTAGATAGTGATTGAGTGCATCATTAATGGGATTTGATTGCAAAATTAACATGGTTAAGGTTGTCAATTAGCTTGATATTGATCTGGGTTTTGATGGGTTTTAAATTGTTGTTGAAAATAAAACTTTATAAGGTTTTTTTTTTAGAATATGAAAATATAATATTTATTATTTGTTATTATTATGCAATAAAAGATTTATTTTATAAAGAATAACTAAATAGATAAAAACTATAAAAAGCGAATTTGAACAAAAAAAAAAGAGTTTCGAAAGCAAGGGCTAGAAGTGAAATACTTAAATACGAGAGAGACTAAAGTTGTAAAATGATAAAAATGAAAGTGGACGGATATCACAGAATCCCCTAGTTTTGAAAATTTTATCCTGGAATTTCTTTAAAGGAAACGTGTAACAGGGTTGTGGGCACTCAAGGAAAAATTGTGGTGGATGTGGCTTAGTTCAGGAGATGGCAAGAGCTTTGGATAATGGAATAAACTATTCTCGAATGTTTTTAGGTAAAAGACATGATATGTGGTTGCGTGGGGCTTTAAGGACTTAAACTTCTTTTCTTTTAAAAATGGCAAGTTCCCGGTGGAAGTGCCAAAAGTGGGTGAAAAAGGAAATTAAGTCAAAAACAGTGGTGCGAGACACTTTCAAGTTTTAAATTTATAGTCTAAAATGATAACTGCTTAACGTTCTAAACCCCCGGACAATAGGCAAGTGTACGTATCGTGAGTAGTATATAAATGAGCAAGTACCGAATATCGAATCCAAGGACACGATTTTCACTACTTATGTGATACCCCGCATTTTCAGGTTAACACTTTTTACTGAACTCTAGTTAACTTGCATATTCACAATGATCAAATACTTAACTAGGGTTAGTTAAGTAGGCTTAACATATGTTAGATGTTATTAACATATGTTATAAGTAGGAAAAACCTTGGTTTGTGTGACACCCCAGGAAAATCCCACATCGGCCGTGGCCAGGAGAGATCCTTGGTTCATAAGTAATGTCTTGCCTCTTAAATCACCAACGCGTTTTGGGGCTTAATGTTAGTGGATGAGAGGAGAACTCCACAGTTAAGCGTGCTCAGGTGGGAGCAGTTTCAGGATGGGTGACCTCCTGGGAAGTCTCCACTTGGGCAACCAAAAACAAATCCGTGAGCTCTGGATGGGCAAAGCGGACAATATTGGTGATAAGAGGGGCGGGGTGTTACAGATGGTATCAGAGCCACTCCTGTGCCGTTCGGGATGGTGGGTGCATACCTCATCAGGGACGATGAGACTCTAACCTCATCAGGGACGATGAGACTCTAACGGGGGGTGAATGTGACACCCCAGGAAAATCCCACATCGGCCGTGGCCAGGAGAGATCCTTAGTTCATAAGTAATGTCTTGCCTCTTAAATCACCAACGCGTTTTGGGGCTTAATGTTAGTGGATGAGAGGAGAACTCCACAGTTAAGCGTGCTCAGGTGGGAGCAGTTTCAGGATGGGTGACCTCCTGGGAAGTCTCCACTTGGGCAACCAAAAACAAATCCGTGAGCTCTGGATGGGCAAAGCGGATAATATTGGTGATAAGAGGGGCGGGGTGTTACAGTTTGTCACACACACGAGTCCTGCATCCCGAACGTTGGTGATTAATCTGGCAAGCATAATAATAAGCACAATAGAATTCTGATGGACGTAGTGTTACATGTTTGTGTGGAGTACATGCTTATGTGAATTATCGCTTGACTAAGAATTTATATGTAAACCATGCAAGTTACGTGAACCTTATGATTGATATGTTACGAAATAATAAAAACAATAGTTTTTATGCAATTTAGGGTGATTAATATCACCGGGCCCGATATTGGACTAGAACATGACTAACGGGTCCTGTTAATGGACTAAAAGGGGCCCTAATACCCAATTGCTTGGGGAACAAGCCAAGCCCTCTTATAATTAGGAGACAAAAAAATAAAATAAAACCCTACCCCTTCCTCCCTTGTTGCGCCGTGAACCCACCCCATCCCCTTCCCTTTGATTTTCAACAAACATCAATCCTACTCATTCCTTCAAGCTAGTTGTGGTGCAATCTTTAGGCTTTGAGGACTTTTGCTTTGAAAGATATAATCTTTACATATATTATGATGGTTGTTAATGATTAAAAAGTTTAAAAATCATAAGGCATGCATACATATAAATCGCATAACACATGTTAGTAGGAATTCTTGAATGTTCATTGCGTATTGATGATGATGATGATGATGGTTGTTAGTAATCATAATTAGGGTTTTTACATGATTATATATGTGTTTAATCAGAATAATATGAGTTATGCATGTATTAGAGACTTTTATGTATGATTAGGGTTTGCGAATAACTTGGGGAGCAAGTTTCAGTTTCTGGCAGATTCATTAGGGTGTTTTGTAGGGGCTGTATCTTGATGTTAAATTGGTTGTTTTGATCGATTATTTGCATGAATGGATTGTACATGGTCTTAGCTTTTTAGAATGGGCAAAATCATCTGATTCGGATGTCGTTTGATATGTTTTTGGAATTTTATTTGATTAAAGGTCATATCAAAATTTCGGAGTTATAAATTGAGTCAACTTTAAACGGGTATAACTCAAGTTTTACAAACAATTAAGTTATGAAATTTTGACAGGAGGTCAATATTGGAAACGTTTGGCTTTTCCAAGTGGATTCACCTCGTTTGGGTTAATACACAATTTTTGGGAATTTTTCTACTAAACTGACCTGTTGTGGAAAGTTTCTGGACATAGCTGTGTTGTATGAATTTTAATAATTTTTGTGTTTAGTTTTAGGACAAAACAAAAATATGGGTTATTAAATAAATCCCAAAGAATATTCAGTAAAAATTTGGGAGTTTAATTCATTGATTTGGTATTTTAAATAAATTAGTTTTCGTGGCGCACAATCTGTCCTAAAAACGCAGATTGTGTATTATGTGTTTACGTGACTATTTGGGGTCTTAAGTGATATGTATTTGACATGAACTTATATGAATACTTATAGGAGATGTGTATAAGGTATAAAACTGACAATAATCATTATGATCACCAACGGGATACGTAGGACTTACTTGTGCATGTAGAGTCACTAGGCGTCATTACGCGATTTGGAACTTTACAAGTTTCGGACAGTCAAGTTGCATGAGGTGTTGGTATGCACATATACTCACCTAGTGACACTTGTAATAGGGAGTCGGTAGCTCGTTACTGTTTGAGGGATTTGGATCATTCGCGTGCAACCTAAGGTGAGTTTCACTACTCTTTTCTCAAAAGCATGCGTCTCGGGTTGAGACAACTTACTTAACATTTTCTAGTCCGGTTTGGGACTACTATTTTCTAGTCCGGTTTGGGACTACTTACACATCCCGGGTTGGGATGCTATGGATCCTTGTGTGGGTCGGTTTTTGACTCCTTGTGTGAGTCGGCTTTTACTAGTTCGCAAAATGTGTCCTTGATGAACTAAACCAACTCTATCATCTGTAAGTCCTCACGTACCGAATGAGTTGTCGGGTTATGACAAGCGGGTTATTAGTTGATAGTGCTATTAGGTCTTACAAACCTCACACCAGCTCGGGGAGCGCGGGCGTGAACTATAACTTAACGAAACTTTATCATTGTGGATAGACAATGATGTCAGGCATGCGGCTCACATTTGTGGCTACACGTACATAGCAGTTCGGTATATTCGGTGTTAGTTATCATGAATGGGCTAGCTACCAACTCAATTACTTGTTGACATGCGACGAACTAGTGTTTACACGGTTCTTGGAACCAACTCAATTACTTGTTATGTGGTTTTGGAAACTAGCGCAGTTACACACTCATCTACTTTACTTAGTGAACTCACCAACATTGTTTGTTGACCCACGATTTACATGCTTTTGCAGGTAGTTAGCTTCCGGTGCCAGGATTAGAAAGCACTGCACACTTCACTGCATTTGGGGTCTTGGGCATACACCTAAATTACATATTATGTTTTTACATTTTCTTTCATATGGTTTTAATTTGGGCGCGTTGTTTTGCGCATGGTTTTAAAAGGTTTAAATTTGGTTTACGCTTCCGCAGCTTAACTAAACTTGGTTTTGAAAACGAACTAAATGGTTTGGGCATTTAGAGTTCGTTCATATGACTTATGGCTATGGGATCCTGGTATGTCATGCGCCTCGCGGTGTAAACCCCGCAGTGGAAATTTGAGGGTGTGACAGATTGGTATCAGAGCCATTGGTTATAGTCAACTAGGACTGCATGTTGAGTCTAGTCTATAATCATCATAGCATAAGTACACTCACAACTTAAGTGCACAACTTGCTTTTAGCTACATATATCTACAACATATGATTTCGGGAGATATGTTATCTTCTAGTTCTAGACCTAATTCTGAACACGTCAATGGTGGGAACCCAGGGTTACACCAGGTGGCGCATTACTGGGAGTAGTATCTTAACAAACCTCATGGATGAGGAAACAACAATAGTACAAGGGAGGGAGCCCTTGCGAGCGTTGTGGCGCATGTACACAGGAGGCTGCACGATGCGCATGACGTGATACCATTAAATCGAATCAACTGTAAAGAAACTCAAATACTGAGACTTATCCTTTTTCATTGAGCAAGGAGACAATTAGTTTTTGTTCCTTGTTACTTGATCTTTCTTACTCCCATTTGAAACTCAGACGGGACTAGGTTACGCATATAGAACTTATTTCTTACCTTAGTACCTTACACCTAGTATGAGCGAGCGGACGTATGACTGCATATCCCTGTTACTCATAAGTATATGGTAGATTCATGGGAACACATTAGATCGGGGCTTGTTACACACACTCTTGGGGAGTTATGTAAGGCATGCGATGCAGTGCAACATCTCAAAGGAAGACGAAACCTACCAGTGACTGACAGTCACGATTGGAGAAACGAATGGTGCTGTTGACCATTGAGCTGACTACACAGGACCGGAGAAGGAGGCTATACGTGATGAGAACCATATAACACTGGTATCGCGATAGAGGAAGGATAAGGGATGGAAAGGGAACCTGAGCAGGGCGAGCACATGGAAAGTGAAGATGAAGGCTCTACTATTTAGACAGAGCGTGGCGACGATTGGCTCTTACCTTTTTCTTACCTGTATTTTCTTTTCTTTTCCCTTGTTAACTTAGATAAAACTGAGTTTTTATGATTAACGATAGGGTGGTTGAAGCCCTCGCATCTTTCCAACCTATTAAAGATCTATTTTGCTAAATCGTTCTTTTCCCTTGACTTCCACATTTGAACTTTCTTATTCCTTGAACGCACATGCCACAATAACAACCTACCATCATATTTTCAAGCCTTTTATTGATCTTAAACCTCGATAACTCCAACGGAACTGAAGGAGACCGTCTGATTGCTTCGATAGTATAAGTCTTTGCCATGTGCATTTGCCCCAGGCAGAATGGGGTAATGTATGCTATATACACACTCGATGAGTTACAGATACTTGGATGGAGAACGTAACACCTTGTGATGAAACCTAGAAATTTGTTATATAAAGACGGATGGGTCTGAGATCGACGTCTACACTACCAAGCTACAGGAGTTAGATACTTCGTGCTCGAATCTAATTAACCAACTTTACCAGCAGATCGAATTTCATACCAAAAAGGGTGGGCCCCTCAGATTCGTGGCTTGGCCACTGCAGCTCACCTACAAATCTTTCACCTGACTCGCAAACTCACCGATGAGGCTGTTGAGTATGGTACTTATCCGGAGCATGGTGCTTCATCTTGTACTTTTGGTGATAGCAAGAGAATGTGGGATAGTGTGAGGTATAAGTCCTTCAACAACAACTACCACAACGGGAACAACAACAATGGGGTTCGTGGGAGAGCATTCGTGATTGGATTTGGGAAGCTAGGACTGATAACAATGTCGTGACGGGTACGTGCTCCCTGAACGACACTCTTGCTTCTATTTTATACGATACTGGTGCGGACTATAGTTTTGTGTCATCAAAACTTAGTAAACAATTAGGGATGGTTCCTACTCTTCTTGATACCCAGTACTCTATTGATAGACTGATGGGAAGCCTGTCGAGGTGACCCATGTACATCGTGACTGTAAGCTCGAGTTGAATGGGCAATTGTTTGCCATCAACCTCGTACCTATCACCCTAGGTAGCTTTGACCTCGTGGTTGGCATGGACTGGTTGTCCAAGAAACATGCTGAAATTCTCTGTCAGGAGAAGATTGTTCGTATTCCCCTCCCAAGTGGAGAACTTTTATCCATTCAGGGTGATCGGGGTGGTGCCATGGTGGGCATCATTTCCTTCTTGAAAGCCCAGAGGTGTATCCGTAAGGGTTGTCCAGCCATTTTGGCTAACACATCTGACACTCGAGCTGAAACTGAAACTAAGATTGAGGACATCCTAGTAGTCCGAGATTTCCTAGATGTTTTCCCAGAGGAACTACCTGGACTTCCACCTGTTCGTCAAGTGGAGTTCCAAATTGACCTTATACCTGGAGCAGCTCCAGTTGCACGCGCACCATACCGCCTAGCACCAAGTGAACTTCAAGAACTATCTACCCAACTCCAAGAACTATTGGGTAGGGGTTTCATTAGACCTAGTTCTTCGCCATGGGGAGCTCCAGTTCTGTTTGTTAAGAAGAAGGACGGGAGCTTTCGCATGTGCATAGATTATCGGGAGTTGAACAAAGTGACGATTAAGGTTGACCAGCTGCAAGGGTCGAGGTTCTACTCTAAGATTGACTTGAGGTCAGGATACCATCAGCTGAGAGTCCGAGAGGAGGATGTGGCAAAGACGACATTTCGAACTCGTTATGGACATAATGAGTTTTTAGTGAAGCCATTTGGGCTAACTAATGCACCGGCTGTATTCATGGACCCAATGAACCGTGAGTGCAAGCCTTATTTGGACAAATTCGTCATAGTGTTCATAGATGACATATTGATTTATTCCAAGAGTAGGGAAGAGCACGAGCAACACCTGCGGTTAATCTTGGAACTATTGAGAAATGAGCAGTTGTATGCAAAATTCTCTAAGTGTGATTTTTGGATTCGAGAAGTCCAATTTCTTGGGCATGTGGTCAACGAGGCAGGAATACATGTTGACCCCGCCAAGATTGACACTATCAAAAAGTGGGAAGCTCCTAGGACCCCTATTGAGGTGCGCCAATTTCTTGGTCTCGCGGGGTACTATCGAAGATTTATTGAGGGATTCTCTAAGATCGCTCAACCTCTCACCGCCCTAACACAGAAATGTATTACTTATAAGTGGGGAGATGCCCAAGAATCTGCCTTTCAGCTACTAAAGTCAAAACTTTGCAGTGCACCGATACTATCATTACGTGAGGGTACAGAGGACTTTGTAGTGTACTGTGATGCGTCTATCCAAGGCTTAGGGTGCGTGCTAATGCAACGTGATAAGGTAATCGCGTATGCAACACGGCAATTGAAGGTTCATGAGAAGAATTACACCACCCATGACTCGGAACTGGGAGCAGTGGCCTTTGCTCTAAATATCGGGAGGCATTACCTCTATAGGACAAAGTGTACGATCTACACTGACCATAAGAGCCTCCAACACATATTCGATAAGAAGGAGCTGAACATGCGACAGCGTCGATGGGTCGAGCTTCTGAATGATTATGACTGTGCCATCAAATATCATCCAGGGAAAGCTAATGTAGTAGCTGATGCCCTCAATCGTAAGGAAACGAAATCCAAACGGGTGCGAGCTTACAACTCACTATACGTTCTAATCTTCCTAATAAGATACGTGAAGCCCAGGGCGGGGCTTTGAAAGAAGAAAACATCAGGCTTGAAACTTTACATGGTGCTGATAAGCACCTGGAACTAAAGACAGATGGTCTTCATTACTTTATCAATCGAGTCTGGATACCACGTTTTGGGGATCTCAGACAACTGGTGCTCGATGAAGCTCACACCTCTCGATATTCGGAACATCCTGGTTCGGACAAGATGTACCAAGATCTCAAAACTCTTTACTGGTGGCTAAACAAGAAAGCTGAGATAGACACTTATGTTAGTAAGTGCTTGACTTGTGTGAAGGTTAAGATTGAATATCAGAAACCTTCAGGCCTACTCCAGCAACAATAAATCCCTATGTGGAAATGGGACGGGATTTCTGTGATTTTATCACAAAGCTTCCTAGAACGCCAACGGGCCATAACATAATTTGGGTTATCGTGAATCGTTTAACCAAATCGGCACACTTTCTGGAAATAAAGGAAACGGACTCGCTGGAGAAACTAGCAAATCTCTACGTCAAGGAGGTAGTCTCTAGGCTTGGGGTGCCTACTTCTATTATATCTGATCGCGATGCGCGATTCACTTCTCATTTTTGGACTATTCTCCAAAACGCTTTGGGAACTCGCTTAGATATAAGCACAGCCTATCACCCACAGACGGGTGGACAGAGTGAACGTACCATCCAAACATTGGAAGATCTGCTACGAGCGTGCGTGGTGGACTTTGGCAACAGTTGGGATAAGCACTTGCCTTTGATTTAATTCTCGTATAACAACAGCTACCACACTTCGATACAGTGTGCGCATTTTGAGGCACTTTATGGACGCGAGTGTAGGTCTCCCATCTACTGGACTGAAGTTGGGGATAGCCAGCTAACAGGTCCCGAACTCGTGCACGAAACTTCTGAGAAGATAGTGCAAATCAGATACCGAATGGCTGCTGCTCGTGATCGACAGAAAAGCTACGCTGATAAGCGTAGGAAACCTTTGGAGTTCCAGGTTGGGGACAAGATTCTATTGAAGGTATCACCTTGGAAGGGGTGATACGCTTCGAAAAACGGGGAAAGTGGAACCCACGATACGTTGGACCATTCGAGATTGTCAAAATGATTGGTCCGGTAGCTTACAGGTTAAACCTGCCTAATGAACTTAATGGGGTACACGATGTACTCCATGTATCAAATATAAAGAAATGCATGTTGGATACAACACTGAGGGTGCCACTGGAGGAGATCCAGGTGGACGGACGGCTACGGTTCATGGATGAACCAGTGGAGATTCTTGAGCGGCGCGTCAAGAAACTCAAACAAAACACTATACCTATTGTTAAGGTACGATGGAATTCCCGTCTAGGACCGGAATATATGTGGGAGCGCAGAGATCGAATGCGGCTCAAATATCCACACCTCTTTACTAAACCTGAACTTGTGCATAGATCAAACACTAAACATAAAGCAGCTCGCTCAAAGTGAATTTCGGGGCAAAATTCCTTTCAACTTGGGGATGATATGACATCCGGGAACCAAGCGCACACTTTTCTAGCTGGCTTTATTATTTACTTGCTGAATTTCGGGACGAAATTCTTTCAACTTGGGGATGATGTGATACCCCGCATTTTCAGGTTAACACTTTTTACTGAACTCTAGTTACCTTGCATATTCACAGTGATCAAATACTTAACTAGGGTTAGTTAAGTAGGCTTAACATATGTTAGATGCTATTAACATATGTTATAAGTAGGAAAAACCTTGGTTTGTCACATACACGAGTCCTGCATCCCGAACGTTGGTGATTAATCTGGCAAGCATAATAATAAGCACAATAAAATTCTGATGGACGTAGTGTTACATGTTTGTGTGGAGTACATACTTATGTGAATTATCGCTTGACTAAGAATTTATATGTAAACCATGCAAGTTACGTGAACCTTATGATTGATATGTTACGAAATAATAAAAACAATAGTTTTGATGCAATTTAGGGTGATTAATATCATCGGGCCCGGTATTGGACTAGAACATGACTAACGGGTCCTGTTAATGGACTAAAAGGGGCCCTAATACCCAGTTGCTTGGGGAACAAGCCAAGCCCTCTTATAATTAGGAGACAAAAAAAAATAAAACCCTACCCCTTCCTCCCTTGTTGCGCCGTGAACCCACCCCCATCCCCTTCCCTTTGATTTTCAACAAACATCAATCCTACTCATTCCTTCAAGCTAGTTGTGGTGCAATCTTTAGGCTTTGAGGACTTTTGCTTTGAAAGGTATAATCTTTACATATATTATGATGGTTGTTAATGATTAAAAAGCTTAAAAATCATAAGGCATGCATACATATAAATCGCATAGCTCATGTTAGTAGGAATTCTTGAATGTTCATTGTGTATTGATGATGATGATGGTTGTTAGTAATCATAATTAGGGTTTTTACATGATTATATATGTGTTTAATCAGAATAATATGAGTTATGCATGTATTAGAGACTTTTATGTATGATTAGGGTTTGCGAATAACTTGGGGAGCAAGTTTCAGTTTCTGGCAGATTCATTAGGGTGTTTTGTAGGGGCTGTATCTTGATGTTAAATTGGTTGTTTTGATCGATTATTTGCATGAATGTATTGTACATGGTCTTAGCTTTTTAGAATGGGCAAAATCATCTGATTCGGATGTCGTTTGATATGTTTTTGGAATTTTATTTGATTAAAGGTCATATCAGAATTTTGGAGTTATAAATTGAGTCAACTTTAAACGGGTATAACTCAAGTTTTACAAACAATTAAGTTATGAAATTTTGACAGGAGGTCAATATTGGAAAATTTTGGCTTTTACAAGTAGATTCACCTCGTTTGGGTTAATACACAATTTTTGGGAATTTTTCTACTAAACTGACCTGTTGTGGAAAGTTTCTAGACATAGCTGTGTTGTATGAATTTTAATAATTTTTGTGTTTAGTTTTAGGACAAAAGAAAATATGGGTTATTAAATAAATCCCAAAGAATATTCAGTAAAAATTTGGGAGTTCAATTCATTGATTTGGTATTTTAAATAAATTAGTTTTCATGGCGCACAATCTGTCCTAAAAACGCAGATTGTGTATTAAGTGTTTACGTGACTATTTGGGGTCTTAAGTGATATGTATTTGACATGAACTTATATGAATACTTATAGGAGATGTGTATAAGGTATAAAACTGACAATAATCATTATGATCACCGACGGGATACGTAGGACTTACTTGTGCATGTAGAGTCACTAGGCGTCATTACACGATTTGGAACTTTAGAAGTTTCGGACAATCAAGTTGCATTATGTGTGCAACCTAAGGTGAGTTTCACTACTCTTTTCTCAAAAGCATGCGTCTCGGGTTGAGACAACTTACTTAACATTTTCTAGTCCGGTTTGGTACTACTATTTTCTAGTCCGGTTTGGGACTACTTACACATCCCGGGTTGGGATGCTATGGATCCTTGTGTGGGTCAATTTTTGACTCCTTGTGTGAGTCGGCTTTTACTAGTTCGCAAACTGTGTCCTTGATGAACTAAACCAACTCTATCATCTGTAAGTCCTCACGTACCGAATGAGTTGTCGGGTTATGGCAAGCGGGTTATTAGTTGATAGCGCTATTAGGTCTTACAAACCTCACACCGGCTCGGGGAGCGCGGGCGTGAACTATAACTTAACGAAACTTTATCATTGTGGATAGACAATGATGTCAGGCATGCGGCTCACATTTGTGGCTACACGTACATAGCAGTTCGGTATATTCGGTGTTAGTTATCATGAATGGGCTAGCTACCCTTGACATGCGACGAACTAGTGTTTACACGGTTCTTGGAACCAACTCAATTACTTGTTACGTGGTTTTGGAAACCAGCGCAGTTACACACTCATCTACTTTACTTAGTGAACTCACCAACATTGTTTGTTGACCCACGATTTACATGCTTTTGCAGGTAGTTAACTTTCGGTGCCAGGATTAGAAAGCACTGCACACTTCACTGCATTTGGGGTCTTCGGCATACACCTAAATTACATATTATGTTTTTATATTTTATTTCATATGGTTTTAATTTGGGCGCGTTGTTTTGCGCATGGTTTTAAAAGGTTTAAATTTGGTTTACGCTTCCGCAGCTTAACTAAACTTGGTTTTGAAAACGAACTAAATGGTTTGGGCATTTAGAGTTCGTTCATATGACTTATGGCTATGGGATCCTGGTATGTCATGCGCCTCGCGGTATAAACCCCGCAGTGGAAATTTGAGGGTGTGACAACTTAGCTTCCTAAAAATTATTAAAAGAGTTTTTAAAGAAAGAGAAAAAAAATAGAAGAGAGATGTAAACTGTAAAAGAAATCAATAGCAAAACAAAGGTGTTGCTTTGGGATCTGATGTTTCCTAGTATGAAATAATAGTAGACTCTTGTTTAAGTGGTGTGTTCAAGATGCGCATTACCGTATAACTATAAAAATGACTTGTGTCCTTAATGTTATTATGAGGGTCTCCCTACCCCGGTAAACTCACCTCTAAACAGTGAGGGGCGGATCAACCAAGATTATGCATGCCCAACCCAAGAAAACCCACCACCTAAGGTTGCGATGTTGACATTAACTACTAATTTCTTTTATGAATAACTTGCGGGCGGTCAGAGCATGGCCGAATAAGCTACCACTTGACATCATAGGGGAGTCGTGGCTGTCCCGCTCACGCTCATCCCCTACTTGAATTAGTTAATTTTTAAAAAAGTGATTGACCTATTACTAATTGTGCGGCAATATAGTAATGGAAGAAAATAAAGACCATTTTCTTCCAACACGGGTTCACCAATTCTTGGTTTGCACCAAAGCTATCACATAGATCATGAAGCTAAATAGCATAACCAAGTCTTGGCTTATCACTAGGACCAAGTATAAAGACCGTACCGACCCTAAGTGAGATTTTAATAGTAGAGGATTAAGCCACAAAGTGTCTATATTTCTATCCACAGATGAGCTAATCACTACACGAGGAATTAGGTTAGCTTACAAGTGCGCGGGTTTTTACGCGCCACGGGTACACTCATAAGTCCATCCACTTCCTATCAAAACACCCACAAGACCAAATACTAGATTAATTAGTTAATTCTCCAAACAAAGAAATATTAGAAAAAATATTAAGAACACAAAACATCACTTTAAACAAAAATAAACTATTTATTTCATACCAAGTTCCATCACCACCCTAGCAACACCAAGAGAAATCTAGCCTAGCATGGTTGAAACAACAAGCTCACAAGGTTGGTTTTGTGTACAAAACATTATAAGGGTTGTATGGAGATTACTAGTGGTTTTGGGTGATTTCGGGTTGTTTCTCTCTTGAAAGTGGTGTTTATGGAGTGATCCCAAGCTCCAAAGGACACCTACAAGTCCCAAAGATGGCTGAAAGTGAGGAGTGGAGCTCTCTAATTATATGCCTTCCAGTAGGAGCACGTCCGTGCTTCTAAGTGTGGCATGCCCGTGCACGACACCTGGTATTGTTGATGAGTCCTTGCGTGCAAAAACTGTTTGTTTTGTTGGCTGGCACACCTGTGCTCATCTGTTCGTGTAACCGTATTGTCAATTTGGTCGTTCTGGAACATTCCTGGATACATGTTGACTTGAGCACGGCCGTGCGCCCGTGCACGCCGGTGCACTTGACTTTTTTGCTTCTTGCTAACTTTTTGTTTCTGGTTTATTCAAAACATTTTTTTATATTCTGGTCAAACTACTGTTCGTACTTGGAAGGTATGTTGGCTCTCTAGTACTCTATTTGTTATAGTTTGGTGAAAATTTATTGTTCTATTGATCCAGGCAGTTACAAATTTTCTCAAGGTATTGGTCTAGCCATACATTAAATAAATAATCAAAAACATTTGAAAATATATAATAATTAGAATTAAAAATTATTTTTTAATAAATAAACAAATAGTAAAAACTTACGCTTCCTTCCTTGTTTGACGAGTGCTTTAAACATATTGTTCACGTTATCTTGGTATGTTTTAGGTGTGGGAGACTCGCATAACCCAGACCATGAACGTGCAAATTCCTCCCAATCAGGGTGTGTAAATGATTTCTTTCAGCGTTTTGAAATATTCTAATAAATGTGATACCTACAAAGATATTTGTTAGCGTTTGGCAAAATTTTGTTATACGCGTTCATAAGCGCTTGGTCTCTATCAGTTATAATAACACGCGACTCCGTACACTCTTTCAGCATAGACTTAAGATGCTCAAGGACCCATATGAAGTTTTCTTCACGTTCCTTATAAACAATGGCATTAGCGGCACAAAAAATGACTGGTTTGTCGACGTCATACCGACAACTTGCACTAACGGTAAACGGTACATGTTGTTCTTGTAGGTCGCGCCGATCAACAATACATGCGGCGACACCCGCCACATTTTGAAAGAAACGGATGTACAAAAAAATGTCCTCAACCGTATTTGTTGAAGGATCCTCCCGAGTGTAATACATGTATTTTTTTCTCAACCAGCAAGTTTTCAAGTTCCTGCATGGGTGATCCACCGTGTTTCTTTACAGCAGTAATCTTTTCAATAGAATTGTGTATGTCTTTCAAAACACACATGCTCTTCAGGTAGTATCCCTTTACGGTTTTCCAAATTTTACGCGGCTCCATCTCCTGCGCATACAACTCCTCCACCAAATTAAATTCTTAAGGAGAAAGTCTTCTTGCATACGCGTGGCCTTCCAGATATTTAGCAGTACAATGGTTATGTTCGGCATTCCTCACCTGTACCCTCCAGGCATCACGCTTCCTGTCATATAACCTGACCATTAGAAAAGGGCATCCAGTTTTTTGGCTGCCTGTTCTCCTCTCAGTGGCTATACTCTTGTGCTCGCCACTGCGGTTGCACACTAGCCAAATCTTCACGTCCAAATCATCAACTTTTTTTGGATCGTCGGGTCACAATGACCTAACCGTTATCTTTTTCCCTTTTCTTAACCACCGTAACCAAATCTTTTTGCGAAACGAAATCAGTGTCATACGAAACATGCGAGCACCGTGGTTGCTCGTCTGAAACATGCAAGTAGCGGGGTTGCTATTCTGGAACTTGTGGGTTTTGTGACTAGTCGTACGAAGAGTACTGTGGTACGTACGCATATTCACCACCGTGCTCATAGTACTTGTAGGTTTCCCCGACGTTTGAATGTTCAACATTGGGTTAATAGCACGGTTCATTCAGGTCTGGAAAAAATGGTTTTTTTGTAACTAGACACAACCTCTTGAGAATAAGGAATACCTGCTGCTTGAGAATCTGGAATATTTGTCGTCTTGTGAGAATTAGGAATACCTGATTCATTGAAAATATTAGCCCACCATGACATTTGGAGAAGAAAATATTTGCCCACCATAAAATTGAAAGAAGAAGAAGAGAAACGATAAATGTTTAGAAGAAAACATGAAGAAGAAGAAAGGAAGGGAAGAAGAAGAAAAGGGGGAAGAATAATTCAACATTGATTGAATACGCCTCGTATTGGTCTATATGGGGCATACAAGGTACAAATGGCAGATGCTTTATGTTACATCGTACTAATATGTCTCATATAGACCAATACGAGGCATATGACGCCAATCATTGATCCTTTGAGTCTATGCCAGGTTGACTGAAAAGGGTCACGCGAAACCTATATGCCTCGTATTAGCCAATACGAGGCATATAGGTTTGTTTTTTTGTCAGGCTGCTGTCTGAATGGGAGACAAAGCCAATCATTAAAGCATATATGCCTTGTATAGAGCTATACGAAGCATACTTCGGGTGCCAACTTGTTTTTTTGGGTGTTCGAATATGTGGACCTTACTTTTATTGTTTTGGAATTTGCAAATATTAATTAGATTTAAGAAAATATATTCAACTATGTTATGGCACTTTTTTATTTGTATGTAACCATTGTGAACGATTTCAATCGTCAACAAAATTAAGACTTTGTAACTTACACGTCTACTACATGAAAATGAGTATAAATATAAGTTGCATCTCCGTCATAAATTTTAAACCAACAAATACTCTAATATCAAAGACACATAAAAAATGGTAGGAGTAAAAGTATCGCACGCGATGATCTTCTGTATTGGCATTCTACTATTGTTGGTGTGTTATTACGGTATGTATGCTAAATCTAAATTCTCTCATGCAAGGTATTCCTATACACTTCCATATCAATATGTTTTTATTAATAGGTGAGAAGGTTACACAAAGTAACATAAGAGTACTTCAAGCACCACAACCTCCAACTTGTTCAACACTTTGTGCTCCGATGAATTCGAAAAATTTATTTTGTTGTTGCTCAAAAAATGATCATGGAGAAACGTGTTTCGGTACATCGGTGTTATGTGAGGCATATTGTAATGCGTATAGGAAAAAATGTTGCTGAGGACACAAGATATTTCTAACAAATAATATCATAATGAAGAATAAATCTATGCTTGTTTCATATGTATAACATCTTCATATAATTAAAGAATAATATTATTTCATTCAAGTTCAATTTAGCCTATAGGATGGATAAGAAACGAATGCAATCTTTTTCTTAAATGACCAAATACATGCTATTGTGGAAAATAAACTTCTTGTTATTGATAGAAAAACAAGTGAACTCAGTAGATTAATGTATTGTATGATAAGAATCAAATGTCAAACATAAAATTCTACCATTTTAGAACCTGATAATGTCAAAGTTACAGTGTAAGGCCCCAAACACGGGGAGCCCCATGGATGGGTCATTGCATCAATACATAATTTGTAAACCGATATATAATAGTCATCGCCTCACATAATGAAATACCTCAAAACATATGTACTTATTACATTTTGTTCAAAAAACATCTAATATCATAGAAGGCCAACTAAGGTCGATGAGATGCCAGTCAAAAAGTAAGGAAGCCTTCATTCCATGATATGGAACTCATATCAAGCATCAACGTGTCATCTACGTTGAGATGCGATTATGGAGAAATAAGTTAACACCTTATTTTATTGTTTTGAAATAGTAAGTATAACTATACATTTATTTATTAAAAACATGGATTGTTATGAGGGATATAAAACATTATTATATTATGAAATTTTCAAATATTAATAAATCTTTAAGATTTTTTAAGGTTGGGGAAAAATAAAAAATATATTGGGTTTTTTTTAGAATAACCCAAAGAGATAAATTACAAGAAACAACAATATTTGTATAGTAAATGATTACATTGTGTGCTTAGTTATATAGTAATTAAAACTTTTGATTACATCAAGAAATTTATTGGAAAACATGTTTAGCATGCTTAAGAGTTTGTTACAAAAATTTTAATCAATACAAGTTTCGTGTATTCAATCTTTTAATTATATACAACTCTACATTATAAGAGTTTCTAACTTACACTTCTTCTATATGAAAATGGATATAACAACAGCCGGATTTATGGTGATGGGAGGGTGGGCAAGTGCCACCCTATGTAAGACCCGTAAAACCGGTGTTAAACAGTTGTAACTCAAAGACTAAAACATTATTAAAAACTCAAAAAAGTTGTAATTTATTTCAGAAAATGCGTTGCGGAATGTCAAAATAAGCCTTTATTTTTCCAAACATGGAACTTTCCAAAGCGGGTCAAACAATGTTTATAAAGCAAACTGAAAATCTTAGAAATAAATTGAATAACGTTCAAGCAAAAATCATTTAGACGTCTTCTTATTCGAAATGTTAACTGCAGCCGAGTAGCTCCACTGCATGCCAAGGCGTCCCTTTTAGTCTTCATCAAACCTGAAATCAATCTAATATACACGCAAAGTCAGACAAGCTGAGTGAATTCAAGTTTTATAATTTTAAACCAAATAAGATTTAACAAAATAATTCCACCTCAAAGTCAATAATAAGCGCAATCCGCTAATTTTTTTTCCCTCAATCAATAATTAAAGTCTACTATAACACCCCGCCCATTTTAGGACTGACGTGTCACTTACAGTAATCAGAATTCAATACAACAATCCATAATTAATAAAACTTTACAATGATTTTCAACAGTTACAAAAAAAAACATCATTAAGTCTTGTAAAAAATATATTATTGAGTCTCGAATCCAATGATCTTTATTCCCTTGAGCCCACTCTTTAAAGACTTCTTGAATTCCTGAACCTAATGTACATAAAACACATATGCACGCCTGAGTAAAATTTACTCAGTGGGACAACAACAATACAACTCCTAACAATATCTATATATACATATATAAACAATCAGTGGTTCATATTCAGTGGCACATTTAGTAGCACGTTCAGTAGTTCACATAACACATTCAGTGGTCACCTTTCGGTGATATAGTATTTCAGTGGTCACCTTGTGGTGATATCAGTGGTTTCAGCGGAAGCTTCACACTCATTATATCGCCTATCCCCAACTTTGTTAAGAGCACTGTCATTTGGTCTCCTATAATTCTATAAGAGAAAACCCAATGGTTTTTTATGGGGTTGGAAGTGGCTGTGAATGAAAAAAAAATGGGGAATCTATTTGGGGTTATTTGGTAATCTTTTGGGGAAAACTGGAAACTGTGTTTATTTTTTAATATTTGTTGAAAGTGATTGTGAGTGAGGGAGAGAGAAACTGTAATGATTTTTAATGTAATATGTGGTTATGATTGGTTGTGAGTGAATGGGGGATGGAAAAGCTACCGTGAATGCTCTAACATCTTACCCATTGTCCCCATACCCTCATTGTCATCCCCAAGGACTTCCCCATTGTCCCCCTTGTTAACATCATTCCCATTGTCCCCCTCATTGTCATCTACAAGGAATTCCCTAGAGAAATCACTATCATCAAACTTATATCGATCCACAAATGAAGCCTCCATAACAACATCATTCTGAATAATAGTTAAATTTTGACCTTCTACAACCTTCTCACCCTATAAATTTTAACCGTATACATTATGATCCTCTACAACTTTCTCACCCTCTAA
This sequence comes from Ambrosia trifida, assembly GCA_028751855.1. Taxonomy (NCBI): domain Eukaryota; kingdom Viridiplantae; phylum Streptophyta; class Magnoliopsida; order Asterales; family Asteraceae; genus Ambrosia; species Ambrosia trifida. Next base: position 155,209,341 of record CM054123.1, read on the forward strand.
ATTTTGACCCTCTACATTCTGACCATGTATCACATTTGCCCCAGAACTCTCACCATATTCAGCCATTAACCTCCTTATAGGTACCAACTTTTTCCTAGGACCAATGTGATTAACATTCTGGTCTTCTAATTCCATGACAACCTTTGATGGAGCATATGGGGATTTCAAATAGGTGGGTTCTTTCATTGTGTTCAATTTAAGAGTGAATAATTTTATTTTGACCCACATATTGACCCAAATGACGAACATCAACATCACAACCTAAAGCTTCTAGACCAATATCCAAATCTTTACTAGGTATTAGAAAATGATTAAAAAAAAAGCTTGACATTTTCATTGAAATATTTTAGCTCACGTATCATCTAGTTAATTTCAAGGACAGAAAACTCATCTACAAATACATGTCCTTAATATACCACCCTGATCCTTTGTTTATCATTCTTAAAAAAATGATAGCTCCGTTCTTGTTTGAATTGCATATCTTCTTTATGTTCCTTAACTTGCTTTGCAGATCCAAATTTTTGACCAAGATAAAATTTTTCATCTTGCATGTTTGCCTTAGCCTTCAAAGAAGATTAACAAACAATTAAATGATAGGTTTAAATAAAAAACGTATTGAGTAACAAGTAACAAAAAAAGATAGAAACAATGGCTAACCTTCTCTTTATTCCTGATTTTCCTTAGCTTTCTACTCCTTCTAGTTTCAAATTCACCCAGTGATGAATTAGTTAAGCTATCAAATGACTCATAACTTAGGTTCTCAGCAGCTAACATGTCATAATATTGTAAACCTTGATTCTCACCATTGTCGTTCTCAAGTTGCCCACATATTCCGCCCCCTCATCTACATAAGCATTAAAGTCTCTCATATCAAGATCCAATTCTTCCACCTCATTACCCTTATCCAAATTAAAATCACTAGCTTGTGAATCATCATCCTCACTAAAACAATCATCTTCATCCTCACTAGAATCATCACCCTCATTATAAGCGGAAGCTTCACACTCATTATATCGCCTATCCCCAACTTTGTTAAGAGCACTGTCATTTGGTCTCCTATAATTCTATAAGAGAAAACCTTATGGTTTTTTATGGGGTTGGAAGTGGCTGTGAATGAAAAAAAATGGGGAATCTATTTGGGGTTATTTGGTAATCTTTTGGGGAAAACTAAAAACTGTGTTTATTTTTTAATATTTGTCCCCCTTGTTAACATCATTCCCATTGTCCCCCTCATTGTCATCTACAAGGAATTCCCTAGAGAAATCACTATCATCAAACTTATATCGATCCACAAATGAAGCCTCCATAACAACATCGTTCTGAATAATAGTTAAATTTTGACCTTCTACAACCTTCTCACCCTATAAATTTTAACCGTATACATTATGATCCTCTACAACTTTCTCACCCTCTAAATTTTGACCCTCTACATTCTGACCATGTATCACATTTGCCCCAGAACTCTCACCATATTCAACCACTAACCTCCTTATAGGTACCAACTTTTTCCTAGGACCAATGTGATTAACATTCTGGTCTTCTAATTCCATGACAACCTTTGATGGAGCATATGGGGATTTCAGATAGGTGGATTCTTTAATTGTGTTCAATTTAAGAGTGAATAATCTTATTTTGACCCACATATTGACCCAAATGACGAACATCAGCATCACAACCTAAAGCTTCTAGACCAGTATCCAAATCTTTACTAGGTATTAGAAAATGATAAAAAAAAAAAAAAAAGAAAAGCTTGACATTTTCATTGAAATATTTTAGCTCACGTATCATCTAGTTAATTTCAAGGACAGAAAACTCATCTACAAATACATGTCTACTTAGGGTATACCTTCTTCCAGTGAAATTCTTAAAGACACTAACATAGTGCAGATGCGCTGTAAACATAGTAACCTTTCGAACTAAAAGAACCAAACAATAACATTAGTAAACATTATAATCAGTAACGACTTTGTTATAAACTACAAAACCCTAAAAATTACTAACCATATTCAACATTGTCGTCGAAATCATGATGATCCTTTCGTATATGCCAACCCATTTTGTTGAACAACTTTGAAATCAAAGATTTTGGCTGATGTATTATGTGTGTGAGTATGAAGATCATATGAGATTGTTCTAAGAAGAATGGTGAGAAATTTAGTGCTATAAATGATTTGTCATCTAGGGACTAGACTGTACAAACCAAAGTGGCATCAAATCAAACTTAAAAAGACTATAATACCCCCATGTGGAAAGCACGTGGTTGGACTTAACTAGAAAAGATAACAATCGTTAATTATAAAGATCACACGAGTGCATTTTTATTAAGCCTAAGTTCCATTAAATCATTAGAATCAAAAAATGCAATTTCTAAAAAGTAGAGGTACCACCTCTCAAATCAATTATCAATAAAATGAATACACATTTAAAAAAAAGAAAAAAAAGAATATACCACTTGTGATCCACCCATAAAGTAGTAGAGTCCCTTTAGTGACCACACCAGTCAACACAATCCACTGAAACCTATTCCTCCACCTATCGTCATCAATGGCAGCCGCTAGAGTCATGATGTCCACAACCACCATTACCACCTCATCTTCTTCACTCTTCAAAGCCTCTGCATATCCCTTCTTCAAACCCCAATTCGTACGCCTTTGCTTCAATAATAATAATAATACGACCACCAAATTAGCCTCCAAAAAGAGGACCTTTTCTTGTTCCGCTCTTTACAGACCTGATGTCCAGATCAAGGAGGAAGGTCAACCTGAAACACTGGATTACAGAGTTTTCTTCGTTGACAATTCTGGCAAAAAGGTTTTATTTATTATTGCCCATTTGATTTTTTATGTGCTTGGTTTTAAAAAGCTTTAGCAAACCAAATTAACCGAACCGTTACAGTAACCGACTCAACTGATTTAAAAAATTAACCATTGGTTACGTTAAGCACTAATTAGTTAACCTAAAAGTGTGGGTCTGTTTTGGTTATGGTGTGTTATAACTGAAATTAACCAAACCGAACCATCATTTACTTAAAATTTTGACATAAACACACTCTTTATATGGTTTAACATAGAGATGAGCGGAAATTTTGGGGGTCGCCCGACCCCCTGAAATTTTCGCTCAGAAGTTTTGATTATATGGTATCTCGGTATGTATGGTACAGTACCGGTTCGGTATCTAAATGTAAATCAAGCCAAACTACTGGTAATGTACCCAACCGAACCAAAAATACTAATACCTAAAAACATCAAAAGTTGGTACAAAAAATGTCTTGGTTCTGGTACCAAATGCTCACCATAATTTGATATCTAAATAACCTATTTGAACAACTTAAAAAGCTATATGTACCACATCTTGATGCAAAAATCTGTATTCTCTACTAAAAGCGCGCTTTACTTAATCTAAAGCGAGCACCCTCGGGTCTAGGCACACTTTTTAAAAGCCAGCTGATTTGTGACTTTGAATTTGAATTTAAGTTCTTGAGATGTCTAAGATTTTACTAATTATTCTAACTGAAATGAAATGTGATTGACCATTTGGTTGTTACAGATTTACATTTTCTATTGGATATTTGGATCATTTCCAGATGTCATGATTTAACCGAAAATGTTTTCTAAATTGCGTGATCGTGAAAAAAAGCTATGATAATGGTGGTTTTTGTGTGTGAGTGTGCATGATAATCTGAGTTGGTTGTCTCAGGTTTCGCCTTGGCATGATATACCGTTGCACTTGGGTGACGGAACATTCAATTTCATTTGTGAAATTCCTAAAGAGTCAAGTGCAAAAATGGAGGTTGCCACCGATGAGATATTCACTCCCATTAAACAGGATACAAAGAAAGGGAAATTTAGATACTACCCGTAAGTCTTTTATTTTTGTTGCAACGGATTTTATTTAGTAGTGTCCTACATGACTTTTTTATGTGATTACGAGAATCCGTTAAGGAAATACCCTGCTATTGAGTGGCACTAGGTAAAGTGCAGGATGCTCTGAGCAGGTGGCCTTCCAGTGTTAAGCCCATATCAACTTGTTGGTTGTTGGTCCGTATACCAGCGCTTTTCGACAAAAAAAAAAAGCGCTGCTTCTGGGGCTTCACGTATACCAGCGCTTTTAGACAAAAAAAAAGTATAAATCCTAACAACATTGCATCAACAATCATGCCATAATCATCCTAAATCTTCAAGAACACTCAAATGGGTCAAAATACACATTTTCTTCAAAACACAACAATAATGGCTAAAACTCTAAGACAACCTTCCTAATAATCTCTACATAGCAGAAGTACAATCATATCTTGGAAACAATCATGTTATAATCACCAAGAAGACCAACATATGCATGTAAACTTCACATATAACAAGCATTAAGGTGTAGACTTGGTTTAGAACTCTTTTGAAAGGTTTTTAAAGACACAACTTAGTAAAACAAGGTCTGGACCTTTGGGGAACCCAAAATAACAACTTTACAAAGGTTAGGGATGAAGAACACACCTTGGGTTTTGTCAAAGAAAGGTGTGTAGGCTTGGAGATGGTGATTTTTGTAGCAAAATGAGTTCCAGAGGTGTTTCAAGGTGTGTGGGTGGCTTGGGAGCAGCTAGGGTTGTTCTAGAGGTGTTTGGGGAGTTAAGGGTTCTATTTATAGGTGTTTTGACCCGGACTCTGCTGTATAGGCGATTAGCAATACATGTCACGCGATTGGGGGCCTAATCGCATGAAACATCAGGCGATTAGGTCCCAATCGCCTGTTACATCTCCTACTCGCCCCATGTATAGGCGATTAGGGGTTCCTAATCGCCCCTGTGATGCTGGAACGAGTTTTTGGCGCGTTAAACACTATTTTAACATATTTAAACACGTATTCACATACCGATAAGTCACATAATGATTTCAAACATATAATGCATGATAACTAACACGTTTACATCCGTTCACCAATTCCCGGGACTCGAGACTCGTGTGTGCATTAAACCCGGTGATTCCACGAATCACCATTAAACCCGGGACACAGCCTTTCGAACTTGTTATTGACATTATGAGTTTTTGGTGATGCCATTTGGATGCACCGGCTGTGTTCATTGTTCCGATGAACCATGTGTGCAAGCCCTATTTGGACAAATTCGTCATAGTGTTCATAGATGACATACTGATTTATTCCAAGAGCAGGGAAGAGCGCGAGCAACACCTGCAACTGATCTTGGAACTATTGAGAAAGGAGCAGTTGTATGCAAGATTCTCTAAATGTGACTTTTGGATTCGAGAAGTCCAATTTCTTGGACATGTGGTCAACGAGGCAGGAATACATGTTGACCCGCCAAGATTGACGCTATTAAAAAATGGGAAGCTCCTAGGACCCCTACTGAGGTGCGCCAATTTCTTGGTCTCGCGGGATACTATCGTAGATTCATTGAGGGATTCTCTAAGATCGCTCAACCTCTCACCGCCCTAACGCAGAAAGGTATTACCTATAAGTGGGGAGATGCCCAAGAATCTGGTCAAAACTTTGCAGTGCACCGATACTATCACTACCTGAGGGAACAGAGGACTTTGTGGTGTACTGTGATGCGTCTATCCAAGGGTTAGGATGTGTGCTAATGCAGCGTGATAAGGTGATCGCGAGTGCTTCACGTCAATTGAAGGTTCATGAGAAGAATTACACCACCCATGACTCGGAAACTGTGAGCAGTGGCCTTTGGTCTAAAGATCTGGAGGCATTACCTCTATAGGACAAAGTGTACGATCTACACTGACCACAAGAGCCTCCAACACATATTCGATCAGAAGGAGCTGAACATGCGACAGCGTCGATGGGTCGAGCTCCTGAATGATTATGACCGTGCCATCAAATTTCATCCAGGAAAAGCTAATGTAGTAGCTGATGCCCTCAACCGTAAGGAAACGAAACCTAAACGGGTGCGAGCTTTACAACCCACTATACATTCTAATCTTCCTGATAAGGTACGTGAAGCCCACGGCGAGACTTGAAAGAAGAAAACATCGGGCTTGAAACTTCACATGGTGCTGATAAGCACTTGGAACGGAAAACGGATGGTCTTCAATACTTCATGAATCGAGTCTAGATACCACGTTGTGGGATATCAGACAACTGGTGCTCGATGAAGCTCACACCTCTCGATATTCGGTACATCCTGGTTCGGACAAGATGTACCAAGATCTCAAAACTCCTTACCGGTGGCCAAAAGCTGAGATAGTCACTTATGTTAGTAAGTGCTTGACTTGTGCGAAGGTTAAGATTGAATATCAGAAACCTTCATGCCTACTCCAGCAACCAGAAATCCCTATGGATTTCATCACAAACTCCTTAGAACACCAACTGGCCATACCATGATTTGGGTTTTCGTGGATCGGTTAACCAAATCGGCACACTTTCTGGCAATAAAGGAAACGGACTCGCTGGAGAAACTAGAAAATCTCTACGTCAAGGAGGTAGGCTCTAGGCATGGGGTGCCTACTTCTATTATATCTGATCGCGATGCGCGATTCACTTCTCATTTTTGGACTACTCTCCAAAACGCTTTGGGGACTCGCTTAGATATGAGCACAGCCTATCACCCACAGACGGATGGACAGAGTGAATGTACCATCCAAACATCGAAAGATCTGCTACGAGCGTGCGTGGTGGATTTTGGCAACAGTTGGGATAAGCACTTGCCTTTAATTGAACTCTCGTATAACAACAGCTATCACACTTCGAAACAATGTGCGCCTTTTGAGGCACTTCATGGACGCAAGTGTAGGTCTCCCATCTGCTGGACTGGGGTTGGGGATAGCCAACTAACAGGTCCCGAACTCGTGCACGAAACTTCTGAGAAGATAGTGCAAATCAGATACCGAATGGCTGCTGTTCGTGATCGACAGAAAAGCTACGCTGATAAGCGTAGGAAACCTTTGGAGTTCCAGGTTGGGGACAAGATTCTATTGAAGGTGCCACCTTGGAAGGGGTGATACGCTTTGGAAAACGGGGAAAGTTGAACCCACGATACGTTGGACTATTCGAGATTGTCAAAACGATTGGTCCGGTAGCTTACAGGTTAAACCTGCCTAATGAACTTAATGGGGTACACGATGTACTCCACGTATCAAATATAAAGAAATGCCTGTTGGATACAACATTGATGGTGCCACTGGAGGAGATCCAGGTGGACGGACGGCTACGGTTCATGGATGAACCAGTGGAGATTCTTGAGCGGCGCGTCAAGAAACTCAAACAAAACACTATACCTATTGTTAATGTACGATGGAATTCCCATCTAGGACCGGAATATACGTGGGAGCGCAGAGATCGAATGCGGCTCAAATATCCACACCTCTTTACTAAACCTGAACTTGTGCATAGATCAAACACTAAACATAAAGCAGCTCGCTCAAAGTGAATTTCGGGGCGAAATTCCTTTCAACTTGGGGATGATGTAACATCCGGGAACCAAGCGCACACTTTCTAGCTGGCTTTACTGTTTACTTGCTGAATTTCGAGACGAAATTCTTTTCAACTTGGGGATGATGTGATACCCCGCATTTTCAGGCTAACACTTTTTACTGAACTCTAGTTAACTTGCATATTCACAGTGATCAAATACTTAACTAGGGTTAGTTTAGTAGGCTTAACATATGTTAGATGTTATTAACATATGTTATAAGTAGGAAAAACCTTGTTTTGTCACACACACGAGTCCTGCATCCCGAACGTTGGTGATTAATTTGGCAAGCATAATAATAGGCACACTAGAATTCTCATGGACGTAGTGTTACATATTTGTGTGGAGTACATGCTTATGTGAATCATCGCTTGACTAAGAATTAATATGTAAACCATGCAAGTTACGTGAATCTTATGATTGATATGTTATGAAATAATAAAAACAATAGTTTTATGCAATTTAGGGTGATTAATATCATCGGGCCCGGTATTGGACTAGAACATGACTAACGGGTCCAGTTAATGGACTAAAAGGGGCCCTAATACCCAATTGCTTGGGGAACAAGCCAAGCCCTCTTATAATTAGGAGACAAAAAAAAAATAAAACCCTACCCCTTCCTCCCTTGTTGCGCCGTGAACCCACCCCCAACCCCTTCCCTTTGATTTTAAACAAACATCAATCCTACTCATTCCTTCAAGCTAGTTGTGGTGCAATCTTTAGGCTTTGAGGACTCTTGCTTTGAAAGTTATAACCTTTACATATATTATGATGGTTATTAATGATTAAAAAGTTTAAAAATCATAAGGCATGCATACATATAAATCGCATAACACATGTTAGTAGGAGTTCTTGAATGTTCATTGTGTATTGATGATGATGATGGTTGTTAGTAATCATAATTAGGGTTTTTACATGATTATATATGTGTTTAATCAGAATAATATGAGTTATGCATGTATTAGAGATTTTTATGTATGATTAGGGTTTGCGAATAACATGGGGAGCAAGTTTCAGTTTCTGGCAGATTCATTAGGGTGTTTTGTAGGGGCTGTATCTTGATGTTAAATTGGTTGTTTTGATCGATTCTTTGCATGAATGGATTGTACATGGTCTTAGCTTTTTAGAATGGGCAAAATCATCTGTTTTGGATGTCGTTTGATATGTTTTTGGAATTTTGTTTGATTAAAGGTCATATCAGAATTTCGGGGTTATAAATTGAGTCAACTTTAAACGGGTATAACTTAAGTTTTACAAACAATTAAGTTATGAAATTTTGACAGGAGGTCAATATTGGACAAATTTGGCTTTTCCAAGTGTATTCACCTCGTTTGGATGAATACACAATTTTTGGGAATTTTTCTACTAAACTGACCTGTTGTGGAAAGTTTCTGGACATAGCTGTATTGTATGAATTTTAATAATTTTTGTGTTTGGTTTTAGGACAAAAAAAAAATATGGGTTATTAAATAAATACCAAAGAATATTCAGTAAAAATTTGGGAGTTTAATTCATTGATTTGGTATTTTAAATAAATTAGTTTTCGTGGCGCACAATCTGTCTTAAAAACGCAGATTATGTATTATGTGTTTATGTGACTATTTGGAGTCTTATGTGATATGTATTTGACATGAACTTATATGAATACTTATAGGAGATGTGTATAAGGTATAAACCTGACAATAATCATTATGATCACCAACGGGATACGTAGGACTTACTTGTGCATGTAGAGTCACTAGGCGTCATTACACGATTTGGAACTTTAGAAGTTTCGGACAATCAAGTTACATAATGTGTTGGTATGCACATATACTCACCTAGTGACACTTGTAATAGGGAGTCGGTAGCTCGTTACTGTTTGAGGGATTTGGATCATTCGCGTGCAACCTAAGGTGAGTTTCACTACTCTTTTTCTCAAAAGCATGCGTCTCAGGTATGAGACAACTTACTCAACGTTTTTCTAGTCCGGTTTGGGACTACTTACATATCCCTGGTTGGGATGCTATGGATCCCTGTGTGGGTCGTTTACTTTGGTGGATCCTTGTGTGGATCGTTTACTTTGCTAGTTCGCAAATTGTGTCCTTGATGAACTAAACCAACTCTATCATCTGTAAGTCCTCACGTACCGAATGAGTTGCCGGGTTATGGCAAGCGGGTTATTAGTTGATAGCGCTATTAGGTCTTACAAACCTCACACCGGCTCGGGGAGCGCGGGCGTGAATTATAACTTAACGAACTTTATCATTGTGGATAGACAATGATGTCAGGCATGCGGCTCACATTTGTGGCTACACGTACATAGCAGTTCGGTATATTCGGTGTTAGTTATCATGAATGGGCTAGCTACCCTTGACATGCGACGAACTAGTGGTTACACGGTTCTTGGAACCAAATCAATTACTTGTTTACGTGGTTTTGGAAACCAGCACAGTTACATACTCAGTTACTTTACTTAGTGAACTCACCAACATTGTTTGTTGACCCACGATTTACATGTTTTTGCAGGTAGTTAGCTTCCGGTTCCAGGATTAGAAAGCACTGCACACTTCACTGCATTTGGGGTCTTGGGCATACACCTAAATTACATATTATGTTTTTTTTTACATTTTCTTTCATATGGTTTTAATTTGGGCGCGTTGTTTTGCGCATGGTTTTTAAAAGGTTTAAATTTGGTTTACGCTTCCGTAGCTTAACTAAACTTGGTTTTTGAAAACGAACTAAATGGTTTGGGCATTTAGAGTTCGTTCATATGGCTTATGGCTATGGGATCCTGGTATGTCATGCGCCTCGCGGTATAAACCCCGCAGTGGAAATTTGAGGGTGTGACAGTTTAACGCGCCAAAAGCCCAAAATTAGGATAACAGGTGATTGGGGGATGGGCATTTGGCCCAATTTCTAGGATTATAGGCGATTGGGAGCCAATTGCTAGTATTATAGGCGATTGGGAGCCCTCAATCGCTAGTTGCAGCTGCACAATCGCTGGTTCTGTTGTGGACGAGTAAAAACGTCTATAAATACCACCCTTGTGTTGCAAAACATCATTTTTGAAACCCTAACACACCCCAAAGCTATCCCACACCTTATCCAACCTTTGGAACACGTTTTTGCCCAAGAAATCACCTTTCCAAGCTTTACACCTCGTAATCTTGCAAATCCAAGGTGTGTTCTTCATCTGAAAACTTTGTAATGTTATTGCTTTGCTCCCTAAAGGTCCAGACCTAATTTCTAAACATTTGTGTCTTTGAAAACTTATTAAAATCGATATCTAAACAGACCCAGACCTTCATACTTGTCCTATGTGATGTAATCACGCAAAGATAGGATTTTTATTGATAAAACATGATGATTCTTGTGTATTTGCTATGTTTATGAGATAAATACGTTGTTAGCATGGTTATTGATGAGTTTGAAAGTTCATAGTTGTGTATTGTTGATAATAAGCGTTTTGACCCGTTTGAATGATTATGAAGGATTGATAATGATATGATGTGTTTTTTTGATTTTTGAGGTTAGGGTTTACTCTAGGATGATGCTAGAACAGTAGGATAATGTCAGACGACGTTGTTATGTGATGAAATCTGGATATTTGCTATTTAGGGTAAGTTTTGCATGTTGATGTGATGTTTACATGCTAAATATGCTATTTTGGGAAACGCTTGCATTCGGGGTTGTTAGAATGATAATAAATTTGGGCTTTTTGCTTGGAAAAGATTTATAGATGATTTGGGTTTGTTATTGGGTGTTTCCACATGTTCCGGATCTGATTTGGAGGGTTAAACGCGCGAAAAAGTGGAACAAATCTGCAGGGGGCGATTGGGGAGTCCTAATCGCCTGACTGTATGGGCGATTGGACTCCCAATCGCGTGTACAACATGCAATTGCAATCCTAAATGCTAGTTTGACCATCCTAATCACCAGTTGACTTTCCCAATTGCATGTTTGATTCCCAATTGCGTGTACAACATGCAATTGCAATCCTAAATGCTAGTTTGACCATCCTAATCACTAGTTGACTTTCCCAATTACATGTTTGATTTCCAATCGCGTGTACAACATGCAATTACAATCCTAAATGCTAGTTTGACCATCCTAATCACTAGTTGACTTTCCCAATTGCATGTTTGATTTCTAATCGTGTGTACTGCTGTTATATGTGTATTTTAACATCCCGAAACATGGTTTGACACTTAGGAACATGATAGGAACCCCGTGACATGTCTAATAACTTAGTAACACGTGTTCGGATTGATTTATGCATTAATTGGGCGTTATGCTAGACATAGTAGACTTTTTATGCATACTTAGTGTTTAATTGCATACGGTTACGTGATATCTTGTATTCTGCTAACACGTGGGATGTCGGGTCACTAATGGGATGTCGAGTCTTGTCTGGTGTGGTCGGTTAAACGTTTAAACATCTTTTCAATTGTACACGGTTATGGTCTGGACTGTTGGGGACTAATCAACCTACGGGTTATTAGTCTAACATCTTATACGCTCGTCATGATAGGTCACCGGTAGTTGGTACTGTCTATTGAGCGGGTTTACTTGTCTTAGGAGGAAAGCAACATAAGGTGAGTTTCACGGCCCCACTTTAAGTCTTTACGTTTCGGGGAGACACATGCTTTATACTTGTTCTTAAAATATCATGTTATGCTAGTGTTAATTCATTTGACGTACTATACGATTCGTGAAGTCCCGGGGAAACCATGAGTATGCAGGATTGCATAGCGGGGGAAATATGGATAGATCTATTGGGACTGACAGACCCCACTCGTCGGCCGGGGGCCGGCGGGTGCATATTGTCTTGGACATTAAAATGCTGCCGTGGGATGGTGGTACATATCTCGGGCATTCTTGCTTCATCTTGTCAGTAATGGTTTCCAGGTCGTAGTAGTAGCATTCATGCGTCTAGCTAACGCTATTATCTTAAACATAGTGATAACATGATGACTTTCAATACTTTAATGTTTAACATAAAACCTCAGCTCACCGGCATTATTTGCTGATGTTTTTAGCATGTTTGTCTCAGGTCGTTGAGGTAGCAGCATTGTATAGGCGCACGGAGTCTCACGACGTCTAGGATCCATTTGCATTTTATTTGAGTATTGTCAGACTTTCATGTTTTATGTTTGAGTTATAATAAAGTTTACGCTTCCGCAGCGATGGATCAATTTTGAAAACTAAATGGGCAGTTTATGTTGTTTTTATGTATCATATAGTTGTCGTTTATTGTGACCGTTGACTGGGATCCTGGTTTATCACGCGCCTCGCGGTAAAACCCCGCACATGGAATTTGAGGGTGTGACAATACGAGTGGTCATCCGCGGATGATGTGGCATTACACGCTCAGGTGTATGGAGTGCATGCATGCCCAAGTAGCGCCCTGGTTTGTGTGGTAGATTCCATGTGCGCACAACATATGAGCACAGGATCGCAACACCTTCTCAAGCAACTGTTTTGAGTTTGTTAACTGTTTCAACTCGTGTCGTAAGTAAAATGATAGTTATGAGTTTAAGCACTTCAATACTATTATATCTGGTTTATTGATATTAAATATATGATCAATGAATATAGAAGTTTCAACTTTGTGAGTGTATAAAAGTGAGTGTATGGACCACTCTAATGGATGAAGAAAAAACACTCTTTGCACAAAGACACTTAAACAACTCTCATTAGTTTTGTGGGGAGGGCTCACACAACTTTATCTTTTTCTTATTTTCAAGAACACCATAATACCCTATGCTATCTCGAGCACGAGAGCCATCTCTGGCAATACACTACTGTTCCGGTTGTTGTATCCTAGGAGACAAACCGTCTAAGAGGAGGTGCGGAATCTATTTTAAGGGCCCGTGTCAAACACGATCCTCAACCAAAAATCATCAATGACAAGTTTGTTTCTTCTTGCAGCGGAGCGTTATACAAGATGTTTCGGTTGAAGTTCTCTAAATTCACCGGCTTGAATCAAGATTCAGTACATTCTCTAAAGTCACCGGCTTAAATCAAGATTCGTTGATGTTCATATACTGTATTGTACTTTTATATTTCCTATGAATAGTGAGAGTCTCATTATTATTTTTATTTTTATTTTTATTTTAATAAAAAGCGAATCTTATTACTAGAAGTGCATGACCACATATTACACCCAACTTAACCATATAACAACCTTAAACCCAAGTTCACTACATGTTTTCTTTGTTTATCTCATGTTTCCCAAGTTAGTGTTTAATTCTTTTTGCATATTTAAAGTGATGTACTGCAATTGTTTTGATATATGAAAAATATTAGAAAATTGTCCCAAGTTTGGATGTTCTTCTTCCTCTTTAGTTTTTGAAGCCTAACTTACTCTACGGGTTTATTGAGAGATTGATCATCTAGGGGTGAATATTATAAGATCTTGATTGCTAACATAGTTTTCAAAGCCGAAGCAGTTCCAATTTCATTAGTAGGATTCGATACCTAGGTGGTTACCTTTCCCATCTTTGATTTCCCTCCTTATTAATCCTCTGCCATCTATTAGTTTAAGTCTTTCAATTTATTTACTTTAGTAATTAATTAATATAAAAATCACAAAAATAAAATTTATTAGGCTAGGAGTCGACAGAGGTTTAGTACCGAGAGTCGCCATATTGTGTCCGCGGTTCGATATTCCGGACTTACTTGCTCTACTACACTGCGACCAGTACACTTGCCGTTAGTGTATGGTTTTGTAGGTTTTCCATTTTTAAAACTTGACCGATTTATTTACTACACATTTCACACATCATTAGTTCAATTCTTTTGTAATGTTTGCCTTATGTAATTTGCAATTTATATAATGTTTATTTTATTTTTTTTTGAGTTTGAAACGTTAAATATTTCCTCCATTATAATAACATTTAAATACATTTTATGATTACTAGTAGAAAAGCTCGCTTGATGTGATGACGGTGTTTGACGATTTTTCGATACTTGTTTTGTGTTAGTTTATCGGTCGTCTCGTGATAAAGTAGATCATGTCTTACAAAATTCTAATGTATGTAAGAGAAAATTAAATACGTCAGTATGTTGTATGAAACGCTGGAAACCCAACGGTTTCAACTGTTGGTTTTATTGAGTTCTGAAAATGAGAATGAAGTTTGCCAAATTGAAGATCACATTATGCATAGATTAACTATTCTAATGATGATACAAGATATTGATAACATAAGGGGGAGACTATTGGTTGAATTAAGTAGTCCAATATTATCAACAATGTCAACGTGCTATTCACAAACTGAGAAGACGTTTCACATATCGTAGGATATCTTGAAGAACTTGTAGCATCATTCTAGGGGGAAGTTGGGTCAAATTGGAGAAAGATGTTATGAATTGTACGATTCAACTAGTAAAGATACTATGTGCAAAAGAAATTGGGGGACAACTCAATACGTATAAAAATTTTAGTCAAAAACGAGTAAAATACAATAAGGAGCAAAAGAAAATGGGGGGGGGGGGGGGTGGCCCATACAAAGCTACGCCACTGCTCTTATCATGTCCCTAAAAATAACACGATAAATTATCGTGTCTTGGTCTTGTCTAGCGTCTGAGTTCATTGGGTGTTATCATATCATGCTTGACGTGTTACGCAAAGTAACCTTCTTAATATCAAGGTTTTTCTTTGAATTTGAATATGAGCCGGAGGTGTATATCAGGGGGCGGATGTATTAAAGAGGGAGAGGGTGCATCCGTTACCCCTCGATTTTTTTGGCGAAGTAGAAAATTTTTTTTACGTTTTTTATAAAATGTTACCCCTAAAATAAATTTGTTGTTACCCCTTAAAAAAATTTATGTTACCCTTTAAATAATATTTTTGTTACCCCTTAAATAAATTATACTTAAAGTTAAATCCGAAGCGAAATTTTTATAAACGCTCTTTAAACTCAGTTACCAAAACCCTTATGACTAATTGACTAAACCCACTCTCTATTTTTAAAACCCAACCCAAGTCCCATGACCTAGTGGAATAATAAGAAAAAGCCAAATTACCCAACTCTAAACCTCCCCCCCCCCCCCCCCCCCTAAACCTACTGTGTCGAAGGCAGCAACATTAGTTAAATAAAAAAACCCACTAGTGGAAGATGATGTAATGGCTTGATTTCAAGATGTATCCGAATGATTTTAGTAAAGAGGAAATAGGGTGTCTTTCGGGTGATCTTACCGTTTTTTTTTATCACACATTAAAGGAAGATGATGTAATGGCTCGATTTCAAGCGTTCAAAAACTGAAGATGAGAAATCTATTAGGTATTTATTTAAATTTATTTATTATCGTGTAATTATTTTTGTATCGTTTACATTATATGAAACTACGGCAAAAAAAAAAAAATTGAATGTTACCCATCGTTTTTTTTTTTTTTTTTTCTAGATCTGCCCGTATATGAAAGTCTTGTTACACAAATAGAAGGCCAAAACTCCTTGTACAAATAACACATAATAAAATTACAAAATTAACTTATTACATGCGTCCCTTTATTCCTAGCTAAGCACCATAAGATTTGAACAACCTGAACATAGTTTTACTCAAATTATTAACCCTAGAGAAAAGAAATTAAACCATGCATAGATCTTCATGCTCCCACTTAACCCTTTTACACAATCATGTTACAGTTTCATTGTCTTGTTGCATTGCATGTTAAAGAAAGAAAGCATTCATGCATCAAGCTCTAGTTGTTTTTCTGTTGAAGCCAGTTTGAGAAAGCTTGGAGGGTATTCATGTCAGCTCTGTAATGCTTCTGAGTGAACTCAAGAAGAGTAGGCCATGTAAAATCAGGATAAATTCTAGGGCGGTTTTTATCCACCAGTTCTTCTGGTGGGCTCACCACCTTATCTTTCGTTGGACAAAGAAAGAAAGCAAGTGACTTCCTAGGAACTTTGTTGTTCACCACAGCTCTATGTAAGCAACTTTTGTATCTTCCATTTGTAAGTGCCTGAAAGCAGATTTAACCGAAAACATTGATACATAACAAATAAAAACTAACCATGAAGTTAGTTAGCCGAGTCCAACTAGTCATGCATAGTTAGGTTATGACCCCAAGATCTATGAACGTAGTTTTTAAAATAGTTTAGTTTTGCTATTCAAAAAAGCTTAGCAGCGCAGCTTATTGCTCGTTTGCCTAATGTAATTTGCCTATTTGATATTAAATGCAGATTTACCATGAAGAGATTGCTTACCATGAATGTGTCTCCTATGTTGACAACAAAGGCATTTGAAACAGGTGCAACCGAACACCACTCATTGTCCACAAACACTTCTAGTCCACTTACATCATCTTGGTGTAGGATTGTTAATGATGTGGGATCACAATGAGGCCCTGTCCCTAAGGTAAGGTTTGGTTTTTGACATGATGGATAGTAGTTTAGTCTCATTATTGAATCATTTTCTTCAAAATATTCCTTGAAATGAGCGCGGTTCACCCCAAGGTTCATCCCTAGAAATTCCATGATTTGAAGGGAAAGCTTATTCATGGCATTGCAATAATTTTGATAAACCATCCTGTGATAATCAAATGATCATTTAGTCTTAGGTAATAAATAATCAAAAGACATGCATGCATATAGTTTAGAAACATACCCGATTTTTTCATATTCTTCGCCCATGGTGTTCTTGAAATAGTCGGTAATTAAGTTGGACGAGTTCTCCTCAGTGGAGAATCGGAAAGAGAGAGTCTCTTTCCAAGGAAGTTTAGAGGAGAACCGGCCGGTGAAACTACTTGCATATCCATAGCTCTCACCAACTTTTCTTTGAGCTCTTTGCTTTTCAGTAAGTGTAAGGTTAAAAAATAAGTCCAAACACCGATGAGCCTCGGATATTAGGCTTGCATCGACTCCATGATTGACCACAAGGAAAAAACCATGGTTCTTGCAAGCGTCACCGACCAGGCTAGAGACTTTCTTGACTGAACTTGAGTGTCCAGAAAGAAAGTCTCCTAAGTCTAATACAGGAACTTTAAGTTCCTTAGACTTATGGGAGTTGGGTTTCTCGTGATCAGGCCATATGAAGTGTTGGGGTATGTTGGTTTCATGTTGTATGACCGATGCATCGAAAACCGGAGACCTTTGTTGGTCTTCTTTATGTTCGTTAAGGGAATACATGTTTGTTGGTGGATTCTTGATGCAATCTATTGCCATTGCCATGGTTATGTTTCTTTGGGTGAACAGACGGTGAGAGTTGATCAAGGGTAGAATGAACTTGCTAGGTGCTATATAAAAAGAAACGCCAATGCTTTTCAATCGGTGGAGACAAACAAAATAGATTAAATATAATATGACCATGCATATCAAATAAATTGTTTATATTCTTAGTTTCTGATAAAAGAAGAAATCAATAATTACAAATTATTGCTAATTGCCGAAGTATAAACTTGATTTAAAAGCTTGTAAAAAAAATTCATCATTAAGTCATTAACATATGTTAGAATACCCTTTACTTATGTAAATAAGAAAACGTATCGATTAGAATAAAACTATTAGACTGAGTTAAAACATATTGGGTTAAAAATGATTATTTTTTAAGGTGAGAAGGTAAGTTTTACTTTTTCAAAGAAGGGCTTGTGGTTTGCATAATTACATGCAAGTAGTCGATGTATTGACAAACTCTGAAACACATGCAAGTTCAGTTGTCTTTTGCAATATTCACATGAAACCAATTTCAGATGGAATTTTGGCATTTCTTTTGGGACTTTAATTATCTTTAAAACTCTATTTTCCAATATTATTCTTTTCCATGAAGAGTGTGATAATAAAAAAATTATAATTATAAATACAAAGAGAGTGTAGGGGTATATAATGGGGTGTTCAAAATCAGATAATCAGAAATCTGAAAATTTAGATATTCGAAATTTTTGGATACCTGATTTTACTATTCGAATCCGTATTTGTATCCAAAATTCAGACATCCAATCGGGAAGTAAATCGCATATCTGAATATCTAATTTTTGGTTTTCTATTTTTTTATTTATTCAAAATCGGATATTTCGGATATCTAATAAAAAAACAAAAATAAGTATATATTTATAAATGTTAGGATATTTCGGATATCCGAAATATCCCAAAAATTTTATAATACTATCCGCATGTGGATGCAAAAATTTGGATATTCAAGTTTTTGGATAATGCAGATTCGGATATCAAATAGTTCGGATCGATATTCGGATTTGGATATTTTTTAACACACCTAGAGTATATACATCATGTATCGTTAATGATGAATGGAGTGAAATGCTAAACTCGCCTCAACCGAAACATAAATCATTAGTTAATCTTTTTGATTAACCAATTAGTTTTTGTTTGATCTTTTCAGTTTATTATGTTTGATTGCCAACTTTTTGTTCGTATTACTTTAGGTTATAATCAAAACTAAAGTTGGGCTAAAAGTTTTTCTTAGAAACACATGAAATTGATGTACAAAAAATAGAGGTTTGATTATTTGAATGAATGTATAAATACATAAAATGGGGGTATAAAACATGAAATGGAATATAAAAGCTAGTAATCTACTAAGCATAGCAAAAGTCGCGGTTATGTATATTAATAAAACAGGGGCAAAACTCGCAAAAGTCGCGGTTCATTATGTACAAGACGCGGTTGTGTATATTAATAAATCAGGGACAAAAGTCGTGTTTCATTATGATTAAGACGCGGTGCACATACTAGTTTTGCCCCTGTTTTATTAATATACACATCCGCGTCTATTGTGCACTTTTGTAGTAGTGAGAGATGAATTATTTTGAAGATAAATTCTTATTCTAATTTTGTATTTTAATTATACAGGGTTTGTATTGAAAAAAAATTGATTTTGGTTGATTTTTTTTATTTGTTCTCACGGTTTCTAGTGATATTTAGTGCTCTTAAGATAACTCTCACATACATACATACCCCCCCCCCCCCCCCCCACACACACACACACTCGATGTCTCTCTTATTTAGCAATGTCGGTGGTATTTGTACTACCGACCCACCTTTTTTCTGTTTTGACACATTCAGCCCCTGCTATTTTACACACCCACAAATCCACCGCTGACTTTGCTAATTAACACTTTTAGCCCCTGCTCCGTTATACATGCTTTACAAACTAACTCATCAAGTTTCTAATATTTCAACATTACTTTTGTACCATGTCTAATTTACGTTTTAACCTATTAAGTTTTTAACTAATTTTTTTTCAATAATCTTGGTCCACTAATTGTCGTAAAATCTTATTTTGACTCCCTCGAGTTTCTAAAGTTTTAAGTTTACCTTTTTTTTTTAGTTTTACTTTAGAAAAGATATTTTTCTACATGGGTATTTTTATATACGTGTCAGGTCAAACATAACACATTTTCGTGTTTATTTTATGTACGATTTTAGTTGTTCCATGTTTTTGCATATATTTTGTTCATAACCTAGTGGGGTGAAATATAACATGTTTCTATTTGACATTATAAATTAAAGTTATTATACTTTTAGACCCAAATTTTATATTATATTTGTATATCTATAATAAAAGCCATGATCCAACCATGATGTTATTGAGTTAAATCTCTGATACGTCAAAACGTGTATTTTCATACGTTTAATGCACATATCACGCCACAACAAGCGCAAATCTAATTACACACCCACATGTCCACTTGAGATTATAATGGGCCAACGTTAAAGTTTGGATTATTATTGGCCAATTGCCCAAACTTTGGATTATTAAAATCCAATACCCTTATTTTTTAAGATGTAGCTTTACAAATATGTAAAGATATAGAGTCGATGGTCTATACGTTCAACTAGATTTATATCCCGGGAGCGTTTCGGGGTTGAGAAATCTAATATCACATATCAATTTTACATACGAAATAGACTGATGCGCTTTACAGTTACATGCAGGAAAGCTTCGGGTAACACTTAACCTAAAACAATTAACAACGTATCTCCAATGTTAACGCCTAATATATGTATATATAAAACATGATACACATAATTTAGTTATTTTTTTAATCATAGCTATATTTGTAATCACTTGTGTCAAGGATATACATATGCTTTATATTCTAAAAAAGTTAATATATTTGTTTAAATATAAGGTTCGGTTAGGATCATGGGCCCAAATGAGCTTGGTATATGAAACCAATGCTCGTTTATTAAACAAGCTTATTTTAAGACCGGAGCTTGTTAAGCTCCGTTCGATTTGAGCTTTTAGGGGTCAATCTCGAGCGGCTCAGATTGTTTAATTATGTTGTAATTGTAGTATAGATCAAGTAATTCGAATAAACAACAAACCTGGAAACCGAATTGAATCTTCAAACGACTTAATCAAAAAACCGTGGATCAGTCTATGAATCGTGAAACACTATTAGATAAACATATTTGTGGTTACACGCAATGATCTATCGAATTAGACACAGATTTGCGTATAGGAATTGAGTCTGTGAAATAAGAAGTCGATGGTGTTTATTGTATGTGTATGTGTGCGTCATTTTATCTCGACCAAGAGCACCACGTATTTCTATTTTGATTTCCATCGGTATATTCATGTTCTTTCGAAAACCACTGATCAAAATCAGATCCATCCAATGTATTGGGCGCAACTTGTTTTTAGCCCAATTAATTAAAACCTTAATCAAATGTAAACATGGCCCATGACTAAAATTGTAATATGGCCAATCTGTTTTATTCTTTAGAAGCAACAGTCCCAATTGGACCATTGGGAAATCCAAACAATTAAACAAGGCTCATAACAAAATGTATAATACACTAGTTTATACTTTGGGAGCGTCTCGGGTTGAGAAATCTAAGTAAAGTGAATAAAATTAAAAGTATCCAAACTATAAAAATGACATCTGTCAATATATGATTAATGAATATTATTATTATTATTATTTTAAACAAATCTCTGCCATAAGTTATCATATTCTAATATAAAAAAAAGGTAATTAGGTCGGGTATCACCTAATCC
This sequence comes from Ambrosia trifida, assembly GCA_028751855.1. Classification (NCBI taxonomy): domain Eukaryota; kingdom Viridiplantae; phylum Streptophyta; class Magnoliopsida; order Asterales; family Asteraceae; genus Ambrosia; species Ambrosia trifida. The sequence continues at coordinate 155,230,717 of CM054123.1, forward strand.
CAGGCCCGACCCAAACCCACAATTTTTTTAAACTAATTCTAAACTTGACACAATATCTGTCGGGCTACAAAAATAGTCGTTTTTTCTCCGTTTTTTATATAGCATTATTGTACTCGTTGGAAAGATAATAAAACGCTCGTTAATTTGGTGTAATTTTTTTTCTTTAAAAATCTCGTATATAAAATATATTAACATTTTAAAGTTATGAGAGAAAATAATAAAGATTTAATATTTAGATTTAGTAGATTAGGTATTTAATAGATTATGTTAAATCATATTTAAACCATATTTATTCCTTTTTTAATTACTCTAGAGTTGCCACATCACATCCTATGTGACATCTCTCAAAAGAGAGATTGCATAATATTATGACATGTCATTAAAAATGCTTTGTTTATTATATACTAGCTTTTATCCCGGGAGCGTCCCGGGGTTGAAAAATATAACAATTCTAATAATACTAATACTAATAGTAATAATTATTACTCTTGTAATTAAATAAATAAAAAAATAACCTTGCTATAAGGTGACACCATGTGTTGCAGTGTTGCGCGATTCTCTCTCTTAGCTTCTCTTGATGAAGTATACCTATGCATCTTTTAAAGAGTAAAATTCCAATGAAAGCATGGCGATTGAGTTGAATTTCAACATTGTAAATAAGAACCTGGTTTAAAAGAAAAAACATTATTAATGAATAACCTGAACACTTTGTGTTTTTTTTTTCTTGTATGAACGAAACCCACAAAAAATAGTCGTTTTTTTCTCCGTTTTTTATATAGCACTATGGTACTCGTTGGAAGGATAATAAAATGCTCGTTAATTTGGTGTAATTTTTTTTCTTTAAAAAATCTCGTATATAAAAGATATTAACGTTTAAAAATTATGGGAGGAAACATAAGAGAGACAAATTTAAATTTGTTTTTAAATTCTTTTTTTTTTCTAAAATAACTCAATTTAAATTTAGTAGATTAGGTTTTATATTATTATTTACTAGATAATTGCCCGCGTTACACGCAGTTTACCAACGTACGATTATTTGGAGTAGTATAACGTATAAGAAAAAGTAAAGTAGAAACATTTTATTAAAAATTAAAAGCAACGAATACACAGTTATTCAAATATCGCTAAAAATTTCCTTATAAACAACATTTTTTGTTTTAGTCATCACTTTCCCATCAGCATCCAGTATAAGTAACCTCACGCCTGCCCTGCTTTTAACTCTTGATAATGCGACATAAAGCTGGCCGTGTGAGAATACAGGGTTTCTTAAATACAATCCAACCTTTGATAAAGACTGTCCTTGGCTTTTATTGATGGTCATTGCAAAACATACGCTTATTGGGAATTGACGCCTTTGGAACTTTACTGGAATCTTGATATCAGATGGTATCAAATTTATTCTTGGAATAAGAGTTTTGGTACCAATGTTTCCACCTGATATGATCTCGGCTTCAATAACACGCTTTGCAAGTCTGGTGATTCGTAACCTCGTTCCATTGCACAAACCATTTTGTTGATCTATGTTTCGCAACAACATGACGGGTACACCAACTTTAAGTGCTAAACGATGGTTAGGTAACCCAGAAATTTTTAAACCATTAAGGACATCAGGAGAGTATAAGTCTTCCTGTGAACGGTTATTACCATTCTCAATCTGACATATACTATCAGAGCTCAGATACTCGACTTCATCTCCAGGAAACAATGCAAGAAGCCTTTCATTTATATCATGTACGACTTCATTTGTAGGTGCAAGTATTGCTCGTTCTCCAAAGTAATCCTTATCTTTGTAAAGTTGGATAAGTGAAGGGTAGACGAAGTCAATTAATCTAGAAATCGGATCTGATGTTGTCACACCACGCCAATGGCGGAAACACGTGGCGCAACGCTCGAAAGTATATCAAAGTCAAGATTAACACAAACTATATTTAATTAGAAAAGATCAATTTATTAGAATGTCGGAAATGAGTATCTCGTTACAATGTTGCACAAGGCATTACTTAAAACGATGAACATTAAGTTTCAATGTGGGTATTTCCGTTTATGTTCCAACCCGAAGGTAACAGTGAATGAAATCCCGACCAGTATCCGACATCCCGAATTCCACCGCACTAGCCCCATATCTATTCAGCACTTAGTTACCTGAAAGATATGTTTAAAAAGACGTCAATATATAAAATATTGGTGAGTTCACAGGTTTTAGTTTCATAACAGCAACATTTTCACAAACCTTCGACTCGACTCACTTTACCGTATAATTACTTTCCCATTAAGTAATTATACTAGGATCTTGTCGATCGATATTCCGTTTTTACAACATGTGCACAACCTGCACAACTTGTGGCCTTTGTAAGGAGTAGCTAGCTCCTACAAACTATAATGATGAGCAACCCCTTGAGCCCCATAACCAAACCAAGACTAATAATAATGCCCCGCTCCAAGTCGTTCCTCGGAACCCAACGACTTAAGTTCAGAATATATGCACCCCAGGCATAACCTAATGCATAATCGACGCTATCGATTAGGGGTGGGCCTTGTCAGGCACCAATAGTACTATCCAAATATTCTTTCGGTTTCATTTCCCTGAATTAATGATTACGGAAGAGAGGACTCAACCCCGAGTGGCGATCACTGCTCAAGTACTCATCATACCACTTATCACATTTTAACCTTTGAAAACATTTCAACATGTGACAACGTTTGACAACATATCTTTCCCCCAGTTAAAACAGTAAAATGGGGCCGTGAAACTCACCTGAATTACTGTCTGGCTCACTAGGTAGATAGCATAGAGGGTCTCGCACCTACAAACGTCCTAGACGTATAAGTCACTATTCCTATAGTGCATGTGCCTTGGCAAGTTGTACACCCAACTCCCGACCACAAGTTATTCCAAATCCCGTTTAATTAAGCGCGTATCCTAGGTTTCGTTGGCGTTACATTACCCTTTGTGTTACAAGTTATATACTACTCTTGTTAATATTTCCTTAACTTGTATCTTATTATCATCGACTCGACGTCACTTAACATATAATTATTTTCCCATTTAAATAATTATACTTAAGATCGCATCGCTCGATAATATATATATTTCAACGTTCGACCCGACTCACTTTGCCACACATTTGTTTTCCCATTTAAACAAATATGCTAAGATCTTGTCGTTCGATTGTACATTCTTAACACCCGATTCAACTCACCATACCGTATATTTATTTTCCCATTCAAATAAGTATACTAGGTTCTTGTTGGTACGGCATACACATGTATATATCCTCGTCTACTCGTCTCGTTTTCCTTCCCACATATCTACTTTCCCATTAAGTAGATATACTAGAATTTTGCCGAGACGAGCGTACATATATATAAATGTGTAATTTTTCTTGTTAAGTATATACGTTTGTTTAACGTCTTATTTGTTTATGTCATGTGTTTCTCCCACGAATAATTCCTTAACACTTAGGAAAGTGTTTATTAGTTTTCACCCATAATGTATATATATATTTTACTTCTTAAAATATATATTTTTCTTATCTTGCCGCAATGGCACTTTTCTCATGATTCGTCCGTGTACGGTTCGTTAACGCGTCTTAGTTCGATATCTTAACTCGATTAGTTACTTTTTCCAAGTTTTTCCCAACATGTGTTTTATAGAAATATTATCCACATTTCTAACCCATGTTACTTGGAAGGTTTGTATTTTAGCCCAACTTGTTAACTTAGATACAAAAATGCTTCCAATACTTTTATATTCCCATTTATATAAAAGTATTCATTTTTGTATAAGTTTCTCAAGTTTGCTTAACATTTTTATAAAACCTCTATTTTATAAAAATCCTTATTTTAAAACCCTTTGTATTTTTATAACTTTCAAAAATACACTTTTATACAAAATACCCAAGTATTTCTACTAGTATTTACAAAAATCATCCTTAGACTTTATTACTTACATTTTTGACACCGAACTTTCCATACTTGTATTTTTGGACTAATAGTTTCTAAAATATCCATTTTAGTCCTCTAACTTTCAAAGTTACAACTTTAGTCCCTTAACTTCCAAAAGTCGCATTTTTCCACTCTAGCTTCCAAAGTTAACATTTTTCACTCAAAATAGTAAACTTTGAAGATTCAACTTTCTATTGGTAAGTTATTCTTGTATCAAAACACTTATGTTAGTCTTGTATTTCATGTGGAAGACTACCTATGTGTGTGTTTTATGTATTTGTCCATTTTCACGAAATATCATTCATCTAAGTAAGCTAACTTAGATTTTCCATCATCTTCATTCATGAGCTTCTAACATGTTTTACCACATATTACACCATGTATGATCATAATAAGATGATTTAAAGTTATTCTTAACATATTCAAGTTTATTCTACAATTTTAACCAAAACATCATCCTACTTAGTTTTTGATGCAAACTTTACATATTTTCAAGATTAATACATCATCATTATCAAACCCATGGTTTATTTTCCTATCCTTAATCTTCCATTTTACACATGTAAAACCTATTAAAGATTATGTTCAAAACCACCTTTTAAACCCTTCATGTACAACTTGCTTCTAAGAACACATACATGAATAATAACAATCAAAAACAAGATTAAGACAAAACCTTGGATTTGAGAGGGGTTTAGTGTGTTCTTCCAAGTGGTTTAGCTCCAAGCTCTTGAAACACACAATAGGGGTTTGGATGATGGATTGTTTTAAGTGACTTGGAGATGTAAAAATTTGAAAGAAGGGTGTGTGTGGGAGGATGGAAACTCACGGCTCAAGAAGAAAGAAAGAAGAAGATTTTTGCTTTGTTTCTTCAAGTATCTAACACATGTTATATAATATCACCATATCTTCCAAGATCACACTTAATCTTTCAAGGATTTGAAAGAATTGTGAAGTACCATGGAAATCTTTGGAAGGCATGTGGGATGGGTATAGGGCCGTGGGTTTTGGGGGCAAGGGAAGAGGTTTTGTTTGCAAATTTTGGCTAAGGATTTGGATGATCCTACACTCAATCTTTATACAAGACTTTCACCCATGCAATGCACATGCTTAGACCATGATTACTTGCTCTTGTCTTGGATTTTTGTGGCATGAGGCCGAAAATTGCAAGGATGGGGGACAAGATTAAGCATGCCTTGTACTTGTAAATCTTACACTTTATCTTTATCATGCATGCTTGTTAATATAGGTTTTATAGGTTATCATTATGTCACAAAGAAAGGAGGTAATGTGGCCATTTAGGCCGGCCCCTTTGGTGGCTTAGGTGGGGTCTACAACTCCAAATATTTACCCAATATTTGTTAAGTTAAATCCCCCGTCGTTCGGGTGTCGTTCGGGTATTTTTCGGGTTTTAACCGCGCGTTATTCGGACATTAAAAATACCTTTAATAACCCTTAAATATAGTCTAATTTAAGCGTTGATTGGTTATTTAGGCCTTTGCCGGGTGAAATTATGAGTTATACGCGTATCGGGTGCGGTACGCGCATTTTATTCGTTACCGGGAGATTTGTACAAGACGTTTTCATTTATGGTTTTGGAGTTCCAAAACTCATTATATCTTATGAAAATACCCTTTATTTTATATCCTGGGTGTCCGGGATCCGTTTCGTTTATTTGATTATTACCGGGTAATTGCCAACGTCCATACCGGATAGCTTATTCGCACATGATCCAATCATGTTTTACCATTAAACGTATGCATTCCTATGCACTATTTGGAAATTGCTATCTCCTAAGGCCTTGATAATTAAATCACACATAATTGCGTTTAATTACGTTAATCATATATTAATTAATCTGTACGGAATTACCTTATTTTTGCCGGTTGTTACATTCTCCCCCCGTTAAGAGAATTCCGTCCCGGAATTCAATTCAAGTTACCCATCACAATAGTATCCTTGAATAGGGCGGGGAGTTTGCGCTTCATGAGATCTCCTGTTTTTCCTAGTGAGCCCAGATTCATGCTTGGCTCACGCTTAGTGTTCTAACAAACACAATGTCATAGTTCAACTACGACTAAGCTCTTGGTCATCCCACCTTGACACATCTATCGGTTTCCCGAAATAGTAGAGCTTATCGTCAACCGGACTTCCGCCGATCGAGGAATTGACCAAAACTCCCTCAGTCTGGGCTTGCAGGATTCACCTAGAGTCCCACTAGGCTCTTACGATAGTCCGAGCTTAATCCTTACGAGACCAATTTTGATCGATATCTCCGTACCACCGAAGTATTAGGAGCTTGGCCTACTACAAACTCTAAGCTTATTTGCACCTCCTCGGAGTATGACTCTTAAGTGAAAACCTATTATTAGACCGAAGTTCTTAAGGCCTACGCCTTGTCTGTATGACTTCTTAATAGGTTCGCATCTCATCCAAACAGTCTTTAGTCTGCAAGATCTACTGGCCATCTCTCGAATAACTTAAACCAGGTTATGTATCTATCTCCGTTTGTCATTCGACGCATTGGAGATTTACACGTATGCCCTCCAAGGGCTTTGAGTAGTACACCCCGAACACTGGGATGCTAATTCCTATCATATAGGAAATTTTGGTGATGAAGCTCATGAGTTCGATCTGCCACGAACGTCAATCGTGTCAACATGGAACAATTCCGTCAAGTACATTCAATTTATCCGGGAATGACAAGCCATACTCGTCTCAAATCGAGTATCCCATGCTTGTGTACAAAGTTTGTCGAACTTGAGGTAGAGTGACCACTACAATCCGATATAATGTAAGTCGGCAATTCGGTGTCTAGCCACAACTCTCTCCGAGAGTATAGGTAACTGTCTGTATGCCTCGTCTCGAAGCCACAGATGAGTACGGAATGAGAGGGTTCCAAACAACAATCAATCATCACTTGGGTCACATCTGACCCCGGGACACCTCGGGTGTCATGGTGATGTCAACCAGGTGATCTTACCGCGCCACATAAAAGTCCCCTTGGAAACCTCGTCGGGTATCCCATTTTATTTATCCTTCGGCTCGACTCACTTTACCGTATATTTACCTCCCCATTAAGATAAATATACTAGGTTCTTGTCGACCGATCAACCACATTCAAAATGGGACTTTATTTCCGTAGAATCCTCTGTGTACTGAATTGCTGCTTTCCTCCTGAGCAATTGTGGTTAATGGTACTAGGACGCTTAGTATGGACTGATGGAGGTCGAAAGTTTTTGCGTCGCTTTCACCCCTCAGTTCCCTGACATTAAGCAGTGTATACCTGACCCCCGGGCCGTACAATTCCACAATCCTCGAGTAGTACGAGTCGACTCATCACCAACGACAAGATGCTTCCAGCACATAGGTCTATACCGAAAAGAGATATATGAAACATCATAAATTGTTGTCGTAATGAACAGCGTATAAGGCTTATTATGACATATCAACACGTTGGCCCCCATTGCGACAAGTATACAGAACACCAGTAGCTACCCAAACCATGGGTATCCAGTACCAGTTCTGTTATATGTGCTTCATGGGCACTAGTGTTCTATCGTCAATAGCAACCTAGTAAATCAATTCCGAATGATACAGGCCACATGCCCTTACATCGACCTTCAGATCTTATGCAGAGATCTGAGTGAAAGGAGTCCTGAAACCAAAATCCTCATTCATCGAAGGTTCCATCCTTTCGGAATCCTTTTATGTAAATGGTGAAATCGGGCCATAGATGCATGCATTTAGCATAGATTTCACATTTGGCTTGACGGCTTCATGCGCTCAAGTCGTTACTTAAACAAGCGAGCGACTGATATCGTACCTCAAGTAATAGTCCTGAGCCTTCCCATAAGGCATCCCATTCAATGCCTCAGTAGCCACACATCTGGGCGGAATATGTAAGCCTTCAAGCTCGTCCTGATTAGTCCGGTGCCATATGCCCTGACCTGGCAGCTCACATCACTATGGTGCCTCTAACAGCGTCTATCAAGGATAAGGGGTTCTGTTCTAGTGTGAGCAATGCTACTTATAGATGACTGGGAACACCACTATCGACTCAAGGTCGAAATTGTATTCCATTGTTCCAAGAATCTACGCCACGACACCAAAGTAGGGTAAACCTTCCATCAAGGAATAACAACATTAATCGATGGGTCGAGACGATTAACCATCTTAACCCAGTAGTGTGGCACCTCTAAAGAGTAGATAATGCTGCACGCCCTTCTGGATTCAGGGTTCATAAAACCTCTTAATCATGTACCAGGGACTTCACCAATGCACGCCCATGGGTGGGTCCATGACGGTATTCCCATAACCATCAGTATGGTACGTATGACTCCAAATGAATCCACTGGTGCGAGCAATAAATGATTTGAACCTTTCAACTCTTGCTAGTCCCAAAGGTATAGATCATAATATCGCTCACAAATTCTCGATACCTTCAGGTTCGAGACGTATTCGAAATCCATTATCACAAAGGCGAGTCTCGCCTTGTCACGTGCAGATCACAGGGTTTCTTCCCGACATTGATTTGCATAACCGATCGCTGGGCGACCAAATTGCACAGAAAGGTTAGGGCTGGGCATAGCATCACTGGTGCCTCAGATTCTGAAGATGTACCGCTCACGAAATGCGTGCGCATATACAGGAGTCGGCACATGACTTGGTCACCTACTCAGACGACCACGAGATTCAGACTTTAGGGGTACACACCCGTAATCACTAAGGCTAGAGTGTCTAAGCACGACTGTTAGAAGGTCCGTTGGACACCTGAAATCCTACATAATCAATGTCGGCACTACACAATCAAACAAATAGAACAATGACGGCACGAGGGATTTAGGTGATGTCTCCATTCCGAGAGAACGATGAGCTAAGCAAACGGCAAGTCATTACGTCATCGAGGTAATCCAACAGCTGTAGCAATACGCCCTCTGAGCAACATGACAGTAGAAACAACATGGCAATGCCAGCAACATATCCACGAAGCACATCAACTAGGGAGCGCCGCCCGGGAGTGACACGAAAACCGAGAAGCATGACGACAAGGCAACACTGCAACAGGAACCGCATGACACAGAGAAATACGACGGCAAGGCTACACTACTGCAGGAGCAGTAAACAACAGGAATGCATCATCAGCAATGTAGCGCAACCACATGAATACGCAATCAGCTATTATAATGTAATAACGAGCATGCTCCATGGCTGGGGGTAACACAGCAGCATGAATGCACCCGTCAATATGATGCTCAATATGGAAGATCCACAGTCCACATCAACAGAAAATTCCGTTCTGGTGAGCACGCATCCCCGTGCGTCTCAGATCACTTGTGGAGGTGGGATTTGCATTCGTACCTTCAGCCTCGAGCCTATCCTCCATAGGCCCAATGGTAGGAATGGTTGGGTTGGCCGGCGCATCAATCGTCATAACATGAATGGGAACGACGGGTTCCACATAATTTAGCTGACTTCTCAAGCCGATATTGTTCTTGGAGAGAACGACTATAGGCTTGCTATGAGTCACAATGGCAACAGAAACATCGACAGTTTCCACTGAGGCCTGAGGACCATTGACAATGTTAGGCTTCCTACGAGCCCAAGGAATGATAACTAGTAGTTCAATGAAAGCCTCAGAGAGAATGGAATTAATAACAACGAACTCCACAAAGACACATAGATGGTAATAGTGGCTTGGCAAGGGTCACAGAGACGTCTTCGTTAATGACATTCACTTCTACAGGAGCCTCAAATACATTAACAACGTCAACTCGAGCAGAGCCATAGAACAACATCATCAAGCTCAATATGGACTGTACAGACAATGCCAACAATAAGCTCAACAACGGACATAGAACCAATGACATCAAGCCCGATAAGTGCTATCAAACCACTGACAACAACAAACTCAGCGAGAGCTGCACACTTAATAGCGTCAACAGGGCTTGCTTGAGCTATAGGACAATAACAGGAGCAACAACGTCAGGCTCGACCGGAGCCTTAGACTCGTCGTAGTTATTATATGTGTGGTGACTGGTATCCATAGGACCTGGAAACCAACCTACATCTTTTCCGATAACAAGGATAGTGGTCACAACGATCATAGCAAGTAGAGGTAGAAGGATCACGATTTATCGATACACCACGATAAAATGAAAACGATACCGACTTTGGCAACCCAGCCGAGTCATCCTTCTCCTCTGGCTCTAGCGCTGATAGTAATTAGCTGGAATGCCTCTCTGTCACTCAAGCGAGGCCGGTGAACTTTCTTCCTGATAGGCCACGCCGTGAGGGTATCGAAATATGGCAAGAGATTAGACAGGTCACCGTGTCCACAACGAATGGACCTTGCAACCTTAGTTTATAAGTCACCGCAACGTCTCAATATCTATGGGGATTGATGGAAAAAAAACACTTCGCGTCATTTGCCGCCCCTAATAGATTACTAGTCTCGTCGTCATGACGAGGGTGACGGACGTTATTGCCACAAGAGCAATGGGATTTCCGTCCCATGGGTAAGTTTACCAGATAAACATGACCACTTCCAGTAGTCCGTCATTCGATTTTCGAGGGGGATTTTAATGTCAGCAAAAGCGTCTTGCAACATTCTGACGATCACAGAACACTCTTACGATTACGATTCCCAAAGTGCGGTTCCGCTTTCTAGGATTCATGACGGATTTAGGCACAGTACATATAACGAGCCTACTCTGGCGTTCCTCGACTGAAGCGGGACCACCAACAATCCTTGAAAAACGAACAGGGGGTAGATAGAGGAGTCTTATGATGGCCTTTGCTCCTCAGGAAGGTGGTATGACATAAGTACCAACATGCTGAGTCCATCACAATTCATCTTCCGAACACGATCCAGCGCTATTGCAAAGGTTGTTAATCCATACTTGAATACTCGACACACCGAGTAGTGGCTTCCCACGAGTTAATCGTGTGCACTTCCGAGTGAGTCCATCGCCACATGCCGACTGGGGCTTGCTGTTCTACTACACGCCGTCATTCTAACACTGGCAAACGATGTCGCGGTCATGATTAGTGGCCGAAATCCTGACATCATCAAAGCTTAGCAAAGCACTATGACTTGCGGATGTGTGAGGCGACATGCTGATTTCACTATCCGTCCGTGACTGTCTGGAAACAACCAATACTGTTGATTCAGACAAGGGCTATCGAGCTTTCAGGTTAACAATGATCAAGCTTCCTAATCCCGTAACTTCGATTCTGTTCTCCCTACTGGAGAAGAAAAATATCCAACCCTTGAAGACAACCTGGGCATGCGTTAGGTCGATCATGACTTATTCACCATGATAACACCGCAGCATACGGCCACGAGTCTCATATTTAATCCACGCAGGGTCCCGTTCTCTAGACGCACTAGTCTAGCAGGGACGCACCCTAGGTCTTCACTGGGTTCCAAGTTTAGCATTCTCCGCCTCGTTCCAGGCATTTCACTCCTATGCAAGGAAGTTTTCGTCTCCCGTCTCTATCCGATGCGAAGATTTACGTCAGATTGCTCAAATGAGTAGACGTTCGAGCTCTTCCGTGCTCGTACCTTAAAGGTGATGTCGAAGAAAGCTTATTAGGTTAGCTAGGATCAAAATAAAGGGACATCGGCGAGACCTCCCATTTAACCCATTGGTCGATCAAAACTAAGACCGAATCTAAAGAACAGGAACAACGAAGACAAGGAGTGATCACCAATCCCGGCCCTAGCGCCCACCAAGGTTACCGTGCACCCCAAACTATTATTACGTGTGCACCCGTAATGATAATTTGTGTTGCCAGGTAATCTTGTTGCCCGCTAGTTCCGAGCTTCCTGATCCAAAACCGAGATTTCATACAACGAGACTTGATCCTCCAAATCATAAACAACGTGGCGACATCCATTAACGCGATAGAGATTAGTCCTTCCGATCACCCCGTCTACAGGCAAGCAGGTAGGCTCCTCGTAGACCACAGTATCCTTCCTCTTGGCTGGTACCGGTGATCGATGCAAGAGCGCGGACTATTGTGAAGCGTGACACAACAACCTTACTGGCAAAATATCCGTACTACGTATATGTATTAACTTAATCTTAGAAAATCGGATTCCTACTATAAGCATCTTATCCGTATTTTCTAATACTTCATATATTGACACATATGGCTAGTCGGTCGGAATTTCCCCTTGTACAATCCATGTACAATCTTCTCTCTTTTCTAAAAATATTTCGTTGTGTTTTATTTTTGAAAACTTCGTTTTCGAGCCAAAACCGGTTATAGTCTAGATTTTTCAAAAATGCTAGTTCGCTACAACCTTGGCTCTGATACCACTTCTGTCACACCACGCCAATGGCGGAAACACGTGGCGCAACGCTCGAAAGTATATCAAAGTCAAGATTAACACAAACTATATTTAATTAGAAAAGATCAATTTATTAGAATGTCGGAAATGAGTATCTCGTTACAATGTTGCACAAGGCATTACTTAAAACGATGAACATTAAGTTTCAATGTGGGTATTTCCGTTTATGTTCCAACCCGAAGGTAACAGTGAATGAAATCCCGACCAGTATCCGACATCCCGAATTCCACCGCACTAGCCCCATATCTATTCAGCACTTAGTTACCTGAAAGATATGTTTAAAAAGACGTCAATATATAAAATATTGGTGAGTTCACAGGTTTTAGTTTCATAACAGCAACATTTTCACAAACCTTCGACTCGACTCACTTTACCGTATAATTACTTTCCCATTAAGTAATTATACTAGGATCTTGTCGATCGATATTCCGTTTTTACAACATGTGCGCAACCTGCACAACTTGTGGCCTTTGTAAGGAGTAGCTAGCTCCTACAAACTATAATGATGAGCAACCCCTTGAGCCCCATAACCAAACCAAGACTAATAATAATGCCCCGCTCCAAGTCGTTCCTCGGAACCCAACGACTTAAGTTCAGAATATATGCACCCCAGGCATAACCTAATGCATAATCGACGCTATCGATTAGGGGTGGGCCTTGTCAGGCACCAATAGTACTATCCAAATATTCTTTCGGTTTCATTTCCCTGAATTAATGATTACGGAAGAGAGGACTCAACCCCGAGTGGCGATCACTGCTCAAGTACTCATCATACCACTTATCACATTTTAACCTTTGAAAACATTTCAACATGTGACAACGTTTGACAACATATCTTTCCCCCAGTTAAAACAGTAAAATGGGGCCGTGAAACTCACCTGAATTACTGTCTGGCTCACTAGGTAGATAGCATAGAGGGTCTCGCACCTACAAACGTCCTAGACGTATAAGTCACTATTCCTATAGTGCATGTGCCTTGGCAAGTTGTACACCCAACTCCCGACCACAAGTTATTCCAAATCCCGTTTAATTAAGCGCGTATCCTAGGTTTCGTTGGCGTTACATTACCCTTTGTGTTACAAGTTATATACTACTCTTGTTAATATTTCCTTAACTTGTATCTTATTATCATCGACTCGACGTCACTTAACATATAATTATTTTCCCATTTAAATAATTATACTTAAGATCGCATCGCTCGATAATATATATATTTCAACGTTCGACCCGACTCACTTTGCCACACATTTGTTTTCCCATTTAAACAAATATGCTAAGATCTTGTCGTTCGATTGTACATTCTTAACACCCGATTCAACTCACCATACCGTATATTTATTTTCCCATTCAAATAAGTATACTAGGTTCTTGTTGGTACGGCATACACATGTATATATCCTCGTCTACTCGTCTCGTTTTCCTTCCCACATATCTACTTTCCCATTAAGTAGATATACTAGAATTTTGCCGAGACGAGCGTACATATATATAAATGTGTAATTTTTCTTGTTAAGTATATACGTTTGTTTAACGTCTTATTTGTTTATGTCATGTGTTTCTCCCACGAATAATTCCTTAACACTTAGGAAAGTGTTTATTAGTTTTCACCCATAATGTATATATATATTTTACTTCTTAAAATATATATTTTTCTTATCTTGCCGCAATGGCACTTTTCTCATGATTCGTCCGTGTACGGTTCGTTAACGCGTCTTAGTTCGATATCTTAACTCGATTAGTTACTTTTTCCAAGTTTTTCCCAACATGTGTTTTATAGAAATATTATCCACATTTCTAATCCATGTTACTTGGAAGGTTTGTATTTTAGCCCAACTTGTTAACTTAGATACAAAAATGCTTCCAATACTTTTATATTCCCATTTATATAAAAGTATTCATTTTTGTATAAGTTTCTCAAGTTTGCTTAACATTTTTATAAAACCTCTATTTTATAAAAATCCTTATTTTAAAACCCTTTGTATTTTTATAACTTTCAAAAATACACTTTTATACAAAATACCCAAGTATTTCTACTAGTATTTACAAAAATCATCCTTAGACTTTATTACTTACATTTTTGACACCGAACTTTCCATACTTGTATTTTTGGACTAATAGTTTCTAAAATATCCATTTTAGTCCTCTAACTTTCAAAGTTACAACTTTAGTCCCTTAACTTCCAAAAGTCGCATTTTTCCACTCTAGCTTCCAAAGTTAACATTTTTCACTCAAAATAGTAAACTTTGAAGATTCAACTTTCTATTGGTAAGTTATTCTTGTATCAAAACACTTATGTTAGTCTTGTATTTCATGTGGAAGACTACCTATGTGTGTGTTTTATGTATTTGTCCATTTTCACGAAATATCATTCATCTAAGTAAGCTAACTTAGATTTTCCATCATCTTCATTCATGAGCTTCTAACATGTTTTACCACATATTACACCATGTATGATCATAATAAGATGATTTAAAGTTATTCTTAACATATTCAAGTTTATTCTACAATTTTAACCAAAACATCATCCTACTTAGTTTTTGATGCAAACTTTACATATTTTCAAGATTAATACATCATCATTATCAAACCCATGGTTTATTTTCCTATCCTTAATCTTCCATTTTACACATGTAAAACCTATTAAAGATTATGTTCAAAACCACCTTTTAAACCCTTCATGTACAACTTGCTTCTAAGAACACATACATGAATAATAACAATCAAAAACAAGATTAAGAAGCTTACTACTAGCACAAGGCTAGGGAAGACAAAACCTTGGATTTGAGAGGGGTTTAGTGTGTTCTTCCAAGTGGTTTAGCTCCAAGCTCTTGAAACACACAATAGGGGTTTGGATGATGGATTGTTTTAAGTGACTTGGAGATGTAAAAATTTGAAAGAAGGGTGTGTGTGGGAGGATGGAAACTCACGGCTCAAGAAGAAAGAAAGAAGAAGATTTTTGCTTTGTTTCTTCAAGTATCTAACACATGTTATATAATATCACCATATCTTCCAAGATCACACTTAATCTTTCAAGGATTTGAAAGAATTGAGAAGTACCATGGAAATCTTTGGAAGGCATGTGGGATGGGTATAGGGCCGTGGGTTTTGGGGGCAAGGGAAGAGGTTTTGTTTGCAAATTTTGGCTAAGGATTTGGATGATCCTACACTCAATCTTTATACAAGACTTTCACCCATGCAATGCACATGCTTAGACCATGATTACTTGCTCTTGTCTTGGATTTTTGTGGCATGAGGCCGAAAATTGCAAGGATGGGGGACAAGATTAAGCATGCCTTGTACTTGTAAATCTTACACTTTATCTTTATCATGCATGCTTGTTAATATAGGTTTTATAGGTTATCATTATGTCACAAAGAAAGGAGGTAATGTGGCCATTTAGGCCGGCCCCTTTGGTGGCTTAGGTGGGGTCCACAACTCCAAATATTTACCCAATATTTGTTAAGTTAAATCCCCCGTCGTTCGGGTGTCGTTCGGGTATTTTTCGGGTTTTAACCGCGCGTTATTCGGACATTAAAAATACCTTTAATAACCCTTAAATATAGTCTAATTTAAGCGTTGATTGGTTATTTAGGCCTTTGCCGGGTGAAATTATGAGTTATACGCGTATCGGGTGCGGTACGCGCATTTTATTCGTTACCGGGAGATTTGTACAAGACGTTTTCATTTATGGTTTTGGAGTTCCAAAACTCATTATATCTTATGAAAATACCCTTTATTTTATATCCTGGGTGTCCGGGATCCGTTTCGTTTATTTGATTATTACCGGGTAATTGCCAACGTCCATACCGGATAGCTTATTCGCACATGATCCAATCATGTTTTACCATTAAACGTATGCATTCCTATGCACTATTTGGAAATTGCAATCTCCTAAGGCCTTGATAATTAAATCACACATAATTGCGTTTAATTACGTTAATCATATATTAATTAATCTGTACGGAATTACCTTATTTTTGCCGGTTGTTACAGATGTACCCTTAATAAGAAGATCATCTGGAATGTCCACATCAAACTCATCATCATGAATTGACTCACCAACTTTACCCTCACCTAATTCAAGAAGCCAGTTTGCAAATGCCTTTGTTTCATCGGATTCAGACGTGTTGTTACCTAAAGTTAACCTCATGTTTTTTGTTAAAGTGAGGACTTTGCAACTATTCCAAATAGGAGAAGAAGTTATTGATGCATTTAAAATATCTCTTCTACTACCGTTTGGAACAACCGGAAGGATCTGTCTAAAATCACCACCAAAAACCATAACCTTACCACCAAAAGGCAAATCAGAATTAGGTGAAGAATTTGACTGCAGGACGTCTTTCATTGTACGATCAAGTGCCTCAAAAGCATGCTTGTGAATCATTGGAGCTTCATCCCAAATAATTAACTTAGTTTGCTTCAATAAATCAGCAATATCACTATTGGGCTTTATACCGCACAATGATTGTTCAGTAACATTCAAAGGTATACGAAACCTAGAATGCGCTGTCCTTCCACCAGATAACAGCAGAGAAGCAATACCACTGGATGCAACGTTCAAAACAATTTATCCTTTAGATCTTATGGCAGCAGACAACGTTTTCCATAAAAAGGTTTTACCAGTTCCTCCAAAACCATAAACAAAGAATAGCCCACCTTTGTTACCATCAACCGCATGTATGATTTGATTAAAAATTGAACGTTGCTCATCAGTTAAAGAACGTGAATAGGTATGAAATTCCTCAGCCAACGTACTTACTTGATAATTCAGCTCATCAAGAATCAAACGGTTATTTGCAGATGATATCGAATCATTATCAGGATAAGGCATAGAAGGAAACCTACGCAGGCTTGAGCTATTCCGAAGCAATTGTTTCTCAATTTCAAGCAACGTAAGGTTCTTTATTTGTTCATCAGGAAGAGACAAACCTAAAAACGAAAAAGTTTGGAACATTCAATTTAAAATAAAAGGGACATTAAAAAAAATAATTTCATTAAATTTCGAAATTAAAATTTGTTACCTTCAATTTGGAATACGTCTTCGTGTCTACGCATAATACCATCTGACAGATACTTCCATGATTTTTCCCAAACATGCTCAGGTCTAGATAAGGTATTAGACAGCAACATCATCGCAAACAAATTACGAAGACAATATCCAGAACCTGTATAATGAGCCTCTTCAATAGCTTCTACATATTCTTTGTCATCGTCTAAGAGACCAAGAGCAAAACATGCATCACGAAATGTTGGTAAGATTTCTCCATTGACCGTTCTTATCTCCTCAAATGATCTAGGGCCTTTTACTTTATTTAGAAGCACTCTCAAAAAATACGCCTCGCCCATAGATGGATTAACCATGTGAACACGACCAATTGCCTTACCCATCTTTCGAAAGTCCCATTTTTTTCTTCCTCTTTCCAGACAAATTTACTTGGGATTTCAATGTAACTTAGTTCACGTGCCACAGCTTCGTTTCGGTTCAGTTCCATCCATTTTAGAAACATTGTTGCAGCCACCGTTGGTTTGTCGAGCACATTTTGAATATTTTCTTTTGGACCATATACAACACTTTGCTCACCGGGCAGATGAAATGGAAGCCTTATAACTGGAGGGTATCTATAATGCACTTCATTTTTAAATATTCTCCACGAAGCTTCACATGCTGAAAGGAACCTACAATCAAAATGTTTTTTGATTTCATCTTTTTGCATCACTTCTTCACCTTCTCCATTATCTTCTACAAAAGCAACTTTAGCCATATCAGGTCCTTTATTAATGTATTTAAATAAATACTTAATTGAAGCGGCCTGGTTACACCATTCAACATTGATATGAGCTTGGTAACGCCTTAAAAGTTTTGCATTATAAGGGACCACATGTCTATTGTCTAACGTAGCAGTTCCTTTTTCAACAAATATCCCTGACTCTCTTCTTCTATAAACAGGATATCCATTTGAATCTAAAGTTGAAGCAGGAGAAAACTTCTTTGGAAATTTCTTGGAGCACTTACCGTCAAGCATGCATGGACAGTTCGGATATTCACGCCCACATGGTCCATGCATCATAAAGTCACTCACAAGACTAAACAACTCCGGATCAAGATTCTTATCAGGGATTTCAGCCGAAACAAAACGATCAACGTGTTCAATTGTGGGTAGCTTACTGGCTTCTTTAAGAAACAAACAGATATGAGCATGGGGCAGTCCACGTTTTTGGAACTCTATAGTATAGACAGCTGAAACATAAAGTAAAACAATATAATAAAACACGTTACTATTTAGAAACAACAAATAAAAATTGTATTAGTATAAATGAATAAAGATGCTAATATATGAATATATATTGGAAGTTTTTTTTTTGGTAATGAATTTTACCTGCTGAAGTTTTGCCCAATAGTGCTTTTTCACGTAAATCTTTCATGATTGAGTCTAGCTTAACTTTGAATAGTCTAGCTAAAATATCTGGCCTGTCTTCTGGATTTGTCTTCTTGTCTTTAAGAAACCGTCTAATTTCAGGCCATTTTGGATTGCATGTGACTGTAATAAAAAAATCAGGGTATCCATGCCTTTTACAAATAGCCATTGCATCAAGATAATTTTCCCTCATGTAGCGTGCACCACCAGTAAAAGAAGAGGGTAAAATCACAGGTGTCCCTACTTTTGCCAAGTCAGTAGATCCATTTTGGTTCAACGTTTGAAGATTAGTATAAGTTTCACATCTAAGTTTACTTTGCTGGAAACGGACATAAAATAAGCGCTCACTCTCAATCATTGTATAAACGTCAACCAAAAACTGTTGAAGAAGCCGCCTAGCATTCAAAATCAATGAGAACTTACCAACTCTGTCCTGAATATGATATGCAAAATACTCTCTCATTGAACACTTTGAATCCACCTTCTTTTTAGATTTCCTCTCTTCCCTATGTGGTATATCAACCCTATAACAATCTTCTCCAAACGGAATAAGCAATGGATACTGCAAGGCTAGATACGACGGATGAAGTTCAGATATACGCTGAAATCCCTCTGATCTTGATTCGACGACAATATCTCTTTTGTCAAGCTGCTCATCATTGTCTGAAAAAATAAGAGCAGCGATTTCTGACGAAGTTGGTAGGTTGTATGTTCGGCCATCTTTAGTTCTCCTACCAATAAGACGCAACTTAAGGGTAACTTCTGGATTTTCATGAAATCGATCCCGTACACTCCTATAACTTTTCACAAGCTCATTATTTGAGTCTAACATCGACTTCAGGTACTGAATGATTTCAATGTCAAGGAGGTCAGAAATATCCTTACACTTTTCCTTTTCCTTACTGAAAAGAATGAAAAAAAAAATTTTTAATACATTAAAATTTATATACAGGGCTAAAAAAAAGTAGAATAAAATTTTTAGAATATTACCTATAAATGTTTTTTCGGTTTGAAACTTCATTTTCAGTGTCATATATATATATAACTGCGAAAACTTCGGTTTTGAACCATCATAAGGAAGAAGACCACCCATCGTGTGATAATTCTCACCACTTATTCTGTATATGAAGGGAGCCTTTCCACTATTGATATTTGAATCAACCTTCCCTCCCATTGAAGTAAAACAAAACATAGAATTGAAGCGGCGAATGTGCTTTAAGAAATATTTGCTCTTTAATTATGTTCTTGAAAAGGTTCTGATAATCTAAATTGCTCTCTTTGAAATCTGGAAGTTGTACCTTTCCATAACCACAACATAGCATATAGGTTGTTCTTCCACAAACATTTACGCTTCTAATAGCTTCTGACCTCCACAACTTTGCATTACACATTTGACATACAACCGTTTGATCACCATGATCCAGATAATCTTGCAAACAGAATAAATAAAATAAAATTAACTTATAAAAGAAAAAAAAAGGCTTTTAAATGTTTTGTAAATTTAATATTTACCTTTAGAGACACCCTTAAATTGCAAGCCTTCAATTGTTTGAGGTTCCACATTTTCTTCGTCAGACAAACTAACCATTCGGACAGGTGAGATGCAACGTCGATTATTCCTTGATGTATTAATCGGTTCTCTTTGAGCAGAAGATGATGCAAGTGAGACCGTATTAACATCAGTAAGTCCACCTGTAATTAAGAATAACATTTAAAAGTTAGTATTAATAAGATTCAGAAATTCATTACATTAATCGACACAAAGCAAATTGTACCAGATGGGGTTGGATAAGTAGGAGTTCTTAGCGTGTCATCATTTGAACACTCATGTGCAACAGTGGTTTGTTTTCGAGGTCTACTAACAGAACCAACTTTACGTCTTTTTGAATCTAGTTGTGCTTTTCTAACGTTTCGTAACTCTGCAGATTTTTGTCTTTGGACTTCAGGCACGGAAACTATGGATAAAAATAATATCAGTTTGTATATTCAATGAACGTTTAATGTTAAAATAAAGGACTAATGTAAAAATAAAACGTGTATAACATAGTATTATGATACCGTTTGTAATATTGGACAAAGGAGTTCTTTGTGTGGAACCTGATAATACATAATGAAATAACAAAGAGACAGTGTTAGAGTAAAAAATTTGTCATCAATTTAAAAAGTAAAGCTATCGAATATTTAAATGGCATACAAATTTATTACCAGAGAAGGATGCGTTAAATGGGTTGTTGAAGGTTGATCTAAAGGATGGCATATCGATTGAAACTAAAGTACTTCTGGATGTTGATGAGTTTGAATTTTGACATTGATTAGCATTGACTCTCTTAGAATCCATTTGTAGTTTTCTGGATTTTGGACACTCCGTTGCAATATTTTTATTGACTTCAATCGTAGAAACAACGTATGAAATAGTATTAGTTTTTATAATGAAATCAATAAGAAAATAGGATATTCGTATACAGTGAAACATGTAGTTTAAATAAATAAAAATAACATTTGATAAATTAAACAAACGATTTTGTTGCAATTGTCCTATAAAAAAAGACGAACAAATAAAATTGACTTAAATTATAAATGTGGAATGGTAGTTCAGACTGTATAGAAAGACTTAAAAGTAGAAAGTGTTATTCGTTGATTTACCGGGTGTAGAAACATTCAATGTACTTTGGAAAGATGAGCTTTGCTGAATATAATGGTTGGAACGTTCAACGGAGTAACGATTAAATATTGTAGTTGGCGGCACATTTTGAATTCCATTATTATGATTGTTCACCTTGCATCTCTTTGCATCCAGTTGTAATTTTCTATATTTACGACACTCGGCCGCGTGCTTAACTTTTTCTTCATGGGAGATAACTATGAAGAATTACGTATTAGTTACATAAGTAAACGATAATATAAATAAAGACATATATAACTACGAAATAAGTGTACCGTTTGAGATATTAGATAATGGCGTTCGTTTGTCATCACCTTATAAAAAATCGAAAAATTAGATGACAAATTAAAAATAATAAAATTATAAATACATTGTATATTTATGCCAAAAAAATTATCATTCGAACTGTTAGAGAGTCTTTTACGTCCTATTTCAACTAAAAGGATGCAATTCTACATAAAATGCATTATAAGAGTTTAACAAAATATAAACAAACTTAAAATTATGGATGATAGGTTTATATATATATATAAACATTCAACGATACATAATACTTAACTAACAATATATTATAAATCAACATAAAGTACGAATCATCATGTTATGCGAAAATATGTAATATTGAAATTAAAGAATTACATACCTTCATCTTCTTTGATGGAACAGTAGAGAAAAAACATGTAGATAATCATGTTCTGCGAAAACATGTAATATTGAAATAAAAGAATTACTTACCTTCAACTTGTTTGATAGAAAGTAGAGAAAACATAAAAAAGCAAAGATGAACTCTTGAATATTTGAGTCTTCTGATTTGTCTGTAAGACTGAATGGATTCGTTTATATGAAAGGTGTTGGTTTGATTTATAGTAGTAGGGTTTTATAGATTTTTAAAAATTAAATTTCTAGTCAAAACTTATTTAATATGGTTAATTACTTACCATGTTTAAATGAATTTCAGGATTTGAATTTTTTGGTGTAATTACAATTCAAATATTTCGAAAATTTGAATTTATGGATATGTATAGTTTTTTATTTTTAGCAAGTGTGTAATTACAAAGAATTTGTAATTAAAATTGTTTATTAATAAGCTTAAATACTTACCATTATTAAAGAAATACTATTTGAATTTTAAAGAAAACGAAAAAGTCAACTTAATTATATTTAGTATTTTTTATGTTTTTTTTATTAAGTATGTAATTAGAATACACTTGTTTAAATTAATTGTACTATAGCAACTTTGTAATTTTAACATAATCTTTAGTTATAATACTTAGAATTTTATATTAAAGTAACTTAAAAAAATGTTTTTAAAAACGTAATATAATTAAATATTAGTCATATTTTGTTGAATAATGTTATGGAATGTATTAGAACTTTATGTTTGATAAATTGTTTGAAAAAATATAAATATGATAAAAAATGTTAATTATATATAGGTGGACCTATGAATAATGTTATGATTCTTATAGACAATTCAACATAACGTATAAATAATTAAAATTTATTCAACAACGAACAATTATTTGCCAAAGGTAAGGAAAAAAACATAAATGTTCAAACCAACAACTAATTCAAATGAAAAATAGTAGCAAACATCAAACAAACCATAATAAAAAACAAATTGTTTCAAACCATAAACAAACATTCAGAAAAAATCCCCAAAAAAAGAGCAAACAAACGGATAAATGTTCTTATTTATCAAGCTTTGGGATCAACAGGGGGATCTCAACTGATTTGTCGGTGCAAACTTTCTTATCACCCTTACGCACTTTGGTAGTAGACTCACTTGCATCATCTTCTAGACCGTAAACTTTGTCGAGGCTACGCTTCACTTCCTGCTCGTCATGGACCAGACTAACTCGGCAAGATGATTCTGGAGTGTTGTTATCTCCAACAGAATCCTACAAAAGTAAATGAAAGGTTTAAAGTTTGATAATAGTAGCAATTTAAATTTAATTGCGGGAGTGATTTAATAGGTGAAAAGAACCTTAAGAGAGACTGCATTTTGTGTAGACGATTCAACTCCATCCAAGCTTTCAAATCCAGGTTGATCCACCTAAAAACATTAAAGGATTTGTATGTGTCACATTATATAGTAAAACAATAATAAATTTTTATAAAATCAACCTATAAAGGAATATAGGATGGGAATAAAAAACCTGAATATCGGAGAACTTTTGTTCTAGTGAAGAAAGTATCGATGACTCATTCGTAAACTTGCGTATACTATATCCGTCTAGGTGCTTGTCAATATTGAATTGACCCACTTTAATTTTGAACGCAAACTTTTTGTCTTCAAGAGCATGAAACTCAGTTGGAGTTGTTTTTTCTTCACCAGAAACCTTAATAACAAATGACATAAATAATATAAAGCAAAATAACTAATTTGTTTTGGACTGAGTATAAACAACTTACTTGCTTAGATTTTTCTAAAAGTTGCATTGCTGACATTCCCAGCAATTTCTTTGCTTCACGATCAAATAAAGTAAGGGATGTAATACCAGTAAAATCCTGAACCCTTAAAGGTACTCTGAACCTACATTTACAAATTACAAAATATTATTAAACAAATTTAATACTGTTTTACTTTAAGATGTACATATTTAAGATAAAGCATACACTGGATCAGCAGAGACGATGTGCTTTGGACATTCTCTATTGGGGCAAACTAACACCTGTTTAAACGAAGTAACATCTGTTTCTTCATTATCATCAGGTAAACTTAAGGTCGGCTCCACCTTGTGATTACAGTGCTCACATCCCAAATAATACCACTCATCTTTATCATCGACACCCTTAATGGTTCCAAGAACAATGACCTGTTTGTTCACCTACAAAAGAAACAGGAATCGGTTAAAAAATGAATTTTAAATAAAACTTGTATATAATGATATGGTAAATCAATTGAATCTTACCTCTGTTATCAAAGGAAGATCACGAATAGTGCTGAAAGGGGTTTTATTCAAGAATTCATCATTAATATTCATACTACCAGACGATCCAAGAGATCGTTGTACAGACGATGATTCCGTAGATAAAAACTTTTCAATATAACTGTAAGAATAAAAAAATTAATATAACATATATATAATAAGTCAAATATTTAGATATATGTAAATAATTACAGGATAATTTAAACATATCACCTTTTCTTAAAAGCATGAATATCGTCAATATCTTCGTTGATAAACAGGCGAGTTATATTGAACCCATTTTGCAAACTTACATTACCTTAAAAAAAAAGAAAAAAGCAAGCGTTATTTTTTTTAAAAAAGTAATAAAAATGTCAAACGTAATACAAATTGCAAGAAATGACAAACCTTTATAATTGGTAAAGCTACCAAATTGAACAATAAGAACTACATGGACTTCAGCTTCGTTCTGCTTGATGTACTCAAACATCTGCTCACTATATTCATCCCACAAAGAACATGACATTTTTACCCCACTACATACAATACATTTTTTATTAGAGCATGCATAAATTTCAAACATTTCTTCCTAACTATTAATCGTACAAATGAGAAATGAATATATCATGAAAGATTATGAGATAATAAATTATGAATAGGAAAAATGAAACACATACTCTAGATCAATCAAGAGTAGGTTCATTTTCATTTTCAATCCAGCTTTTGTTTCGATAGGCTCGGGTGGACTCCATTCTTCAACAAACCCAATGAAATCTAAAATATTTAAAATGTTATCTCAACTAATAAATAAGAAGACAAATTAAAAGAATAAAAATATATAAAAGATTAAGGCTTCGAAAACTACCAATCCTTTGTTCTTGAGAAAGGTTACCAGACTTAATAGACTCAAAAGAAGAGAAATTAAAACCATATTGGCTACCATCAAATCTGTTACACTTTGTAAGATTTGTTTCAAAAGTAAACGATAATATGTCATTTTTAGAAAAGTGTTTAACAGATTTGTTATCCGCTAGTTATGGTCTATAGATATAATATGATTCATTTTCACGTAGAAATTTTTCATGCTTCTTCATGTATCTATTCCACACAATCGCTTGCATTTTAGAACCCTGCGTAAAAATATGTAATTAGAAGACATTATTTGACCAGAAAATATTAAATCGAGTTTTGGTAACATATATGTGACAAAGGAATTGATGATATCAAATCTAACCTGTTCATCCATAACAACCATATCAATGGCAAGAGTTTCACCTGGTGTCTTTCGATTTGCTCTCTTCCAAAGCCTAAGTACCTTAACTTTGATTGTGTAATTACTCAGCCGCCATGTTATGTCATTAAAAAATGTTACATTATTTGGATCCATCTGCCTGCACGTGTGTAATATTTATCACAAATAACTGCGAACAAAAAAATGTTAGTACTCGTGTGATATATAAATAAAAATGTAAGAACCTAAAGTAGTATATACTACCTGCGAAATGTAGAAGAAAAAAACTGAATTATATTCGATTCAATTGTACATGTATATATAATTTCGTATACCTATTATAAATAAGGAAGAAATGTTGTATTTTTAGTATAGATTATATAAATAGAAACAAAATATGAAATGCCAATCTAATTGATTAAGTTTAAAGGTTTCCATAATACATTTTCAATCAAATTAAGTGGTCAAACTTTCCGAAATTATGAAAATAAAAGTTGTTTCTTAAATCTTATTGTAAAAAAGTCAAAGACTAATTTTTTGTTTATCCAAAAATCTTGTTTGTCAAATTAAAACTTTTTTAATTTGTAAATTATTAATTACTTGTGAGTTTAAAATAAAGAGACAACGTTTTCTTTTGTTTTAAAATGGTACTAGATAAATTTAACATTTTCAAATAAAACGGTTGACTTTGTTAATAAACATTCAACAGGTAAAACACACCAATGTATGTAACCACTAACAGTTAATCACAATCCCAAAAACAACCATACCAAGGTGGTAACAGTTACACAGCAACACTATTTTAACAAGAAAAAGTCAACGGCATAAATTAGGATGTAAAAAAAGATAAATTATAGGTTGATTGAAACCATAAAAAGTAGTCAATTATACATTGTTAATTGATTGTCTTTCCAAAAATCTTGTTTCTCAACATAAAATGGTTTGAATTTGAAAATTATTAATTACTTGTGAGTTTAAAATATTAATAAACGTTTTAATTTTTTTTTAAAATGTTATTCGAAAAATTTAATATTTTCAAATAAAACGTTTGACTTTGTTAATAAGCATTCATATGTATTAAAAAAAAAAAAGAATATCATAAATCTATTTCTCAAAAGACATATCAACAGGTATAACAAACCAATGTATGTAACCAATAACAGTTAATCGAATATAGGTTGATTGAAACCATAAAAAGTAGTCAATTACACATCGTTAATTGATTGGCTTTCCAAAAATCTTGTTTGTCAACATAAAACGGTTTGACTTTGAAAATTATTAAGTACTTTTGACTTTAAAATATTAAAAAACATGTATATGTCTATAAAAATGGAAACTATTAAGACTTGGGACTTTTTCAAAAAAAAAGTCAAAGTTACGAAATTTTAGTATGTTAATAATGAGAATGACAAAAGTTAATGTAATGTAATTTACCAAATTTAAGTTTTAATAAACAATATTAACAAAGTCAATTTGTAAAATCTATAGTTGTCTAAATTTTAATTCTCATTATAGCAAATAAATCATATTAAGCATATTTACCTATTGCTAAAAAAACATATTTCCCAAATTATTGCTAACTATTAAAACATAGAAGATCATATGTCGTAAATACAAACCATAAGACTGATATATTTTTCAAAACACATATCAACACAAAAAACAAATCAATGTATGTGACCACTAACATTAATCATCATCCCAAAAACGACCATAACCATCGTGTTAAGAGTTACCCACAACCACTGTATTGAACCAAAAACCACCACGACTTAGGACCAAAAGTATGTGATTTATATCCAAAAAACTACCCACTGCCTCCCGTCCTAATTACCATCAACCCTAACTACTTTAGAGAGCTTGAACAGACCTCGTTTTTCAAACCAACGGAAATGCACCTGATCACCAGCCTGCAAATCATTGTCAGCAACAAACACAGACATACCTTTGATGTAAAAACGCTTACTCGATCCCCTGTCTTCAATACCTACAGAAACACCCCAGCTATTTTGCTCAGCATCCTTAATTGTCAATGAGCGCGGCCTGTTCAAGCCATTGGCCTTCGCCCATTGTGTCTTCATCCGCTAAAACAAATAACCATACATGAAATTTGTTATAAAAAGGTTTATTTAGCATCAAAATGATTATAACATATTGCTTTAACATATAATACTTACAAAATGCCTGTCAACAACAAAAACAACTGGAACGGCCCAATCTTCTATATCGGATACATCTTCATCCGATCCAGATTCATCATCATCAGTTTCCATATCATCTTCATCTGAATACTCTTCTCCATCATCATCAGAAACCACAACTATTTCCTACTGATTATGGTGATCATCCTCGGGCTGTTCAACGTCCTCCCACAACTCCGGAGGCAGGGTCAGCTTGTTTTTCTCAAAGATGGACAACTCCAATGTTTTCTGTTAATTTTACAATGAAACACATGAAAAGTGTACAAATTAATGATCTAAATCTCAAACAAAATTAATGATATTTTTTGAAATTTCGAATCGACAAACAAACCTCGTTGTAAATTTCAAACACCATCAGATGATCTGCTGTTATGTTAAACCTCTGTTTCATGTACGGCCATCCCTGGGTAATGAAAATCTCATGACCATCGTATTCAAGTTGGATCTGGAAAACATGCCCTGCAAAGAAGATGAATTTCCAGCATACTGTTATCATTATGAACATCAAAATTTTAAAAAGTCTTATTATCTAACAAATAATTATATACATGAGATTACCTGGAAATGAGCTAACCATAATCGGTTCCATAGGAGGGTTTCGATTGTACAAACCATGATGAACGAAGGCACTTATATGCTGGAAAGTTGAAAAACAATTTTTATGCCATTACTACATATTAATGTATTTAAGGCGTTATGTCATGTTTATACACATCATTTAAAAAACATACCAGGCGATTCAGATCACTGAGTGGGTCATCAAGTTTGCAGTAGAAATACTTGCCCGGTGCAGCTATGGCATCCTGATGAAAAGTATACATATTAAAACAGTTGAGCATTTCTTCGAACTCAAAAACAAAGTGACAACCACTTGGGTAGTTTAGCGTGGTAATCATGTGCTTCCACCCATTGTAAAAAAACCACTTCCCAGCGATATTCATCACTTTAACTTCGAATGATCTCTGATCCAAAGTATGAATTCTGGTCATGCCAGTAGGGAATCCATACTTAGTAATCCATTCCTTATAATCTCCGGGCAACGCCTACAAATCAATACCAAAAACAGTTGATTATAAATTAATCTATTGGATTTTCAGTTAATAAAGATTATCCATCCGAATACTGTACAGTGATCAATGAACATATAGTAACAACCAACAGATTTTTAACGCATAAGAAAGGTCGCTTACCATACACACACGTTCTCTGCCCTCTGATTTAACCCAAAATCCATAAACCATTCTGAGACGACCTTTAGAGCAACTGTATTATCAGTAAAAACAAATTAAAACATGATATCATATAACTAAAATTGCATCATTACATGAATACATAAATGCCAAATCTGAAAAATCTTAAAACCTATTAAATTTTGAAAACAGATTAATTTTTGAAAAATCCCAAATTGAAAACTTTATATAATCGAGTCATATTCACAATGTTCATACAAACTTGATTAAAAAAAACAACAATCTAATCTTCTGAAAACCCAAGTTTGACCTAACATCATCAATGGCAAATCAAAAAGAAAACACTGTCTGAGTCCATCAAAATCCATTCAAGAACCCTAATCAAACAATCAACAAACCTAATCAAACAATTGAAAACTTTATATAATCGAGTCATATTCACAATGTTCATACAAACTTGATTAAAAAAAAAGAACAATCTAATCTTCTGAAAACCCAAGTTTTTCAGAACATCATCAATGGCAAATCAAAAAGAAAACACTGTCTGAGTCCATCAAAATCCATTCAATAACCCTTATCAAACAATCAACAAACCTAATCAAACAATCAAGAACCCTAATTAAGGGCAAACGAAGGTTTTCTTTGTCGTAACATAAACACACAAATCGAAACATAAATAATCAAATGAAAACAGGGAAAAAGAAACATTCAATCGACAAAGACATTACAAAAAAACGAAAAAAAACACCGTGAAAATGAGGGATAAAGATGGATTGAATGAAATAAGAATGAAAGAGAGATTACCTTAGATTGGAGATGAATGGATGGTTGAATCGCCTAGATTCGTCTGATTAGGGTTTGCAGGTTTGAAGGGAAGGAGGCGAGTACAATGAGATAAGAAAGGTCCGCGTTTTTTTTAGGTTAGTATTTATATTTTCTGTTTTTTTTTTTAAATCAAAAAGTTTATTAAATCCCACAATGAGACACTTGGCACAATATGATTGGCTACACAATTGAGGATGAATGTGGGAGTGCCAAGTGTCCTCATGGACTTTTGTTTATTAGAAGTATAGATTTTTTTTATTTGTCACATGGCATGACACATGACACACGCAATGAGGAGAATGCCTCCTTGAATGCAATGTCATTAAAATGGCTTTCTTATATCTTAATTGAATGACAAATCATCAATCTTCAATTATTTTATTAAAAGTTATAGATTATAGATTATAGATATAGATATAGATATAGATATAGATATAGATTTATAACATTTTAATAATTATAAAATCAAACAGATAAATACACCAAATCTTATTAACATCACAGTTCACACGAGCATGCGCTTTCGTATCTCCTAACTCGTCTAATTATTGATAAGATTAACTTGGTCGACAAGTTAATCAAATACCCCCAAAATCCGTTGATAACACAAAAATTACCAATAGTTTACGCACCTAATTAGAGATAAAGCATAACTAGAATCGACTGTTATTACGTTGGGACTAATAAATAAATTTCTATAGGGTACTCTTACTGCAATCAAAAACTGGTTGAGTGACAACAAGATCCCTGATGGCAAACCTGGTATGAAATGAATGACATGACTATGCGCTTAAGGTGATCACTGAGACGAATGAATCAAGGGCTTAGCTTGTGAAGATAAACTCCAGCTGGTGGGCTTTCACGCATGTAAATGCCGACCTGACACAGTTTTACATCAGTTATGTTGTGATGCCGACTTGAATAATGTTTTTAGGAGGCGATTAATAAGAACTCCTTATATAAATTGATTGAGTCACAGGAACTGTTATTATATGGTCCGTTATCATATCGTTATTTCTTAAACACCATGTGTCTAAAGGTTGTCAAGGATTCGATTCAAGTTATGGATGGTGAGGAACATACCTATAAACCATACCCAACTGCCAAAAATAATATTGACCTCATTCCGAGCTCATTTTGGTAAGAAACATTTTGTTCTCAACCAAATTGATTCTTTTTAATGTTATTCGAGTGGCAGAACCGAATATCTCCCTACTCCCAAGCTAAAAGAGAATCATGAAAACAAAAGAGTTGCAGCTTGTTCGGATTAATCTCCTCTAACAAAAATGAAGTAATTACAACATTTTATACTTATGGTATAACAATTTGTGAAGTTAGTAAAGGGTCAAAATGGTCTTTCTACATGAATATTAAATTAGATAAAATGGAGAAAATAATCTATACTATATTATAATGTATGAGAAAGGGGTATTTTAAGATACCCAAAAGTTAAGAACTAATTTTTTATTAATAACTCTAAAATGAAGGTAAAATAATCATTGATCATACATTATTTACACTTTAATATCATATCTTATTTACACTTTAATTCCCTAATTTTTAGTTAGTAATTACATTTCCCTCCCCTCCCCTTCCATATTTTAAGCTAACAAGACATGGTATGCTATTTTAAAAAGTAGTAAGTGTTATTTAAAATATGATTGACTCGTTTTTTTTTTCAAATGAAATAATAAGAAAAAAATTACTTATTTCGGTAATAAGTACCATAGTGTTGGGATTTGGAGCAAAGTTTGGAATTGGTTTAGGCTTTATGGTTGGAGGGCGGACTCGGTGACAGGGTTGTTTCAATTGCAGTGTGCGTCAACCAATTCTAAGTGGGAAAGAAAGATTTTGAGAGGTATTGGCATGGTGACTTGTTGGTTGATTTGGAATGAGCGAAATAACAAAATTTTCCAGAATTCGACACCTCGAGTTGTGGAGATTGTTGCAAGAGTAAAGGCGTTATCATACCTTTGGTTGAAACATCGTAGTAAATATAAGGATGTCATTTAGAATGAGTGGGTGAAATACCCTTTGTGTATGATGTAACTTTTTGCCGGTGGTCCTCTATTCGAGGCTCGGCCCGTTGTTTTTAATGAAGTTCTTTGTTCAAAAAAAAAACAAGTACCGTAGTGTTTATTTCATTTTTATAGAAATTTATTTAATGCAAAAGTGCCTATGACATTTTCGTTCAAAAAATTAATACTATTGTCAAATATTTGACTAAAAATTTCTTTACACTTTATTCAAATATCAACAAAACTTTCTAATTTAAAGGTTTGATTAAACATAAACAAAAACGTCCTAATTTAAAGGTGTAAAAAAACTTTAGTCAAATATGTCAACAAAACGTCCTAATTTAAAGGGGGTGACAAAGTTTTATAGTTAATCAAGCGGGAAATAATTTTCAAAATTTAAACCCTATAATGGACTACAAAATTTTATCATATAAATACATAGTAATGCATGGTTGCAGCTTCTAAGATTAGGTCTTCGTTAGTTTATAATTTTCCATACGCTTCTTATATACATATATTATTTTACTCTGATATAAATGTTAACGTTTTTTGTTTGCAGATTGATTTGGATGATGAGCATATCGCTTTGAATAAACCAGTAGCTATGCAAGCGTCCAAGGTTGCGTCTTATACAGTATTTTATTAAGGTTTAACTTTTTTGCATATCTTTTATATTAACATGTTTGCCATGTTATGTGGTACACGATATGGGCATTTTATTGCACGATGATGGTAATAATAGTGTTGAGATTATTTGCTATGGTTCAATGTTTAGTCCCTACAAGTTTAAACTTCAACGTGAATTTGGTGAAGAGGTAATATTAAAGTTTATATAATCATTTTTAGGTTGTGTAATTATATTTTGCACTTTTTTTAGAAATCAGATGTTTGAAACTAAAAAAAAAGAGATCTAAGAGGCTTTCTTAGTGAAAATGGAAACATGTTATTAATCTTGACCGTTGTGATGACAACAAAAAAGAAGACGTCTTTCAAGACAATACAGATTCAAGAACTAAGCTGAAAACTCAATTTAAGATACCTCGAGTTTCAATTAAGAAGTAAAACATATTTCATACAGTTTAATATTATAAATCTCTTTAGATGCATGGTTTTTTTTAATGTCATTGTTTTATTTTCTTCATTTAAAATGCAGTTTTTTTTTTCCAATGTATTTTATGATCATTTTCACTATTATAGTTTTTACTTCATTCTAATGAAAAGGTTCCGGCATGATCATAAAATGTATTGGAAATGGTACTTCCTTTCTTTTAATGTTGTGTTATTGCAAAAAATCCAAAGATCACGTACATATTGATGTGATGAATGTATTCTTCTTAATCTATCTATATAATAAATCAATACACTAGGGTTGAATCCTAGCATTTGAGAGGGTCTCCTTAGATCCAACTTAAAAATGGAGCTCCAATAGTGGTACTATAAAAACCTCTTTTTCATTTAGTTTTCTCCATTTACCATCCATTCCAATTTACCTAAAACATTCTTTCTCATTCCTTCCTCATTTTTCTTGTCAATAATTTTTCCAAGGTATGTTGTCCATCTCATCTTTGATTTATCATTAGACTACAACAATTCTTCTACAAAATACATTCGGAATATTTTATGTTAAAAACGTTTTTCCATTATCAATCGTATTTTGTATTGATCAATCATAGTCGATATGGCACATTATGAGCAATTGATACCAATGAGTAAAAAATCATAACAAATAGCGAGTATGCTCACCTATTTGATCGTAATACAAGTGTTTTTCGGGAAAAATCTAAAAATTATGTGTTGAGTTTATGGTTAATTGATCATATATTCGTTTTGCATTTGAACGACAGGATTCCATTAGAAGAAAGAACTCGACTATGGCTTATCACAAGGGTGACACATTCTTCAAGGTTATTCATGACCCTTCCACACGAGTTTTGGTATGAATCTTTATAATTTTTTTTAAATAAAGTTAATTATTCCTTTTTTAATGTTGTTTTTTACGTCTTCATCCAGACTTTGCCGAAATCCATGAACATGTTTTTGTTATCTAAATACATACACAACAACAACATTAAAGTTCCAACATCTACGTTTTCAATTTTCTTAATTTATATTGTTGTACCTCTTATATATATTTTCTATTTTTAATTGCTTTATTAAGGTTTACTGTCATTGGATGGGATGACTTGCTTGAATCAGAAGATATTTCTGTTGGTGACTATTGCATGTTCAAATGGTGTTCAGACCAACGTAGGCTGTTTGTTACCAAGGTTGACACACAAGAAATTATTAATATATGAATTTAATTCGTGTTGAATGTATTTATTGTTGATTTCATTATGAACATTTTCAATAAATTCGTTAATTATACATTGACTTGAGACAATTGACTTCCTTTTATACTTATTTTATTTTAATTTAACTTTCCTGTCTTATTAATTTCAAACTGACGTAAACTTGGTTATAAAATTCGAATTTTAGACATTAACGTGAATTGAATGTGTCTTCCTTATAAACATTTTGACTTCCTTATATAATTATATGACATTAACTTTAAATTGATTCAATTTAATTAGAAATTTACTGCCTTATTAATTATAGGTTTGACTATAAATTTAAATTGAATTTAACGTATTTCAAATTTACCTTCCTTATAAAATTCACGAAATTTAATGTCGAGTTTGACTGGCTTATCAATTTCATATTTTACATTTAGTTGTTTATAATATTCTCCATTTGGACATTAATATCCATATAATTTGACTTCCTTATAAATGTTTATTCATCCTTATAGATATTTAACTAACTTTATACGGAAAACATGTAATTATACTATTGATTATAAATTGATTCAAATTACTTTTTAATTGGTTGCCTTATTTATTTCAAAACTTGACTTTTAATTGGTTATAAGTTTCAATTGTATACATTAAAAAGTACATTTAATTTGGCTTCCTTAAATGAATACGAATTGAATATCTAGCTACATATTCGATTTTTTTCATTAATGTATATTTTGACTTCTTTATAATTACGAGCCGATATTTATAAAGAATATATATGTATATTAATTGAATTTATAAAACAAGTAAATGTAATTGAATACGAATTCAATGTTCAAAATCAAATGATATCATCATTTATGAACTAAATCTACAATACCATTTGAATTTTTCAATTTAATATACAAACAATTTTGTATATGCATTTTATGTTTCAATTTGAAAATGAACTAAGTCTAAAACTATGTAATGAATCTTATCTCCTAATTTTACTCATAGTTATTGCGGTCCAATTTCATACATAAAAAGGCGAAATTATATATCCTAATTATACTAAATAGGTGAAAGTATTGCAAATAAAATGCAAAACTTTAAATCCCAATTTATAACAATATGCTAATGATAATGCTAATTACACTCCACCAATTCATCCATTCCTTAATGGGTCGAATAGCTATATAAACACGCAAAAATCAATGCACATACGATTATCCTATGACACGTTTCTTGCACTTTGATTAATCGCATACATATATTCTTAGGTTATTTTCTGTTTCTCATCTTTAAATACATAAACATTATTTTTTTCGATTTCTTATGAAGTATTAACTTGAATTTAACTTTTTTTTAACAGTTACAAAGATCAATGGAAGCCGTAGATGCAAATGAGTTTACCATGGTTAACTAAATTCATGTCAACCGAAACGGTGTGGCTTTAAAGCTAAAGATTATTCGGGTTTGGCGTCAACCCGATCGTCGCAATCCTAATGATGTCTGCGCAATTGAAATGATCCTATGTGACGAAAATGTAAATCTCAACTACACGTTTTGATTAGAGCCTCTTATTTGGCAATTTCATTATTTACTTTACGCTTTTTTTTATTTTTCAATATTAAATTTCCTTATATTCGTACATTAAAATACATCAATTATTTAGATACATATTTATAGTGTTTTTTTTATAATTAACAGGGTGACAGGATTCAAGCGAATGTATTTAAACGGTTTTTTTTAGATTTGATAGATTTTTGATTGAAAATGCTTCTCTTATAAAGAATTGAATTAAACGTAGAAAAATAGTGGGAGAGGTCGGTTACCATTCAAATTGCTTAAGCCAATTATAATCACTAAATTTATCATGCTTAGGAAATAATTGGTGGTTAAAATATTAAAAAATAAACTTTGGAGGTTAAAACATTAAGCAACCCTAGGAAAAAAAATGATAGGAAATAATTGGTGGTTAAAATATTAAAAAATTAACTTTGGAGGTTAAAACATTAAGCAACCCTAGGAAAAAAATGAAGAAAGAAAAAAAAAACAAGACATGGGGTTATAATGATGTATATACTTGGTTTTAAACGCATTATTTTATACTTATAATTGAATATTATATGTTAGTTATGTTTTTTAAACTGTGTATTTTTTAGGATTTGAGAACAAGTTTTGAGTTAAACTAAAGGTTAAAATGGTCATTTTACCATGGATTTTGCATGGACAACACCAATTTGAAAAATGGATACGCTTTTTTTTATCTATGTTTTAGCTCAATGGCGTATTTAAAATTGTTTGGTTGAAATAAAATGACAATATTTGGTAAAAGTCAAATTGCGTGTTCAATCCGGAAACATCCCGACTAAGTGTCTATTCATCATTTTCATTTGCAACTTTGGCTTCAAATAAAGATATTTGATTCATACCAACATCTCGACCATTTCCAACTTGAATAGATACAGGTTTTATGTTTAAGACTTGAAGAAACAAATA
Organism: Ambrosia trifida; assembly: GCA_028751855.1. Taxonomy (NCBI): domain Eukaryota; kingdom Viridiplantae; phylum Streptophyta; class Magnoliopsida; order Asterales; family Asteraceae; genus Ambrosia; species Ambrosia trifida. The sequence continues at coordinate 155,267,239 of CM054123.1, forward strand.
GCCTAACCTCCTTGTAAGGATGATAGTCTAGATGTAACCACAGGATTGATCCTTCACTAGCACTTCCTGGATTAGGGTAACCTGCAATAAAGATCAAGTGGGTAGGGAGACGACTACACAAGGTAGTAGTTTATAACAAAAACGGGGGTGAATGGGGATACTATCAAGTTTGATAGCTCTTAGGGTTAGCCAAAAGTGTCCTCTCTATTAGGGAGATGATCCCTTATATAGAGGTGGACGTATGCCACCATTACCCAGAACCCTAATCGTAATGGGCCAGGCCCGATTAGGGTTGTCTCCACTACCCAAGGATTATATTAGTAAAGTAGTTAAGATATAGCAATAAATAAGGAAACATGGAACGATTACCGCTTTTACCGCTTACGCGCGCGGGCATCACTCCGTGATTGTAGGAGAGTCGTTGCTACTTTGCTGATATCACTCCGTAATGGTAGGAAAGTAGTTAATGCTTTAATATGCGGAGTAACCTCTTTTGTGCGCGTGAAGCTCTTCCGCGGGGCTGAATTCCGGGTTTGGGTATGCTCTGCGCAGTTATGAGCACCCAATCCCATCAAGTCCCCCCAGTCCAGCGTGTACCCTTTTCTCGAGTGTATGAGGGAAGAGGGTGGATGGTGGACTTAAAAAGTGATGGCCCCTGGATGATAGCTCAGCCTTCCTTGGTGGTGAAAACATGGTAATCAGTGGATAGTTGTTGCAGATTAATGAAGATTCGGAGAGCGGAGTGTTTGCAATACGGAGAGCGGAGTGTTTGCAATACGGAGAGCGGAGAACGGTACTTGAATTTGACGTTGGACCTCCGTGTTGTGTTACGTGGCTCTCTAGCAGAGGACAGCTGTCGGATAATGAGCAAAGGATGGCGGATAGCGTCTGCCACAAGCTATACTTGTGTCAGCGAGCGTCCCATCGGTTATGGCAGACAGCTGTCTCAGGCGCGTGCTTAGCGCGTGGTGCGCGCGTGTGCCGTCGACTTAGCTGTTCACAGCCACGGGTCGTTTGGAAAACCGTTTCCACTTACCCAGGCTGACGTCAGTGGCAGTTATAAAAGGATTTCAAAATATTTCAAACTTCACCGTTCTCACACCTTTAATTGCAAACCTCCCAACTTCCCTTTTCTCTCTCACTCATTAACCGTTGCTTTTACTCAATCATCAAAAATGTCTCAAGAAACATCTGGTGCTGTTGATCTGACAAAGACGACTGAGAAAACCGAGAAGGGCATTACCACAACCGTTATCAAGTGGGATGCCTCTTCTTTTTCCTCATTCCTTGATCAGTATGGAATTGAGTCTGATTGGGAGCCTGAACTTCCTGCTGCTGGTAAGACGGCGTTGGACGCTTCTCCTGGTAAAATCACTTTATATGAAGCGTTCTTTTCCCGATGTTGCTTTCGTCTTCCCATTACGAAGTTTCTTGTGAGTACCCTTATGAAATATGGGGTGCATCCTACCCAAATGACTCCGTTTGGGCTGTCCAGACTCGTGCATTTTGAAGCAACCTGTCGGTCTCTCGACCTAGAGCCGACCTTTGATATGTTGAATGTGTTTTACGTTCTTGAAGAGGCCCGCGGTGGGCCCGGGTGGTACAGTGTAGCTCCCCGGAGAAGTCGGACACAGATAGTCTCAGAGAGTCCCAAATCAATGTATGATTGGAAGGAAAAATTTTTCTACATCCACCGAGGGGTGATTCCCGCTGCCATGCAATGGATGAGCATTGGAGTGAAGGAAAGGATTGCGGAGTTCCCACCCATGAAAGATTACAACAACCAACCGTGGTATGATACTCTGTGCGCTCATTCTACTCCACTGTCTATGGAGAAGTGCCCAGAGGGCGTGCTTGTGATGTTAGGGCTCAGCCGTTTGGGTAACCCGGAGGGTCATGAGCCCACCGCGGCTGATGCTAGTAAGTACATGTGGATTTCTTCTCCATTGTTTCTTCCTTTTATTTTTGTGTTCACTCTTTATGTCGTTATCCTTACAGGAATGACAAAGTTCGATCTTTTCGATGCCCGGGGGGCCGCTAAACTGAAGTATATTGCTTTGCCCCAAGGAACTCCCACAGTGATTGAGCGGCTGGCTCGCAATTTTTTGATGCCACAACTCAAGGATGCTCCGCAGCATTACACGCGTACAGGTTACATCCTATACTACCTCTCGATATTCATTATAGTGTTTCTTGCATTTTACTGTGGTAGATTCCTGCACCGAAAAAGGGTGCGTCGTGTTCCACGCCTTGCAAAATCTGACCCCGCGTGCCCTTTGTTTCAGGCGCAGGGATTCGCCCAGTGAAGAAGACCGGGGTTGACCCGGGTGAGACTTCCCCAGGTCGTAAGAAGATGTCATGTTCAGGTAAATCATGTCATGTGTTATCGTAGTATGTATGAAGCTTGAACCTTGTTTTATGTCTGTCCCTAGGTGCGTGTGCGAAGCGTCAGCGGAAAGACTCTCGTAAAGGGAAGAAGGTGGCCTCCAGCTCTACTGTTGCTAGAGAGGATGACGAGGCAACGGAGTCAGATGATGACGCTAAACGTCAGCGTACGCGCGGACCTACACCCGTTGATGACTCCGTTGAGATATCTAACGAGCTATATCAGAAGCGTATTGAAGATCTTGCCCAAGAGCAGGTTCAAATCTCAAGGCCATCTACGGAGGTCACGAAACCAACTTCGTCCAATGTGGTTGAGGAGTTAGCCCTTAATAAAGGGACAAACGTCAAGCCTGCTGGCCCGAAGATAATTGTGAAGCCTCCACCTAAACGGAAGCCTGTGTTAGTCAAATCTGTCAAGCAGATCCCTGGTAAGTTTCTGTTGTAGATCTTGTGTTCAATTTCTGCATATGGAACACAAAGTCATTGTTTTCTCCTTTGTATTCGCAGGTAAAAGTGCTGCTCCACAAGGGGCACTGAAGAAACCTATTTCGATCGTGGAGAAAGTGAGTGAGCCTATCCCTGAAGATGTGCAGGGCCCAGATCCATCTGAGTTGGAGACCCGGGGACCTTCTCAAGTGGAAGGGATTGTGATGTCTCCGAAGGCAAGTGAAGACGCTGGTAAAAGCCCTTTGGTTGAGTCGTCCCCTGTGAATGTTGATCCAACAATCATGGCAACAGATACCGCCCGAGGAGAAAAAGGTAGTCAGCCGGACCCACCCTCTAAAACGGATAAATCTGCGCCCGCGGGTGTTCCCGCGGATAAGGTATCCGCAGAAAGCATGCGGACCTCCTCGACTTCTAAGGGGGATATAACCAAAGCTCCTCGGGGTTCTGGAAAAGCGAGTGGAAGCGGAATGAGGGTTGCTCCTCGTGATTTTGATCCGAACAGACCTTATCAGCCCCGATGGGATATAAGGCAGACGACCCGCTTTACCAATCCGTTGAGTGCAGAGGAGTTTATCTCCTATGCTGTTCCGCCCAGTGAGCGCGATTATCAAGATAGTATTGACCGTCGCTCATTGTTTTCCGACATGAGCTTGAATCTAGCATTGAGCTTTAGTAACTTCGGGTCGATGCTGCGACGAGAAGAGGAATTCCAACGTTCTTGGCAGGCTCTCAGGAGCGCGGAAGAAGCACAAAGGGGACGGGTGGAAGAATTCCAACGATTCCGTGCAGATGCTCATTCCGAAGTTGAGCAATTGAGGGGTCAACTTCGGTCTGCTGAGGGTGAGATTCAAAAAATGAAGAAGGAGAAAGCTGAAGCTGCCAAGGGGTGGAAAGATTCTTGTGAGCGCACCAATTTAGAACTAGAGCGTGGTCGGAAAGCTAATGAGAAGTTGAAGAATGAGGTTGCCCGTGTGGTCCGCGAAGCAGAAGAGAAACAGAAACTTCTGGATGCGAAACAGGCTGAACTGTCTGACACGGTCATTAAGCTGAAAGAGCAACATGAGAGCTTAGTGACTGCCACTACGCGGGTTTCGGAGTTAGAAGCACAGGTGAAGAGTCTTGAGGAGGAAAAGGCACAACTGGGCGAAACGAATGCCTTATTGGATTCCTCTCGTGTTCAGCTGGAAGTAAGCCTCCAACAAACACAAAATGAGCTCCGTACTGCTGTGCAAACCTCGCAGGCTGCTCGGGAGCGTTTAACTTGGATGATGCAGCACGGTCTTCAAGGGGTTCGAATTCCCTTGACCTTTATTATGAGTATTTGTATGTTGCAATATACTTTATTGCCTTATCTTGTTCATGTTTGATCCATAGGTTTTTAAACGCATATGGAACGAGCCGAAGTTTGGCGATGCGGTTGCGAAGATCGGTGCATCTTCCATGCGGAGTGGCCTACAGGAAGGGTTTGCGGAGGGCTATCATCACCATGCGGCTGGCTTGGCCCTTGAAGATGGAGAGCATTTTGGGAAACCTTATGAAGAAGAAGCCGTTGCTGCGCAGCAGGAGTTTGAGACTCTCACCTTCGATGTCTTCGACGTAGTTGATCATTGCCTGAAGACGGATGATCCAATAGGTCAGCTGCGCGAATACTTTGAAGAATCTGATCGTCTTGGCGCAGAGCTCGAAGAGAACGAGCGTAGAGAAGAAGAGATGCGGAAAGCCGCTGCACAAGGAGGAGGCGAATCGTCCAATGCTGCTGCCGGGTTTGGCACGCAGAATGAAGGGGCGGACGATGACGCTTACATAGATCTTATAGACTATAATTGACTTTCGTTGTAATTTGTCATCCTCCTTTGCCTTGTGTTTTTGTAATTGAACAATTGCATGCTTCCTTATGCTTTGTTATTTCAAGTTTAGTTAATTAATTCTTTGTGCTGAGCATAACTGTTGAACTGCCATGATGATTGGATGACGTCAGCTTTGGAAAAGGGAGTGCCACTTGTCCTGCTGATGTCATCTGACAGTTTTTTGGCGGCGCTGCAGCTGACTGATGTGACGGTTGACGTCCACACTTGAGTATTAACCATTAATGGTAATTAATGGCCTTCCTTGTCTTTTCTATAAAAGGTTAACCATAGATTAACATTTTCCCATTAACTCTTTATCTTCTATCAATTGCTTCCATGGCTTCTCCGTTGAGAATTACCAAAGCTGAAGTTGAAGCCTTGCAAGGGATGTTGTCACTATCTGACCATCCCCCTGTAATCAAGGTACCTCCAACTCCCATGCATCAACTAGCCACTTACTGTGGTTATCTTTTGTTGACTGAAGATCAACAAGTGGACCAACCAGTGAAGCGTGAATTGCTTGGTGCTCCGGTGAGGATGAAGCAGCTAAGTGAGCTCCAAGATCATCCCAAGATTCCCAAGTTAAGGCTACGCCGAACTGCCACCGGTTGGCAGCATGCCACTTGATGTCTCTTTCCTTTGTGTTGCTTTTTTGCTACATAGCCTTAGGTGCAAGTATTGTGTTGGCTTAATCACCTCTTTTGTATGTTTCTTTTGAATCTGGTGATAATATGTAAGTACGCCAATGTTTTGCTTAATGAAATATGTTTCTTGACCGTGGTTGGCATTGCATGTAGACCAAAGAAAATAAAATAAACTGAAAGTTCTTTTATTAAAAACGAAATGGTCATAGCCATTGTTTATTACAAACTGAATAAAATACTTCATAAGTAACACATGCGCAGTTGGGCCGCGTTCCATGTGCGTGGGACAGGGGTGCCATCTAAGCGTTCCAGGGCATAAGCACCCTTCCCCAGTACTTCTTGAACTTTGTATGGCCCTTCCCAGTTTGGTGCCAACTTGCCTGGCTTTTCTGCGCCGGATGCCTCGTTGTTGCGGAGAACGTAATCTCCCGCGCGGAAAGCCTCTGCCTTCACCTTTGCATTGTAGTATCTTTCAAGTTGTTTTTTGTAGTTGGCCTCTCTGACAGCGGCCATGTCTCTGCGCTCATCTAGTAGGTCCAGATTGAGTTTTAGCTCCGTATCGTTAACCTGATGGTTTGCCAGTAGGATTCTCGGAGACGCATAATACATTTCCGCAGGAATGACAGCTTCTGTTCCGTACGTAAGGCTAAACGGGGTTTCTCCATTACTTGTCTTGGACAATCTGCGGTGAGCCCATAAAACATGAGGAAGCTCGTCCACCCAACCCGTGCGTTTCGTTCCAAGTCTAGTCTTGATGCCTTCTACCACGCTTCTGTTCGCGCGTTCGACCTGCCCATTACCTTGCGGATGTGCTACCGAGGTGAATATCTGCTTAACATTCATGGAGGATAACCATTCTTGTAAGTGTTGGTCTACAAATTGCGTGCCGTTGTCACTTACGATTTCCATAGGTAAACCGAAACGACATATGATAAACTCCCAAATGAATTTTTTAATGCTCTTTCCATCGATGGAGGCCAAAGGCTTGGCTTCCACCCATTTGGTGAAGTAATCAATTGCGACCACCAGATACTTGACGTTTCCTGGAGCTGTGGGAAATGGGCCCACGAGGTCGATGGCCCACTTTTGAAAAGGCCATGCAGCGGTTACAGGTATCAGATTGTTCTTTGGGCGCAACGTTCCTGGAGCATGACGTTGACAAGACTTGCATTTGCGCAATTCCGTCTCGGCGTCCCTGTGCATTCCGGGCCAGTAATATCCCGCGTTCATTAGCTTTGCTACTACCATCCTAGGGCCAGCGTGCAAGCCGCATGACCCTTCATGTATGTCTTTGATAAGGTAAGTAGCTTCTGCGGAGTCAACACATCGTAGCAATGGCCCGAGGTAAGAACGCCGGTACAATATGCCATCAATAACTTGGTAATGCAGTGCTTTGTTTTGTAGCTTGCGAGCTTCTGCCTTGTTGTCTGGGAGTGTCCCGTTTGTGAGATAAGCCCGAATTGGAGTTATCCAAGATGTTGTCCCCACTTGGATAACATTGACCTGTTTTTGAGACACGGACGGGCTATCCAGGACTTCCACTCGCACATCTTTTGCTAGATGATCAAAAACCGTGGATGCCATCTTGCTTAACGCGTCCGCTGGTTTGTTTTGACTCCTCTTGATGTGGTGGACCTTGCAGTATGCAAAGTCACGCATGAGGGCTTTGCCTTGCTCCAAGTACAGAATCATGGATGCTTCACGTGCTTCATATGAACCGTCGATATGATTAGCTACGAGCTGAGAGTCGACGTGGGCGTCTAAGTGTTGTACACCCATTTTTTTCGCAATGCGCAATCCCGCGAGCAATGCCTCGTATTCCGCTTCGTTGTTTGTTGTTGGGAAATTTAGGCGGATTGCATACGTGAAATCCTTCCCTTCCGGTGTAACTAAACGCAAGCCTGCTCCAGCGCCATCATCATTGCATGCTCCATCGGTGTATAATTCCCATTTCTCCGCTGGTTCTGAATTGGGAGTTGTGATTTGTGCCTGTTGGCACTCAGTGATGCTTTCGGCAGGGACTTCCGCGGCGAAGTCTGCGAGGATCTGCCCTTTGAAGGATGGTCTTGACTTATACTCGATCGTGTGTTCTCCCAGCTCAATGGCCCACTTAGCCAATCGTCCCGACAACTCTGGCTTGCGCAAGATGTCATTTATGCGAAAGTCTGTTAGGACGATAATGGGGTGTCCCTGGAAGTATCTTCGCAATCTCCTTGACACGTGCACCAATGCCAGCACCAGCTTTTCCATCATTGAGTATCGAGTCTCTGGATCGAGCAGAGTTCTGCTGACGTAATATACTGGTGTTTGGACGCCTTTTCGATCAACCAAGAGAACAGCACCAATTGCACTTTCCGTTACGGATAAATACAGTGTCAATGGCTCTTTCGGGAGTGGAGCTGTGAGAACGGGCAAATGACTCAAGCATTCTTTCATTTCTTTAAATGCGGCCTCGGCCTCGTTGGTCCACTTAAAGTTAGACTTCTTGAGGCAGCTTTTCAGTGTACTTACGAAAGGGAATGACTTGGACGCATAGTTTGAGAGGAAACGGTTTAAAGCCACTAAGCGCCCCATGAGTGTCTGGACTTCCCGGATAGAAGATGGAGACGGCATACGCTCGATTGCTTGCACTTTGTCTGGGTTTGCGCGGAAACCATCTTTGGTTACAATCACTCCCAGGAACTTGCCCTCCTCCATTCCGAAAGAGCACTTGCTCGGATTGAGCTTCATTCGTACTGCGCGGAGCTGATCAAAGGTCTTCTGGATGTCCAACAACATTTGGTCCTCTTCTGTACTTTTTATGACCAAATCATCCACATAAACTTCGAGATTGACCCCGATTTGTTTGTTGAACGCATTGTCCATTAAACGCTGATACGTGGCTCCCGCATTCTTCAATCCAAATGGCATTTTGGTATAACAATAAGTTCCTGTATCTGTGCGGAAAGACGTTTTGTCCTCGTCTTCCTTAGCCATCTGGATTTGAGGATACCCTTTATATGCGTCCAGAAAACACTTGAACCTGAACGGTGCCAGGGAGTCCACCTTTAAGTCAATCTCAGGGAGCGGGTAGCAGTCTTTTGGACATGCTTTGTTTAAGTCTTTGTAGTCCACACACATCCACCAGCCTCCATTTGATTTTCCGACCATGACTGGGTTGGCGACCCAGGTTTGGTATCTTGTCTTCCGCAGGATGCCTGCAGCTAATAGCTCTTCCACTTGTTCATTCATGGCCTTTGTTTTCTCTGGCCCCATACTGCGCTTCTTCTGGACGACTGGTTCAACGGACTTATAGACGTTAAGCCTGTGCTCCGCTATGTGTCGCGGAACGCCCACCATGTCCGCGGGTTGAAATGCAAAGACGTCCATATTTTTAATTAGCAGTTGCTTCAAGTGCGTACGTATGGTGTCAGAGATTACTGGGCCTATGACAACCATCTGATATCGGAATTTAGGGTTAATAACCCATTTTTCCGGATCAGTACGGTCCGCTGGCTTCATTATCTTGGGAGGTTTGCATGTGTCTGTTGCGTGGCAATTTTTGTTTCCGCGTATGAAAGCCACCCCTCCTCGCGTCGGAAAGCCGACCATCTGGTGTGGTGTGGACGCATTGCAATTGAACTTAGCCAAACCTTCTCTCCCTATGAGAACGTCATGTGATGAAGTCACTGGCAATACCATGAAGTCACATGTCTCCGTGCGGGAGAGTTGTCCGTCTGTCCATGTGACAGGGAGTGTGAGTATACCCAACGGAATGATCACTTCATGGATGAATCCGGATATTGGCTCTGTGGTCGGAACGAGCTTCTCTTTGTCTTCGGCATCTAACTGATCGAAGCACTGCCGGTACATGATGTCGGTACTGCTGCCATTATCGAGGAACATATATCTTGTTCGATAATGTCCGATGATTCCCGTGATGATCAATGGTGTTGTAGCAGATGCTCCTCCTTTGACGCGTGGCATAAAGACCGGTGCCTCTTTCCAGGAATCATCCTGTGTGGTCGAGTAAGACCTTTTCTTCTGACCCCTGTGATGAGTCATGTAGCAGTTATGACGACCCGAGCGCTGTGCGTAATGCGCGTTGAGGTTCTTTATCTTCTTGTTACTAGCATCCGCATCTCCTTGCGGGTCTCTGGACTTTTTCCTCACATTCTTTACTAAATGTGAGAGTTGGCCTGACTTGATTGCCTTCTCAATCTCCATCTTTAGACTATAACAATTGTCCGTCAGATGGCCGTAATCTTCGTGATACTCACAATACTTTGACGTGTCCACGTTCTTCCGATCTTGACTTAGTTCCCTGGGCTTAGGGAACTGAACTTGTTCGGTCTTCAACACTTCCGAAGGTGTTTTGGACAGTGGGGTCCAGTCGTAATTCTTCTTGCTTGGCGGTTTCGAATCACGTGAGTGCTTGCTATTGAGGAATTGCCGCGCGTCTTGTCCCGAAGAGTATTTCCCTTCGTCCGCGGAACCCGAAATTCTTGACCACACCGATTGCTTTCCCTTGCCTTTATCGTGCATGCTCGTACCCTGATTGTTGTTATGATAAAAAATTTTCGAGCGTGTAAACGATCGTTTGGACGACGCATATGTCTTTGCTGCCTCTATCAGCTCATCCCATGCTTCAGGCACACCATCTTTCCCAGTCAGACATCTCATGAGATCATCGTGTCGCACTCCATGAATGAATGCGGCCCTGGTAAGTTCTTCACCACACCCCAATTGTAGGGCTTCCTTATTGTATCGGACGATATAATCTTCCAGGCTCTCGCTATCCTTCCGGGAGCATAACAGAATCTGAGCCTTGTCCTTCTTGTGTTTCCTCAGATGGGAGAAGTGATTCTTGAATTTCTTTATCAGATCATCGAAGTCGACAAGACTTCCGACCGGTAAACTTTCATACCATACCCTTGCCGCACCTGTTAAGGTTTGAACAAACAGATGGCACCAAGCTTGAACCGGCCATGGTTTAGAACTACCTGCGCAATCGAATGCGTGTAGATGATCATCCGGATCACGCAAACCATCATATTTGCCGATCGTGTTCGGCAGCTTACATTCAACTGGCATAGGTGCCAGCGCAATTCTTGCGCAAAATTTGGATCTTTCCGCAAATGTTTTTGGGCGGTATGGCTTGTGTAGATCATCGTCTGGGTGAGGCTGGTTGCTAGCCACAGACTTGTTACGTGGCCTCCCAGTTCGATCAGAGTTGATCTCATTCTCAGACTCATAACCATCAGGTTCCCCGGTCAGGTTGACGTGGTCCTGAACGTGAGTAATCTTACCACGTTCTCCACCACGTACCGCCTGGCGGGGTTTAGCCGTATGACGAAAAGCAGGTTGTTCTTCGTTTTGAGAGTCGTCTTCAGCGTCAAAATTCAAGGTTTTTCTTGCTTCCGACCTAGCTTTTGCTATCAGTCTCTTCTGGTACTCTGCTATAGTCTTAGCATTTTCCTGAGCCAACCATTCTTCCAGATCTTCGACAGGCTCTTCAGTCGCTTTCTTTTGTGCTGCTATCACCGACTTCCTTGGTGCAAACATTGGAAAGGTAGTGGTAGCCTGTCTCTGATTCACGTTCTTAGTCACCGTCGTTGGTGCGATTGTGTCTTGATTTGCTTGGACCCCATCGTCGACATTGGTGGGATCGACACGTTGTTCGGTTCCCGAATCCATTTGCACTAGTTTGAAAGATTGGTAGACCGTAAGGGATGGCGCCAATGAAGAAACAAATAGCCTAACCTCCTTGTAAGGATGATAGTCTAGATGTAACCACAGGATTGATCCTTCACTAGCACTTCCTGGATTAGGGTAACCTGCAATAAAGATCAAGTGGGTAGGGAGACGACTACACAAGGTAGTAGTTTATAACAAAAACGGGGGTGAATGGGGATACTATCAAGTTTGATAGCTCTTAGGGTTAGCCAAAAGTGTCCTCTCTATTAGGGAGATGATCCCTTATATAGAGGTGGACGTATGCCACCATTACCCAGAACCCTAATCGTAATGGGCCAGGCCCGATTAGGGTTGTCTCCACTACCCAAGGATTATATTAGTAAAGTAGTTAAGATATAGCAATAAATAAGGAAACATGGAACGATTACCGCTTTTACCGCTTACGCGCGCGGGCATCACTCCGTGATTGTAGGAGAGTCGTTGCTACTTTGCTGATATCACTCCGTAATGGTAGGAAAGTAGTTAATGCTTTAATATGCGGAGTAACCTCTTTTGTGCGCGTGAAGCTCTTCTGCGGGGCTGAATTCCGGGTTTGGGTATGCTCTACGCAGTTATGAGCACCCAATCCCATCAAGACTTATTTTTTCTTATCAGTGTGTTACTATAATACATCAATGGTTTCTTAAAGTATTTGATAATTTTGATAAATCTATTAATTAGTATATGCGTGTAACGCTTATGACGTATATCCACCACAATGATGATGCAATAATGTCACACCCTCAAATTTCCACTTGCGGGTTTTACCGCGAGGCGCATGACAAACCAGGATCCAAGTCAACGGTCACAATAAACAACTCTATATGAAGATACATGACAATCAAAAAGACATAGTTTTCATAAACTCAAAACCAGAAGCGGAAGCATTAGGTAATTTACAAACCATAGACCAAAATGTACAAAGTGTTTATTACAAAACATGAACTAAACCTAGACGCCAATGCAGACCCGTGCGCCTAGTTCCATTCGTTGCTACCTTAGCGACCTGAGAAAAACATGCCAAAAAGACGTCAACATATAATGCTGGTGAGTTCACAGGTTTGTTCAATATGTTACCAAGTGTTTTCAAAACGTTACCATGTCCATACTATATCAATGTTACCAAGTATGCTAGCTAGGCGTATGTTTTATTACTACTACGATTGCAAACCATTACTAGACACGTTTAGCAATGTTTAGCATATGTTTAAGCAGCCCGAATGTTCAGCATGATACCAATGTTCCAGTTCGAGACAACATGCACCCGCCCGGCCCTCCAAGCCGACGAGTGGGGCAGGTCACGCCCAATAGATCTATCCACATTTCCCCCGTTGTGCATCCCCGCACATTCATGGTTTCCCCCGGGACTTCCAAAGATCGTATAGCAATACAAAGTTAAAAACCATAGTATGACATATGTTACCAAAATAGTTTAGCGCATGTTTTCTCCCCCAAAAGTTAAAGCAGTAAAAGTGGGGCCGTGAACTCACCTTAGATAGCGTTCTTCGGTTACAAGTAAAAATGTTAAGCCCTTGATAATCCCTCTACCGGAGATCTATCAAAATGTTCACATAAGTGTTCCGACTAATAACCATAAGGTTATCTAGTCCCCGATTGTCCAGATCGTAACCAAGTATGTTTTAAAGCGTGTTTAAATGTTTAACCGACACACTAGTCCGACCCGACATCCCGTTGGTGACTCATTACCCTAATTAATCAAGTACACATAGATTACACACAAGGTTCAAGCATAAAACACTTAGTTTGTATCAAAAATCTCATTTCTGCATCAGAACAGTCGAACCAGTCAGATTAAGTCTCCTTCGCCCGTTTTAAGTCTCCTTCGCCCGTTTTATGTTTCGTTCGACCGTTTGATGTCTCCTTCGACCGTTTTACCACATTCGCCCAAGTTTTCCCCAGTTCGACCCTGGATTCTCTCCTTCGCCCACCCGATTGGTCGAAGGAGTCCAGGTTCGCCCCTGTTGTACAATTTTTCCTAAAAACGCTTCAAACACATTCGAAACACCTCGAAACATCATCAAACACAGCAGTCAAGTATGAATAACTTATCCCTACAAAACCCCACCGATTTCCCCCAATAATACGTCCATTTCAGCCCTTTCCCAAAATGGTAAGAATTATGGAAACGTCACAATCATGCATGGATTCTTTACCCAATTTGGAAACTTTTGAAATCGATCCATATTCAACTTAAAATGCTCAGTTTGTCGAGTGTTCGATTTTCCTTATTAGTTCTATTGATCATAAATATCATGCATCAAGTCTAGATTCGTTAAAACCCCCCAAAATACCCACAACATCACCATCTATCCAATTCTAACCCTAAACAACAATAACCTAGCATTGATAACAATCCTATATCATGTTTCTATCATAGATACAGCAGCAAATCATTGAACAACACATAACACCACATAATACACAATTTACATATGCTTATCATCATGAAGACCTATGTTTAAATGATAAGGTTTTGATTTAGAAAGATGTTTAAAAGGTTTTTAATCATGAAAATACCCTTAGAATAGATCCGGACAATTAGGGTTAGATGAAAACGAATTAAAATGCTTTAAAAAGATTTAGGATCAAGAACACACCTTGGATTCTTGTTTAGATGTTGTAGATAGGTTAGATTATGAAAAAGAAGAGCAAAAACTCCCTCCTTAGTGATTAAAATCGTTTGAGAGTGTTTTGAGACAGTTAGGGTTTGTGAAATGGTGAAAAATGACAAAGTTTGGTATTTATACTAATCCTCCTTCGCCCCCTATCAGTGGTCGAAGGTAGCCTCCTTCGACCCTTCCACAGGGTCGAATGAGCCCTGTCCTGGTCGAAGGGAATTCTTTCAATTCCACATCCCAGGTTCGCCCATTTACAAAGGGTCGAACCAAACAAAATTCTTCTTCGACCACTCGAAGTGGTCGAACCAAAATCCATGTTTATCTAGTTTTCCAGTTTGTCGTGTTTAACGCATTCTAACATACCTTAACATATGAGCATGCAACCTTAGTTTATGTTTAACACATTTAAGCACGGATAATCATTTACACATCATTTAAACACATCTATGTATATAATCCACCACACGACCCATAATCTACACATACACTTAATTAGTTCATGTAATGTCACCAACAACGGGACCCGGTACTAGTGTATTCCAAAAATGACTCCCAATGATCCTCCAGATCATTGAACCTTGGACAATCCTAACTTGACCCGACTCAACTAACCCAGTTAAGTCCGTTTATAAACGTTTCCCGCTAAGGTAGACTTAGATGTTACTAAAGTGTTTAAGCCAAATATGCCGGGTGTCACAAATAAATATTAAACGAAATAGAAAACTACTATACGAGTATAACAATGCAAATTGTCGTCCTCGCCGCATCGCGCAGGTTTCATACTAGTCATTTTACACAAGATTAATTGTTCTTAAGTAATTACAAATTATAATGCACATTGTACAAATCTTTTAAGTTATATGTATAACTAAATTCAAATAAATATGTAATAATAACCATTAAAGCCTTCTTCCATACTAATGTTAACCCCTAACTCTTCGTGTCCTAGTGAAAATAGTAAATAAATATAGATGACAACATTTCACTTTTTTCACTTCCCTCATACATTAGTTACTAACATCACATTTCTTTCTCTTATTCTGGAATGTTCAAGGGAAGGAACACTTCGAATGATTTTTAATCTGGTAAGTAAATACGAATATGTTTATATATCTTATTCACTATTGTTCATCTTTTGTTGATAATCTCATGATTTTTCTCTGAAAATCTTAAAACACTTTCTCATGCTCTTTGACATCAAACCGCATTGGAAGCAATACCCATAATATTAAGGGTTTATTAAAAGTAACGTGTTAAAATAATTTAGTAACACGTTGGAAGGCAGTTTTATTCATATAACTCAAGATTTTTATTTATTTATTTATTTTACTAAACTAATAGGTCTATAACATCGAGAGAACTAAATAGTGGTTTGTCAAGTTAACCATGCTTTGTGTAGTTTAGCTTTTTGCATTGTTTTATTGCCCTACGTTGTTGTGGTAGATGTAATAGATACGGAATATAAAACGAAAATAAAACTCTCAGTAAAAGAGGAAGATGGAGTAGTGATATAGGAAGATTAAACTCTCGGTCGCTCTTTATATGAGAGTCTCAATGATGAAAACCGGTGGTCGAACAATGTAGCTAGTGTATGCGACAAAAGTTGATTTCATTACGATGCAGTTGGTTGACATACGGAATTTATTCTTAAGTTACTATCTTCATGACTGATATTTTCCTATTCTTGTGTTCTAATTTTATTTTTAAATTACGTAACTATATTTATGGTTGATATTTTGTTAGTCATGCGTTTTTTATTATTTAATTGTGATATGTAACGCTCATGACATCTAGAGACCACAACGATCCTATGAAATAAAAAATTAACAAAAGTACTAAAAAAATATATCACGAGAGGATTGATAAACTAACATAAAACAAGTGTCGCATTGCAAATTATAATCAACGCCGCATCGCGTGACACTAACATTTCATTATTTGCTTCAATATAAGTCGTCCCGCCGCATCGCGCGGGCATCCCACTAGTGTCATCAAGTATGTCAAATTTGTCATCCGGGTGGATATGGATGATTAGTGAAGTGTATGGGGATAACGGATATGATATTGATGGATTAGCGATGTTCCATACTAATGGATTCGGGTCCATAACCATGGGTTTCAATGCACGAGATCTTGTAGCACTTGTCAATGAAGCCTTAACCATCGCAAACCCATACCAAATCCCATATCAAAGCTTTTGATATACACCACCCAAGGATCTCGAACCCATTCAACATACTAAAACACTAACTTAACTATCCCACTCATTTAGTTTTCTAGGCTCTCTTTCGACTACACTACCAATACGGTAACAAACCATACCTTTACCAACTGAA
Organism: Ambrosia trifida; assembly: GCA_028751855.1. NCBI lineage: Eukaryota > Viridiplantae > Streptophyta > Magnoliopsida > Asterales > Asteraceae > Ambrosia > Ambrosia trifida. The sequence continues at coordinate 155,283,252 of CM054123.1, forward strand.
TTCCTCGCGTAACAAAACGAAGTTATACCAACAAAATTCTAGTTGCATCGCGCGGGGCTTATTATAGAGTAAATTACATAAAAATGGTTCCTATTGTTTAGTTAAAATCATGGATTTTTGGTGGATTCAGTTCACATTGGTGTTTTCTTTAATGTCGGTCCAAACACCATCGTAATGGGTCTAGAACACATGATAATTTTTTAATGTAAACCAAACACCATATAAGTATTTCATTTGCAAATATGTTGACACTTAAATACTTGGGAAATTCATTGCACACGGATGAACATTGATAATTGCAGAAGATATAAACAACAGTTCATAAACAACACTAAACAATGATCAAATTTATTGAATACCGCTAGGCCATGTTTGATTCTTCACTGGTTTCAGTATTTCTTCAACCTCAGCTAGCGTTTGCTCGTCTTTATCACCCTTGGCAAATTCTTTAGCAGCTGCAACATTAAGCTGCACCTGATTGAGGGAAGACGAGAAGATCGTGTTAGAAAACCAAACACTACGGGTTACTATTTCATATATGATGCATGATAGTCTAGACGAGGCGGAATGAGCGGGTCAGAAAGTTTGGTAACGGGTCAAACCAGGTAACTTTTAGGTGTGGGTCAATTGGGTGGAGACAGGTTGATTTGCCTACAGTGTTTTACATATAACTAACAAATAAAAAATCATTCTAATAATAATGATCCAAGTATAAAAAACAGGTCATATAAAATAATTATCAACCAGATACATAATTGACATGCTTTCTACTAGTGGCTTGAAATCGACCAATTGCCACCTCTAGTTGAAACTTCAACAAGAACAAGTATAAAAATCCGGTCCCGTATCAGGCAGACATTTTTGGTAATTTACAATGAAAAAAAGGCCATCAAATGCTCGGATCAGAGTCAGTTTTTGCACAAGTGGCTTAAGTAATACCATTAGAGCATTCGATGATTTTTTTTTTCTAACGGATTGAAACTGTCACCTCTAGATGAAACTTCGCCAAGAACGAATACACAAAATCGATCCCATATCAAGTGAACATTATTGGCAATTTACAAATGAAAAAAAAAACGGTCATCAACTGTTTGAAATCAGGCGAGTTTTTTAGCATAATTGGCTTGAATTACATGGAAAACCGACATTAGTACATCACTACCAGATTTGAAGTATAATTTGAAACTGAAAGGCAAATATCTGACCTGTTCAACGGATTTCATTCCCACAAGTATGGTAGAAATATCTTTGTTACACAAACTGTATTGCAAAGCTAATTTTGAGATATCCTTTCCCTTCTTTTTACAGAAAGCAGCAGCGGTCTGGCATGCAGCCTGTGATCAAACAGAAAAAAAAATATATTAAAAACATCCGACTTTATATGTAGTTACGTACAAGTGTACAAGATATCTGATGGTACCAATGTGGATAAACTGTTGGAACAGTAATACAGTAGAAGAATTGAATAGAACCTTAAGTTCGGGTGGAGCTGGGTGCCACTCTGGAGGGCCACTTTCCGTAAGAAGTCCCATTGCTAATGGGGATGCACTGATCACACCAACTCCTTTGGTTTTTAGGTATGGGATCAGATCTTCCAGTGTCGAATCGTTAATACCATAATGACAATATGAAAGAATCACATTAACTGTCCCCGGTGGCACGCGATCAAGCACATAGCTAAAGATTCCCAATGGAAGTCCGGTTATACCAATGAAACGGATTTTGCCTGCTTCCTTCAACTTTTGGAGGGCAGGAAGTGTCTCATTTACAATCTGGGCCGTTACAAACTCTCATCAATACTCTTAGTGTAACAATAAATGAATGTGAAATCTATAACTCAAAACAAGCACCTGATCAAGTGAACCAAATTCAATGTCGTGGCATTGTAATATATCAACATATTCCATCTGCAAGCGTTCTAAACTCTCGTTGATACTCTTAGTTACCCTTTCGGCACTGAAATCAAAACCCTCTTTATACCTCCCGCACTTCGTTGACACAATGTACTCATTTCTCGGCACCCCAACAGCCTTCAGAGCTTTCCCAAGTACTTTCTCAGACAAAGTTCCACCATAGTACCTAAAACTCACAACACACATAATTTAAATCCTCAATTCTAACAAAAACCCCAAGGTCTAAATATCAGCATTTTTAGATGTGAACATGGTTTTAAAAAATCGTGAGGCGCTCCTAGGTGTTTACTGTTTAGGCCTCAAAAGCCAAGGCGTGAAGTGTGAGGCATGAGTCCAGAGCCTCACATACATGAAGTGTTGCTCTATGTAAAACCAAATAAGTCTTATGCACAATCAAAAGCTAAATCTTTCTCATTTTTTACATCTCGGCCTTTTTTTTAATCATGTAAACCATTCATAATCTCTTCATGCCTTTGGTTGAATGGTTGCATCTACATATTACCCTTCTATGAACTCCAATCTTTACCAATGTCAACCAATTTTGACCCAGATGCCATGCGCCGCCACCTCAAGGCCCTGAGGCGTTTTCCTGATCACCTCAAGTACCTCACAACTCAGATGTTCCTGACGCGCTATTTTTTACACCAAGGACGTGAATGTGCTAATTTTCAGTCCCAGGCTCTCTCGCTTCTGATTAGTTGAGGCACATATTGTACGAATACGAAAAACGCACTTAAGACGCTAAAAAGCAGCATGAGGCGCCCCTTTCGTATACTAGGAAGGTTTTGTGCATAACATGTTGTGAATACATGGTTTTAGTAGGGAGGAGCTCGGTACCGGTACCAAAACTACGGATCCTGATAATTGCCAAAATTGGGTACGGAAACGGTATGGTACGGTATTTGTAGGTAAAAATAGGTTAAATACCGATATCGAACCGAAAGTACCAATCCCAAAAACCAGAAAAAGTAGGTACCGAAATGGTACTGAATTCGATCGGTATCCGTACAGAAATGCTCATCCTTAACTTTTAGGATGGACAATATTTAGGTTGTTTATTTATTTATTAAATCACATATCACATATAAAGCTTATTTATAGCTAAATTTTGGATACGTGATGCTAAAAACTATATAAACAAATCGCGCATTGGCTTGGGACCTTATCGCCTTGGTGCCTGTGGATTTTTAAAACCAAGAATTACACTAAGCAATAATGCAATCAAAATGCAGATCATTAAGTAATAACAATGGAGGAAAATATATATAAATCAAATAGCACTAAAGATTCAGGTAAATTATAAGGAACTGACGGAGATGTGTCAAAGAAGTTAATGCCGAGACGGAAGGCTTCGCGGACAGTGGCAATGGCTTCTTCATCGGAGACGGGGCCGAAGACGCTGCCGAGAGGGGATGCACCGAACCCCACGCTGCTGAGTTTCAGGCCTGTGTTTCCGAGTGGTCGGAGGTCCATTGAGTTTGACATTAATGTGATTGATTGGGTTGTTGTTTGGGGTTAGGTTTGAGTGAGCGTGAAGGGTTGAGGATAAGAGAGAGGTGGGGGAGGGGGTGGTGGGATGGAATTGACTATAAAACTGTTTGGTAAACTAATTTGATTGTTTAAAAAATGTAACAAACCAACGGGTTGGTGGCTTTCGTAAAAATACAAAGCTTCTAGAATACTTATGTGCGAAACTCAAGTGTTATTAACTTACAATAGCTCAAACTGGATTCGGTAGTTTCTCAAGTTCAAACTTAAGTGGTTTATTATTTATTAAAGTTTCAAAAAAAAAAAAAAAATTATTAAAGAATATAGTAATAAAAATAATATAAATAATTGGCTAGTTTGGGCTTGCAACTCTATAAGTGAAGCTTGGGCTTGGGCTCATTTACTAAACAAGCGGGTTTTTAGTTTCGACTCGACTTGTAAACAAGTTTAATAAGCTCGGCTCGGCTTGTTTAGCAAAAAAAACTTTTAATTAGGGATAAATATTATTAAACATTAATAAAACTAATATGACACTAAAGCTCGATAAGCCTTGACAAACCTTACGTGCTTCACATGTCAGACTCAAGCTCGGGCTCGATAAATTAAACGTGTTTGTTTTAGGCTCAATCTTGAATTAGGCTCGATAAGGCTTGGCTCGTTTCAAGCTTTTTATCAACTCGGTCTTGAATAGTACGCGGGCGACTCGTATTGTTTATACCCTTAGTTTTAATTTCCACATACGACATGATTAAAGATTTCGCCTTTCAAGAGAATTTTAAAAAATGTTCCAATAGAGTTTATTATACATATTGATGACATGGGTAGGGCTGTTCAAATTGCTCGTCGCTCGTGGATCGCTCGTCGCTCGTTCGTAAAATGCTCGAAAAATGCTCGCTCGATCTTCCGCTCGGTTGTATATGAGCCGTTCGGCTCGGTTCGGTTTGTAAATGAGCCAAGCACGGCTCGAATAATTTTTTATTTATTTAATAATAAATATACACACAATTTACAGATAAATTTATGGCTTTATATATAAGATTCTATTGGATTTGACTCAGTATATGTAAACAAAATATAACCAGCCCACTTAACTCTATAAAAAAGTTAACACTAGATTTAATAGTAAAACAATAAGTCATGAGGTAATAACAGTCTTGACTTCTTTATGTTATTAGCCGTCCATCGCTAATTCTCGTTTAATATCACACCTACGTCACAATGCAACAACTGTTCTCTGACGTATGCTCATCACCTCACCAGCCTTAATCTAAGCCTCATCCTTGGACACTGGGATCTCAATATTAGTGTTATCATCAGACATTTCGACATTAGTTGTCACCCGACAATGAAAACATCGAAGGAAACATCCCAATTTTATGATCGTCCATATTATTCTCCGCTCGATTCTCGCTCGGCGCTCGCTCGGAAAATTTGCGCTCGAAAAATGCTCGTTCGGTTTTTGGCTCGATTGTAAACGAGCCGCTTTGCTCGGTTCGGTTTGTAAACGAGCAAAGCTCCGCTCAGATCAGCTCGGCTCGTGAACAGCCCTAGACATGGGTGCTATAACCCCACAATTAGCCATTAATAAGAACAAAGCAGCATAAAGCATCGAAGCTACCTAACTCATCTGAGTTGAGAAGCTAACACTGCGGAGTTTATGAAGCTTTAGGATGCCTTACGGTAGCCCTCTCTGCTACAATAATGGACCATAACTTTATGGAGAAGTTAAAGTTATGTCAACTTTCACTCTAATCCACGATGTTCAAATGTAGGGATTTAATCAAATGTAGGGAATCGTTATGTCAAACAAGTGACGTAGACTTCCTTCATGCTATGATACTATATGCTATGTAAGGTTATATGGTTCATAGACTATGCCTATGCTATGAATTGGCGTTTAGGCTAATTCTTTTAGCATTAAAGGGCCAATAACATGACAAGGCGATTAGTTTCTTCTAATGTGACTTTCTTGTGAGGGTCTCCACGTTAGAGGTTGCAGGAGGTCACTTAATATTAATAGAGAAGTATAGATGTGAATCATGAAATGTAAATCAAATTTTGAGGCCATGGTGATGATCTTTCAATCGGTGACCGGGTGACGCATAGAGATGTGGAAATGTATAGATGGGATTAGGGATGTGTATAGTCTTTGACGAGCCGGATTCGATGACTGAAGAGGTATAGAACGTCACCTCCGAACTATGCGTCCATGAGACACGTCTCCTTACGAGATGCTGCGACTCATCAGAATCCCAAAAGAGTCTGAATCCACAAAGTACACCATAACAAGTCGGAGGTCAAAGGCTCCGAGGGTTGGTACGTTTAGGACGGATGAAAGTACAACTATTCTGCCTAGTATAAATACCCCCTCAACGGTACAAGTAAGACACGGTCTGACACACTCCGAACCTCTCTCTCTCTCTCTCTCTCTCTCTCTAAATACTGTTTCTCTCACTAAACAAATACTTATCCTCACGCCGGAGGGTGGTTACAGAGAGGCCCTCTTTGCCCCCTTGTAACGAGCCTAACGGCTTGCTAGTTTTGCAGGTACAATTCCACAAGATCTTATCAAGTTAGTCATCTTCTTCCTCACACACGAGGTAAGTGCTAGCTTTTGTATCTTCAATTGGCGCCATCCTTTTGCAGATCTACTCTCTCCACATAGATCTGGAATGGCTACAAAAAATTTCAACATTGAAGACATCACAAATAGAGAAGACGATGCTGTTGTCACATCTGAACAAAATACAGCTGGTTATTCCAACGTAATTATAGACTCAGCGACAATCGTCTCTACTGCTGATATGGTCACTGCCACGTCTGGTGTGCAAACCACCTCCACAGGATTTGATGAAACTTTCCTCCAACGAAATCGTGATTTCTTATTGAAATTAAAAGAGCCGCAAGATAAAGACGAAAGACTTCGTAGTGTGCAGGTAAATCTATTCCCCTCTAAAGGATTTACTTCCACAACCACGATGTCAACTCCAGCTAGTCTCCCAACATACTCCACTGTGGTTACCTCAGTTCCTTTTCAAGCACCTCATGGTTACTTAATTCCCTTTGGGTATTCCGGACCGTTTCCAACTGGACTCACATCCACTGGGCCAATGTCTACTTGGCCAGTGATGCCAGCCAAGCAACAATCAAGCTCCAGCAACGTCGATGACGAGCTTACGACTCCGTATCGACCAGCTTACATGACTTCGTATTCAAAGTTCACCCCACGAATAGCTAGTGCTCCGCTCCCAGCTAGGCTAAAGATGCCAGCTACTGTTAAGAAATACGATGGAACCACAGATCCGGACGATCATGTTTTTGATTTTGGTGGAGCTGTGGAGATTGAGCTATGGCCCATGCCAGCATGGTGTCACATGTTCGCTCAAACATTAACTGGAGGCGCGAGAGTGTGGTTCGACGGTTTGCCGGCTGGACAGATAGCCAATTGGAAAGAGCTACAACGAATCTTCTTACAAAACTTCTCTCAGCAAAGACGGTGCACTAAAGATATCACAGAAGTTCACAATATCCGAAGAAGAGATGGTGAATCTCTAGAAAAGTTCATCGACCGGTTCAACAAAAAAGCATGCAAATATCCGGAGCTGTTGAATAGCTGCAGATATCAGGTTTTTGTCATGGGGTTTGGAACAATCAATTGGTGGAAAAACTACACGAAGATCTACCGAAAACAATGGAAGCACCCATGGAAAGGACGCGAGCCTTTGCTAGAGGCAAGAGTGCATGCGATCAAACAGGAGACGGTGAATACAAGCAAATTCCAGAGGAAACTCTTGGAAGAAAAATGCTCCGGCACAACCTGAAAGAAACAACTCCTGGTCAAAACATCGGTCACAACCATACTCCAGAAACGATCGAAGTGAAAAATCCAGTTCCGGACGTTCCTCGGGAAACAACTCCCGAAACACCAACCACTCGGATCTCAGCAAATCTCCAAGTGAAATTTTAAGCACCGAACAAATACGTTTTCCAACCCCTCCGAAGCAGAAACCTACTTCAGACAGTAAACTTAGCAGGATTCATTTCCAAAATATCACTCGCACCATCCACCACTTGAGTCGTATCGGGACTGTTGGTAATTTCAGCAAACACCTCGTCAACATCCTTCCCTGCATCCACATTACTATGTTCCTGCCCCGGAATATGCATATACACCGGACCGCTGTCCCGAGAAGACTGGCCTCCGGTCAAGTGTAAATCCAAGTCATCAAGAATGTTCTTTTTTAGGGGAGCAGGGGGCGTGCTAGAACAAACAAATTTCACCTTCTTTGGAATTCTCTTCTCCTTAGAAGGTTCGGACTTACGCTTCTGAGCCCTGATGTTCAGATCTAGAGAAACATCCTCCCCTACGTCATCATCCGTAGGGGGCACACTATAAGAACTGGTATGCTTCAAAGAAATAGATCCTGAAAAAACATTTCCAACAGTTTCGCCACCTTCAATCACCTTGTCTTGCGGCCCACTAACCTTGCCATTAACACCATTCTCTTCGGTCTTATCAACATTACCATCCCCAGTACCAGCAGGACGAACAGGAAACTGAAGCTTTTCCATTTGTTGAAACAAAGGCTTGTTAGCCCCAATCGGTTCGCTGGTCAAAGAAAGATCCGAATCGTCATAATCTTCAAACTTTAAAGCAGCGAGTAACGACATCTCTGCAAACAAAAAACAAAGGTTATGATTCGCACCAAATAAAAAGGTCGAAGGTCATAAGAAAGATCCTCACCCCTATTCTTATACAAAATAAATGGCCATCTGTCAGGATCGTCCCAGATCCTACTAATACCCTCCAGTAACAGAACATGCTCCGGATACTTCTTAATATTAGACTCATTAGCAACAAGCTTTTTATATAAGACCTCATCAAAGGCAAAGTCGGCCGGAAGCTCCCAATCAGACGACTCGAAATCTTTTCTCCACACTGTCAGCATCTCCTTCGGCAAACATCTATCATCCAGCCAAAAGAACTGCGTCTTCCGATTCTTCAAGCTAGAGGTATCTTTGCCATGACATTCGGGCTTCTTCCTCCTCTTCTCAAATGTATACCAATCTCCCGCCTGACTCAACTTATAAAACGCCCGGAACACGCCAATATCAGGCTTCGACATTAAGGCCCTACACTTCAATTCAAAATGACACACCCTTCCTAAACCAAAAGGATTCATTTGTGAAAAATGAACCCCGTGGAACTGAAGAACCTTAAACAAGAATTTTGTCAAAGGAACTCGATAATTAGCAAAATCACACACCCGAGTATAAAAACCAAATTTACCAGCCAGGAAGGGATGAATAGGGCGATCAGGGTTCGGAAGCACAGGGTTTAAATCTAAAGGGATCCTATAGTCAGTCAAGAACTTGCCAAATTTACTCTTCAATAAAGTGGAATAAAATGACATCCATATCGTCTTTCACCATTGTAACAGAGATTAAAAAAACAGAAAAACCTCGAAGGAAAAAGAAGAAGGAACGAACCTGTGACAGTGGGACAGGATCAGAAAGGTGGATGATTTCAGCAGTCAAAGTGGAAGACAAAAAGATTTTGGGGAAAAGTAAAAAATAAATTGGAAAAAGAAAAAAACCCCCTTTTTATAGTGTGAGAGAAAACCCTAAACACTATCACAGGTGTCAAAATCCCAACAAACTGAAAAAGTTGGCAGAAACGATCCAGCGGGCAGAAAAGCCACGAGGCAACCGCCATGTCCCATCCAGAATGCATGGCACAGGATGTGTCCACGTGCTTCGGCCAAAAAGACAGTTGTTAGGCAGTAATCTGGACCGCTCAACTCCACTAAGTTGTAAGCCAACTTATGGACTTGAGGAGACATGAAGAGGTATAGAACGTCACCTTCGAACTATGCGTCCATGAGACACGTTTCCTTACGAGATGCCGCAACTCATCAGAATCCCAAAAGAGTCCGAATCCACAAAGTACACCATAAAAAGCCGGAGGTCAAAGGATCCGAGGGTTGGTACGTCTAGGACAGATGAAAGTACAACTATTCTGACTAGTATAAATACCCCCTCAACAGTACAAGTAAGACACGGTCTGACACACTCCGAACCTCCCCCCCCCCCCTCTCTCTCTCTCTAAATACTCTTTCTCTCACTAAACAAATACTTATCCTCACGCCGGAGGGTGGTTACAGGGAGGCCCTCCCTGCCCCCCTGTAACGAGCCTAACGGTTTGCTAGTTTTGCAGGTACAACTCCACAAGATCTTATCAAGTTATCCATCTTCTTCCTCACACACGAGGTAAGTGCTAGCTTTTGGATCTTCAATGACGAATCCTATTATAAGGTGGGTAGATTTGTAAGATCCCAAAAAATCGCCACATTTTTTTAAAAGTGACCTTGGTACGAACGCACTTAAATAGAAATGTGAGGGCCCGGTTGTTTTTATTTTAAGTTAGCATTAGTAACTTTGAAAATAAGTCATCTTTTTTGTGAAAGATTAGGGTCCTATGTGCAATTATGGGCTATAAAAACTCATTAGATAAAACCCTAGTGCCATTAATGGCTCTAGGTGTACGGCGGCAGAAGTATAAGGCGAGAGACGAAGAGAGTTCGAGCGTGAAAGAGAGAGGGATCGAGCGGGAGGCGAATGACGACACCGGTGGTGGTTCGTGGTGGTTCTGATACACGACTTCTGACTATTCACAAGGTCATTTTTTTTTCTAAACGTGATTTATTCTTGTTCTTTCATTTTGATGTTTCATTTTTGGTTGAGCAAGGGTTTGGATTCTGGTTTGGTTGTGATGGTGATCGATGGTGGTATGCGGTGATGATGTAGTTCGGAGGTGCCTTGGATGATGGCACGGTGTGCGAAGCCGTAGGTGGTAACTGAGAGATGTTGCAAATTATTTTAAGCACACGACTGAGTTTCATTCGATTAGGTGGTGTTAAGGGTGAAGATCGACAAATACGCTGGGCGGTTTTGGTGATGTGTTCGGTTAAGGTTTTGAGTTATGCAAGTGAGTCTTGTTTGCGTGGAGTTAATGTAGGTCACATACACTACTAGAAAAAAAATACCTACCATGACACGCGTTTTATGACACACGGTCTTTTATGACACGCAAAAACGTGTGTCATAAAAAAACTGTCATTTCCCCCTTCCCCCTCTCCCTTGTAGGGAAAATGGTTTCCCCTTCCCCCTTCCCTTTTTTTTATTAATTTCATTTTTTATTTATTTTATAAATTAGATTTCATTAGAATATTTTTTCATTAAACATAAAATAAATTACATAGAAAATTTAAAAAAAACGAAAATACATTAAAAAACCGGAAATAAATAAAAAAACTATCAATTAAACGCACCTCCAAGCCATTTTTTGGCGATTTTGTCTTTTATTTTCGCCGCCACCGCACGTTCCGTTTCATCAAGGCTATCGAGAGGTTCTCTCATCAAGGCGAATTCAGTTGTTTCCTGTCTCTTCATTTCCATTTTGAGGCGTTCCCTATCCAACTCTATCCTCGCTAAGTCTCTCGTCGTGGCGTCTTCTTTCGCCTTCCTTTCCATCTCTAGCCTCGCCAAATCCCTCGCCGCCGCTTCTTCCTTCTCCTTCCTTCTTTCCAAGTACCTCTCCGTTTGCTCTTGTTTAAATTCGCTAAAGTTTTTTAGCAACTCTTCAATTTTTTCCACCGCCTAATCTCTCGATGCGTGGTCGGTATCAACACCCTTGACTTTTGAGGCAGCCGCCGCTTTCTTGGCGCGGTCCCTACCAATCGGCCTCTCACTCTCACTTGGTGGAGCCTCGTCTTCAAACTCTGGGTCGTCGTTTATATTGATAGTACAACGAGCATCCGACCCACCACCACTATAACTCCCCGAGGCGCTCGTTTTAGACCTCTTCGCTTGTTCCACCTCATTAGACACTGGTTTGAACTTTTCACACTTCACCAAAATCTCATATGGTTTCATGTAACCAAACGCCCCGTGCTTGTCGGTGTATGTTTCAATAGCCACCTTCAACAAATTCTCATAACTTTGTCCGGACGTATGATTATTCCAAGCTCTTTGATAAAAACCCGCAAAAAGTTGACATTTTCCCATCAAGTCTCGACACTTGGTACTAACGGAGTGAACCCGACGATATTCTTCACGTTGTAACAACTTGCAAAAATTCCTCAACAACTTGGTTCCAAAAACCTTCTTTTTTCCGATTTGTAGCTACAATTATATAAAAAAAGTTAGTTTTTAAAAAAAATTAAAACCGAAATTTAAATATATATATATATATATATATATATATACGAAAGGTTTTTAAAAAATTATGAAATTTACCTAGTATTGGGTCCGTAGAAGCGATAACCCAAGCTTGTGCTAGCGCCTCCTACTCAATGGGAGTCCAAGGAATGGAATCGGCCTTGGTACTAGGACCTTCATCTTGGGCCCGTTTTAACCCTTTTTGACGGTTTTTTTTCTTGGGGCCGATTGGTTTTGTTGGGTGGGGACTTGGGTTTCGGGTATGTGATCATCGTGCGAGGCCAAAGAAACAAAATCGTGTTCGTGTTGTGTTTGTGTTTCGGGTATTGGTTGCCATTGAGGTTGTTGCATTTGAGGTTGATGCATTTGCCATGGTTGTTGTTGAAATTGCCATGGATTCAAAGGGGTGTTAAACGCGCCAAAGGATAGTGGTTGTGACGAGGGAGTACCGGGTGTGTTTGGAAATCCGAACGGGGGTTGGTTTGAGGGGTTACCGGGTGTGTTAGGGAAGAAAGGACGCCTTGGATCCATGAAGATTTATATAAATTTTTTTATAAAAGATTAGAAAGTGTATAAAAAGTGTGGGGTAGTGTGGGGTAAAATGTGGGGTTTAGGGTATTTAAATAGAAGTTAAAATAGTTAATTTTTTTTTTTAAAAAAATGGTGCAAACGGTCACAATCCAACGGGTGGATTTTTAATTCTGCATTGGGAAATGGGACGGTAGACACGGTGGGATGTTACCGTTTTCACCGATTTGCCATCGGGGGGTGTTCACCGTCGGCATGCCCTCCCACCTCATCCACCGATGCCCTTTGCCGATCCCATACCCCTCAGTCTCATGGATTTTAAAATCTTTGTTAATTAATGACACACATTTTTGCGTGTCAACAATTTAATGTCAAGAAAACCAAAACATGACGGGTATAAGACATCGCGTGTCATTATTTTGTGTCATAATTATTCCCCCAATTTCTAATTTTCCCTCCCATCATATCCCGCCCCCTGCTCTCTCTCCTTGTTAACCTAATTCCCAAATTCTATTTTCCCCACACATACACACACTAACACAGTCACCTTCTCCCACAACACACCACACACAACTAGACATTAGAGACAGCAGAGAAAGAAGGAGGTGGAAACGCACGGAGGAGGAACCAGCAGCACGTTGGAACTCTGCCAGAGCCCCTCCCCCCAAACCACGCAACCCTATCCCCTCCATACGATTGTACCTTAATAAATCTAGAGAGAGGAACCGTTAGCCATCGGACTCTCCGACTCTCGACACCTCAGAGCAAGTTTACATCTCCTCTTTAGCCCTATTAAAGATGCTTAAACATGTTATATAACTAACTAATCAACAATTTCTAGTGTTTTATTTTATTAATTTTTTATTTTTATTATATGGGTATAACTAAATATCAGTTTCCGGTGTTTAATTTTGTTAAATTGTTTATTTTTTTTATATGGGTATATAGTTTGGTTGGTAGTGGTGGGATTGATTGATTAATAAGAGTTGGGGTTCAAAATTTTTAATATAATACGATGGTCTTGTGATGTAGGGAGAGCTGGATTGCCTATGGAAGTTATGGGATTGATGCTTGGGGAATTTGTGGATGAGTATACGGTTCAGGTGGTCGATGTTTTCGCTATACCCCAGAGTGGTACCGATGTTAGTGTTGAAGCTGTTGATCATGTTTTTTAGACTAATATGCTTGATATGCTTAAACAAACTGGCAGGTAGTTTTCATGGATTTTTTCTTCATTTGGTTTCATTTGACAGTTATAGATTTGTATACTCTTGACTTCATCTTGCAGATTTTTGTACAGTGGATTATGAGCCGATTTTTATATGTGATTTGAGAGTTCTATGATGATTTTTAGTGATTTTATGCTTGTATAATGTGAAGCTGTGATTGATACCTTATTACCTTTGAATTAACTATGATACTGATTTTTTAGTGCATTTATATGATTGCTCATTGTCTTTATGCTTCACTTAGTGACTATTTCTGAACGGATGGCAAGGTCCATCTAATAATTATCTCCATCTATTAATTTGTAACATGTTGAGTAACAGTTTATGTGTTTTTTTTTGCATAGTAAGCGTCAAGGTTATTTCATTTTTTTTTTTAAAAAAACGGGTTTTTATAATTTTATCATCACTAAACTTAAACAAGATTACTTTTTTGCATTAGTTTTGTTTTACGTTTTCCCCGTATTTTATTTTGTCATCACTCGGTCTACTTAACACGGTGTTTGATGATCAAATTTGGCCATTAGGTTTTTTTTTTTTTCATTTGGTTGCTACTTTCTAAAATGTGTCGAGATAAATTCGACTTTGTCTACCTTTTATGTCACGTGAATCACATGGTGTTAAAAATTCATGTTTTTGTTTTACGTTTTTCCCGGATTTTATCATCTTTCGATTGCCACTTAGCAAAATTTTACACCCCGCAGCTCTGGTAGCACGAGTTTATGCCCCTATCCTGCGACGCGAGAGTTTAAGACTAGTTTAGAATATGGATAAATGAGTTGTTAAAGACTCTTATTGGAATGCATTTAGTTGCACACTTTAACTTTGTTTCTACTAGATTTTGTTACTCGACAATAGTTATCGTTTCTTGTAGTTGACTAGTATTTCTGTTTGTTATCACAGACCAAAGATGGTGGTCGGCTGGTACCATTCTCATCCTCGATTCGGTTGTTGGTTATCTGGAGTCGACATCAACACGTAACAGGTTATGGATTAAGTTTTTTTGTTATCTATTTTACTACTACATTATCTATCATTCTCTTTCAAATGCTCTGCACATGACCCATTCTTTTTTGTGTCGTTCATAAATTTATCTACTATAAATCTCGTCAGAAGTGCAAAATGCAACTTTCTTGGTATTGTCAATTTGTCATTAACACTCTTGAAGTAATCAACTTGCAGAGTTTTGAAACTCTAAATGAAAGAGCTGTTGCAGTGGTGGTGGATCCAATTCAAAGTGTCAAATATAAAACAATAAAAAAATTTATAAAAAAGAGGTAAGTGACACATATATATAAACAACCCCTTGCACATAAACACAAAGAAAACACTTGTGTTTGGAGATCTTGTCTTGTTACCAAAGAAAACTCCATACCCTGTTCATCAAGAATGTCAGGGATGGAACGCCTATAACGAATGTTCGCTGGAGCTGGCGGCGCATTAGGCCACCTGCCACCGGACTCTCCGAGTAGGGATGGCAATCAAACCCAAACCCGATGGGTAAACCTGAAACCCGATACATTTGGGACGGGTTTGGGGTCGGCAAATCGGGTATGGGCCCGGGTATGGGATTAATGATTATTTTTTTCGCGGGTTTTGGATTTGATAATATACCCATTACCCGACCCGATTACCCGATAAAGTATACCCGCTTAGCCGATTAGATACCCAATATAATTTCTAATATATCTTTTTAAATATGTATGCATAATATATCAAATTGTTCATCTAGATTGTCATCTTGTGCTAAAAATTATCAAAAATTAGTGTATACTATTTGTTATCTATGTCTTTGAGTGTTTTTATATGATTTAAGTATTTTATATTTATACATTGTAATCATTTACATAGATATTTAATAATGCTAAATGTAATTGGTTAATAGTTACCTAATAGATACCCGTCAGGTCTTTGGTCGGATATGCTCAATGGGTAAGTATTAAATATTAATGGGTTTACGCGAAACCCGCGGGTATACCCGATACCCGACGGGTTTTGGGCCGGGTTTGGGACAAGCATATCTAATCGGGTATGGGTTGGGATTACACAAACCCGTCCCAAACCCGACCCATTGCCATCCCTTTCTCCGAGTCTCGACCCCTCAGAGCAAGTTTACATCTCTTGTTTAGCCCTATTAAAGATGCTTAAACATGGTATATAACTAACTAGTCACCAATTTCTAGTGTGTTATTTTATTAGAATTTTTATTTTTATTATATGGGTATAACTAAATATCAGTTTCCAATGTTTAATTTTGTTAAATTGTTTATTTTTTTATATTGGTATATAGTTTGGTGGGTAGTGGTGGGATTGATTGATTAATAAGATTTGGGGTTGGAATGTTTGATATAATATGGTGGTATTGTGATGTAGGGAGAGCTGGAGTGCCTATGGAAGTTATGGGATTGATGCTTGGGGAATTTGTTGATGAGTATACGGTTCGATTGGTCGTTGTTTTCCCTTGACATATCTCAAATCTTTGGCTAATTGAGGATGATTTAGTGATCTTTTTTCATCTTGATTTTGCAGGCACTGATCCATGGGTTGAACAGACACTACTATTCAATAGTTATTAATTACAGGAAGAATGAACTTGAGGACAAGATGATGCTGAATCTCCATAAGAAGTGGACTGATGAATTGAAACTCGAATGGTTTGATACCCATTCAAAAACCAATGAGCAGACTGTCCAGGTAATTTCACAATCTATGATAATTTTGTCCCACATTAAACACACTTGCATGGTTAAGTATCGGTCATTTGATGATGCCTTTGATTATTTTGGTAGTATATATGTTTCGATGTTTCTATTTGAGGATGCCTTTGATTATTTTAATGTGTTATTTATATTTTTTCTCATGTTGGGGAAGACAAAGACGAATACTCGGGTAATTCGCGAAAGATGGTTGAGTTTCGGGCAACCTTTATTTATAGGTTATATTTTGTAGCGACGCAATATTTTTTGTTAACTTTAAAATTTTGTTAGTATATTTGACTTATGATTATGAAATAGATTGTCTTGGTATAGATATATTATTAAATGAATTTGTTTTGCTATAATGATTTTGTTAGTGTGTGTGTATATATATATATATATATGAATCCAGGGAAATTAGTAATTTATAGATTTTTTTTTATTTTTTTTGTCAAAAAAGATGACACGCATTGCGTGTCATAAGCGGGTGTCATCAAGGTTAATGATTATTAATTCAGGGAAATGAAACGCATTGTGATCGCCACTCGGGGTTGAGACCTTTCTACTTTCCATGATTACAAGATGGCGTCCTTCCCATCAGCTTCACCCTTTAGAACTCCGAATCCACCCATCTCTTGTACATTTCTGATGCTAAGAAGTTCGATTGGGCCTGATTTACCAACAAGGCATTACCTAGATCAGCATCCTTCATCTTCCGATAATAGACATGATTAGCTGGAGTATGCAAGTTGAACAACATCATTTTCGCAGAGAGGGCATCCACAACCCTCGACACATTTCTCAAGTCCCAGTCAGGAACAAAAACCTCCTCCGCCGTGGTCGGATCAACCTCTATAGCATCATCCAGTGGATCTACAAGATTAAAAAGAATCAATGTCTCCGTAACAAACCAGAAGGGAGAATAGGATGCACCATATTCGATCTCCCCACTCATCTGAAAAGTAGAAATACGACCAGTAAACTTAGCAGGATTCATTTCCAAAATATCACTCGCACCATCCACCACTTGAGTCCGATCGGGACTGTTGGTAATTTCAGCAAACACCTCGTCAACATCCTTCCCTGCATCCACATTACTATGTTCCTGCCCCGGAACATGCATATACACCGGACCGCTGTCCCGAGAAGACTGGCCTGCGGTCAAGTGTAAATCCAAGTCATCAAGAATGTTCTTTTTTGGGGGAGCAGGGGGCGTGCTAGAACAAACAAATTTCACCTTCTTTGGAATTCTCTTCTCCTTAGAAGGTTCGGACTTACGCTTCTGAGCCCTGATGTTCAGATCTAGAGAAACATCCTCCCCTACGTCATCATCCGTAGGGGGCACACTATAAGAACTGGTATGCTTCAAAGAAATAGATCCTGAAAAAACATTTCCAACAGTTTCGCCACCTTCAATCCTTGTCTTGCGGCCCACTAACCTTGCCACAAACACCATTCTCTTCGGTCTTATCAACATTACCATCCCCAGTACCAGCAGGACGAACAGGAAACTGAAGCTTTTCCATTTGTTGAAACAAAGGCTTGTTAGCCCCAATCGGTTCGTTGGTCAAAGAAAGATCCGAATCGTCATAATCTTCAAACTTTAAAGCAGCGAGTAACGACATCTCTGCAAACAAAAAACAAAGGTTATGATTTGCACCAAATAAAAAGGTCGAAGGTCATAAGAAAGATCCTCACCCCTATTCTTATACAAAATAAGTGGCCATCTGTCAGGATCGTCCCAGATCCTACTAATACCCCCCAGTAACAGAACATGCTCCGGATACTTCTTAATATTAGACTCATTAGCAACAAGCTTTTTATATAAGACCTCATCAAAGGCAAAGTCGGCCGGAAGCTCCCAATCAGACGACTCGAAATCTTTTCTCCACACTGTCAGCATCTCCTTCGGCAAACATCTATCATCCAGCCAAAAGAACTGTGTCTTCCGATTCTTCAAGCTAGAGGTATCTTTGCCATGACATTCGGGCTTCTTCCTCCTCTTCTCAAATGTATACCAATCTCCCGCCTGACTCAACTTATAAAACGCCCGGAACACGCCAATATCAGGCTTCGACATTAAGGCCCTACACTTCAATTCAAAATGACACACCCTTCCTAAACCAAAAGGATTCATTTGTGAAAAATGAATCCCGTGGAACTGAAGAACCTTAAACAAGAATTTTGTCAAAGGAACTCGATAATTAGCAAAATCACACACCCGAGTATAAAAACCAAATTTACCAATCAGGAAGGGATGAATAGGGCGATCAGGGTTCGGAAGCACAGGGTTTAAATCTAAAGGGATCCTATAGTCAGTCAAGAACTTACCAAATTTACTCTTCAATAAAGTGGAATAAAATGACATCCATATCGTCTTTCACCATTGTAACAGAGATTAAAAAAACAGAAAAACCTCGAAGGAAAAAGAAGAAGGAACGAACCTGTGACAGTGGGACAGGATCAGAAAGGTGGATGATTTCAGCAGTCAAAGTGGAAGACAAAAAGATTTTGGGGAAAAGTAAAAAATAAATTGGAAAAAGAAAAAAACCCCCTTTTTATAGTGTGAGAGAAAACCCTAAACACTATCACAGGTGTCAAAATCCCAACGAACTGAAAAAGTTGGCAGAAACGATCCAGCGGGCAGAAAAGCCACGAGGCAACCGCCATGTCCCATCCAGAATGCATGGCACAGGATGTGTCCACGTGCTTCGGCCAAAAAGACAGTTGTTAGGCAGTAATCTGGACCGTTCAACTCCACTAAGTTGTAAACCAACTTATGGACTTGAGGAGACATGAAGAGGTATAGAACGTCACCTTCGAACTATGCGTCCATGAGACACGTTTCCTTACGAGATGCCGCAACTCATCAGAATCCCAAAAGAGTCTGAATCCACAAAGTACACCATAAAAAGCCGGAGGTCAAAGGATCCGAGGGTTGGTACGTCTAGGACAGATGAAAGTACAACTATTCTGACTAGTATAAATACCCCCTCAACAGTACAAGTAAGACACGGTCTGACACACTCCGAACCTCCCTCTCTCTCTCTCTCTAAATACTCTTTCTCTCACTAAACAAATACTTATCCTCACGCCGGAGGGTGGTTACAGGGAGGCCCTCCCTGCCCCCTGTAACGAGCCTAACGGTTTGCTAGTTTTGCAGGTACAACTCCACAAGATCTTATCAAGTTATCCATCTTCTTCCTCACACACGAGGTAAGTGCTAGCTTTTGGATCTTCAATGACGAATCCTATTATAAGGTGGGTAGATTTGTAAGATCCCAAAAAATCGTCACATTTTTTTAAAAGTGACCTTGGTACGAACGCACTTAAATAGAAATGTAAGGGCCCGGTTGTTTTTATTTTAAGTTAGCATTAGTAACTTTGAAAATAAGTCATCTTTTTTGTGAAAGATTAGGGTCCTATGCGCAATTATGGGCTATAAAAACTCATTAGATAAAACCCTAGTGCCATGAATGGCTCTAGGTGTACGGCGGCAGAAGTATAAGGCGAGAGACGAAGAGAGTTCGAGCGTGAAAGAGAGAGGGATCGAGCGGGAGGCGAATGACGACACCGGTGGTGGTTCGTGGTGGTTCTGATACACGACTTCCGACTATTCACAAGGTCATTTTTTTTTCTAAACGTGATTTATTCTTGTTCTTTCATTTTGATGTTTCATTTTTGGTTGAGCAAGGGTTTGGATTCTGGTTTGGTTGTGATGGTGATCGATGGTGGTGTGCGGTGATGATGTAGTTCGGAGGTGCCTTGGATGATGGCACGGTGTGCGAAGGCGGCGAATCCGTAGGTGGTAACTGAGAGATGTTGCAAATTATTATAAGCACACGACTGAGTTTCATTCGATTAGGTGGTGTTAAGGGTGAAGATCGACAAATACGCTGGGCGGTTTTGGTTATGTGTTCGGTTAAGGTTTTGAGTTATGCAAGTGAGTCTTGTTTGCGTGGAGTTAATGTAGGTCACATACACTACTAGAAAAAAAAAATACCTACCATGACACGCGTTTTATGACACACGGTCTTTTATGACACGCAAAAACGTGTGTCATAAAAAAACTGTCATTTCCCCCTTCCCCCTCCCCCTTGTAGGGGAAATGGTTTCCCCTTCCCCCTTCCCTTTTTTTTTATTAATTTCATTTTTTATTTATTTTATAAATTAGATTTCATTAGAATATTTTTTCATTAAACATAAAATAAATTACATAGAAAATTAAAAAAAAAAACGAAAATACATTAAAAAACCGGAAATAAATAAAAAAACTATCAATTAAACGCTCCTCCAAGCCATTTTTTGGCGATTTTGTCTTTTATTTTCGCCGCCACCGCAAGTTCCGTTTCATCAAGGCTATCTAGAGGTTCTCTCATCAAGGCGAATTCAGTTGTTTCCTGTCTCTTCATTTCCATTTTGAGGCGTTCCCTATCCAACTCTATCCTCGCTAAGTCTCTCGTCGTGGCGTCTTCTTTCTCCTTCCTTTCCATCTCTAGCCTCGCCAAATCCCTCGCCGCCGCTTCTTCCTTCTCCTTCCTTCTTTCCAAGTACCTCTCCGTTTGCTCTTGTTTAAATTCACTAAAGTTTTTTTTAGCAACTCTTCAATTTTTTCCACCGCCTAATCTCTCGATGCGTGGTCGGTATCAACACCCTTGACTTTTGAGGCAGCCGCCGCTTTCTTGGCGCGGTCCCTACCAATCGGCCTCTCACTCTCACTTGGTGGAGCCTCGTCTTCAAACTCTGGGTCGTCGTTTATATTGATAGTACAACGAGCATCCGACCCACCACCACTATAACTCCCCGAGGCGCTCGTTTTAGACCTCTTCGCTTGTTCCACCTCATTAGGCACTGGTTTGAACTTTTCACACTTCACCAAAATCTCATATGGTTTCATGTAACCAAACGCCCCGTGCTTGTCGGTGTATGTTTCAATAGCCACCTTCAACAAATTCTCATCACTTTGTCCGGACGTATGATTATTCCAAGCTCTTTGATAAAAACCCGCAAAAAGTTGACATTTTCCCATCAAGTCCCGACACTTGGTACTAACGGAGTGAACCCGACGATATTCTTCACGTTGTAACAACTTGAAAAAATCCTCAACAACTTGGTTCCAAAAACCTTCTTTTTTCCGATTTGTAGCTACAATTATATAAAAAAAGTTAGTTTTTAAAAAAAATTAAAACCGAAATTTATATATATATATATATATATATATATATATATATATATATATATATACGAAAGGTTTTTAAAAGAATTATGAAATTTACCTAGTATTGGGTCCGTAGAAGCGATAACCCAAGCTTGTGCTAGCGCCTCCAACTCAATGGGAGTCCAAGGAATGGAATCGGCCTTGGTAATAGGACCTTCATATTGGGCCCGTTTTAACCCTTTTTGACGGTTTTTTTCTTGGGGCCGATTGGTTTTGTTGGGTGGGGACTTTGGTTTCGGGTATGTGATCATCGTGCGAGGCCAAAGAAACAAAATCGTGCTCGTGTTGTGTTTGTGTTTCGGGTATTGGTTGCCATTGAGGTTGTTGCATTTGAGGTTGATGCATTTGCCATGGTTGTTGTTGAAATTGCCATGGATTCAAAGGGGTGTTAAACGCGCCAAAGGATAGTGGTTGTGACGCGGGAGTACCGGGTGTGTTTGGAAATCCGAACGGGGGTTGGTTTGAGGGGTTACCGGGTGTGTTAGGGAAGAAAGGACGCCTTGGATCCATGAAGATTTATATAAAATTTTTTATAAAAGATTAGAAAGTGTATAAAAAGTGTGGGGTAGTGTGGGGGTAAAATGTGGGGTTTAGGGTATTTAAATAGAAGTTAAAATAGTTAATTTTTTTTTTTTTAAAAATGGTGCAAACGGTCACAATCCAACGGGTGGATTTTTAATTCTGCATTGGGAAATGGGACGGTAGACACGGTGGGATGTTACCGTTTTCACCGATTTGCCATCGGGGGGTGTTCACCGTCGGCATGCCCTTCCACCTCACCCACCGATGCCCTTTGCCGATCCCATACCCCTCAGTCTCATGGATTTTAAAATCTTTATTAAATAATGACACACATTTTTGCGTGTCAACAATTTAATGTCAAGAAAACCAAAACATGACGGGTATAAGACATCGCGTGTCATTATTTTGTGTCATAATTATTCCCCCAATTTCTAATTTTCCCTCCCATCATATCCCGCCCCCTGCTCTTTCTCCTTGTTAACCTAATTCCCAAATTCTATTTTCCCCACACATACACACACTAACACAGTCACCTTCTCCCACAACACACCACACACAACTAGACATTAGAGACAGCAGAGAAAGAAGGAGGTGGAAACGCATGGAGGAGGAACCAGCAGCACGTTGGAACTCTGCCAGAGCCCCTCCCCCCAAACCACGCAACCCTATCCCCTCTATACGATTGTACCTTAATAAATCTAGAGAGAGGAACCGTTAGCCATCGGACTCTCCGACTCTCGACACCTCAGAGCAAGTTTACATCTCCTCTTTAGCCCTATTAAAGATGCTTAAACATGTTATATAACTAACTAATCAACAATTTCTAGTGTTTTATTTTATTAATTTTTTATTTTTATTATATGGGTATAACTAAATATCAGTTTCCGGTGTTTAATTTTGTTAAATTGTTTATTTTTTTATATGGGTATATAGTTTGGTTGGTAGTGGTGGGATTGATTGATTAATAAGAGTTGGGGTTCAAAATTTTTAATATAATACGGTGGTCTTGTGATGTAGGGAGAGCTGGATTGCCTATGGAAGTTATGGGATTGATGCTTGGGGAATTTGTGGATGAGTATACGGTTCAGGTGGTCGATGTTTTCGCTATACCCCAGAGTGGTACCGATGTTAGTGTTGAAGCTGTTGATCATGTTTTTTAGACTAATATGCTTGATATGCTTAAACAAACTGGCAGGTAGTTTTCATGGATTTTTTCTTCATTTGGTTTCATTTGACAGTTATAGATTTGTATACTCTTGACTTCATCTTGCAGATTTTTGTACAGTGGATTATGAGCCGATTTTTATATGTGATTTGAGAGTTCTATGATGATTTTTAGTGATTTTATGCTTGTATAATGTGAAGCTGTGATTGATACCTTATTACCTTTGAATTAACTATGATACTGATTTTTTAGTGCATTTATATGATTGCTCATTGTCTTTATGCTTCACTTAGTGACTATTTCTGAACGGATGGCAAGGTCCATCTAATAGTTATCTCTATCTATTAATTTGTAACATGTTGAGTAACAGTTTATGTGTTTTTTTTTTTTTGCATAGTAAGCGTCAAGGTTATTTCATTTTTGTTAAAAGAAACGGGTTTCTATAATTTTATCATCACTAAACTTAAACAAGATTACTTTTTTGCATTAGTTTTGTTTTACGTTTTCCCTGTATTTTATTTTGTCATCACTCGGTCTACTTAACACGGTGTTTGATGATCACATTTGGCCATTAGGTTTTTTTTTTTTTTTTCATTTGGTTGCTACTTTCTAAAATGTGTCGAGATAAATTCGACTTTGTCCACCTTTTATGTCACGTGAATCACATGGTGTTAAAAATTCATGTTTTTGTTTTACGTTTTTCCCGGATTTTATCATCTTTCGATTGCCACTTAGCAAAATTTTACACCCCGCAGCTCTGGTAGCACGAGTTTATGCCCCTGCCCTGCGACGCGAGAGTTTAAGACTAGTTTAGAATATGGATAAATGAGTTGTTAAAGACTCTTATTGGAATGCATTTAGTTGCACACTTTAACTTTGTTTCTACTAGATTTTGTTACTCAACAATAGTTATCGTTTCTTGTAGGTTACTAGTATTTCTGTTTGTTATCACAGACCAAAGATCCTCGATTCGGTTGTTGGTTATCTGGAGTCAACATCAACACGTAACAGGTTATGGATTAAGTTTTTTGTTATCTATTTTACTACTACATTATCTATCATTCTCTTTCAAATGCTCTGCACATGACCCATTCTTTTTTGTGTCGTTCATAAATTTATCTACTATAAATCTCGTCAGAAGTGCAAAATGCAACTTTCTTGGTATTGCCAATTTGTCATTAACACTCTTGAAGTAATCAACTTGCAGAGTTTTGAAACTCTAAATGAAAGAGCTGTTGCAGTGGTGGTGGATCCAATTCAGAGTGTCAAATATAAAACAATAAAAAAATTTATAAAAAAGAGGTAAGTGACACATATATATAAACAACCCCTTGCACATAAACACAAAGAAAGCACTTGTGTTTGGAGATCTTGTCTTGTTACCAAAGAAAACTCCATACTCTGTTCATCAAGAATGTCAGGGATGGAACGCCTATAACGAATGTTCGCTGGAGCCGGCGGCGCATTAGGCCACCTGCCACCAGACTCTCCGAGTAGGGATGGCAATCAAACCCAAACCCGATGGGTAAACCTGAAACCCGATACATTTGGGACGGGTTTGGGGTCGGCTAATCGGGTATGGGCCCGGGTATGGGATTAATGATTATTTTTTTCGTGGGTTTTGGATTTGATAATATACCCATTACCCGACCCGATTACCCGATAAAGTATACCCGCTTACCCGATTAGATACCCAATATAATTTCTAATATATCTTTTTAAATATGTATGCATAATATATCAAATTGTTCATCTAGATTGTCATCTTGTGCTAAAAATTATCAAAAAATAGTGTATACTATTTTTTATCTATGTCTTTGAGTGTTTTTATATGATTTAAGTATTTTATATTTATACATTGTAATCATTTACATAGATATTTAATAATGCTAAATGTAATTGGTTAATAGTTACCTAATAGATACCCGTCAGGTCTTTGGTCGGATATGCTCAATGGGTAAGTATTAAAAATTAATGCGCGAAACCCGCGGGTATACCCGATACCCGACGGGTAATTACCCGACACAAACCCGACGGGTTTTGGGCCGGGTTTGGGACAAGCATATCTAATCGGGTATGGGTTGGGATTACACAAACCCGTCCCAAACCCGACCCATTGCCATCCCTTTCTCCGAGTCTCGACCCCTCAGAGCAAGTTTACATCTCTTGTTTAGCCCTATTAAAGATGCTTAAACATGGTATATAACTAACTAGTCACCAATTTCTAGTGTGTTATTTTATTAAAATTTTTATTTTCATTAAATGGGTATAACTAAATATCAGTTTCCAATGTTTAATTTTGTTAAATTGTTTATTTTTTTATATTGGTATATAGTTTGGTGGGTAGTGGTGGGATTGATTGATTAATAAGATTTGGGGTTGGAATGTTTGATATAATATGGTGGTATTGTGATGTAGGGAGAGCTGGAGTGCCTATGGAAGTTATGGGATTGATGCTTGGGGAATTTGTTGATGAGTATACGGTTCGATTGGTCGTTGTTTTCCCTTGACATATCTCAAATCTTTGGCTAATTGAGGATGATTTAGTGATCATTTTTCATCTTGATTTTGCAGGCACTGATCCATGGGTTGAACAGACACTACTATTCAATAGTTATTAATTACAGGAAGAATGAACTTGAGGACAAGATGATGTTGAATCTCCATAAGAAGTGGACTGATGAATTGAAACTCGAATGGTTTGATACCCATTCAAAAACCAATGAGCAGACTGTCTAGGTAATTTCACAATCTATGATAATTTTGTCCCACATTAAACACACTTGCATGGTTAAGTATCGGTCATTTGATGATGCCTTTGATTATTTTGGTAGCATATATGTTTCGATGTTTCTATTTGAGGATGCCTTTGATTATTTTAATGTGTTATTTATATTTTTTCTCATGTTGGCGAAAGATGGTTGAGTTTCGGGCAACCTTTATTTATAGGTTATATTTTGTAGCGACGCAATATTTTTTGTTAACTTTAAAATTTTGTTAGTATATTTGACTTTTGATTATGAAATAGATTGTTTTGGTATAGATATATTATTAAATGAATTTGTTTTGCTATAATGATTTTGTTAGTGTGTGTGTATATATATATATATATATATATATGGGAAATTAGTAATTTATAGATTTTTTTTTTATTTTTTTTGTCAAAAAAGATGACACGCATTGCGTGTCATAAGCGGGTGTCATCAAGGTTAATGATTATGTAAGTTTAAGTTTAAGTCTAACAGCTTTTGTCTAAGACATGTGGCATCAAAGATTCACACAAGACACGTAATAGAATTGTACATGTTGAGTATAAATGTTTAACATGTTTCACCCAAAAAATGTAAAACTGTAAAAGACAGGGGCTATTTAAACTTACCTTAGCAAAGTGTTAAGTCTTGTGAAATAGAATAAGTGTAGTCCAACGTTGCCAAGTATTACCCTATGTTTAAGGCAATAAATAAGTCTTTCTAGTCTACAAGTATTTCTAGGGTTCCTAATTTATTTGAAACGTAATAAAAGGAGTGTAACATAAATCATAAAAAAAACTAATCATAAAAAGTTTTAGTTAATTGTTTGATAAAACAAATTCTAATGGAAATTGTTCAAAATATATAATCAATTAAAGGGACATAAAATTACACGGTTTGGGCAAATGCAATGATATTGGGCCTTTAAGTTAAAAAACAAGTTAGGTTTCATTAATGGTGAGTGTGTGAAATGTACTGGTGATCGTGTGCTTGCTAATCAATGGGATAGATTAACAGTGTTGTCTTAACCTGGATTCTTAATTCTATATCTGATGAATTATATATGGGGCAAATCTATTCGAAACTTACTTCTGAAGTTTGGAAAGATCTTAAAGAGACTTATAATAAAATTGATGGTTCAGTTGTGTTTGACTTATATCAAAAAAATAATTCATTGCATGTGTCTGAGTAGTATCATAAGTTGAATGTTATGTGAAAATAGCTGGATCAAATTGTTTAGTTGCCTACTTGTGTCTGTGTTGCTAATAGAGATTTTAACAATCACTCTAATATGATAAAGTTGATGCAGTTCTTGTAACACCCAACCGATGGCGGAAATATTGAGTTGTCACGTAGTGACGATTGTATAACAACAGCACATGGTACTAAATATTTCACATATTTTATTTATTCCAAAAGTTTATACATATAAATTATAAATTGAGTAAGGTACAACAATCTCTAATTATTTTCTAATGCTTCATGCATCCTATGTAATCCAATAGCTTGTAAATCCTCCATGCGATAATAAACCCCAAAACATGTTAATTTGGAAAGATGGGGGGTCAACTATAAATAGTTGGTGAGAATACAAAGGTTTTGTCATGGAATAAAAACATAGTTTGTATAGCAATTAACAAGTCAGCGATGTATCTAGGACAACTTGTGAGAAAAATACCTACTGGGAACTAAGTTTGCGTAATAACCATGTGACTAAAATGAATCAATGAATCTTTGTATCAATGAATCTCATGTATCAATGAATCTCAAATAACATGCTCACCACAGTTAAGTTTAAGATAAGTGCACAAAGATAACAAACAAAGACTTCATGTAATTAGCTTATTGAATCGAGAAAAAGAAAAAAAAATTTAAACATGTTTCACCCAAAAAATGTAAAACAGTAAAAATGTGCTATGTAAACTCACTTTATTTTTATTAGAGCTTGATGGCAATGTCAATAAATCTCGAGATGTTTAACCTAATAAAAAGGATAATTAAGTTTTGGGACTTAAACGAGTCTAAGGCATTCTAGGATTCTAGCTGGGGAATAGAAACTTGGTTGAGATAAAAATGATTTTTCAATCTATAATTAATTGGGAATGTAAATGTTAATTGATATTTGGAGTAATTCATTAATATTAAAGTGGCACAAAAATGTGATATTGGTAAATATTGCCAAAGAAAACAATTAATTATTTAAAATATGTAAATGCTTTAAATTTGTAAAAATAATAATAATAATAATAATAATAATAATAATAAATCTCAACTTTTCTAAAAATTAAATTTATATTTCTATTTCTATTCTAATTTATCAAAAATAATTCTTATGTAATTTTGGTATAAAAATGATTAAAAATAGATTTATAATGAATTATCTATGATATAATTAGAAAATCATAGTAATTTTATTATTTTCTGAAATTAAAGGTAAACAAAATATATAAGATTTTTAGGTTTACAAAATCCTATGAATTTTTGTAAAGGTTATAAACGACTTGTGATATTTATGAATGGTTTTGAAACACGACACAACTTATGGTTTTGTGTATGGATATAGGCGAAATGGGGTCTGAATGTGGTTTGATAGGTAACCGCATGAGTTCCGGGTAAAAACAATCTACCTCTTCTAATAAAGGAGTAGCTAGGGCTCCACATGTCATCATTCTAGGGTCTCCACATTGATTCCAACTCATCTCCACGTAGATTTACACATGTCTTAACAACAATCATTCGTTAAAAACACGCGGGTCGGGTCAAACCATACCGATTTCAATTTTAGAAGCAGATGTGAGTAAACCCTAAACATTCATTCTGTCTGATACTCTTCAATTGCATGTCCGTCTAACTCTCCCAGTTCTCTCTACATTCACTCGCCAACTCCATTCTTGCATTTTTTTTGTCTGATTCAAACCCTAATGATGGCGGCAAATGGTTTCTTGAACCCAAACTATCGATCTTTGTTCTCTCACAAACTATTATTTACTGATTCCTGACCGTCTCGAAGACCTAAGAAACAGAGAAAAATCGAATAGAAACAACTCGATGCAAATGTGTGCTAAGTTGTCGGTAACAAATTAACTTCATGTTTTGTGATTAAGTTTTTAATTTATGGTTTTATATTGCATAATGTGTTTGCTGGATTGTATTTGGTTGGGATTTGGTGGATTCGTATCAAGTTTAAACTATTTAGGTATAATTTATGTCCTTTGTTACTATTTCAAATTTCAATCTTATTGTTCTTTAATGGAGTTTGTGAAATCTGTTGATGTTTCATTTTTTGAAGAAGCAGAGATTACTAAGCAATATAGTCAATTTGAGGTTTGATTAGTTAGAGGTTAATTTAAGTATAAGTATTATGTGCAGAAGGTTCACACTATGGAATTATGAAAATATGAATTTGTAGAAGGTTCAAAGTAGTAGTTTAGTGAAGATATGGAGTTTAGGCCATTCAGTGTGGATCCGGCATAGGGCTGGCAAGTGTATGCCGGCCGGCGTACACCGCCCCCTATGCCGGAAACGTAAAAAGGCTATCGAATTTTTGATCAAAGTGAATAAAAGTAGGGAATTCACATGAAGAAATAGTAGAATTTTTAAAGAAGACTATTGTTAAATACCGATGCTCGCAATCCCATTGTTAAAAATAAGGTACAATCTATGCATTTAATTTGATACATATTTTGTGGTACAGTCTTTGTTGTTCCTTCCTTATAGTGACCAGTCATAAGTATAAAGTACTATTATATTGATATATATAGTATTTGAGAATGAAGATAATAACAGCAAACGATATAAAAGAGCCTTGAGGTTTGTGATGCAAGTAAACAATTATTAGAATGCTTCTAAGGTAATATGCTGTGTAGCCGTCTAGGTTAATTTAAGCATTGAAGTGGTAATGTCTACTATTATATATACTTATATATCAAATGTATACATGTATTCCATGAAAATTGGAAACTGCATATTATTGATCTAAATATCTTAGTACCAAGCTTGATTTGCTTCTCGCTTTATATAACTATATCAAACCTTATATGCAGTACCGCCTGCTTAATGGACCATGACATTAATAATATTGTTGGCAACCTATGAATTTACTTATGAACTATTATTGGTTAGGTGATGGTTGAAACAATGTATGTGGCCTTTACACTCTATCTCCCTAACCTTGGCAAGACCAGAAATCCTGGATACATTGAAACTGTTATTCTATCATTATTGTTAAATTAGCGTTTTAATTATTCGTGAGATATACTTCTCATAAGGTTACTATGGAAACTATGAATAATTTAGGGAACTAGGGATGTTCATAGTCCAATTTTGTTGGTTCAAAAAAACATTCCGAATGTTCAATTTGCATTGCCAATTTTCGGTTTTGTAAAACGACTAACTAAACAAGTTGGGTTGGTTGGGTCAGGCACTCGTGCGGACCAACCAAAAACAGTTTGGTTGGTGTTTTGAATTGCTTTTTAATGTTTACAATTTTTTGTTTGTATAAAGTATAAACTTTTTAAAAATGATAAGGATGATTTATAATTATTCGCATATGCATAACTGCTTTATGCTATTGATAACGATAGGGATGCTTGATTTGTTAAGGTTAGAGGGTGATGTTGTTTTTACCCGTTAGTAACTAAGTGTGTTGGAAAATGCCTTAGGAGGCAGCTTGATATGAAGCGGGTCGAGCATGGGGTCGGGCAACAGTTTAGGTGGAATTCGTGGGCCACGGCTAAAGCGAACTTACTAATGTGGCGTGTGCATGAAGGTAAATTTGCTGCAAGAACTGTTCTGATTAGTCTCGGGGTGATGGCGCAAGACGTCATGTGTCCTCGGTGCGGTTATCTTGAGGAAACGCCTGATCATGTGTTCGTTTCATGCCTTTTCTCCAGGTGCGTTTGGTGGAACATCTTCCGGTGGATAAGAGTTCATTGGCCTGAAAATGTGGAGTCGCTTAAAAATTTGGTCCGTGTTCTTACTGATTCACCGGGATGCAGCAGGTGGAAAAGAATTGTGTATTTGGTTGCCTTGGCGACTACTTGGAGGCTTTGGTATGTTAGGAATCTAAAGGTTTTGGATAACTAGCAGATATCGATTTTGCGATGCGTCAAACTGATCAAAGAGGATTCCTTTGATTGGATTTGTCAACTTGCTAAGGTTTCTTATCCAACCTGGGAAATGTGGTTGGATTTTGATGTTGGTCCCCTTTTGTTGCAGTGCCGTTTAGATACACACTACACAACATATGTAATTTGTTTAAAGATTCAAATATGGTAATTAAAACATTTTCATCCAAGAATTTTCTCCCCGAGATGGAAAATGTGTTTCCCAACTCATGGTGATGAAATTATTACAATTTACTATTTTTTGTAATCATAATTTTTATTTGTGTCTACAAATTGTAGAAAGGGTTATATGTGCAAGTGCAAAGTTTTTATCATAAGTGAGTGCCTATAAAAAAGTTTGTTAGTTGGTATATGAATTCAAGTTACAACTATTTTTGACCCAAATTCATAGGAATTGTAATACGTAAGTTTCAATAATTAAAACTTTTATACTACAATCTTTATAAAATAAATTTATCATTTGACTTGGGATGTACCGGGTGTACACCCGGGTCTCTAACCTAGTTAATTAATAAGTTGTCAGAGCATGTATTATAGCTCGAATTCTTATAACAGAAGGTGATAAATGATAAGAAGAGTGAAATCCGGGATTGATGGTTTGAACGTGTTTAAGGCCTGTTTTTCGTCAGTGGGTTGTCTTTGACGGGTCTGGGTGCTCCACAGGTCAAAACAGACTTACCTGCAGGTGTGTGGGCCCAGTGATGGGCTCTAGTAGTGAGCTTCGGGATTGGGCTTGCGTGGTTGGGTTTATGGATAGGTTGTGGATGGGTTATGCTTAAGGTTTGTTTTGTTTTAAAAAAAATGCTTAGTTCATAAACTTTAATTAATTTTTTTTTTAAATTTCATAATCTGAGTTTTTTTATTACCATTATAAAGAAAATAACTAAATAACTAAATTAAGGGATTAGAATATATGTAGTTTTATTAGGGAAAATTTTGTATTTCTTTCAATTTATACAAACTTGAAAGTTGTTTAAAATGGATATAAATTTAGGCATTGATTATAACTTTGTACAAAATAAATTAGAATGAGATAAAATAAATGCAAACATGTATTAATTAAAAAATATTGAAAGAAAAAAAACTAAAAATTTCATGAGGTTACAGTTTCCCCTATGTTTGTGGTGAAATTTTCAGAATGGATTTACCTCAAATATTCTATGTGACATCCTCATGATAGTGAAGGACTAAGCAGACTTCAGGATGTAACAACATTCTGACCTATGTGCATCCTGAGGATAGACTAACAGAATATCTTGTTTTAATACTATTGCAGGTACAATCAATCAATGAAGAATACTTGTAACTCTTCTCCAACAGCTATATTGTATTACTAAGCCAAAGGAGCCGAGGATGCAAGAGTTATACGTATGAGGCAAGTCCAAGCTCAAAGAAAGAGTCAAACATGTAACCGACGAGTATTAATAGTAGGCGACAAACAGGGAAACTGTTATCCCAACGTCCATACCAGTTGAAACAGCCTCAACGGTCACTTGAAACAGTCCACAAGCTCATTGAAGACGGCGGATATCATGGGATCTCTTATTTACTTTCGTCTAATTATAAATAGAGGCATGATGAACGAAATAGGACACTTACACATTATCAAGTACTTGATACTAGCTAGTTAACACTTGATACTCTCTCTACTCACACACACACAACACTACACAATCATTGTAATCATAGTTCGTTCATCATACTTCAAAAGTTGTAACCTCTTTTACCATTTTTAATATTAACAAACAAGGCAGGGGCTTAAACTCCTCCCGAGGTTTTGTGCCGGCGATGATCAAATGATCAAGGGCTTTCCTCTTACATCAAGTGTTGTTCTTCATTTACATTACATTTAAATTTACCTATCTTTGCATATTTCACCATTTTGTCAGACAGTTACATCCTCAGGGTATAACTGTTGTCACACCCTCAAAATCCACTTGCGGAGTTTTACCGCGAGGCGCATGACAAACCAGGATCCAAACCAACGATCACAATAAACAAGTCTAAATGAATATAAATGCAATTTCAAAACATAGTTTAAAATCCCGTTTACAGCGGAAGCTTATTCAAAAACAGTACCCCAACAATGAAATAATAGTTCAACGTTCAAAAGACCATGCAACCCTAGTTAGACGCCGTGCAGACGCGTGCGCCCTAGTCCAGTCGTGCTACCTTAGCGACCTGAGAAAACATGTAAAAGTTTACGTCAGCACAAAAATGCTGGTGAGTTTACAGGTTTTGTATCCAAGTACCAAGTCCACCTGTCCATACTATAATAATCGAAAACCAGTATACGCTAGCTAGGCGTACGTTTTGTTACTACCACGATTGGAAAACCATTACTAACGCGAATACCAAAAGTATGCCCGATGTAGTTCCTGTTGTTCCTGTTGTTCCTGTTTGAGACAATATGCACCCGCCGACCCTCCAAGTCGACGAGCGGGGTTGGTCACTCCCAATAGCGCTATTCACATTTCCCCGTTGTGCAAACCCGCACATTCATGGTTCCCCCCGGGACTTCCAAAGATCGTGTAGTACACAATAGAAACCCATAGTATGACAGTAGTTACCAAATAATCGTTTTAACACATGTTTTCTCCCCCGAAAGTATAAAACCAGTTTAAAAGAGGGGCCGTAAACTCACCTTAAGTTGCGTTACTCCTTAACCCGAGTAAACTCAGCTGCTATGCTAGTCCCGTAAAGCGGCGACCTAACATACGACAGTTACAAGTACTTAGACTAATAACCCGTAGGTTAATTAGTCCCTAGATGTCCAGACCATAACAAAGTTCGTTTGAAAACACCGTGACTGTTTAACTGACCCAAAGTACAAGACTCGACATCCCATTGGTGACCCGAGACTCCCCGTGTTATGTTTACGCTCCAAAACATACAATAACGCAATTACACTTACCATACGTTAACGCACAACAAGTTATAGCACATCGTTCACGTATCACCGAATTACATCCAAATATATGTTACCAAGTTATTAGGCATGTTACGGGGTTCCTAGCATGTTACTACATGTTAAATCGGGTCTCGGAATGCTAATTTACACTTACAGCAGCAGTACACGCGATTAGGAAAAGTCAACTAGCAATTAGGTTGGTCAACTAGCAATTAGAAACCCTACTCGCCTATACTATAGGCAATTAGGAGCTACTCACATGAACTTACTAGCAATTAGGGCTATTCACATGAACTTACTAGCAATTAGGGCTATTCACATGAACTTACTAGCAATTAGGGCTAATCACCTGATCTTTCACACGAGTAGGCCTCTACTCGCCTATGTTATAGGCGATTAGCACCCTACTCGCCTATAACATAGGCGATTAGGAATGCTACTCGCCTGTAACCTTGCTGTTCCGGTTTTTCGCGCGTTTAACGCTCCAAATCAGATCCAGAACGTGTGTAACCACCCAATATCATCCCAAACACTATCCTAAACATGTTTAACCCAAAATCCTTCGTTTAACCTCGTATAATCAGTCCTGCATGCAACCAAGTAATCCAAACACCATTCACATAGCATGCAACATCATACTAACACGCGTAATCATAACCCTAATATCCAATTACTGAGATTCCTATCATCATAATATCAATATCAATACTGATCTATCATAATAACATATCAAATCATCATCATGAATCATAAAAACCCTAGCTTTCTAATCATACACACTCATAATGCATGCATATTAGTTATAATCCGATTAACAACCCTTATTGACGATTTTCAGAAAGCTTTTTCGTTTAAGAACAGGTCTGGACCATTAGGGATTGATTAAAAACGTTTATAAAGAGTTATGGATGAAAATCAAACCTTAGGATTATGAAAATATGATGATTCAAGCTTGAAACCTTGAGTTTTGATCAAAAATCGCCATCCAGAGGTTGTTTATGTGTTGGGGCGGGTTATGGGACGACTAGGGTTGGTATAACGAAGTTTAGGAGGTTAAGTATGGTATTTATAGTCGTTTTTAGTCGTCCAGCCCGTTACTAGCGAGTATGCAGCAGTTTCAGGCGATTAGGGCTCCTAATCGCCTGAATGTTCATGTGATTGGGCCTATTCGCCCCTACAGTCACACGGTTAGGGCCCTACTCGCCTCTAATGTTCCCTACTCGCCTCCCCTATAGGTGATTAGGCCTCCTACTCGCCTATAGGGGTTGGTTTTGTGCGTTTTGCGCGTTAAACCCCGTTTTAACATATGTTAATGCATATTCACGTACCGACAAGTCACATAATGATTGTAAACACATAACACAAGTAAATACACATATTTACACTCGTTCACCAATTTCCGGGACTCGAGACTCGTACGTTCCGTATGCCCTGACGATCCTACAAATCGTCACCGTTTGTACACTTGGTTAAGGACTGACATCTAACGAACCTCTAGACCAACATCCAATGATCTTCTAGACTAACCAATAGTTCCCGAACCATAACCCGACTTAACTAACCCAGTTAAGTACAATATACGCGTGACTCGCTAAGGTAGACTTTCATCTAAACAACGCTGTTAACCAGAATTTGCCGGGTGTCACATCATCCCCACGTTAAAAGAATTTTCGTCCCGAAAATTGCACAAGTACCAAAAGAACAAAAGACATAACGAAGGAAGCAAACAAAAGATAGAAACCAAAAGAGAGATTTACCCGAGTTGTCACATCATCCCCACGTTAAAAGGAATCTCGACCCGAGATTCATTCAGCTGCCGAAGAGACATGTCTCGACTCGAACGCTTCCTTAGGAAAAAGATGAGGATACTTAGACTTCATCTGATCCTCCCGTTCCCACGTATATTCCGGTCCCCGGTTCGAGTTCCACCGAACCTTAACGATACGAATCTTGCTGTGACGTAGGCTGCGAATCTTGTAATCAAGGATCTCCACAGGTTCTTCCACAATCCGAAGACGATCATCAACCTTGATCTCTTCTAGTGGAACGATGAGAGACTCGTCAGCCAGACACTTCTTTAAGTTTGACACGTGAAAGACGTTATGTACGTTACCGAGCTCCGTCGGTAAATCAAGACGATATGCCACCGGCCCAATCCGTTCCAGGATCGTAAATGGGCCGACATACCGCGGATTGAGTTTGCCACGCTTCCCAAAGCGTATGACGCCCTTCCACGGCGAGACTTTTAGAAGTACCTTGTCATTGACTTGGAATTCCAGTGGTTTGCGACGCTGATCAGCATAACTCTTTTGCCGGTCCCGTGCCGCCGCCAACCGATTACGAATCTGTACGATCTTTTCCGAAGTTTCGTACACTAGTTCAGGCCCAGTGAGTTGACTCTCACCCACTTCAGCCCAACAAAGAGGAGAACGGCATTTCCGTCCGTACAGTGCTTCGAACGGAGCAGCCTTGATGCTCGTGTGATAACTGTTATTGTACGAGAATTCTACTAACGGTAGATGAGCTTCCCAACCTTTGCCAAAATCGGTCACACATGCCCGCAGCATGTCTTCTAAAGTTTGAATTGTGCGCTCACTCTGACCGTCAGTTTGTGGATGATAAGCCGTACTCATGTCTAGTTGGGTACCCAAAGCCTTGTGCAAAGACTTCCAGAAGTGAGAAGTAAAATGGGAGTCACGATCCGAGATAATATAAACTGGTAGAAACAACTTCCTTCAAGTAAAGACGAGCCAAACGATCCATGGTGTCGGTCTCCTTAATAGCAAGAAAATGAGCTAATTTCGTCAACCGATCGACAATCACCCATATCTTGTCGTTCCCGCTTGGTGATTTAGGAAGTTGTGTGACAAAATCCATAGTAATACGTTCCCATTTCCATTCCGGAATTTCAGGTTGTTGCAGGAGACCCGACGGTTTCTGGTATTCCACCTTGACCTTAGCACAGGTCAAGCATTTGCTCACGTATGAGGCTATGTCCGACCTCATGTTTGGCCACCAGTAAAGCACCTTCAGATCTTGGTACATCTTATCCGAACCAGGATGAATAGAATACCGGGACTTATGAGCCTCATCAAGGACAAGCTCCCGTAGTCCCCCGAACAAAGGAACCCATATACGTTCTGCGAAATAGTGCAGGCCATCAGACCTTCGCTCTAGGTGCTTGTCGGCACCGTGCATAGTTTCAGCTTTAAGGTTTTCCTCCTTCAAAGCTTCCAATTGGGCAGAACGGAGTTGATCAGGTAACGACGAATGGATGGTGAGCTGCAACGCCCGAACACGACAAGGTTTAGTTGATTCCTTCCTGCTCAAGGCGTCTGCTACAACATTCGCCTTGCCAGGATGGTACTTAATAGCACAATCATAGTCGTTCAAAAGTTCAATCCAACGACGCTGCCGTATGTTCAAGTGTTGTTGGTCGAAAATGTGTTGGAGACTCTTGTGATCAGTGTAGATGGTGCATTTGGTACCGTACAAGTAATGTCTCCAAATTTTCAACGCGAATACCACGGCACCCAACTCCAAGTCATGAGTTGTGTAGTTCTTCTCGTGCACTTTGAGTTGACGAGAAGCATACGCAATCACTTTCTCGCGTTGCATCAACACGCAACCGAGTCCATGAATGGAAGCATCATAGTAAACAACGAAATCATCAGGACCCTCAGGTAAAGACAAAATAGGAGCAGAACACAGTTTAGACTTCAGTTCTTCAAACGCTGACTCTTGTGGTTCACCCCAGTCGAATTTCCTATCCTTCTGAGTGAGAGTGGTGAGGGGTTGAGCAATCTTCGAGAACCCCTGAATGAAACGACGATAATAGCCCGCAAGGCCTAGGAATTGCCGCACCTCAGTTGGCGTCTTTGGTGCTCCCCAGTCCTTGATCGCTTCGATTTTAGCGGGATCGACATGAATCCCTAGTTCATTAACCACATGTCCTAGGAATTGAACTTCGCGTAACCAAAAGTCACATTTTGAGAACTTGGCGTAAAGTTGTTCCCGTCGCAAGAGTTCCAAAACTAACCGCAGATGTTCCCCGTGTTCGGTCTCGTTCTTGGAGTAGATCAGAATGTCATCAATAAATACAATGACGAATTTATCCAGATATGGTTTACAGACGCGGTTCATCAAGTCCATGAAAACCGCTGGTGCGTTCGTGAGACCGAAAGGCATGACCAAGAATTCGAAATGGCCATAACGTGTTCGAAAAGCAGTCTTTGCAACGTCAGCCTCCCTGACGCGCAGCTGGTGATAACCGGACCTCAAGTCGATCTTGGAATAATAACTAGAACCCTGAAGCTGGTCGAATAGATCATCAATACGTGGAAGAGGGTAACGGTTCTTGACGGTCAATTTGTTCAGTTCTCTGTAGTCCACACACAATCGGAAACTTCCATCCTTCTTCTTAACAAATAAAATCGGGGCTCCCCAAGGGGAAGAACTTGGTCGGATGAAACCCTTGTCCAAGAGTTCCTGTAACTGACTAGACAATTCCTGCATCTCGGGAGGTGCAAGACGGTAGGGGGCCCGAGCAATAGGAGCAGCCCCTGGTACAAGATCAATACCGAACTCGACTTGACGATGAGGAGGAAGACCAGATAAATCATCGGGAAAAACATCAGGAAACTCACGTACCACCGGAATGTCGTCGATCTTCTTCTCATCACTAGAGGAAACAGATAAAAGCGCCAAAACGGCTGGATAACCCTTTCGAAGACACTTAAGGGCTTTCATGCTAGAGATGATGTTTAGCGGAACACCACCCTTGATACCGTACACAGAAAGGAATTCTCCATCAGGGAGAGGAATCCGAATAACCTTATCGTAGCAGACAATCTCCGCGCGATACAAAGATAACCAATCCATTCCTACCACAACGTCAAAACTACCCAAAGGTACCGGCATAAAGTCGATGGGGAACGATAAACCCGACAACTCTAATTGACACTCCCGAAGGACACTAGTAGCTTCAATCGTTTTACCGTCAGCTAACTCAATAATATACTTGGTCTCTAATGGTACGGGTACTACATCTAGCAGTCGACTAACATCCATGGATACAAAACTCTTGTCGGCACCAGAATCAAATAACACGCTAACAGAACGATTATTGAGAAGAAACGTACCGGTGACTGTGTCAGGGTCCTGTCTAGCCTCAGCGGCTCCAATGACGAAGGCACGTGCATTTCTGCTGCCGCCCCCGTTGTTCCCATTCCCGTTGTTCCCACCCTGCTTCAGTTTTGGGCAATCCTTCTTGTAATGCCCAGTGTCACCACAGTTGTAGCATCCTTGTTTCCCTGTAGTCCCCTGAGTAGTCGGAGCTGAGCTGCTAGTCGGAGCCTGAGTCGATGGAAGTGTAGCCCGACAATCTTTAGCATAGTGGCCTGTTCGCTGGCAGCGGTGACAACGGTTACTGTCGCAGTTCCCTTGATGATGGCGTCCACACTTGTTGCATTTGGGCAGTTTTCCCGCATAACCACCCTGCTTGTTACCCGAAGAAGATGAACCCCCATTATCAAACCTTTTACCCTGCTGTGCAGACCCAGATCCTTTCCCGTCATTTTCCCACTTGCGCTTGTTGTTCTCTGGAGCCTTAACAGTCGAACCTTTCGCAGGCAAAATCCCCTCATTCACCTTTAAGTTGGTCATCCTATGGGCCGATCGAACTACCTC
Source organism: Ambrosia trifida (assembly GCA_028751855.1). Classification (NCBI taxonomy): domain Eukaryota; kingdom Viridiplantae; phylum Streptophyta; class Magnoliopsida; order Asterales; family Asteraceae; genus Ambrosia; species Ambrosia trifida. Next base: position 155,322,703 of record CM054123.1, read on the forward strand.
TGCATACGTAGGATGATTTCCCGCAGCCACTAACCCTGCAATTTCCGGCACTAACCCTGAGACATAGTGTTCAATCCTACGATATTCTGGCACGTGCAGATCGGGACACAGCACTGCCAACTCATTCCGTCTCACAGTATACTTCTCGATTTCCGACCCAGACATCTTGAGGTTCCACACCTCATGCTCCAGCTTCTGTACCTCTTCCCTCGGGCAATACTCACGCTTCAGCAACTGCACAAAATTCTCCCATGGCATAGCATATGCCTCCCCAATACCCATGTTCTGGGTGATGCCATTCCACCAAGTCAATGCCACGTCCTGAAATAACGCAGCAGAATACTTTACCCGATCTTCTGGGAGACAGTTACACATCAGAAATACTGACTCCACTTTCTCCAACCACCTAAGCAAGCTCACTGCACCCTCAGTGCCAGAGAATTCCTGGGGCTTACAGTCCCGGAACATCTTGTAGGTGCACATGGGTGGGGGTGGGTCAACAGGACCACCTGAAATGAAACGTATGAGAACTACGAATAACGTAAACAAGGTTCACCAATGAGGCAAAGGAAATGGATAAATCAACTTACCACCACCGTTGTGCCCTAACTGAAAGGCAGCTTGGAGCAAGTTGTTCAGATCAGCCTGCGATAGGTTAATACCTCCACCACGACCACCAGCACCACCGCGACCACCACCACGTCCACCATTGCGACCACCTCCACGTCCTCCACGCACTCCAGACATGATTCTGGCAGAAAGAACGAGAAAATTTAGTTTCGTAGTTAAAGATAACCACTAATGTTCACAAGATCAAAGCTAGATCCAATCCAGGACTATCCCCTCAACCCAGAGCTCACTAGGGCTTCCATGCATTTCGGTTTATGATTTTGTGTGCACCCAAAATGATAAACCGCTCTACATGGTCCTCCCAGTGTTCTCCTAGTTCAAAGTTCAAATCACCGAACATAGACTCTTAGCTACACACCGTAATACCACGGTAGTTCATGACAAGTGTTTCTATTGGAGTGTGAAAGGGAGATGTCCGAGCCTTGGACAAATCTCAAGAGCACACGAGTTACCCCAATAGACTACACTGCCTAGAAAACAAGTAGCCCAACCTAAGATAGAACGGATGATGTAACGTAGAAAGACCAACGATTTAGAGACACCCCGACAAGACCATACGTAAACCACTATAATGTTTAGTACCATGTGATCGTCTAGTGTGTGCGACTCGGCTATAGACTAGACTCTACATGCAGTCCTAGTTCACTATAACCATTGGCTCTGATACCAATCTGTCACACCCTCAAAATCCACTTGCGGAGTTTTACCGCGAGGCGCATGACAAACCAGGATCCAAACCAACGATCACAATAAACAAGTCTAAATGAATATAAATGCAATTTCAAAACATAGTTTAAAATCCCGTTTACAGCGGAAGCTTATTCAAAAACAGTACCCCAACAATGAAATAATAGTTCAACGTTCAAAAGACCATGCAACCCTAGTTAGACGCCGTGCAGACGCGTGCGCCCTAGTCCAGTCGTGCTACCTTAGCGACCTGAGAAAACATGTAAAAGTTTACGTCAGCACAAAAATGCTGGTGAGTTTACAGGTTTTGTATCCAAGTACCAAGTCCACCTGTCCATACTATAATAATCGAAAACAAGTATACGCTAGCTAGGCGTACGTTTTGTTACTACCACGATTGGAAAACCATTACTAACGCGAATACCAAAAGTATGCCCGATGTAGTTCCTGTTGTTCCTGTTTGAGACAATATGCACCCGCCGACCCTCCAAGTCGACGAGCGGGGTTGGTCACTCCCAATAGCGCAATTCACATTTCCCCGTTGTGCAAACCCGCACATTCATGGTTCCCCCCGGGACTTCCAAAGATCGTGTAGTACACAATAGAAACCCATAGTATGACAGTAGTTACCAAATAATCGTTTTAACACATGTTTTCTCCCCCGAAAGTATAAAACCAGTTTAAAAGAGGGGCCGTAAACTCACCTTAAGTTGCGTTACTCCTTAACCCGAGTAAACTCAGCTGCTATGCTAGTCCCGTAAAGCGGCGACCTAACATACGACAGTTACAAGTACTTAGACTAATAACCCGTAGGTTAATTAGTCCCTAGATGTCCAGACCATAACCAAGTTCGTTTGAAAACACCGTGACTGTTTAACTGACCCAAAGTACAAGACTCGACATCCCATTGGTGACCCGAGACTCCCCGTGTTATGTTTACGCTCCAAAACATACAATAACGCAATTACACTTACCATACGTTAACGCACAACAAGTTATAGCACATCGTTCACGTATCACCGAATTACATCCAAATATATGTTACCAAGTTATTAGGCATGTTACGGGGTTCCTAGCATGTTACTACATGTTAAATCGGGTCTCGGAATGCTAATTTACACTTACAGCAACAGTACACGCGATTAGGAAAAGTCAACTAGCAATTAGGTTGGTCAACTAGCAATTAGAAACCCTACTCGCCTATACTATAGGCAATTAGGAGCTACTCACATGAACTTACTAGCAATTAGGGCTATTCACATGAACTTACTAGCAATTAGGGCTATTCACATGAACTTACTAGCAATTAGGGCTAATCACCTGATCTTTCACACGAGTAGGCCTCTACTCGCCTATGTTATAGGCGATTAGCACCCTACTCGCCTATAACATAGGCGATTAGGAATGCTACTCGCCTGTAACCTTGCTGTTCCGGTTTTTCGCGCGTTTAACGCTCCAAATCAGATCCAGAACGTGTGTAACCACCCAATATCATCCCAAACACTATCCTAAACATGTTTAACCCAAAATCCTTCGTTTAACCTCGTATAATCAGTCCTGCATGCAACCAAGTAATCCAAACACCATTCACATAGCATGCAACATCATACTAACACGCGTAATCATAACCCTAATATCCAATTACTGAGATTCCTATCATCATAATATCAATATCAATACTGATCTATCATAATAACATATCAAATCATCATCATGAATCATAAAAACCCTAGCTTTCTAATCATACACACTCATAATGCATGCATATTAGTTATAATCCGATTAACAACCCTTATTGACGATTTTCAGAAAGCTTTTTCGTTTAAGAACAGGTCTGGACCATTAGGGATTGATTAAAAACGTTTATAAAGAGTTATGGATGAAAATCAAACCTTAGGATTATGAAAATATGATGATTCAAGCTTGAAACCTTGAGTTTTGATCAAAAATCGCCTTCCAGAGGTTGTTTATGTGTTGGGGCGAGTTATGGGATGACTAGGGTTGGTATAACGAAGTTTAGGAGGTTAAGTATGGTATTTATAGTCGTTTTTAGTCGTCCAGCCCGTTACTAACGAGTATGCAGCAGTTTCAGGCGATTAGGGCTCCTAATCGCCTGAATGTTCATGTGATTGGGCCTATTCGCCCCTACAGTCACACGGTTAGGGCCCTACTCGCCTCTAATGTTCCCTACTCGCCTCCCCTATAGGTGATTAGGCCTCCTACTCGCCTATAGGGGTTGGTTTTGTGCGTTTTGCGCGTTAAACCCCGTTTTAACATATGTTAATGCATATTCACGTACCGACAAGTCACATAATGATTGTAAACACATAACACAAGTAAATACACATATTTACACTCGTTCACCAATTTCCGGGACTCGAGACTCGTACGTTCCGTATGCCCTGACGATCCTACAAATCGTCACCGTTTGTACACTTGGTTAAGGACTGACATCTAACGAACCTCTAGACCAACATCCAATGATCTTCTAGACTAACCAATAGTTCCCGAACCATAACCCGACTTAACTAACCCAGTTAAGTACAATATACGCGTGACTCGCTAAGGTAGACTTTCATCTAAACAACGCTGTTAACCAGAATTTGCCGGGTGTCACATCTGTCCATCCTGAAATATATCTTTGCCATACTGTAACACCCCAACCGATGGCGGAAACATCAAGGTGTCACGTAGTGACGATTGCTCAATAGCTCATGGTACTAAAGTGTAAGTATTGATACATTGATTAAATAGTTTTTTAAATTGAAATGAAATACAACAATTCTAAATGCCAACTAAACTGAAATACAATGGATCAAAATCTAAATATGAATCCGAAAGCTTAAAGAATGCATCTCAAAATAACCTGAAACATGAACAAAATAATTTTATCAAACAAAAATTGTATTGGTGAGCATACCCTGTTTTGAATACATATAGTAAGAAATATTTGCAATTCATGTGTTGTACATTGTTTGTAGTTATGTAATAAGTAGTATCCGGGTCAAAATCAACCCTATGAAAGTGAAATGAAATTTATATATAGTATGCGCTATTAACAATAGTAATGAAACACATAGGAATGACCAAGGTCTCTCAACAGAGTCGCAAGGGGTATATACCATAGTACTATTCATTGAAATGCTAGGCAGCAACGGTTAATGATTTTGACAAGTCATAGATACAGAAAGTAACACAAAGCAAACACACATGAGAATTGCACTTAGTGAAAAGAAATAGTAATTTGACATAAGGTACATGAGTAGACCCAAAAAGTAAATTGAAAAAGGGGAAAGATATACACACATTGATAAGCTAACAACATTTCACACAAAAGTTGATGTTGTACTTGCAAGGGATTGACGAGAATAAAGAATTATTCTTGCACCTAAGAAGTTTAAGAATGATGATTTAATATCCACTAATGTTATTTTATAGTTATAACGTCCATGCAAAACGTGTTACTTTCAATTTAATTACTTCATTGTCATACTAACATTAATTAAACCATATGATTTGTAGGCTCATCGATTGTCCCTAGAATCCCATTATAGCCCAAATTAACTTTTTGGTAATAAAATCACGCTTAGCGTCTTGTTCGTTAAGTGTTGTACTTTAATTGCAAAACAAAACTGTATATAACTCGTGCATGCAAAATAAATATTGCAAAGCCTACAATTATAATTATTACCATAACTTTTAGATCTAATAAATAATATTCTTCACAAAGATAATGTTTGGAATTTAAATAAAAGTAGACAACTTTCTTTTTACAAACATCATACAAACAGACGTTTCTAAGTTACATTATCTTTAAGGAAAACATACAACTAAAGGATATTAAAGTTTAATATTTAGTAAAAAAAGAAAAGAATAAATCAGTTGTATAAACGTTACTTGAAATAAGTTTATAAACCTCAATATTTAAAACTAATAGTTTATCAAATGAGTGAATTCATACTTCAAAATAAAGAATTTTATTTGTATAAAACATGACAAAAAGAAAGTGACGTCAAAAACTAATTAGAAGTGAATAAATAAATGGTGGATTTAAGTCAAGTCCAAACACAGGAAATTATGGAAAAAAAATTGTCTGTCTTCTTTGCCAAGAAATAAAACAACCCTTTATTCTAGTCCAGAATTCATGTTCAATAATTATAGTGTTTGAACTTTGATTTAGGGAAAACAAGCACGTGGATAGTATCATTACGTATTATCGGTACTCGACTGTCAGCAGTAGGGTTAGTTGGAGGCGATGGTGAAACTTGACCCAATAGGAGTGATTTAGAGAGGAAAAGATGGGTTATGACTATTGATCAACATGGTGATTGACGGCCTATATAAATAGTAGCCCAAACGCGTAATACTAAATGCCATTAATAACCGATAAATTCTTAGGACTTTATTAGCGTAATGAGTTACACACCATTTGGTTGTAATGGAAATTAATCCCATGATTTAAGAATGCACTAAAGGCACATTATTCTTCGGTTTCCGTTTTTGTTTTCAATTCCAAGTTCAAAGGTGCAGTTATGTTGCCATTTCAAAGTTGTTGGATATTAAAGTGGCGGCAGTCGGGTTTTATGCTCGGAAAAAAATCAATGACAATGAGAAGGAGATTAAAACAAAATGTTACATAAACCCCCTTGCCTTTAGAAATTTCCCTATTCGACCCTAAACCTCTATTTTCGTTTTTAAATGTTAAAGTCTAAAACTTAATAACATTTTACACAATAGTAACCAAATTAGATATTTAAACATTTTATATTTTAATTATTTTTTTATAAAATATAAAAAATTGCCTAAGTAAAATTTAGTAAATAAAAAAAATGTTCAATATGAGCCATTAGTAATTGATTGGTTATACGATGCTCATTTAAGAGTCCGACATATTAAATCAGTTGTTGATACACGTTTTGCGGCTAATGTTTAGATTAACAATAATTGGCGTTTTATGAAGATTGAAGTTCAGAAGACCTGTTTGAACCTACGGTGGGTCGAACGTATAATATTGAAGGTCGAACGAGATTTGAGTTTATGTAATATTTTGGTTCGAGCCCTGAAGAGGTCGAACGTACACATTCGACCATTACTGACGCCGAATGTGCAGGTCTATACAAGCTTAAAGTTTTTGTGATAGGATAATAGTTGTGTCATTTGAACCAGAGAGTGTGTGTGATTATAGGTTGTGTCTAGAAAGTTTCTGAGGTCAAGTTTATCGTTGTAGTCTATCAAGCTAAATCTTATTTGATTATCAATGATTAACAATGTTTATCATGGATTTCTCTGTGTCTGATTGATATTCTATCATATTGCATACGGATCAGGGATTCCGCAACTGATTTGTTTGACTTGTGTGATAAGTTGTTTGTTTTCTATAAAAAGTTCCTTTTACAAAGTGGTATCAAAGCTATGCTCAATCACACGACTGCGATTTGATAGTTTATCATCAGATTATTACTCAAAAACATCAAAATTTTATCTGCTTTGCATGAGTTTTGGATGATCATGGAGATTAATTGATTTCGAGGTGTTTTTACGGAAAAAATCAAAAGTTCTTTCACGAAAGTTAATCTCCTACAAATCCGATGCAAAACCTGCTAAAGATCATTGAAATCCATCAATATTTGATAAAATTTGATCAAAATTAACTAATTTTTGAAAAATAACCGTTTTTGAAATGGGTCAGGTCGAATGTGGTTTTTAGGTCGAAGGAGTGTGGAGTTTTAGGTCGAACCTGTTGTTTTTAGGTCAAACCAAGTGATTTCTAAGGTCGAACATGTGTTTGTTCTTCATTTAGAGGTTGTTGATTTTCATTCGACCTTATTTTTCTCATTCGACCATACGGGAGGTCGAATCTGTCTACATTTAGGGTCGAACCTGAGTCTAGTGTGTTACTTCTTTGTCTTATCTTATGTTGTCGAACCAATCAGTTTTACTACATTCGAACCCCCGGTACTACATTACAGGTCGAACGTGAGATCAGATTGCATATTTTTCTAAGTGTTATCATTCTAGTTGTGACACAACAACAACATGTTCCGATGAATCCGTGGGCAGTTGCAGCAACGAAGAGAGCTAACACACAACCGACACAACCGATGAATATCTGGGCAGTTTCCACACCATCTCAATCAGTTGCTAAGCCTTCTTCACAACCAATGCAGGATTTCTGGGGAGTTGCCGCAGTAGCAGCTATCCAAAGTCAGACTACTAATGCTATTACAACTCTGGTGAACGATCTATCTTCGGGAAATGGGACAAGACCACCAAAGTTACTTGACATGAATGAATACTACTCGTGGCAAAGGAAGTTCAAGATACATTTGGAAGACATGGGACTTGATGGTGGGGAAGCATGGCAAATGATAGAGAAGGGATATGTGGCACCAAAAATTGAGAACTCTACAAACCCAATTGCACTCGGTGACCTCTCTGATGATGAGAAGAAAAAGTTTGCAGCAGAGAAGAAGGCGTTTTCACAGCTTTCTCAAGCATTGAATACAGATTTGTTACATCAGTTTGGTACTTGTAAGACTTCTAAGCAATTATGGGATGTATTAAAAAGCAGACATGATGGAAATGAAGAGACTCGAAAGTTGAGATTTGATGAGTTGAAGAAAGAGTCTGAAAATTTTAGTTACATTTGAAATGAAACATTGAAAGAGATTACTCCAAGATTCTTTCATTTGTTTACTGAGTTATCAAACTATGAGATTTCTTATCCAATGACAGAGTTTGTTGAAAAGTTCACAGATGCATTACCACCATACTGGAATTCTCATGTTGAAGTGTTAAAAGAGAAAGAAGCATACCAGTATCGGACTATTGGTGAGTTCATTAAAAAGTTAGAAAACAAAGAAATGGAAGCAAAACAAAAGGAAAAGCGAGCTATGATTCCACAAAATTCGGAATTATATTTTTCTACTTCTTCTACAACATCTTCCATTCCAAGTGGAGGAATGGGTGTTGCACCAGCACCACAAATGGCATTTGTCTCAAATGTCGAACCACCATATATTTTGCAACACCATCCTACACACCTCCTCCATCTAACTTTCAAGTTCCAAATTATTTTGGAACGTCATCTGTGACTATGCCTCAACCACAACAAGAAATGCCAATTGTAGTCAAGCTATAACCAGTTCAGGACTAATTGTTTTGGAAACATCTAATTTGAACAATGTAACAGTTGAAGTTGCACAACAACATGTTGCATTGGTTTCAGCTATGGTAGCTTCATATAATGGGTTGGTGGCGAGTCAAATTGGGAATAATAATCTTACTAATGACGATTATGCCCAAATTGATAAAGAAGAAATGGAGTTGATTGATATACAATGGGCATTTGCGAGTGTTATGAGAAGAGCAACGGAGTTTATTGAAAAGACCGGGAGAACAGATCTTGCTACTACACCCAACACCACATATGGTTTCAACAAAGCAAAAGTTACTTGCTTTAATTGTGGTACTCAAGGGCATTTCAAAAGAGAGTGTACCCAACCCATGCAACAAGGTAACCAAAACCCATTTAACTCAAATATCAAAACCGTCAACCATAAAACCAAGTCACTTTTCAACTGGGTTAGTTAAGTCGGGTTATGGTTCGGGAACTATCGGTTAGTCTAGAAGATCATTGGATGTTGGTCTAGAGGTTCATTAGATGTCAGTCCTTAACCAAGTGTACAAACGGTGACGATTTGTAGGATCGTCAGGGCATACGGAACATACAAGTCTCGAGTCCCGGGAATTGGTGAACGAGTGTGAATATGTGTATTTACAAGTGTTATGTGTTTACAATCATTATGTGACTTGTCGGTATGTGAATATGTGTTAACATATGTTAAAACGGGGTTTAACACGCAAAACACACGAAACTAGCCCCTATGGGCGATTAGGGGGCCAAATGCATGACTGTTCATGCGATTAGGCCCAAATGCATTACTGTTCATGCGATTAGGATTCCTAATCGCGTGTAAAGCTGCATAATCGCGTGTTACGGGCTGGACGACTAAAAACGACTATAAATACCATACTTGACCTCATAAACTTCATTATACAAACCCTAGTCGTCCCATAACCTGCCCCAACACACACACACAACCTCTGGAACGCGATTTTTGATCAAAACACAAGGTTTCAAGCTTAATCCATCATTCTTTCACAAATCTAAGGTTTGGTTTCCATCCATGAATCTTTATAAACGTTTTTAATCAATCCCTAATGGTCCAGACCTGTTCTAAAATGGAAAAGCTTTCTGAAAATCGTTAATAAGTGTTGTTAATCGGATTTTAACTAGTATACATGTGTTATGGGTGTTTATGATTAGAAAGCTAGGGTTTTTATGATTCAAGATGAATGAATGACATGTTATTATGTTAGATCAGAATAATAATGATATTATGATGATAAAATCTGAGAATTGATTATTAGGGTTATAGTTACGCATGTTAGTATGATGTTGCATGCTATGTGAATGGTGTTTGGATTACGTGATTGCATGCAGGGCTGATAATACGAGGCAAAACGAAGGGTTTTAGTTGAAACATGTTTAGGATAGTGTTTGGGATGATATTGGGTGGTTACACACGTTCTGGATCTGATTTGGAGCGTTAAACGCGCGAAAAACTGGAACAGCAAGGTTACAGGCGATTAGCAATCCTAATCGCCTATGTTAGAGGCGATTAGGAGGCCAATCGCCAGTCTTTCATGCGATTAGGGCCTAATTGCTAGTACTTACATGCGATTAGCCCTAATTGCTAGTTGTTACATGTGGTATAGCCCTAAATGCTAGTAGTTACATGCAATTAGCCCTAAATGCTAGTAGTTACATGCAATTAGCCCTAAATGCTAGTAGTTACATGCGATTAGCCTTCCTAAATGCCAGTTGACCAACCTAAATGCTAGTTGACTTTTCCTAAACGCGTGTACTGCTGCTGTAGGTATAAATTAGCATTCCGAGACCCGATTTGACATGTAGGAACATGCTAGGAACCCCGTAACATATCTAATAACTTGGTAACATATGTTTGGATGTAATTCGGTGATACGTGAACTATGTGCTATAACTTGTTGTGCGTTAACGTATGTTAAGTGTGATTGCATGATTTCATGATTGATAGTGTAAACCTAACACGGGAAGTCTCGGGTCACCAATGGGATGTCGAGTCTTGTACTTTGGGTCAGTTAAACAGTCACGGTGTTTTCAAACGAACTTGGTTATGGTCTGGACATCTAGGGACTAATTAACCTGCGGGTTATTAGTCTAAGTACTTGTAACTGTCATATGTTAGGTCGCCGCTTTACGGGACTAGCATAGCAGCTGAGTTTACTCGGGTTAAGGAGTAATGCAACTTAAGGTGAGTTTACGGCCCCTCTTTTAAACTGGTTTCATACTTTCGGGGGAGAAAACATGTGTTAAAACGATTATTTGGTAACTACTGTCATACTATGGGTTTCTATTGTGTACTACACGATCTTTGGAAGTCCCGGGGGGAACCATGAATGTGCGGGTTTGCACAACGGGGAAATGTGAATAGCGCTATTGGGAGTGACCAACCCCGCTCGTCGGCTTGGAGGGCCGGGCGAGTGCATATTGTCTCAAACAGGAACAACTGGTTTACTTTTCAGGCACAACATCTGGTATGCGTGTTAGTAATGGTTTTCCAATCGTGGTAGTAACAAAACATACGCCTAGCTAGCGTACACTGGTTTTCGATTTGTTATAGTATGGACAGGTGGACTTGGTACTTGGATTACAAAACCTGTAAACTCACCAGCATTTTTGTGCTGACGTAAACTTTTACGTGTTTTCTCAGGTCGCTAAGGTAGCACTACTGGACTAGGGCGCACGCGTCTGCACGGCGTCTAGTTAGAGTCGCATGGTTTTCATATGTTGAACATTTGGTTACTTTGAGATACTGTTTTGAATAAGCTTCCGCTGTAAACGGGGATTTTAAACTATGTTTTGAAATTGCATTATATTCATTTAGACTTGTTTATTGTGATCGTTGGTTTGGATCCTGGTTTGTCATGCGCCTCGCGGTAAAACTCCGCAAGTGGATTTTGAGGGTGTGACAGTGGATCCCCAACACTAGAAGTGTTAGATTCATCATCCGATGTAGAATCAGATTTGATTGAACTCTCCGGTGTTATTGAATGTGAAGTGTGATTCTCAAATAACACTAGAGATGGAACAACCTTATAGTTTGCACTACTAGGTTGTGAGGGTTCTTCAATGATATGGTCAACCACATAAGCAATGTGTTTATAGCTTTCAAGCTTCTTGTTGACCTATTCAGCAAAGCATTTGATGGTTGCCATTTCAAGTTTAGTTTCTTTACGTTCATTGATATAACTGTTTATAGCCAATTGTTTTAAAGAAAGAGTTTTCTTCAAATCAGAAATATCCTTTTTGTAACCATCAAGTACTTTATTGAATTCATGTGCTTCTTTGCGATAAGATTGACAGTTGATTCTAGCACTCTCAAGTTGAACCCTGAGTTGCTTGTTTTCCTCTGTCAATCTATCACAAGTTCCACAATATTTATCACTGTTCATATCTATAGTGGATTCAGAACTTACTTGTTTCAGAGGATCAGTCATCCCCATCAAAGCAAAATGCGCTTCCTTTCCAGCAAAGAACTTGGAGTAGTCAATCCTTGTGAAAGCGTCATCAACTTCGGCCAGAAGTTGATCAATGTCATCATCTAGTGAATTAACACTAGCTTCCGAATCTGGCTCACTCTCCGAATCAGAATATACCGTATCACGCTCTTCAGGAATATCAGTGACTGAATCAAGAATCATTCCGAAAGTCTTCTCAATAGGAATATCAGCTTCTTCTACCATTTCCTCAATCTTCACTTCAGAAATCTTCTCATTCTCCAAAACTTCTTCAACTAACACCGGCTCCTCTAAATAAATTTTCTGAGCAACACAAGCTACATTACTAGCTGTAATCTCTTCGACTCCCAGTTGCATCCCAGTCCAGTCAAAACCTTCATCCTTTTGGATCACCAAAGCCTGGTTTTGGTTTTTAGTTTGGGTTTTGCTGTTTGGTGTGGAAATAGGAATAATGGTTCTGGTTGGGTTATGTGGTGTTTGAGTTTGAGTCTGGTGTGGTGTGGTGTAGTTGTTTGTCTAGTAGAGTTGTTTGGTGAGGTGTTCTGTCGGTTTTGGTAATTGTTTTGTGATTGATAGTTGTTGTTGTTGTTTTGGCTTTGATAGGTTACCTGATTCTGAGATTGACGGTTTTGGTAATTTGTGTTGAATGGATTCTTGTTTCCTTGTTGAGCTGGCTGTGTGCACTCCCTTTTGAAATGACCTTTACCACCACAGTTAAAACATGTGACTTTGGCTTTGTTGAAGCCATAAGTGGTGCTAGGTGATGTAGGCAGATCAGTTCTACAAGTCTTTTCAATAAACTCGGTTGCTCGTCTCATAACACTTGCAAACGCCCACTGAATATCAATAAGCTCCATCTCTTCCTTATAAATTTGAACATAGTCTTCACTGGTTAGATTGTTGTTTACCAATTTGACTAGCTACCAGACCATTGTAAGAAGCTACCATTGCAGATACCAATGCGACATGTTGCTGAGCAACTTCAACTGCGACATTGTTCATATTGGATGTCTCCAACACTATTGGACTTTGACTTGTTTGACTTGGTTTCATTTGAGGAATGTAAGGTTGTTGTTGTTGAGGTTGATTCATGCTAGCTGAATAACATGCTGCTTGTTGCATTGGTGAAAAAGGTGGAATGTAAGTAGTAGTGTATGATGGTGGTGTGTAAGATGAAGTTTGAGCAAGATAGTTTATCGGGGTTTTGGGTTGTTCCATAACACTTGAAACACAAGCAATGTGTGGTGCAACAGTACCACTAGCACTAGAACTAGTCAAAGTAGAAGATATACCACCATGATATAACTTTGGATTTTGAGAAAATTGTGCTGTTTTTGCTTTCCTCTTTTCTTCCAACTCTTTGTTCTCCAGCTTTTGAATAAACTCATTGATGGTCCTATATTGATAAGCATCTTTCTCCTTTAGGACCTCAATATTTTGGTTCCAATATGGTGGTAGAGAATCTGCAAATTTGTCTACCAACTCAGACATTGGAATCTGAATCTCATAATTTGACAACTCCGTCAAAAGATGACAATATCTGGGAATAAGCTCCTTTAGAGTCTGATTTCCAACATAGCTGAAGTTCTCAAATTCGTTTCTCAATTCTTCCATCCTCAACTTCCTGGTTTTCTCATTACCATCATGACGATTCTTCAACATATCCCAAAGCTGTTTGGAAGTATTACATGATCCAAACTGGTGTAAGAGATCAGTGTAGTGATAGCCTGCGATAGCTGAGAGAACGCCTTTTTTTCCACCGCAAGCTTCTTCTTTTCATCCTCAGCTAAACTTTCCAGAGGAATTGGTTCACCTGTATTCTCCAGCACTGGTGCAACATATCCCTTAGCACTCATTTGCCATGCCTCAGTCCCTTCTAATCCCATTCCTTCCAAGTGAATCTTGAACTTTTTCTGCCATTGGTTGTAGTCTATCATCTCCATCAGCTTCGGTGGTCGATTCCCGCTACCTAAAGACAAATCATTAATTAGAGTAGAAAAAGCACTGGTAGTTTGAGAGTGTATCGCGGCTACTGCAACTCCCCAATAATCATTCATGGGTTGTTGTAGAGGTTGAACAACATTCTGTGGCATCGAACTAGTCATTGCTAGGTAATTGATCGGCTGAGATGGTTGACTGTTCATCTTCTGTGCAGCTACAGTCCAAGGATCCATAGTAACGTGTTGTTGTGTAGTATTAGGCGTAGGTGTTGTTGGAAAGTTCCACATATCGTCTACGAAGTCCGGAATGCGAAACACTTAGAAAATTTTTTGATCAGCTTCTACGTTCGACCCCATTTCAACTGGCGTGGGTTCGAATGTGGAAAAGTTCCAGGTTCGACCCTTCCTTCTAACTCGAATGTAGAATATGACACACAAACTCACTTTCGACCACTAAAATCCCAATTTCGACCTCCCGTAGGGTTGAATCTACAACAATTTGGTCGAATGTACAAACCAACACACACAACCTCTAGGTTCGACCTAAAATGGTTCACTTTCGACCTAAATATCTCACGTTCGATCTAAAACACTACACGTTCGACCTTTCTCTCCTAAGTTCGACCCTGTTCATTTAAAAAACGGTTATTCTTTGAAAATCAGTTATTTTGATCCCAATTTTTCAAAAGTTGATGAATTTTGATGATCTTTCGCAGGTTTTGCTTCGGAATTGATTTGGAACAAGTTTAATAAAGAGAATTCTTGATTTTATCCGTGAAAACTAGTCCGAATCAATCAATTTTCATTAAAAACCATTATTCATTCAAAACAGAAAAATTTTGATCAAATTTGGGTCCAAATCAGCTCAAAAACTATCAATTCGTAGTTGTTTGATCCGTATAGGCTCTGATACCACTTTGTGGAGGATCGTTTTGTCAAAAACAAGTTGTTTGATCAAACAAGTCTACCAATTTAGGTGCGGAATCCCTAAATCAGATACGAAATGATAGAAATATGAACAAAACACGAAAATCACCTTTTAAGATCCATTTCATTAATAAACAATATTAATAATCCTTACAAAATGTTGTTTACAATGAAATAATCACTTTTCAGAAACAACTAGAACACTAGAGAGAATGACATACTGTAGTAACCACATCAACCCAATCAGACAGGATCAATCATGATATACGAACAAAAATCGCCATACACTCTTATTATAGTATCCTACAAGAAACATAGGAATTTGATTATGGTTTTACACTTGTGGACCTTAACAGATATGGCTATGCGTCTCAACCATTCATTCTAGCAAAACTAGTAACATGATTGTTTTTGTCAACGACCTAAGAAAGCCAAAATGGGATATTGTACTCAGGGTAAATGATGTGATTATGTCGATGTGATTGATGGTTCCCCTACATACAAAACACCGAATCACTATGAAGGGATATATGTTTAACTAAATGAAAATGGTTAAATGTATTTTTAGTTCCACTTTATGTATGTTTCTTTTTAATATGAGTTTAAGGTTAATATGCACATTATTTGTTTTATTTTATAAAGATATATAGTAAAATATAATATTACTATTTGACGTTATTATAAATGCGTAAATATGTGTGTGATAGGAAGCCTTAGGAAAAACATAATATTGTGACAACAAAACGCAGCTCTAAATAGGTTAATATTTAGATCATTTTTTTTAATTATATGTTTTTAACATACACAAGCATAAGTTATGTACATGAAAACCTTGAAAATTTTATTTATATATGTTTTTAATTTTGTATTATTTACAAAAACATATGTAGGTAATTTGTTTTACGCTACATTTGTATAGGTTACATGAATATACTATCAGACGAAGGAACACTCAAACTAATTTGTTTTAGTTCACGCACCCTACATGTATTACTTCACATATGTTCATGCATAGCTCGTGAACATTTGCATTTCCTTTTAGTTTTGGAGTTTTGTTATAAATTCTAGTCATAGACTTCTAGACTAATATATTTAATAACCGAAAGAATTCTTTAACATGCATATGCTTACTCTTTATCTTATTCTTACTTCTATGGTTATGGCTAATGGTAATTTCTTAATAATTTTGTCTTGTATTTGTTCTTATAAGTGTGTGTCCTTGCATATGTATATGAGTGTTTATTTCACAATTATTGAAGAACACATGTGTCTGTTGAGTGAGGGGCAGTACACGTATGAAGTACACATTCTATGCGTGCTTGAACATCGCATAGAATATGTATGTGTGTATATTAGAAAACCATTGAAAAACAGAAAACCAAGAAAACTAATGCTAACCAACTAATATTTTCTATTACTACTTTTCATTTATTTATAATGTTAGCATTGTAGAAACAAAAATTAAAAAGAATATATACACATATATTGACCGGATACATGTATGTAAATTGCAAAGGTACGCAAATGAGGTGTTTTTATGCGTGTGTGTGTGTGTATATATATATATATATATATATATATATATATATATATATATATATATATATATATATATATATATATATATATATATAAGGGAAGTATCCATAGAAAACCCTAAAAATTTGAGGAAACTCTAGAAAACCCTTAAAAAACCTACTTCCTGAGCTTTTTTTTTTTTTTTTGAAAAAATTAGGGCATGTAATATACATGTTTTTAAGTGTTTTAAGCCAAAAAAATCAAAAAAAGCGCCGAGCAGTTTTTAAAAAAATAAAATAAAATAAGTTGTGCATCATAACATATGTTAGCTTATTTTTGCACTGGTAACATATATTATGATGCACAACTTATTTTTTTTTAAATAAACCCTTCGGCGCTTTTTTGATTTTTTTGGCTCAAAACACTTAAAAACATGTATGTTACATGCCCTAATTTAAAAAAAAAAAAAAAAAGCTCGGGAAGTAGGTTTTTTTAAGGGTTTTCTAGAGTTTCCTCAATATTTAGGGTTTTCTACAGAACCATCCCCCTGTCTCTCTCTCTC
Source organism: Ambrosia trifida (assembly GCA_028751855.1). Taxonomy (NCBI): domain Eukaryota; kingdom Viridiplantae; phylum Streptophyta; class Magnoliopsida; order Asterales; family Asteraceae; genus Ambrosia; species Ambrosia trifida. Next base: position 155,339,593 of record CM054123.1, read on the forward strand.
TTTATATATATATATATATATGTCATGAGACATTTTTGTATTTCATCCATCTACATATATTTTTTAGTTTTTTTTTAATTTTAACTAATAATAGTATGATATAAAAAGAGTTAGAAAAAGTCATATTAAAAGTAGTTTTCTCAAATCTATATATATATATATATATATATTGCAAAGGGATTAATCCTACATGTCATACTCTTATGCAATCTCTCCTTTGAAAGATGCCACATAGGATGTGATGTGGCAACTCTAAACCAATTAAAAAAAAGAAATAAATATGATTTAACCTAATCTATTATAATCTTTAACCTAATCTATTAAATACCTAATCTACTAAATCTAAATATTAAACCTTTATTATTTTTTATCTCTCGTGTTTCCTCCCATAACTTTTAAACATTAATATCTTTTATATACGAGATTTTTTAAAGAAAAAAATACACCAAATTAACGAGCGTTTTATTATCTTTCCAACGAGTACCATAGTGCTATATAAAAATCGGTGAAAAAAATGATTATTTTTTGTAACCTGACAGGTATTGTGTCGGGTTTGGGATTAGGTTAAAAAAAATTGTGGGTTTGGGTCGGGTCTGGGATTAGGTGATACCCGACCCGATTACCCGAAACAACATACCCAAATACCTGAACTACATACCTGATCATATACCCATGAATCTTTTAACGCATCACATAACCCTTAGACAAATGCGTTCGATATTTCAATAATTAACTTTTTTTTTTCTTATTTCATGTTAGTTCTTTTTTGAATGATCGATTACAAACTTCCGATTTCATTTGTAATGGCACTAGATTTATACCCCGGCGCAGAGATTCGTTTTTTTTTATATTTGAATGTGATAATAACTTATGGTAGAGATTTGTTTAAAATAATAATAATAATAATAATAATAATAATAATAATAATAATAATAATAATAATAATATATTTTATTATGCTATATTAGATATTTCAACCCGGGACGCTCCCGGGATAAAAACTAGATTAGGTATTTAATAGATTAGGTTAAAGATTATAATAGATTAAGTTAAATCATATTTATTTCTTTTTTTTTAATTGGTTTAGAGTTGCCACATCACATCCTATGTGGCATCTCTCAAAGGAGAGATTATATAAGAGTATGACATGTAGGATTAATCCCTTTGCAATATATCTATATATATAGATATATATATATAGATGATAACTTATGGCAGAGATTTGTTTAAAATAATAATAATAATAATAATAATAATAATAATATATTTATTATGTTATATTAGATATTTCAACCCGAGACAAAAACTAGTTTTCTAGTATATTTTAAGTCTTATAGTGATCTTTTCCATATATATGCAAAACAATCCAAAACATCATGAATACGTCCAAAAAATGATGTATACATATCAATTTTTAATCATTCACACATTTCTGACAGAAACCTATTTTTTTACAGGAACTCTACTCTCTCTCTCTCTCTCTCTCTCTCTCTATATATATATATATATATATATATATATATATATATATATATATATATGTATGTATGTATGTATGGGTAAAGAGTTGGTTAGAAAGCTTTTTATTTCTAAAAAGAATGAGGAGTGTATATACCCATTGTGTTTTAATTTTTAGAAAAAATGCTTTATGTTCTTTTGACATTGTGTTATATAGAAAAACAATAAAAGAAACAATTCAAAACATTGCCAAATGTATTCTAATCATTAAATTCAAAAGACAATGTGAAAAAATATAATTAGTGTATTTAACACAATGCTAAAAGAATATAAAATATTTTTCCTAAAATTTAATCTCATCCATTAATTTCCCTAATCTAATGATCATGATCACTTCTTACCATTTTTTTAGAAGAACATACTTTTTAGCATACATGTATATACACACACATATGACAATCACTTTTATACAAATTCACAGGTAACACAAGTAAAGTTGTGGGAGTAACACTACAAGACCCACCAATTTGTTTTGAAACCAGGGAATGTCCTAAAGGCCCGTTCTTTTGTTGTAACAAAATAGGGAACACATGTGAGAAGTGCACAATGATGACCCTTAATGACTGCAAGGCAAAATGCAAGTGAGATTTCAACAAGTACGATTAAGTAAAACATTTGGTGGTTTATTTGTATTTGAATCTTAAATTATCTTTAGTGGAATGTTAATTAAAATAAAATATACCATAAAAACCAAATAGGTCATGTTATAAATATACATGTACCCATCTCACGTGCTTACCTAACTTATAATTATCTCTTTAAACTTCATCATGCTTTCTCTCTAGTTCACTTTTTGTGATGAGAAAAGGTTTAGTGTGACTTAAAATATATCATTCCCAAATCTTCATAACTATCATTTATGTGCATTTCGTTCATTGGTGTGTGCCCAGTCGGTTGATGATTCCAATTTAAATTTTGTTTTAGTTGATTTTGATATACCTTAAATGAGTTGTAAGGAAACAACTCCTTAACATATCGAACGAGACAACTTAAGTGAGTTGTGAGGAATGAACCCAAATATGTGTGCAATCGATCGCAAACCTTCAATCAAGAATGACTTATATCACCAATGACAAACTTCATAAAAATTTTTAGTCATTGACATGACGAAAACATTAGGACGAAGATCATAAAACCCATGGCAACAAATAGCAAAACCACTGTCAGTTTCAATAATGTCACCGGTAGTTCAGAATAAGACAAATTAGTCAAAAAAATATTAAATAGAATAAAAATGATAAAATTGTAATATAGCATTTTATCAAAACAGAGTATGATATCCACGCGTGTTGCAACATGGTAAATTCGACTAGCTATCCATCAAAGCATTTATTACATCAAATTAGGATTGAGTTCACTAATAAGTCATACATACCGAATATAAACAGTTGTAGATACACGAAAGTGCGACTAGTGCTATTGAATTGCAAATTATAATATGTTTTGTTGATAACGGTTGGTCGAAGGTGGATATCGTTTGGTCGAAGGTAGAACAGGATGGTTGAGGGAGACTCTGGGAGGTCGAATGAAGATTTATACGTATATATGTCCAGGTTCGCCCTATATGAATGGTCGAACCTGCACATTCGACCAAGCTATTTGGGCGAATGTGCAGGTCTATATAAGGCTGAATCATTTTTGAATGTTTAACTTTTGGTCATTTTGTTTCCCTCTCAGAGTGTGTCTCTCCCTAGGGTTTTTGTCAAGTCTGTAATTGATTTATAACATTGTAAACAAGCTTTCAAAGTGATTAATGATTATATTAATGAATGAAATGAATGTGTTTATCATCATTTGTGTGTTTTGCTAGTTTTATTATCATTTTGTGATCAATTCAGAGATTCCGCACCTGAATTGAACTTGTTTGATCATATTCTTTGTTGAATAGCCGATCCTTTACGCATACAAAGTGGTATCAGAGCCATAAGGATCAAATAACCACAAATTGATAATATTACAGCTGATTTGGACCAAATTTTGATCAAAACTTTCTGGTTTTCATTGAACATTTGAAATTGGTGATAATTAATTGATTTGAACTTGTTTTCATGGATAAAATTCAAAGTTCTCTTTGTTAAACTTGTTCCAAATCCAATCCGAAGCAAAACCTGCATAAGATCATCAAATTTCATCAACATTTGAAAATTTTGGATCAAAATAACTGATTTTCAAAGAATAACCGTTTTTCAAAATGAAAGGGTCGAACCTAGGGAGATTTGTTCGAGAGTGGAATATTTAGGTCGAACCAGGGATTTTTTTGGTCGAACGTGGTGTGATATTTGGTCGAACCTAGAAAGTTTTAGTGTGTTGTTGTTCATTCGACCATAAGTGGTACATTCGACCAATCGGGTGGTCGAAAGTGGGTTAAATTGGTCGAAAGTGAAACGAGTCTGTTATTTTCTACATTCGAACCTTTGTAAACGGTCGAATCTGGATTATATTTTACATTCGATACTACGATACTTCAAAACGGTCAAACGTAGAAACTGATGTTTAATTTTTCTAATCGTTTCGTGTTTTATCATTTTCAGAGCGATATGTGGAACTTTCCTACAACACCACGACCTAATACAACACCACAACAGCAGACAACTATGGATCCTTGGTCGGTAGCTGCTCAGAAGGCTAGTCAACCATCCCAACCGATTAACTAATTGGCGATGACTAGTTCTATGCCCCAACAAGTTGCACAACCACAACCACAACCACAACCTATGGCTGATTACTGGGGAGTTGCAGCAGCGGCGGTACACTCTCTGACTACCAATGCGATTTCGACACTTATTCATGACTTATCTTCGGGTAGTGGGAGCCGTCCACCAAAGTTGATGGAAATGGTAGACTACAACCAATGGAAGACCAAGTTTAAGATTCATCTTGATGGAATGGGATTAGAAGGAACGGAAGCTTGGCAAATGATTGCTAAGGGTTATGTTGCTCCGATTTTGGAGAACACTGGTGAGCCGATTCCATTAGAGAGTCTTGCTGAGGACGAGAAGAAGAAGTTTGCAATGGAAAAGAAGGCGTTTTCCCAACTGTCCCAGGCCATTAACACTGATCTCTTACATCAGTTTGGGTCGTGCATCACTTCTAAACAATTATGGGATATGTTAAGGAATCATCACAATGGGCATGAGAAGACGAGGAAGCTTATAATGGAATAGTTAAGAAAGGAGTTTGAGAACTTCAGCTACATGGGAAATGAGACGCTGAAGGAGTTGATTCCAAGGTACTGTCAATTATTGACTGAACTCTCAAGTTATGAGATCAATATACCGATGTCTGAGCTGGTGGACAAGTTTGCTGATGCGTTGCCACCATACTGGAATCAACACATCGAAGTACTCAAGGAGAAGGATGCGTACCAATACCGGACCATCAATGAGTTTATCCAGAAGCTTGAAAACAAAGAGATGGAACAAAAGAGGAAGGCGAAAAGAGCACAAGTTCCTCAGAATCCAGAGTTATACCATGGCGGTACATCTTCATCTCTAGCTAGTTCAAGTTCTAGTACTACTGTTGCTGTAACACCCCAACCGATGGCGGAATCATCGAGGTGTCACGTAGTGACGATTGTTTAAAAGCTCATGGTACTCAAATGTAAATATTTGATTATTGAATATTGTTTTACAACTTGTGAAAATAAATACATGACAACAAAAATAGGGACAGTTGATTTATGTAATCTAAGTCCAAAGTCCTATGTGAAGCGTCAAGCAGCTTATCCTGAAACATGCACGGAAATAAATTTTGTCAACATACGATGTTGGTGAGTACTACATAGCTTTGTGCATATAGTATAAGTTTGAAAAGTGATACAATTCATGTGTCATCACCAAGGCATTATGTAAACACATAAGTAACCAAACAAGACAAAGATCAAATGTAAAGTTGGTAAGATAAAATTGATAATGAGCACCCTAACATGTGTCAAGTTTAAAAGAGCACCATAACATAAGTTATGTCTAAATGAGCACCGTAACACAAGTTACGTCTATATGTAAAGAGCACCATAACATAAGTTATGTCTAGATGTATGATTTTGTACGAAAGTTACATTCATGTTCAAACATAAAGCACAAAGATACACAAGACACGTATATGAATTGTAAATGAAGAAAAATGTATGTGTAAATGAATGTGCAAATTTTGTATACTTGTGCATGAATCACCCCAAAAGTGTAAAAACGAAAAAGGGGATAAGTAATACTCACCTTAGCAAGGTGTTAAGTCTTGGGAATTGAATAAGTGTAATCCAACGTTGCCAGGTATCACCCTATGTTTAAGGTAATAAATGAGTTTAAGTCTTTCTAGTCTACAAGTATTTCTAGGGTTCCTAATTTGGGGATAAGTAATTGTTTTATTAATTAGGTAAATTGTTTAATAAATAAAAGAAATTCGGTAAATAATTAAATAAAAGACTATTGTAGGTTTTTGATTTAGGATGATCATATTACAAAGTTTTGAGTATAAAAATAATTTTTATAAAATTATTTCCTCAAGAATTAAATATTTAGTATATTTATTCTTATTTGTCAAAGATATAATTTTAATATCTAAAAAATATTAAAATTAAAGAAATTTCAAACTCAAATTTATATTTCTGTTCTAAATGAACATAAATAATTTATGTAAAATTTTGGGATAAAAATATTGAAAAGTAAATTTATTATGATTTATTTAAGATTTAAAATAACAAAAATCAATTAAAAATATGAAAATAACGATTTTTCAGAAATAAAAATTATTTCTGAATTGGTTATTGCTATACAAGTTTAGAATATTTTTTGTGGAATTTTATAAAATCGTTTAGATATTTTTATAGAATTTTAAAATTATAAATGAATAAACTTGTAATATTTATAATATATATTAAATTAATTATTTTTGAAAAACTAAAAATTGGATATTAAACTTTATCCTCAGAATAACTTAAAATAATTTTTATAGAATTTTTAAGCCATGTTTAGTATTTAAAATCTATTTTTAAAAATAATATTGAATATATAAATATAAAAGAGTTTTAAAAAAATGGTTTGCATGTGCCAGGACTCGAACCCGAGTCCTGGCCGGTCCAATGCTCTTATAATCACAAGCCAGACCAACTGGTCTGACCCTGAGAACGAGTTTATTTCGGATTTGATTATAAAGGTTATCTGATTTGATTATATAATTGAGTTTAAGACAAGAAAACAAAACGGTACCCGTGGGACTCGAACCCTGGCCTACGGCCGGTTCGTGTTTTAAGCAACAGAACCACTGATCTACTGATCAGTTGGTGATAAAGTTTCACTTGTTTTATATTTAACTACTTATCTGCATGTATGTTTATCCCCAATTCATTACTTATGAACCCTACTTTTTCAATAACGTTAGTTAGCAAGCAATAGCCCCTGAAATGTTGGGGCTATTGCTTGTACAGGGCCGATTAACATACCCCATCAATAAAATTGAACTTACAATGGGTTTAAAAGCACGATTGGTCGGTCAAAAAGAAACGTCAAACGCGAACGATTGCAAGTTTAATACAAGGTTTTGATGGAAATTGAGAAGGAGGATATCTGTTTCGGCACTTTGAGTCTCTAAGGGTGGGTTCAATTTATAGTATTACATACAGGTTTGTAATTTTAGAAGTTTTGACCCATCTTAATTATAATACGCGTGATTAAGCTAGATTAGGAATGTTTTAATGGTTAATTGGCGTGGGAATGAAGCAGAGAAGGTCAGTCAACACATTTCCATACACTAATTGAAATTAATATGCGGATTAGTGCTTGAATTGGAAAATTTTGCTCGCAGTTTGACTTTCCATAAGTCAACTAGTATGATTCAAGCAACCTTTATATTTAAAACGCGTAGGATATGGAACAAATATGTCATGCAGCTCAGCTGGTGGTTGTGTTTGTGTTAAGCTTTGGGCCGGTTTGGACGCGGGTTCGAACCCCGGTCCAAACCTTTATTTTTTTTGCAATTATTTCAAAGTTTTTATATTAATATATGTTTATAGTATGATTATATGAGTCCAAAAGTGTCACAAAATATTTTTTAGAGGGTACGGTAATGATAAAAATGCAACGTTTTATTAATTTAAGTTTCGAACGTACATAATACGAAATGTTAAAATAAATACGAAAAGTGACGGATATCACAGTTGCTCCACACATTGCTTGTGTATCAAGTATTGTTGAACCTCCCATAGCCCCGCCCCCATAAACTATCTTGCTCAAACTTCATCTTATAACCCACCATTATACTCTACTACTTACATTCCACCATTTTCACCGATGCAACAAGCTGCTTGTTATTCTGCAAGTATAAACCAATCTCAACAACAATCCTACATTCCTCAAATGAATCAAACCCAAATCAACCAAAACCAACCTAATCAGAGCCCAATTGTGTTGGATTGTTGCACAACAACATGTAGCAGTGGTTTCTGCTATGGTCGCTTCTTATAACGGGTTAGTTGCTAGTAAAATTGGTAACAACCTAACCAGTGAGGACTATGCGCAAATTGACAAAGAGGAGATGGAGCTCATTGACATCCAGTGGGCGTTTGCTAGTGTTATGAGAAGAGCGACTGATTTCATTGAGAATACGGGCAGAATTGATCTTTCTACTTCTCCAAACACCACATATGGCTTCAACAAAGCCAAAGTGACATGTTTTAACTGTGGTGGGAAAGGTCACTTCAAGAGAGAATGCATACAGCCAGCACAACAGTGAAACAGGAATCCTTTCAACACCAATACCAGAACTGTCAAAATCAGGTATCATACCAAAGTCAAAACAACTCCAATTTTCAACCACAAAACAATTATCAAAACCGCCAAAACACATCACCAAACAATACTGTTAGACAAACCACTACACAAAACCAGAACCAAAATCAAACACCACACAATCCAACCAGAACTATAATTCCTATCTCTACACCAAACAGCCGAAACCAATCAGATAACCAGAATCAGGCTTTGGTGATCCAGAAAGATGAGGGTTTTGATTGGACTGGTATGCAACTCGGTGTTGAGGAGATTACTGCATGTAATGTGGCGTGTGTTGCCCAGAAGATGGATTTGGATGAGCCGGTGTCTGTTGAAGATGTTTTGGTGACTGAGAAGATATCTGTGTCTGAAGTGAAGATTGAAGAGTTGAGTGAAGAAAGTGATGTTTGTGTTGAGAAGAAGTCGGGATTGATCCTTGACTCTGTTATTGATGTTTCTGAATAGTGTGATTCAGCTTATTCTGATACGGAGAGCGATTCTGATTCTGAAGCTAGTGTTAACTCGCTAGATGAAGATATCAATCAACTTCATGCCGAAGCTGATTTTCTGATGATGCGCAAATCGTGCATAGTGGATGATGCTTTTACCAGAATCGACTATTCTAAAATCTTTGCTGGAAAGGAAGCACACTTTGCATTGATGACGATGACTGAGCCTCCAAAGCAGGTAAGTTCTGAATCTAATTTAGATATGAATAGTGAGAGGTATTGTGGTGCATGCGATAGATTGACAGAGGATAATAAGCAACTCAGGATTCAGCTTGAGAGTGCTAAAATCAACTGTCAATCGTATAAAAAAGAAGCACGAGAATTCAATAAGGTGCTTACAAGAAAGACATTTCAGATCTTAAAAAGACTTTATCTTTGAAACAATTAGCCATTAACAATTATATCAATGAATTGGAAAATACAAAACTTGAAATGGCTACCATCAAGTGCTTTGCAGAAAAGGTCAACAAGAAGCTTGAAAGCTATAAACATATTGCATATGTTGTTGACCATATCATTGAGGAGCCTTCACAGTCAAGTAGTGAAAACTACAAGGCCGTCCCATCTCCAGTGTTATTTGAAAACCATACTTTGCATTCAATAACATCGGAGAGCTCAGTTAAGTCTGACTCGACATCGGATGATGTGTCTAACACCTCTGGTGTGGGAGACCCTAATTCTGATGTTAGACTTATTTTGGGACTAAATGATGATGGTGTGATTGCTGTAACTGATGATTCCGACTCTGAGGATGACAAATCTAAGATGGTGTGTGATATTCCTGCTGAAAATCACATAATTACAAATGAACCAGTGTCACCATCTCAGATTATGCATCCCATGGCTAACGCTCATCGAGCGAATCAATCAATTAAGCCTGTTGAGAAAAATGAACAATGTGACAAACCCGTCAAAGTTTTCTATCGGATGGAAGGATCCGATAAGATAATTTCTGACAAGGAATATCCAATCAAATTTGCCAACTATTCCAAGATTGAGAAAATCTGGAAGAAGAGTACCATTTGGTTCCCAAAGCATGAGCGAACAAATGATGTACCTCCAGCTGTTTTAAAGAAAATTTATTTGGATGTTCCAAAAGAACCAAATGTTCATGTCACAGAATCAAGCCAAAGGAGAAGGCTAATAGGTTTCTTGAGCCGACTTACCCTAAGGACCCAGCTCCTGAAAGTCTTAGAAGAAGGTGTGTGGATGATCAATATCCTAACACTACATATGCTAAGTCGAATGCCAAGAACAACATTGAGGAATACCGTGCATGTTTTAAGCGCGGGGAGAGAGGGCATCTACTTGCTCACTGCCCGTATGTTAGGCACAAAAGGCACGAGGTTGAAGTGAAGCAAAAATACCAGAGTCCAGTCAATAATCATTGTTATCCACAAAGACGATTTGTTCCTCAACCAGCACCGTTTTATTATCAAAACAGATATTTTCAAAAGAGGGAAAATCGTCAGATGACATATGACCGTCGTAACCGGATAGCCATGGAAAAACCTCTTAAGAAACCTGTGGTGAACACAACTGTTGACAATCAAAAGGTACCTGTAAAACCTGCAGTCAAACCAATAGTTGGACCTGTCTCTGTTAGATCAGAGAAGGTAACCAAGAAAGTTTCCTTTAAGGACGAAGTAAAGAAACTGATTGAGATCCCAAAATCTCAAATCCGGATATTGAAACGTTCAGAACAGTATTGGTCACTAAAGGGTTCTCAAGGTGCTTCATCTTCACAAGTGAATGAGAAAGCTGAAACTAAAAAAGATTTAATTGATCAGAAAAAGATCAATTCAAATCAAAATGTTTGTGAAAAAGAATCTTTGAAACTCAATGTTCAAAGACCCAAGACCAAGCAGGCTTGGGTCCCCTGAAAAATCTAATCTTTTTACTTGATATGTGCAGGGAGCTTCAGCTGGCCCTGTGAGCAGTCTTTGGATTGTTGACAGTGGAGCTTCTGGTTACATGATAGGGGATTTATCACTACTGTATGACATCAGAAATATCAATGGCGGATACGTAGCGTTTGCTGAGAATAAAGGAGGATACATTACTATGGAGGGTAGTGTAAGTAATGGGATGGTGAGTTTTGAGAAGATTTCGTACGTGAAGCAAATTGATTATAATCTTCTCAGTGTCAGTTAGATCTGTGATAAACAGTTTTCGGTATTCTTTGATGACTAATCTTGCTATATACTCAAGCCAGGATTTGTACTTCCAAAAGAGTGGGTTACGTTGAAAGCACCGAGAGTGAACAATCTGTACATTCTCGACATGTCAAAAGCTATGACTACACAAGGCCAAGTCACGTGTTTCCTCTCCAAGGCTACTGAAAAAGAATCAATCATGTGGCATAGGAGGATGGGACACATTCACCTTAGAAAAATGAATCATTTGGTGAAAAATGAACTCGTCGAAGGCGTGAATGTTAAACATTTCCATTTGAATGACAAGTGTGTGAGTTGCAAGAAAGGAAAGCAACACAAGCAATCTCATAAACCAAAGAAAGTCAATTCAGTTGAACTACCACTTGAGCGTTTGCACATGGATCTGTTCGGACCGGTCAAGCGTAAAAGTCATGCTGGTGAATTGTACTGTCTTGTGGTTACAGATGACTATTCCAAATTTTCATGGGTTATGTGCTTGCATCAAACGAGCGACACATTTAATAATCTGAAGGTTCTGTTCACTCGATTGGAAAATATCTATGGTCTGAAGATCAAGAGAATTAGGAGTGATAATGGGACGGAGTTCAAGAACGCACAGATGGATGCTCTTTGTGAAGACAAAGGAATTCATCATGAATACAGTGCTCCGTATACCCCTCAACAGAACGGTGTCGCAAAACGCAGCTTGTTATACTCTCAATCGTGTTTTAACGGTGAAGAAGTTTGGAAAAACTTCTTATGAGCTATTGAATCGACGAAAGCCAAACTTAGAGTATCTAGAACCGTTTGGAGCCCCGTGTACAATGCTTAATCCATCTAAGAAGTTCGCACCAAAAGCTGAAGAAGGATTCTTTGTTGGATATGCAACCCCGCTCAAACGGGTATTCAACAAACGAAGTCGTCAGGTCGAAGAGTGGGCTAACGTTGAAGTTCAGCGGTATACTCAGAATGTACAGGGTAGCGGTCCAAACTGGATGTTTGATTACAAAGATTTCTTTGAATCATTCAATCTAGATAGCTTGGTTGAAGAGGCTGTATTACGATTATATTAAGAGTGTGAAAACTCAGTGACATCATCGTTGGTGCGTCCGATCACCGTAAACCCTCAAACAGCTTCTAATGATACCAATGCTCCTGCAGCTGAAGAAGAGGTATTTCAGGAAGCTTCCACAACTCTCAATTCATCGGAATCTGAAGATGATGATGATGTTACAAGTGAAGCTGTTCCAAATATTGCTACAGAGACACCTCCTGTGAACCCAAATCCAAATGGTGCTTCGTCATCAAACTTGGGTAATGATCTGGATTCGACAGAGAATTTGACTACTCAGACGGGAGTGCAAGTACCTGATTATCCGGAATCTCGAATACATCGGATTCACCCACTCGAGCAGGTTATTGGTGATCTTGGTAGCAGTGTCATGACGAGAGGTCAACTGAGGAATCGATTATAACGAGATTTATGCACCGGTTGCACGCTTAGAAGCTATTCGCATGTTTCTGGCGTTTGCATCTTACAAGAAATTCAAGGTGTATCAAATAGACGTTAAAAGCGCGTTTCTTTATGGTGTGGTCAAGGAAGAAGTTTACGTAGGTCAACCACCAGGCTTTGAAGATCATATTCACTGGGATAAGGTCTACGTTCTGAACAAAGCTCTCTATGGTTTGCACCAGGCTCCAAGACAATGGTATGAGGAGCTGAGCACATATCTTCTATCCAAAGGATTTAAACGAGGTTTCGTATATTGCACACTGTTCACAAAACGAACAGGAGATGACTTGCTTCTAGTTTTACAAAGATTTAAGTTATCAAATTTGGACAGTAGGTCAACATTGGAATAACTTGACTTTTTCAAGTGGATTCACCCCGTTTGGGTGAATACACAATTTTTGGGAATTTTTCTACTAAACTGACCTGTTGTGGAAATTTTCTGGACATAGCTGTGTTGTGCGAATTTTAATAATATTTGTGTTTGGTTTTGAGACAAAACAAAAATATTGGTTATCAAGTGAATCACAATGAATATTCAGTAACAATTTGGGAGTTTAATTCGTTCGTTAAGTATTTTAAATAATTCGTTTTTCACAGCACACAATCTGCCCTAAAAACGCAAATTGTGTAAGAGATGTTTATGTGACTATTTGGAGTCTTATATGGTATGTATTTGACATGAACTTGTATGGAGACTTATATGAAATGTGTATGAGGTATAAAACTGATAATAATCAATATGATCACCAACGGGATTCGTAGGACTTACTTGTGCATGTAGAGTCATTAGGTGTCACTACACGGTTTGAACTCTTAAAAGTCTTGGACAAACGAGTTGTATGGTGTATTGGTTATGCACATATACTCACCTAGTGACATTTGTAATAGGGAGTCGGTAGCTCATTACTATTTGAGGAATTTGGATTATTCACGTGCAACCTAAGGTGAGTTTCACTACTTTTTCTCAAAAGCATGCGTCTTGGGTTTGAGACAACTTTGGTAAACGTTTTCTAGTCTGGTTTGGGACTACTTTTACATCTCGGGTTTTGAGATGCTTTGACTCCTTGTGTGGGTCGGGTTTGATCAGCTTAAAACTTATTGGTCCTTTGTGAACTAAACACTCTATCACTTGAAAAGTCCTTGCATATTATTGGGTTAATCGCTGGAGGAGAGCGGGGTATTAGTTGATAGCGCTATTAGGTTATGCAGCAACCTCATGTTTGCGATGCTGGGAGCATGGGCATGAACTTCTGACCACATTTGTTGGCTAGTGTTGATAGACACTAGTTTCTGAGACAATTTATTATATTACTGTAGGTGTCCCAATAATACTGTTTAGTTGCAATGAGTGGGTTAGATACCCCTGACATGATTAAACTGATAACACTTGAACTTTTGGGTCACGAAGACCAACGCTTTTACTTGGTTACGTGGTTTATGAAACCAGAGCATTTGCTTACTCACTTTCTTTACTTTGTGAACCCCCCAACATTGTTTGTTGACCCACGATATACATGCTTTTGCAGGTACTAGCTTCCGGTGCCACAATTAGAAAGCACTGCACACTTCACTACATTTGGGTCTTGGGCATACACCTAAATTACATATCATGCTTTTACATTTTCCTTCTTATGGTTTAATTTGGGCGCGTTGTTTTGTGCATGGTTTTTAAAAGGTTTAAATTTGGTTTACGCTTCCGCAACTTAACTAAACTTAGTTTTTGAAAAGGAACTAAATGGTTTGGGCATTTAGAGTTCATTCATATGACTTATGGCTATGGGATCCTGGCATGTCATGCGCCTCGCGGTATAAACTCCGCAGTGGAAATTTGAGGGTGTGACAGATTGGTATCAGAGTCATTGGTTATAGTGAACTAGGACTGCATGTTGAGTCTAGTCTATAATCATCATAGCATAAGTACCCTCACAACTTAAGTGCACAACTAGCTTTTAGCTACATATATTACAACACATGGTTTCGGGAGATATGTTATCATATAGTTCTAGACCTAATTCTGAACACGTCACTGGTGGGAACCCAGGGTTACACCAGGTGGCGCATTACTTGGAGTAGTATCCTAACAAACCTCATGGATGAGGAAACAACAATAGTACATGGTAGAGAGCCCTTGCGAGCGTTGTGTCCCACAGGCACAGGAATCTGCACGATGCGCAAGACGTGATACCAATAAACTGAATTAAATTCGAAGAAAGTCAAATACCGAGACTTATCCTTTTTCACTGAGCAAGGAGACAATTAGTGTCTGTTCCTTGTTATCTGACTTTTCTTACTCTCATTTTAAACTCAGACGAGACTGGGTTACTCATATAGAATTTTTGTCTTTACTCTAGTACATTTACGCCCTGTACGAGCAAGCGATACATGATATATGTGTCACTGTTTCTCGTGAGTATATAGTAAATTCATGGGAACACATCAGATCAGGGCTTGTTACACACACTCTTGGGGAGTTATCAAGGGAAGACGAAACCTACGAATGGCTGATAACCACGATTGGAGGAACGAGTGGTGCAGCTGACCACTAAACTGGCTTACATAGGACTGGAGAAGGAGACTATATGTGATGAGATCCATATAACACTGACACGGCGAAAGAGGAGGAAAAAGGGATGGCAGCTGAACCCGAGCAGGACGAACACCCGAAAAGTGAGGATGAAGGCTCTACTATCTAGACGGATTGTGGCGACGATTGGCTCTTACCTTTTCTTACATGTCTTTTCTTTTCTTTTCCCTTGTTAACTTAGATAAGACTAGGTTCTTATGATCAACGATAGGGTGGTTGATGCCCTCGCATCTTTCCAAGCTAGTAAAGATCCATTTTGCTAAATCATTCGTTTCCCCTGACTTCCACGTTTATACTTTCTTATACCTTGAACGCACATACCACAAAAACAACCTGCCATCGTATTTTCAAGGCTTTTATTGGTTGTAAACCTCAATAACTCCAACGGGTCTGAAGGAGACCGTCTGATTACTTTGTTAGTATAAGTCTTTGCCATGTGCAATTGCCCCAGGCAGGATGGGTAATGTATGCAACATGCACACTTGATGAGTTACAAATACTTGGATGGAGAACGTAACACCCTGTGGTGAAATCTAGAAATTTGTTATCCAAAGACGGTTGGGTCTGAGATCGACGCCTACACTACCAAGCTACAGGAGTTAGCTACAAGTACCTTACGAATGGATCGAGCTTCAAACCAAAAGGGTGGGTTCCTCAGATTCGTGGCTTGGCCACTGCAGCTCACCTACCCAGAATCTAACAAATCTTTCACCTGGCTCGCAAACTCACTGACGAGGCTGTTGAGCATGGTACTTTTCCGAAGCATGGTGCTTGATCTTCTACTTTTGGTGATAGCAAGAGAACGTGGGATAGTGTGAGGTATAAGTCCTTCAACAACGGCAACAATAACAATGGGGCTCGTGGCAGAGCATTTTTTATTGGCTCTGGGGAAGCTAGGACCGATAACAATGATGTGTCGGATACGCGTTCCTTAAACGACACTCTCGCTTCGGTTTTATATGATACTGGTGCGGACTATAGTTTTGTGTCAGCAAACAACTAGGAATGGTTCCTACTCTTCTTCATACCACGTACACTATAGAGTTAGCTGACGGGAAGCCTATTGAGGTAACCCATATTCATCGTGATTGTAAGCTCGAGCTAGATGGGCAATTGTTTGCCATCAACCTTTTACCCATCACCCTAGGAAACTTTGATCTCGTGGTTGGCATGGACTGGTTTTCCAAGCAACACGCTGAAATTCTCTGTCAGGAGAAGATTGTTCGTATCCCCCTCCCAAGTGGAGAACTTTTATCTATACAGGGTGATCGCGGTGGTGCCATGGTGGGCATCATCTCCTTCCTGAAAGCCCAGAAGTGTATTCGAAAGAGCTGTCCAGCCATTATGGCTAACATATCTGACACTCGAGCTGAAGCTGAAACTAAGATTGAGGACATCCCAGTAGTCTGAG
The DNA here is from genome assembly GCA_028751855.1 of Ambrosia trifida. Classification (NCBI taxonomy): domain Eukaryota; kingdom Viridiplantae; phylum Streptophyta; class Magnoliopsida; order Asterales; family Asteraceae; genus Ambrosia; species Ambrosia trifida. The sequence continues at coordinate 155,356,048 of CM054123.1, forward strand.
ATTTCCCAGAGGAACTACCTGGACTTCCACCTGTTCGTCAAATGGAGTTCCAAATTGATCTTGTACCTGGAGCAGCTCCAGTTGCATGCGCACCATATCGCCTAGCACCAGGCGAACTTCAAGAACTATCTACCCAACTCCAAGAGCTATTGAATAGGGGCTTTATTAGACCTAGTTCTTCGCCATGTGGGAGCTCCGGTTCTGTTTGTTAAGAAGAAGGATGGGAGTTTTCACATGTGTATTGATTATCGGGAGCTGAACAAAGTGACGGTTAAGAACCGCTACCCTTTGCCTCGTATTGATGACTTGTTCGACCAGCTACAAGGGTCGAGTTTCTATTCTAAGATTGACTTGAGGTCAGGATACGATCAACTGAGTGTCCGAGAGGAGGATATGGCAAAGACGGCCTTTCGAACTCGTTATGGACATTATGAGTTTTTGGTAATGCCATTTGGGCTAACCAATGCACCGGCTGTGTTCATGGATCTGATGAACCGCGTGTGTAAACCCTATTTGGACAAATTCGTCATAGTGTTCATACATGACATACTGATTTATTCCAAGAGCATGGAAGAGCACGAGCAAAACCAGCAGCAGATCTTGGAACTCTTGAGAAATGAGCAGTTGTATGCGAAATTCTCTAAATGTGACTTATGGATTCGAGAAGTCCAATTTCTAGGACACGTGGTTAACGAGGCAGGAATACATGTCGATCCCGCCAAGATTGATGCTATTAAAAAGTGGGAGGCTCCCAAGACTTCTACAGAGGTGCGCCAGTTTCTTGGTCTTGCGGGATACTATCGCAAATTCATTGAGGGATTCTCTAAGATCGCTCAACCCCTCACTGCTTTGACACAAAAGGGTATTTCTTACAAGTGGGGAGATGCCCAGGAATCTGTTTTTCAATTGTTAAAGGCAAAGCTTTGCAGTGCACCTGTACTATCACTACCTGAGGGTACAGAGGACTTTGTGGTGTACTATGATGCATCTATCCAAGGGTTAGGGTGTGCTGATGCAGCGTGATAAGGTGATCGCGTATGCTTCACGTCAATTGAAGGTTCATGAGAAGAATTACACCACCCATGACTACTAGGAGCAGTGGTTTTTGTTCTAAAGATCTGGAGGCATTATCTCTATGGGATGAAGTGTACGATCTTCACTGACCACAAGAGCCTCCAACACATATTAGATCAGAAGGAGCTGAACATGCGACAACATCGATGGGTCGAGCTTCTGAATGATTATGACTGTGCCATTAAATATCATCCAGGGAATGTAGTAGCTGATGCCCTTAGTCGTAAGGAAACGAAACCCAACGGGTGCGAGCTTTACAACTCACGATACATTCTAATCTTCCTGATAAGATACGTGAAGCCCAGGGCGAGGCGTTGAAAGAAGAAAACCTCGGGCTTGAAACATTATGTGGTGCGGATAAGCATCTGGAACTAAAGGCAGATGTCTTCAATACTTTATGAATCGAACCTGAAACATGTTAAGTTGGAAAGATGGGGGGGGTCAACTATAAATAGTTGGTGAGAATACATAGGTTTTGCATATAGTTGAAAACAATATGTTGTGTAACAATCATAGTTGAAGTATAATAATGAGTAATAATAGAATATGAGTCTGACATGTAACAATGCGTCTTTTGTACAATCAAACCTTGTGTCGACTGTGACCTAACTCGCAAGTTAGTAAAAGTGTAACTGTTATCGATCATCCCTGAATTTATGCGGGGGGGGGGGGGGGGTAGGTTTGTCAGACCTATAGCGCTATAATCTAAACAGGCGGCTTGATCAATGTTAATGATTGTACTGTGTCTTTTTGTTACAGTCAAATGATAGAATGAATAAATGATAGTGTAATTGAATCACAAGTTTCAACAATGTAAGAATGAGTAAATGATAGTGTATAAAATGTTTAAACATGTTTCACCCAAAAAATATAAAATAGAAAAAGGGGCTATGTAAACTCACCTTAGGTGCTTAATGAGTTCGTGAGTTTTCTTGAGCGTGCAAACACTTAGTAATAATGCCTTGGAAAACTCGGAACTAGCTAGAGGAGATAATGATGGATGAAAACTTTAGTATGTGGGAGATGGAATAATAATGTTTTTTTTTTTTTTTTTTTTGAATGGTATAAAGAGTTGAATGGTAGGCCTTGTATTTATAGTGTAAAATTTGGAGTTGTAATTAGGGACTACTTTGACTAGGCTAGAATTTAGGAACAACTTTGACTTGACTAGAAGACCATATTTACTAACACTTTGACTTGACTAGGAGACCATATTTACTAACACTTTGACTTGACTTGACTAGGAGACTACGTTTGACTTTTCAGGTTTGACTAAGGGACCTTGAAAGGGTTTAAGCTTAATTGGTTTTAATTAACATCACAAAACACCAAATGGTGTAGTGGTTTGTGTGGTGTGGTTAAAGTTTAGCCCGCCAGGGACTCGGGTTCGAATCCTGGCACAGGCAAACATTTTTTTTAACGTTTTTAAATCAGAATTTAATACAATCCAATTTAATATTGATTATACGTCATTATTTAAACAAAAAAAATTAACAAAATGGATGGTAAAGATACTGTAAACATGAATCGGATGAATAAACGAGGGAGTTCTATATATATATATATATATATATATATATATATATATATATAAAGAAAATTTGTGTGATGTTACAGTCTCCCCTACTTTTAGGAACTTCGTCCCGAAGTTATTAAAAACATAGGGTTGAGGGTGATTGGAACAACCGTGGTTTGGAAAATTTGGGGTTAAGGCACGACATGAATTTTGTAGGTAATAGAAATAACTGTTTCGAATAATTTAGATAAGAGGATTGATATGTGTGAGTTTTAAATGTTGGATTAGGCTCGTCTGAAATAGCAAGGAGAATAAGAATCTAGTAAGAACACTAAACTCAAGTTTTAGGGATCCTAAAAGAAATTCATGAATTGATTGACTATAAAAAGACTAAATGAACTATTAGGTAACTAGGGTTTATAATTGGTTATTTACCGAAAACCTTGATAGAATTTCACACTACCTTAACGTACCTGTGAATTCATGATTACGTTCCGGACCGCAATCACCAATTTACCTTACATTAGGGTTTTGTGTCCTTCTATGATTCTAAACACACATGTAAGTAATGCAAAATAACCTTGTGATTGAATTGTATACAATGTATCCAAAAATGAGTCCAACTGTTGAGCAGGAAAAAGACTTCTACCAGTTAGTGAGTAAGAACCTCTACCGATTGTTGAGCAGGTGCGATAGCCTCTTCCAGTCGTTGAGCAGGTTGTAGGGCCTCTACCGACTGTTGAGCAGGCATGATGACCTCTACCAATCGTTAAGTAGGTTATTTGGTACTCTACTAACTGTTGAGCAAGTACTTCATCCTCTACCAGTTGTTTGATTAAGTGTACCAATTATTACATAAATTGCAAATTGATAATATGTACATGTAAGCAATCAAGTATCAAGTATAGCATGCGAGTTGTAATAGAGTCGCCCTAGACAAGGTTATTGACTCTAGGTGTGTCTATAGCAAATAGTTTATGGTCCATGCTTTCAAGTATCATAAATAATCAGATGTTCAAGTAGACAATCAAATCTTCATGTATAACTAAGGATTAAGTTTGATGCAACTCAAAATCAAGTTTCAACAGTTCGGTTATCATGAGTATCTAGTTCATGTTCAAGAAGGTAAAGAATATGAATTTAGTTCTTGAGTGGATGATGAAAAATCTCGAAGCAAAGTCAAGGTTGTGAGAGATAGTAAATGTGAAGATGGTTGATAAAGAGTTTATTTTATAGTAAGGAGATTATGTAGCAGTGTAAATTGTGGGGTTTGGATCAAAGGTTAGAATTAAGTGTATGAGAAAACATGATTGTGGTATATGCCAAACATTGTAAAAATTTGAACAAGTTGGAAATAAGTAGTTGTCAATGGGGTATTTGGAGACTAAATATTGTTCCTATGGATGAGAAGAATTTATTTATTTATTTTTTTCAAAATTGGTTTGTACTTTACAGCCAAAAGTCATTAAATAGTACATACTAAGTGAGCTTCGGTTAAAATATTCCAGTTAGTTGGAGATTTTAAACATGACATTAGGTTTTTGAAGATCGAGGTTCTATTAAGTGATTTTTAAAAGACTAAGTATTTTATAAAAAAATCGTTTGTTACGTCAATAAATAAACAATTGAATTTAAGTTCGAGGACATGACAACAATATGTATTTTGTAAAATTTCTAGGTAATGAAAATCCAACAAAATTTAGAAATCTTTAGTTTTGGTGCTAGGGTATACTCAGGTAATGAGGTTACAATTTAAAAAAAATATATGTAACATGTTGAGACAGACAATAATACGGTTTGGGTAGGGTGTTGAAAATAATCAATCATGTGGCTAAGATGGTAAGATGATGTATGATTGTGAAATCCATAGATGGTTATGAAATGAGATTGATTTAAGCTGTAAAATTTTGAGATTTTAGAGCTTAGTTTAAGGAAAGTGAGTGTAATCATTTATTCATTAATTAAAACGAATAAACGAAAACGTTGACTTATCAAAACTTCTAGATTCTAATAACATAATGAAGACATGCTTTAGCCTATAAGTGAACACTCATCCCGAGAATTCCCAGGTAGGCATCTGGGTCCCTCATCTGATTGGGATTTATGCGCAATGCCAGTCCTAGACAGAAAACTCAGAATACAGGCGTTCACCCTTCCAGATTGCACGTGTTCGTTATTAAAATCTAGAACTTCGACGAGATCTTCAAGGTGGTTCAGGCTAAACCTGAGGATTTGTCCTATTAGTCTAAGAGTATATCTTGTGATGGAGAGCACTCTTCTTGTAGGGACTAAAGTAAGGATAAGAAGTAGGATAGAGAATATAAACAAGTAAGGTTGCAAGTAAAAGGAGAAAGTACTGATTAAAATCCTATGGTTATAGACTAGATTATTATTATTTTTTTTTCTAATAACCTAATTCCCTATAACCATGGCTCTGATACCAATCTATAACACCCCAACCGATGGCGGAAACATCGAGGTGTCACATATTAATGATTGTTCAATAGCTCATGGTACTAAATGAAAGTTGAATAATATTAAACAATTTACAATTTATCTTACAAGTAAAGATTACAAAGGTTGTCTTATATAAACTAGGTCCAAGCTCCTACGTATTCCAAGACTTGTACAACTTCCAATAGCAAATAAACCTGAAACATGTTAAGTTGGAAAGATGGGGGGGGGTCAACTATAAATAGTTGGTGAGAATACATAGGTTTTGCATATAGTTGAAAACAATATGTTGTGTAACAATCATAGTTGAAGTATAATAATGAGTAATAATAGAATATGAGTCCGACATGTAACAATGCGTCTTTTGTACAATCAAACCTTATGTCGACTGTGACCTAACTCGCAAGTTAGTAAAAGTGTAACTGTTATCGATCATCCCTGAATTTATGCGGGGGGATGGGTTTGTCAGACCTATAGCGCTATAATCTAAACAGGCGGCTTGATCAATGTTAATGATTGTACTGTGTCTTTTTATTACAGTCAAATGATAGAATGAGTAAATGATAGTGTAATTGAATCACAAGTTTCAACAATGTAAGAATGAGTAAATGATAGTGTATAAAATGTTTAAACATGTTTCACCCAAAAAATATAAAATAGAAAAAGGGGCTATGTAAACTCACCTTAGGTGCTTAATGAGTTCGTGAGTTTTCTTGAGCGTGCAAACACTTAGACTGTAAGGAGTGGAGGGCGGGAGAGGGGCGGGAAGGGGGGGAACACCACCGCCACAGGGGCGGGAAGGCTGGCGTGGGGCTGGGGGCGGGGAGAGGTTCACCGGCGTGGGGCTTGGGGTGGGGGTGAGGTGGCAGCTTCTTATTGGTCAGGTTTTTTTTTTTTTTTTTTTTTTTTAACTTTAACACAATATAATATTATTTCCTTCCCCCCCTCTTCCCCCCCTTCCACTCCCCACAATTATTTTCCCCCCCACAAGGGTCCCACAAGTGCCACATGGCGCTTCATCCCCCTCTTTCCCGCCCCCCCACTCCTTATAGTCTTAGTAATAATGCCTTGGAAAACTCGGAACTAGCTAAAGAAGATAATGATGGATGAAAACTTTAGTATGTGGGAGATGGGATAATAATATATTTTTTTTTTGAATGGTATAAAGAGTTGAATGGTAGGCTAGTGTATTTATAGTGTAAAATTTGGAGTTGTAATTAGGGACTACTTTGACTAGGCTAGAATTTAGGAACAACTTTGACTTGACTAGAAGACCATATTTACTAACACTTTGACTTGACTAGGAGACCATATTTACTAACACTTTGACTTGACTTGACTAGGAGACTACGTTTGACTTTTCAGGTTTGACTAAGGGACCTTGAAAGGGTTTAAGTTTAATTGGTTTTAATTAACATCACAAAACACCAAATGGTGTAGTGGTTTGTGTGGTGTGGTTAAGGTTTAGCCCGCCAGGGACTCGGGTTCGAATCCTGGCACAGGCAAACATTTTTTTTAACGTTTTTAAATCAGAATTTTATACAATCCAATTTAATATTGATTATACGTCATTATTTAAACAAAAAAATTAACAAAATGGATGGTAAAGATACTGTAAACATGAATCGGATGAATAAACGAGGGAGTTCTATATATATATAAAGAAAATTTGTGTGATGTTACAAGAAGCTGTTTGAGGATTTACTGTGATCGGACGCACTAACGGTGAAGTCACTGCGTTTTCGACCTCGTAATATAAGCGGAGTACAGCTTCTTCAACCATGCTATCTAGATTGAATGATTCAATGAAGTCTTTATGATCAAACTTCCAATCTGGACCGCCTCCCTGTACATTTTGAGTGTATCTTTGTACTTCGACGTTAGCCCACTCCTCGACTTTTCTAGTTCTTTTGTTGAATACCCTTTTTAGTGGGGTTGCATATCCAACAAAAACAAGCAATGAATCATATCATAACATCCTATTTCTTCAAGAATCACCCAAATGGGTCAAAATGCATACTTGCATCTAAACACTATAACAAGAGCTTAAACTCATAGATAATCATCCTAACAACACTCTAGCATGATTTCTAGTGGGGTTGCATCACTCTAGCATGATTTCTAACCATAAACAAGCAATGAATCATATCATAACATCCTATTTCTTCAAGAATCACCCAAATGGGTCAAAATGCATACTTGAATCTAAACACTATAACAAGAGCTTAAACTCATAGATAATCATCCTAACAACACCTACACATCAGAAGTACATCAAATTCATGGAAACATTCATGTTATAATCACCAAAAATCATTATATGCATCAATACTTCACATATAGCAAGTATTATGGTGTAGACTTGTTTTAGAACTCATTTCCAAGGTTTTTAAAAACTCATTATTATCAAAATAAGGTCTGGACTTTTGGGGAACTAAGACAATAACATTACAAAGGTATAGGATGAAGAACACACCTTGGATTTTATCAAAGAAAGGTGTATAAGCTTGGAGATGGTGAGTTTTGAGGCAAAACAAGTTCCAGAGGTGTTTCAAGGTGTGTGGGAGGCTTAGGATCAGTTAGGGTTGCACAAATGGTGTTTGGGGAGTCAAGGGTTGTATTTATAGGTGTTTTGACTCGTGCACATCAGTATACGCGAGTAGGAGAGCAGTTCAGGCGAGTAGGGCTCCTACTCGCCTATATACTGGCGAGTAGGGCCCTATTCGCCTATATACTGGCGAGTAGGGCCCTATTCGCCATCAGGATTTCCCCTACTCGCCTAAGTAGGTGGCGATTAGGAGCTCCACAGGCTCCTAATCGCCTGTAAGGTCCTGGAACGGGTTTTTGGCGCGTTAAACACTATTTTAACACATATAAACACGTATTCACATACCGACAAGTCACATAATGATTACAAACACATAATGCACAATAACTAACACGTTTATATCCGTTCACCAATTCCCGGGACTCGAGACTTGTGTGTGTGCGTTAAACCCGGCGATTCCACGAATCACCAATCCTTGTACTCATGGTTTTGGACCGACTCCCGATGATCCCGCGGATCATCGTAACGACTCCCGATGATTCCCAGAATCATCGTACCGACTCGACTGACCCCGTTAAGTACGTAATATGCATGACTCGCTAAGGTAGACTTACTAGTTTAGTCACTGTTACTAACCCGAGTTTGCCGGGTGTCACATTACTCGATTTACATTATACTATTCTTTCAATCGAAATTTTATGATATACTTATATACTTACATAACGCATATTTGGTATGCATATTTTTTTTTCTGTTGTGAGCAAAACCCTGTTATACTTTACATTATTTTGTTCATCATCATGGCCAACGAACATACTAGTTGATAACTCGTATGAGATCTAAGTCAGTGCCCACGTACCACTCGGATTAGAGTATTTCTTCAATCCGAGGGGAACGGTGTAAACCTCAGGGACTATCAATATGAGTGTTTGGAGCCAACGATGTGAACAGAAGTTAACGGTTAAGGGTGAACCCGAAAGGGAAGAACCTGTAACCATGTCTATTACTTACATGTTACTCTCATTACGGTTAAAGGGTAAACCCGAAAGGGAAAGACCTCTAACCATGTCAATGTTTCATTGTAGTATCATATACTTTGCATATCCTGATTGCACGCATTTGTTTCTGGTATTACTTAGGATAGGGTTATGGAAAAGCATAACACCCTAGTGTAAGGTAAATCGATGATTACGGTCCGGAACGCAATCATGGGTATACAGGTACATAAGGGTGGTGTGTAATTCTATTTAGGCTGTTGGTAGACAATCAGTACGAGTCTAAAGTATCGGGAGTGTGGTGGGTCAGCTGTGGTACACCCTATATATAAGCATAAACGATACTGCGGGAACGGACTAGGAGTCTAACCAAGAACCTACCCATTACCCATTACTACCTCTTCATTAGATAGTTGACTAATAGCTAGTATTTTCGATAAGAACGTTCTTACACGAGCTTCATTTCATCTTCCTAGAGTTTTTCTCTTGACCACCCACACAGAAAACACAAACCTTGTAAACTCTTACACACCCGATTATTTGGATACTTGTTGCATATCCTAATAAAGTTCAGTTAGAAACCTTTCTAAAGTAGGGGAGACTGTTTCATCAGTGCCTCTGCCCTCACCAGTTTTATACTTTCCCAAACCTTTCTCATTATAGACTCTCAACTTTCTAACCTCCGGTCAAACGTCAAGAATTTTGAAACTTTTACTTTAGATATTAAACCACTACTTTAAACTTTTCCAAATCATTAGTGATACATTTCTTAAAATCTACTTTCCTTTTTACAACATCTTTTGTTTCATTGAAACCCCAATTTGAAAGGAATTTCGAGACGAAATTTTCTAAAGTAGGGGAGACTGTAACATAGGCAATTTTACTAATGATTTAATTACAACGTTAGGGACTTAAAGAGACCATAACCCAAAGTTAAATACTAACATGCATTTTTTTTAGAAGTTTTATATGAGAAAAATATGTTTTTAAAATAAAATGTTACTAATAGCTAATAGCTATTTATTGAAAATATAAATACTAATAGCTATTTATTGAATATAAATACTAATAGCTATTTATTGAAAATAAATGGTAGTAAATTTTGAGCAAGTCAAAACTCCCATGCTTGCATTTCATAAGTTTACTAACCTCTTAAATGGCAATAATCATGAGACTCCCTATTTCCTCTCACGCAATTATGTTTGGCACCACCACATTTAGGTATATATATATCGATCTAAATCATGAAACAACATAGATTGATACCTTCCTATCCTTCCGCAAATAGTCGGTCATCCCCATGGGCCTTCCTACGACTCCGAACCACCCAAATCAACCATCTTCGTTGATGTGTTTGTATCGTGTCTCAACTACACTATTCTTAAAGACTTTCACTGGTGCTGTTTCATTCTGTTGTAGCCACGTAACTGCCTCCATCCGCTATAGGACTTAGACAGTTTATATTGATGTTCTTCCCGCAATTTAAGGTAAACATTTATCGACTTACATGTCATGATAGATATTCTACGAACTGATCGAATGCCATTGTTAACCAACTTATGAACAACTCCTATGGATTTTTTTTTAAATTATTCTAAGATGTGAATACTAGTTTATTATGTATATATATACACACACAAATGGTTTATATTTTTTTGAAGCAAACAAATCAAATTAATATCCTCGAAAGTTTTGAACATTTAGTTTTATCTATTTTTTTTATATTGAATGGTTCTAAAACTTGATGCCACAAAGGAGTTGTGTTTTAAACTACAAAAACAAAAGAGATGTTCATGCAACAATGATTCTTATTTTAGTTTACATCTTTAAACATCATGGGTTAACATATATCTACTATATTCATTTTTTTATATAGTCACCTGATACAAAATACATATTATCATTTCCATTAAATAAAATATTAGCTAACAAGTATATATAACAGTTAAATTTAAACAAAAGTAATTACTATTTTTAAGATGGGTTGCTTATGAAAATTTGAGATGTCATAATATAGTCATAATTTATTTTGTAACTACAACTTTATGCATCAGATTAAGTCGTTATCTTTCTAAGACAAAATTTTATTATGGTTGTAACCAATAGTTTGAATAAATTACTACTCTACAAAAGTTATGACTGAAACGTTTAAATTTTCGAATTAAACTCTACTATGCTTATTCTGATGGTCCTGTATAATAATATTTTTGGGTTATTAAATTCTCAGTCAAATGTATAAACTAGTTACTATAGTCTTTACTAGTACATATAATTTACTATCACATTATTTTAATTTAACTAATTTCAAAGTATATCATGAGAAAACTTGTTAAGTTGAAATTAACAAAGATATATAGTTCGGATTCTTTTAACCCGTCGCTAAAAGCCTGACCAAATCCTTAACTCATTAGACTTATACTTAAACAATTTAGGTTGATTCCTCGGGATATTTTTTTGGGGGATTCTTTTTGCCAAGCAATCACCAAGCTATAGTTGAATCTACTTAAGCAAGGTGAGTATATCTTTCCCCTTTTTCATGTTTTACCATTTTGGGGCTAATCATGTACACTATTATCAAATATTATTCTTATACTTAATGCAATTCTCATGTGTGTTTGCTTTATGTGAATTTGTGTGTATGCTTAGTCAAAATCATTAACCGTTCTGCGGCCTAGCATTTCAATAAATAGTACTATGGTATACCCTCTTGAGACTCTGTGGAGAGAATCTTGGTCATTGTCTTGTTAATTCATTATTCATTTGGTTATTCATGTGTTAGTCTCATTCATAGGCTTGATTTTGACTGATACTACTTATTACATATTTGCAAACGGTATACAACACATGAATTATGAAACGTTTTTATACTATATGTATTCAAAACAGGGTATGCTCACCAATACATTATATGTGTTGACAAATTATTTTCGTACATGTTTCAGGTTGTTATGAGATTATTTCTAAGCTTTTGGAAATTAGACTTAAATTTGAGATTTATTGGATTTCAGTTTTAGTTGTCACGTTAGAATTTTGTATCTTGTAATTCCTTTCAATGTAATAAATTATTCAATTTAATGTATTCAAATTTACATTTCTAGTCCATGAGCTATTGAACAATCATCACTACGTGACACCTCGATGTTTCCGCCATCGGTTGGGGTGTTACATGATGTCACTAAATCCCTTGATAAACCGCCTATAAAATCTGCATGTCCTAAAAATGACCTAATGCCTTTAATATTCGTAGGATAAGGTAGGGTTGATATGACTTGTATTTTAGCATGATCTACCTCTATCCCATGACTCAACATAACATGTCCCAACACAATGCCCTCTTGAACCATAAAGTGGCTTTTCTCCCAGCTAAGGACCAAATTCGCTTCAACACACCTTTTCAAAACTTTTTTCGGTTGGTCCAAACACTTTTCAAACGATGACCCAAAAATAGAAAAAAATATAGAGATTTCTAACGACTCACCCACCATATCCGAAAAAATACTCATCATGCACATTTGAAAGGTGGCGGGTGCATTACATAGTTCAAATGGCATTCTCCTAAATGCGAATGTGCTATATGGACAAGTAAAAGTGGTCATTTGTTGGTCTTCCGAATGGATGGCAATTTGGTTATAACCCGAATTTCTATTTAAAAAGCAAAAATATTTTTGACCCGTTAATTTTTCTACTATTTGGTCAATGAAAGGTAGTGGAAAATTGTCCTTAGAAGTAGTGTCATTCAATTTTCTATAGTCAATGCAAATGCGCCACCCGATTACCGGCCGAGCGACTACCTCCTCACCTGAGTCGTTTTAACGACTTGAATGCCTGCTTTCTTTGGGACAGTTTGTGTCGGACTTACCCATTGGCTACCAGAGAAGGGGTAAATGATGCCCACATCTAGCCACTTCAAGACTTCTTTCTTCACAACTTTCTGCATATTTGTATTGAGTCTTCTTAGAGCATCTCTAGCGGGAGTGACCTTTTCATCCGTGATGATCTTGTGCATCACAATAGAGGGACTAATACCGTTCAAATCAGTCACGGTCCACCCAATAGCGGCCTTATGGGCAACCAATACCTTCATCAACTCCATCTCTTTCTCCCCGGTTAAATTTGAAGCAATGATAACCGGGAGTGTGTTGCCTTCACCAACATAAGCATATTTTAAATGCTTAGGCAACTCTTTCAATTCCACTTGTGGCGGTTCAACTAATGAAGGCTTCAACTTTGTGTCAATGTGATCCGAAAGACTTTCCACTTGATGACTCCATGGTGGTCTTTCCTCTTTTTACCACCATCGCCTCTTGTCTCTTTTCCTCCTTAACCATGCTTTTCAACAGGAGACCTGTAACCTGTCAAACATAAAACATTCCTCTATTGTGTTTTCATCATCTAAAACAGTGTTGTATAGAGGTATACACGTGTCAACAATGTCCGCCATGTAGCATTCATCGTAAACTAGAGGTTTAGTCCCATTTGAAAAAAAATAACCTCAACCGACGGTTACCAAAAGTCATGTCAACCGTGCCCGTTTTGCAATTAATTTGAGCATTGGAGGTTGCTAAATATGGTCGACCCAGAATAACTGTTGGTTTTTAGTTAGGTTCATAGAGACATAGTCAAGTACTAAGAAATCCACCGGATAATAAAAAACTTCAGCTTTTACTATCACATCGGTGACTATCCCGCAAGGATGTTTTGGAGTCAAATCGGCTAACACCACGGTGGTGTTAGACTCATGAAGTGGACCAAATTCATATTGGTCATAAAGGCTACCCGACAAGATACTCACACTAGCCCCAAGATCCAAAAGTGTCCGGGTCATTTTAAATTCTCCAACTTGAAAAGATATGATGGGCGCCCCCGGATCTTATAACTTTGGTGGAAGTGCACCTGAAATAATAGAACTCACATTTTTTATTAAATCAATTTTCTTTGGAAATTTATGAATTCTGTTTTGGGTGCACAAGTCCTTTAAATACTTAGCATAAGTGGGGACTTGTTTTATTGCATCTAAAAGTGGCAAATTAATTTTTACATGTTTAAAAATCTCCCACTACTCTTCTTGTTGCGGTCCCCTTTTCTTGACAACTTTTTTAGAAGGCTCCAATAAAGCTTTGGGATAAGGGGTGATATTACCCTCAATACCCTTTTCCTTAGCCTTGGGAGCTTGCTTATTCTCAATGGGTTTTAATTTTTCAGAAAAATATTTATTTTTGTCTTGACCCGTTTCCTTCTCACTTTCACTATCACTCACATCTTCCACTACCCCCATCCATAAATTGGGGTGATGGTGGTTTAATTTCATTTCCTACTTTATTATCTATGATTTTGCCATTACGAAGAACCATTGCCTTATTGATGGGCACATTGTAGGTGTTTAGCGATCTCGAACCTTGATTTTGAGGATTGATAGTAGTGTCACTAGGAAGCTTTCCCGTGCTTCCTCTCCATTGAGCCATTTATTCCGCCAATTGCCCCACTTTCTTAAACAAAGCCTCGTGAGACTTATCTCTCACCTTATTAGAACACTAATCCATTTTATATCCAACTCACCACATGTGTCACAAACCGCATAATGTACCGCCGATACTTCCCGCTTCTTCATATGAGCTAACTCTCTTTCCAAAGTGGGTATTCGATCCTTTGCACTTGAATCAATATCGGGAAGAGATTTAGAGATCAGAGGCTTTGTTCTTCTATCCGCGGATTCTTCGGCTTTGGAATTCTTACTCATTCTTTCCAAGAAATCCCAATCTTCTTCTTCCGGGTTAGAAAGCAAAGTACCATTACTTGTAGACATCAAGTACTTCCTTTCTTCTTTATTCAACATGTTCACAAAACTCTTCACCAACTCCCAAAGCTCTATTTTATGATGAGGACATTTTCGGATCATTTCTTTGAAGTGATTAAATGCTTCATGCAAAAGCTCACCCGGTAATTGTTGGAAGATCGAATCTCCAACCTCGCATCATCCATTTTGCCAATTGAGTAATATTCATCCAAAAACACTTGTTGCATATCTTACCACGTGTACATGCTATGAGCAGGAAAAGTTAAGAACCATTGCTTTGCCTTGTCTTTGAGAGAAAATCGAAACAACCTCAACCTTACCTCATTTTGGGAGAAATTGTGACCCCTAATAGTACTACATATAGCCGAAAACTCGGATAAATGAGTAGCACAAGGTAAATTTTTGGGTTTTGAACTATTTATTTTTTTGTGGTTCAAGAAAAGCAAGAAGAGGAACTTCATTATAATGATATAGATAACAAGTTTGGTGAGGAAGAGCACGAATCGGTTCCTCACACACCTTGTTATTTATGTTACTTATCTTTCGTAATTTAAGTATATTATGTTTGTTATTTCTACTAAAACTTCTTATGTAATAAGTTAGGAGATGAAAATAGTTATGCTCTAGATTTTGAAGAGGGCGTTGGTAGTGAATTTCATCTTTTAAAATTTGTGAACTTGATGTATTCAGTACTCCAATAGCTTGGACATAGCGTACACTTTCATTTAAAAGAATTTTGTTAAAAAAAATTGAATACTTTAGGATTATTTTTTTTATATGGAATAACTTATGGATTATCTTTTAATGTGTAATCATTCACTTTTAGATTATATTTTGAGTTCATGTTGTAATTGATGGATTCGTAGAGTTAACAAGCCAATCCGGTTGAACCACCCGGTTCAACCGGTTGAACCATTTTTAAGCCAAATCCGGTATGATTTAAAAACCGGTTTTTAAAACATTGGATGTGGCAGCTGACTGGACAGGTTTTTAAGGGTTTTTGATGCTTCTTATTGTGGATGCTCTAAGTATATATAGATATAGACAAAGATTATAATAGATTTCAAAATATTAAAATTAAGAAATGTGTCTATTTATTAAAACTAGTGTGTTTAAAGGCGCGCGTTACGCACCTTACAATTATGTCGTATCCAAATTTAAAAACGACATCTCACACAAACATGAATATATTTGTATTTATTACTTAATAACATATTGTAAATAAAAAAAAATCGACCCGTCCCTTGCCCTTCTCATGTTTCGAACCTAAGACCTTAAACAATAGAAAGCATATATTAAAAAAGTGTTTGGACCTTAAAAAAAACAAAAAAATGCTTCAATCAGATTTCAAACTTGAGACCTCAAAGCAAACAAATGCCCCACAAACAACTACACCACCAAGCCATTTTGTAAATTATTATGGAATCATATGTATTTATATATAAATATGTGTTGAAAAAAAAAACAAAATGATTCAAACCAGACTCTAACTTGAGACCTCAAAGTACATAAATACACCACAAACCACTCCACCACCAAGCCACTTTATTAATAGTTATTGAATCACACACACACACACACATATATATATTAGTAAAAAGGTGAAAAAAAAGAAATACACGAAAACCAAGGTGCATTTACTATTCAATTTAGACCAGTCATAAATATATTTATAATTGCGCCAATACAATATAAAACTAATCAGTTCTAAGGGTTTTTTCTCATATAGTCATTATATCTATTGTTTGCATATTAAAGTCATGACTTGTTAAATTAAACTAGTGGGGAACCCACGTATTGCGGTGGGGATAGTTTTTTTTATATGACTCGTTTCTTTAGAAGTATTGTTTCCAATCAAAACATATCTATCTTTTTTGGGTATATAGTGAGATACCTCGCACTGCGTGGCGGGATTTGGTTGGTATCGGTTAAGTTCATTTCGTTACGATATCATACTTAATATGGCAATCAAAAGAGAAAACAAAAAAATATTCGTGATATACATAAAAAAGATATAAAATAGATAAAAACATAGCATATCACATAAGTATAAAAAACATTACAATATTGAACAAGTTAGAGAAACAACTCAAAAAAACTCATGTAATAATAACTATTAAAGTAGTAAGTAATAACTACTACAAAAATTATAGTGCTCAAACCTAAGATCTTAAACTATACTATTTGTCCTTATGTATAGAATTAATAAATACAACAATGAATGATTTTACATTTAAATGATTTTAGCGGAATCACATTTTTTTCCTAGAAAGTCAGCGGTAAAACTAAATTGATGATGGGCATGGACTGTTTCAATAAATATTTATGTAGAAAATAACCATATAAGACTCGAATCACATTTATGTGTGGGGTTAAGAGTTGCATTGGTAAATCCATTGGAGTTTAGGTGTTACTTCCGTTGAAATTAAAGTTCAAGCCTTGTTAAAGATTTAACGAATGGTAAATTTGATGTAATTTAAGCCAATAAAAAATTCGCACATGTAAAATGACATGTGAAGAGTGAAGGCAATGAATGTACAAGTAACAATGCATCAAGGGGTAATATGGGAAAGATTTATATGAAAATTATAGAATTAAAGCATGTGTCTTTTTAAAGTCATCTTAAATTGACAATTTAAACATATTTGCTAATGTCTCCCTCATTAGACCACCCGTAATGGTGTGCGAATTGGGCGCTAAATGGGCATTTTAGCGCCCCATTAACCCAGCTACACCGCCCCCCCCCCCCCCTTGTGAACCGGACGTGAAAGCCTCCCTCGCGAAAAATTTCGCTCACGCCAAATATTTGCCCAGCCAATGATAAGCTGCCACGTGGCAGCTTTAAAAAAAAAAGGTAAACGGTCATATTTACAACGGGTGAAAAAGTATAGCCGTTGGGCTATTTTAAAAAAAAAATTAATTAATTTACCCCTATATAATAACCTCCAACCTTTATATTTTTTCACTACCAATTTTACTCACCTTCACCAAATATTTTATACAATCCTACTATTTTTTATAAACCATCAATCAAAAAATGCAACCATTCCGCCCACCTTTCGGTGTACCATCTCGACCGGGCAACCCAAGCGCTATTCGCCCAAATACCACCAACCTCAACAACCATATAACTTTCAAGATTTCGACACGAGCAACATGGGGTTTTCGCAGTTACTAAACATGCCCCAACAATTCTTCCAAGATCCTACGGGATACGCTAATATGAATATGAGCGTTGGGGGTATGTCGGGGTCTCAACAAGACGAGGAGCAAGTACCGGAGACGCAACCACCAGAGAGCTCCCAACCAAAAAAACGGTCGCATAAAAAAAAGGGAGAGTCGGCCAAACCGAAAACAAGAAAGACGTATCAACCATGGACCAAAGACGAGGAGCTCGCGCTCGCCCGAGCGTGGTTAGACATTTCAGAGGATCCCGAAGTTGGTATGTTTTTTTTAAACCATAACTTTGTATTTTTTTTTTAAATTCGTAACTTTAAAAAAAATTAAAATACCGTAACTTGTATACTAATATATGTTATATATTTTTTTGTAGCGAACAATAAAAATTTACCTCTCCTTTGGATAAGGATTCATGAGACGATTTTCAACGCGATGGGTAGAGGAGAATATCGGGATAAAGACTCGATTTCGGAAAAGTGGACGGACATCAATCAAAAATGCCATGGGTTTCAAGAATATTATCAACGTTTGTATGATAATTGGGGTAGCGGTCGTGGGGATGTTGATATTTTGACGAGAGTGTTGGAGGAGTACAACACCGATCGTGGGACATTCCCGTACATGAGGTATTGGGAGCTTCTAAAGAGAAGCCCTAAATGGGCAAACGTACCAAGCATGACGGGGGGTAGGCGCAAAGCCAAACGGTCGAAAACATCTTCTTTGATGGATCCAGACACACCCAATTCGGATTGTTTTTTGGATTGTTTTTTTAGGATGATCGCAACAAATCATGGCAAAATATAATATTAATGTTTAGATTGTTTTTTTAGGATGATCGTTTTTTTTTTATTTTCTGTATATTTTTTAATTTATGCTTTTGTGGCCTCCAGATCCCAGTCCTGGGGGCTGCAAGACCACATATTACGTAACAGTGGGGTTGCTCACGTTGACACGGACTATTCTGGCGCTATTGACCTTTTATAACGATCCCTTCCTGACTTTAATATTGGTGGTTTCTTTAATAAGGACACCGCCCCCAAAAAGCCACTGAAAACTCTGGCGAATGCTCTTTATAACCGAATCGCGCAAAGTTTAGAGGAGGATTTCCGTCTGTCTGCCCGTCAGAGGGCCGTCTTAGAATGCCTGCAAAAGCCTCACGCCCAAGACTTCCTTACTGTGTTACCTATCGAAGGCTTGGGGCAACGGATGTCGGCAGTAGAGTACAGGGCAATCCTTAAATACCGCTGATGATACCCATTTTCCCTGATGATGACAATTATGTCACACCCTCAAAATCCACTTGCGGAGTTTTACCGCGAGGCGCATGACAAACCAGGATCCAAACCAACGATCACAATAAACAAGTCTAAATGAATATAATGCAATTTCAAAACATAGTTTAAAATCCCCGTTTACAGCGGAAGCTTATTCAAAACAGTATCTCAAAGTAACCAAATGTTCAACATATGAAAACCATGGTACTCTAACTAGACGCCGTGCAGACGCGTGCGCCCTAGTCCAGTAGTGCTACCTTAGCGACCTGAGAAAACATGTAAAAGTTTACGTCAGCACAAAAATGCTGGTGAGTTTACAGGTTTTGTAATCCAAGTACCAAGTCCACCTGTCCATACTATAACAAATCGAAAACCAGTGTACGCTAGCTAGGCGTATGTTTTGTTACTACCACGATTGGAAAACCATTACTAACACGCATACCAGATGTTGTGCCCGAAAAGTAAACCAGTTGTTCCTGTTGTTCCTGTTTGAGACAATATGCACTCGCCCGGCCCTGCAAGCCGACGAGCGGGGTTGGTCACTCCCAATAGCGCTATTCACATTTCCCCGTTGTGCAAACCCGCACATTCATGGTTCCCCCCGGGACTTCCAAAGATCGTGTAGTACACAATAGAAACCCATAGTATGACAGTAGTTACCAAATAATCGTTTTAACACATGTTTTCTCCCTCGAAAGTATGAAACCAGTTTAAAAGAGGGGCCGTAAACTCACCTTAAGTTGCGTTACTCCTTAACCCGAGTAAACTCAGCTGCTATGCTAGTCCCGTAAAGCGGCGACCTAACATATGACAGTTACAAGTACTTAGACTAATAACCCGCAGGTTAATTAGTCCCTAGATGTCCAAACCATAACCAAGTTCGTTTGAAAACACCGTGACTATTTAACTGACCCAAAGTACAAGACTCGACATCCCATTGGTGACCCGAGACTTCCCGTGTTAGGTTTACGCTCTCAATCATGAAATCATGCAATCACACTTAACATACGTTAACGCACAACAAGTTATAGCACATAGTTCACGTATCACCGAATTACATCCAAACATATGTTACCAAGTTATTAGATATGTTACGGGGTTCCTAGCATGTTCCTACATGTCAAATCGGGTCTCGGAATGCTAATTTATACCTACAGCAGCAGTACACGCGTTTAGGAAAAGTCAACTAGCATTTAGGTTGGTCAACTGGCATTTAGGAAGGCTAATCGCATGTAACTACTAGCATTTGGGGCTAATTGCATGTAACTACTAGCATTTAGGGCTAATTGCATGTAACTACTAGCATTTAGGGCTATACCACATGTAACTACTAGCATTTAGGGCTAATCGCATGTAAGTACTAGCAATTAGGCCCTAATCGCATGAAAGACTGGCGATTGGCCTCCTAATCGCCTCTAACTTAGGCGATTAGGATTGCTAATCGCCTGTAACCTTGCTGTTCCAGTTTTTCGCGCGTTTAACGCTCCAAATCAGATCCAGAACGTGTGTAACCACCCAATATCATCCCAAACACTATCCTAAACATGTTTCAACTAAAACCCTTCGTTTTGCCTCGTATTATCAGCCCTGCATGCAATCACGTAATCCAAACACCATTCACATAGCATGCAACATCATACTAACATGCGTAACTATAACCCTAATAATCAATTCTCAGATTTCATCATCATAATATCATTATTATTCTGATCTAACATAATAACATGTCATTCATTCATCTTGAATCATAAAAACCCTAGCTTTCTAATCATAAACACCCACAACACATGTATACTAGTTAAAATCCGATTAACAACACTTATTAACGATTTTCAGAAAGCTTTTCCGTTTTAGAACAGGTCTGGACCATTAGGGATTGATTAAAAACGTTTATAAAGATTCATGGATGGAAACCAAACCTTAGATTTGTGAAAGAATGATGGATTAAGCTTGAAACCTTGTGTTTTGATCAAAAATCGCGTTCCAGAGGTTGTGTGTGTGTTGGGGCAGGTTATGGGACGACTAGGGTTTGTATAATGAAGTTTATGAGGTCAAGTATGGTATTTATAGTCGTTTTTAGTCGTCCAGCCCGTAACACGCGATTATGCAGCTTTACACGCGATTAGGAATCCTAATCGCATGAACAGTAATGCATTTGGGCCTAATCGCATGAACAGTCATGCATTTGGCCCCCTAATCGCATGAACAGTCATGCATTTGGCCCCCTAATCGCCCATAGGGGCTAGTTTCGTGTGTTTTGCGCGTTAAACCCCGTTTTAACATATGTTAACACATATTCACATACCGACAAGTCACATAATGATTGTAAACACATAACACTTGTAAATACACATATTCACACTCGTTCACCAATTCCCGGGACTTGTATGTTCCGTATGCCCTGACGATCCTACAAATCGTCACCGTTTGTACACTTGGTTAAGGACTGACATCTAATGAACCTCTAGACCAACATCCAATGATCTTCTAGACTAACCGATAGTTCCCGAACCATAACCCGACTTAACTAACCCAGTTAAGTACAATATACGCGTGACTCGCTAAGGTAGACTTTCATCTAGACAACGTTGTTAACCAGAATTTGCCGGGTGTCACATCATCCCCACGTTAAAAGAATTTTCGTCCCGAAAATTGCACAAGTACCAAAAGAACAAAAGAAATAACGAAGGGAACAAACAAAAGATAGAAACCAAAAGAGAGATTTACCCGAGTTGTCACATCATCCCCACGTTAAAAGGAATCTCGCCCCGAGATTCATTCAGCTGCAGAAGAGACATATCTCGACTCGAACGCTTCCTTAGGAAAGAGGTGAGGATATTTAGACTTCATCTGATCCTCCCGTTCCCACGTATACTCTGGTCCCCGGTTCGAGTTCCACCGAACCTTAACGATACGAATCTTGCTGTGACGTAGGCTACGAATCTTGTAATCCAGAATCTCCACAGGTTCTTCCACAATCCGAAGACGATCATCAACCTTGATCTCTTCCAGTGGAACGATGAGAGACTCGTCAGCCAGACACTTCTTCAAGTTTGACACGTGGAAGACGTTATGTACGTTACCGAGCTCCGTCGGTAAATCAAGACGATATGCCACCGGTCCAATCCGTTCCAGGATCGTAAATGGTCCGACATACCGTGGGTTGAGTTTGCCACGCTTCCCAAAACGTATGACGCCCTTCCACGGTGAGACTTTTAGAAGTACTTTGTCATTAACTTGGAATTCCAATGGTTTGCGACGCTGATCGGCATAACTCTTTTGCCTGCCCCGTGCCGCTGCCAATCGGTTACGAATCTGTACGATCTTTTCCGAAGTTTCGTACACTAGTTCAGGCCCAGTGAGTTGACTCTCACCCACTTCAGCCCAACAAAGAGGAGAACGGCATTTCCGTCCGTACAGTGCTTCGAACGGAGCCGCCTTGATGCTCGTGTGGTAACTGTTGTTGTATGAGAATTCTACTAACGGTAGATGAGCTTCCCAACCCTTGCCAAAATCGATCACACATGCCCGCAGCATGTCTTCTAAAGTTTGAATCGTTCGCTCACTCTGACCGTCAGTCTGTGGATGATAAGCCGTACTCATGTCTAGTTGGGTACCCAAAGCCTTGTGCAAAGACTTCCAGAAGTGAGAAGTAAAATGGGAGTCACGATCCGAGATAATAGAAACTGGCACCCCGTGCTTAGAAACAACTTCCTTCAAATAAAGACGAGCCAAACGATCCATGGTGTCGGTCTCCTTAATAGCAAGAAAATGGGCTGATTTCGTCAACCCGTAACACGCGATTATGCAGCTTTACACGCGATTAGGAATCCTAATCGCATGAACAGTAATGCATTTGGGCCTAATCGCATGAACAGTCATGCATTTGGCCCCCTAATCGCATGAACAGTCATGCATTTGGGCCTAATTGCATGAACAGTCATGCATTTGGCCCCCTAATCGCCCATAGGGGCTAGTTTCGTGTGTTTTGCGCGTTAAACCCCGTTTTAACATATGTTAACACATATTCACATACCGACAAGTCACATAATGATTGTAAACACATAACACTTGTAAATACACATATTCACACTCGTTCACCAATTCCCGGGACTCGAGACTTGTATGTTCCGTATGCCCTGACGATCCTACAAATCGTCACCGTTTGTACACTTGGTTAAGGACTGACATCTAATGAACCTCTAGACCAACATCCAATGATCTTCTAGACTAACCGATAGTTCCCGAACCATAACCCGACTTAACTAACCCAGTTAAGTACAATATACGCGTGACTCGCTAAGGTAGACTTTCATCTAGACAACGTTGTTAACCAGAATTTGCCGGGTGTCACAAATTGCCCTGTCTGCCGCAAAGCATGACTTGATAAGTATGGGGAACATGCGTTACACTGTAAGGAATTGCCAGGGTTTAAATATCGGCATGATTTTGTCCGGGATGCTTTGGCAGACATCCTTAGAAGAGCAGGGATCTCCGCAAGAAAAGAGGCGTCAGTTAATTTTCTCACAGACCCCGAGGAGGGGAGGTCCACCTTGCGCCCAACAGACGTCTTAGTTTTTGGTTGGGAAGGTGGGAGACATGCGTGTGTTGATCTTACCGGGGTGTCCCCCCTTGTTGGGCTTCGAGATAGTGGGTTTGTGGCCGGGCAAGCGGTCATGAAAGCTGAATCCAAGAAAGTGGAAAAGCATGCTAAAGCATGTGAGGATAATCAGCATGTTTTCGTTCCCTTGGCATTTGACACGTTCGGTTCCTTGGCACCGGAGGCGGTGCGGTTTTTGGCTCGGGTTCAACGAGTAGTGCACAACAACTTTTCCACTCCCCAAGGGCGGGGTTTTGTTTTTAGCAGATTAGGATTTTCTATTCAAAAAGGGGTGGCGGTGCAGCTTGTTGCCCGCCTACCTACCATCCTTATGTAATTTACCTTTTTGTTGTCAATGGAAAATATTATGGATTTAATTAAATATTTAAATTAAATAATAGTTTGTTTATTTTAAATATTTAAAAAAAATATATAAAATGGCATGTGGCCCACATGCCACATGTCAAAAAAATGCTCCACAGCAAATTTCACCCACCATTAGAGCATTCACAACCCATCCACCAAATCTCCTCCATCAAATTACACTAAAAATCACTACTTCATCCCTAAAACTTATCTCTCCTAATAAAAATAATCATACTTTTATCATTACATTTTCTCTCTTCTCACTAATAACTACTTACAAAATATTAAAATATATATAGGGGTGAACAGTAGCTTTTCAAATTTAGGGTGGAACAATGCTTCCACCAAATATTTTCTCTCTCCTCCACTCACAACCACTTACACTCACCCCATATAATTTGGTGGACACACTCACATACATTTGGTGGATGAGATTTGAGTGCTCTTACACCCCTTGCCCTTTTAATGCCCCTTTCACCCACCAAATTGACCCCACATACCACATGTCATAAAATGCCCCTTTAATGTCCATTTCACCCAAAAATTTAACCCACCATTACACATAGTCCTATAATGTATTATAGATAAACTTGTAAAATAATTTATAATAAGGTCATACGTTATGGAGTAAAACCCACTATGAGTTATAACTCATTCACACTAGGGGTGAGCAAATGTCGGTTCGGTTTTTACATATAACCGAAACCGATAACTGAAGTTCGGTTTTAGGAAAAACCATAACTGAAACTGATCGGTTAAGTCGGTTCAGTTAATTCGGTTAATATGTCGTTTATCGGCTCGGTTTTGGTTATGTTCGGTTAATATCCAAACATAAAACTTGTGCAAAATTATAAACTTAGAATAGTTAGTAAATTGTTTGGATCTTTTTCAAGAATACAAATACATATGAAAACGCAAGAAAAATACATGAAAAACCGAGGAAACAAATAAAAAAATTCTTCAAATATATGGATATACATGAAAATACATGAGTTACATAAAAGATATATTTCAAACCTATATCTATATATATATATATATATATATATATATATATATATATTGCAAATGGATTAATCCTACATGTCATACTCTTATGCAATCTCTCCCTTGAGAGATGCCACATAGGATGTGATGTGGCAACTCTAGACCAATTAAAAAAACGAATAAATATGATAGGATATGATGTGACAACTCTAGACCAATTAAATAAAAAGGAATAAATATGGTTTAACCTAATCTATTAAATATCTAATCTACTAATGTAAATATTAAACCTTTATTATTTTCTCTCTCATGTTTTCTCCCATAACTTTTAAACGTTAATATCTTTTATATACGAGATTTTTTAAAGAAAAAAATTACACCAAATTAACGAGTGTTTTATTATCCTTTTTTTTTTTTTGATAAAGGAGATATTCTCCGGTAAATTTATTAAACCCAATATTTACAACCATAACCGGGCCAAGATCTTTACAAAAATAACAAACAAAACCAGATCAAGGCCCAAATCAACATTAAAACAAACAGCCTAAAAAACACCAAAACAAACTACCTAACCATTATCATAAGTTTTCATTCCAAATAAACCAAACCAACCCTTAAAGTCCCTGTCCATTAGCATCACACATTGCCAAGTCAATCCATCAACCTCTGACCTGCACTTCGCTGAAACAGCTCCATTATATTCCTTTTAGTTAGCATGCCCCATCAAAAAACATACTCTACAATCTCTTACTCTCTTTAACATTCCATCATCATCTCTTTGAATAACCTGCAAGCTCTTAATCACTTTAAACTTCCAGCAGCATCTCTTCAAGTCCTTTTCTATCCATCTATTTTCTTCAGCATCATATTCCTTGTAGCCCATAAGATCCATCCTTGTTCTCTTATCTGTCCTATAATGAAACCAGCATTACCAACTCAAATATTCAAAGACTCTCCAGCAGCATTTGGCCAAAATTATCTCCCTTTTTCAAACATAAACAAAACATTGCGGACCCACAAAACAATCAAAATATACCAGCCCAAAGAAACCCCATTCCCATAACAAACCCAACAACAGACCCAAAAGCCTATTCTAAACACAAGAAACAGGTTTAGAAAAGAATTCAAAACAATACATGTTTTCCATCTTAGCTTAGTACTAGAAAATGCAAAAAAATATGGAGAGGAAATCAATGTCCTATTAGCAAAGATGGAATCCAACCTTATCTCTCCAGATGTATTTCTCCCCATGAGCTCAAATAAACCTAACCACCAATCAATATACGCAGAACTGGACTTAACTTCATTATGTGAACTAAAGCCCAGCAGAAAATACTCACTTAATACCAACCTAAGAATTAAATAGAAACAAATAGAAGGCTGAATAGCCCAGATCACTACCCATACGTATTTTGTACACCTTATAACTGCATGTTCCCATAAGTATGACCCATCCCTCCCCCTGGGCAAATGCCCAAACACATAAACAGACTCACAACAACTGAAAACAAGGCTTAACGAGCACCATAAAGATGCAAAGGATTGTGACCAGTGAATGGATCTAGAAAGTTTAAAATTTAGGCTGGAAAATAACGTCCTAAAATCACTGGTCAACTCCATCCTTATCTCTCTAGGTGTATTGCTCCCCATGAGCTCAAATAAACCTAACCACCAATCAATATACGCTGAACTGGACTTAACTTCATTATGTGAAATAAAGCCCAGCAGAAAATACACACTTAATACCAACCTAAAAAATGAATAGAAACAAATAGAAGGCTGAAGAGCCCAGATTACTACCCATACGTATTTTGTACACCTTATAACTGCATGTTCCCATAAGTATGACCCCTCCCTCCCCCTGGGCAAATGCCCAAACACACAAACAGACTCACAACAACTGAAAACAAGGCTCAACGAGCACCATAAAGGTGCAAAGGTTTGTGACCAGTGAATAGATCTAGAAAATTTAAAATTTGGGGTGGAAAAAAACGTCCTAAAATCACTGGTCAACTCCACCCTTATCTCTCCATAGTTAAGGCTTCTCCTTTGCCTCCATCCTCCTATCCTCCACACACACAACACAGATATGACCCTATTTCTGAAAAACAGAAAACGGCTCATAAGATCATTTTTAGTAACCAAAAATTTAATACACTTTTGAAGAAACAGGACGGTCTTATCAACCAGATGTCTACCCTGAAGTATTATAAAAGCCCTTATTCCTCCTTTGTCCCAAAAATTATCATCACCACCCCCCATGTACTAAACAGACCAAACCAAGACACTGACTCAAACACCAAAAGAAGAGGGCTCAACAAGTATATAATGCATAGCAGGGTTTTATTCCATTGCCAAGATCTAAAAAAACAAAAAAAAGAGAAAGGAAAATAAAGTCCTAATAGCAATGAAATAATCCAGCCTAATCACTCCAAGGGTAAAGCTTACTCCAAGCTTCCAAAAACCTAATCCCCATACTCCAAAAGCTGAATTAGACTTATATTCAAAATAAGAATAAAAGCCTAACAGATCATTTTTAGAAAACCCAACAAATAAAAAATTTTGAGATAAAAAGGAAAGCTCACAGAGCCAGATCACTACCTAGGCACATATAGAACACCTTATGACAGCAATTTTCCCAGATAAAACCCTCCCTCCCAAGACCAATCCATCCCTCCCACCCAACTAAACTTCATAACCAGCATTATGTTCCATTATTATCATCATTCAATATTTTAACATTCCACATCCCAGCAGCCAACAGCCCTTGATCATTCCCCTTCACCATCACATTAGATAATTTCAAACTCACAACCTCCTCCACTATGTTACAAACAACCCTAGCAGATCTTTTTTTACCATTAAACAACCTGTTATTCCTTTCCTGCCACACAAAGTATACAGCAGCAGCCAAAACCATCCTCTGAATACTACCCTAAACAGATTTAGTATTCCTCATTTTGCTGACAAATCCCACAATATCATCCCATTCATCTGGCATATTGTCCATCTTAGCTAACACTTTGAGTCTCCACCACACATTCCTGGAAAATTCACATTTGAAAAACAAATGATTATGACTATCAACACATTTTCCACACAAACTACACTTAAAACTCTTCTCCTGTTTCTAGTCCAACATTTTATCCTGGGTAGATAATTTAAACTTGAAAGCCAACAAAGTAATAAACGTATGCCTAGGGATACTAAGTTTATGCCAAACAAACTTGTGCCACTTCACAACCTCCCCTTGTTTTATCATATCTTCATAGACAGCCTTAGTAGAAAAAGGCACAACTTTCCCCTTATTGTTTAACCACCAAAAGCTATCCACTCTATCCTTATATAACAAGGGCATCACATCCTTAAAAACCTTAGGATATTTACTTTTCCATGCCTCAGGAACCAACCATCCATCTTCATTTAAAAGATCACCAACTTTCAGCTGCATATTAAAACCAGCAGCTCTAATATCCCTCCTATCAACTATATTAATAAGAGGACCCAATTTATGCCAAGCATCAAACCATGCATTAGCCAATCTTCCATCTCCCACTCTCACTACACAATGCTTCCTTAATAAATTTCTACAACCTAAGAGCTACTTCCAAGTCTGAGAATCTGAATTAGATTCTTAAACCTCCCAAAAATTACAACTCTTAAGTTTATAAGCATGTATCCATGAAGCCCACAAATAGTTCTTATTATTCATAATCCTCCAAATATGTTTAGCCATTAAAGCCAGATTCCTCTCCTTCAAACATGAAATACCC
The DNA here is from genome assembly GCA_028751855.1 of Ambrosia trifida. Classification (NCBI taxonomy): domain Eukaryota; kingdom Viridiplantae; phylum Streptophyta; class Magnoliopsida; order Asterales; family Asteraceae; genus Ambrosia; species Ambrosia trifida. The sequence goes on from CM054123.1 coordinate 155,384,609, forward strand.
AATCCTCCCTGATTCTTCTTCAAACACAACTCATCCCAGCTAACTTTAGCACTACCTTGCTTATATTCTCCTTGACACCAAAGAAACCCTCTGCATAATCTAATCACATCATCATTAACATTTTCAGGCAATATAAAAAGAGAAGCCCAGTACACTGTTAATGAAGAGAGAATAGACTTCAACAATTGACCCCTACCCCCATATGACAAAAACTGGTTTTTCCAATCAGCAATCCTTTTCTTAACCTTATCCACCAACATGCCACAATCCTTCTGATAAAGTTTCTTAGAAGATAAAGGTATTCCCAAATATTTTAAAGGGAGAGAACCTTCTTTGAATGATAAAACTTGCAATATTCTACCCTTTACCTCTTCCTCAACATTACCAAAAATAATCTCACTCTTATTCATATTTGGCCTGAGCCCTGAACAGCTTCCAAATTCATCAAGAGCACTTTTAACCACCCTAACAGAATCCACATGATCACTGCAAAATAAGAAGAGATCATCTGCAAAACATAAATGAGTAAGTTTCAGCTTATCACACTTCCAATGGTACTTGAAACCCTCAGCCTCATTAATCTTTCTGATTAACATCAGATTCAGGATTTCCATCACAAGAGTAAACAGATAAGGAGATATAGGGTCCCCCTGTCTTAGCCCTTTCTCTACTCTAAAATACCCAAACAGCTTACCATGCAAATTTACAGAATAAGAGACACATAACCCACCCAATAAATTTAAATGTCAACTTAAATTGACAATTTAAACATATTTGCTCATGTCTCCCTCTTTAGACCACCCGTAATGGTGTGCGAATTGGGCGCTAAAGGGGCATTTTAGCGCCCCATTAACCCAGCTACACCGCCGCCCCCCCCCCCCTTGTGAACCGGACGTGAAAGCCTCCCTCACGAAAAATTTCGCTCACGCCAAATATTTGCCCAGCCAATGATAAGCTACCACGTGGCAGCTTTAAAAAAAAGGTAAACGGTCATATTTGCAACGGGTGAAAAAGTATAGCCGTTGGGCTATTTTAAAAAAAATTTAATTAATTTACCCCTATATAATAACCTCCAACCTTTATATTTTTTCACTACCAATTTTACTCACCTTCACCATATATTTTATACAATCCTACTATTTTTTATAAACCATCAATCAAAAAATGCAACCATTCCGCCCACCTTTCGGTGTACCATCTCGCCCGGGCAACCCAAACGTTATTCGCCCAAATACCACCCAACCTCAACAACCATATAACTTTCAAGAGTTCGACACGAGCAACATGGGGTTTTCGCAGTTACTAAACATGCCCCAACAATTCTTCCAACTACGGGATATGCTAAATGAATATGAGCGTTGGGGGTATGTCGGGGTCTCAACAAGACGAGGAGCAAGTACCGGAGACGCAACCACCAGAGAGCTCCCAACCAAAAAAAATGGTCGCATAAAAAAAGGGAGAGTCGGCCAAACCGAAAACAAATCATGGCAAAATATGGTCCCAACCAGACACACCCAATTCGGATTGTTTTTTGAATTGTTTTTTTAGGATGATCGCTTTTTTTAGGATGATCGCAACAAATCATGGCAAAATATAATATTAATGTTTAGATTGTTTTTTTTTAGGATGATCGTTTTTTTTATTTTCTGTATTTTTTTTTAATTTATGCTTTTGTGGCCTCCAGATCCCAGTCCTGGGGGCTGCAAGACCACATATTACGTAACAGTGGGGTTGCTCACGTTGACACGGACTATTCTGGCACTATTGACCTTTTACAATGATCCCTTCCTGACTTTGATATTGGTGGTTTCTTTAATAAGGACACCGCCCCCAAAAAGCCACAGAAAACTCTGGCGAATGCTCTTTATAACCGAATCGCGCAAAGTTTGGAGGAGGATTTCCGTCTGTCCGCCCGTCAGAGGGCCGTCTTAGAATGCCTGCAAAAGCCTCACGCCCAAGACTTCCTTACTGTGTTACCTATCGAAGGCTTGGGGCAACGGATGTCGGCAGTAGAGTACAGGGCAATCCTTAAATACCGGCTGATGATACCCATTTTCCCTGATGATGAAAATTGCCCGGTCTGCCGCAAAACATGCCTTGATAAGTATGGGGAATATGCGTTACACTGTAAGGAATTGCCAGGGTTTAAATATCAGCACGATTTTGTCCGGGATGCTTTGGCAGACATCCTTAGAAGAGCAGGGATCTCCGCAAGAAAAGAGGCGTCAGTTAATTTTCTCATAGACCCCGAGGAGGGGAGGTCCACCTTGCGCCCAACAGACGTCTTAGTTTTTGGTTGGGAAGGTGGGAGACATGCGTGTGTTGATCTTACCGTGGTGTCCCCCCTTGTTGGGCTTCGGGATAGTGGGTTTGTGGCCGGGCAAGCGGTCATGAAAGCTGAATCCAAGAAAGTGGAAAAGCATGCTAAAGCATGTGAGGATAATCAGCATGTTTTCGTTCCCTTGGCATTCGACACGTTCGGTTCCTTGGCACCGGAGGCGGTGCGGTTTTTGGCTCGGGTTCAACGAGTAGTGCACAACAACTTTTCCACTCCCCAAGGGCCGGGTTTTGTTTTTAGCAGATTAGGATTTTCTATTCAAAAAGGGGTGGCGGCGCAGCTTGTTGCCCGCCTACCTACCATCCTTATGTAATTTACCTTTTTGTTGTCAATGGAAAATATTATGGATTTAATTAAATATTTAAATTAAATAATAGTTTGTTTATTTTAAATATTTAAAAAAAATATATAAAATGGCATGTGGCCCACATGCCACATGTCAAAAAAATGCTCCACAGCAAATTTCACCCACCATTAGAGCATTCATAACCCATCCATCAAATCTCCTCTATTAAATTACACTAAAAATCACTACTTCATCCCTAAATCTTCTCTCTCCTAATTAAAATAATCATACTTTTATCAATACATTTTCTCTCTTCTCACTCATAACTACTTACAAAATATTAAAATATATATAGGGGTGAACAGTAGCTTTTCAAATTTAGGGTGGAACAATGCTTCCACCAAATATTTTCTCTCTCCCCCACTCACAACCACTTACGCTCACCCCATATAATTTGGTGGACACGCTCACATACATTTGGTGGATGAGATGTGAGTGCTCTTACACCCCTTGCCCCTTTAATGCCCCTTTCACCCACCAAATTGACCCCACATGCCACATGTCATAAAATGCCCCTTTAATGCCCATTTCACCCACAAATTTAACCCACCATTACACATGGTCCTATAATGTAGTATAGATAAACTTGTAAAATAATTTATAATAAGGTCATACGTTTTGTAGTAAAACCCACTATGAGTTATAACTCATTCACACTAGGGGTGAGCAAATGTCGGTTCGGTTTTTACATATAACCAAAACCGATAACTGAAGTTCGGTTTTAGGAAAAACCATAACTGAAACCGATCGGTTAAGTCGATTCGGTTAATATGTCGTTTATCGTTTCAGTTTCGGTTATGTTCGGTTAATATCCAAACATAAAATTTGTGCAAAATTATAAACTTAAAATAGTTAGTAAATTGTTTGGATCTTTTTCAAGAATACAAATACATATGAAAACGCAAGAAAAATACATAAAAAACCGAGGAAACAAATAAAAAAATTCTTCAAATATATGGATATACATGAAAATACATGAGTTACATAATAAAAGATATATTTCAAATCTATATCTATATATATATCTATTATCTATCTATTAATATATATAAAAGAATTGAACATTGCTGACGTGGCGTGCAATGGTGCCTTCAACCTATCAATGAAACTGCCACGTAGCATCATAATTAAAAGATTTTAGTGTTTTTAAATTATTTCATTTTTTAATTAAATTGAGTTATTTTAGGAAAAACGAATTTAAAAACAAATTTAAAATTTCCTCTCTCATATTTTCTCCCATAATTTTTAAACGTTTATATCTTTTATATACAGATTTTTTAAAGAAAAAAAAATTACACCAAATTAACGGGCGTTTTATTATCTTTCCAACGAGTACCATAATGCTATATAAAAAACGAAGAAAAAATCGACTATTTTTTGTGGGGTTTCGTTCATACAGGAAAAAAACACACAAAGTGTTTATGTTATTCACTAATCATGTTTTTTCTTTTAAACCAGGTTTTTATCTACGATGTTGAAAATCAGCCCAATCGCAATGTTATCATTGGAATTTTACTAGGTATACTTCATCAAGAGAAGCTAAGAGAAAGAATCGCGCAACACTGCAACACATGGTGTCAGCTTATAGCAATGTTATTTTTTATTTATTTAATTACAAGAGTAATAATTATACTATTAGTATTAGCATTATTACAATGGTTATATATTTCAACCCCGGGACGCTCCCGGGAAGAATTGATAGTTGCTGGCGTGGCGTTCAATGGTGGCCTAACCATCTCTTGATTATGCCACGTGGCATAATGAGATGCAATGGTTACAACTTCCAACTTAAGTGTTTGTTTAGTTGATTAGGTTAGGAATTATAAGAGCCATTAGAATGTGAGAAATTAGAGAGATGTGATGAGTTTTTTAATAGTTGCAGCTTACATAAGTGATTCTTTAGATGATTACTGATTAGGTTTTAGATTAGGGAATATAAGTTATTACTGATTAGAATACTATGAATATGCAATGATTGAGAGATTTTGTGGTTAGTTAACTTGAGCCATTTGCAATAGGTTATCATGTAAAATTAGATTTTTCAACCTCGGGACCCTCCCGGGGTAATCAGCTAGTATATATATATATTGCAAATGGATTAATCCTATATGTCATACTCTTATGCAATCTCTCCCTTAAGAGATGCCACATAGGATGTGATGTGGCAACTCTAGACCAATTAAAAAAACGAATAAATATGATAGGATATGATGTGACAACTCTAGACCAATTAAATAAAAATGAATAAATATGGTTTAACCTAATCTATTAAACATCTAATCTACTAAATGTAAATATTAAACCTTTATTATTTTCTCTCTCATGTTTTCTCCCATAACTTTTAAACGTTAATATCTTTTATATACGAGATTTTTTAAAGAAAAAAATTACACCAAATTAACGAGTGTTTTATTATCTTTCCAACGAGTACCATAGTGCTATATAAAAAACGGAGAAAAAAAACGACTATTTTTTGTAACCCGACTGGTATTGTGTCAGATTTGGGATTAGTTTAAAAAAATTGTAGGTTTGGGTCGGGCCTAGGATTAGGTGATACCCGACCCAATTACCCGAAACCACATACCCAAATACCCGAACTATATACCCGATCATATACCCATGAATTTTTTAATGCATCACATAACCCTTAGACTAATGCGTTCGATATTTCAATAAATAACTTTTTTTCTTTATTTCATGTTAGTTCTTTTAAGAATGATCGATTACAAACTTCCGAATTTATTTGACATTATATAATATTTTGTAATGGCACTAGATTTATACCCCGGCGTAGAGATTCGTTTTTTTTTATATTAGAATATGATAACTTATGGCAGAGATTTGTTTAAAATAAATAATAATAATAATAATAATATTCATTAATCATATATTTGCAAGTCGTTAATTATCTATCTATATATATAAAAGAAAATGTATATGCTGACGTGGCGTGCAATGGATACCCCAACCTTCACTTGAGAGTGCCACGTGGCATCATAATGGAGAGTTTTTGGTGTTTTTGAATTGTTTCCTTTTTTAATTAAATTGAGTTATTTTAGGAAAAAAGAATTTAAAAATAAATTAAAAATTTTTCTCTCTCATATTTCCTCCCATAGTTTTTAAACGTTTATATCTTTTATATACGGGATTTTTTAAAGAAAAAAATTACACCAAATTAACGAGCGTTTTATTATCTTTCCAACGAGTACCATAGTGCTATATAACAAACGGAGAAAAAATCGACTATTTTTTGTGGGGGTTTCGTTCATACAGGAAAAAAACACACAAAGTGTTCACGTTATCAAGTAAAATTAGATTTTGTGGGGAATATGAGTTATTACTGATTAAAATACTATCAACATGCAATGATTAAGAGATTTTGTGGTTAGTTAACTTGAGCCATTTGCAATAGGTTATCACGTAAAATTAGATTTTTCAACCCCGGGACCCTCCCGGGGTAATCAGCTAGTGTTGTCATATTAGATATTTTATTATGTCATATTAGATATTTCAACCCGGGACGCTCCCGGGATAAAAACTAGTACATAGATATACATGAAAGGTACATTAAATATACCGAAAATACATGAAAATATGTTACAAATACATGGATATATGTATGAAAAATACATAAGTATATAACTATCGGTTCGGTTTCGGTTATTTCGGTTACGGAAGAAGGGAAAACCAAAACCGTAACATAATGGTTCGGTTTTGGCCATATGTTAACCGTAACCAATCGGTTAATTCGGTTTCGGTTATTTTTTGTTCGGTTATCGATTCGGTTTCGGTTTTTTTCGGTTTTCGTATGCTCACCCCTAATTCACACCTCAACAATACCAGACGTGACGTGAGCCCCTTCACGCCTAACTTTCCACATTAGAGACTTGTGAGTTAATTATTTTCAATTTTATTTTATACATTTTTAGTTTATACAATATAATTTCAATTTTATTTTAATGAGCACTTGTGAAACTATAACATTTCAAAATGAGTGGGGGATATACATATTAAATAACAGTGAAAACTAATGAATCGATCACACATAATTTCATAGCCTATTTATTGCTTATGTGGTATACTTGTAACATATAATATGATGGTGTGATAGACATGGAAAAAATTATATGAACAACACTTTATATTTTGTATTATTTTGTCTGAATACTTAGACTAAAGTCAATTTTCAAATTATTGCAAGATAAACTCAAAACATAAAAACCATATAATATCCCACTTCCCTACCTTCCTCCTTTCCATCCAACTTCCCAGTGTTGTTACCATCGACCCATGGAAAACTACTCCTACACTTCCTACCCAGAGTCCAGCGGATCATCACCTAGATCACGCGAAATCGAATTCGACAATACACAACCATGGGATGATCAATCTACCACCACCAACAACTACAAAGTCAAGCTTATGTGCAGTTATGGTGGCAAAATCCACCCAAGACCTCATGATAACCAGCTAGCATACGTAGGCGGGGATACTAAAATCCTAGCCGTTGATCGTTCCATCAAGTTTTCATCTCTTCTTACAAGGCTAGCAACAGTATGTGACTCTGATGTTTGCTTTAAGTACCAGTTGCCTGGTGAAGATCTGGACTCCTTGATCTCTGTTACTGATGATGATGATTTGGATCACATGATGCACGAGTACGACCGGTTGAACCGACTGTTTTCTAAACCGGCTAGGTTGAGAATATTTTTGTTTCCTGTTCAAACTCCCTCGATGACTTCAGTGAATAGTTTTGGGTCCGGAAAATCAGATCCGGAACGGTTCGTTGACGCGTTGAACTCCGCTCCTGTTGCGTCGGCAAACCCTTTGCGGACGCATGAGAATGCGGATTTTTTGTTCGGTAATGATAAAAGGGTACCACTAGTACCTGTTGCCGCGAAAGGTCAAGATCTAGCTGTTGCTGATCCGAGAGTTTCTGTTCCCGATCCGGATATTGGTACGGATCGGATACAGAAACATATACAGGATCTGAGAAAGTTGCGGATTACTGACAATCAACAACAAGATATCTGCATGAGAGATGACAATAAATTTCCATCAGAAATATACGCAGCAGATTATTTTTCCCAAAGGAGTACTGAAAAAGTAGTTACAACAGCACTGCCGTTGTCGGTCTCAGTGCCGGTGCCAGTAGCTGTTGTATCTTCACCGGCACATGGATATAATATACCCGGCGGTTATAAACCGCTGGGTATATCAACTGACCAACACCAACCGGTTTACATGGCACCTGCTTCGGCAAGTGTGTACCACGCGCCGATAGCAAAGCCAGTAACCGGTTCCGTTGGTCAGAGCCCTGGTTACTACGCAGTACAAAGGATGCCGACGGAGGTTTACCGTGACCAGCCGGTGTATAACCCCATGCAACCGGCACAATCGGTGGTAACACAACCTGTATACCCTCCACCACCACAACAACCACCGCCACAAAAGATAGTGACAGAAGGGATACGGGTGGTCCAGTCAACGGCAGGGATGATGGATGTAGGTTATGGTCAAGTGGCGTATGATAGTGGAGTTGGGAGGCATGTGTACTATACTGCGCAAGGGAGTGTGGTTGCACCACTTCAGCAACCACCACCACCACCAGTAGTACCACCACAAGTGCAGCAAACGTTACAACCACAGCCGCCTATGCAAGCAGTTACACATCAGTATCAAGCTGTGGGTGCTAGTGGTGGGTTAAGTCAAGATGGTAAGGTCATTGGTCCAAACAAGATAACTCAAGGTTCGGTTTGATCCTTATCGATAAATACTATATAAATATATAAATAATTGCATTTTGGCATTTCTTACTGCATTATTGTACTATTTATGGTGTAACATTATTGAGATTCTGTGTTTTTAACAAAATATAAAAGTTAGGGAATGTTGTGGTTTTGGTGAAAGTTGAGCGTGTTTGACTCCGAGGATCGACTAATTTTCGCAAAAATTCAATCTCTAATGCTAACAACGGTTTTGGAAAACAACATGCAAAACCGGCCTAGTTGGCTGTGCCACGGGCGAAGCTTTGTCAGGATCGCGCGGTGCCCAACCCCTACCGTTTCTTGCTCCATAGTGTAATTTTACGCATTTTTGTCCAAACTTTTATACGTATCAAATCTGGCTCCTTCTGTATTAAGGGCCCTGTGACTTTTAGCTCCCACCAAAATCTTTTTCAAGCTATGTCACTGCTTGTGCCGACCTGATCGGTTAAACATGTTTGGGTTGAATGGGTTGAACTAATTTTTAGTTGTTTGTTTATATTTTTAATTTAGAATCACTTTTATTACACATATAGAACTAGATTATACCTCGGGAATGTTCCGGGGTTGAGAAATCTAATATGACATATTAATTTTATATATGAAATAAAATGATGCGCTTTACAGTTACATGCAGAAAACTTCGGGTAGCACCTAACCTAAAACAATTAAAAATGTATCTCCAATGTTAACGCCTAACCTTAAACAATGTATAACTCTAATATTAATACCTAATCTAAAACAATGTATAACTCCAATGCTAACACATGTTAAAAATAGAATTCATATTGTAACACCCCGGCCCGGAACGGGCTGACGTGTCACAATATCATATCAGAGACAAAAGACAAAGTTTCATTTATTTAATTATAAAACATATAGCGTTACGGAAGACAGGTGGTTCTTAGTCTTAAGGTCAAAATACATTAATATTAAACATAAGTGACAAGACTTCTTCAGGTGGCATCCTATGATTTATTACTCTCTCTTTATCCCGCCCAAAGTAACCTGTTAACCTGTATACACAAAAAGTTTACGGAATGAGCTGAAGGCCCAGTACGGAATAATAGGCTCAAATAGTAACGCAATAATTAACTGGAACTGATAACACAAATACTGATCTAAAGTATAACAAGCATATAACGGAACTGAATCACGTAATACAAATGTACCCATAAGCCAAACTGAATTCTATTATGCGTGTTGATATACGGGTAGCTACTCCCGTCTATCAACACATGAAATGGCGCAAGTTGGCATACCCGCAACCATTTCCGGAACTGAAACTGAAACTGAACTAGGATCGATCCATACGCCTCCTAATTGCATTGTACCACACCTGTACTTAAGAGACGCCGTGAGCTAATCTCTCCGTCACGGTTGGAGCACATATTGTCGATGCCACAACAACATGCCCGCGGGACACTCCACGGGAAGCGGTAGCTTAGGGTAACAGAGTACTGAAAATCTGAGTCATATAATCTGATGCAAATAATAACTAATACTAATAATATCATATACTTTGGAACATACGATAATGAGTTAATTAAAAGTATCGTATGATATATAATATACTTTCAATATTAATTATATTTAGAACGAGAAGTGAACGGACGGTCAAATGAATTGATGCTCAAAGACGGAGGAGTTTTAATATTTATATATATATTATTAATAGGGTTTATATCAATTGAACCAGATAACAAAGGAGAGGGGTAAGGATCCATACCTTAAACTTTTCCAAAGTATTTTAACCTTGCTCGTGAGTGTTTGTAAAAATATCTGTGAGTGATATATCATTTAGATTTTATTACTTGAGTTATCTTATTCAATGAATATCCGATAATGGGGCTTGTTTTTAATTTAATTAATATTTACTAATTATAATAAAACATTTTGGTCAAATAATGTAATAGAAATATCAATCTCGCTACCGTTAACTTATTATTACAATAACTTCTTAATCATATCCTTTTATTTAGTGAAAACTAATTGGAAGTTCAAGTTAATAAGTTACTACAATAATTCATAACTTGATTGACTAAATAATATTTATATTAATAACTATTAACTTTATAAAATCATGACATAAGATGTGCTTGCACTATGTAGAATAGATGATGACTATATGTTTAACTATAGTAAATGTAGAAATGTTAAGCATGTTTTATAACAGTTAATATTTATGTCTTTTAATTTAACTTTCTTTAATACCATAGCCCCATCACCGATAACTTTTATTGATTCATGAGTTCGATATATTCATATATATGTACGTATACATTATAACAGTAACAGTAAATAATTACCGATTGCGAGTATAGCTCCCGTCTAAATAATATACCGACCCAGGGGTGGCGGTTGGTGCGATCGAATGACGTCGGTTGATCAGGCCATTCAAGGTGGGGTTATAAGGTGGCTATAAAAACACGTGCATAACATGTCATGTGGTAGTTGGAGTCAGATAATCGGTGGTTGAAGTTGGGTCACGATCGGAGGTCAGAGGAAAACTAAACAGAGGAGTGGTATGGTGTCGAGGTGCGGTGTTTAGGTTCTGTTCTAGGTGGTCGGTTCAAAAGTGAGTCGGGTTTGTGTAGAGGTGACCGAAAATGGGTTTAGTTTGCTGGTTGATTATCGGAAAAGATGACACGGGGGTGACGGGTTGGTCGAAGGTGTGGTCGGAGATGGTGACAGAGGAGGGTCTAGTAGTGGTGGTTTTGGTCGGAACAGGGGTTGGGGTTCGGTCGCCGGACATGAACCGGACATGAAGAAGGTGACCGGAAAAGAAGGTGTTTCTCTCTCTTTAACTCTCTCTCTCTCACTCACGTATCTCTCTCTTTCTCTATTTGTTGCTTTCTTTTTGTTTGGTTGGTGCAGAACTCTTTGTTTTATTCTTCCTTATTTATAGTCAACAAATGCATGCATGTGATATCATGTTAGTTGATTATGAAGATTAAGGAAATGTGCAGGTGGTATGTATGCGTAGGTTTAAAGCTTTTCATGAAAGCTATCCTAATGTGTTGTCCATAAATGTGATGATGATGGTGATAGGTGGCGATTGTACGTAGGTTTAAAGCATCATATGGGGTGAGTTGTTAGTGCAGTGAATATTAGCATACTTGTGATGTCTACTTCTAGAAGTGAATTGTACAGTGAACCAACCATGATGTGTTGTCACTTAACATGTGATTTGTTAATTTGTAGGAAACTTAAATTATTTATTATTATTATTATTATTATTATTATTTTTATTATTATTATTATTTTTGTTCGGGTATTATAACTATCACCCCCTTAAAAAAAATTTCGTCTCGAAATTTATAGGTTGTATTTATATAGAAAATATATAACATACATCATAACGGAATTCATACTTGCTTAGATTAAACTTCTTACTACTCGAATAAACTAAGGTATATGTAACAAGTTAAGTCATTGTTTCTTACTTAAGTTCATGTTCACTATAATTTCTTTCATATATGATCCTAACAAATAATTTAGATTATTAATATATTTTCAATATAAACCTAACCTATAAAATAGGAATTTCAAAAGCGCACATTTGTACCTGTAATTCACAATTATGTTCATGACCATAATTGTCAATTACCTTACAACTGTACTCTACTGGTCCTCCCACCAATCAAGTTAATTACATATCTAATCATGCAGAAACTTAGCAGACAGTCATATATAACAAGATGACAATTTGGACTATCATGTCCCACATATATATTTAACCATATCGATTGGTCAAAGAAAAAAAATAATCAAGCATATTAACAAATAAGGTTCACGCTTACCTGGATAAAGGCTTTAAGACTCAAACAAACTAGGATATACTGAACGAATTGACTCTTCAGTTTCCCATGTAGCTTCACGTTCAGAGTGATTCTTCCAAAGGACTTTAACGAAAGGAATTACTTTCCTACGCATAACTCGTTCTTGCCTATCTAAGATAGCCTCTGGTTCTTCTTCATATGACAAATCTTCGTGAATCGAAAGTGACGGATAACTAATGACATGGAGCGGATGATAATTATATCCTCTTAACAAGGATACATGAAAAACATTATGAACATGCGATAGTTGAGGCGGTAAAGCTAATCGATAAGACACTTCTCCAATTCTTTCAAGAATTTCAAATGGGCCGATAAAACGAGGATTAAGCTTTCCCTTGATTCCAAATCTGCGAACGCCACGCCAAGGTGATACTTTTAAGAATATGTGGTCACCAACTTTGAATTCAAGTGTTCGTCTATGTTGATCGGCATAACTCTTTTGCCTGCTTTGAGCTTCCTTTAATCGTTCCCGAGCTATAGTGACTTTCTCATTCGTGATTTGAACTATCTCTGGTCCTTCAATAATTTTCTCTCCAACTTCTTCCCAATAGATAGGTGCTCGACATTTGCGACCGTATAATAGTTCAAATGGAGCCATACCAATACTTGCTTGCCAACTATTGTTATAAGCGAATTCAACAAGGCACAAGTATTCATCCCAATTACCACTCCAGTCTAACGCACATGCTCGGAGCATATCTTCTAGCGTTTGGATGGTTCGTTCAGATTGTCCATCTGTCTAGGGATGAAAAGCAGTACTGAACTTTAGCCGTGTACCCCATGCTTTTTGGAAGCCTTTCCAAAATCTTGATGTGAAACGTGGATCTCTGTCTGAAACAATAGAAGACGGCGTGCCATGGAGTCGAATAATCTCTTGCAGGAATATTTCAGATAATTTACTAACTGAAAATCCTTGCTGAATTGGTAGAAAATGGGCCGATTTGGACAATCTATCAACCACAACCCAAATAACATCATTTTTCTTGAAAGTCTTAGGCAAACCAGTAACAAAATCCATTGTGATCTCATCCCATTTCCAAACAGGAATATCCAATGGTTGCAATAGTCCACTTGCTCTTTTGTGCTCAATCTTCACTTGCTGGCAGATGAGACATTTGCTTACGTATCGAGCAACATCTTCCTTCATGCCATTCCACCAAAAGTTATGTCGTAAGTCTCGATACATCTTTGTAGATCCAGGGTGAATAGAAAATGGTGAGTTGTGAGCTTCGGATAATAATGACTCACAAAAGGCAGAGTCATTGGGTACACAAAGCCTTTTGCCACACCAAATCACTCCATGCTCATCTATGCGGAATTCTGATTGCTTGCCAACCTCAAGGTTTTGCACAATCGCCCATAGTTCTCCATCTTGCTTTTGTGCATCCTTGATTCGTGAAATGAGGTCGGGTTCTATCTGCATTCTAGCCAGATATCCATCAGATTTCCCAACATGAATACCAATGTTCATCCTTTCAAGATCCTGAATAATTCGAGGGTGAATCTGAAGACTAGATACACTCCCAACATTCTTTCTACTCAATGCATCAGCTACAACATTGGCTTTGCCTGGATGGTATTGTATGTTTGCGTCATAGTCCTTCAGAAGTTCTAACCATCTTCCTTGCCTCATATTTAGCTCCTTCTGAGTGAATATGTACTTGAGGCTCTTGTGATCTGTAAAGATGTCGCAAGTCTCACCATACAAATAGTGTCTCCAAATCTTCAGTGCAAAGACAACTGCGGCTAACTCTAAGTCATGTGTTGGGTAGTTAACTTCATAAGGCTTCAACTGGCGTGAGGCATAAGCGATAACTTTTCCATGTTGCATTAACACACAACCTAGCCCTTTCTTTGAGGCATCGCTGTAGACTTGATAACCTCCTGAACCAGAAGGAAGTGTGAGTATTGGAGCTGTTACGAGTCGTTTCTTTAATTCTTCAAAGCTCTTATCTTGTTCTTCATTCCATGAGTACTTCACTCCTTTCCTCAAGAGTTTCGTGAGAGGTAAAGAAATGATAGAAAATCCTTCAACAAATCTTCGATAGTAACCAGCAAGACCCAAGAAACTTCGTACTTCAGTAACAGAAGTGGGTCTAGGCCATTTAGTAACAGCTTCAACTTTTGATGGGTCTACCATGATTCCATCTGCTGATATAACATGACCCAGAAATGCCACTTGGCTAAGCCAAAAATCACATTTGGAAAATTTTGCGTACAACTTCTTTTGTCGCAATGTTCCGAGTACAGCATGCAGATGTGTTTCATGATCTTCGTGACTTTTAGAATACACAAGGATGTCGTCAATAAAGACAATGACGAATTTATCTAGGAATTTGTGAAATATGCGATTCATCAAATCCATGAAAACTGCAGGCGCATTGGTTAGTCCAAAGGGCATAACCAAGAACTCGTAATGACCATAGCGAGTACGAAAAGCGGAATTAGGGACATCATCTTTCTTGATCTTTAACTGGTGATAACCAGATCTCAGGTCGATTTTAGAGAAGAATTCAGCACTCTGAAGTTGATCAAAGAGATCATCTATACGAGGCAGAGGATACCGATTTCGGATTGTGATCTTATTTAAATCTCGGTAGTCAATACATAAGCGCATACTACCATCCTTCTTCTTTACAAATAGGACTGGTGCTCCCCAGGGTGAAACACTTGGTCTAATGAATCCAAGATTCAATAATTCTTGTAGTTGTTCCTTCAACTCTTTTAGTTCCAATGGGGCCATACGATATGGTTGTAACATCGCGTAATTTTTGTTACTTTTACATATATTTTAAATTCTATATTTATCAAATTTCAGGTTCGCCTTTATTCGCTTCTTGTATATTACTCCTATCAATTCTTGACGAGCCGTCAATATAATTTACCCTATTCAAATTTGGCGTTATAACAAGGAACTTATTTAGTTAAGATCTTAATATATACTTATTATTAATAAAACATATATATATATATATATTTAATAATTAAAAAAACAACATAATATCAAAAAAATGGCATTTGACTTTGGTTAACAAGAATGCACCATTTCAAAAAAAAGGTCTGTACGTTTTTTTGTATTAATTATGATTTTATTATTTTTTTTCTTTTAAAATATATTTACTACTTAATTCACTTCTAACCACCCTAATTAATTCATTAAATACCCAACCCCTTCATCCCAACTATAAATACACCACTCCTACCCATTCTAACACTTGCTCATTCCTAAATCCTCTCTAAACCTCCCAATTCTTCAAAGAAATCCCAAGTGTGAAAGTCCACTTCTAAGTGAGTTTTCTTATAAACTCCAACTTTATTATTCTTTCTTCACTTCTTTTCTTCTTCTAACCCCTTGGGGAAACCTCTAGGACCTTGCTCTTGTTTGCTATGGCAAATGAATACGAGTAGGACACCAAAATGAGGCCTCAAAGGTGGTTCATCTTCTATTGTTTTTATGCACTAGAAGGTTAGTTGAAGTGATACCAACCAAGTTCACCAATAACTTAATATGGACTTGTGCTATGGTTAATGGTTGACAAAGGAAAGCCAAGGCTCTTCCAAACTAAGTCACCATACACTACTTTAACCCTATAGTTATATTATGTAAATATTAAAATATATACTTTCAAAACTCTACTAATCTAATAACTTGGAAGGTTTGTGGATACATCCCTACCTTACCAATACTTGACTCTCTTGACCATCCGAATCACCTTTATGGTGGTTTGTGTTTTGGTTAGCCTTAAAGGCACTACTTGACTCTCATGACCATCCAAATCACCTTTAGGGTGGTTTGTGTTTTGGTTCGCCTAAAAGGCTTGCTTGACTCTCTTGAATCCATTAATCTAAACTCGAACCTAAGACTCTTTATTTTTCTAATTCTAGTTAACCAAGACTAAGGAACTAATCCCCCAAGACTCATTCTTTTGGAACCTTTCTAAAACGCACCAAAAGGTGAGTTCATACTTGTCCCCCTTTTATTCTTTATTCTTTGGGGCTCAACATGTATCACTATCAAAACTCAAACGATTTTAAACTCTACAATCTATTATGCTTAGTCTAAAGTCTATCATATTCTAAATTCTATCATGTGCAATCTAAAGTCTATTATATGCTTGTACGCTATGCTATGTAGAATTATTTACTCTAACATACAAATGTTCATATAGTTGACAACCCACCTTGCATGTATAGCGCTATAGGATTGGCTATCCGCCCCCTACATGGGTCATGTTAAGCAAAATTCTTCGTGGCTAGTCGCCGTTTGTATGGTTCTCTTGCATATGCCTATAAGCAAAACTTTATTATACTATGTATGTATGTCAAAACTAGTATGCTCACCAATGCTTTATGTGTTGACGGATATTTTATACATGTTGCAGGAAATATTTATTGCAGGACATTCAAGAAAAGTACTTAGGATTGGACATAGAAACTCACTCTAGTTCAAGTTATCATATTCTTGTTGTTGTATTTTTCGTTATATGAACTACTTGTATTTCTATTTTTAGACAATAAATGAAATTCTATCTTTAAACTATATTGTCACAAAATCTAGTGTCATGAAGTCTTTGAACAATCTACCACTAAGTATCACCTCGATGATTCCGCCATCGGTTGGGGTGTGACAGATTGGTATCAGAGCCATGACTATAGGGAATTAGGAAAAATTGCCATGTTTGACCTAGACTATAGTTAAGAACCTTTTGACTATTCCTTTTATCATGCTTAAAATACTTGTTCTCCCTATCTTGCTTCTACTCCATTTTTTTTTGGTCCTTAAAATTTACCTTCCTATTTGTGGATTACTCTACACTCGAAGACGCTCGTATAACACAAACGAAAGGAAATCACCGAAATAGGCGTGAAACCCTCACTTTGGTGATAACTTTCAATCCGCGCAAATTCTTTGTATTTTTGAAACTACACCAAGACAGGAGTGATATCCTCACCTTGGTGGAAATTTCACGATTCTCATTCTAGTGGACACTTACCAATTGAAGGTTAGAATTAATTTTCTTACCACGTTGGAAGAAGTGTACAAACCACACTCAAAGAAACGACCTCGCTAAGATAGGAGTGAAATCCACAACTTAGCGACTAGTTTCAATCCTTGATAAATTTTTTTTCTAAAAAATCTCGCGAAAGTCTCAAATTTACTAATGACAAGAAACATGTAGTAACTGGAAGGGTGGATACCGTTAACCGAAAGTTTCGGCGAGAGTATTTCCACTTATTAGGCCAAAGCATGTTTTCAATCTCAAAGGTAAATTCGAACCACTTTGGTTAGTCTTAGTTCCATTCCGGAACACTCCAATTGCTTGTTTAAAACAAGTCTCCCATTTTATGTTAATATTACTTTCAATGTTGTTTTCATGCTATATTTTCATTATATATTCGATTTATTTCACTCGCATACAATCTCAAGACTCGCATTTACAATCTACTCTCGCGATCTCCAAACAATACAAATAATCGCAACCAACATAAATCAAAACTCCTTTATGTTAACTATGTGCTCTATACTTGTTTATACATACGTGTTACGCTATTTGAACAATGTGAAACTTGCATTCTATACGTGTAACTTGAACGTGCATACTCAATCTATGAGAACAACTTGAGCGTATGCATTTTGTTTAGCTAAATTTGCATCAATTTCACCGATCTAATCTTACCCGTAAGCTTTTCAATGTTAACCAAAATTCTAGTAACTTATTTTCTAAATTCAAAAGTCACCTTGTTTAAAAACGCTTATACAAATTTTCCTATGTATAATTCTCATAGATATCTTCCCGTCTCAACAGCATCGACCTCAACAACTGGCAAGTCTTATTGCCCAAGAACTAGTCAAGATCCTCCCTAACCTAGAGACACCAACAAACCCAATTCCAAACCCTGGCGATACCATCCAAGACAGCACAAACCATGTAGATACTAAACCTTCTACCCATACCCCTACCAAACAAACAAAAAAGGATAACCGAAAACGCAAAAACCTCAAACGAAACCACACTTCGACAACTCCTAAGACTCCGAATTCTAACAAAAAGCAGTACCGTGGAACCTTTCCGCTATGCGACGGTTGTAAATATCACCATCCCACTCACACACAATGCCGCATATGCACCAACTGTGATTCATATGGTCATTTAAGCAAAACATGTCGCTACACCACTAAACCACGACCTGAAAAACCTACTACCACTACCTTATTCACTAAAACTAATGAATGGATATGCTCTGAGTGCAACAACCCAACCCATGGACCCAACCAATGCCCAAGACTTGCCATGGTGATCTATGATGCTGGAAGAACCACTCACCACACTAAAGAAGATTGACTTTTCTTTTCTTTAAAAAAAAATGAGAATTTCCTTATGTAATGTTTTCAAGAAATTGTTCGGATATAATTTTTTTTACACCATCGTTATCGTAGTTACAATCATAATTTAACGGCAAAATTCAAATATCACAAAACCCTTTTCTCCTCGCACACGATCTTTTTTCAAAAAAAAAAAATTTACAAAATTCTTCCTACTATTTCTAAGAGGATGCCTATTCTTCTATAAAATCCTCGCTTTCAACCCACTAACAAATGTGTGTGTCGAGCCTGTACGACAAACAAGATTCTAAATGATAAAAAAATGTTTGAAATAAATTTTCTTTTTGTAAAACAGGACTTGTGAGCAAACACGCTAAATCAAATAATCTACGTCGTTTTCAATCTCAAAACCTTTTGAAATTGTATCACGAGTCGAAATATTCATCAACGCCAAACTAAAATTTTCAATAAACTATTTTTCTCGCTTTATAAAATGGATTTTTCATATATCAAACGACTATCTTCGATAAAACTTTTACTTCAATTAAATATATTTTTCTTTAACATCCAACGGACTAAATTCTTCTACCATCAAACTTGACCCTTAGTCTTGAAAAGCTAGATTGCTCGCGTACCCATAAAACTCAATTTGTAATAAACCCGAATTCTCTGTTGCCCTCAGTCAAAACATTTTACGCGTGAACGTTTTCATTAGAAATCCAATTGTCCATACTTTTATTTGATTTTATACATCTAAACGTAACCACATATACACAAGTCTACACCATTATGTCATGAAACCATACATCTACGCCAAAAACACGTACGGTTAACAACATCAAAAACTTGCTTAATGCCTTTTCACATTATGTGTTTGCATGTCACGTTGTTTGCTATGTTTACAACATCAAAACTGTTTAATGCCTGAGCCTATTGTCTTTTCCTTTGTGTATAATTATTTTGTGTCCACTAGCGACCTACACATAACTAAGACAAATTATGTGGACCATACGACAATCGGACTAATTACGGGTGCACACGTAATTACAAAAATTGGGCGCATGAAAAACATAACAAGTCCTAGTGTGTGTAACCTATCATGACTTGAATGACAACACGGATGGGGTATGATAACGGCATGGTGGATACGCCGCCGGTACATCCTATACATACATGTCCTGTCATACTACCAAAAGTAGAGTTATTCATGCCGTGAGAAGTTTTGGGTGTCGAGTTAAAATTTTGACCAACACTTACGTTATTTATCCTTTGCGATACCATTTATGTTATAGTTTACTAGTCTAATTACGCTTGCATCATTTGTCTTTTATGCATATCATAACCTTGTTTTGTACCACACTATCCAATATGCAACATCATCCTTGCTATGAATAATCTATACTTGCAATCTCCATCGAACTTCGTTCCTTCCTCGTGCTTTCCTTGCTTAATCAGCAATCCTCCCATTTTCAAGAATCTCGTTCTAAGTCCCGTAAACTTTGGCCTTAACCTCTAAAAGCATTTATACATTTAAAACAAGATTTATTCCTCGCTTTCATATATTTTTTTACTACTTATGTACTAGATTTCAAAACTAAATAAATACTATTTATATCACCAAAAAGCTATTTTCAAATACTCCAATTTCCCGTTTATTTTAGTCGCCTTATAAAAAAAAATCTCTAGTAAAATTATCGACCTTGTGCAAACCAAATATCTTTTACTAAAAACTACTCATTCCCACATCTAGTCACTTATTATGCTCACGTATTTACACAATTACCCAAGGACATCTCTTTTACAAGCCAAAAATTTCTACTATTACATATACGTTATACCGTATAACTACTTATTTTCCCCAAAATTTCGATATGTTATACAATATACTTAACTACCTTCAATTTTCACTATTTCATATCATATAATTACTTATCCTTCCAAAATTCGCTGCATTAACTCATATATGTACTCTCTTCCTTCACTATTTACAAAAATGTTTTAGTCAGTCAAACTTTCAAATTCCTACGTAAGACCTTGGGTTAAAAATAAAAAAAAATACTTTTCGTATGAGCATAATTATCGCATAAGTGACTAGATACCGTATTCAATCTAAGAATAATAAACTAACAAGTTTTTGTTTTTATTAAACCCATATCAAGCCACTTACCTATTTTTCAAAAGTTTGACTCTTAATTAAATTTCGAGACGAAATTTCCTAAAGTAGGGGAGACTGTAACATCGCGTAATTTTTGTTACTTTTACATATATTTTAAATTCTATATTTATCAAATTTCAGGTTCGCCTTTATTCGCTTCTTGTATATTACTCCTATCAATTCTTGACGAGCCGTCAATATAATTTACCCTATTCAAATTTGGCGTTATAACAAGGAACTTATTTAGTTAAGATCTTAATATATACTTATTATTAATAAAACATATATATATATATATATATTTAATAATTAAAAAAACAACATAATATCAAAAAAATGGCATTTGACTTTGGTTAACAAGAATGCACCATTTCAAAAAAAAGGTCTGTACGTTTTTTTGTATTAATTATGATTTTATTATTTTTTTCTTTTAAAATATATTTACTACTTAATTCACTTCTAACCACCCTAATTAATTCATTAAATACCCAACCCCTTCATCCCAACTATAAATACACCACTCCTACCCATTCTAACACTTGCTCATTCCTAAATCCTCTCTAAACCTCCCAATTCTTCAAAGAAATCCCAAGTGTGAAAGTCCACTTCTAAGTGAGTTTTCTCATAAACTCCAACTTTATTATTCTTTCTTCACTTCTTTTCTTCTTCTAACCCCTTGGGGAAACCTCTAGGACCTTGCTCTTGTTTGCTATGGCAAATGAATACGAGTAGGACACCAAAATGAGGCCTCAAAGGTGGTTCATCTTCTATTGTTTTTATGCACTAGAAGGTTAGTTGAAGTGATACCAACCAAGTTCACCAATAACTTAATATGGACTTGTGCTATGGTTAATGGTTGACAAAGGAAAGCCAAGGCTCTTCCAAACTAAGTCACCATACACTACTTTAACCCTATAGTTATATTATGTAAATATTAAAATATATACTTTCAAAACTCTACTAATCTAATAACTTGGAAGGTTTGTGGATACATCCCTACCTTACCAATACTTGACTCTCTTGACCATCCGAATCACCTTTATGGTGGTTTGTGTTTTGGTTAGCCTTAAAGGCACTACTTGACTCTCATGACCATCCAAATCACCTTTAGGGTGGTTTGTGTTTTGGTTCGCCTAAAAGGCTTGCTTGACTCTCTTGAATCCATTAATCTAAACTCGAACCTAAGACTCTTTATTTTTCTAATTCTAGTTAACCAAGACTAAGGAACTAATCCCCCAAGACTCATTCTTTTGGAACCTTTCTAAAACGCACCAAAAGGTGAGTTCATACTTGTCCCCCTTTTATTCTTTATTCTTTGGGGCTCAACATGTATCACTATCAAAACTCAAACGATTTTAAACTCTACAATCTATTATGCTTAGTCTAAAGTCTATCATATTCTAAATTCTATCATGTGCAATCTAAAGTCTATTATATGCTTGTACGCTATGCTATGTAGAATTATTTACTCTAACATACAAATGTTCATATAGTTGACAACCCACCTTGCATGTATAGCGCTATAGGATTGGCTATCCGCCCCCTACATGGGTCATGTTAAGCAAAATTCTTCGTGGCTAGTCGCCGTTTGTATGGTTCTCTTGCATATGCCTATAAGCAAAACTTTATTATACTATGTATGTATGTCAAAACTAGTATGCTCACCAATGCTTTATGTGTTGACGGATATTTTATACATGTTGCAGGAAATATTTATTGCAGGACATTCAAGAAAAGTACTTAGGATTGGACATAGAAACTCACTCTAGTTCAAGTTATCATATTCTTGTTGTTGTATTTTTCGTTATATGAACTACTTGTATTTCTATTTTTAGACAATAAATGAAATTCTATCTTTAAACTATATTGTCACAAAATCTAGTGTCATGAAGTCTTTGAACAATCTACCACTAAGTATCACCTCGATGATTCCGCCATCGGTTGGGGTGTGACAATGGTGCTTTAGAGACAGGCTCAGCTCCAGGAATTAAATCGATAGTAAACTTTATCTCACGATCAGGTGGTAATCCCGGTAATTCATCTGGAAATACATCGGGATATTCACGCACAACAGGATGGCTATCAATATTATTAATACTAGCAGAAGTATCCTTAACTGATGCTAAGAATCCCTCACAACCGTTCGATATTAACTTTTGAGCTTTCATCACGGAAATAATCTTAAGAGATTTATGGGGCAAAACCCCTTGATATACAAAATTGGGCGTTTGAAGATTACCGAAAATAACACGTCGAAAATGGCAGTCTATGGTTACATGATGCTTAGATAACCAATCCATCCCTAGGATAATATCAAAATCACACATATGTATCGGAAAAAGATTTGCCATAAACATAATGGATGCAATACGTATAGGACAATCTCTAAATACGTGGGTGATCATGATAGAGTTTTCTAAAGGAGTGGAAATGGTCAGAGCATGATCTAACAGAATAGGTTGGACTGGAAGGTACTTAGTAAACAAGTGAGATACTACCGAATGTGTCGCTCCTGTATCAAATAATGCATAGACACTACGTTCACCGAGCTGAAGGGTTCCAGATACAGTACCTTGTGCATTAGCAGCATCAGTGGCAGTAAGTGTAAGCACTCTTCCTCTAGTGTTTGGTGATGCAACATTCCCTCCAGTAATCCTCCTGGTTTCTGGCACAGTACACTCCTTGATCATGTGTCCAGTCTGGCCACATCGAAAACATGCTCCTGAGGCTTTACGGCAAATGCCCTGATGTTTCTTGCCACAACTTTGGCATGGAGGGCTCATATTCTGATTCGACGGTTGGGCTCTATTAGTTCCTCCATTAAGTCAAGTCTAATTCTGGACAGGAGCTTGATTAAGGGGTCTCGGATTCCAAGGACGTATCTGATTTCCCTTGTTTCGATTTGCTTGGACCCTACGGTCTTGATGGTTTGCAGCAGTAGAAGACTGGCCTGAAGCTTGCTTGGGAAATCCGTCTCTGTCTCTCTTTTTGCTTTCGCCAGTTCGTGATAAAAATTCCTTCCTCTCGAACTCAAAGGTCTTAATTGCATCAGCTACTTCAGTAAGGTCCTGGAATTTCATAAACATGATTGACTTCCGGATCCTATCATTGACAGCCCATTTGCACTTTTCAGCTTGGACTGCGTCAGAACCTGCCACTTCTCCCACAATACTGGCCAACCTTGTGAATCGAGTGATAAATTCAGAAGCAGGCTCATCGATCCTTTGTCGAATAACAGCATACTCCCTGATGTGAGCTTCTCTGTCAGCAGTTGAGAAATACTTATCATAGAAAATAGTACGAAAGTCAGCCCATGGAAGAGTAGTAGCATAAGCATCGCCCCCTTTGACTTGCTTGTATCCTTCCCACCAAGTCTGTGCATCATCTTCTAGTTTGTAAGTAGCCAACCTAACCTTGAATTGATCTGCAACTCCAAGAACTCCAAAGATCTTTTCAATATGGGCTATCCAGTTTCTTGCTTCGATTGGATTAGTTGCATGACTAAACGATCGTGGCTTTTGCTTTTGGAATCTCTCGATCCATACATGTATACCATTAGCATTATTGTATGTGGCATTTTCACCGGTTTGAGTACCAGAATTTGGATTGGGTTCTGGGGTACGAGTTTGCTGAATCACGGCCGCAACCGTTTGAGCAATAAGGTTTGGAAGCAAACCAGCAACAGCTTGATTGATAGCAGAAACAACATTTGGATCCACTGCGTTTTCGTTTGCAGTAGTGTTGTTGGGTATAGGATTAGCGCGAGTGGTCCTACGGGTTTGACGACGAGGAGGCATCTATAAAATAAACAAGATAATCGGAATCAGATTAGATAACATAACTAAAATCCTATCTTAAATCTACCCAAAACCTCACAGGCCTAATTACTATGTTTAAGTTTTCTACAGGAAAGAGCCTTCGCTCTGATACCATAGCTGTAACACCCCGGCCCGGAACGGGCTGACGTGTCACAATATCATATCAGAGACAAAAGACAAAGTTTCATTTATTTAATTATAAAACATATAGCGTTACGGAAGACAGGTGGTTCTTAGTCTTAAGGTCAAAATACATTAATATTAAACATAAGTGACAAGACTTCTTCAGGTGGCATCCTATGATTTATTACTATCTCTTTATCCCGCCAAAAGTAACCTGTTAACCTGTATACACAAAAAGTTTACGGAATGAGCTGAAGGCCCAGTACGGAATAATAGGCTCAAATAGTAACGCAATAATTAACTGGAACTGATAACACAAATACTGATCTGAAGTATAACAAGCATATAACGGAACTGAATCACGTAATACAAATGTACCCATAAGCCAAACTGAATTCTATTATGCGTGTTGATATACGGGTAGCTACTCCCGTCTATCAACACATGAAATGGCGCAGGTTGGCATACCCGCAACCATTTCCGGAACTGAAACTGAAACTGAACTAGGATCGATCCATACGCCTCCTAATTGCATTGTACCACACCTGTACTTAAGAGACGCCGTGAGCTAATCTCTCCGTCACGGTTGGAGCATATATTGTCGATGCCACAACAACATGCCCGCGGGACACTCCACGGGAAGTGGTAGCTTAGGGTAACAGAGTACTGAAAATCTGAGTCATATAATCTGATGCAAATAATAACTAATACTAATAATATCATATACTTTGGAACATACGATAATGAGTTAATTAAAAGTATCGTATGATATATAATATACTTTCAATATTAATTATATTTAGAACGAGAAGTGAACGGACGGTCAAATGAATTGATGCTCAAAGACGGAGGAGTTTTAATATTTATATATATTATTAATAGGGTTTATATCAATTGAACCAGATAACAAAGGAGAGGGGTAAGGATCCGTACCTTAAACTTTTCCAAAGTAATTTAACCTTGCTCGTGAGTGTTTGTAAAAATATCTGTGAGTGATATATCATTTAGATTTTATTACTTGAGTTATCTTATTCAATGAATATCCGATATTGGGGCTTGTTTTTAATTTAATTAATATTTACTAATTATAATAAAACATTTTGGTCAAATAATGTAATAGAAATATCAATCTCGCTACCGTTAACTTATTATTACAATAAGTTCTTAATCATATCCTTTTATTTAGTGAAAACTAACTGGAAGTTCAAGTTAATAAGTTACTACAATAATTCATAACTTGATTGACTAAATAATATTTATATTAATAACTATTAACTTTATAAAATCATGACATAAGATGTGCTTGCACGATCGGAGGTCAGAGGAAAACTAAACAGAGGAGTGGTATGGTGTCGAGGTGCGGTGTTTAGGTTCTGTTCTAGGTGGTCGGTTCAAAAGTGAGTCGGGTTTGTGTAGAGGTGACCGAAAATGGGTTTAGTTTGCTGGTTGATTATCGGAAAAGATGACACGGGGGTGACGGGTTGGTCGAAGGTGTGGTCGGAGATGGTGACAGAGGAGGGTCTAGTAGTGGTGGTTTTGGTCGGAACAGGGGTTGGGGTTCGGTTGCCGGACATGAACCGGACATGAAGAAGGTGACCGGAAAAGAAGGTGTTTCTCTCTCTTTAACTCTCTCTCTCACTCACGTAACTCTCTCTCTTTCTCTATTTGTTGCTTTCTTTTTGTTTGGTTGGTGCAGAACTCTTTGTTTTATTCTTCCATATTTATAGTCAACAAATGCATGCATGTATCATGTTAGTTGATGATGAAGATTAAGGAAATGTGCAGGTGGTATGTATGCGTAGGTTTAAAGCTTTTCATGAAAGCTATCCTAATGTGTTGTCCATAAATGTGATGATGATGGTGATAGGTGGCGATTATACGTAGGTTTAAAGCATCATATGGGGTGAGTTGTTAGTGCAGTGAATATTAGCATACTTGTGATGTCTACTTCTAGAAGTGAATTGTACAGTGAACCAACCATGATGTGTTGTCACTTAACATGTGATTTGTTAATTTGTAGGAAACTTAAATTATTTGTTATTATTATTATTATTATTATTATTATTATTATTTTTGTTCGGGTATTATACATATTTATTGATTTGAACATAATTAATGACTTGCCTATACATGATTAATGATTTAGCTGAACACTTTGTGTTTTTTTCCTGTATGAACCAAACCCCACAAAAATAGTCGTTTTTTTCTCCGTTTTTATATAGCACTATGGTACTCGTTGGAAAGATAATAAAATGCTCGTTAATTTGATGTAATTTTTTTCTTTAAATATCTCGTATATAAAAGATATTAATGTTTAAAAATTATGGGAGGAAACATAAGAGAGAAAAATCCAATTTTGTTTTTAAATTCTTTTTTTTCCTAAAATATCTCATTGCATATGGGATGACACATGCACTACAAGAATTCGAAGCAAATAATGTCAAAAATCGTCGCTAATAGTATTGGCGACGACATATCGTCACTAATGTGGCGTTGCTATTAATTAGTCGCTATCGCTCACTTTTTCGTCGCCAATGCTTTTGTCGTCGCTAAAGAAATATCGTTGCTAATACTATTAGCGACGATGTTTTCTGTCGCTATTGACCACCTTTTCGTATTTGTGTAAATCACCTTTAGCGACGACATGTCGTCGCTAAAGCCTTGATTCATTTTTTTCAGTTTTTTCGGCTTTTTTCTGCCCAGAAAACAAAACATCAAAATACAGAAAATTCACAGCTGCTCAAATCTGTTCAGCGGCAAGCCGGCAACGAGATCGAACACAAACAAGCGGACCAGAACCAGAACAGATCTGAAAAAAATAATTTTGAACAATGTGCATGTCAAATCTGCTATAATACTTTATAAAATTAAGGGTATTGAAAGATGGAGTCACAAATCAAGAGAGAGACCAGAAGGTGATGTTCTTACCGAGAGAGAGGCCAGAAGGTTGAAGCAGAAGCCGGGAAGGTGTCGGAGATGGTTGGTTGTGGGTGGGGGAGGGTGGTTTGCGTGGTGGTGTTACTGGATAGTTGGTTGTCGGCGAACAGAAGTGAGAGCGAGAGCGAGGACAGCAATTAATTTTGGGGGAAAATGAAGCAGACTGGAGGGAAAGGAAGAATTATACCCCGCTTATTTTTTTGAGCAATAGCGACGACCCGTCGTCGCTAAAGGGTCGTCGCTATTGGTGATTGTACTACAGCATCCCAGCCGTCCGATCTCTGCCTAATCAACGATCGAAAACTAAAGATGAAAAAGGTCACGGGTTTTGATCATTAGCGACGACGTCGTCGCTATTGCTGATAATTCTTGTAGTGATGGCACACCCAATGAGAAGAATACGTCGTTAAATGCCATGTCATTAAAATGGCTTTGGTTTATTATATATACTAGGTGAGATCCCATGTGGAAACACACGGGAGTATTAAACCCTGCTTTAGGCCCAACCAATAGACTGCCTGCACTTTAACCAATGACGCGTCGGCAGACCAAGCCTCTGTTTCGAGACGGGAGGAGTCGCCCAAACCTTATATGCTGTACGCTAACCACTGACAAGTAGGCATACCAAACGTCTGTTTATATTGACACGTCAACAGACCAAAGCATTAGTACTTAATAATACCGAGCCAATAGATCATTTGTAATTCAACTGTTTGTAATCGAATGTCTTATTCAAACAGATGCTAATTTAACTGTGTCTTTAAAAACAGTTGTTGCATCAAACAAATTTTACCAACAATGACATAGCATAATATATAAAATAAAATTTTCATTACAATTATAACCATAAAAATATAAAATACATTTAAATAATTATTCTATTGTACTTAACAATTCCTTTAACCTCTTGTTCTTCTCATTAACAAAGTTATCGTAGGACATACATATTTTTTGTATGTCCTTACTGAACTTTTCGTTTGACTTTATGTTTTCAAATAGAAATGAAAATGCATTCCATCTTTCCCTTGATACGTCGGTACCAATGACTTGATTCAGTTTCAGATTGGTCTTCCATATGTGATGTTCCAACAGCCGTGTAGCACCTTCAATAACTTGAAGAACCTCAAATTCTTCATCTTCTTTAAAGCAGTCTAAAACGATTTTTTGAACATCTGACATTTTAGACCACTGGTTGCTGCTGGTGGAATCAATGTTGCTAGTATTTTTAGTAGATTGATAAACCTATACAGATGCAGAAAATTTGTTTGAATAGTGTGCTATACAAACAAATGAAAACCGAGTTTTATAGTAAAAAATATATACATTAACTATAACGAATCTATTAACTGCAGTGAATTAACTATAATTAATTTATTAATTACAATAAACTTTTATTAATCTTGGATACACATGGTATTAACTCGTTTAGTTTCCCATTAAGAAAACTTTTCAAATTCTTTTTTTTTAAATGGAAATTTCAAGATAAAAACAAATGCGTAGAACTATTTAACAATATATGTAGAAATATGAAAATGAGATATTTAGGTCCTTTATATTATAAATCATGGTTAAATACGTAGTACTGTCAATACAAAATATATTAATCTTAATTTGATTAAAAACTTCTCCTCTTTTATAACATGTGTGTATGTGAATTAAAGAATACACTAACAATTCCTAAATTTGGTTTTCAACTTTATTAGTTAGATTTCAAGGAAATACAAAGTTGCAAGTTACTTTCTATACTTTTTATATATTTTTAATAGAAAGAAAGACAATTGCAACAAATAATAATAATAAAATAATATTATTAATAATGTAACTTCAAAAGCGTAATCATTATTTTTGGGACTTTTTATAAAATCTGTTGAGTTTACAACCCTTGTCATTAAAGTATCACTGTAAAGTTAAATTTCAGAAATCTTTTCAAGTCCATAAATTAAATCTTGATTATTATGTGTAATATATGATGAAAAAAAACAGGAAAAGCATTGTTAATTAGTCCTTAGAAGTTTTATATATAATCAATATCAAGCTTAATATTAATATACTGCTCACTATGAGAAATCATAAATATAATAATCAAACTAAGTAAATTACAATAATATTCATATTTGAAATTGCAAAGATATAAAAAAATTTAAACTTGATCAACTTCAACAGTTGAGCTACAATAAGAGATTGATTCTTCGATAACTTGTTCCACCTTCTCCTTCAAATACACTATCCTTGCTCTAATCATTTGTTCCAAATTTAGATGAAATGTATTCCGATTAATGTTGCTCATTGTTTTCTAGGCAATCTCTTCAAGAAAACGCAAAGTATTGGAATACTCAATCTTCCCTCGGAGAAATACTTTTTCAAAACCATGCTCAAAGTTAACTATAACTATATCAAATTCATGAGAGTAAAACCAACTTACAACATGAAGTGACTTAAAAAAAATTTCATCACCGACAGTTTGACTCAAAATTTCCATTAAAAATATTTCATCTGAATAACGAAATTCATTGTTCTTGAAAAGCTTTATACTTCTCTGAATAGAAATGTAAATCCATTTGGACTATTATTTGAATTCAAGATTACTACTAATATCATACACTATTTAAATACAATATATATATATATATAAAAAGGAATCTTATAATGAAAGCTTCGAGGGAAATTGTCAACTATAGTACTCATAGTTTTATTTATATTCAAATTGTCTCGGTTAACAGCGGTTAACGTGGGCTTTAACATAAAAGAAGTCAAATAATAATAACTTTGACTCATCTATAATACTCATATAGACATAAATCTCTTCAAATTGTCTCTGGTTTATATATTCAAATTCTTAAGACTATGTTTAATTTATTCTAAATACTGCTTAGCACGTGTCTTTACTTATTAACAAATCTGTGAAAGAGTTTTATATCATTCGAACTTATTATTGCAATAATATAATTTCATTAAATATTAATTTAAAAACTAAATAGAGAATACAAATCTTTTAAAACAACAAATCTAAATAACTGAAAAAAACTGCATTAATATCAAATACGAAATTAACAATATTTGAATATAATAGCTCATATTAAAAAAACTTTCCTAACAAAACACAACACAAACAAAAATTAGAGAATTCAACATCTATCACGTTTGAATTATATATAGATCGAAACATATGGTCTTGATATATATATATCTCCTCTATCTCTATAACAAACACATGGATGTACAAACATTGCTTGTAAAAATTTAAGGAAAATACCAAAACCAACATCTTCACAACAAAATTGTTTGTAAACGTTTTTTTCTTTGTCTCTAACAATCTTTAACAACAACTTAAACGGACAATGTTTCAACGAAAATAAAGTTAAAAACATTTTTTTCAAATTGCCTCAAAGTAATAAATAAAGATTCTACAACAACTTTAAGATTTCATAATTTTATATAGAGTGAAACAAAATAGGAACACAAAAATAATAAAATAAGATTTCAAAAAACAGTTTTTTTCACAAAAAGTGTGTAAGGGCTATTTTGTAATCTCAGACGAATTTATATACTGTTTTACAACATCTGTTAAATCCTAAAGAACTGTTCTAAAATCACTGCCATGAATTAAGAAATTTCAAACAATATTTGACCATATGAAACACATATTTAGTTAAATCCTAAAGAATTGTTCTAAAATGACTGCCATGAATTAAGAAATTTCAAACAATATTTGACGATATGAAACAAATATTTAAAACAGCTGTTGACTTATGAATATATGTTCACAACAACTTTTGGCCACGTCAGCATCACTTTTAATACATCACCAACAATTTTTCATACCCAAAAACCCTCTTACATCCACCCAGATATTCCATTCTTATCGTATTCAAAAAGCAGAAAAGCGCTTCAATATCAATTACGACCTAAATACATTCCAGTAGGAAATTTTAAATTTCCGATCTTATTAGATCCCTAATTTCAATTCAATTGGTTTGTTTGAATCATTAGAATGGATCTCCAATTAAAACTCCATCATAACTATCTACCATGTCTGGTTAAAACCGAAAATAACCATCAATTTCACTCTATAGTCGATTTGCTCTGTAAATCGAAATACCTACCAATCCTAACCGCTGATGCACCAATATATGAGGATACTCTGAAAGAGTTCTGGAACAAAGCCGAGTGTCGGGAGAAGAATAAAAAGCCTTATGCGGTTGTCTCGAAGATTGGAAATACAGATATCGAGATAACACCAGAATTCATCTGCAACACGTTCTCATTAAACGATTTGCAAGGTAATAATTCTTTTGAAAAAAATGAAGTTCAAACAGAGTTAATTGAGAGAGGGTATGAAGGTCAATTGGCTGCATCAACAATGTTTAAACCAAATTTTCCTCCACCAATGAAGTTTCATTTTCATGCCCTTCTTATATGTCTGTCTACAAAAACAACATAATTTATGAGATACCATTGAAAACACAGTATCTTGCTTATGCAATTTTAACTGAGAGTGATTTCAACTTATCTCAAACAGTATTTACTGATTTAGTATCTAATGTAAAGGCTATAAAATCTGGATCTCGTAATGTTTTTTTTACTATATCCAAGATTGTTGAGCGTCTGCTTACAAAAACTGTTGCCTGATAAGGATTTTAAGAAAGGATTAGCTATTAAAATTAATAGCTTATCGAATGAAACTTTTACAAGAATGCTGGACGTTAAAAGTGCAGAAAAAGTAATTAAAGGCAAAAGCACTATAAAACCAAAAAACATTGATATTTCAACATCTATTGTTCTAACGTCTGCTTCGGAGACAACTGCTTCTGCTGAAAATGAAACAACAAACACTTCTGTGGAAATCATGCCACTGATTTCAACAAAGAAACCACCAACACAAAAGAAAATGAAAAAGAGAAGAAAGACTGTACCTCTGGATGTTGAGAAGCCAACGGAAACTACTACAGCCACACAAGAGCACCAAACAACAACTGTTGATGCTTCCTCTGAGCCAGTGGAAATATCAACAATGACAGAAATTGTCAATGTATCCTCTCAAGCGGATGGTCCTGTAAATGAAGAACACATGCAGCATCACCTAGACAATTCGGTTGTACATTTGTTTAAAAGCCCTTCTCCTGGCGTTGGATCTCTTTTAACTCCACCACAGTCCCCATCACAAGCATCAACAAAAATTCCACCTACCTTTAATCCATTGTTTGAAGCAATTGATAAAACTCAGACTGAAAATAGTGCCTCTAAATCACCCATAACTGAGAATGCACAGCAAGAACAGAGCGTTCATGAAAAAAATCAATCATCTAGCCCACAGGCAAAGAAGACCACAATCTCCAACTTTGAAGTCAATCCTGTTGGTACTTCAAATGAGACTGCAACTACAAAAGTTGAAACAATTGTTTCTGCGCTGCAAAGTCATAAGACAAATAAGACACCCTTGGAGCAAAAAACATCTGATCTTACAATTATAATTTATGCTACAGTTGAAATTGATAACAACTCACAAAAACTTCCAGTTGCTGAAAACATTGAAAAAATACAATAACTATTGAAAAGGAAATTTATCCTGTTAATTTAAAGAATGCTTCAAAAAATCAAAATTTGGCAGAAAGGGTAACTACACTTGAAGCCTTATTTAGTGTATTTGAAGAAATGAAAGAAAAGTTCATAGAGAAAATCAGTGAGGCTACCAATGAACTCTAGAAGTCTGTTGACCAAATAACATAGGGTCAAAAAAATTAGTAGAGATCAAACACAATTCTGAGATGGAATTGTTATACATGAAAGTGGATGCTTTGTACAATGATACTAAAAATGATATGAAAGCAATTAAAGATCATCTGTTAAGCACAACTGGGTCCGCTCCAAGATTTGTTTTTTTTTAAACAGAGGTTGATATTGATACAACCAAAAAGGGTACCAAAGATCAAACAAGTGATATGCAATCATCTGATAAACCAGTTTCTACTACAGTTTCAACCACTGTTGAGGCTGAAGCAAAACAACCCTCTCCTGTTTCTTCTCCTAAAACCACTGAAACCACAAAATCTATTGGCACGACTGTCAGAAAACAAATTGCAGAAGTTTGTAAACTGTCCATTGCATATTCAACAATATCAGTCATCACCACTACAAATCCCTTTACAGAAACCACAACATTGCCAAATCAATCACTAACCCAAAGAACATTTGCTGGTTCTTTGCACACAGAATTGAATGTTCCAATAACAACTGCCATTATACCCTATCAAGGACAAATAGATGTTACACCACATTATTTAGAACCATTGGCTGCTAAATATCCTCTTGAGATATTAATAATCGAACATGAGATAGAATCTTTCTACTTAACAGAGGATCCTTCATTATTAAGCTTCTCATCTATTGAAGGTTTTGAGAAACCTATGACTGTCGATCAGTATTTGGATATAAAACGGCAACAGACTGAAAACAGTATCAGAGAACAATGCAAAGAAAAAGATAACATGACTGCTCATGGAATCCAGCAAACAGAAATTCAAAAGCTTATCAAAATACAAGAATTTGCAAGAGAATTGCATGAAAGATTGACAACTTCTAAAATAGAGAGAAATTTAAGAAAAGAATTCCTAGATCATCTTTTAAATCTCAAGTTTTACAACGTCACGGAAAGACAATTTGCTAGTTGGTACTCTAAAGAAATCAGGGCTCAAATATACAAAATTGAAGACTTGCTTAAAGATGGTAAGAGTCAGAAAAAAAATCCAGCTGACTCGAAGAAAGACAAAGAAAGTGAATCTAAAAGAGATTTAAAATTCAAGAGAATGAGACAAGAGTTAGTTGCGGCAAAATACGGTGAAATGAAATATGTTGCCAGATGGTCTGAGTTAGTTTTGGAAGAAACCTACAAACTCCTGGAGATAAACAGACAAAAGGATCCAACTCTGCCGAAAAAACCAATTTATCCTGATGAGGACCAAGCTACTGAGCAGAGGATTCAACACAAACGTAGGTCCTCAGCAACCAATCTTACAAGACAGACCATTAAAGGGAACAAAAAAGTGAAGACTGAAGTTTAATTAACAGTTGAGAGTTGAGAATAAATATTTGTAAGGGATTAAACAATTTATTTCATAAAAATTCTGTTTGTTTGTAATAGAGCGTTTTTTATAAGAACAAACGTTATATTTTCCTAATAATATGTCAAAGTTAGAAACTTTGATTAAAACGTTTTGATATTAAATGAAATGGGAGAGCTTTGAATATAATACAAACATTCACTTTCAACCTTTTTGAATAAAAAAATGTTTTGCTAAGAGTTGTTTCTCGAGAGTACTTTGAGAATTTGAAATACTTGTAATGTACTTGATAAGAGATTAATATTAAAAACATCTGAAGACTAATTAAATGGCAAATATTTACTTCACTAAACAAGCTAGAAAAAATTAATTATGTGTTTGTTTTCGGTACAGGGGTAAGACTCATTTTGTTTCATTAAGAAGCTTCAAAGATTATATCAGTGTCTGCTGAAACCTTACTTTCAGAAAATAAGGTATTTCTTATATAGTTTTTTTTTTATCTTAAATGGCACTTTTTAATTAATATAATTGATGTTTTAAAAAAATATGCAATATATTTTTTATTACAGTGTAGTTACACCGTTACGTTTTTATTAAATTTTAGTAAAAAATAAAGTATAAAACTATTATATAAATTTAATCATTGAATTATGAAAGTTGTGTTTATAAAAATAGACCGTGTTTTAAATGGTAATAATTAAATACAATTCATAAAAATCAATGTATATGTTTTCAACTAAGGTGGCATGTGTATTTAGCATTGAGGTTTATAGACAATTTCTAATTTTTTTCCTTTCACAATTTTTAACCAGCGTTGTCACCATCATTATATCTGTAAATTTGACCCGTGATAGCATATCTATGTCTTATAGACCCACGATTACAATTATTGATAGAATTAGGATTTTAATTGGGGCAGGATTTGTAGTCTCATTGTTCTAAACGTTGTTTTATTAATAAATATGGTATCATTGGCAACGGGAAGCGATGGCGGATAATGTGTTCTCAGTTGCTGCAAGAAAACAGTGGATCTGGGTCGATAATGCTATTACAGATCGCTATGTTTACAAGTGGTGCAAATGGATTTTGAGCAATTGTAACATTTTTATTTAGCGAGCGGAACAAGATAGGCTTCCAACTAAAATGGCGTTGAGGAGGCGTAATATTTGTATTGAAGATGTGAGTTGTGTGTTATGCGAAGGGGAGGAAGAATCCATCGGGCATCTCTTAACTGCGTGCGGCTTTCTCCAGGGGTGTGGCACTTGGTATCGAAATGGTGCGGGTTCCCTATGATACATGGTTTCTCGGTAAAGGATTTGCTTGAAGAACATAAACATATAAATAGGTCGCAGGTGAAGGTCTTCAAGGGGATTATTATCACCTCTTGGTGTATGTGGAAGGTAAGAAATAAGAAGCACTTCTCAAATAATAACAAAAAGGTGTTCGAAGTTGTTTAAGTGTCACACCCTCAATTTCCACTTCGCGGTTTTACCGCGAGGCGCATGACATACCAGGATCCAAGACAACGGTCACAATAAACGACATCTATATGCAATAAAAGTTACGTAGAAATACCAACCACGCAGTTTATAAGTAAAGTAGAAAACGACAGCGGAAGCAAAATTTAATTTTTACAAAACCAATGTCAAAATATGAATGCAAACACAACCCGGTTTGCTTATGTATGCAAAACTAGACGCGGTGCGACTCCAGTGCGCCTAAGACTCCCTGCTACCTTAGCGACCTGAGAAAAACATGCGAAGTTAGACAACACATAAAGTGCCGGTGAGCCACAGAGATATAGTTTGCAAAAGTTTATCATAAGTAAACCAAACCCAACAACCCTTACATCTATACCTGATGCTAGCTAGACATCGTTACATGATACTATAGTGTCGTGAACCACTGCTGACAAGATAAGAATGCCTCAAACCCGTCACCGGTTCATCACCCGGTGCCATAAGATATAGGACAAATATGCACCCGCCACCGACCTCCAGTCGGCCCGAGTGGGGCTAGTCAAGCCCAATAGATCTATTCACACCTTCCCCGCTATGTACCCACATATTGATGGTTCACTAAGATATGAGAGGACTTTAATGATGAAAGTATAGGTCACTAAGTATCCATGAGGTATCATGTAATATGTTGGTTTAAAAGTTTAGAAAGTTTTACCGCATGTCTCTCCCCCAGAATGTTCCAAAAACAGTAAAGAATGGGGCTGTGACACTCACCTTAGTTTGCGTTCCCATATGAATTAAGACAAGTCTTGATGATCCCAAATACCGGCGATCTATCAATAAAGGTTGTATATGAGTTGTGACTAATAACCCCAAGGCTAATTAGTCCCCGATTGTCCAGATCATGATTAAGTAAGTTTGAAAACGTGTTTGACAGTTTAACCGACACACGAAACTGACCTGACATCCCGTTGGTGATCCATTACACAAGCCAATCAAGTACACATAGATTACACACAGGTTTCAAGCATAAAATACTTAGTTTGTATCAAAAGTCTCATTTTAGTTAGCGTAGGGTCGAATGTGGCTTTCAACTTCCACCTTCGCCCCCTTTCTCCCTCCTTCGCCCATTTGGAATATGTTCGACCATTTAGTAACCAGGTTCGACCCTGGAGATCCTCCTTCGACCGTTCGACTGGTCGAAGGTACTCCAGGTTCGACCCTGTTATGTAGTTTCCTCAAAAACGCATCAAAAACATCCGAAAACATCACGAAATATCATGAGTTACAGCAGTCAACTATCATTAACATATCCTTACGAAACCCTACCGATTTTACCCCAAAATCTAGTCGTTTTACAAGTTTCCTAAAATAGTAAATTATGGAGATGTCACATCATCATGCATGCAATCTTTACCCAATTAGGAAACTTTCTGAAATTAATCAATAATCAACTTAACAAACTCAGATTATCATGAACAAGAAACCCCCTATCATATCTTTATCATTATCATTAAGAACAAGCCCTAGATCTAACCAAAAATTCCCTAAAATGACAAAACACTATCAACAACCAATTGTAACATGTTTCAATCATAACTCATCATTAATAGTCCTAAATCGTTGTCATATCATCTATACAGCAAGTAATCATCAAACAATGCATAATACCACATTAACTCATGTTTATTTATATAAAAACTCATTGTTTATGAATAGGTTTTATTTAGAAAGATATTAGGAAGGTTTTTATCCATAAAACATGTTGACATCAGATCTGGACTCTTGGGGTTTAAATGAAAACAAATCAAAATTGTTTAAAAAGGATTTAGAATGAAGAACACACCTTAGATCTTCTCTTGTAATGATAATAGTCGAAAGAGAGTGTTTAGAGGTGTTTAGGGTTTGTGAAATGATGAAAAATGACTAAGGATGGTATTTATACTATGTCCAGGTTCGACCCCTCTAAGTGGGCGAACGTGGAGTTTGGGTGGTCGAAGGTAACATTTTTAAAACAGTTAGCCAGGTTCGACCCTTCATGTGGGTCGAAGGTAGTTTTGTCCGGTCGAAGGAGACCCTTAACAGACTGAGGGCCTGGTTCGACCCTTCGAACGGTCGAACCAGAGAAGTGTCATTTTCCAGATTTCCAGTTTGTTGTGTTTTGCACATTTTAACGCATCTTAACGCATGAACATGTAACCCTAATCTATGTTTCACATATTTAAGCATGGACAATCATCTAAACATCATTTGAACACGTATTTGCATATAATCCACCACATAAGAATCAATCTACACATAACACTTAATCTAGCTTATGTAATTCACCAATAACGGGACTCAAGACGCGTATATATGTAAAAAACACCAATGATCCTTCAGATCATTGAACTCTGGACAATACGTAAGGAAACCCCGACTCAACTAACCCAGTTAAGTACGTAATTAAACTGTTTCCCGCTAAAGTAGACTTATAAGTTTAAATATGTCAAGTCAATGTCGGGTGTCACATTAAGAAATAAACTACTTTAATTATAACAGAATTACAATATGTGACTTTACAAACTAAATAAAAATACAAGGAAATATAAAAACCCTACTAACAACGAAACCCTAGTCATTGAACTTTCTTCACAGCATCATCGAACCAAATCACAAACCAAAACAATGAAAACTAGTACACGACAACAGCTCGTATCTAAATATCATTCAGAT
The DNA here is from genome assembly GCA_028751855.1 of Ambrosia trifida. Classification (NCBI taxonomy): domain Eukaryota; kingdom Viridiplantae; phylum Streptophyta; class Magnoliopsida; order Asterales; family Asteraceae; genus Ambrosia; species Ambrosia trifida. The sequence continues at coordinate 155,423,491 of CM054123.1, forward strand.
CCAAAAACCCTAACCATTGAAAATAGGAAGTGGATGTATATATGTAATAATAAATTGATGTTTTCTTTTGATTGGAAGAATCATTGAAAAACATCAATTTGAAGTAGTTTACCAACAAACTGTTGGTAATCTATTTTCCTTTGATTGAAAGAATTTGTCGAAAAATTTGTGGAAACAGATTTAAAAGTAATATCATAATGAATATTGAATGGAGAGATGTAAAGTGAGAATACTGAAAATGAATATTGGGAATTCATCCCCTTTTATAAACTGAAATATAATAACTATTCGTAAAGTTGGTTTTCAACTTTATTAGTTGGATTTCAAGTAACTATAAAGTTGGAAGTTAGTTTTTGAAATTTTAATTTATTTTTTATAGAATTAAAGACAACTGCAACACAACAATAATAATAAAATAATTTATTCAATATGTGATTTTCATTATATGTTTCATTTCTTGAATATGTCATTTTTATTTAAATTATGTTTAGTCATAAATAGACATATATATGATAACCCATATTTCCTCAACTATTTATAAGTTATAAAAAATTAAAAAATATAAACCATAACCAATAATGTATACAATTTATAAAATAATATTTTGAAATTTTTAAATTTTCAGTTTGAATTTATTTGAATTTTTAATTCAAACTTTTAAATTCGAATTTATATTAATTCTCCCAAACTAGATTAATAACTTCCTTAAAATAATTCAATCATCATTACTTTATTATATAGTTTTTTATCTTCAATGGAAATTTTTAATTAATATAATTTATGTTTAAACAAAAAAATATGCAATATATTTTTTATTACACGGTACTTACACCGTTATGTTTTTATTAAAATTTAGTAAAAAATAAAGTATGAAACTATTATATAAATTAAATCATTGAATTATGAAAGTTGTGTTTCTAAAAATAAACTGTGTTTTAAATGGTAATAATTAAATAAAATTCACAATAATCAATGCATATGTTTTCAACTGTAAAGTTTAAAAAAATTTAATTTTTAGATTCAATTTTTCAAATTTTTGAATACGAATTTTATAATTTTTCTTTATTTTAAATCGTATCAATTATTAAAAGTTTACTTTAAATAAACCAATTATCATTATTAGTATATAATTAGACCGTAAATCAATTTAATAAATGTTTAAATTTTCTGATATAACTATAAATATGAATTCAAAACACTAAATTAATTAAATTTATTAAACATGTTTAATTTATTCAATATGTGATTTTTATTACATGTTTCATTTCTTGAATATTGTCACACCCTCAAATTCCACTTGCGGGGTTTTACCGCGAGGCGCATGACAAACCAGGATTCAAGTCAACAGTCACAATAAACAACACTATATGCATAACACAAAACTCAAAAGATATAGTTATAAAAAAAAACATAAACTGTAGCGGAAGCTTTAAATGTTTACAACCCAAATGACATAGTTCAAATGTTTAATGAAGACCATGCTCTAAACCCTAGACGCCCGTGCCGACCCGTGCGCCTAGATCCAGTTGTTGCTACCTTAGCGACCTGAGAAAAACATGCCAAAAGACGTCTACATATAATGCTGGTGAGTTCACAGGTTTGTTCAAAAATGTTATCCAAATGTTACCATGTCCATACTATATCAATGCTACCAAGTACGCTAGCTAGGCGTATGTTTTATTACTACTACGATTGGAAACCATTACTGGACACGTTTAGCAATGTTTAGCATGTTTAGCAGCCCGTAATGTTCAGCACGATAATGTTCCTGTTCGAGACAATATGCACCCGCCCGGCCCTCCAAGCCGACGAGTGGGGCAGGTCACGCCCAATAGATCTATCCACATTTCCCCCGTTGTGCAAACCCGCACATTCATGGTTTCCCCCGGGACTTTCCAAAAGATCGTATAGCAATATAAAGTTAAAACCATAGTATGACATATGTTACCAAAACTGTTTAGCGCATGTTTTCTCCCCCAAAAGTTAAAGCAGTAAAAGTGGGGCCGTGAACTCACCTTAGATGGCGTTCTTCAAATATAAGTAAAGATGTTTAGCCCTTGATAATCCCTCTACCGGAGATCTATCAAAATGTTCACATAAGTGTTCCGACTAATAACCATAAGGTTATCTAGCCCCCGATTGTCCAGATCATAACCGAGTATGTTTTAAAACGTTTTTAAATGTTTAACCGACACACTAGACCGACCCGACATCCCGTTGGTGACCCATTACTCTAACTAATCAAGTACACATAGATTACATGCAAGGTTCAAGCATAAAACACTTAGTTTGTATCAGAAATCTCATTTTTGTTAACGTAGGGTCGAACGTAGTCCTGGGAGGTCGAAGGTGGCCTTAACTGGTCGAATGTGGCTTTGAACCTCCACCTTCGCCCCTTTTCTTCCCACCTTCGCCCCTTTTAGTTCATTCGCCCCTTTTAGTTTCCAGGTTCGCCCCCTGGAACCCACCTTCGACCGTTCGACTGGTCGAAGGTATTCCAGGTTCGCCCCTGACGTCAGATTTTTCCAAAAACGCGTCGAAAAACATCCGAATACATCACGAAACATCACGAGTTACAGCAGTCAAGCATCATTAATATATTCCTACGAAACCCTACCAATTTTACCCCAAAATCTATCCGTTTCTACAAGTTTCCTAAAATAGTAAATTATGGAGATGTCACATCATCATGCATGAAAATATTACCCAATTAGGAAACTTCTGAAATCAATCAATAATCAGCTCATCATCATCAAATCATCATGAACAAGAAACCCCTATCATAACCTTATCATAATCATCCAAAAACAAACCCTAAATCTAACTAAAAACCCCTTTAATCGCCAAAGCACCATCAACAATCAAAGGTAACATGTTTCAATCATAACCCATCATTAATAACAGCCCTAGGTTGTTGTCATATCATCTATACAACAAGTAATCATCAAACAATGCATAATATCATACTAACACATGTTTATTTGCATAAAAACTCATTGTTTATGAATAGGTTTTGGTTAGGAAAGGTTTTTATTCATAAAATAGGTTGATATCAGATCTGGACCCTTGGGGTTTAGATTAAAACAAGTCAAAATTGTTTAAAAAGGATTTGAAATGAAGAACACACCTTAGATCTTCACTTGTAATGATTTAGAGAGTTAGGTTATGAAAAACAAGCTCAAAAACTCCTTCCCCAATGATAATAACTGATAGAGAGTGTTTGGAGGCGTTTAGGGTTTGTGAAATGGTGAAAAATGGCTAAGGATGGTATTTATACCCAGTCCAGGTTCGCCCAGTTTATGTGGTCGAATGTGGAACTTTTCCACATTCGCCCCTTTTTAATGGTCGAATGTGGAATCTTTCCACATTCGCCCACTTTGTTTCCACATTCGCCCATTTCTCAAGTCCCATTTCCACATTCGCCCATTATTTCCACATTCAGGTCATCAGCACTTTTTAACACATGTTAACAGCACTTTTAACACATGTTAACCTTTTTCCAGTTTGTCGTGTTTAACGCATTCTAACACATCTTAACACATAAGCATGCATCCATAGTCTATACTTAGCATGTTTAGGCACGTATAATCATTTGTACATCATTTAAGCAAGTATAAGCATACAATTCACCACACGACCCATAATCTACACATATACTTAATTAGTTCATGTAATGTCACCAACGACGGAACCCGGTACTAATGTATTCCCATAACGACTCCCAATGATCCTCCAGATCATTGACCCTGGACAATCCTAATTTGACCCGACTCAACTGACCCAGTTAAGTTTGTTTATAAACGTTTCTCGCTAAGGTAGACTTAGATGTTACTATTATGTTTAAGCCGAACATGCCGGGTGTCACATCATCCCCACGTTGAAAGAATTTTCGTCCCGAAAATTGCGCAAAGGCCCAAAAAGAAAGAAACGGAAAGAACCGAACAAAAAGAAACTTACCGGATGTCACATCATCCCCACGTTGAAAGGAATCTCGACCCGAGATTCATTCCGCTTCAGCAGTAACATGCCTTGATTCAAACGCACGCTTCGGAAAGAGATGAGGATACTTAGATTTCATCTGATCCTCCCGTTCCCATGTGAACTCAGGTCCACGGTTCGAGTTCCAACGAACTTTAACGATGCGGATTTTACTCCGACGAAGGCTACGAATCTTGTAGTCGAGAATCTCGACAGGTTCCTCCACAATGCGAAGACGATCATCCACCTTGATCTCTTCCAGTGGTACAATGAGAGATTCATCAGCCAAACACTTCTTCAAGTTAGACACATGGAAGACGTTGTGCACACTACCGAGCTCCGCCGGTAAGTCAAGTCTATATGCCACCGGTCCAATCCGATCCAGGATTGCGAACGGTCCGACATAACGAGGGTTAAGCTTGCCACGCTTTCCAAAGCGTATGACGCCCTTCCATGGTGAAACTTTCAGAAGCACCTTGTCCCCAACCTGGAACTCTAAAGGTTTTCGACGGCGATCGGCATAGCTCTTCTGTCGATCCCGTGCAGCAGCCAAACGTTGACGGATCTGTACGATTTTCTCCGAAGTTTCGTACACGAGTTCCGGACCAGTGAGCTGGCTCTCGCCCACCTCGGCCCAACAAAGTGGTGATCGGCATTTCCGTCCGTAAAGAGCCTCGAACGGAGCTGCCTTGATGCTAGAGTGATAGCTGTTGTTGTAGGAGAACTCCACTAACGGCAGGTGGATCTCCCAACTATTGCCAAAATCGATAACACATGCCCGAAGCATGTCTTCCAAGGTTTGAATCGTCCGCTCACTTTGTCCATCAGTTTGCGGATGATAAGCCGTACTCATATCCAACTGAGTACCCAAAGCCTTGTGCAGAGCCTTCCAGAAACGCGAAACGAAACGAGAATCACGATCAGAGATAATAGAAACAGGCACCCCGTGCCGAGCAACCACCTCCTTAAGGTAAAGTCGAGCTAACCGCTCGAGTCCATCGGTTTCTTTAATAGGTATAAAACGTGCCGATTTTGTCAGCCGATCAACAATCACCCAAATCATGTCATAACCACTAGGTGACCTTGGCAGTTTGGAGACAAAATCCATCGTGATTCGTTCCCACTTCCATTCCGGAACCTCTGGTTGTTGCAGGAGACCAGACGGCCTCTGATACTCCACTTTGACTTTAGCACAAGTCAAACATTTGCTGACATAAGAAGCTATGTCAGCTTTCATGTTCGGCCACCAATAAAGTATCTTCAAATCCTAATACATCTTATCGGAGCCAGGGTGAATAGAATACCGGGATTTGTGAGCTTCATCCAGAACCAGCTCGCGCAATCCCCCGAACAGTGGGACCCAGACACGTCCCGCAAAATAGTGTAAGCCATCAGTCCTGAGCTCGAGATGCTTGTCAGCACTGTGCATCGTTTCAGCCTTAAGGTTTTCCTCCTTCAAGGCATCCACCTGAGCCGAACGGATCCGGTCAGGTAAGGAGGAATGAATGGTAAGCTGCAAGGCTCGGACACGCCGAGGCTTCGCCGACTCTTTCCTGCTCAAGGCATCCGCCACAACGTTTGCCTTGCCAGGATGGTACTTAATCGCACAGTCGTAATCGTTCAGGAGTTCAACCCAGCGACGCTGCCGCATGTTCAACACCTTCTGGTCGAAAATATGCTGAAGACTCTTGTGATCGGTATATACTTCACACTTGGTACCGTACAAGTAATGTCTCCAGATTTTCAACGCAAAGACCACTGCACCCAGTTCCAAGTCATGAGTAGTGTAGTTCTTCTCATGAACTTTGAGTTGACGAGAAGCATAAGCAATAACCTTTCCGCGCTGCATCAACACGCAACCAAGACCCCGAATGGAAGCATCACAGTACACAACGAAATCATCCGTACCCTCAGGAAGGGATAAGATAGGTGCAGAACAAAGTTTAAGCTTCAGCATCTGAAATGCTGATTCCTGTGGTTCGTCCCAGTCTAACTTTCGGTCCTTCTGGGTGAGAGCAGTGAGGGGTTGAGCGATCTTCGAAAATCCCTCAATGAAACGACGATAGTAACCCGCAAGACCTAGGAATTGCCGCACCTCAGATGGCGTCTTTGGTGCTTCCCAGTCTTTAATAGCTTCGATCTTAGCCGGATCGACATGAATTCCCAGTTCATTCACCACATGTCCTAGGAATTGAACTTCACGCAACCAAAAATCACACTTTGAGAACTTAGCATACAACTGCTCTTGTCTCAAAAGTTCCAAGACCAACCGCAGATGTTCCTCGTGATCCGCCTTGTTCTTGGAATAGATCAGAATGTCGTCAATAAACACGATGACGAACTTATCAAGGTAAGGCTTGCAAACGCGGTTCATCAAATCCATGAACACCGCAGGTGCGTTAGTGAGACCAAAAGGCATGACCAAGAACTCAAAATGGCCATAACGAGTGCGAAAGGCAGTCTTCTGAATGTCAGCTTCCCTGACGCGCAACTGGTGATAACCGGACCGCAAATCAATCTTCGAATAATAGCTGGAGCCCTGAAGCTGGTCAAAGAGATCATCAATGCGAGGAAGAGGATAACGATTCTTGATGGTCACTTTGTTCAGCTCACGATAATCAATACACATACGGAGGCTCCCATCCTTCTTCTTCACAAACAAAATAGGAGCTCCCCACGGGGACGAGCTCGGTCGAATGAAACCCTTTTCCAAGAGTTCTTGTAACTGGCTGGATAACTCTTGCATCTCAGGAGGTGCAAGACGATACGGAGCTCGGGCAATAGGAGCTGCGCCCGGAGCAAGATCAATACCAAACTCAACCTGACGATGGGGAGGAAGACCAGGCAAATCATCAGGAAACACATCAGAAAAGTCACGAACCACCGGAATATCCTCAATCTTCTTCTCATCATCAGTAGAAACGTTAACAAGTGCCAGAATGGCCGAACAGCCCTTTCGAAGATACTTACGGGCTTTCATGCTGGAAATGATACTCAGCGGAGCACCGCTTTTCTCGCCGTGAACCGAAAGAATCTCTCCATCGGGGAGAGGGATCCGAATAACCTTGTCAAAGCAAACAATCTCTGCACGATACAACGATAACCAATCCATGCCCACAACGACATCGAAGCTACCCAAAGGTACAGGCATAAGGTCAATGGGGAATGACAGACCCGACAGTTCCAAGTGACACTCCCTAAGGATATGAGTCGCCTCGATGTTCTTACCATTAGCCAATTCTATCAAGTACTTAGCCTCTAAAGGTGTGGGTACTATATCTAGCAACTGACTAACATCCACAGATACGAAGCTCTTATCGGCACCAGAATCAAATAAAACAGAAACATAGCGATTGTTGAGAGGAAACGTACCGGTAACTGTGTCTGGATCCTGCCTAGCCTCCGCAGACCCAATGACGAAAGCACGCGCAGTCCTGCCTCCGCCGCCATTCCCGTTACCGCTACCGTTTCCGCCCCTCCCATTATCGCCCTGCTTCAGCTTGGGACAATCACGCTTGAAATGTCCCGTGTCACCACAGTTGTAACACCCCTGCCTCCCCTGAGTCCCCTGAGCAGCAGGAGCAGGAGTAGCCGCAGGAGTCTGAGTTGGGGTGAGCGCCACCTTGCAATCCTTAGCATGGTGCCCCAACTGATGGCACCGATGACAACGAGCCCGATCACAATTCCCAGAATGGTGAAAGCCACACTTGTTACACTTGGGATGCTTTCCGACATACCCACCCGTCTTCGCCCCAGAAGAAGACCCAGACGTATCAAACTTCTTTGCCGGCTGAGCTGGCACCACACTCTTCCCCACACTCTCCCACTTCCTCTTGTTCCCCTCAGTAGTCTTCACAGTAGTACCCTTGGGTGGCAAAACGCCTTCCGCCACCTTCAGGTTAGTCATCCGATGTGCTGATCGGACAACTTCAGCAATAGTGGGAAGATTCCCAGCAGCCACCAACCCAGCAATCTCGGGCACTAGTCCAGACACATAGTGCTCGATCCTCCTGTACTCGGGTGTGTGTAAGTCAGGACACAACACCGCCAGCTCGTTCCTCCTCACAGTATACTCCTCGATCTCCGACCCAACCATCTTGTAACTCCAGACCTCATGCTCCAACTTCTGTATCTCCTCCCTCGGACAGTACTCACCTCTCAAAAGCTGCACAAACTCCGCCCAAGGCATAGCAATAGCCTCTCCTAGTCCCATATTCTGAGTAGTAGCATTCCACCACGACAATGCAGGCCCCTCAAACGTCGCAGTAGCATACTTCACTCGGTCCCCAGCAGGACAGTTACACACGACAAACACAGATTCAACCTTCTCCAACCATCGGAGCAGTCCCACTGCCCCTTCAGTTCCAGCGAAGTTATGGGGCTGACAGTCCCTAAACTTCTTATAAGAGCACTGAGGTGGGGGTGGATTGGCACCAACACCTGAAACACGGTACACGAGTAAAACACAAACGAAAGGACACGAAACCCAAAAATGAGGCAAGGTCGACAGAAATCAACTCACCACCCATGGCATTAATCCCGGCCTGGAAATTAGCCATAGCCATGTTCACTTGCTGCTGGAGCAAGTTGTTCAGCTCAGCTTGGGTCATGTTGATGTTCCCACGACCACCGCCTCCGGCACGACCACCGCCGCCAGCACGGCCACCGCCTCCACCCCGACGTCCACCACTGCGAGCACCAGACATGATCTAACAAACCAAGAAATCGAGAGATTCAGATTCGCTTCCAGTGTCAACCACTAGAAATTTTTCAAGAGTTAACCTAAGGACAAATTCAGGACTATACATCCAAACTCGAAGTCCATCGGGATTTTCATGCATCCCAGTTTATTATTTCGTGTGCACCCGAAATGATAAACTGCTCTACATGGTCCTCCAGATGTACCCCTAATTTAGACCCCAGTCACCGAACATTGTCGCCTATGTGGCAATAGGTGCAAGTGTAAGAAGGCATGTGTGTGCAAGAACCAACAAATCAACCCCTCCTCCTTCAATCCAGAAGAAGAAGACAAGAGTAGGTAAAAACCCAAATAAAAACGGATGATGTAACAGAGAAGCATGATGATGATGTAAAGACACCCCGACAAAGTTAGTACATGTTTCAAACCGATTCAAGTATGTGACCGTCTAGTGTGTGCGACTTGGCTATAGACTAGGCTCTAAATGCAGTCCTAGTTCACTATAACCATTGGCTCTGATACCATCTGTAACACCCCGCCCCTCTCATCACCAATATTGTCCGCTTTGCCCATCCAGAGCTCACGGATTTGTTTTTGGTTGCCCAAGTGGAGACTTCCCAGGAGGTCACCCATCCTGAAATTTCTCCCACCTGAGCACGCTTAACTGTGGAGTTCTCCTCTCATCCACTAACATTAAGCCCCAAAACGCGTTGGTGATTTAAGAGGCAAGACATTACTTATGAACCAAGGATCTCTCCTGGCCACGGCCGATGTGGGATTTCCTGGGGTGTCACATTCACCCCCTGTTAGAGTCTCATCGTCCCTGATGAGGTGTGTTCCTGGGGTGTCACATTCACCCCCTGTTAGTGTCTCATCGTCCCTGATGAGGTGTGCACCCACCATCCCGAACGGCACAGGAGTGGCTCTGATACCAATCTGTTACACCCTCAAATTCCACTTGCGGGGTTTTACCGCGAGGCGCATGACAAACCAAGATTCAAGTCAACAGTCACAATAAACAACACTATATGCATAACCCAAAACTCAAAAGATATAGTTATAAAAAAAAACATAAACTGTAGCGGAAGCTTTAAATGTTTACAACCCAAATGACATAGTACAAATGTTTAATGAAGACCATGCTCTAAACCCTAGACGCCCGTGCCGACCCGTGCGCCTAGATCCAGTTGTTGCTACCTTAGCGACCTAAGAAAAACATGCCAAAAGACGTCAACATATAATGCTGGTGAGTTCACAGGTTTGTTCAAAAATGTTATCCAAATGTTACCATGTCCATACTATATCAATGCTACCAAGTACGCTAGCTAGGCGTATGTTTTATTACTACTACGATTGGAAACCATTACTGGACCCGTTTAGCAATGTTTAGCATGTTTAGCAGCCCGTAATGTTCAGCACGATAATGTTCCTGTTCGAGACAATATGCACCCGCCCGGCCCTCCAAGCCGACGAGTGGGGCAGGTCACGCCCAATAGATCTATCCATATTTCCCCCGTTGTGCAAACCCGCACATTCATGGTTTCCCCCGGGACTTTCCAAAAGATCGTATAGCAATATAAAGTTAAAACCATAGTATGACATATGTTACCAAAACTGTTTAGCGCATGTTTTCTCCCCCAAAAGTTAAAGCAGTAAAAGTGGGGCCGTGAACTCACCTTAGATGGCGTTCTTCAAATATAAGTAAAGATGTTTAGCCCTTGATAATCCCTCTACCGGAGATCTATCAAAATGTTCACATAAGTGTTCCGACTAATAACCATAAGGTTATCTAGCCCCCGATTGTCCAGATCATAACCGAGTATGTTTTAAAACGTTTTTAAATGTTTAACCGACACACTAGACCGACCCGACATCCCGTTGGTGACCCATTACTCTAACTAATCAAGTACACATAGATTACATGCAAGGTTCAAGCATAAAACACTTAGTTTGTATCAGAAATCTCATTTTTGTTAACGTAGGGTCGAACGTAGTCCTGGGAGGTCGAAGGTGGCCTTAACTGGTCGAATGTGGCTTTGAACCTCCACCTTCGCCCCTTTTCTTCCCACCTTCGCCCCTTTTAGTTCATTCGCCCCTTTTAGTTTCCAGGTTCGCCCCCTGGAACCCACCTTCGACCGTTCGACTGGTCGAAGGTATTCCAGGTTCGCCCCTGACGTCAGATTTTTCCAAAAACGCGTCGAAAAACATCCGAATACATCACGAAACATCACGAGTTACAGCAGTCAAGCATCATTAATATATTCCTACGAAACCCTACCAATTTTACCCCAAAATCTATCCGTTTCTACAAGTTTCCTAAAATAGTAAATTATGGAGATGTCACATCATCATGCATGAAAATATTACCCAATTAGGAAACTTCTGAAATCAATCAATAATCAGCTCATCATCATCAAATCATCATGAACAAGAAACCCCTATCATAACCTTATCATAATCATCCAAAAACAAACCCTAAATCTAACTAAAAACCCCTTTAATCGCCAAAGCACCATCAACAATCAAAGGTAACATGTTTCAATCATAACCCATCATTAATAACAGCCCTAGGTTGTTGTCATATCATCTATACAACAAGTAATCATCAAACAATGCATAATATCATACTAACACATGTTTATTTGCATAAAAACTCATTGTTTATGAATAGGTTTTGGTTAGGAAAGGTTTTTATTCATAAAATAGGTTGATATCAGATCTGGACCCTTGGGGTTTAGATTAAAACAAGTCAAAATTGTTTAAAAAGGATTTGAAATGAAGAACACACCTTAGATCTTCACTTGTAATGATTTAGAGAGTTAGGTTATGAAAAACAAGCTCAAAAACTCCTTCCCCAATGATAATAACTGATAGAGAGTGTTTGGAGGCGTTTAGGGTTTGTGAAATGGTGAAAAATGGCTAAGGATGGTATTTATACCCAGTCCAGGTTCGCCCAGTTTATGTGGTCGAATGTGGAACTTTTCCACATTCGCCCCTTTTTAATGGTCGAATGTGGAATCTTTCCACATTCGCCCACTTTGTTTCCACATTCGCCCATTTCTCAAGTCCCATTTCCACATTCGCCCATTATTTCCACATTCAGGTCATCAGCACTTTTTAACACATGTTAACAGCACTTTTAACACATGTTAACCTTTTTCCAGTTTGTCGTGTTTAACGCATTCTAACACATCTTAACACATAAGCATGCATCCATAGTCTATACTTAGCATGTTTAGGCACGTATAATCATTTGTACATCATTTAAGCAAGTATAAGCATACAATTCACCACACAACCCATAATCTACACATATACTTAATTAGTTCATGTAATGTCACCAACGACGGAACCCGGTACTAATGTATTCCCATAACGACTCCCAATGATCCTCCAGATCATTGACCCTGGACAATCCTAATTTGACCCGACTCAACTGACCCAGTTAAGTTTGTTTATAAACGTTTCTCGCTAAGGTAGACTTAGATGTTACTATTATGTTTAAGCCGAACATGCCGGGTGTCACATCATCCCCACGTTGAAAGAATTTTCGTCCCGAAAATTGCGCAAAGGCCCAAAAAGAAAGAAACGGAAAGAACCGAACAAAAAGAAACTTACCAGATGTCACAAATATGTCATTTTTATTTAAATTATGTTTAGTAATAAATCGACATATATATGATAACCCATATTTCCTCAACTGTTTATAAGTTACTAAAAATTAAAAAAAAATATAAACCATAACCATTAATGTATACAATTTATAAAATAACATTTTTAAATTTTTAAATTTTCAGTTTGAATTTATTTGAATTTTGAATTCAAACTTTTAAATTCGAATTTATATTAATTCTCCCAATCTAGATTAATAACTTATTTAAAATAATTCAATTATCGTTAATAATATATATTTAACCGAAAATCAATTAAATAAAATTATTAAATTTCCTTTTGTCAATTTTTTAAACTAATTCAAATTCTCACTATATAAACAATTTTAATCTCAGTTATACAATCATTTTAAGAATTTATAAAACTTACATCTCCAACTTTTTAATCTACGTGACTTCATTTCTACATGGTAGAATATACATTTTGTTTATTTTGAAAAAACTTGATACGATTTGTTTTATGATTTATTTAGTAATATTTATTTTAGAAAATTACATTAGCAATATATTGTTTACAAGCTTAATCTTTTAAATATCTTCTTTTACATTTTCCTTTGATATATAATGATGTATATGATTAACTTTTAATCTTGATGCTTTTAAATGTTAAGAGGCTGAAAAAAATTAATTACGTGTTTGTTTTCGGTACCGGGGTAAGACTCATTTTGTTTCATTAAAAAGCTTCAAAGATTATATCAATGTCTGTTGAAACCTTACTTTCAAAAAATAAGGTATTTCTATACTTACTTTGTTATATAGTTTTTTTTTATCTTGAATCGAACTTTTTAATTAATATAATTTATGTTTTAACAAAAAAATATGCAATATATTTTTTATTACAGGGTACTTACATCGTTACATTTTTTTATTAAATTTTAATAAAAAAAAAGTATAAAACTATTATATAAATTTAATCATTGAATTATGAAAGTTGTGTTTCTAAAAATAAACTGTGTTTTAAATGGTAATAAGTAAATAAAATTTATAAAAATCAATGTATTAGTTTTCAACTGTAAAGTTTTGAAAATTTTGAATTTTCAGTTTCAAAATTTTTAATACGAATTTTATATTTTTCCTTTATTTTAAATCATATCAAATAATCAATTATTAATAACTTACTTTAAATAAACTAATCATCATTATTAATATATAACTTAGACCGTAAATCAATTAAAAAAATGTTTAAATTTTCTAATAAAAACTGTAAATATAAATTCAAAACACTAAATTAATTAAATTTATTATTACATGTTTAGTTTATTCAATATGTGATTTTCATTACATGTTTCATTTCTTGAATATGTCATTTTTATTTAAATTATGTTTAGTCATAAATCGACATATATATGATAACCCATATTTGCTCAACTGTTTATAATTATAAAAAATTAAAAAATATAAACCATAACCATTAATGTGTACAATTTATAAAATAATATTTTGAAATTTTGAAATTTTTAGTTTGAATTTATTTGAATTTTGAAGTCAAACTTTTACATTCGAATTTATATTAATTTTCCCAATCTAGATTAATATCTTTCTTAAAATAATTCAATCATCATTAATAATATATATTTAACCGAAAATCAATTAAATAAAATTCTTAAATTTCTATTTTCCAATTTTTTAAACTAATTCAAATTCTCATTATATAAACAATCTTAATCTCAATTATACAATCATTTTGAGAATTTATAAAACTTACATCTCCAACATTTTAATCTACATGACTTCATTTCTACATGGTAGAATATATATTTTGTTTATTTTAAAAACTTGATACGATTTTTTTAATGTTTTATTCAGTTATATTTATTTTAGCAAATTACATTTGCAATATATTGTTTACAAGCTTAGTCTTTTTAATATCTTCTTTTACATTTTCCTTTGATATATAATGATGTATATGATTATCTTTTAATCTTGATGCTTTTAGTTGTTAAAAAGCTAGAAAAAATTGATTATGTGTTTGTTTTCGGTACAGGGGTAAGACTCATTTTTGTTTCATTAAGAAGCTTCAAAGATTATATCAGTGTCTGCTGAAACCTTACTTTCAGAAAATAAGGTATTTCTTATATAGTTTTTTTTTATCTTAAATGGAACTTTTTAATTAATATAATTGATGTTTTAAAAAAAATATGCAATATATTTTTTATTACAGTGTAGTTACACCGTTACGTTTTTATTAAATTTTAGTAAAAAATAATGTATAAAACTATTATATAAATTTAATCATTGAATTATGAAAGTTGTGTTTATAAAAATAGACTGTGTTTTAAATGGTAATAATTAAATACAATTCATAAAAATCAATGTATATGTTTTCAACTGAGGTGGCATGTGTATTTAGCATTGAGGTTTATAGAAAATTTCTAATTTTTTTCCTTTCACAATTTTTAACCAGCGTTGTCACCATCATTATCTGTAAATTTGACCCGTGATAGCATATCTATGCCTTATAGACCCACGATTACAATTATTGATAGAATTAGAATTTTAATTGGGGCAGGATTTGTGGTATCATTGTTCTAAACGTTGTTTTATTAATAAATATGGTATCTTTGGCAACGGGAAGCGATGGCGGATAATGTGTTCTCAGTTGCTGCAAGAAAACAGTGGATCTGGGTCGATAATGCTATTGCAGATCGCTATGTTTATAAGTGGTGCAAATGGATTTTGAGCAATTGTAACATTTTTATTTAGCGAGCGGAACAAGATAGGCTTCCAACTAAAATGGCGTTGAGGAGGCGTAATATTTGTATTGAAGATGTGAGTTGTGTGTTATGCGAGGGGGAGGAAGAATCCATCGGGCATCTCTTAACTGCGTGCGGCTTTCTCCAGGGGTGTGGCACTTGGTATCGAAATGGTGCGGGTTCCCTATGATACATGGTTTCTCGGTAAAGGATTTGCTTGAAGAACATAAACATATAAATGGGTCGCAGGTGAAGGTCTTCAAGGGGATTATTATTATCACCTCTTGGTGTATGTGGAAGGTAAGAAATAAGAAGCACTTCTCAAATAATAACAAAAAGGTGTTCGAAGTTGTTTAAGAAATAAAAGCGATAGGGTATTTGTGGTATATAATAGATTTAGTTTCGGTATAGTTGATTGGGAGAATTGGTGTAAGTTCGAATTTGTGTAATGTTTATTTTAGGGTTAGCGATATCTCTACCTTGGAGATAGTTTGCTTGCTTCTTTTTTAATGAAAGTTGATTTTCACAAAAAAAAAAAAAATCTCTTTGGTAGGTTATGTATCTGATTTTCTCTTCTTGCTACGAGGTTGTGTTTTTCAGTAACGTAAGCACCACTTTGCTGGCAAAGAAACACTGTATATATAGTAAACATGGCTCCTGCATATCTACCAATTTTATTAAATGGGTAAAATTTCCTATTTTGTAAACGGGTTAGGATTACCACTTTAGTAAGTAGGTCGGATTACCATATTTAGTAAATAAAACAAAGATCAATGTTATTATTTTTATTAATCGTGTCAAAGTTACCATTTCTAATAAACGGGTGAAACTAAACATTTAGATTGAATGGGTCCAACTTACATCTTTAGTAAACGGGTCAAGGCTACTTATTTTAGTAACCAGGTCGAATTGCACATTTTTGCCTGATTTAAGGATTGTTCAGTTTTTATAAATGGTGCAAATGGATTTCGAGCAAGTGTAACATTTTTATTTGGCGAGCGGAACAAGATAGGCTTTCAACTAAAATGGCGTTGAAGAGGCATAATATTTTTATTGAAGATGTGAGTTGTGTGTTATGCGAGGAGGGGGAAGAATCCATCGAGCATCTCTTAACTACGTGCGGCTTTTCTACAGGGTGTGGCACTTGGTATCAAAATGGTGTGGGTTCCCTATGATATATGGTTTCTCGGTAAAGGATTTACTTGAAGAACATAAACATAAAAATGGGTCGCGGGTGAAGAAGGTCTTCAAGGGGATTATTATCACATCTTGGTGTATATGGAAGGCAAGAAATGAGAAGCACTTCTCAAATAATAACAAGAAGGTGGTAGAAGTTGTTTCAGAATTAAAACCAATAGGGTATTTGTCGTATAAAATAAATTTAGTTCCGGTATAGTTGATTAGGAGAATTGGCGTAAGTTCGAATTTGTGTAATGTTTGTTTTAGGGCCAGCGATATCTTCACCTTGGACATAGTTTGCTGGCTTCTTTTTTAATGAAAGTTGATTTTTTTTTTAAAAAAAAAATAATCTCTTTAGTAGGTGTTGTATCTGATTTTCTCTTCTTGCTAAAAGGTTGTGTTTTTTTTCAGTAATGTAAGGACCACTTTGCTGGTAAAGAAACACTGCATATATAGTAAACATGGCTCCCGTATATCTACCAATTTTATTAAATGAGTAAACTTTCCTATTTTGTAAACAATTCAGGATTACCACATTAGTAAGCAGGTCGGATTACAATATTTAGTAAACAAAACAAAGACTAATGTTATTATTTTTATTAAGCGTGTCAAAGTTACCATTTCTAATAAACGGGTCAAACTCAACATTTAGATTGAACGGGTCTAAATTACACCTTTAGTAAACGGGTCAAGGTTACTGATTTTAGTAACAAGGTCGAAGTGCACATTTTTGCCTGATTTAAGGACTGTTCAGTTTTTATAAGTGGTGCAAATGGATTTTGAGAAATTGTAACATTTTTATTTGGCGAGCGGAACAAGATAGGCTTCCAACTAAATGGGCGTTGAGGAGGCGGAATATTTTTATTGAAGATGTTAGTTGTGTGTTATGCGAGGAGGGGGAAGAATCCATCGAGCATCTCTTAACTGCATGTGGCTTTTTTGCAAGGGTGTGGCATTTGGTATCGAAATGGTGCGGGTTCCCTATGATATATGGTTTCTCGGTAAAGGATTTGTTTGAGGAACATAAACATATAAATAGGTCGCGGGTGAAGAAGGTCTTCAAGGGGATTATTATTATTATCGCATCTTGGTGTATATGAAAGCCAAGAAATGAGAAGCACTTCTCAAAATGAGTAAATTGCCAAAATGGCCCCTCAGGTTTGGCCCAAAATGCTTGTTTGGTCACTTTTTTGAATTTTGTGCCAAAAGCACCCCTCACAGATCGAAAATTGCCAAAATGACCCATATTTAACAGAGTGTTTAACTGAGTATTGAAAGTCAGTTAAGTCTCAGCGGCAATTTCGTCCTTTCATCTGTAAACCCATCTGAACTTCATCTTCTCCAACAACCCTTCAAAGCATACTAACCCTAATTCCCAAAACCCCCTATAAATCCCTAATTCCTAGCTATAAAAGCCACACCTTCTCTTCCTTTTGTTTATGTTGCAGCCGCTACATCTCCTTCCTCTCCCTACTCTCTCTCTCTAACCTATCTCTCTCCTCCAAACTCTCTCTATCTCCCTGAACCCGCCCCTTTCTCCTCCGGTTACAGAAGGACGCGGCCACCATGGTGGTGGCCGATGTTGCAGATAATTGGATAGTGGCCTCAGCGATGTGATTAAGGGCTTGGAGGTGGATTAGACGGGTCTTGGGGGCTGTCGTGATGCTAGAAGTAGGTGACGAACAGAGGAGTCTTGGTGGTGGTTTTTGGCGTGGTGGTTTTTGTCCGGTTTGTGGGAGGTCGGGTTATGGTGGATGCGACGTGGTGGATTGGTCGTGTCGGGTCTTGGTGGTGCAGATGGAGTCATCTCCGGTGGTCTCGTGGCTGATGACGATGATGTTGAAGGTGTCGAGTGGGATTTGAAGGCGGTGACGGGCTGGTGGGTTTTGGTTCGGCCCGACAGTGGTGGTTTTGACGAGTGGTGGCCATTTCCGATGGTTTTGGTCAGCGGGTTACAGCTCAAGTTCGGGTCAGAGGTTAAAGAGACAGAATCGAGGGCTGAGATAGACCCCGTGGGTCTCCGGCAGTTCACGGCGGAGACCCCTCATCCCGGCGGCGTTAACATCAACAAAAACACACACATACCTCATCCCGGTGGGTGAAACGCCTTTGTTGACTTGTCTGTTAGCTACTTGTGTATGGTGGAGTTGTGGAAGGAGGGGTGGGTGCAGGTAGGTTGAAGAAGATGATGAGGAAGAAGGAGTGAGTTGAAAGGACGAAATTGCCCCTGAGACTTAACTGACTTTCAATACTCAGTTAAAAACTCTGTTAAATATGGGTCATTTTGGCAATTTTCGATTTGTGAGGGGTGCCTTTGGCACAAAATTCAAAAAAAGTGACCAAACAAGCATTTTGGGCCAAACCTGATGGGCCATTTTGGCAATTTACTCTCTCAAATAATAACAAAAAGGTGGTCGAAGTTGTTTTAGAAATAAAACCGATAGGGTATTTGTGGTATAAAATAGATTTAGTAAACAAAACAAAGATCAGTGTTATTATTTTTATTAAGCACGTCAATGTTACCATTTCTAATAAACGGGTCAAACTCAACATTTATATTGAACGGGTCCAAATTACACCCTTAGTAAACGGGTCAAGGTTACTAATTTTAGTAACCAGGCCGAATTGCACATTTTTTGCCTGATTTAAGGACTGTTCAGTTTTTATAAGTGGTGCAAATGGATTTCGAGCAAGTGTAACATTTTTATTTGGCGAGCGGAACAAGATAGGCTTCCAACTAAAATGGCGTTGAGGAGGCGAAATATTTTTATTGAAGATGTTAGTTGTGTGTTATGCGAGGAGGGGGAAGAATCCATCGAGCATCTCTTAACGGCATGTGGCTTTTTTGCAGGGGTGTGGCATTTGGTATCGAAATGGTGTGGGTTCCCTATGATATATGGTTTCTCGGTAAAGGATTTGTTTGAAGAACATAAACATATAAATAGGTCGCGGGTGAAGAAAGTCTTCAAGGGGATTATTATTATTATCGCATCTTGGTGTATATGAAAGCCAAGAAATGAGAAGCACTTCTCAAATAATAACAAAAAGGTGGTCGAAGTTGTTTTAGAAATAAAACCGATAGGGTATTTGTGGTATAAAATAGATTTAGTTCATGTATAGTTGATTCGGAGAATTGGTGTAAGTTCGAATTTGTGTAATGTTTGTTTTAGGGTTAGCGATATCTCCACCTTGGAGATAGTTTGCTGGCTTCTTTTTTAATGAAAGTTGATTTTCAGAAAAAAAAAATCTCTTTAGTAGGTGATGTATCTGTTTTTCTCTTTGATGGGATTGGGTGCTCATCATTGCGCAGAGCATACCCAAACCCGAAATACAACCCCGCGGAATGACTTCCCGCGCAGAAAGGAAGCTTCTCCAGCAAGTAAAGCAGCAACGACTCTCCTACAATCACGGAGTGATGCCCGCACGCGTAAGTGGTAAAAGCGGTAATCGTTCCATGTTTCCTTATTTATGGTTATCTCTTAACTATTTTACTAATATAATCCTTGGGTAGTGGAGACAACCCTAATCGGGCCTGGCCCATTACGATTAGGGTTTTGGGTAATGGTGGCATACGTCCACCTCTATATAAGGGACCATATCCCTAATAGAGAGGACACTTTTGGCTAACCCTAAGTGCTATCACACTTGATAGTATCCCCGTTCACCCACGTTTTTGTTATAAACTACTACCTCATGTAGTCGTCTCCCTACCCACTCAATCTTGTTTGCAGGTTACTCCAATCCAGGAAGTGCTAGTGAAGGATCAAACTTGTGGTTGCATCTAGTCTATCATCCCTATAAGGAGGTTAGACTACCTGTTTCTTCATTGGCGCCATCACTTACGGTCTACTAATCTTTCAAACTAGTGCCAATGGATTCTGGAGCCGAACAACGTGCTGACCCCATCAATGTTGATGATGGAGTTCAAGCGAATCAAGACACAAGAGCACCAACGACGGTGACTAAGAATGTGAATCAAAAGCAGGCTACTACGAACTTTCAACTGTTTGCATCAAGAAAGCCGGCGTTAGCAGCACAAAAGAAAACAGTTGAAGAGCCTGTGGAAGACCTGGAAGAATGGCTGGCTCAAGAAAATGCTAAGACAATAGCAGAGTACCAGAGGAAACTGATAGCAAAGGCCAGGTTGGAATCGAGAAAGACTTTGACTTTTGACACTGAAGATGACTATCAAGACGACGAACAGCCTGTTGTTCGCCCTACAGCCAAACCTCGTCAGGCGGTACGTGGTGGAGAACGTGGTAAGAGTACTCACGTTCAGGACCACATCAACCTGACCGGGGAACCCGATGGCTATGAGTCCGAAAATGAGATCAATTCTGATCCAACTTGGAAGCCGCGTCCTAAGTCCGTAGCCAGCAATCAGACTAACCCAGACGATGACCTTAACAAGCCATATCGTCCAAAATCGTTTGCGGAAAGATCCAAATTTTGTGCAAGAATCGCGCTGGCACCCATGCCAGTCGAATGCAAGCTGCCAAACACGATTGGAAAATATGAATGCTTACGCGATCCAGACGATCACCTGCACGCATTTGACTGCGCAGGAAGTTCTAAGCCGTGGCCGGTTCAAGCTTGGTGCCACCTGTTTGTTCAAACCCTAACGGGAGCGGCACGGGTCTGGTACGGAAGTTTACCGGTAGGAAGTCTCGTAGACTTTGAGGATTTGATAAAGAAATTCAAGAATCATTTCTCCCATCTTCGGAAGCACAAGAAAGACAAGGCTCAGATTTTGTTATGTTCCCGGAAAGATAATGAGAGTCTGGAAGACTATATCATTCGCTATAACAAAGAAGCCCTACAACTGGGGTGTGGTGAAGAGCTTACCAGGGCCGCATTCATTCACGGAGTGCGGAATGATGATCTCATGAGATGCCTGATTGGGAAGGAAGGTGTGCCCGAAGCATGGGATGAACTCATAGAAGCTACGAAGGTATATGCGTCATCGGAGCGCTCGTTTACGCGCTCGAAAAATTTTCATCACAGCGGTAATCAAGGTGCACACACGCACGACAAAGGGAAAGGGAAACAATCCATGTGGTCTAGAATCTCAGGTACCGCAGAGGAGGGGAAGTACTCCTCAGGACAAGATGCGTGGCACTATCTCAACAACAAGCACCCGCGCGATTCGAAGCCACCAAGTAAGAAGAATTATGACTGGACCCCACTGTCAAAAACACCTTCAGAAGTCCTGAAGACCGAACAAGTCCAGTTTCCCAAGCCCAGGGAATTAAGGCAAGATCGAAGAAATGTGGACACATCAAGGTATTGTGAGTACCATGAAGATTATGGCCATCTAACGGACAACTGCTATAGTCTAAAGATGGAGATTGAGAATGCAATCAAGTCGGGGCAGCTCTCCCATTTAGTAAAGAACATGTGGAAGAAGCCAAGGGATTCGCAAGGGGATGCTGATCCCAATCATAAGAAGATCAAAAACCTCAACACGCACCACGTGCAGCGCTCAGATCGTCACAACTGTTACATGACTCACAACAGGAGTCAAAAAGGAAGCACCTGTCGTCATGCCACGCGTCAAAGGAGGAGCGTCTTCCACAACACCGCTGATCATAACGGGAGTCATTGGGCATTACCGCACAAGATATATGTTCCTCGATAATGGAAGCAGTACTGACATCATTTACCAACAGTGTTTCGATCAGTTAGATGCTGAAGACAAAGAAAAGCTCGTTCCAACCACAGAGCCAATATTCGTATTCATCCACGAGGTGATCATTCCGCTGGGTATACTCACACTTCCTGTCACATGGACAGACGGACAACTCTCCCGCACGGAGATTTGTGACTTCATGGTCTTACCAGTGAATTCATCGCATGATGTCCTCATAGGGAGAGAAGGATTGGCAAAGTTTAACTGCAACGCGTCCACACCGCACCAGATGGTCGGTTTTCCAACGCGTGGATGGGTGGCTTTCATACGCGGAAACAAACATTGCCATGCAACAGACACATGCAAGCCCCCCAAGATAATGAAGCCAGCAAACCGCACTGATCCCGAAAAATGGGTCATTAACCCTAAATTCCCAGATCAGACGGTTGTCATAGGCCCAGTAATCTCCGACACCATACGTGCGCATTTGAAACAGCTATTAACTAAGAACATGGATGTCTTTGCTTTTCAACCCGCGGACATGGTTGGCGTTCCACGCCACATCACGGAACATAAGCTCAACGTCTACAAGTCCGTGGAACCAACCGTCCAGAAAAAGCGCAGTATGGGGCCAGAGAAAACAAAGGCCATGAATGAGCAAGTTGCTGAACTATTGGACGCAGGCATCCTGCGAAGGACAAGATACCAAACTTGGGTTGCTAACCCGGTCATGGTCGGAAAGTCCAATGGGGGCTGGCGGATGTGCGTGGACTACAAAGACATAAACAAGGCATGTCCGAAAGACTGTTATCCGCTTCTCGAGATTGATTTAACGGTGGACTCTCTGGCACCGTTCAGATTCAAGTGTTTTCTCGACGCTTATAAAGGGTATCATCAAATCCAGATGGCCAAAGAGGATGAAGACAAGACATCCTTCCGCACGGATACGGGAACTTATTGCTATACCAAGATGCCATTTGGATTAAAGAACGCAGGAGCTACATATCAGCGTTTAATGGACACTGTGTTCAATAAACAAATCGGAGTCAATCTCGAAGTATACGTGGATGATTTGGTCATCAAAAGCACGGAGGAAGACCAAATGCTTTTGGATATCCAAAAAACCTTTGATCAACTCCGCACAGTCCGAATGAAACTTAATCCGAGCAAGTGTTCTTTTGGAATGGAGGAAGGCAAGTTCTTGGGAGTGATCGTAACTAAAGATGGTTTCCGAGCAAACCCCGATAAAGTGCAGGCAATTGAGCGCATGCCATCCGCATCTTCCGTCCGGGAAGTTCAGACACTCATGGGACGCCTAGTAGCTCTAAATCGCTTTCTCTCAAATTATGCGTCCAAGTCATTCCCTTTCGTGAGCACATTGAAAAGTTGCCTCAAGAAGTCAAATTTCAAATGGACAGAAGAAGCCGAGGCTGCCTTCAAAGAGATGAAAGAATGCTTGAGTCACTTGCCTACGCTCACAGCGCCACTTCCAAAAGAGCCATTGACGTTGTACTTGTCAGTAACGGAAAAAGCAATTGGTGCTGTTCTCCTGGTTGATCGAAAAGGCGTTCAAACTCCAGTGTATTATGTTAGTAGAACTTTGCTTGACGCGGAGACTCGATACTCCACGATGGAGAAGCTGGTGCTAGCATTGGTACACGCATCAAGAAGACTGCGGAGATACTTCCTAGGACATCCCATTATTGTCCTAACAGACTTCCACATTAATGACATCCTGCGCAAACCAGAATTATCAGGACGCCTGGCTAAGTGGGCCATTGAGCTGGGAGAGCACACAATTGAATACAAGTCCAGAACATCCTTTAAAGGACAGATACTTGCAGACTTTGCCGCAGAAGTCCCTTCTGAAAGCATAACTGAATGTCAGCAAGCACACATCACTTCTCCCACTTCCGAACCAGCGGAGAAATGGGAACTATACACAGATGGGGCATGCAATGACGACGGTGCTGGAGCAGGTTTGCGCTTAATCACACCGGATGGGAAGGATTTCACATACGCAATCCGCCTTGATTTCCCAACAACAAATAATGAAGCGGAATACGAGGCATTGCTTGCAGGATTGCGCATTGCAAATAAAATGGGTGTGCAACACTTGGAAGCCCATGTCGACTCTCAGTTGGTAGCAAACCACATCGACGGCTCATATGAAGCACGCGAAGCATCCATGATTTTGTACTTGGAGCAAGCCAAAGCTCTCATGCGTGACTTCGCATACTGCAAGGTTCATCACATCAAGCGAAGTCAAAATAAGCCAGCGGACACGTTAAGCAAGATGGCATCAGCAGTTTTTGACCGTCTGGCAAAGGATGTGCGGGTGGAAGTCTTAGATCACCCATCAGTGCCTCAAAAACAAGTTAATGTTGTCCAAACCGGCAAGACATCTTGGACAACCCCCATCAAGGCTTATCTCACGCATGGGACGCTTCCAGACAAAAAAGCAGAAGCTCGAAAGCTACAAAACAAGGCATTGCATTACCAAGTCATCGACGGAATACTGTACCGGCGCTCGTATCTAGGGCCATTGCTACGTTGTGTTGACTCCGCAGAAGCAACTTACCTTATCAAAGATATACACGAAGGGTCGTGCGGCTTACACGCTGGCCCAAGGATGGTTGTGGCTAAGTTAATGAATGCGGGGTACTACTGGCCCGGAATGCACATGGACGCCATGACAGAGTTGCGCAAATGCAAGTCTTGCCAACGCCATGCGCCAGGAACTTTGCGACCCAAGAATAATTTGGTACCCGTCACTGCGGCATGGCCATTTCAAAAGTGGGCCATTGACATCGTAGGCCCATTCCCCACAGCTCCCGGTGTAACACCCCAACCGATGGCGGAAACATCGGGATGTCACGTATTGATGATTGTTCAGTAGCTCATGGTGAATAATAAATTTCATTAAATGATTTAAATAAATTACATACAATTGTTCTACAAGAATTCGTACATCAAATTGAATAAAACTATGCACACATCTTCAAGCATTAATTCGAATCTTCAAACAAGTAGAACCTGAAACATGTTAAGTTGAAAATATTTTGGGTCAACAAAAGTTGGTGAGAATTACATAGGTTTTGATAATCGAATAAAATTGTTGTACAATTCATGTGTCATGGCAATCTAGTCCATATGTGAAAACATACTAGAAGTAAATCGAGTGCATAATCAACCATTGTGACTTGTTGTATTGTGGTACATCCCATACGCTCATGGTTCACTCGTTTATATTGCAGTAACAAACACCCACGCAACCTTTGTAGGAGGCACGTATCCGGGTGGGATTGTCAGTCCAATAGATCTATCAATGTATACCGTTTGGCTGATGAATGTTTATGCTAGAATTGTGCTTACCCTAGTCATGTTCAAGACATAATGCAACATAGAAATACACATAGACACATTGATGATTGAATTGCATAAATAATGTTGTAACATGTTTCACCCCAAAAATGGTGATAAATAGGAAAGGGGCTATGTAAAACTCACCTTAGCAAAATGTTATGTCTCGTAAAAAAAATAGAATAATGTGTTGTGAACGTATGCGAGGCGAATCCCAAAGACTCAACAACGTAGCTAGTCCAAATTGAAGAAAACGAAAAAGAAAGAATATCAAGCTTCCAATTCGCCAATTACAAGAGCTTATAATCAAAGCTTCAATTGTAGAAGTAATAGACTATAGAAGAAAGGTATGAGGGAAAGTTTAATCGGATTGAAACAATCAATTTAGAGATGCAAAGTATAATGGGTCATAGGTGGGTTTTTATACTAGTTTTGGAGTCAATTAGCCATTAAAATTGGTCAACACCATAAAGTAAGGTTTTATGATGAATTGACTATTTGACTAAGACTTTGACTAGGACTTTGGCTATTTGACTCAAGGCTTTATTTAAAAAAAATCTTGTATGTGAAAAAAAAGGAATTTAGAATCATATTATTATTATTATTATTTATATACATTTATGTATGTATATAAGTTGTGAGTTAGGATAAATAAAGACTTAGGCACATTTGTATAATATTAATGATAAAGGTGTAATATAAAATATATATATATATATATATATATATATATATATATATAAGGGCTTTTATGTATTAAAATTTTGGGGAAAATTTTGCGATGTTACAGTCTCCCCTACTTTTAGGAACTTCGTCCCGAAGTTAAAAGAAAAACACCAGGTATACAATTGGTCGACTACCGAAAACCTTGATAAAATTTCTCACTACCTTAACGTACCTGTAAATTCATGATTACGTTCCGGACCGTAATTATCAATTTACCTTACATTAGGGTTTTGCGTCCTTTTATGACTCTACCGATTGTTGAGCAGGTTCGATAGTCTCCACCAGTCGTTGAGCAGGTTGTAGGGCCTCTCCCGACTGTTGGAAAGACATGATGACCTCTACCAATCGTTGAGTAGGTTGTTTGGTAGTCAACTAATTGTTGTACAAGTAAGCAAGTATGATTATAGATATAGCAATTAGTTCACATTCAAACAAGCATGCACTCAGATGTTATGATAATACTTGAATTTATTACTTGAATAAAAAAGTGTCAATACATAGAATTAAAAAGTAGACATCATTCAAATGGTGGGGTTTGCTGTTAAGTAGCTGGAGGGTCTTGATCTCGATTTAGTTTAGGGCATCGGTTATGGAAATGATTTGGGTTTCCACATTCATAGCATTGACCATAGTTGTATTTACCAGGACGATTAAGATTAGCAACCTGAGCAGGGTTGGTTGGTTGGTGTTAGGGTTTGGGGACTCACGACATGTGTTGACCAGATGGCCATACCTACCACACTTGGTGCACAGGCGACACACTGAAACAGTGGGGTGATGTCGTTTGCATGTGTTACACAATGGAAAGTTTCTTGTATAGGGTTTCTTGTTAGAAGCTTGTGTAGTGAGGTTTACATTAGGATCCCTGGTCTTGCGCTTCTGGTTCTCGGTAGTTACCGCGGCCACAATACTTGTTTTCTCGCCTTTCCGAACTAAGGTCCCGTTCTTTATGCGATTTCCATCGCCATTTCCATTTCCATTGCCGTTCCCATTCATTGGGATGACTTGAGCCAACAAGTTAGAAACCAGAGTTGTGATTTGTTGCGCCATTTGTTGGGAAATAATCGCAGCCAGTTGGGCATCAACACTTTTGTTGTTTTTGTTGTTGTTGTGGTTGGTGTTGTGGTTGTTGTTACTTTCCTCTTGGTTTTCACCACTGTTATTGCGAGTGCTGCGACGTAGAGACATGATCTGTAAGGGACTCAATGAAGGTTTAATGTGGCATGAAATGAATGAGGTGATATAAGGAATGTAATCATTTATTCATTAATTAAAACGAATAAACGAAAACGTTGACGTATCAAAGATTCCAGATTCCAACAACATAGTGAAGACATGCTTTAGCCTATAAGTGAACACTCATCCCGAGAATTCCCAGGTAGGCATCCGGGTCCCTCGTCTGATTGGGATATATGCACAATGCCAGCCTATACAGAAGACTCAGAATACAGGCGTTCACCCTTCCAGATTGCACGTGTTCGTTATTAAAATCTAGAACTTCGACGAGATCTCAAGGTGGTTCTGGACAAACCTGAGGGTTTTGCCTTATTAGTCTAAGAGTGGATCCAGTGATGGAGAGCAACCTTCTCGTAGGGATTAATGTAGGGATAAGAAGTAGGAGGGAGATAGAGAATAGCAAGTAAAAGAAGCAAGTACTGGTTAAATCCTATGGTTATAGACTAGATTATTTTTCTAATAACCTAATTCCCTATAACCATGGCTCTGATACCAATCTGTAACACCCCAACCGATGGCGGAAACATCGGGATGTCACGTATTGATGATTGTTCAGTAGCTCATGGTGAATAATAAATTTCATTAAATGATTTAAATAAATTACATACAATTGTTCTACAAGAATTCGTACATCAAATTGAATAAAACTATGCACACATCTTCAAGCATTAATTCGAATCTTCAAACAAGTAGAACCTGAAACATGTTAAGTTGAAAATATTTTGGGTCAACAAAAGTTGGTGAGAATTACATAGGTTTTGATAATCGAATAAAATTGTTGTACAATTCATGTGTCATGGCAATCTAGTCCATATGTGAAAACATACTAGAAGTAAATCGAGTGCATAATCAACCATTGTGACTTGTTGTATTGTGGTACATCCCATACGCTCATGGTTCACTCGTTTATATTGCAGTAACAAACACCCACGCAACCTTTGTAGGAGGCACGTATCCGGGTGGGATTGTCAGTCCAATAGATCTATCAATGTATACCGTTTGGCTGATGAATGTTTATGCTAGAATTGTGCTTACCCTAGTCATGTTCAAGACATAATGCAACATAGAAATACACATAGACACATTGATGATTGAATTGCATAAATAATGTTGTAACATGTTTCACCCCAAAAATGGTGATAAATAGGAAAGGGGCTATGTAAAACTCACCTTAGCAAAATGTTATGTCTCGTAAAAAAAAAATAGAATAATGTGTTGTGAATGTATGCGAGGCGAATCCCAAAGACTCAACAACGTAGCTAGTCCAAATTGAAGAAAACGAAAAAGAAAGAATATCAAGCTTCCAATTCGCCAATTACAAGAGCTTATAATCAAAGCTTCAATTGTAGAAGTAATAGACTATAGAAGAAAGGTATGAGGGAAAGTTTAATCGGATTGAAACAATCGATTTAGAGATGCAAAGTATAATGGGTCATAGGTGGGTTTTTATACTAGTTTTGGAGTCAATTAGCCATTAAAATTGGTCAACACCATAAAGTAAGGTTTTATGATGAATTGACTATTTGACTAAGACTTTGACTAGGACTTTGACTATTTGACTCAAGGCTTTATTTAAAAAAAAATATTGTATGTGAAAAAAAAGGAATTTAGAATCATATTATTATTATTATTTATATACATTTATGTATGTATATAAGTTGTGAGTTAGGATAAATAAAGACTTAGGCACATTTGTATAATATTAATGATAAAGGTGTAATATAAAAAAAAATATATATATATATATAAGGGCTTTTTATGTATTAAAATTTGGGGAAAATTTTGCGATGTTACACCCGGGAACGTGAAATACTTGGTAGTGGCAATTGATTACTTCACCAAATGGGTAGAAGCAAAAACCTTGGCATCCATCGATGGAAAAAGCATCAAGAAGTTTATTTGGGAATTCATCATCTGCCGCTTTGGCTTACCGATGGAGATTGTAAGTGATAATGGCACGCAGTTCGCGGACCAACACTTGCAAGAATGGTTATCTTCCATGGGTATCAAGCAGATATTCACCTCAGTAGCACATCCGCAAGGTAACGGACAGGTCGAACGCGCGAACAGAAGCATAGTAGAAGGCATAAAAACCAGGCTTGGCACGAAACGCACTGGTTGGGTTGATGAGCTCCCCCATGTCCTATGGGCTCACCGCACGCTATCCAAGACAAGCAACGGAGAAACACCGTTCAGCCTCACATACGGGACAGAGGCTGTCATACCCGCGGAAATGCATTGTGCATCACCAAGGATTTTACTGGCAAATCATCGGGTCAATGACACGGAGTTAAAACTAAATCTAGACCTGCTAGATGAGCGCATAGACATGGCCGCTATCAAAGAGGCCAATTACAAGCGACAACTTGAAAAATATTATAATGCAAAGGTTAAGGCAGAGGCCTTCCGCGTTGGGGATTACGTTTTCTGCAACAATGAAGCATCCAACGCGGAGAAGCCAGGCAAGCTTGCGCCAAACTGGGAAGGACCATACAAGGTGCAAGAAGTATTGGGGAAGGGCGCTTATGCTTTAGAGCGTTTGGATGGTACCCCAATCCCGCGCACATGGAACGCAGCCCAGATGCGCATTTGTTACCTGTAAGGCATTATCTCACATTTGTAATAAACAGCCTATGGCTACGTTCATTTCAGTTTCAATAAAGAGAACTTTCATTCTCCTTTATATTCTTTCAATATGGATTACATGCAATGACAATCATGATCAAAAAAGCATTACATTCAGCAAGAAGCATCAACCAGTTACAAAAAAAAAAAGGCGCCCTGGTACTACATATATGCCACTAACCGAAACAAAAGAAGCAAAAGGGGTGGCCTAATCAGTACAATATATGCATCATTGACTACTTAGCAAAAACACCAAAAATCCACTGTTACTATCCCTGTGCAGTATTATTCCTACTAAGTGGCATGATGCCAACCGGTGGGTGTTCGACGAAGTCTAAGTTTGGGAGTCTTTGGAACATCACCAAGCTCATCTAACTTCTTTACCTTCAAAGGAACACCAGACGGACCTTGCTCTCCCGACTGGTTCACTTGATCTTCAGTCAACAGGAGATAACCACAATAAGTGGCCAGCTGGTGCATATCAGTAGGAGGTACTTTGATCACAGGGGGTGATCAGGTAACATCAGCATCCCTTGGAGTGCTTCAACTTCAGCGTTTGTGATTCTTAGAGGAGAAGCTATAAGGGCAGTAGATGAGAAAAAAAAGGAGTTATGTACAAAAAACAATAAATCAATAATTAGCCTTTTATAGGAGGGACAAGGCAACCCATTAATTACCATTAATGGTTAATACTCGATTAGGGATGCCAACCGTCACATCAATCAATTGGAGCGCCGTCAAACCTGTCAGACGACGTCAGCAATACTGAGACAAGTGGCATCCTTTTCAAGGTTGACGTCAGACAATCATTATTGCAAATTTAAACATCACGCAAAATACGAGTTAAAACAACAGGATTTGAAAATGCAGAATACAAAGGAGCATATAATTGTTCAGCAAAATAACAAGAGTTAAAACAACAAAAGAAAATAACGACAATCACTCATAATCTATGAGATCTATATAAGTGTCATCTTCAGCTTCTTCATTCAGTGCGCCGAACCTGCACCAGCAGCGGACGATTCACCTCCTCCCTGCGCAGCAGCCTTTCGCGCCTCCTCCTCCCTCCGCTCTTTCTCTTCCAACTCCGCGCCAAGGCGGTCAGATTCTTCAAAATACTCGCGAAGCTGCCCAATGGGGTCCTCCGTCTTCAAGCATTGGTCTACCACATCGAAGACGTCAAAGGTGAGGGTCTCGAATTCCTCCTGCGCAGCAATGGCTTCATCTTCATACGGCTTACCAAAGTGTTCTCCATCTTCGAGCGCTAAGCCAGCAGCATGATGATGATAGCCCTCAGTAAATCCTTGCTGCAAGCCACTCCGCATGGATGTTGCTCCGATCTTCGCCACAACATCGCCAAATTTTGGCTCATTCCATATGCGCTTAAAGACCTATGGATTACGCAGGAACCAGTCAAGATAAAGAAAATATAACAAAGCGTACAACAGAAATTAAGAGAGATCTTACCCCTTGAAGACCATGCTGCATCATCCAGGATAATCGTTCACGAGCAGCTTGAGAAGTTTGCACAGCATTTTGAAGTTCATTCTGAGTCTGCTGAAGGCTTATCTCCAGCTGCACACGTGAAGAATCCAGCAAGGCATTTGTTTCATCGAGTTGTGCCTTCTCACCAGCAAGACCCTTCACCTGTTCTTCCAACTCTGACATCCGCGTTGTGGCAGTTACAAGGGCCTCATGCTGATCCTTCAACTTGATAACAGTGTCAGACAACTCAGCTTGTTTCGCATCAAGAGCTTTCTGTTTCTCCTCTGCCTCGAGAACCACTCGGGCAAGATCATTCTTCAACTTTTCAACGGCCTTCCGACCACGCTCAAGGTCTATGTTGGTACGCTCACAAGACTCTTTCCACAGCTTTGCAGCTTCAACCTTCTCCGTCTTCAACTTCTGGATCTCACCCTCGGCGGTTCGAAGTTGACCCCTCAATTGCTCAACTTCTGCACGAGAGTCTGCGCGGACGCGCTGGAACTCCTCCTCTCTTTTTCTTTGTGCATCCTCTGCACTCTTCAAAGCTTGCCAAGACCGCTGGAACTCCTCTTCTCGTCGCATCAGCGACCCATAGTTACTGAAGCAAAGAGCTAAGTTCAAGCTCATATCAGACAGCAGCGAACGACGGTCAATGCCATCTTGGTAATCCCGTTCGCTGGGCGGCACAGCGTAGGAGATAAACTCCTCCGCGTCCAGCGGATTGGTAAAACGAGTTGTCTGCCTTATATCCCACCGGGGGTGATAAGGCCTGTTTGGATCATAATCCGGGGGAGCTACCCTCCCCCTACTTCCACTTGTTCTTCCTGATCCCCGAGCTGTCTCGGTTGCAATCCTTTTAGGAGTTGAGAAAGATAACACCTCATCCGCGGACACCTTCTCCGCATGAACCTCCGTGGAAACAGGTTTGCTTGATTCAGGAGGCTGGTCAAGCTGAGTACCTTTTCCTTCACGCGAAACGTCCGTCGCCACATTTGTAGCATCAACATCCATATGCAACGGCTCAATCAACGGACGTTTCTCCGCCTTTTTACTTGCTTCTGGAGACAACATTACCCCTTCAACATGAGAGGACAACTGGGTCTCCAACACGGACAAGTTTGTCCCTTCCACATTTTCCGGGACAGGTTCAATGACCTTCTTCGCAATCACAACCGGTTTCTTAAAGGTCCCTTGCGGAGCAGGACCTTTACCTGAAAAATCAAACAGGAGAAAGTAATTATTTCGTGTTCTCCATCAAGAAAGTGGTAAACAAGTCTAGCTGAGAAACTCACCAGAGGTTTGCTTGACAGACTTTACAAACAGGGGTTGACGTTTAGGGTGGAGGTTTAACAACCATCTTCGCGTTAATAGGCATGACGCTCGTCTCCCCACCAGTGGATGGATCCACATCCACACTCGACGACGCAACCTTCACGTTCTCCGAGGACGGTTTTGGGACTTGCACTTGCATCTAGGCAAGGTCCTCGAGACGTTTCTGATACAACTCAGCTGATACTTCAGTGGAATCGTCAGTAGGTGTTGGCCTGCGGGTACGCTGGCGTTTAACCTCCTCATCCGATTCCGTTGCCTCATCATCCTCCTTGGAAACTGTGGAGCTGGAAGCCACCTTTTTCCCTTTTCGCGACTCCTTTCGTTGACGTTTTGGCCCAGTCCCTACAGCCACACACAACAAGGGTTTAGATGCCATCACCATTAGAGTACCAACAACCAGGCTTACCTGTACATGGCATCTTTTTACGACCTGGGGAGATTTCCCCCGGGTCAACCCCAGTCTTCTTCACGGGGTGGATTCCTGCGCCTGAAATAAAGGGCACGTCGGATCAGAGTATGAACTACGCGGATTACAACGCACCCCTTCGGCGCAGGAACTTTCCGCAACAACAACGAATTCACAAATGAAACACAAAAGAGCAAAGTAGAGGATAACATGTACGCGCATAATGACGCGGAGCATCCTTGAGTTGAGGCATCAGAAAATTGCGTTCCAACCGCTCAATCACTGAAGGAGCCCCAGGGGGTAAAGCCGTGTAACTCAACTTAGCAGCACCTCAGGCATCGAACAGATCAAACTTCGTCATTCCTACAAAGACAACAATTTAAAGGGAAGACACAACATTGAAGTAAGAGGTTAAGCGAAGACGGAGTAGACATGTTACTTACTGGCGTCGGCCGCGGTAGGCTCATAACCTTCCGGATTCCCCAAACGACTGAGACCCAACATCACAAGCACGCGTTCAGGGCATTTCTCCATAGACAGTGGAGTAGAGTGGGAACACAGGGTCTCATACCAGGGTTGGTTCTTGTAATCCTTCATGGGTGGGAACTCCGCAATCCTCTCCTTCACCCCAACACTCATCCACTGTAACGCAGCAGGAATCACCCCCCTATGAATGTAGAAAAATTTTTCTTTCCAGTCATACATTGACTTCGGACTCTCCGAGACAATCTGAGTCCGATTCCTCCGGGGAGATACACTATACCACCCGGGTCCCCCACGAGCTTCTTCAAGAACGTAAAACACATTCAGCATATCAAAGGTCGGCTCCAAGTCTAGGGACCGGCAGGTTGCCTCAAAATGTACAAGCCTAGACAGACCAAACGGAGTCATCTGTGTGGGATGAACCCCATATTTCATAAAAGTGTTCACCAAGAACTTGGTAATGGGAAGACGGAAGCAACATCGGGTAAAGAACGCTTCATACAGTGCAATCTTGCCAGGAGAGGCCTCCAACGCCGTTTTACCAGCAGTCGGTAATTCTGGCTCCCAGTCGGCCTCAATCCCATAATGATCAAGAAACGTGGAAAAAGAAGAAGCATCCCACTTGACAACGGTGGTGTTAATACCCTTTTCTGTTTTCTCGGTTACTTTCGATTGATCAGCAGGACAAGATGTTTCTTGGGACATTTTTAGATGAGTGAAAAAGAACAAGAAATCAAAGCAAGACAAGAACAGGAAGTTGGGAGGTCTGAAGTGCAAGGAATGGGAATGGTGCAACTTGAAAATTTTGAAATGACTTTATACTGTGTGCAATAACTGCCAATGACGTCAGCCTGGGTAAATGGAAACGACTTTCCACGCGACACGTGGCATTGAACAGCTAAATAGGCGGCACACGCGCTTAACACGCGCTTACCACGCGCCTGACGCAGCCGTCTGCCATAACTGATGGGACGTTCACTGACACAAGCGTAGCTTGTGACAGACGCTACCCACCATCCTTCGCTCAGTAACAGACAACTGTCCCCAACCAATGTGACACGTCAAGCGGTCGCGGAGAATTAACGTCAAATAAAGTACCGTTCTCCACACTCCGCAGTGGCGACACTCCGGGTCCTCATTAATCCGAACAACCTCTCAACCAACAGCCTCGTTTTCACTACCAAAGAAGGATGAGCTATCATCCGAGAATCACTATTATGAGTCCACCATCCACGCTCTTCCCTCATACACTCGAGAAAAGGGTACACACTGGACTGGGGGGACTTGATGGGATTGGGTGCTCATCATTGCGCAGAGCATACCCAAACCCGGAATACAACCCCGCGGAATGACTTCCCGCACAGAAAGGAAGCTTCTCCAGCAAGTAAAGCAGCAACGACTCTCCTACAATCACGGAGTGATGCCCACACGCGTAAGTGGTAAAAGCGGTAATCGTTCCATGTTTCCTTATTTATGGCTATCTCTTAACTACTTTACTAATATAATCCTTGGGTAGTGGAGACAACCCTAATCGGGCCTGGCCCATTACGATTAGGGTTTTGGGTAATGGTGGCATACGTCTACCTCTATATAAGGGACCATATCCCTAATAGAGAGGACACTTTTGGCTAACCCTAAGAGCTATCACACTTGATAGTATCCCCGTTCACCCACGTTTTTGTTATAAACTACTACCTCGTGTAGTCGTCTCCCTACCCACTCAATCTTGTTTGTAGGTTACTCCAATCCAGGAAGTGCTAGTGAAGGATCAATCTTGTGGTTGCATCTAGTCTATCATCCCTATAAGGAGGTTAGACTACCTGTTTCTTCACTCTTATTGCTAAGAGATTGGGTTTTTTCAGTAATGTAAGCACCACTTTGCTGGCAAAGAAACACTGCATATATAGTAAACATGGCTCCCGCATAACTACCAATTTTATTAAATGGGTAAAATTTCCTATGTTGTAAACAGGTCAGGATTGCTACTTTAGTAAGCAGGTCGGATTACCATATTTAGTAAACAAAACAAAGATCAGTGTTATTATTTTTATTAAGCAGGTCAATGTTACCATTTCTAATAAACGGGTCAAACTCAACATTTATATTGAACGGGTCCAAATTACACCCTTAGTAAACGGGTCAAGGTTACTGATTTTAGTAACCAGGCTGAATTGCACATTTTTTGCCTGATTTAAGGACTGTTCAGTTTTTATAAGTGGTGCAAATGGATTTCGAGCAAGTGTAACATTTTTATTTGGCGAGCGGAACAAGATAGGCTTCCAACTAAAATGGCTTTGAGTTGGCGGAAGAAACACTACATATATAGTAAACATGGCTCCCGTATATTTACCAATTTTATTAAATGGGTAAAATTTCCCATTTTGTAATTGGGTCAGATTACCACTTTAGTAAGTAGGTTAGATTACCGTATTTAGTAAACAAAACAAAGATCAATGTTATTATTTTTATTATGCATGTCAAAGTTACCATTTCTAATAAACGGGTCAAACTCAACATTTAGATTGACGGGGTCTAAATTACACCTTTAGTTTGTTATTTTAGCGGAATATTTTTTTCTTAATATTCCATATATGTTTATTATTTTTGTAACACCCCAACCGACGGCAGAAACATCGAGGTGTCACGTAGTGACGATTGCTCAATTGCTCATGGTACTAAAGTGTAAATTGGAATATATTGTATTGAATAGTTTATTACATTGAAAGAAATTACAAGATACAAAATTCTAAAGCGAAAAGTAAAACTGAAATACAATAAACTCAACATCTAAGTAAAAATTTTAAAAGCTAAAAAGTCGTCTCATAAATAACCTGAAACATGTACGAAAATAATTTTGTCAATACAAAATGTATTGGTGAGCATACCTTGTTTTGAATACATAAAGTAGACAAAAGAGTTTCGCAATTCACGTGTTATACTGTCTACAATTTAGTGTTCAAGCTATGTACAAATGTCACCCAAAATCAAACCTTTAGAGTAGAAATGATATCTAAGAATAATGGGATATCTAGTATATATGTATAGTAGTTTCTCAATAGTATGATTATATATAGTATGCGACAAAGCAAGTAGTTTACACATAACAATAGTCAAGTACTATTTATTGCTATGCTAGGCCCACACCGGGTTAATGATTAAGGTCATAAGTACACACTATCAGCGAATCAACAAGTAAAACACATACAAGAATTGCGATTGTGAATATAGATTAAAGCATGATTAAGTGTGTGAAGTAATAAACGTACATGAGTCACCCCAAAAGTGTAAAACATGAAAAAAGGGAAAGATATACTCACTTTCGCCAAATGACTAGATGACTAAGCGAGCGTGAAAATGCGAGCAATCCAAAGATTCAACAACGAAACTAGTCCAATTTAGAAGAAAATGTTAGTGCATGATGTCCCTAGGCTAGTATATATGTTGTTTGGACGAGTTTCATGGTGTTTGGAGATGTTTATACGCGTTTTGGTAGTGTTTGGGACACTTCAGGCGATTAGGGAGTCCCTATTCGCGATTAGCATGCAATCGCGTGTACTGCTCATGCGATTGGTGGCCACTCGCTAGTTGTTATAGGCGATTAGGGCCTAATCGCCTATAATTACATGGTGGATAGCATCCAATCGCCTATACTGCTCTGTACGAGTACAAGGGGTATAAATAGGCCCAATCATTGCCCTAATCATTAGTCTTTGCCACACACACTCTCCAAACACCCTCCTCAGGTCTGAGATTGCTTGGTTTGATCATTGTAACACCCGTGCTCTGTTTTAATGATATAAAAGTTAATCTTTTGACACGTATGTGTGTTGTAATTACTCATTTATCTTAGTTTCAAGTTTGTTTCTGTTGTTAAAGCATATTCAAGGGATTCCGCACCTTGAATATAACCCTCGTGATTGTCGGTTGACACGTTCGTCGATCTTACAAGTGGTATCAGAGCCGAGGCTCTTATCACGAGCGTTTTAATAACAAAAACGAGTGAAAATAGGTGGGTTTTTGTGTAAAAGTTGTGATTTTTAATCAAAAACCTGTTTGATCTTTGAAACTTTGAGTTTTTTCATAAAAAAACCCTTATTTTCAAATTCTTAGTGTGTTTTTATGGATGAAAACATGTGTTTTTGATTAGTTTTTGTTCTAAAAGTGTTTTGGAAACTTTTCTAATCATTTGGGGATTAAACACATCGTTTTGGATAAGATTTTGAGGCAAAAATGGTAGTTTTTGAGCAAAAGTGAAGTTACAGATCTGATCAGGCGATTACACTGACCTAATCTCTCCAATCGCCTATCTATAGGTGATTAGACATCAAGATTTACACAATTACACTGTAATCGCCCATAATTCTTGGTTCTTATACATGATTAGAAGCAAATCGCTAGTGGGATAGTTTCTAATCGCCTGAAGATCTCCAATTGCCTATAAACTTGTAATCGCTCAACTGTTCACTAGCAATTACACTCTAATCGCGTGTAATACTAGTGATTACACCTGTAATTGCCTATACAAAACTGTAATTGCCTTTTAACATACAATTACATACCCTAATCGCCAGAAACCATCTGAAACTGAAAATTTGACTAAGTATCGGACTTTTAACGAACTTAAACATATGGCAAACCTGTGGGGACATCTGAATCAACCAAGGCAACAATATAATCAACAAATGAACAATCAAACAAACGTACCCACGAACCCTTGGCAATTCTCAGCAGAGCGCAACGCGCAACGAATGCAACAAGCGCAAATGCAAGCGAATGTTGCCGGAACCAATCCGTGGGCGCTAGCGGCTCAACAACAGGCAATGAATACGAATCCGTGGGCACTCGCAGCTGCTAAAAATCAACAGACAAATCATCTGTCATCCGTTCTCCTAAGTGACTTAGAGACAGGTAGTTCGAATAGGGCACCGAAACTGCAATACATGTCCGACTACCACGGATGGAAGGGCAGATTTCAGACATACGTTGAGGGTATCGATGGTCTCGTATGGTCAGCAATTGAGACAGGGTACAGTAGGCCGATGGTTGAAAATTCAAATACTCCGATCTCATTGGAAGATATGAATGAAGATCAGAGGAAGAAGTACAACTACGAAAAGAAGGCGATGGCAGCGTTGAAACAAGCTCTTCCCAAAGACATACTTCATCAATTCACACAATGCACTACGTCACAGATGCTTTGGTTAGCGCTTGCTGAGCGAAACAAGGGAAATCTGAAGACTCGAAAGGTCAAAATGGATCAACTCAAGAAGGAGTTCGAGAACTTCAATGCTATTGGGAATGAATCACTGAGAGACATGACTGCAAGATACTACCACTTGATGTCCGAAATGTACCAGTACGGGGTCATGTACTCATCTACAGACCTTGTGGAAAGATTTGCAGAGGCGCTACCTCCTCACTGGCATCAGTGGTTGGACATCCTGAAATCAAGCAATGCATATCAGACACTCTCCATCAATGAGTTCATAACCGAGCTAGAGAACAAGGAGATAGAAGAGATCAGGAGGGCAAGAAAGGCGCTCATTCCACAGAATCCCAGTATCTACTACGGGAACCCTCTTCAGGACGCCAGTGTGGGTGGATCCAAACCACAGACTGCTTTTGTGGTTAACCCGGATCCAATTTATGCCTTTGACAACTATGGTCCCCCAACTGATGTTCCTCCTCCAGTCTATCCCTTCGGACAAGGAAACCAGTATCCTTTAAATTATAATACTAACCAATTTGGTGTTAAACCCTTTTCTCATCTTGCAGCACCAGCTCAGGCAACTTCAAACTTTGGTGGACCTTCTTCATCAGGGTTTGGTGGTGTCCCATCTACAAGTTATGGTGGATATAGAGGTGCGTCAACTTCAAGTCATGGTGGCTATCGGACCAATCCAGTCACTGAGCAGCTTAACACAACAGGTTTAGAGAAGGTGACGGTAGAGTTAGCCCAAGAACACATGGCTCTACTGTCAACCCTGGTCAACTCCTACAGTGGATTGGTTGCAGGACAGATCGGGAATCCTCATCTCACACAAGAGGATTACTCGCAGATCGATAAAGATGACATGGATCTGATAGACATCCAGTGGCATTTCGCAAGTGTGGTGAGAAGGGCAAAGGAGTATATGGACAGGACAGGGAGGAGAGATGTTCTGATAAACAACAACAATAAATTTGGGTTTGATAAAACTAAGGTCACGTGCTACAACTGTGGCACCAAAGGGCACTTTGCAAGAGAATGTGACCGACCGAAGCAACAAGGGCATCAGAATCCCTTCAACAACAACAGAGGCAATCAGAATCAGAGGCAGCAAGCTCAGACACAACCTAACCCAAATACTGAGCGAGCTCTTGTCCTAGTAAACAACCAGAACCAGAACCAGAGGCCTCCTGCAAACAACAATCAAGGACAAGCCCTGGTAATTCAAGCTGATGAAGGTTTCAACTGGAACCATCTAATCACTAGAGATGAAGCTCCCCAGGGTGGTGCAGCATGTTTTGCCCAACAAACTTTTGATGCACTAGTGGAAGTTGAGGAATGCTCAAGTCAGTCTGGTGTTACTATTCCTGAAGTTGAAGCGTCCGACTGTGACTCTGAGTGTGATTCTGATATGGGGGAAGATTTGTTAGCTGAAGCAGACGCGTTGATCAGCAAAAGATCGTTTCTTGTGGATGCCGACTGTACAAAGAACAACTTTGGCGAATTCTTTGGAGCTAAAAAGACTGTATCTCATTATGCTTTGATGGCTATTACAGAATCGTCAAACAAGGTAAGTTCTTCCTCCAATTCTAAAATAGAGTGTGTAGAATGTGGCAAGCTAAAGTACAGAATAGATGTCTTATCAGACAAAATTCTGAACTTCAAAGCTGACTTAAGTCAATGCCAACAGAGCAATGATGTTTTAGAGCTAATGAAAAGGCGCTCAAAATCACCATTGAAACTCTGAAGAAAGACACTCCTGAGTGTGATCAGCTAAAATTCAGAATTAAAGAATTAACTGAAGAGAATCTGAATTTAAAAGCTGATGTTGGTTCATTACAAAGGTCAATTGATTCCTTAAGGCAAAACGAGAAAAATTTTCTAAGTACAATTGAAAATTAAAAGAAGGATGTTTCTAAATTGTCGAAAACTCTAGCAAACAAGCAAATTACAATAAATAATTACATAAATGAGGTAGAAGACACAAAGAAACACTTGGCCATTGTAAACTGTGACTATGAGAAGATCAAGAAGAAACTTGAAAGTTACCTAAACTGCAAGTATGTTCTTGATCACATAGTTGAACACTCAGAAAAAGAAAGCATTTCCACCAGTCCTAAATATTCTCAGTGTCCACCTCCGGTGAGATTCAAAAATCACAATTTTGATGTCTTGCCGAAGGAGGAGCTTGTGGACGTTGCAGCAGCAGCAGCAAAAGCTGCAGAGGCACTGAAGCAGCTAAACCTACTGAAGTTACTAGGGCTGCAACACCTGCTGAAGCTGTCAAACTTGGTGAGAAAGCTGATGATATCAGTGTGTATGACACAGACTCGTCGGATGATGAGCTTGATGAGCCTCCTAGGTATGCACCGGTCAAGATTCAAAATGTTCCTCTTGAAAACCATATCATTACTACTGAAACCTTGAGTGAATTTGAACCGAAAGTGCAAACCGAGGATGGCAGAAGGATTAAGGTGTTTTATAAACTTAAAGGGTCTGAAAAGGTATATGCTTATGAGGAAGTCCCTCTTAGATGTATCGCCCCTGGTCTAATTGCTAAAATCTGGCAAGAATCTGTCATTACCATTGAAAAGGAAACCAGGAATAAGAAGAAGGGTAAGGGTAAGGGTAGAAAAGACCAGGGTAATCAGTCAAATGAATACAACAAGAAAAATCAAAAGAAAAACACTGTTAATCCTCAAAGTCATGCTCAGAAGAAAAGTCCGAAGATGCATGTCACTGAATTTGTTAGATCTACTGGAAATGAGATTAACGACGATCCTCATGTCGATGTGCAAAGAAAATGCCTTGAGGATCTGAAACACAAGAACTCATTTGCCAGTACAACTAATAGAAAGAACAAAAAGGAGAACAAGTCCGAATCTCCTCGTTTTGAAGAATACAGATCCTGTCATAAATGTGGGAACGTGGGCATTTAGTTGCTGCGTGCCCTGAATTTAGACGAGAAAGGATCAAAGTGGATGATGCTCCCAGTTCTAGCAAAGCTAAGCAACCTGTTTCCCCTAAACTTTCTGAAAAACAAAAGGGA
Source organism: Ambrosia trifida (assembly GCA_028751855.1). Classification (NCBI taxonomy): domain Eukaryota; kingdom Viridiplantae; phylum Streptophyta; class Magnoliopsida; order Asterales; family Asteraceae; genus Ambrosia; species Ambrosia trifida. Next base: position 155,465,254 of record CM054123.1, read on the forward strand.
AAGAAGATTGTTTATGACAACCGAAACAAGATTGCTATGAACCGAAAGCCAGTTGATGGTAGGGGTCCACAGTTGAGGGGGAGCACTGTTCCCACAAAGGTTCAAGCAGCGCCTAAGCCACCAGCAAAGGCTGCAGCTAAACCTCAGGGCAACTCTAAAACTGCTCCACGTACAGTTAAGTCTGAAATGGATCCAAAATATGTTCCTTCTAAGGAATCTAAGGCTGGATCTTCTAGCCCCAAAGCAAAGAAGAAGCCCAAGCCAAAGAAACCTGAACAGGTTTGGAGACCCAAGTCACCGACCATAATTGGAGAATCATCTGCTAGTGATAACACTGCCGGACCATCGGGAACAACACCAACTCCAAACGGAAGATGGGTTGATTTTCCGACTTTAGATGAAGATGGTAGACCCAAGACCGTGAAGGCTTGGGTCCCCCTTAACCACTGAACTTTGAATGTTTGTGCAGGGAGTTCCACAGGGCCTTATCAGCAGCCTATGAATTGTTAATAGTGGAGCTTCTGGGCATATGACAGGCGACTTATCCCTGCTTTTTGACATAAAGAATATCAACGGGGGGTATGTTGCTTTTGCTGGTAATAAAGGGGGTTATATTACAAAAGAAGGCAGTATGAGTAACGGAATTGTAAGCTTTGATAAGATAAGCTTTGTAAAACAGATAGACCACAACATGCTGAGTGTCTCACAGATCTGTGACAAGAAATACACAGTGTTCTTTGATGACAATGCTTGCTTCATTCTGAAACCTGGATTTAAGATACCAAAAGAGTGGGTTATGATCTCAGCTCCCAGGGTCAACAACTTATACGTCCTGGATAGGAGCCGAGCCATGACAACAGAAGGTCAAGTCACTTGTTTTCTATCGAAAGCGACAGAAAAGGAGTCGATCATGTGGCACAGACGTATGGGGCACATCCACCTGAGAAAAATGAACCACCTGGTTCAGAATCAACTGGTGAAAGGTGTTTCTGTTAAAAATTTTCATCTAAACGACGTCTGTGTCTCATGCAAGAAAGGGAAGCAAAAATAGAAGTCTCACAAACCTAAGAAGACAAACTCAGTTAGTCTACCTCTCGAACGTCAGCTGTCACACCCTCAAATTTCCACTTGCGGAGTTTTACCACGAGGCGCATGACAAACCAGGATCCAAGTCAACGGTCACAATAAACAACACTATATGAAATACGTAAACACAAAACATAGTTCTCAATTTGTAAAACCATAGCGGAAGCTTTTAACCAGATACAAAACCATGTACGACAATGTTCAAAAACTTTATTTCAAAACATGAAACTAAGCCTAGACGCCATGCAGACTCGTGCGCCTAGTCCTCTGTTGCTACCTTAGCGACCTGAGAAAAACATGCCAAAAAGACGTCAACATATAATGCTGGTGAGTTCACAGGTTTGTTCAATAAGTTACCAAAGTTACCAAAACGTTACCATGTCCATACTATACCAATGTCACCAAGTACGCTAGCTAGGCGTATGTTTTATTACTACTACGATTGGAAACCATTACTGGACACGTTTAGCAATGTTTAGCATATGTTTAAGCAGCCCGAATATGTTCAACATGTTTAGCAAAGTTCGAGACAATATGCACCCGCCCGGCCCTCCAAGCCGTCGAGTGGGGCAGGTCACGCCCAATAGATCTATCCACATTTCCCCCGTTGTGCATCCCCGCACATTCATGGTTTCCCCCGGGACTTCCAAAGATCGTATAGCAATACAAAGTTAAAACCATAGTATGACATATGTTACCAAAATAGTTTAGCGCATGTTTTCTCCCCCAAAAGTTAAAGCAGTAAAAGTGGGGCCGTGAACTCACCTTAGATAGCATCCTTCGGTTACTAGTAAAAATGCTAAGCTCTTGATAATCCCTCTACCGGAGATCTATCAAAATGTTCACATAAGTGTTCCGACTAATAACCATAAGGTTATCTAGTCCCCGATTGTCCAGATCGTAATCAAGTATGTTTTAAAGCGTATTTAAATGTTTAACCGACACACTAGACCGACCCGACATCCCGTTGGTGACTCATTACCCTAACTAATCAAGTACACATAGATTACACACAAAGTTCAAGCATAAAATACTTAGTTTGTATCAAAAATCTCATTTCTGCATCAGAACGGTCGAACCAGTCAGATAAAATCTCCTTCGCCCATTTTAAGTCTCCTTCGCCCGTTTTTAAGTTCTCCTTCGCCCGTTTTTCCACGTTCGATAGTTTGATCAGGTTCGCCCAACATTTTCCAGGTTCGACCTTGATTCTCTCCTTCGACCATTCGAATGGTCGAATGAGTCCAGGTTCGCCCCTGTTTTAATAATTTTCCTAAAAACGCTTCAAACATATTCGAAACATCCCGAAACATCATCAAACACAACAGTCAAGTATGATTAACATATCCCTACATAATCCCACCAATTTTGCCCCAAAACCAGCTTGTTTTAATACTTTCCCAAAATGGCAAAATTATGGAAATGTCACATCATGCATGAAATCTTTACCCAATTTGGAAACTTTTCAATACCAACCTATAATCATCTACAAATACTCAGTTTATCTTATAATCGAAAACCCCCAATCATTTTATTGATAATACTCAACATGCACAAGCCCTAGATTTCATAAAATCCCCAAAATACCCATAATATCATCATCTATCTAATAATAACCTTTACAATCTAAAACTATCATTCATAGCAGCCCTAGATCATGTTTCTAACATTAGAACAGCAGCAAATCATTAAACAACACATAACATCACATAACACATACTTAACATATGTTTATTGATACCAAAACCTATGTTTATGATAGGGTTTAGATTTAGAAAGGTGTTTGAAAGGTTTTTATTGATAAAATCTTCCTTAAAACAGATCTGGACATTTGGGGTTAGATAAAAACGGATTAAAATGCGTTAAAAAGATTTAGGATTAAGAACACACCTTGGATTCTTGTTTAGATGTTGTAGATAGGTTAGATTATGAAAAAGAAGAGCAAAAACTCCTTCCTTAGTGATTAAAATCGTTTGAGAGTGTTTTGAGACGGTTAGGGTTTGTGAAATGGTGAAAAATGACAAAGTTTGGTATTTATACTATTCCACCTTCGACCCCTTTCAATGGTCGAATGTGGCCTCCTTCGACCCTTTCACAGGGTCGAATGAACCCTGACTTGGTCGAATGAAATTCTTCCAATTCCATATTCCAGGTTCGCCCCTTTGCAAAGGGTCAAACCAAGACACATTTCCTCCTTCGACCATTCGAGACCTATGTATATCTAGTTTTCCAGTTTGTCGTGTTTAACGCATTTTAACACACCTTAACACATAAGCATGCATCCTTAGTCTATGTTTAACATATTTAAGCACGGATAATCATCTACACACCATTTAAACACATTTATGTAATTAATCCACCACACGACCCATAATCTACACATACACTTAATTAGTTCATGTAATGTCACCAACAACGGGGCCCAGTACTAGTGTATTCCCAAAATGACTCCCAATGATCCTCCAGATCATTGAACCCTTGACAATCTTAACTTGACCCGACTCAACCAACCTAGTTAAGTTCGTTTATAAACGTTTCCCGCTAAGGTAGACTTAGATGTTACTAAAATGTTTAAGCCAAATATGCCGGGTGTCACATCTGCACATGGACCTGTTTGGCCCAGTCAATCGGAAGAGCAAAAACGGTGACTTATACTGCGTGGTGGTTACGGATGACTATTCAAGGTTTTCTTGGGTCGTGTATATGAAACACAAGAGTGAAACTTTTGAATACTTGAAGAATCTATTCACAAAACTGGAAAATCTATATCAGCTAAAGATCCGTAGGATTAGAAGTGATAACGTGACAGAATTCAAGAATCATGCTATGGAGTCGTTATGTGCAGAAAAGGGTATTCATCATGAATTTACAGCACCGTACACTCCTCAGCAAAATGGGGTTGCAGAAAGAAAGAATCGGACTCTTATTGAAGAAGCCAGAACAATGCTCACAGACTCGAACTTGCCTGTGATTTTTTGGAACGAGGCAGTTCACTGCGCGTGTTATACTCTAAATAGGGTTCTAACGGTAAAGAAGCTTGGCAAGACTTCTTACGAGCTTCTGAACCGGAGGAAACCGAACTTAGAGTTTCTGGAACTTTTCGGAGCTCCATGCACCATGATACACCTTGATGGGAAGTTTGGTGCAAAGGTAGAAGAAGGTTTCTTTGTTGGTTACAGCACTCCCAATAAAAGAGTGTACAACAAAAGAACCAATTGCGTTGAAGAGTGGCTTAATGTCGATGTTCAACGCTATACTGCCAATGCACCTGGTGTTGGACCTGATTGGTTGTTCGACTATAAGATTTTATTTGATTCTTTCAACGTGGATAATTTGGTAGATGATGCTGTTGCGCAAATGTATTACGAGTGTGAAAACGCAGCTAGCTCACCGCTAATGCGTCCGATCGTCGTTAATGCACCTGCGCCAGCAACCTCTAATGCCTCTGCATCCACGGGTCCCCCTTGTAAAACTGCAACAGCAGAAGTTGAGGAAGTTTTTCGGGATGTGTCAGCAGAGGTTTTAGAATCTTCATCTTCAGACGACGATTTTGCAGAGTCTCATGAAACACTTACTGAAGAACAAGCTGGAAATAGTGAATCTACCACTACAGCTCCAGTTATTCTGACAGGAAACAATCAAGCTGGTCCTTCTTCTTCAGCAGCTCCAGGATAGGTCTTAGGATCGATCTCTCAGGTTTTAATATGCAACCCGCTGCTCCCTCCAGTTCAAGCGCCGCAGAGACGAATTTATCTAAAGGTTTGGAAAACCTTAATCTGCATTCGGATGATCCAGTGCCGGCATATCCGGAATCTCGGATTCATGACACTCATCCGATGCAGAATGTGATTGGTGATCCGGCTAGCAGAGTCATGACTCGCAGTCAGCTCAGAAATGCTAGTCCAAGTGACAATACAGGTACCTTAGCACTCTATTCGGAGATCAGGAAAGCAGGTCATCAGAACGACTGGTCCTTCGCTCTTTATGTGTCTCAAACAGAACCAAGAACGGTGCAAGAGGCATTGAGGTAAGAACCATGGATTGAAGCAATGCAAGCCGAGCTTCAGCAGTTCCAAAAGCGAGGGGTGTGGGACTTAGTTGACTTACCTCCGGGCTCGAAGACAATTGGAACAAAGTGGGTCTATAAGTGTAAACGGGATGACCGCGGGGTGATTATCAGAAACAAGGCTCGATTAGTTGTCCTCGGCTTCCTTCAAATCGAAGGAATAGATTACAACGAAGTATACGCTCCAGTTGCGCGCCTTGAAGCTATCCGAATGTTCTTAGCTTACGCTTCGTACAAACAGTTTAAGGTGTATCAAATGGACGTGAAAAGTGCTTTTCTGTATGGTATCGTGAAGGAAGAGGTGTATGTTGCTCAGCCACCGGGTTTTGAGGATCCGCTTCATCGAGAAAAAGTTTACAAATTGAACAAAGTGTTGTACGGACTCCATCAAGCTCCGCGTGAATGGTATCAAATGCTTAGCAACTATCTTATATCCAACGGGTTCAAACGTGGACTCGTGGATTGCACCTTATTCACCAAGGAAAAGGGTGGTGATCGTCTTCTGGTACAGGTTTATGTTGATGATATTATTTTTGGGTCTACTAATGATGAAATGTGCAGGGAATTTGAAAAGCTTATACAAGACAAATTCGAGATGAGCTCGATGGGGGAGATGCAATTCTTCCTGGGTCTACAAGTAGAACAACAAGATTCGGGGATCTTCATCCACCAGACAAAATACGTTGCTGACATCTTGAGCCGGTTCCAGATGGAAGACTCTACTTCAGTAGGCACCCCAAATTCAGACCAATCACGGGATTGGACCTGACGAGAAAGGACAAGCCGTTGATCCTTTTCTTTATCGAGCTATGATAGGCTCATTAATGTACCTCACTGCATCAAGACCTGACATAATGTTCGCGACATGTCTACAATCAAGATACCAGTCAAGGCCGAAACAGCCCCACCTGGTTGCTGTGAAGAGGATCTTACGTTATCTAAAGGGTTGTCCGACCAAAGGTCTATGGTACCCTAATGACGATAAGTTTGACCTCATCGCTATTAGTGATGCTGACTATGGCGGATGCAAGACAGACTTAAAATCCACATCAGCTGGATGCCTGTTTTTGGTACCAAGACTAGGCTCGTGGCAGTGCAAGAAGCAAGCCTCGGTAGCCTTATGTCACACCCTCAAATTCCACATGCGGGGTTTTACCGCGAGGCGCGTGACACACCAGGATCCAAGTCAACGGTCACAATAAACGACAACTAAATGATATGAAAACAATGTAAATTTGCCCATTAAGTTCTCAAAAACCGTTCTAACACAGCGGAAGCAAAATGTATTATTACAACTCAAAAGTAAAACTCAAATCTGAAATACTCAAAATGAAATGCAAATGAGTCCTAGACGCCGTGAGACTCCGTGCGCCTATCGATAGCTGCTACCTTAGCGTCCTGAGACAAACATGCTAAAAGACGTCAGCAAATAATGCTGGTGAGTTCACTGGTTTTTAAGTAAAACGTTTCACGAACTTTTGAAAGACTATCATGATACAATCGACCGATGAAGACACTCGTTAAACGTTTGAACTCCATAACAAACCTCCCAAACGAACCATCGCCCACCGTAGTTAACGAACTACCATCCCATGGTCAACGAACTACTTTATCATAGCTAACAGACTACCATCCCATGGTCAACGAACTACCATATCATAGCTAACGGACTACCACTTAGGGACTAACGAACTACCGCATCGCGACTAACGAACTGCCACAACATAGGCCATATAATACTAAACATAAATGAATACCTTGAATCCCAAATGAACACTCCCAAACGTAATGAATACTCCTAAAACGTAGTGAATACATGAATACCCAACACATAGTTGACACGCCTTTTATGAAAACACATTTGACACCCGTTCAAAGAACACAGCATGTTTTCTCCCCCGAAAAAAATAAAACCAGTAAAAGAGTGGGGCCGTGAAACTCACCTTAGAGTGTGTCTTCTTGATAACTAGAAATCCAACTCGCATATGATGCTCCAGACTAATAACCACCTATTAATGAGTTTACATAAGTGTGATGACTACTAACCCGAAGGATAACTAGTCCCCGATTGTCCAGATATTGACTCTATGTGTTAAAAAGTGCGTTTAAACGTTAACCGGACATACCAGACAGACCCGACATCCCGTTGGTGACCCATTACATCAATTAGTCATGCACATAAGTTTAACACATAAGTTTCAAGCATAAAACACTTAGTTTGCATCAAAACTCTCATTCCGGACATCAGATGGTCGAATTTGGTTTTTCCCATTTCCACGTTCGCCCGTTTGAGCCACGTTTTGTTCCACGTTCGCCTGTCTGAGCCACGTTCGCCCGTTTGGGCCACGTTCGCCCACGAAGGGTCGAATGAGAGCCACGTTCGCCCGTTTGCATCAGCATTTCATAAAACGCACCAAAACGCATCTAAACTGTCCGAAAACATCACGAAACATCACCAATCACAGCAGTCAACTATCATTAACATATTCCTACAAAACCCTACCAATTTTATCCCCAAACCCGTTCGTCTTACAAGTTACCCGAAATAGCAAATTATGGAGATGTCACATCAAACACATGCAATCTTTACCCAATTAGGAAACTTTCTGAAATCAATTAATAATCAACTTAATATACTCAGATTATCATGAACAAGAAACCCCCAATCATATCCTTATCACTATCATCATTAACAAGCTCTAGATCTAACCCAAATTCCCCAAAATGAATAAAACACTATCAATAATCAATTGTAACCTATCTCAATCATAAATCATCATCAATAACAGTCCTAGATCATTGTTATAACATCTATACAGCAATCAATCATCAAACAATACATAATACCACATAAAACACCATTAACACATGTTAATTTGTATGAAAACTCATTGTTTTTGAATAAGTTTTGTTTAGAAAGATATTAGGAAGGTTTTTATCCATGAAAACATGTTTGAATCAGATCTGGACTCTTGGGGTTTAATGAAAACGAATTGAAATGCTTTAAAAATGATGTAGAATGAAGAACACACCTTAGATCTTTGTGTAGAAGATGTTTGTAGGTTAGATTATAGGAAAACAAGAGCAAAACTCCTTCCCCAATGTTTAAAGTTGCTAGAGAGTGTTTAGAGGCGTTTAGGGTTTGTGAAATGGTGAAAAATGACAAAGTGTGGTATTTATACTACGTCCACATTCGCTCCTTTCACCTGGGCGAATGTACCCACATTCGCCCCTTTCACAGGGTCGAATGTGCATGTTCTGGTCGAATGAAACTTTTTCATTTCCACATTCCAGGTTTGCCCCTTTGCTAAGGGTCGAACGAAGATTAATTTCCAGGTTCGCCCACTCGATGTGGTCGAACCAGGACTTATGTTTTTCCTAGTTTTCCAGTTTGTCGTGTTTAACGCATTTTAACGCACCTTAACATACGAGCATGCAACCTTAGTCTATGTTTAACATATTTAAGCACGGATGATTATCTACACATCACTTAAACACATCTAAGCATATAATCCACCATACGACAATTAGTCTACACATACACTTAATTAGTTTACGTAATTCACCAACAACAGGACTCGTTACGTGTATGTGTAATTAACCCAATGATCCTCCGAATCATTGAACCCTGGACAATAAGGACTGTGTTCCGACTCGACTGACCCCGTCAATTATGTTTGATAAACGTTTTTCACTAAGGTAGACTTATGGGTTTATAAAATGTTGACCTAAACATGCCGGGTGTCACACCTTATCCACCTGTGAGTCAGAATATGTAGCGGCATCTAGCTGCTGCTCCCAGGTTCTTTGGATACAGCAACAAATGAGAGACTACGGTTTGAAATTTCTTAATACTCTCATTCACTGTGACAATGAGTCCGTTATAGCTCTTGCTAAAGAATCAGTTAACCATTCCAAGGCAAAACATATCTTGGTTAAGTATCATTTCATACACAATTGCTATGAAAAGAAACTTATCGATATGGTCAAAATCCACACGGATTACCAACGTGCCGATTTATTCACCAAAGCTTTTGACGGTCCTCGTTTTGAGTACGTGTTAATCTTAAACGGCATTAAAGTAAAGCAGGATTAGATCCTCATCAGTAATTGTTTTTGTAAATATTTTTTTTCTTCAAAAATCAGAAAAATCCAAAAATATTGTCTTTTCGCAAATTTTTAGATTTTTAGGGGGAAAAAATTCAGAAAAATACAAAAAAAATCAGAAAATGCAAAAATTAAAAAAAAAGTGAAAAATTGCAAAAATGAGTTTCTTTGGTGAAATAGGGAAGATGATATTAACCCATCAGTTGTACTGTTTGGACTCTTATCATCTTAAAAATATTGGAACTGATAAGTATCCTCTACAATGATGTGTCGGTAGGCTCAAAATCATTTCTAAGTTTGGCACGGTGATATAAACCTAAATCAACTTAAACAGGTGTGGATCAACGTGCGTTGGCATATGGTCTTGGTACCGAAATCTCATTTGATAGCATGCCAAAATCCGAGGTTTCATGGTCTTTAAGAGGTTGGTACATCCGGGGTGAACTGGATGTCTCTCAAAATAAAATGGAGTGGCACATGTGTCGTACGTTGGGTTCGGAGCCTACAACTGAGACACCTCTATATCGTTTCCTAAAAAAAACAAATAAATAGAATAAATTCTGATAAGGAGACGTCCGGGAATCCTAAAAGAGCAAAAAGATTCATAAATGCCAAAACCCTATTCTCAGAGAATTCGCTCAAGGGTATCAAATCATATACCTAAAGCATCGTACCGTGAAAAATCAAAAATACGGTATTTGACTTGAACCCTGGTCTGGATCTCACTGGTCTCTCTGTTGCAGCGTTCTTGCAGACCTGAACACCACTGAGTCCATTCCTTGTAAAATACGGATGACAACAGCTTACTCACCGGTTACGAGGAAGCTTTGTACATGACTTGATACGGGAATGTGTCGCGTGGCGGGGAACACCTTGTACATCAGTCTTAATATTACCTTAACGTATTTAAAGTGCCTAGCAATAAAACTTAATTTTGAGTTTAGGTGGACAACAATATCGGCAGTTGTTGTAGGATGCTTATCGGTAATTTAAACTAAAAACTGAATATATAAGGGTTCTAGTATGGTCCGTACACTGATATGATTCCGTAACTGATGAAACTCGCAAAAATATGATAGTGTACAGTTAGTTGAATCCCGTTTTCGTTTTATTTCTGCTTAGTTTTATCTGTTTAATCATTCTTGATTGCCGATGATGGAATCCTAATCCATTGTAATCTTACTTCTTCAAAAATAAAATGCCAAAAATCAACTAAATTGAAAACTGTGTTTCTGCCGGGTCAAAACCGTACTTTCTCTTAAGTACAGGGGTTGAAAATGAAAATATTTAAAAATTTGAGTCATCATCTTAGTCGTCTGTGAAAACGGGGTGAAAAACGCATGTTTAGCACCTTAACGGGTCGAATATGTGAAAATTGGTGCTGCATGGGCAATTTGGTAATTTGTGTGAAAGCTTTAGGCATTTAGAGTTCTAATCGCCCTTTGTCTTAGGCGAGTGTATCCAATCGTGTGTTGCTTTAAGCGATTACAATCCAATCGCTTGTATGTAGAGGCGAGTAGGACTCTTTTGTATCATATCATTCCTTATATCTACTATAGGCGATTAGAGGGTATTCGCATCTAGATGACTAGCGATTATACCCACTCGTGTCCCTGTTCAAGCGATTGAACACTCTACTCGTGTCTACTATCTAGCGATTACGTGGGACTATATAAATAACACTTAGACTTTTTCTCTTCATTATTTCAAAATCTCTCCATTGCTTTCACTTTCCCTCTAATCGGCCCTATCCAAATCTTGTTGCCCATGATATTTTGATCTGTGTGTATAAAACCTCAAATTTTCAGGATCAAATTCGTTGGTTTGAAGGTTTTAATTCGTGATATTAGAACCGAAACCCTAGGTTTTGTATTCTTGATTGTTTGGGATAAATACTTGTTTGATAATTCTAAATGTGGTTGGGGGTTTGTTAATCGGTGTGTTTAGAAGCCTATCCATCAAAAATTTCAAACCAAAACATCTCATAATCAAAAGCCCCAAATTCAAAACCTTTATGAACCCTAATATTCGAACTGGCCAATTATCCCATGAATCTTATCTGTTTGAGCATAATATGTTAGGGATTTTTCTAGTCGGTTGATATAGGCTTCAATGTGACAAAAATCAGGACTCAAATCAACTTATGTTCGAATTTGATGATAATTGGTGATCGAGGCTACTGTTCACACGATTAGGAATTCTAATCGCGTGAATAGTGTAGCGAATGGACATTCTGATATTGTAATCGCATGAACAGTACGAAATTGATATCTAATCGCGTATAGTATAGACCATTCGTGCATATTTATGGGCGATTACATGACTGTAATCGCCTATAGCAGTCTGGTCACCAAAATTCGTCAAGTTTTGTCCGATTTTAGTCCGTTTTGTCCGTTTTATGCGTTTTTTTTTATCTATTTATGGTATTTATGACTTGTTTCTATGTTCAGGATGATGAATTGGAAAACCTCTCCTAAGCACAACTGTTGTGCCTTTCTCGGACCAATTACGATGGAGAAGTGCAAAACGTTCAAAGGCGTTATTGATTTTCTGAAGTGTTCAAGAATCCATTATGCGATAACTAAGCAACATGCGGCGTATAAAGACATCTTGCTGGAGTTTTACAAGAACGCTAAAGTGGACTACAAGGCTGTGCCGTTTATGATAACAAGTACGATTCAAGGCAAGGAGGTGATTATAACTGAAGAAATAATACGAGAAGAGTTGCAGTTTGGGGATGCAGATACTGATCCTATTGTGTTCGACGCCATCTTGATTCGAGGCGGTTTCTTGAGAATGAAGTACCTAGGAATAGTCAAAGAACAAAAGATGCTAATGATAGGTCTATTACCGCCCGAACTCAAGTACCTCACTCATGTAGTCCTGAAATGCATTGGTCCAAGGAAAGGGACGTTTGATGCTATCAGAGATACTTTGGCTTCAGCGATAGTCGCTTTGACACTCAATAAGCCGTTCAATTTTTCTAAAATGATCTTACATCATCTGAAGGAGATCATATTGCAAAAAGCGACAAAGACCTCATTCATTGTTTATCCTCGCTTTCTGCAAATGATTATCGATCGCCAAATTCCAGACTTGATAAAGCATCCTGCGGAGTTCATTGGGATTGAGGACATAAGTGAGAAAGAAATGAGCAGAATGAGAGGTTACAAGAACAAAAAGAAGTCTGATTATCCTCCAAGCAGGCGTTTATACGGGCACATGAGTAGAGAAGACTATGTGTCACCACCGGGCAATAGGTGGAGACACGATGATAGTGATTCTGAAGATGACGCCTGGATTCATAATCTGGTGTTCAAAGAGGGGGATACTATTGGGAGAGAGACAGCCGAATTAGGCGAAAACGCTCCTGGAAGGACTACTAATACTGCTGCAGGTCATGAGGATGCGTTTGATCCGGATGTTCTAGATTTCCTGGAACCTTCCGGTGCAGCAATAGAACAAGAATCCTCACAATCAGCTAAAGGTAAAGCACCAATTGATGAAGACGCCCCAGTTGACATAACAGATGCAGAAGATGACTCAGATGATACAGAGAGTGATTCCCCTGATACGTTTGCTATGAAGCAAGAAAGGATAAAGAGAAAGGCAGCAGAGGAGAAAGCTAGCGCAGCTGAGGCGAGAGCTCTTGCTGAAGATCCCACGTTTATTGTGGAACAGGGCGATATAGTTGCAGAAATAGACGCAGAGCTCGACACTTCTCCTCCTCCCAAGAGACAAAAGACTACAGCTAAGAAAGATCAAGTTCATGGAAAGAAGAGAATGTCGCACAAAACACCAATGGAGAAAACTTCAAAGAAAAGACGATTTACTCTTTCTGAAGCTTTTGGGGCTCTAGACACTCAGTCTTCCCAGGCAGCAGCAACGACAACAACAACTGCAACAACAACAGCAGCAACAACCTCATCATTTCCCACATCAGTTAGTGCAGCTATGCCTGCAAGAGTCACCATGTCAATGCCTACTTCGGTAATCTTCACTGAGCAAATCTCAGTTACCGAAGCAGCAACAAGCTCTCAGATTGTTTCTAATCCAATCGGTGACAAGATTCGGAAGCTAAGACAAGATGTTAGATCGCCAGCTTCCAAATTTTCTGATCAGCCGACTTCTTCCTTAGCATCTGCAACGAATGAACAACTTCAGCGTAAAATCAGCGAATTAACTGCTACAGTTGCTGCACAAACGCGTGAGTTGGCTGAGTTAAGAACCAAGAATGCAACTATTGAAAAGAATGAAACGGCGATGCTAGAGCTGATCGGTGAAACAATTCAATCCAACAAAGAGCTGCAAGCGACAGTTGACGCGCTTACACTGTCAAATCAGCAGATCATTGAATCGAATAGGCAGCTCATGGAATCTCACCAGTAGTTGATACAGTCAAACCAAAGCACTTTGGAGAGACTTACAAGTGTCGAAGCCAAGAACAACGAGCTTCAACTTCCTAATGTGAACAATGAACGCAGAATCACCAGATACGAGAAGGAGAACACGGAACTGAGGACTAGGGTAAAGGAGTTAGCTGGAACTCAACCTAGACTCACTGGTGGTGCAAGTTCAGAAGCTGGGGCTAGTGCTAGTGCTGGTGATGATGATGATGATGATGATGATGAAGAAAGTAACGATGAAGAAGATGATGACGAGGACGATGGTGAGGATGAATCGGATGATGATGATGATGATACTGGTAAAGGTGGTGATGGTGGTGATCCTGGAGCCACAGGTGGTGGCGGATCATCAGCTGGATCTGGGTCTAGACGTACCAAGAAAGATCATGACAGACAAGGCAAGGATCCCGCAGCAGGTTCTTCTGCTCAGGGGGAGCCAGGTCCCATGAAAGACAAGATTCAGCAACTACGGGACGCTATGAAGAAAGTCGTAGTTCTAGTAGAGTATGTTGAGCCTTTAAACTGTAAATTTGCTTATGATGACGAAGGCAACCTACTCCCTCCTCCTGCTATTCCAGAGTATGACTTAGAAGAAGGTGAGATACCTCCTGAGATGACATCTGATGATATGAAAGAGGTGTATGGACACGCACACAGAGAATCTTCCGGTGCAAGTCAAAGTCCTCCTCCAGAGATGCATCCAGAGAACAACGAGGTTAATTTGGAAGAAGGAACCAGTGTGCCAACTATGGAATACGTGGTTGATCATTCGGGCACTGGGATTCCTAATATTTCTAAGGAGATGATTCATGAGGCTGAAGAAAAGCTAAAGTCTAATCCTACTCCTCTTACTGATAAAGTGATAGAAAGACACGATAAGATCAGGCAGAAGTATCCAAATTGGTTTCCATCAGTAGAAGAGGAAAAGAAGAAGAAGGGTCCTGTACAAGCTTCTATCTTTAAGAAACGTCTGTCTAAGATGTCTGGAAACGTTATCAGTTGGGCATATGTGGAGAAGACGAAGATGTTGGGCGTCAAATGGGAAGAAGGTTTGTTATACTTCAATCCTTATCGGAATGTCCTCAGTCTCCCCTTCTGGTATATCCGAGATCTTATCAGACTAGATTTTCCTCTGTACTATGAGAAAGAGTCTAGCCTAGATACTTTTTACAACCTTCTAGCTGAAGAAAGCCGAACTCAATGGAAAACCTTTAAACCTCAGTATCCCAAGTCTTACAAAACAGACAAGATTCATCCATTCACCAAAAGTCCTATGTGGGAACACAATATCAAGCCACCGAACTGTGTTTCGAAGATTCCAATTGTCCCGGTTGAGCAAGACTTCTCCTCAAAGTTCTACTATTGGCACTATGATGCAGTTTCTACTGAGGCAGTGATCGTCTTGAGAAACTCTCCTAAACCTTGCAGAAAGATCAGAATTTGGGACCCAATGTGGCTTGTCAACTGTTCGGAGAAAGATGTGGAGACGTTGTTCCTGTATCCCATTCAGCACTTGAAGGCCGAAGCTGATCAAGCCTTGAAGTATCAGAGGGTGATTCGCTTTTGCCACGCCAACAAAGTTCATGCTGGATGCAACTAGTCGAGACTTTCAAGGATCAGGACGATGTCGAAGTGATGAGAAGACTGAAGATGCTGCTTGTTATGTTATGTGATGTTTGTTTTCTATTTTCGAGTCTATAAAGTGTTGTGTTTTGTTATAAACGTTGTCTTTTGAAGTCTCTGTACGTATACTAGCCTGGTCCAAGGGGGAGTCTGTTAGTGCATGATGTCCCTAGGCTAGTATATATGTTGTTTGGACGAGTTTCGGGGTGTTTGGAGATGTTTATACGCGTTTTGGTAGTGTTTTGGACACTTCAGGCGATTAGGGTGTCCCTATTGGCGATTAGCATGCAATCGCGTGTACTGCTCATGCGATTGGTGGCCACTCGCTAGTTGTTATAGGTGATTAGGGCCTAATCGCCTATGATTACATAGTGGATAGCATCCAATCGCCTATACTGCTCTGTACGAGTACAAGGGGTATAAATAGGCCCAATCATTGCCCTAATCATTAGTCTTTGCCACACACACTCTCCAAACACCCTCCCCAGGTCTGAGATTGCTTGGTTTGATCATTGTAACACTCGTGCTCTGTTTTAATGATATAAAAGTTAATCTTTTGACCCGTATGTGTGTTGTAATTACTCGTTTATCTTAGTTTCAAGTTTGTTTCTGTTGTTAAAGCATATTCAAGGGATTCCGCACCTTGAATATAACCCTCGTGATTGTCGGTTGACACGTTCGTCGATCCTACAGAAAAGAAACCGAATAGGAAAAAATATCTAGGTTCCAATTTGCCAATTACAAGAGCTTATAATCAAAGCTTCAAATGTATTAATAATATACTCTAGAAGAAAGGTATGAGGGAGAGCTTAATCGAATTGAAACAATCGATTTAGAGGTGCAAAGTGTAATGAGTCATAGGTGGGTTTTTATACTAGTTTTGGATTCAATTAGGCTTTAAAATTGGTCAACACAATAAAGTAAGGTTTTTAGATGAATTGACTATTTGACTAGGACTTTGACTAGGATTTTGACTAAGACTTTCACTAGGACTTTGACTAGGACTTTGACTAGAACTTTGACTGTCTCAGCGGACCGCGAGGGCTAAAAAATATTTTTTCTAATTTAATCAATTTTAAGTTCTAGACTTGTTTCCTTTTGTTTCTAAGTTGTTTTAGGACCGAAAATTAAGGGCTTTGAGTATCAAGGTCTGAAACATACGTGCTCGGGTGTAGATGTGAGTATAAAACGTGCATACTTTTACTTATAAAAATTATAAGTTTTATTAAATTGTGAATTTTGGTCCTATTAAAATACGAGGGTTACAAATGAAAATTTTGAAATAGTTGAGGAACCAATTATGCACATTTATGAAAAGTGAAAGGTGCAGGTTGTTACAATTTTAGCGTATGAAGAAGATTTGAGCTGTTAAGAATTGCTTGAACAGGAAGAAGAACTTAAAAGTTACTGACGGTGATGGTGGCAGTTGGGATGTAGCAGTTGGTGTTGAGCAGTCGGGTGGAAACAATCGTTACTTCATTAAAGGTATGATGTCTGTGGTTGCTGCTATGCAACTGAATTCTGGTGGCGAAATGCATTTCATGTTCTTCAAGTAAAAGGTGTGTTCATGTTGTTTACTGTTGTTAGGGGAGATGGTAATTAAGTTACTTTGTTGGTTGGTCTTTTATGATGTTTAGACAATATACAATAGTTGGTGGCTAACTTTTGAAGATGATGAATGGTTATATGTTAACTACTTTTGCACAACTACCGGTTAATGTAGTATTTCGTGGTTTTTTGTTCACCTGTGTTTATAAACTTTATGATTTTGACTTATCTTAGAAATGTAAATAAGTTAGTTTTATTAATGAAATGTACAAATTTTAATATTGTATTATTTTAAATGCTTCATCCTAAGTATATAAATGTTTGACTATTAACTTTTGGTTGGATAGATGATTCATAAACTAGACGAAATTCCCTAATATTTTTTGGATTGGCTGATGAGAAGTGTAGTTTTATTAATTATATAAGGCCAAACCTTACCATAAGTTATAAACTATGTTTGACTTATACAAGGTCAAACAGTACATAAGTTGCTTACAATACATAACAACATTAACTCGAAAAGAAAAAACCAAAAATCATAAAACATTTGATAAGGTTAGAGATATTTAAATGGACATCTAAATTTCTAACAACGGTATATTGATTGTTTCACAACTCCCTTATTTTAAACTAATACATCCATGTCTATATTTTGAATATATTATTTGTAAGTTACCAGATTCTTCAAATTCATTATCCATTTAATGATTTGGTTGCAACATATTACACAAAGTGTTCATATCCGATTCTACAAACACATAGTTGTTCATATCTATATTTTATATGTTACAAATAAAAAATGGCATACTGTACGTTGTCATCTAACATATTAACTACTACTATCGAACAAATAGTTATATTTATGTTATAAAATGTCAATAAACGTCATGTTATACGGTTTTTCATTTGACTTGGGGATCTGCCGTGTGTAAACACGGATCTCTAACCTAGTCCTCTTATATACAAGCTGGTGTGAAGTAATCTTTTTTTTTTTCATGCTTTCCCGTCCCAAAAACCATCTTCGTTTATCATGTATGTTAAAAGCTGTTCATAAGGTTTAAATTTTTTTCATGGATTCTGGTGATATGATACCAAACTTTGGATGTTATATAAGTGTTCAACTTTGTCTCTTTTGAGGTTTTTTAAGTATCTTTTCCGTCAAATTTTTTTTTACTAATTCTTTCAGTTTAATTTTTGAGTTAATTACAGTTTTCGTCCGTGTGGTTTGTCTAAACTAACAGGTTCAGTCCAGGCTTAACACCCTGAGTACCTGTGCTTTCATTTTCTAACAGTTTACATCCCTGAGACTAACGTCGTTAATTATTCCGTTACTTTATGGGTAAATTGACTAATATACCCCCATCTTCTCCAACCATCACCACCACCACCACCACCACCACCTGCAACACCAATCACCACCACCACCACCTGCAACCCTAGAAATAATAATAATAATAATAATAATAATAATAATAATAATAATAATAATAATAATAATAATAATAATAATAATAAAAAATCACAATTACAATAAAGAACATGATCCAAACCTGAGTGGCATCACTGCTGACACTAACAGTAGAATGCAACCGTCTCCCAACATACCCAGATCCAAAAAAAAAACGATTAAAATCAAGGTTTTGATTAAAATCAAGGTTTTGATTAAAATCAATAGACCACCGCCCTGTTTCATCCTCAAAAGACCACCACACACAGCCCCCTTCCTGTTCAAGATCCATCATCAAACGACGATAACCACCGGTTCCTGTTCATCGTCTTCCCACTTCGTGTTCATCGTACCCACCAAGACCACAGCCCATCCTGTTCATCGTCTTCCCCTGTAAACCACGATGAAGGCGGCAATCCCTCCGGCCTAGACTATTCTCCGTCATCTTCCTTGCAAAAAAACCCCTCCCTCCCCACCGCAGACGCCTCCAACGCGCCACCTTTGCCGGTTCGTTTGATGAGATGATTAGGGTGTGGGATGTGAAGACTGGGAAGACGAATCATGTAATTAGGGCCCACTCGTTGCCGGTTACGTCAGTGCATTTTAATAAGGATGGGAGTTTGATTGTGTCTGGAAGTCATGATGGGAGTTGTAAGATTTAGGATACGGCTACTGGGACTTGTTCACTAATAACTTGTTACTTGATATAATTCAGTATGTGATTATATGGATTTTGATGGTTATGTAGCTTGATTTAAGTTTTAGCCACTAGAAAAAAAAATCACTTTAGGTGGTGGTGGTATTGCAGGTGATGGTGGTGGTGGAGTGGAGATGGTGGAGGAGAGAGGAGAGGGAGGGTGGCAGCGCTGATGGTGGTGTTGCAGGTGGTGGTGGATGGGTTGGTTGGAGAAGATGGGGAGGGTATAAATGTCAATTCTCCCACAAACTGAAGGGTATAATAGTCATTTCTCTACAAATTAACAGACAAGCCTAACGGCCGTTAGTCTCAGGGATGTAAACTGTTAGAAAATGAAAGCACAGGTACTCAGGGTGTTAAGCCTGGACTGAACCTGTTAGTTTAGGCAAACCACAGGGACGAAAACTGCAATTAACTCTTAATTTTTTTGTTTCTTTTTCGTCAGACATTTTTTAGCATTCTTTAAAATTTGTGTTGTATTGTTGGGTGTCGTTATTTTTGACAATCTTTTGTTTCAAAATGTTTTTGGTTATTTGGATTGCTTGCAAGTTGTTTGATGAAATGCTTAAGCAACAAAAACAACCAGTATTTTTTTCCAGGAGTTTCATGTGCATGGTGTTAGGTAACTATTTTTCGTTGTGTAATTTGTTTTCTTAAAGTTACATTTTGATCTATTAGACAAAGTTTTAATTTTCGGATGTTAAGATTTGTGATATTAAGCTATGTTTTAGTTGCTGTTTTTTAAGTGTTTCATTTTGTTTTATTTCAAGAAATTTTCTTTGTTGTTTAACAGCTTTACGTTGTATTGTTCATTTTAATGTTTCATGAAACGATTTTTCTTTAAACAACAACTAATATTTGTTGAAATATTAGTTGTTTTTTAAATATTAGTTGTTGTTTATAGAAAAATCATAATTTCCTTTGGTTTTAAACAACTAATACTCCAAAAAAGTGTTAAAAATGTGTCGGGCTTTTGGTTTTACCTTTTTTCTACCGGCTTAGGCTTTTAGTTTTTTTTATTTCATTTTTAATGTTTTTTCGGTTTAGGTTTTAGATGTCGTAGTACTATTCAACAAAGTTTTGACGGTACAATTTCGAATTACTTTGAGTTTCGATGCCGCCACAATGCGCGGCTGGTTAACCAACTAGTTAGTTTAATGTGTTTTGATGTTTGTCATACACAAAAAACGAAAAAAGAAAAAAAAATGCAATAAATATAATTAATATCTTATGAGTTTTACCTCTTAGTATTTTGATTGTTTTTTTTAAATAATATCAACTTTTAATAAAACAAAATACGAAAGTTACATCACAATAGAAGGTAGACGAGCAACAAGCTGTGCCGCCACCCCTTTCTGAATTGCGAACCCTAGTCTACCAAAGATAAATCTTTGCCCATCTGGAGATGAACTATTGTTGTGGACGACCCGTTGGACCCTGGTCAAGAAACGAATAGCTTCTGGCGTTTGGAAGCCAATCAAAGGCCAAAGAGATAAAGACATGTTGGTTCTCTGCACAAGCTTTCGCATGCTTATCTACTTTCTTCGATTTCGCTTGTCTCGATGCTTGCCCAGCTACAAACCCTGTTTCCCTTAACCCAACCAAAGGAGATACCCCTGTGAGGTCCACGCAAGCATGTTTCCCCCTCTCCCAACCAAAGACAAGCAGATCTGCTGGTCGCATGGTGGATCTCCCTTCCGCAAGGTCTGTGAGAAAATTTAAAGGGGACTCCTTTTTGGCAAAAATCCCAGCTCTTCTCAGGATGTCCCACAAAAACGTCCCTCACCCAGTCATGCCGGTATTTGAACCCGGGGAGCTCTTTGCAATGAATTGCATGCTCCCCATATTTATCCATGCAAGCTTTACAGCAGATAGGACATGTTTCATCTTCCGGATACATAAGGATCATCAAGCGGTACTTGAGTATAGCCTTGTACTTCACTGCGGACATGCATTGACACAAACCCTCAATCGAGATAACGGTCAAAAAAATCCTGAGCATGAGGACCCTTTACGTATTCAATCATCTCCTTCTGGCGGGAGAACAACTAAAAAACTTCTCCTAGGCTCTGAGCAGTTTTGCTAAACAAAGCATTCGCTAAAGTTTTTTGTGGCTTTGAGGGGGCGGTGTCCCTATTAGATAAATCGCCAATATCAAAGTTCGGGAGATAGACATTTAAGCGTTCGAGCGCCTGTTGATGATGACCCCACTATTTCAAAGGATATAATCCTGAAGTTTCCAAGACTGAGCTCTAGATGCCACAAAGACATAAACCCCAACATCTCAAGCTGAAAGGAGGCCAAAACCACCTAAACGTATCGTCAAGGATGCCAAGCGTCACTGGAGGTCCCCGAATGTAACATTTCGTGTCTAACTATTTTTTTTACGTTACGGATTAAAACGACAAGCCCTATTATTTTTGGTGATATTTTGAACCCCTATACAATGATAATTACTTATACATATACATATACATATATATATAGATTTATAATAATAATAATAATAATAATAATAAGTCATAACATTAATCTAGATGTTAATCTATTTAATTGTTTAACTCAAACCCAAGAACCCCTTGAGCCCTTTACAAATTTCTGGAGCCCAGCCCAATAAACCCCAAGAAACCCCGGCCCACTCTCCTGGCCCGCCACCTCTGACCCAGCTGTTGTTTATCCGGCCCATTAACCAAGCCCAAACCCCCTCCTTTCAAATCTGTTATAAAAAAAGAAAAATGTTTGTTTCTCCTCGGGATCGAACCGGTGACCTTGGACACACAACACACCCACCAAACCACTAAGCCACAACTCGTTTCTTGTTTTTATCCCCATTTAAATTGTATATAACACCACTTAACATGACCCTTTCTCCTTCCTTGCAAACAGACATCGAACAGCAAGCAGATATGGTATGTTGACCATGCCATTAACTTTATTAATCCGCTTGAATGTATAATTGGTATGATTATAGTATTTTCGGCCCTCTCTAACTCGATTACACATCAATTAACCACAAACCATTGACCAATTCATAATTATTACGCGTATAGATTTAAAACGAGGTCAAACCTTCCAATAACCTTAATCCTTGAACATCAGTATAAATTGATGCATTGCGAACCTTGTTTAGTCGCTCACACATCTCTCTTAATCTCCAATTGCTCTAAAACATCCTCTGAAACTCCCACGCATACACGGTTGACTATTTCTGTTGACTGATCAATCGAGCATCAAACGACACTGTAAGTCCAATATTTTTTGGGGGATTTGTTAGTCGGCGTCCATACGATAAAAACCCTAACAATAATTGGGTTAAAAATGTGTGGGTTGCCTAATTGGAAAACTAGGGCTTCGATGCATCATTTTGGGGAAGAAGCTGTTTACGAGTACATTACTTATATTTTATAAACCGGGATAAATCACAACCACAGGCCTAGGCCAAGTGGTTGTGACCAAGGCTTACACAACAGTCACCCGGGTTCGAGTCCCGGCTCTGACTGCCTTTTTTTTTCGTTTCTTTTTCTTTTTAAACAACCAATACATATATATATATATATATATCATGTTTAAAACTTATAAATTCCTTTTTAAATATCAAAATCATTTTATAAATTCTAAAAAAATTATATATATCAAATCTGATGTAAAAGTTTAACTTTCAATTTTTAGTTTGCTGAAATTTATTTATTTATTATTTATAATAATTAAATCAAGTTTATTCCATTTTGTTTATAAAAATCTATAAAAATATCAAAACGATCTTATTAATTTCCACAAAAATTATCCTGAGTTTTTATAACATTAATCTTTTCAGAAATGATTTTTATTTATGAAAAATCATTTATTTAATATTTTTAATCAATTTTTGTTAGATTTAATCATAATTAAATCATAATAAATCCAATTTTTAATATTTTTGCACCAAAATTTTATACAAATTATTTTTAATCATATAGAACAGAAATATAATTTTTAAACTAAAAATTATTTAATTTTAATATTTTTAAATATTAAAGTTAGATTTTGACAATTTGTTATAATAGATTAAATAATCTATTTTAAGGAAAATAATTTTATAAAAATTATTTTTTACACTTTAAACACATTCTTGTGAACATCTTAAATTTAAATTTCATAAAAAGAGTTTTGGTCATTTATTTACTAAATTTCTCTCAATTGGCGAATATTTTTAATATTAATCAAACGAGCAGTTATCCCTAATTCAAAGCCCTAGAACATATACATTTGTATGCTAGATAGACTTAGACTTATTTGTTACCTTATTATAGGGTGATACTTGATATATTTGGGCAACACCATTATCCAATTTTTCAACAGATATAACATTTTACCAAGGTGAGTTTACATAGCCCCTTTACTCTATTTTCACTATTTTTGGGGTGAAACATGTTTAAACATTTTATACTATCATTTACTCATATTTACTTGTGATTCAATTACAACATCATTCTATCATTTGACTGTAACAAAAAGACACAGTACAATCATTAACAATGATCAAGCCGCCTGTTTAGATTATAGCGCTATAGGTCTGACAAACCCATCCCACCCGCATAGACTCAGGGATGATCGATAACAGTAATAACATTTAACTAACTTGCGAGTTAGTCATCAGTCGACACAAGGTTTGGTTGTACATAGACGCATTGTTGCATGTCGGTATCATACTCTATCATCATACAACCCTGAAGTGTTGTACAAACTATTGTTATCAACTATTTCTCAAAAACCTATGTAATTCTCACCAACTTTTGTTGACCCAAATATTTTCAACTTAACATGTTTCAGGTCCTACTTGCTTGAAGAATTGCTTGAAGATATGTGCATAGTTTATTCTATTTGATGTACGAATTCTTGTAGAACAATTGTATGTAATTTATTTAAATCAATTAATGAAACTTATTATTCTCCATGAGCTACTGAACAATCATCAATACGTGGCACTCCGATGTTTCCGCCATCGGTTGGGGTGTTACACCGAAGAAGGGGCCACCACACACAACTATATCTTTAATAGCTTCCCGAAGGCCATCATCGAAAAGGGATACCGTATCCACCATCAAGTAGGGCTGAAAAGTTCGCAACTCAAAAAGTAACTTAGTGATCCCATGACTGTGAAACTTTCAACTTTATTTATCAAGACAAACTACCTCATTTCACTTTCGTCTATACTCACGAAAGTATGACCTAGATTGTTAACCTATATACGCATGAAGTATTTTCTAATTAAATTGTATGTACTTCATTGCAGTGGCGGAACAAGAACTTTTTCATTAGAGGGTCTATATATATATATATATATATATATATATATATATATATATATATATATATATATATATATATAGGGTAGGGTTCAATTGAGAACCAACCCTTAGTTAGGAACTTTAGGAACCAATCTCATCCATCCATCTTCAATGGCATGATGGTAAATATGTTAAACATTAATTAACTTTTTAATTAAATCAAGGGGTAATATTGTCTTTTGGTATGTGAGTATTAATAGGTTATTTAGTATACATTGTAACTGACAAAAACCACAACTAATATCATTTGTGCGTACAAAAAAATTATACTGTACGATAAACATTAAACAACTATACGTCAGTGTATATTCATATTCCAACAATTATACATCAGTGTATATTCCAATCATTGCTACAAAAACATTATACTGTACGATAACATTAAAACAACTATACGTCAGTGTATATTCATATTCCAACAATTATACATTAGTGTATATTCCAATCATTGCTACAAAAAACATTATACTGTACGATAAACATTAAACAACTATACGTCAGTGTATATTCATATTCCAACAATTATACATCAGTGTATATTCCAATCATTGCTACAAAAACATTATACTGTACGATAACATTAAAACAACTATACGTCAGTGTATATTCATATTCCATGCACTCACACGAACTGATAGGTTGGTCTTATCAAGAGTAACCTGAAACAAAGAAAAAGGTTGTTTAGCATATACATCAGTGTATACATACAATATACATCAGACCCCAATAAAATTGATGCTATAGAACAGTGTTTAGTATCGTCATATTCAAACAATTATACATCGGTGTATAGTCCAATCATTGCTACAAAAAACATTTTACTGTACGATAACATTAAACAACTATACGTCAGTGTATATTCATATTCCAACAATTATACATCAGTGTATAGTCCAATTAGTACTACAAAAACATTGTACTGTACCATAATATTCAACAAATATACGTCAGTGTATATTCATATTCCAACAATTATACATCAGTGTATAGATGAATGTTAGTGTATCTGTACTCTTCAACATGATCTGAATTATACATCGGTGTATACTTCCAAAAACTAAACTAATATACTTCCAAAAAAAATTAAAAAACTAAAAAATATTACACAAATACCTTGATTGTCAACACTATTTTGCAAAAAAGGTTGTGATTGTGTATCATGATCCTCAATATCGTGAGAAACTGATTGAATGATTTCATGTATATGATTATTATCCATCACTTGTTTATCTTAATCGATTGAAGCCGGGTCTAATGAATCGTACGTGATGTTGATATTTTGGAGGAAGGCAATTGAGTGATATTAGGAGGAAGTTATGAGTGATATTAGGAAGACATTGATGGTGATAAACATTCCATCTTTAAAACTTTTTTTTTAATTAAAATATAAAACATAATTGTTCAATTATCATCCTACCCTTAGATCAAGATTAAAAGATGAATGGCTCAGATTGGTTTCTAAGTTCCTAACTAGTACCTTGGTTCCTAAGTTCCTAACTAGTACATTGGTTCCTAAATGATCTTTTTCCTATATATATATATCCTTTATTTTATTAGTGTAATAAAAAATTCTATTTATTATTCTAGATATTAGGTTTTTACTAAATTAATTTTTTGATGTGACGTATTTATATGATAAAAATTTGTTTTGTTATGTATTTAGAAATCAAAAAGAAAAAAATACGTAAACTACTCACGGTAAGTTTTTGGAAATAAAAATTATTGTGATATTAAAACAATGTAAATTGCGCCGTGTATGTTTTGGAATATTAAAATTGTTATGACGATTAATTTGTGGTGATAAATTATGAATCAAATATTGAATAAATAATTATATATATATATATATATATAATTACAAACCTTTTTATGCATCATTTATTGTATTTTGAAGTACAAGTGTTTGATGCACACTGCTCAAGTTTCATCTTTTCAGTTTGCATCACCACGTATTGCCTTAGAGGGTGTTTGGAGGGTGTTTGGGATTGAGTTTCAAAACAACTTATTAACTTATTGGCTTTTTCAAAAAGCCAATAAGTCAATAAGACGTTTATGTAACCCAAAAGCACTTTCTATTTTGACTTTTGGCTTTTTGCTTTTAAAGGTGGAAAAACTGTTTTTGAAAAGTTAGAAATCCTGGCTTTTGGCTTTTGAGTTTTGGAAAAAAAATTACAAATATATCACCCATACAACCAATATTCACAATAAGTTAAGCGAAACACTTAAAAAAACAACAATTTATTGACTTTTTGACGTTTCTCATCCAAAAAGCTAATCTAAACACTTTTTTTTAAAACTCCTTTTCAAAAAGTCATAAGCCAATAAGCACTTTTGACCAAAAGCACTTTTGCATCTTCAAACTCAATCCCAAACACCCTCTTATTTTCCCTTCTAGACCATTCCTTCTTATCTCTGCCTTTATTACACCTCACCAACCACCAATTCCTATCGTCGCCATCAACATCATCACCGGTATCGTCCTCCGTCAACTCCTCCTTCGCGGGCCTATGTTTCCTGTTAACAACAACGGCTCGGGGTTTCAAAGTTGAAACCCCGCCACCGTCACCATCAACATTGTCGCCACCGTCCTTTGTCGCAAGTATATATACATTTAGCAAAAACTTTGCAATAGTATTTTCCGTTAATGTTGACGGCCAGACTTCTCATTGACAAATGGTCCTGCTTCAGCATCTATGGTGGTACCCTCTTCCATACCTTCACCGCTTCCCCTTTATTCGGTTATTTTTCTCACTATCAGCGTCGTCGGTTCCTTCTTCACCACCATTATCTCTTCGTCAAATTAAGCGAACATTCAAGAAGAAAGAAACAGGGAGAGGAGACACAGAGAGCACAGCTTTGAGGCTTCACGAATCTTTGTCGTCTTTCCACGCAGTAGCGGAATTGTAGCTTGGCGGTGGTGGTGTTATGACTTATGACAGATTGGCAAAAGGTAATTCATTTGAAAAAAAAAAAAAAAGACTGAAATAATTGCTTCCACTGTCGTTTAGTTGGGTGATTAGGGTTTTTTGGGGTTTTTTTTTTCCTGTTCAATCCTTTCTGATTTGGGCTTTTATTTGTAAGGCTGTTTTTTTTTTTTTTTTTTTTTTTTTGATTTTACACTTTATCTCAGTTAGTTTGTTGGGTTAATTTGGGGTTGTTACTGGGAATTAGTTGAGTTCTTTGATTGTTTCCTCAATTGTTGATGATGTTTTTTTAAAAAATATTATTTAGGACAGCCTTTTGTATTTACTTACTTTTAGCTACTAGATGGACACCTTTAAACCACTATATATGTGTATCACCATCTGAAAAGGTAACACCTACAAAATATACACAACCATATATAACAATTCTTAACGATAATTATGTTTCTAGTTTGGAATATGTGGGAAGTCAATTAAAATAGTGTGAGGATAAGGTATTGTAGGGTAGAATTTAGCCTGAATACAAAAGTAAAAGCAAACATTCAATCTAGAGTCCTTCGGTGAAATTTCACCAGTAATGTTGCTTTCAATTTTAGTTGCACCTTTTTGTTGATGATTTTTAATTTAAAATTGTATTTGATTTTGTTTACATAGAGAAATTTCACCAGTAATGTTGCTTTCAATTTTAGTTACACCTTTGTTGAACGACTTTATAGTTGGATTGCATTCGTAAGTACCGTCGGCTGCTGATTGAATTTGTACCTTTTGTGATGTTGATTACTGTAAACCTTATTAACATCGTGCACCTCAGAGTCTCAAACTAATGTGTTAACGTTGTCATTGTAGAATTGCATAGTGTCATTTGCTTTCCGCTGATGCTTCGAGGCCTTAGCTCCATGGTAATCTCACTTAATTCATTTATATTTACATTTCTTTTTAATTTTGAATTCACAGATCTTATCCATTTGCATATTAAATGCATATTAAATTCATTTTCATGGTGTGATTGTGAGTCAAATTATAAGAAGAAACCGCAACATTTTGAGATGTATGGAGTATTATTCGACTGCATCAGAAAGTGAAAGGGCGCCCATTGCATTGAGCATGCCAAAAGGAACAGTGCCACACACTATGGCATTGACGGCAACACCTGCGGTGGTGGTGGATTCCGACACCCCCGATGAAGGTGTGTATGTATCTCACTTTTATATCTTTTCTTTTTTCCGCGTATTTAGAATCTGTATGCCTTATAGTGGCTTTGTTGTGATTTGTTATACAGATTTCGGGGATTCTTCTGGAAGGCTCGATCGAATAGGTAAGTTTTCAATAAAAAACAATTTGCTTTCAGAAAATCATAATGCGGTTTGTACCTCGGTTGTGATTGATTTTTGGAAGAGGTGAGCGGTTGAGCTCTTAGTTATTTGTGCGTCTACCAATCATCATTTTGATATGTTCTAAATCTTTTTAATAATATTATGCCACACTTACATTTTCCTGTTTGACCCGTTATTGACAAAAAATGATCTTGGATCGAACCTTCCATTAGAACACCTCAAATGGCATCTCTGCATCTAATCGATAACAACTCATCCTGTTGTTAGTCATTTGTCAAGTCTACTAATCACCATTTTGATATTATAGATATGATGGGCTGCACAATGGTTCAAGCTACTTGGAACATCTAAACCTTTCGACTGCGGTAAAGGCATCATTCAAAAAAGTCACAAGAGCTTTTGCCATTTGTAAGTCGGTTAGTGGTTTTTATGTCAATTTTTAATATAGGTGTAATCAATTGCCAGTTTCCTTTCATTTAGGCTTAATGTTTGCCACAAATGACAATACTATCTTCAAATATAAGTTCTGGCACTATTGTAACATAATATATTTATTGTATTTTTTTCTTTACCGTTTATCTTCATGTAGAACAAGTGATCTCCTGTTAATGTAACTAATTTCATGTTGATGAAAACTCAAACCCGCTACGAAGCGCGGGGTCATATACTAGTAAAAGACATACGTAATAAATAATTAAATGATATAAATATATAAAACAAAGTGAAAACAATTTTTAAAACTTGAATAAAGCTATTTACTCAAATATTAAATAAAGTGTGTAGTGAAGTACATAACTAATACTTTACTAATAATATATTAGTTTTTTTTTTTTAAATGGGCTAGTACCACCATAAATAACTTTTATATTATAAAAAATAGCCTTGGTACAAAAAGCAATAGTTTTAATATTTTTTCTGACTTCACCATCTTCATCTTTCATACTTCTTCTTTTATGTTCATATGCTTACAAACTTATAAGCAGGACTATTAAAGCCATGGTAGTGAAAACTCCACCTTCAAGCTTATTTTAAGTCACTTAGATTATGTGTAGTGGGGGGCTTTATATATAAAGCCCCCCTTTCTGATTGGTCCACGTAGCTGCTGAGTCAGCATGAAGAGAGAAAGTGAAAAATGGGTATGGTGTACGGTAGTGAGCAGGCCTGTAACACCCCAACCGATGGCGGAAACATCGAGGTGTCACGTAGTGACGATTGTTCAATAGCTCATGGACTAAAGTGTAAATTTGAATACATTGATTAAATAATTTATTACATTCCAATGAAATACAACGATTCTAAATGTCAACTAAACTGAAATACAATGAATCCAAAATCTAAGTAAAAATTCCAAAGGCTTAAAGGTCATCTCATAATAACCTGAAACATGTACAAAATAATCTGGTCAATACAAAAATTGTATTGGTGAGCATACCCTGTTTGTATACATATAGTAGAAAAGTGTTTCGCAATTCATGTGTTGTATACTGTTTGCAATTATGTAATAAGTAATATCCGTTCAAAATCAACCCTAAGAAATAAGTATCAAGAATCAAGAATCAAGAATCAAAACATTTTTAGTAATATGAATCACAAGACAATGACCAAGGTCTCTCAACAGAGTCACAAGGGGTATATACCATAGATCTATTCATTGAAATGCCAGGCCCTCAAAGGTTAATGATTTTGACAAGTCATAGACACCCAAATTAACATAAAGCAAACACACATGAGAATTGCATTTAGTAAGAAGTAATAGAAACTTGATAATAAGTACATGAATCACCCCAAAATGTAAAACAGTAAAAAGGGGAAAGATATACTCACAGTTAGCGAAAACGAGCAAAATCCAACTTAAGCGGTCGTGAGTTAAGTAATGGAAAATCCGAGGAATTCAACCTATAATGTATAAAATACTAATAAGGAAATGTCTACAAAGTCTACGGTATCTAGAGTCTAAGGCGTTAGGGTTTGCTAAGTCGATTTGGGAATTAAAGTTTTTATGATGAGTTGAATTACAATAAAAGTTGTATATCCAAATAATATTATGCCAAAGTTTGTAAATGTGGTTTAAGTAATACAGTTATTATCAATTGAATATTTAGTTAAAAATATGCTTAAATAATTAAGACAAAATAATTTAGATTAATTTAACTAATTATTGTAAATAATTACAATAATCATAATTATTGAAATAAATAATTATGAGTTACACAAAGATCCAACCATGATAATAAATACTTTCAATCATATAAATATTTTCTATTTTATAGGAAAAGTGAAAAGTATTTATAATATAGATGTCTAAATAAGATAAATAAATAAATGTTTAATTTTGTCTATTTAAACGTAAATAAGGCTAATAATACCAGACGTGATCCAAAAATCCTAATTTTATAGAAGCTAGATGCTTTCTGATGTAAACAAATTAAAATAATTTTCCCATCATTTATATAAACTTATTTATATTTAAAACTGATTTAACGAGATTAAATTAGGTTTAAATGATTGAAAATAGAAAAATCAATAAAAATAAAGGTTTTCTGAACCAAATGTTTTTATTTCAGTTCATAATCATTAGAAATAATTTATCACAAATTTTGAGATTAAAATCATTAAAAATGAATTTTTTATGAATTAAATATGATTGAAACAATTTAATTCAATAAAAATATAAAAATAAAACATTTTTCAGAAATTAAAAGTGGGATAATTTTCTATGGGGTGTCAAGAAGCTACTCCTAAATTTTCATAATTTTTGGAGCAAAAATGAATTTATTATGAATATTTCAAGTTATATGATTATAATATTGATTCTAAATAACAAATAAAAGTAATAAATAAATAAATAAAAACTGAAAAAAAAAATAAGGGTGAAGGTGCCAGGGTTCGAACCCAGGTTTCCTTCTACCACAAAGTGTCCCACTACCACTAGTCTACAACATATGTTTGTGAACTTTTATCAGAAACAATTTATATAAACATAGTTACCAACTCATCATCTTCCCCAATCCTACTAGCAAGAACCCTAACCCTAACCCCAAATTAATAAACTCGAACCAGATAACGAAAACGATCAAAACTAGAGGGCTTTTGCTCGGAATTTGATATTAAACAAAATGGCATCAAAATATCACACTTACAATTACGGTTTGGGTCGGAAACGACGGGATGAGGGCCGCGTCTTGAAGCTCCGATTCAGAGGTTTCCAGGTCGTGATTAACCATTTTTTTTCAGTGGGTTTTGTTGGTTAAGGGTTGGGAAACAAGTGTTGGTTATCAATTTATAGGATTAATAAAGAAATCAAACGTTTAAACCCGATTTAAGAACTCGCCGGTTACAACTCGAATGTCTTTAATGGTGGATAATTAACAAGGTTATAACGCCTATTAATCCTATCATTAGGCTCGCGTGTGGTGGAGAAACTGAAATGCGTAATAAAACGAGTGTAAAGGCCACGAAATCCGTTTTTTTTGTTGTGGCCGGAAACTCGCCGGCGGCCACCAGACCTGCCCGAAAAAACGTTTTCAACAGAAGGAGGGGGAAGTTTGATTTTAAACTTTGAGCTTTTGGCAAAATAGGTCCCTTATGTTTAACTTAGTTAGTTTAGTTATGATTTGGTTAGTTTTCCCTTTATAAAACTTAACCGAGTTAATATCAATTAACCAAAATGTTTTTAAAGCTTTATTAAATTTTTTTTTATAAAATCTTTCACGAATACGTTTCACCTACACATTTATATAAATATAACTGATAAATTTTTTTTTATTTCACTTTAAAATTAAATTTGAAAACGACGGAACTTCCAGTGACTAAAATGAAAATATTTGGAGGACTGATATTGTCCATTAGGTGAAAGACGAAGGTGACGGATGTCACAGTCTCCCCTACTTTAGAAAATTTCGTCTCGAAATTTCTTTCAAGTGGAGGTTACTATGAAATAAAATGCGTTGTAAAAGTCAACTAAATTTTTTTTTTAAAAGAAAATTCCATCATTTATGTTTTGACCAGATTTAAAATAGTTATCTAATATCTAAAGTAAAAGTTTCAAAATTTTTTGACAGTTAACCCAAAGTTTAGAAAGTTGAATTTTTTTTTTTTTTTAAATGAGAAGTTTTTGGGAATGTGTAACGAGTGAGGGGCATAGGTACTAATGAAGCAGTCTCCCCTACTTTAGAAAAATTCCTGACCGAACTTTACTAAGGAGATATAACAGAATTTCGACGAACAGAGAGTGTGAGAGTACACAAGGGTTAAGGTTTTCTGTGTGGGTGGTCAAAACTCTAGGAAGACGAATTAAAGCTCGTGTGAGAACGTTTGTATCGAATATGCTAGCTATTAGTCAACAATCTAACGAAGAGGTAATCATATAGTAATGGGTAACGGGTCGATTCTTGCTTAGACTCCTAGTCCGTTCCCGCAGTATCATTTATGCTTATATATAGGGTGTACCGCAGCTGACCCACCACACTCCCGATACTTTGGACTCGTACTGATTGTCTACCAACAACCTAATTAGAATTACACACCACCCTCATGTACCTGTAAGCCCATGATTGCGTTCCAAACCGTAATCATCAATTTACCTTACACTGGGGTGTTATGCTTTTCCATAACCCTATCCTAAGTAGTACTAGAAACAAATGCGTGCAATTAGAATATGCAATAGCCACTATAATGAAATGATGTTTAATCCAGACATGGTTAGAGGTTCTTCCTTCCGGGTTTTCCCTTTAACCGTAACATGTAAGTATAAGACATGGTTAGAGGTTCTCCCCTTTCGGGTTCACCCTTAACCGGTAGTTTCTGTTTACATCGTTGGTTTTAAACACTCATATTGATAGACCCTGAGGTTTACACCGTTCCCTCGGATTGAAGAAATACTCTTGTCCGAGTCGTACGTGGGCATCGGCTTAGATCTCATACGAGTTATCAACTGGTATGTTCGTTGGCCATGATGATGAACAAAATAATGTAAAGTATAACAGGGTTTTGCTCAAAACAGGAAAGAAAATGTGCATACCAAATATGCGTTCAAGTAAGTATATAAGTATAGCATAAAATTCCGATTGAAAGAATAGTATAACATAAATCGAGTATATCGCACAATTGCACAAAATGAAAATAAACGAGTTGAATTAATACAGATAGACAATGTGAAAATAATCACAAATAACGTGTTAGAAATAATTATGAATAAAAATGGTGCAAGCATAAAATAAGGAGATAACGTGTATAGCCTACTGGCATGCGAGTTAAAATCTAGTAATTTTACATATATGTGTTATACTATAAAAGACATTTAGCAACATTCGAATAAGAGAGTATGTCCATTGTTTAAACCAAAAGTTTTGTAAGCGAAAGAGTACGAGTGTAATAGGATAAATTTTTCGTTTATCAAAAACGTAGTTTGCGCAATCTTTGTGATATAGTTGAAAGAATAGTAGTAATGCATTAGAATAACTTTTTAGTAACCGAAGTGTGTTTTAGATTCAAAACTGGTTCATTTGAAAAATCTTCGTAGATATGTGTTTACGAGGAGTCGAGTTTGAAAAATGTTATAAGTCTTATTATTAGTTGCAAGTTTCTTTTGAAAACATATATTGGATACGTCATATGAAAACAAAAGATCTATATTTGATTTGTAAAATATGCACTACAAGTTTATAAAATGCAAAATGAAATCATTTTATGAAGTATGTGTAAATTTAGTGTGTGTTAAAAGACCATGATTTAAAATGACGTGAATGATAAGATTAATGTATGTAATAGATTACCAATATTTAAGAAAATTCATAATCAACGAGATGTAGAAATAGCTCCTTGAGATGTGGATTTCACTCCTAACTCAAAGATGTATTTCAAAATTGAAAACAATTGAGGAATGAAACCAATCACTAAGTTAAGGATATCACCCCAGCTTAGTGGTTAAGTTTCTTTTTGAAGGTAATACTCTTTGAGATGTGGATGTCACTCCTATCTCAAAGATGTATTCCTAAGATAAATATCATATAAAGGAATGAAACTAATCACCAAGGTATGGATACCACTCCTAACTTGATGATATCGTTTCGTTTGTGAAATACGAGTGTCTTCTTCGCCAAGCAAAATATCGAAAGAATAACGAGAAATAATCATAACGAAAAATATCTTGAAAGAAAATAATAGGAAATAAGAGAAATATAAACGAGAGGACTCGTGAAAGTAAGCTTAGTTATAGACTAGGCTAAGAGGCATTCTAATAACCTAATTCCCTATAACCATGGCTCTGATACCAATCTGTAACACCCCAACCGATGGCGGAAACATCGAGGTGTCACGTAGTGACGATTGTTCAATAGCTCATGGACTAAAGTGTAAATTTGAATACATTGATTAAATAATTTATTACATTCCAATGAAATACAACGATTCTAAATGTCAACTAAACTGAAATACAATGAATCCAAAATCTAAGTAAAAATTCCAAAGGCTTAAAGGTCATCTCATAATAACCTGAAACATGTACAAAATAATCTGGTCAATACAAAAATTGTATTTGTGAGCATACCCTGTTTGTATACATATAGTAGAAAAGTGTTTCGCAATTCATGTGTTGTATACTGTTTGCAATTATGTAATAAGTAATATCCGTTCAAAATCAACCCTAAGAAATAAGTATCAAGAATCAAGAATCAAGAATCAAAACATTTTTAGTAATATGAATCACAAGACAATGACCAAGGTCTCTCAACAGAGTCACAAGGGGTATATACCATAGATCTATTCATTGAAATGCCAGGCCCTCAAAGGTTAATGATTTTGACAAGTCATAGACACCCAAATTAACATAAAGCAAACACACATGAGAATTGCATTTAGTAAGAAGTAATAGAAACTTGATAATAAGTACATGAATCACCCCAAAATGTAAAACAGTAAAAAGGGGAAAGATATACTCACAGTTAGCGAAAACGAGCAAAATCCAACTTAAGCGGTCGTGAGTTAAGTAATGGAAATTCCGAGGAATTCAACCTATAATGTATAAAATACTAATAAGGGAATGTCTACAAAGTCTACGGTATCTAGAGTCTAAGGCGTTAGGGTTTGCTAAGTCGATTTGGGAATTAAAGTTTTTATGATGAGTTGAATTACAATAAAAGTTGTATATCCAAATAATATTATGCCAAAGTTTGTAAATGTGGTTTAAGTAATACATTTATTATCAATTGAATATTTAGTTAAAAATATGCTTAAATAATTAAGACAAAATAATTTAGATTAATTTAACTAATTATTGTAAATAATTACAATAATCATAATTATTGAAAAAAATAATTATGAGTTACACAAAGATCCAACCATAATAATAAATATTTTCAATCATATAAATATTTTCTATTTTATAGTAAAAGTGAAAAGTATTTATAATATAGATGTCTAAATAAGATAAATAAATAAATGTTTAATTTTGTCTATTTAAACGTAAATAAGGCTAATAATACCAGACGTGATCCAAAAATCCTAATTTTATAGAAGCTAGATGCTTTCTGATGTAAACAAATTAAAATAATTTTCCCATCATTTATATAAACTTATTTATATTTAAAACTGATTTAACGAGATTAAATTAGGTTTAAATGATTGAAAATAGAAAATTCAATAAAAATAAAGGTTTTCTGAACCAAATGTTTTTATTTCAGTTCATAATCATTAGAAATAATTTATCACAAATTTTGAGATTAAAATCATTAAAAATGAATTTTTTATGAATTAAATATGATTAAAAAAATTTAATTCAATAAAAATATAAAAATAAAACATTTTTCAGAAATTAAAAGTGGGATAATTTTCTATGGGGTGTCAAGAAGCTACTCCTAAATTTTCATAATTTTTGGAGCAAAAATGAATTTATTATGAATATTTCAAGTTATATGATTATAATATTGATTCTAAATAACAAATAAAAGTAATAAATAAATAAATAAAAACTGAAAAAAAAATAAGGGTGAAGGTGCCAGGGTTCGAACCCAGGTTTCCTTCTACCACAAAGTGTCCCACTACCACTAGTCTACAACATATGTTTGTGAACTTTTATCAGAAACAATTTATATAAACATAGTTACCAACTCATCATCTTCCCCAATCCTACTAGCAAGAACCCTAACCCCAACCCCAAATTAATAAACTCGAACCAGATAACGAAAACGATCAAAACTAGAGGGCTTTTGCTCGGAATTTGATATTAAACAAAATGGCATCAAAATATCACACTTACAATTACGGTTTGGGTCGGAAACGACGGGATGAGGGCCGCGTCTTGAAGCTCCGATTCAGAGGTTTCCAGGTCGTGATTAACCATTCTTTTTCAGTGGGTTTTGTTGGTTAAGGGTTGGGAAACAAGTGTTGGTTATCAATTTATAGGATTAATAAAGAAATCAAACGTTTAAACCCGATTTAAGAACTCGCCGGTTACAACTCGAATGTCTTTAATGGTGGATAATTAACAAGGTTATAACGCCTATTAATCCTATCATTAGGCTCGCGTGTGGTGGAGAAACTGAAATGCGTAATAAAACGAGTGTAAAGGCCACGAAATCCGTTTTTTTTTGTTGTGGCCGGAAACATGTCGGCGGCCACCAGACCTGGCCGGAAAAACGTTTTCAACAGAAGACGGGGGAAGTTTGATTTTAAACTTTGAGCTTTTGGCAAAATAGGTCCCTTATGTTTAACTTAGTTAGTTTAGTTATGATTTGGTTAGTTTTCCCTTTATAAAACTTAACCGAGTTAATATCAATTAACCAAAATGTTTTTAAAGCTTTATTAAATTTTTTTTTTTATAAAATCTTTCACGAATACGTTTCACCTACACATTTATATAAATATAACTGATAAATTTTTTTTTATTTCACTTTAAAATTAAATTTGAAAACGACGGAACTTCCAGTGACTAAAATGAAAATATTTGGAGGACTGATATTGTCCATTAGGTGAAAGACGAAGGTGACGGATGTCACAAGGCCCTATTACAGAGTTGGGGATGGGGCAGGATAAAGGAGGTTGGTGGCTGGCGGCGTAGGTTAGATAGCAAGTGTGGAGCACGTTAGATAGCAGGTGTGGTGCATGTTAGTGGGCCTGGGCTATAGCTACTGTTCATTTAGTTTGGATATTAATATATAGGTCAATTAAAAAAAAACAAAAACATAAAAAATTACAATACCAAATTAAAAAAAAAACAAACAACTTAAAAAAATTACAATACCAAATTAAAAAAAACAAACAACTTAAAAAAATTACTAGAGGTTATATTTTGCAAGAATTTCTTGCTTATGAAGTAGTGCAAGGCGTAGGGCTTCTCCGTCGAGGTGGTCGATCGATTTGGACAAAAACTCAATGTCCTTTTCCCTTTGCCTCGCCTCTTGAATGTCGACGAACCTTTTGTTCTCGGCCACTCTCTGGTGCATAGTTTCCAAACGTCTTTGGCCGAGGTCGCGAATATCCTGTAGTCGTCGATTCATTTCCTCAAAATCCTCCCTCGATGCACCACCTCCTGTCGAAAACGACTCCGCCTTGCCACCCTTTTTTGATCTTCTACCGGGTGGTCTTGGAATATCCTCCTCCTGCTCCTCCTCCTCATCCTCCAAATCAATAGGATCATCTAAACTCACAAAGCGAGCATCGGATGACGGTGTATCCGGATCTCGTGACGTGGAGGTGGTTTTGCTTCGTTTTGATGGTCCTCCTCCTCCTGATCCTCCTCCTCTTCCTCTCTTGATCTTGCGCCCACTACCCAACCCCATAAGCGGTACATTAGCCCACTTAGGACTTTTTCTCAACATCTCCTAAATCCTCAAATACGGGAACGGCCTGCGGTTATCTCTCATCTCGTCCAACGCTCTTGCCAACAAACCGTCATCACCTTCCCCACTGCCCCTGTTGTCCTTACAACGTTGGTAAACCTCCGCAAATGAGTGACATTTATTATTTATGTCCGACCACTTTCCCGATATCGAATCATGGTCTCGATACTCCCCTCTACCCATGGCGCCAACAAACAGCTCTCGAATCCGGGTCCAAAACAACGGGCCATTTTGATAGTTCGCTACAAAAAAAATATTATATGATTAGAAAGTATATAAATACAAAAAAAAATTACTTACCAACATTATATATATATATATATATATATACAAAAAAATAGTAACCAACATTATAAATATATATATATATATATATATATATATAGGTTTAGGATCCTGTACAAAGTACATTTTTCGTGAGAAGTGTGAGAAGGACTAAGAATTGACATGTAGACATCATTTTTTGGATTTAGGAATGATGTTTTAGGTTGTTTTTACTTGAAAAACACCAAACACAACAATCTAAAACACAATACAATGTATTATAGTCATTAAATTTAAAAAACAGCTAAAACACACTACTTAACGCTTAAAACACACTGCTATTGTTCTTAGCATGGTGTTTTAAGTTTTAAGCCTAAAAATACATTGTTTTCGGTTTTTAATTGTTTTGTTTGGTGTTTTTATAGGCAAAACAATCCAAAACATCACGACTAAGTTCAAAAAATGATGCCTAAGTATCAATTTTTAATACTTCTCACACTTCTCACAAAAAAAAAAAAACACTTTGTACACGATCTTGACCCTATATATATATAGGATTAGGTTCCATTAGGAACCACCCTTTCGTGCAAGAACCGCGAGAACACCGACGTAAAATGTGAATTTTAAAAATTTTTTTCCCACCGGTGTAAAAATGGGTAACCTCGACGTAAAAAAAAATACGATGAGTTTACATTAGTGTAAAGACCTGGGCCCACCCTATTTTGTCTTATTAGGAAAGATAATATTCCCTTTTATTTTTTATTCTACTTTAATTGTGAACCACAAATTCTTTTTGGATTAAAATAAGTTTGTGGTGGAAAAGTGTGTTCCATAGTTCTTGCATGAAAGTGTGGTTCTCATTTTACCCTTTCCCTATATATATATATATATATATATATAGGTATAGGTTCTTGTACAAAGTATATTTTTCGTACAAAGTGTGAGAAGTCTATATAGTCATTGTGTTTTAAAGTTTGGCTATAATGTTTTTGATTCCTTTTGCATTGATTTATATAGAAAAGCACCAAACATTACAATTTAAAACACAATCAAATGTATTTCTAGACATTAAATTTAAAACACAGTGATTACTTTCTTCGTATGGTGTTTTAGATTGTATGTCGAGAATACATTAATTAGTGTTTTAAATTGTTATTTTTTGTGTTTTTCTATATAATACTATGCCAAATGAACATAAAACATCATGCCTAAAATTTAAAACATAATGCCTATATAGACTTCTCACACTTTGTATAAAAAATGCACTTTGTACAGGAACCTCACCCTATATATATATATATATATATATATATATATATATATATATATATAGGTTTAGGATCCTGTACAAAGTACATTTTTCGTGAGAAGTGTGAGAAGGACTAAGAATTGGCATGTAGACATCATGTTTTGGATTTAGGAATGATGTTTTAGGTTGTTTTAACTTGAAAAACACCAAACACAACAATCTAAAACACAATACAATGTATTATAGTCATTAAATTTAAAAAACAGCTAAAACACACTACTTAACGCTTAAAACACACTGCTAATGTTCTTAGCATAGTGTTTTAAGTTTTAAGCCTAAAATACATTGTTTTTGGTTTTTAATTGTTATGTTTGGTGTTTTTATAGGCAAAACAATCCAAAACATCACGACTAATTTCAAAAAATGATGCCTAAGTATCAATTTTTAATACTTCTCACACTTCTCACGAAAAATGTACTTTGTACAGGATCCTGACCCTATATATATATATATATATGTATATAAACACAAAAAATACTAACCAACATTATAAATATATATATATATATATATATATATATAGGGTAGGGTTCAATTAGGAACCAACCCTTAGTTAGGAACTTTAGGAACCAATCTCATCCATCCATCTTCAATGGCATGATGGTAAATATGTTAAACATTAATTAATTTTTTAATTAAATCAAGGGTAATATTGTCTTTAGGTATTTGATTATTAATAGGTTATTTATTATCCATTGTAACTGACAAAACACCACAATAATATCATAATCATCGATCTTGTATCCTTCAACATACGTAAAGAATGTGTAGAAATCCAATGAATAGCAACAAATCGTATACATGTACGTATGAAGGTGTGATATTTCATTGTTATTCTTAATCAATCGTTTATATCATTGTTATTCTTAATCAATCGTCGTTTATTTTGTTTTCATAACCAATTCGTTTTGAAGTTTCTAGTTTTATCGATTTATTCTGATGATTTGATAAATATGATCCAAATATGTTATTGCTACGTTGTTGTTGATTTTAAGAAAAAGGGGTATTTGAAACCCTAGTAAAATATTTTTAGGCTGTTCGAGATTCGATTGTAGGTGTATATTTTGAATATACACCTGTGTATACACAATAAACACGGATGTAGGATTTGCCGTTAACTATACATTGATGCATACAAGATAAAATATGAATAACAGCGAAGGGATTCAATGTAGAAAATGGTTTTTTAACGGCAAATTATAGCTACAAAAAAAAAACAAAATGTTATAACACAATGGTTTGTTAAAACAGAGATTCGATGAATATACACCTATGTAGGATTTTAGGTGTATTTGTTGAATATACACCTATGTATAAACAATAAACAGGGATGTAGGATTTCAGGCTGATCGAGATTCGATATTAGGTGTAGGATTTTAGGTGTATTTTTTGAATATACACCTATGTATAGTTGGTTGAATTTTATGATGACAAACGACTTTTAGCATAAAAGCTACGTAATATACTTTGATGTATATATGTTGCATTTCATATATTTTATACACTGCTAAATATAATT
This sequence comes from Ambrosia trifida, assembly GCA_028751855.1. Classification (NCBI taxonomy): domain Eukaryota; kingdom Viridiplantae; phylum Streptophyta; class Magnoliopsida; order Asterales; family Asteraceae; genus Ambrosia; species Ambrosia trifida. Next base: position 155,506,744 of record CM054123.1, read on the forward strand.
AAACATAATATACACTGACGTATAGTTGTTAAATATTATGGTAAAGTACAATGTTATTGTATCATTAATTGGACTATACACTGATGTATAATTGTTGAAATATGACTATACACTGACGTATAGTTGTTGAATATTATGGTACAGTACAATGTTTTTGTAGCAATGATTGGACTATACACCGATGTATAATTGTTTGAATATAACGATACTAAACACTGTTCTATAGCAACAATTGGATTATACACTGATGTATATTGTATGTATCCAAATATTTGTTTTTTATACAATGATGTATAACTTTTGTTTTGGCTTTATATTATGTGTATTCAGGTGTGTGACACCTGGCAAATTCGGGTTAACAACGTTGTCTAGATGAAAGTCTACCTTAGCGAGTCACGCGTATATTGTACTTAACGGGGTTAGTTAAGTCGGGTTATGGTTCGGGAACTATTGGTTAGTCTAGAAGATCATTGGATGTTGGTCTAGAGGTTCGTTAGATGTCAGTCCTTAACCAAGTGTACAAACGGTGACGATCGGTAGGATCGTCAGGGCATACGGAACATACGAGTCTCGAGTCCCGGGAATTGGTGAACGAGTGTAAATATGTGTATTTACTTGTGTTATGTGTTTACAATCATTATGTGACTTGTCGGTACATGAATATGCATTAACATATGTTAAAACGGGGTTTAACGCGCAAAACACACCAACAAGGGGGCTATAGGCGATTAGGCTTGGGGGATAGCCTAATCGCGTGACTTTGGGGCGAGTAGGGGGATCCCTACATGCGAATAGGGCTAATCGCATGAACAGTCATGCGATTAGGCACCCTACTCGCGTATAAACCTGCATAATCGCGTGGAACGGGCTGGACGACTAGAAACGCCTATAAATACAACACTTAACCTCCTAAACTCAATTAGACAAACCCTAGTCGTCCCATAACCGCCCCAAACACTTAAACAACCTCTGGAAGGCGATTTTGATCAAAAACACAAGGTTTCAAGGTCTAATCATCATCCTTTTGCAATACCAAGGTTTAATTCTCATCCATAATACTTTGTAAATGTTTTTAATCAATCCCTAATGGTCCAGACCTGTTCATAAACGAAAAAGATTTCTGAAAATCGTCAATAAGAGTTATTAATCGGATTATAATTAATAAACATGTGTTATGGGTATGCATGATTAGAAAGATAGGATTTTTATGAATCTTGATGATGTTTTGATGTGTAATCATGCTAGGTCAGAATTAATATGGATAGTATGATGATAGAAATCTGATTAATTGATTATTAGGGTTATTGTTATGTATGTTGGTATGATGATTGCATGCTACGTGTATGTGTTTGGATTGCTTTGGTTGCATGCAGGACTGATTTTACGAGGATGAACGAAGGGTTTTGGGTTAAACATGTTTAGGATAGTGTTTGGGATGATATCGGGTAGTTACACACGCTCTGGATCTGATTTGGAGCGTTAAACGCGCGAAAAACCGGAACAGCAAGGTTACAGGCGATTAGCCTTTCTAATCGCGTGTATTGGGGGGCGATTAGCCCCACTCGCGTGTAATCATGGGCGAGTAAGCCACTCGCCTGGCTACAGGGGCGAGTAGGCCAAATCGTGTGGGCCTAAGGGCGATTAGCCCTAATCGCCTGCCTTGAGGGGCGATTAGCCCTAATCACGTGACATTTAATGCGATTAGCCTCCCTAATCGCGTGTACTGCTGCTGTAAGTGTAAATTAGCATACCGAGACCTGATTTGACATGTAGTAACATGCTAGGAACCCCGTAACATATCTAGTAACTTGGTAACATATATTTGGATGTATTTCGGTGATACGTGGACTATGTGCTATAACTTGTTGTGCGATAACGTATGTTAAGTGTACTTGCGTTATTGTATGTTTTGGAACGTAAACATAACACGGGGAGTCTCGGGTCACCAATGGGATGTCGAGTCTTGTACTTTGGGTCAGTTAAACAGTCACGGTATTTTCAAACGAACTTGGTTATGGTCTGGACATCTAGGGACTAATTAACCTGCGGGTTATTAGTCTAAGTACTTGTAACTGTCGTATGTTAGGTCGCCACTTTACGGGACTAGCATAGCAGCTGAGTTTACTCGGGTTAAGGAGTAAAAGAACTTAAGGTGAGTTTACGGCCCCTCTTTTAAACTGGTTTTATACTTTCGGGGGAGAAAACATGTGTTAAAACTGTTTGGTAAATTCTGTCATACTATGGGTTCTAACGTATACTACACGATCTATGGAAGTCCCGGGGGGAACCATGAATGTGCGGGTTTGCACAACGGGGAAATGTGAATAGCGCTATTGGGAATGACCAACCCCGCTCGTCGGCTTGGAGGGCCGGGCGAGTGCATATTGTCTCAAACAGGAACAACAGGAACATTTGGAACTATTCGGGCACAAAACTGGTATACGTGTTAGTAATGGTTTTCCAATCGTGGTAGTAGCAAAACGTACGCCTAGCTAGCGTATACTGGTTTTCTATTTATTATAGTATGGACAGGTGGACTTGGTACTGGAACTGCAAACCTGTAAACTCACCAGCATTTTTGTGCTGACGTAAACTTTTACATGTTTTCTCAGGTCGCTAAGGTAGCACAGGGGAACTAGGGCGCACGCGTCTGCACGGCGTCTAGATAGAGTTGCATGATTTCACAAACATTGAACTTGGTTTATTTATGTTGAACTTTATTTTGAATAAGCTTCCGCTGTAAACGGGATTTTAAAACTATGTTTTGGTATTGCATTAATTACATTTAGACTTGTTTATTGTGATCGTTGGTTTGGATCCTGGTTTGTCATGCGCCTCGCGGTAAAACTCCGCAAGTGGATTTTGAGGGTGTGACAGATTGGTATCAGAGCCAATGGTTATAGTGAACTAGGACTGCATGTAGAGTCTAGTCTATAGCCGAGTCGCACACACACTAGACGATCACATGGTACTAAACGTTATAGTGGGTTACGTATGGTCTTGTCGGGGTGCCTCTAAATCGTTGGTCTTTCTACGTTACATCATCCGTTCTATCTTAGGTTGGGATACTTGTTTTCTAGGCAGTGTGGTCTGTTGGAGTAACTCGTGTGTTCTTGAGATTTGTCCAAGGCTCGGACATCTCCCTTTCGCACTCCAATAGAAGTACATGTCATGAACTACCGTAGTATTACGGTGTGTAGCTAAGAGCCTATGTTCGGTGATTTGATCTTTGAACTAGGAGAACACTTGGAGGACCATGTAGAGCGTTTTATCATTTTGGGTGCACACAAAATCATAAAACGAAATGCATGGAAGCACTAGTGAGCTCTGGGTTTGAGGGGATAGTCCTGGATTGGATCTGGCTTTAATCTTGTGAACATTAGTAGTTATCTTTAACTGCGAAACTAAATTTTCTCGTTCTTTCTGCCAGAATCATGTCTGGAGTGCGTGGAGGACGAGGAGGTGGACGCGGTGGTGGACGCGGTGGTGGTCGTGGTGGTGCTGGTGGTCGTGGTGGAGGTATTAACCTGTCACAGGCTGATCTGAACAACTTGCTCCAGGCTGCCTTTCAGTTAGGGCACAACGGTGGTGGTAAGTTGTTTTATCTGTTCTCTTTGCCTCATTGGCGAACCTTGTGTACGTTATTCGTGGTTTCTCATACGTTTCATTTCAGGTGGTCCTGTTGACCCACCCCCACCCATGTGCACCTATAAGATGTTCCGGGACTGCAAACCCCAGGAATTCTCTGGCACCGAGGGTGCGGTCAGTTTGCTTAGGTGGTTAGAGAAAGTGGAGTCGGTATTCTTGATGTGTAACTGTCTCCCAGAAGATCGGGTGAAGTATTCGGCTGCGTTATTTCAAGACGTGGCATTGACTTGGTGGAATGGTATTACCCAGAATATGGGTATTGGGGAGGCATATGCTATGCCGTGGGAGAACTTTGTACAGTTGCTGAAGCGGGAGTATTGCCCGAGAGAAGAAGTACAGAAACTGGAGCATGAGGTGTGGAACCTCAAGATGAATGGGTCGGAAATCGAGAAGTATACGGTTAGGAGAAATGAGCTGGCGGTGCTGTGTCCCGATTTGCACGTGCCAGAGTATCGTAAGATTGAACATTATGTCTCAGGGTTAGTGCCGGAAATTGCAGGGTTAGTGGCTGCTGGGAATCATCCTACTTATGCGGAGGTAGTTCGATCTGCACATAGGATGACTAATTTAAAGGTGAATGAAGGGATTTTGCCGGCGAAAGGTTCGACTGCTAAGGCTCCAGAGAACAACAAGCGCAAGTGGGAGAACGACGGGAAAGGGTCTGGGTCTGCACAGCAGGGTAAAAAGTTTGATAATGGGGGTTCATCGTCTTCGGGTAATAAGCAGGGTGGTTATGCTGGAAAACTGCCCAAATGCAACAAATGTGGACGCCATCACCAAGGGAACTGCGACAGTAACCGTTGTCACCGCTGCCAGCGAACAGGCCACTATGCTAAAGATTGTCGGGTTACACTTCCATCGACTCAGGCTCCGACTAACAGTTCAGCTCCGACTACTCAGGGGACTACAGGGAAACAGGGATGCTACAACTGTGGTGACACTGGGCATTACAAGAAGGATTGCCCAAAGCTGAAACAGGGTGGAAACAACGGGAATGGTAACAACGGGGGCGGCGGCAGAAATGCACGTGCTTTCGTCATTGGAGCTGCTGAGGCTAGGCAGGACCCTGATACAGTCACCGGTACGTTTCTTCTCAATAATCATTCTGTTAGCGTGTTATTTGATTCTGGTGCCGACAAGAGTTTTGTATCCATGGGTGTTAGTCGACTGCTAGATGTAGTATCTGTACCATTAGAGACCAAGTATATTATTGAGTTGGCTGACGGTAAAACGATTGAAGCTACTAGTGTTCTCCGGAAGTGTCAGTTAGAGTTGTCGGGTTTATCGTTTCCCATCGACCTTATGCCGGTACCATTGAGTAGTTTTGACGTTGTAGTAGGAATGGATTGGTTATCTTTGTATCGCGCGGAGATCGTCTGTTACGATAAGGTTATTCGGATCCCTCTCCCTGATGGAGAATTTCTTTCTGTATACGGTATCAAAGGTGGTGTTTCGCTAAACATCATCTCTAGCATGAAAGCCCTTAAGTGTCTTCGAAAGGGTTATCCAGCCGTTTTGGCACTCTTATCTGTTTCCACTAGTGATGAGAAGAAGATTGACGACATTCCGGTGGTGCGCGAGTTTTCTGATGTTTTTCCCGATGACTTATCTGGTCTTCCTCCTCATCGTCAAGTCGAGTTCGGTATTGATCTTGTACCAGGGGCTGCTCCTATTGCTCGGGCCCCCTATCGTCTTGCACCTCCCGAGATGCAGGAGTTGTCTAGCCAGTTACAGGAACTCTTGGACAAGGGTTTCATTCGACCAAGCTCTTCCCCTTGGGGAGCCCCGATTTTATTTGTCAAGAAGAAGGATGGAAGTTTCCGATTGTGTGTAGACTACAGAGAGCTGAACAAGTTGACCATCAAGAACCGTTATCCTCTTCCACGTATCGATGATCTATTCGACCAACTTCAGGGTTCTAGTTATTATTCCAAGATCGACTTGAGGTCCGGTTATCACCAGCTGCGCGTCAGGGAGGCTGATGTTGCAAAGACTGCTTTTCGAACACGTTATGGCCATTTCGAATTCTTGGTCATGCCTTTCGGTCTCACGAACGCACCAGCGGTTTTCATGGACTTGATGAACCGCGTCTGTAAACCGTATCTGGACAAGTTTGTCATTGTGTTTATTGATGACATTCTGATCTACTCAAAGAACGAGACCGAACACGGGGAACATCTGCGGTTAGTTTTGGAACTTTTACGACGGGAGCAACTTTACGCCAAGTTCTCAAAGTGTGACTTTTGGTTACGCGAAGTACAATTCCTAGGACATGTGGTTAATGAACTAGGGATTCATGTCGATCCTGCTAAAATCGAAGCGATCAAGGACTGGGGAGCACCAAAGACGCCAACTGAGGTGCGGCAATTCCTAGGCCTTGCGGGCTATTATCGTCGTTTCATTCAGGGGTTCTCGAAGATTGCTCAACCCCTCACCACTCTCACTCAGAAGGATAGGAAGTTCGACTGGGGTGAATCACAAGAGTCTGCGTTTGAAGAACTGAAGTCTAAACTGTGTTCTGCTCCTATTCTGTCTTTACCTGAGGGTCCTGATGATTTTGTCGTTTACTGTGATGCTTCCATTCATGGACTCGGTTGCGTGTTGATGCAACGCGAGAAAGTGATTGCGTATGCTTCTCGTCAACTCAAAGTGCACGAGAAGAACTACACAACTCATGACTTGGAGTTGGGTGCCGTGGTATTCGCGTTGAAAATTTGGAGACATTACTTGTACGGTACCAAATGCACCATCTACACCGATCACAAGAGTCTCCAACACATTTTCGACCAACAACACTTGAACATACGGCAGCGTCGCTGGATTGAACTTTTGAACGATTATGATTGTGCTATTAAGTACCATCCTGGCAAGGCGAATGTTGTAGCAGACGCCTTGAGCAGAAAGGAATCTTCTAAACCTCGTCGCGTTCGGGCGTTGCAGCTCACTATCCATTCGTCGCTACCTGATCAACTCCGTTCTGCCCAATTGGAAGCTTTGAAGGAGGAAAACCTTAAAGCTGAAACTATGCACGGTGCCGACAAGCACCTAGAGCGAAGGCCTGATGGCCTGCACTATTTCGCAGAACGCATATGGGTTCCTTTATTCGGGGGACTACGGGAGCTTGTTCTTGATGAGGCTCATAAGTCCCGGTATTCTATTCATCCTGGTTCGGATAAGATGTACCAAGATCTGAAGGTACTTTACTGGTGGCCAAACATGAGGTCGGACATAGCCTCATACGTGAGTAAATGCTTGACCTGTGCTAAGGTCAAGGTGGAATACCAGAAACCGTCGGGTCTCCTGCAACAACCTGAGATTCCGGAATGGAAATGGGAACGGATTACTATGGATTTTGTCACGCAACTTCCTAAGTCACCAAGCGGGAACGACAAGATATGGGTGATTGTCGATCGGTTAACGAAATCAGCCCATTTTCTTGCTATTAAGGAGACCGACACTATGGATCGTTTGGCTCGCCTTTACTTGAAAGAAGTTGTTTCTAAACACGGGGTACCTGTTTCTATTATCTCGGATCGCGATTCTCGCTTTACTTCTCACTTCTGGAAGTCTTTGCACAAGGCTTTGGGTACCCAACTGGACATGAGTACAGCTTACCATCCACAGACTGACGGTCAGAGTGAGCGTACTATTCAAACTTTAGAAGACATGCTGCGGGCATGTGTGATCGATTTTGGCAAGGGTTGGGAAGCTCATCTGCCGTTGGTAGAATTCTCGTACAACAACAGTTATCACACGAGCATCAAGGCTGCTCCGTTCGAGGCACTGTACGGACGGAAATGCCGCTCTCCTCTTTGTTGGGCTGAGGTGGGTGAGAGTCAACTCACTGGGCCTGAACTAGTGTACGAAACTTCGGAAAAGATCGTACAGATTCGAAATCGGTTGGCGGCGGCACGGGACCGGCAAAAGAGTTATGCCGATCAGCGTCGCAAACCACTGGAATTCCAAGTTAACGACAAGGTGCTTCTGAAAGTTTCTCCGTGGAAGGGCGTCATACGCTTTGGGAAGCGTGGCAAACTCAATCCACGATATGTCGGCCCATTTACAATCCTGGAACGGATTGGGCCGGTGGCATATCGACTTGATCTACCGACGGAGCTCGGTAACGTACATAACGTCTTTCACGTGTCAAACTTGAAGAAGTGTCTGGCTGACGAGTCTCTCATAGTTCCACTAGAAGAGATCAAGGTTGATGATCGTCTTCGGATTGTGGAAGAACCTGTGGAGATCCTTGATTACAAGATTCGTAGCCTACGTCACAGTAAGATTCGTATCGTTAAGGTTCGGTGGAACTCGAACCGGGGACCGGAATATACGTGGGAACGAGAGGATCAGATGAAGTCTAAGTATCCTCATCTCTTTCCTAAGGAAGCGTTCGAGTCGAGACATGTCTCATCGGCAGCTGAATGAATCTCGGGTCGAGATTCCTTTTAACGTGGGGATGATGTGACAACTCGGGTAAATCTCTCTCTTGATTTCTACTCTCTACTGATTCCTATCTGTTTGTTTATTCCCTTCGTTGTTTCTTTTGTTACTTACGCAATTTTCGGGACGAAAATTCTTTTAACGTGGGGATGATGTGACACCTGGCAAATTCGGGTTAACAACGTTGTCTAGATGAAAGTCTACCTTAGCGAGTCACGCGTATATTGTACTTAACGGGGTTAGTTAAGTCGGGTTATGGTTCGGGAACTATTGGTTAGTCTAGAAGATCATTGGATGTTGGTCTAGAGGTTCGTTAGATGTCAGTCCTTAACCAAGTGTACAAACGGTGACGATCGGTAGGATCGTCAGGGCATACGGAACATACGAGTCTCGAGTCCCGGGAATTGGTGAACGAGTGTAAATATGTGTATTTACTTGTGTTATGTGTTTACAATCATTATGTGACTTGTCGGTACATGAATATGCATTAACATATGTTAAAACGGGGTTTAACGCGCAAAACACACCAACAAGGGGGCTATAGGCGATTAGGCTTGGGGGATAGCCTAATCGCGTGACTTTGGGGCGAGTAGGGGGATCCCTACATGCGAATAGGGCTAATCGCATGAACAGTCATGCGATTAGGCACCCTACTCGCGTATAAACCTGCATAATCGCGTGGAACGGGCTGGACGACTAGAAACGCCTATAAATACAACACTTAACCTCCTAAACTCAATTAGACAAACCCTAGTCGTCCCATAACCGCCCCAAACACTTAAACAACCTCTGGAAGGCGATTTTGATCAAAAACACAAGGTTTCAAGGTCTAATCATCATCCTTTTGCAATACCAAGGTTTAATTCTCATCCATAATACTTTGTAAATGTTTTTAATCAATCCCTAATGGTCCAGACCTGTTCATAAACGAAAAAGATTTCTGAAAATCGTCAATAAGAGTTATTAATCGGATTATAATTAATAAACATGTGTTATGGGTATGCATGATTAGAAAGATAGGATTTTTATGAATCTTGATGATGTTTTGATGTGTAATCATGCTAGGTCAGAATTAATATGGATAGTATGATGATAGAAATCTGATTAATTGATTATTAGGGCTATTGTTATGTATGTTGGTATGATGATTGCATGCTACGTGTATGTGTTTGGATTGCTTTGGTTGCATGCAGGACTGATTTTACGAGGATGAACGAAGGGTTTTGGGTTAAACATGTTTAGGATAGTGTTTGGGATGATATCGGGTAGTTACACACGCTCTGGATCTGATTTGGAGCGTTAAACGCGCGAAAAACCGGAACAGCAAGGTTACAGGCGATTAGCCTTTCTAATCGCGTGTATTGGGGGGCGATTAGCCCCACTCGCGTGTAATCATGGGCGAGTAAGCCACTCGCCTGGCTACAGGGGCGAGTAGGCCAAATCGTGTGGGCCTAAGGGCGATTAGCCCTAATCGCCTGCCTTGAGGGGCGATTAGCCCTAATCACGTGACATTTAATGCGATTAGCCTCCCTAATCGCGTGTACTGCTGCTGTAAGTGTAAATTAGCATACCGAGACCTGATTTGACATGTAGTAACATGCTAGGAACCCCGTAACATATCTAGTAACTTGGTAACATATATTTGGATGTATTTCGGTGATACGTGGACTATGTGCTATAACTTGTTGTGCGATAACGTATGTTAAGTGTACTTGCGTTATTGTATGTTTTGGAACGTAAACATAACACGGGGAGTCTCGGGTCACCAATGGGATGTCGAGTCTTGTACTTTGGGTCAGTTAAACAGTCACGGTATTTTCAAACGAACTTGGTTATGGTCTGGACATCTAGGGACTAATTAACCTGCGGGTTATTAGTCTAAGTACTTGTAACTGTCGTATGTTAGGTCGCCACTTTACGGGACTAGCATAGCAGCTGAGTTTACTCGGGTTAAGGAGTAAAAGAACTTAAGGTGAGTTTACGGCCCCTCTTTTAAACTGGTTTTATACTTTCGGGGGAGAAAACATGTGTTAAAACTGTTTGGTAAATTCTGTCATACTATGGGTTCTAACGTATACTACACGATCTTTGGAAGTCCCGGGGGGAACCATGAATGTGCGGGTTTGCACAACGGGGAAATGTGAATAGCGCTATTGGGAATGACCAACCCCGCTCGTCGGCTTGGAGGGCCGGGCGAGTGCATATTGTCTCAAACAGGAACAACAGGAACATTTGGAACTATTCGGGCACAAAACTGGTATACGTGTTAGTAATGGTTTTCCAATCGTGGTAGTAGCAAAACGTACACCTAGCTAGCGTATACTGGTTTTCTATTTATTATAGTATGGACAGGTGGACTTGGTACTGGAACTGCAAACCTGTAAACTCACCAGCATTTTTGTGCTGACGTAAACTTTTACATGTTTTCTCAGGTCGCTAAGGTAGCACAGGGGAACTAGGGCGCACGCGTCTGCACGGCGTCTAGATAGAGTTGCATGATTTCACAAACATTGAACTTGGTTTATTTATGTTGAACTTTATTTTGAATAAGCTTCCGCTGTAAACGGGATTTTAAAACTATGTTTTGGTATTGCATTAATTACATTTAGACTTGTTTATTGTGATCGTTGGTTTGGATCCTGGTTTGTCATGCGCCTCGCGGTAAAACTCCGCAAGTGGATTTTGAGGGTGTGACAAGGTGCTTCGAACGTTTCTGGTAAACCATACCATATAGGCTAGAGCTTACCTATGCTACGGTGGATAACGTCAAAGATTGTGGAGTGTTCTTGATGCGCCACATGGAAACATGGATGGGTATAACAGATGAGCGTTGGCATAGCGGCTTACCCGACGAAAAGAAAAAACTATCTTCGAAGTTGGCAACGCTTAGGAAGAAGTATGCAGCGAGGATTATGTCGTCGGAAGCAAATGAAGAGCGGGGTCGTATTATTGAGGAGGCGAATGAGCTTGCACGCTTGAAAAAGCAAAAAGTTGATTTGAATGTTATTACAATGTTTATTCTGTATTTAAGTTGTTTAGTGTTTTTTGATATTTTTCTAAAACTTTTGTCATATCTACATCTTTTGAATGATATGCCTAGTTCACTTATGTTTTGGAAAACATCAAAATTATTGTCAGTGGAATTGCGTGTTTATCTTGTATACATCAACGTATAGTTAACAAATATCCTACAACTAATAGTTAAGGCTATCAATCTAAAAACCAAGTATACATCAATGTATACTATGTGTATCAAATGTATATACAAAGTAATGTATATACATCATTTATACAACAATGTATATACATCATTCAACAAAAGTACACATCAATGTATATTGTATATGTCATTTGTATTTACAACAATGTATAGAACACTAAAACATTGTTTAACACTATCAATGGTCAAAACATCTATATACACTTATGTATACTTGGCACCTACAAATGGTTTAACATTGTCTGGTACAACAGGCGTCCAATATCTCGTCTCACCAGGAGACTCGTATACTTTGCTGGACGAGGAACCTACAATAAAAAAATGCACATTAGAACTTAATTAACCGAACTTTAGTAAAAAATAGCGTCAGACATTCCATTTTATATAATTAATATACACCTGTGTATATTAATGTTATTGTTTCTGTACGCTTCAAAAAATCTTATTATATCATTACGCTTAAGCATATATACACTGGTGTATAACAAACACTAAACTAATCTACACCTGTGTATAGATAATGTTAGTGTATCTGTACGCTTCAAAAAAGCTTATTGTATCTGTAAGCTTCAGGAAATATACGCTGGTGTATACCACCTATTAAACTAAGAGGAAATCTTATTATTTCTGTGTGCTTCAACGAATAACAATAAGTAATACACCAGTGTATAATTCCAATTTTGTACGTAAAAAAAAGATGAACTGTATAATACAAAACAATTATTTCGCAAAAAATACACTATTGTATAATTCTGTGTACTTCGAAAACTGTAAGCCAAAAGTTGAATTTCGCAAAATCAAAACTGAATCCATAATACAAATCACAATAACTTGAATTTCGAACAAAAAGTAATTAAAAAACTAAAAAAAAAAATACACAAATACCTTGATTCTCAACACTATTTAGCAAAAAAGGTTGTGATTGTGTATCATGATCCTCAATATCGTGAGAAACTGATTGAATGTTTTCATGTATATGATTATTATCCATCACTTGAATATCTTAATCGATGGAAGCCGAAAGTTTTTCTATTGTTTCTCTTTGAAATCGAACGTGATTAAGATGTTGAGAGATTGGAGGAAGGCAATTGAATGATATTAGGAGGAAGTTATGAATTCGTAGAAAGAAGATGAATGCGATCAAACGTGTATTTATTAACTTCCATTTTTAAAACTTTTTTTTAAATTAAAATATAAAACATAATTGTTTAATTACCATCCTACCCCTAGATCAAGATTAAAAGATGAATGGCTCAGATTGGTTCCTAAGTTCCTAACTAGTACCTTGGTTCCTAATTGATCTTTTTCCTATATATATATATATATATATATATATATATATATATAAACACAAAAAAATACTAACCAACTTCGGGATCCTCCGATATGTCGAGCCAGGCCCGTGCTAAAGCATATTCGTCGTCTCTTTCCCAACGTTCTTGTTGCTTTTTTTGACGAGGAACAGTAGCATCTTTCCTTTTATGCGAGTGTCTCCCGCGCCCGCGCCCCCGTTGAGAACCCTCGGGTTGACGTGGTTCGTTGGTCTCCACTTGAGTTTCTGGCACGGACTCGGTCTCCTCTTCAGAAGCTTGGACATAGTTTGGTGGAGGAAAAAATTGACCCGCCATGTTTGGGCCAGGAAAAAATTGACCGGGCATGCCAAGAAGTTGCGCGTATTGCATTGTGTTCACGTCAAAGTCGCCCCAATTGGGTGGCAGCGGAGTAGTAGTGTTTGGCCTCGTAGTGTTTGGCCTCGCACCCGGGCGACCCGGGACCCCGAACGGTGAACCATATGGAAACATGTTTGTGTTTTAGAGATGTTTGTGTTGTGATGTGTGTGTTTTTTAATTAAATTGGATGGATATATTGTTTGTTTGAGTGTGTATATATATAAAAGCTACAAAAAAAAAAAATATTACCGTTCAAAAATAAATGTACAACGGTCACTTTTTATTTGACCGTTTTTTTAAACTCGCGCCATGTGTCAACACTTGATTGGGCCAAGCAAATGTTGTCCGGCGTTAGTTAAATAACGCTCCCCGGGTTTTTTGAAAAATAGCGCCGGCCCGTACCGGTGTTCCGGGCGCTATTTTTCTTTCTTTTTTTTTTTTGCACATATAACGCCCCACTACGGGGGGTCTTACTTCATAGAATATATAACTTAAGAGGGTCCAATCACAAAAGCATCTCTTTTGATTACCCTTCATCACAGTAAGAAATCGGTACGTCGGAGGTCGGCCGGAGGGTCAACGGACCCTCCTAACCCCTAATTCCGCCCCTGCTTCATTGGGCAAGTTTTGTTATAAATTTCTTATTTTTTTTTCCAAATGAAATGTAACATGTTATGCATTTTGTAGACACAATAATCACTTTGGGTTTGCATATTTGTAAAATAAACTGGAATGTAGCTCTGGTGTGGTGACGGTTGTGATAGCGGTAGCGGTTGACGCAGTGATGTGGGTGCCCGAGGTGTGGGAATAGTTGTGGGGTGATGATGACAACAAGGTGGTAGTAGTGGCATCAACATGATGGTAGTGGCGATAGCGGAGGAGAGAAACTATGGATGATTATATTTCTTTATTGTCCAATTAAACATTTTTTTTAATAAATTAAACATTGACTGTTAAATTTTATATTTGCAATTTTTGCAAAGCATGTGAGCCTAACAAAATATTAATTGGATTATTTATATACTATGTCATCATACATGTTTAATTTATCATTGATGCCTCTAGTCCAAGTCCGACTTGACAAACATGAATTAATAATTTATACCCATAACTAAGACATTTGACTTATGCCTACGTCCAAATATGAGTATTACCAAAGTCATACTTTGTCCCTCACTAACTAGCCTACATGTTAAGTGAAGTCAAGAGTCAAGACCACAATAGATGATCAAAGATTCAAAGGTTGAATAGTCTTGAATGGGTGACATGTAAACTTAAGGTTTATGTATGATCGGTTTAAATTTATTTAAATATATATTATAAAAAAGTAAGTATTAATTAAAATCACATTAAAAACTTCCTTTGTTAGTTTCTTGTTGTAAACTTTATACAGAATTTTAATGTTACTTTTATAAAGGGTTACGGAAATTATATGTATTAAGGTTTAAAATATCACTTTTAACATAATAACATAAAAACACGTTTTTACATAAAATCATACTTGAATGAGCTTTTGTTAATATATTTTTTTTAACATCACATGACACATGCAATACTTAATACAATATCAAAAAAATAGAAAATGTGAACAAGAAAGACCACATATGTATTTGCTATTATAACCCGGTTTAAGCAAACACCAATATGTTATAAGACTAGACTAGTGTGTATGGGGACAATCTAAATGGGTTGTCCTCCATGCCACATCATCCGTCATATTATCTTAGTGGATTGTAGGTATGAGCTCAAGACGGTATCGGTACCAACCGATACCGATACCGATCCCGAAAACTTTCAAAACCCAATACCGATACCGATATTGAAAGCATACGGTACGGTACGATATCGGTTCGGTATCAGTACGGTACCGGTATGGTATCAGTATTTTATCTTAAAATACCGATACCGTACCAATACCGACAATACCGAAACTGAAAACCTCTAAATGTGGGTACCGGTACCGAACACCCTCAGTTCAGTATCGGTTCGGTACGAGATCGGGACGGGATCGGTTTTCGATGCTATTTGCTCATCCCTAGTGGATTGTTCTCTTTTTGGAGACTAGCCAAAGGTATGGGGACAACTCTTCCCCTTTTATTATTCATTACTAGGTTAGAGCCTCGCGTGTACACGCGGTACATGTCCATGTCAAATGAAAAAAATTCTATAAAAATTGTAGTATGCAAATTTTATTTATTGAAAGTTACGTAATACAATTCGTATGAATTTTGGTTGATTGTAAATTATTATTATAAAAAAGCTTAATGTTACCCGATAACAGATATATGAATCAACAAATGTTTGATTTGACATGATCATTTAAAAACAAATAATTAAATGAATAAACATATATTTATTGTAACGGCATGCAAATGAATATTAAATTCAAAGTAAATAAATGTAGTTTAACAAATCATAAAACCAAGAAATTATTAAAAAAAAATAAACGATTTATGCAAAATATGATCGCATACTTATTCACAAACTTTAAAATATTTTTTATAGACAACATTTGCTATTTATTATTAACGTTGTCATCTTTATCCAATATTAGTATCTTCAGGCCATCTCTACTCTTGTCACTTGGCAGCAACATACAACTGCCCATGTTTAAAAACAGGATCTTTCAAATACAGACCTACCCTAAATAGGGTTTGTCCTTGACTCTTATTTATTATCATTGCGAAACATAAAGTATGAGGGAATTGTCTTCTGTTAAATCTGAAAGGAATCTTTGTATCAGATGGGGATGATATACGTTAAATTACACATATTAAAGTCCCCGTTTAATTCCCGTTTTTATACGTTTTGACCTTATACACGAGGAATTGGTACTTATTTGGGTATCTTTACGATTTCAGGTCTTAAACGATGTCTCGGAAGCAAAACTGAAGAAAAACGAAGATTTCGGTGAGCAAATAGGACCTTGGTCCTGTGAGTGGCCGCTCACTCTCTGTGAGCGGCCGCTCGCTCCTCCAAGATATTTTTGGCAACTTCTGGAAGGCCTACGTCAGCACACGAGCCACTTGTTCTACTTTTTGTAAAGTGAGCGGCCGCTCACAGAGACCGCGTGACCGCTCGGTTTTCCCAGACATTATAAAACAGAGCTTTAAGCTCACTGATCGAATATTGGGTTTTCTGGGGACGACCTGAGGCGATTTCTGGAGCTAAGGAACTGCTGCGAGGGCGAGGAACGAGCTCGGGAAGCCATCCGATCCATCTATCATCATCATCCGATCCTTCACTTTAGCATTTTTATGGTTTGATCCTTTAAACTACTTATGATCCAAATCTGATTTTGTATGCTATTTGTGATGTTTATTTAGTAGATTGTAAGCCTATGGGCAAAAACACTAGTATGTAGTACGTAGAAACAATCGTTTGTATATTTAATCATGTCTTGTATGAATTTGGCGTTTTTCATGACTTAATCTTGATGATCATAATGCAACCTTGTTTAATTGTTATTGGATTTGTAGTTATGTTGGATTGACTTTGATGATTGTCGAATGTGTTAGGCGGATACATGTTGAAAAACCATCTGTTTAATCATCCGGTAGTAGACTAGTTAACTTGTTAATAAGTTTACACCATGAAACTGTAACCGGGCATTGATTTGGTTAAAGTCAGTCGAATAATGATTAGAAATGCTTACCGGCACGTAAAAGGGTTTTAAAAGCTTAATGGTGCCGTTACTGATCTTTGACACTGTTAATGATCTTTGTTAGTTATTTTGGTAAAAATAGCGATCTTAGTAGATCTGTGTTCAAAGTTGGTAAAATGGAATAGGTTGTGAAATGCTCTACTTTATGCTAGTCTAGGTGGTTGTATTGTTAATTCGGTATCGCTTTCCTGGATTAGGGAGGTTAGAAAACTCTTAACAGATGACTAACTTATCTTTAGAAGATTTGCATGAGATCATATCAGCTGCTCACTATTAAACGACTTGAAGTAGTTAACGTGTGTATTCGTGTTAGCTTTCTGTATAGTTGTCATGTTAGAATGCCTGAAAGGGACACTAACTGTCAGAAAATGGGAATGTTGATCACACGCCTTTATATCATATGATATCAAGATGACATGCTAGGATTGAGATATTATAGTCTATATAGCTATATTTTGTATTTGGAGTCTTACATATGTTAGTTAGATATTTTAGAATTAATTTAGTTTAAACAAACTCCCACTATCTTTTCCTACTGGTAAATTGGGGATAGAGTTTAAGTACAATTGCTCCGCGCGCGTCCATTGATCGATATCTGGTTCTTATCTGTACTTACTACATATATGACAAGGTACACTTGCCCTATTGTGTGTGTTTTAATATTAAGGTTTAAACCATTTTTACAAATATTAAAGCAAAACGTGTTTTAATTCATTGTAAAATTATATGTATATACGCACACGTCAAGTTTTTGGCGCCATTGCCGCGGACGCGACAAGTTTTAGGAACGAACCGAGTCAACTTTTTACCAGTGCACATGCTTGTGAATACTTGTTTATACTTCGTTGATTCTTTATTTGTTCATTTATTTGCATACATGATTATTTGAATATTTATTTGATTTATCTGTCTGTTGATATTTTGGCTTGATTTTAGATTGGTTCATAGGTTTGCATATATATTTGTTCATTTTTATGCTTATAGGATTGATTAGATTGATTATTCATTCATTAGGATGTTGATAGATTTAATTTATTGAATATTGGATTAATTGGTTTGTCTATGAATTTAATTGATTCATTATTTGATTTATTTGATTTATTTGTTCGCATTTGAACTAATTGTTGATTTTATTATTTGGGTTGTTTTATTCTTTATCTATTTATTACCGTTCATTTTATTGATTTTATTGGCATTTATCTGATTTTTACAAGTATATAGCTTTCCGGTATTTTTGTATGTATTTATGGTTTTAATATTTATTTTTCTGTCGTTTATCGTTTTTTCGGGTTAGATATCTATTTCGCCTGCTGCAATTGTATCATTCTTTGATTGCAGGTTGATGTCCACGAACCCCAGGCCTTCTGGTGATCCATCCGAGGAAGAGACGCGGAGATTGAGGAGGATCGAAAGAATTAGACTTCATAAGTCGCGTCTTGTTTCTAGTATTCTTAATTCTACTTTTGTTATTGAGATCCTAGAGAACGAGTCTGACATCCGGCAAAAATCGATGCGTTTCCGTACGTAATTAGTGTATTTAATTAACAATAACTAAGTGCAATTATAAATTAATTGTATTAAATTAGCCTTTATAGAATAGCAAACTCCCCATAGGATGCATATGAATGCATTTGTTTAATTAAAAGCAGGACGAAATTACGTGCAAATAAACTTATCCGGATTGGACGTTGGTGATTACCCGGTAAAAAAATGATCCTGGAAACACAGGATATATAATAAAGGGGTATTTTCATGAAATCGATTAAAAACGAACCAAACCCAAACCATGTGATTTAATTGTAGCCAATCTAGTTACTAGATATTTTTGGTCATATGGACCCACCCTAACCCCCTTTGAGCGTCCCATATTCACCCTCCCATACTCATTTGCTTGTTAAATTGGGTAAATAATGGTGTAGAAGTATGGTGACTACATTTTTTAATCATAGCTTGAATTTGAAAAGATCTTATAAGACCATATCCATAATTTCTACACCACAAAGCTGTTTTCACCTTTTCTGTGAACATTGGCCGTAGCCTTCATCCCAACCCCACATACATTTCGAAACAAAAAAAAAAAAAAAAAAAAAAAATCCCAAACCAATACTTCAAGTTAAGGTTTAGGATGTGTTAAAAGGTTTGGAGCTTAATCATTTGGAAGAGCACACTCTAGTCCTCTTTAAACCTATCCTAATCATCTTAGTTTAGTCATCCCTAGTCTTGTACTAGTGGTAAGTTCCTAACTTTAACTTATTTAGATCTTAGTTTTGTTTTTGTGTCTAACCTTCAAGTTGTACAAGGTTTGGAATTTCTTTTTCAAAGGTTTTGAGCATAACATCATGTGTGTTTTACCTAAATAAAAACATGTCTTTAAAAGTGCTATAGGGCCTGGGGTGATGGTGTATATTGTCATTGGTTTTTTAAACTTATAAAAGCTAACATGAGGTTGTTTAAGAAGATGATATCAGTGTTGTTTGCAAAGATGACATGAATGCACTTGAACATGGTTCGAATCATCTTAAATGAACATCTAAAGTTTAATATCATGTTTGATATGTTGAAAAAAGATAGTTAAAAAGTTTACATCTTCAAAGATTATGAACTTTAATACACAAAGTTGGACATATAGGACTTATTACACACTAATACACCTATAATGGAAAATTTGGTATAACTAAAGTTACCAGTTTAGTGGAAACTTGTCGCTTTTTAAATTTAGGGGGTGTAAAGTGTCGTTTTGAAAACTTAAGTCCAAAATCATGACTTTGTAAAGTTTTGTGTTGAAAATAGTAAGATGTAATTCCAACGGTTTGTTACGAAAAATAATTACAAGACATACAAAATGGTTTCTTTGTATAAATGTTATTTTTATAAAATATGATTTTATCAAAATATAAATTACCAAAGAGGTTGAGCAAAATAAAAAGTAAAGTTTTTATTACAAAAATTGGTAATTTAAAGACTTAGTAAAAGTTGCATAAAAATGAACATTTTTATATCTATGGGAATATAAAAATGTTGGGGCATTTTAATGTTGGAAAATAACCAAGTCTTGGTATCTATAAGTCTTGAGGGATACAAACGTTGTATTTAAAATTTCCAAATGAATATATGTAGATATTCAAATGGATTAATTATACGCTAAGACATATTGTTGGGAGTTAAGAAAAACAACAAACTATGTATGTTGTCAAGTAGGAAAAATGATATAACGACGTGAAGTAATTATTCCTACAAAAGCATATATATACAACTTATATTAAATATGATGCGGAAAATATATAAGTTGACTAATCGGACATGAACGTGTTGTTTTATGACGAATTATCGGACAAAAATGTAAATCAGACGAATAAGTATATATCGTATAACTTCCTACAAGATACATATATATGTTATTGCGTCGAATGTAAATAATTATTTAAAGGGTGAATGTGAAATATATATTTACAGACAAAATATATATAAGAATAATTATGGATGAAAAATGTATATAACACTTTCCTAAGTGTTGGAAATTTATTCGTGGGAGAATTAGTGTAAAACAATCTTTAAAGATGATTTGTTTAAATGAAAATTTTGTATGAAAACTTAATTGTGTAAAATGAAACTCGAGTCGACAAGATCCTAGTATATTTATTTAATGGGAAAATAAATATACGGTAAAGTGAGTCGAGTCGAATGTTGAAATGAAACCTCGAATCAACAAGATCCTAGTATACTTATTTAATGGGAAAATAATTATACGGTAAAGTGAGTCGAGTGTAATGTTGAAAATGAAATCTCGATCAACAAGATCCTAGTATAATTATTTAATGGGAAAATAATTATACGGTAAAGTGAATCAAGTCGGAGATAATGTTATTTCAAGTTAGTAAATCTATATTGTAAATATATATTGAATAACAAGATCATGACGTGATGAAATCGGGCAATGATCAGAGTTTGTTGCGACGAACGAACTAACTTTGAAAATAACGGTTATTAAAATATAAGCTATGTGAAACTTATAACAAGGGCAATCCATCACCAACGGACCTAGGACATGTGTTTTAATTAAACGGGGAATGGTATGTAAATAGTGGTGTGGGGAGTTGAGTGTACAACTTGCCGATAAAATACGCACTGAGGACCTAGTGTCTTATATGACTAGAACACTTGTAGGTATTTGACTGTGGACTATAGCTATTCTCTATTGCTGCATGCACATTGCTATTAAGGTGAGTTTCACGGCCCCACTTTACTGTTTTTATTTTGGGGGAAGATATGTTTTTTCAAAATGTTATAAAATGTGAAAATGTGTTATGTGGCATGATGAGTACTTGAGTTTGTTGTACACCACTCGGGGCGAGTCCTCGCTACTGTAACCATTAATTCGTGTGTGTATATGAAATTGAAACCAAAGGAATATTTGGATAGTACTATTTGTGCCTGACAAGGCCAACCCCTAATCGATAGCGTCGATTATGCAACTGTGTATGCCAGGGGTGCACATATTCTGAACTAAGTTGTTATTTACCGAGAAACAACTTTTGCTGGCGGGGCATTGCTTGTCTTGGTTTGGTTATGGGCTCAAGGGATTGCTCGTCATAGTTTTTGTAGGAGCTAGCTACTCCTTACAATGGCCACTGCTGTGTTTGTCCGCACATGTTGTTGTTGTTAAAATGTTGTTGTTATGGAACTAAACCCTGTGAACTCACCAATATTTTATATATTGACGTGTTTTTAAACATATCTTTCAGGTAACTAAGTGCTGAATAGATATGAGGCTAGTGTGGTGGAAATATGAGATGTCGGATACTTGTCGGGGTTTCACCAATATTTTCCATTGGGTTGGGACTTAGATGGAAAAACCCCGTGTATGAAAATTGTTGTTTGTGTTTTTGTGAAATGATGTAACGAGGTACTCACTTTCGGCATCTTAATAAAATAATCTTTTCTAATTAAATAAGGTTTGCCTTAATCTTGACTTTGATATGCTTTCGAGCGTTGCGCCATGTGTTTCCTCCATTGGCGTGGTGTGACAACGAGGCTCCGGTGGATCAGTCCGACCATGAAGGGTCGGAGGCCCATAGCGACATCATAATGGCGGATGATGATATCCCGCTAAACGATAGCGGGCGTCCTGGAGGGGACAGTTGTGACAACTCGGGTAAATCTCTCTTTTGGTTTCTATCTTTTGTTTATTCCCTTCGTTATTTCTTTTGTTCTTTTGGTACTTGTGCAATTTTCGGGACGAAAATTCTTTTAACGTGGGGATGATGTGACACCCGGCAAATTCTGGTTAACAACGTTGTCTAGATGAAAGTCTACCTTAGCGAGTCACGCGTATATTGTACTTAACTGGGTTAGTTAAGTCGGGTTATGGTTCGGGAACTATCGGGTTAGTCTAGAGGATCATTGGATGTGGGTCTAGAGGTTCATTAGATGTCGGTCCTTAACCAAATGTACAAACGGTGACGATTTGTAGGATCGTCAGGGTATACGGAACATACAAGTCTCGAGTCCCGGGAATTGGTGAACGAGTGTGAATATGTGTATTTACAAGTGTTATGTGTTTACAATCATTATGTGACTTGTCGGTACGTGAATATGTGTTAACATATGTTAAAACGGGGTTTAACGCGCAAAACACACGGAACAGGCCCCTATAGGCGATTAGGATAGCCCAATCGCCTATAGGAGGGGCGACTGGGGGACCTTAGGGGCGATTAGGGGACTGATCGCATGACTGTTCATGCGATTAGGCCCCAATCGCATGAACTTACATGCGATTAGGCTTCCTGATCGCGTGTAAAGCTGCATAATCGCGTGTTACGTGCTGGACGACTAAAAACGACTATAAATACCATACTTGACCTCATAAACTTCATTATACAAACCCTAGTCGTCCCATAACCTGCCCCAACGCACACACAACCTCTGGAACGCGATTTTTGATCAAAACACAAGGTTTCAAGCTTAATCCATCATTCTTTCACAATTCTAAGGTTTGGTTTCCATCCATTAATCTTTATAAACGTTTTCATTCAATCCCTAATGGTCCAGACCTGTTCTAAAACGGAAAAGCTTTCTGAAAATCGTTAATAAGTATTGATAATCGGATTCTAACTAGTATACTTGTGTTATGTGTGTTTATGATTCGAAAGCTAGGGTTTTTATGATTCAAGATGAATGAACGACATGTTATTATTGTTAGATCAGAATAATATTGATGTTATGATTATGAAATCTGAGTAATTGATTATTAGGATGATAGCTACGCATGTTGGTGTGATGATTGCATGCTATGTGAATGGTGTTTGGATTACGTGATTGCATGCAGGGCTGATAATACGAGGCAAAACGAAGGGTTTTAGTTGAAACATGTTTAGGATAGTGTTTGGGATGATATTGGGTGGTTACACACGTTCTGGATCTGATTTGGAGCGTTAAAGGCGCGAAAAACTGGAACACCAAGGTTACAGGCGATTAGCAATCCTAATCGCCTATGTTAGAGGCGATTAGGAGGCCAATCGCCAGTCTTTCATGCGATTAGGGCCTAATCGCTAGTTTTTACATGCGATTAGCCCTAATTGCTAGTTTTTACATGCGATTAGCCCTAATTGCTAGTTTTTACATGCAATCAGCCCTAAATGCTAGTTTTTACATGCAATCAGCCCTAATTGCTAGTTTTTATATGCAATCAGCCCTAATTGCTAGTTTTTATATGCAATCAGCCCTAATTGCTAGTTTTTATATGCAATCAGTCCTAAATGCTAGTTTACTTTTCCTAATCGCGTGTACTGCTGCTGTAAGTGTAAATTAGCATTCCTAGACCCGATTTGACATGTAGTAACATGCTAGGAACCTCGTAACATATCTAATAACTTGGTAACATATGTTTGGATGTAATTCGGTGATACGTGAACTATGTGCTATAACTTGTTGTGCGTTAACGTATGTTAAGTGTGATTGCATGATTTCATGTTTGAGAGCGTAAACATAACATGGGAAGTCTCGGGTCACCAATGGGATGTCGAGTCTTGTACTTTGGGTCAGTTAAACAGTCACGGTGTTTTCAAACGAACTTGGTTATGGTCTGGACATCTAGGGACTAATTAACCCGCGGGTTATTAGTCTAAGTACTTGTAACTGTCATATGTTAGGTCGCCGCTTTACGGGACTAGCATAGCAGCTGAGTTTACTCGGGTTAAGGAGTAACGCAACTTAAGGTGAGTTTACGGCCCCTCTTTTAAACTGGTTTCATACTTTCGGGGGAGAAAACATGTGTTAAAACTATTATTTGGTAACTACTGTCATACTATGGGTTTCTATTGTGTACTACACGATCTTTGGAAGTCCCGGGGGGAACCATGAATGTGCGGGTTTGCACAACGGGGAAATGTGAATAGCGCTATTGGGAGTGACCAACCCCGCTCGTCGGCTTGGAGGGCCGGGCGAGTGCATATTGTCTCAAACAGGAACAACAGGAACAACTGGTTTACTTTTCGGGCACAACATCTGGTATTCGAGTTAGTAATGGTTTTCCAATCGTGGTAGTAACAAAACATACGCCTAGCTAGCGTACACTGGTTTTCGATTTGTTATAGTATGGACAGGTTGACTTGGTACTTGGATATAAAACCTGTAAACTCACCAGCATTTTTGTGCTGACGTAAACTTTTACATGTTTTCTCAGGTCGCTAAGGTAGCACGACTGGACTAGGGCGCACGCGTCTGCACGGCGTCTAACTAGGGTTGCATGGTCTTATAAACGTTGAACTATTGTTTCTCTGTTGAGATACTGTTTTGAATAAGCTTCCGCTGTAAACGGGATTTTAAACTATGTTTTGAAATTGCATTTATATTCATTTAGACTTGTTTATTGTGATCGTTGGTTTGGATCCTGGTTTGTCATGCGCCTCGCGGTAAAACTCCGCAAGTGGATTTTGAGGGTGTGACAACAGTCTTGCATCGAGTATCTCCTGACCTACGGTGGCCACAGAGAGCTTTAAAATCTAATCCAGTATCATTAACATGATACAGAATTCGGTGCAGTTTGGTGGACTGGAGCACGAGGATCCAGGCCGACACATTGCTGGTTTCTTAGAGGTGTTAGCCACCTTTAGGATGACGCATGTCTCATATGATGCCATTCGTTTCAGACTCTTCCCATTCTCTTTGCGGGACAAAGCCAAAAGTTGGCTTCAGTCGCTTCCCGCTGGTTCTATCACGACATGGGAGGAGCTGTCTGAGCAGTTCATGCAGCAATACTTCCCTCCTGAAAATACCCAAAAACTGAGGAACTGCATCATGACATTTCGTCAAGATGACGGGGAATCTTTGAACTCGACATGGGAAAGATTCAAATATCTTCTCTTGAGTGTCCCGCACCACGGTCTTCCAAAGAGACAGTTGGTGCTAACGTTTTACTAGGGACTCGGGTTCGATTCACAGGAACGCCTTGACGTATATGCTGGGGGAGATCTGGGAACAAAATCCCCTAATGAGGCATGGCGGATCAATGAAAAGGCGTCCCTGAAATCTAAATCCCGCTAGAGTGACAGATCACGGTGTTCGGCGGCCCATTCCGGTGTTCATGCTGTGGACAACTACACAGCTATCTCTGTACAGATTGAGGCCTTAGCTACAAGATTCGACAAATCTCAGCATAGTGTAGCGCAGGCCCAATGTTTGTGTGACCAGTGTGGAGTATCGCACGAAGCTGGTTCGTGTGCGCAAGGGGTGATGTATACAGGCCACGAAGAAGTGGACTACATGGGGGGTCAAACGAGACCCCAGAATAACCCTTACAGTAACACCTACAATCCGGGTTGGAGAAACCACCCAAACTTTGGGTGGAGATCTGGTTCCTCTAACCAGAACCCGCTCGGATACCAACAGCGACCTCCCGCACCACAGCAATCCCACCAGTCCCAAAACTAGCCATACCATTCTAATAGCCATTCCAACCAGCCTCGGCCGAACCAGTACCAAAACCAAGGCGCTGGGAGCAGTTCCCAGCAGCACGCCCAGCAAGGTACGTCGAGGCTGGAGGAGATGATGTCTCAACTCCTTACCAACTCTACCAACACTAATCAAATTGCTGAACAGCGCTACCAACAGCACAAGGAGCGCTTTGCCAATTATGAAAGAGAGATAAGGAGCCATAAGGCATCTATGCAGGCTATCGAAAATCAGGTTGGCCAAATGGCTAAGATGATGTCTGAAAGACAACAGGGTGGTCTTCCAGGAACACAGAGCCGAATCCCAGGGGGCATGTAAATGCCATTATGACTAGGAGTGGTAAAACCACGGGACCAGACACATCGGGCTCACCACCGATCACTGAGACGGTCCAGGCTGAGTTTTCGGACGAGGTGCATGCTAAGCGAGTCCCAGCAAGTACAGCACAGTTTCCGAAGTCAGTCACTGAATACACTCCTCCGGTTCCATACCTAGGCAGGCTGAGAAAGCAAAAAGACGAGGCTTAGTATGGTAAATTTCTTGAGCTGTTCAAACAGCTACACATAAACATACCGTTTGTCGAGGCCTTGGCTCAGATGCCTAAGTATGCCAAATTCTTAAAGGACATCCTCACAAATAAGCAAAAACTTGAGGACCTGTCCCGTGTTCTGTTGAACGAGAACTGCTCTGCAATTCTGCAGAATAGACTGCCCATGAAGATGGGAGATCCTGGCAACTTCATAATCCCTTGTCTGATAGGTAATATGTCTGTCAGTAATGCACTTGCAGACTTGGGTGCCAGCATAAACCTTATGCCTTATAAGGTTTTTGAAAAGTTAGATCTGGGTGAGCCTTCACTCACCAAGATGAGTATTCGTTTGGTTGATCGTTCGATCAAGTATCCGCGGGGATTCGTTGAGAATATGCTTGTCAAGATTGACAAATTTGTATTCCCTGTGGATTTTGTCATCCTAGATATGGATGAGGATTCTAAAGTGCCCCTGATCCTTGGAAGCCCTTTCCTTAACACGGCTAGGACGATTGTTGATGTGGCTGCGGGCCAGATCACACTCCGGGTGAATGATGAGCATGCGACTTTTGATGTTCAAAGGTCAATGCGTCATCCCGAGAGTCAGGATGACACACTATACTATCTTGATATAGTAGACTAGTGTGTCATTTCTCACTTTCGAGGCACTATAGATGAGGATGTTTCGGGCACACATCTGTTGTGTGGGGACCTAGATGGCATTATGAAGGAGGGACATATATTTGAGCAGCCGGTCTATCAGATCGGTGATGATGGTTCCCAGAGCCCGGGGCGTTTGTTGAAATCGAGCATGAGAAGAAAGAGAAATCCAAACCATCTGTGGAAGATCCACCGTCTTTGGAGCTGAAGGAGCTCCCACCGCATCTTGAGTATGCATTTCTTGACGAGGAGGGTCATCTACCGGTGATTATCTCATCTTCATTGTCTGCCGAAGAGAAGAGCGAGTTACTCAAAATTTTGAAACTTCATAAAAAGGCAATCGCCTGGAAGATAATGGACATCAAGGGGATTAAGCCCTCGTTCTGTACCCATAAAATTATGATGGAAGATGTCCAAAAGCCTTGTGCGCAGCACCAAAGGCGTCTGAACCCTAACATGCAAGAAGTTGTTAAATCTGAGGTGATTAAGTTGCTTGATGCAGGATTGGTTTATCCTATCTCAGATTATGTTTGGGTTAGTCCAGTACACGTTGTGCCCAAGAAAGGTGGCATGATGGTGGTTACAAATGATAGGAATGAGCTTATTCCTACGAGAACCGTCACCGGATGGCGAGTTTGCATTGACTATCGCAAACTCAATGACGCCACCCGCAAGGATCACTTCGCACTTCCATTCATCGATCAGATGTTGGAACGTCTGTCGGGGAAGTTGTGTTGCTGTTTACTTGATGGTTTCTCTAGGTATTTTCAGATCCCTATAGATCCTGTGGACCAAGATAAGACGACCTTCACATGCCCTTTTGGCACATTCGCCTATAGGGGTATGCCATTTGGGCTGTGCAATACGCCGGCGACCTTCCAGCATTGCATGGTCGCAATGTTCCATGACATGACCGAGGACTCCATGGAGGTATTCATGGATGATTTTTCAGTCTTCGGGAGTTCTTTTGATCAGTGTCTTGGGAACGTGGAGCGAATGCTGACGAGGTGTGAGGAGACTAGTCTTGTGCTCAACTGGAAAAAATGCCACTTCATAGTGAAGGAAGGAATAGTCCTGGGGCACAAGGTCTCCCAAAGTGGGTTGGAGGTTGATCCAGCCAAGGTGGATATCATTTCTAGACTCCCTCCGCCCTCCTCTGTCAAAGGCGATTCATCAAAGGCTTTTCTAAAATCGCCCGTCCCATGACCCGTTTATTGGAGAAGGATGCACCATTCATCTTTAGTGTTGAGTGTTTGAAGGCATTTGGCCTTCTTAAGTGTTTGCTTGTGGAAGCCCCGCCCCTATTTTGGTGGCGCCTGACTGGGCGCTGCCGTTCGAGATCATGTGCGATGCTAGTGATTTCACAATATGGGCAGTCTTGGGACAGCGGAAGGACAAGCACTTCCACCCGATCTACTATGCCAGCAAGACTTTGCATGATGCTCAGGAGCATTATACAACCACTGAGAAAGAGCTTCTAGTCGTAGTATTTGCATTCGACAAGTTTAGATCATACTTGGTGCTGTCGAAGACTATTGTCTATACGGATCATCAGCGATCAGATACCTATTTTGCAAACAGGACACGAAACCGCGCCTGATTAGGTGGATCTTGTTGCTGCAGGAATTTGATATCGAGATTCAGGACAAGAAGGGTGCCCTGAATGTTGCTGCTGATCATCTTTCTAGACTCGAGCATGATGATGCCGAGAACTCCGCGTGGAAGACCATAAATGACAACTTTCCCCATGAGTTCTTGATGAGTGTTGAGTCTGTAGAAGACGTGTCGCCTTGGTTTGCGGATTTCGCAAACTACCTCGCGTGCGGGATCCTTATCAAAGGATTGGCACCAACAAAAGAGGAAGTTCTTCGCAGACCTGAAGCATTACTTCTGGGACGACCCATTCTTATTCTGGGTCGGGGCAGATCAGCTGATTCGCCGGTGTGTATTTGGGGTGGAGGCGGCTTAAATATTGCGAGGTTGTCACGAGGGGCCTACCGGAGGTCACCATGGAGCGAATTACACTGCTAAGAAAGTGTTAGACTCTGGGTTTTATTGGCCCACACTCTTTCATGATGCTCAGGTCTTGGTCGGTGCGTGTGATTCGTGCCAGAGGGCGACGAACATATCGGCACGCGACCAGATGCCGCAAAACCCGATCCAGGTCTGTGAAGTCTTTGACATATGGGGCATTGACTTCAAGGGACCGTTCCCCTCCTCACAGGGTAACCGATATATACTCTTGGCGGTTGACTACGTGTCTAAGTGGGCGGAGGCGCAAGCCTTGCCCACGAATGATGCCCGAGTAGTGGTGAGGTTTGTTCGTAGCCTATTTTCTCGGTTTGGTGCCCCAATGGCACTAATTAATGACTGTGGTACGGATTTTTGCAACGCACAGCTTGATCGAGCATTGACACGTTATGGTGTGCACCACAGGTTGTCCACCCGTTATCATCCATAGACGAGTGGGCAGGTAGAGGTCACGAACCGGGGTTTGAAAAGAATCCTTGAGCGGTCTGTAAACCAAAACCACAAGGATTGGGCTGAGAAGCTAGATGACGCGTTGTGGGCCTTCAGGACTGCATATAAGACGCCTATTGGGACAACTCCCTTTAGGCTTGTCTATGGGAAGGCGTGTCATCTCCCAATCGAGCTTGAGCATAGGGCGTTCTGGGGTCAAAAGACTGCGAATTTGGATCTGAAGACCAGCGGTAAGACCCGTTTCTTGCAGATTCATGAGCTGGAGGAGTTGAGGCAACAGGCCTATGAGAGCTCGAGTTTGCATAAAGGCCATGCAAAGCGGTTGCACGCCAGTCGCCTGAAACACCGAAAAGATTTTCAGGTAGGCGACTTGGTCCTGCTTTATAACTCTCGCTTGCGTCTCTTTCCGGGAAAGTTAAAATCCCGTGCACAGGCCCGTACACAGTTAAGGAAGTATATCCTTACGGGACGGTTTCGATTGAAAACAATGAGGGTTTGACTTTCAAAGTCAATGGTCATAGATTGAAAGTCTACATAGACGGACCGGTTGACCAAGCCGTAGAGGTACTTGATCTCTACACCCCACATGCCTAATAAGTGTGAGGAAGTGAGTCTAGGTAGCGACTCGTTAATAAATATAGCACGACGTGTATGGGCGCGCCAAATTGTATATATGTTCATATCTTACTTTCATTTTTAGTTAATTTCTTAGTTTCTAACTTGTTTTCTGGTTTGTTTATAGTCTTTGCAGGTTTGATTCACGCCTTATGATTATGTGGATAGTCGCTTCAAATCCATGGTATTATACTAGGAAGCGCCGCAAAAAAAGGTATATTGGTTGTTTGTGTCGAAACAGAGCAAGCGAATGCGTTTTTGGGTGAAAACAGTAGCAGAAAACAAGTCTGTTTGTAGCGAACGGCCGCTCACTTAAAAAATTTTTTGGACCGACTGCTCAAATAGGTCGCACGGCCGCTCGAAAGGGTCTGCTTGAAAATTATGAGGGGTAAAGTGGGAAATTCACATTATTAATACATAAACATAACCCTAAATCATAAGGAGTGGCCGCTTATTCACATAAACCACAAAATCCTGCACTTGCTCTCAAGAAACAACTACACATCTTGCAAATCCACATCCAAATCATCAACTCAAGGTATGATCCCTCTTGTTTCTTGCAATTTTCCTTGATTTAGTGTAATGTAATCTAGTTTTATGAAATATTTTCTGAATTTTAGGGCCTTTTCATAAATGTTTAACAAACCCTAAATTTCTTAATTGGATTGTTTGCTTTGTTAGTATAGATTAGGGTATATTAGTGTCCAAATCTTTGAGTTTTTGGGTTTTCTTCATAATGTTCAAAACTAATCCGAAAATTTTCAAGATTTGTATGAATTTGTAGCCTAATGCTTAGTATAATTTAGCATAGTGATAGATTAGTATCATGTTTTGCTTGTATGCTAGTGTAAATCCTAGTGTAATTTAGGTTTGTTCATGAATTTTAGGGATTCTTCATAAATATTCAAAAAAAATCCCCAAATTCATCATGTTCTAGGTTTTTAATTAATGTTAATTGTTGTTTATATCTTAATTTTTAGGGATTCTTCGTAATGGTTTAACAAAGCCCCAAATTTTTAAGATTGTAGTGTTTTTTTTATTGTAGTTTAGAGAAGTGTTTTTCATGGAACTTTGGGGCGCTCTTCATAATTAAACAAACGAGCCCCAAGTTCTATAATACTTTATAATTACTCGGTTTTCTAAACGCCTTTTCACAAAGTGACTTGTATTTGAATTGATTCTGAAAATCATGGCGAGTAGGTTGCTAGAAAACTAATTTTTTTAAGAACTTCATAAGTATGCAAAGTAGGCCATTCAATCGCCAAAGTGACATAATTTTTAAAAAACCAAGTTCTTGAATAGCCGCTTTTGAGTGCATTTGGCTAAAACACTGAAAACCGGACAAAAGCCAGTGCACAGGATCGAGAAAACAGGCTGCAAAGAAAAATCTGGCGCGCTGGGAGCAGTGAGCGGCCGCTCACAGCTGATTTTTGGCGTCTTTCGGGTCCGGGTCCTATTCCTTCGATTATGTCTAACATATTTAACCTTATTTTAATGCCAAATGGTGCACAGGTTCTTGAGGTTCAACGTGGAAGACCCACGGGAGCGCGGGTGCATAGAATCCGTTAACGAATTGACCGCAAGAAGACGTGCTATTGCTACACCGCGCAGACTCTGCTGGGATACTCTCGAAGAGCTTAATCAAGATGATAGGTTTAGGGAAATGTTAGACGAACCATTGGAAAAATTACTTGCTATAGAGGAGCCGGTCTATGAAGAGTTGACAATTGAATTATTCACCACTTTACGCTACCAAAGGCCACGAAAACACGAAGAACTGAATTTCAAGGAAAACGGGCATTGGTGACTTCAGTTTCGTTTGGGTGGCGTCTGGCGCGATATTTCAGTCGCAGAGCTGGGTCTCCACTTGGGAATATACACTGATGAAGAGATACTAGACTGTAACATCGCGTATTTTTTCCTCAAATTTTTGAAGTAGTAAAATCACCACTTAACCTATATTATATTTCTTTTGTACAAGTATAACCTTGTCTAATTTTTTTTAATTTATTTATAAACATTATACTATGTATTAATTTAGAATGAGGTGCATTACTTTAATGAGAGGTCATGTGTTCAAAACTTGGTTGGAGTATTTTATTTAATTTTCCACAACATTCTTTAAACGATAAGTATGACTGGTTTCATATGAAATCATAATCCAGGTTGGTGGTGTAGTGGTTTGAGGTGCACTTCCTTAATTAGAGATCATAGATTTGAGGCTTTGCGAGTGGCATTTTATATATATACATATTTTTTTTTCACATTGTCGCATTGGTATCCAAATAAACCAAAACAAATAATAAAGAAATATGAATTTTAATAAATATTATTCCATGTTTCTCGTGGATTCATATATGTTAGACTAAATTAAATATGATTCATAATAATCATGCTTTAATTTAGTAAGCTTGAAAATAAAGTTTCAATGTAAATAAATTCCATTTAATAACCACTTAACATGCTTTGACCAATTAGAAATCATCTAGCAAATATTCCAAACTTAACTCACACGTTTGGACAATTATCATTGACTAATTAGTCGCCAATCACGATTAAATATCAGGCTCGACTTTGAGAGTTCTCGGATATTTAAAACCAACCTTCTTTAGTTAAAAATAAGGATCCAAATCAATTATTATCATTATCATAAATCGATCCTACTCATCTTTGACCCATGATTGTTGATATTTAAAACCATAATTGTGATCCTAAAATAAAATCTAAGACAAATATAAAATTGATATCACCTCGTAGTTCATAACACCCATTGATTCTGATGTAAAGTCGTATTTCTACGAAACCCAAATCGTTGCCACCACTAAATCTTAATTGTTGTCGCAAAACCAATCCAAATGCACCAAACATCCCGTTACTGTATCGATCTGATCTACACCGCCATCTCGCCGGCAAGACCACCACTAAGCGGCCACTGTTCTAATATAGTGTGTCTCTATTTTGGTTCAGTCTCTTCGGATATACAGGTACCGATACTGATTTTCTGAAAGGATATGATATTCATGTTCATGCAAATCTGATTAATCACAAGTTTTTGTTAGAACCCATAACTTATATTTTTCAAATTTAAAACCCAATATCAAGCATCAAGAATTATTTCGATGACTCTAAATTTGAGTTTTAGAAGATGACATTATCCATACTTGATATCTTATTATTATTATTTTCAAATGGTACCACTATGGAAAAACTTACTGTCATTGGAAAAACTTACTGTCATTTGTTCAACAAATGAGCATACCTACATTATTAAAAACATTTTATTCTATCTAGTATGAAGTGAATGTCAACATTAAGATTTACGTACTAATATATAACGTTTCTTTTAATAAAATAGTATTGTTATAATTAAATCCAAGAATGTGTTTTATTTTTATTTTTATTTTTTTAGTTCTAAAATGCTGAAATTTAAAACCATATCGGGTAAAAGGATTTATTTTTGTAGTTATGTCATAGAAACCAAAGTTAAAGTTATATGCATAAGTTTCTAAGCTTTCTATTATTTAGCTGAAAAAAACATTTTTGTTATTTGCAAATGTTCCATGGTGAAGAAAGGTCAAAGTACTAAATCTCTATTAATGTCACAACTAATGAATTCATTTTTGGTTTCTAAAATCTAAATATAAACAATCCATTAATTTTATTATTATTTTTTTTTTTTGTGAAACTAGTCGTAACATATTCTAAACATTAGATTGACAAGCTACACAAATTTTGAGTTCTTGGAAGTTCATCAATTTATTAGAATTTATTATTTGAATTATTTAGGATAATCCTTCGGGATCTCCCAACCATACCTACGACTACTTGTGAATCTAAGCTAGCAACTTATCAAGGTGAGTACTTCCTATCCCTTTTTTGCTTTTATTCATTTTTGAGGTGTTACATGTACACTTATACAAATTACAAATACAAGTTCACATTTTTACAATAGAATTCTAGTACTATGTGCATTTGCTTACAAACGTGCTTTATGCTTAGACATTACATGTAGAATACATTTGTACTTAGTGAAATCATTAACATTGTACAAGCCGACCTTAACATTGGATAGCGCTATTGGATTGACAACCCGCCTAGGTTGATTCTCCCCCTTTTTCATCAGAGAATCCGTGGTCATTGTTAAGTTATTATCCATTTATTGGATGAGTACACCGCCGTTCATTTAGTACATTATACAGTCACAGGATTGATTTCGCTCATTTGTATGATACATAGTTTACATATTTGCATTGTAGCTTTGCACTTGAATTGCATAGCATTTTCCAACTTACTATATGTATTAAAACTAGGAATGCTCACCAACATTTCATATGTTGACAAAACTTATTTTGTAGTTTCAGGTGCAGTTTGATCTTAGTTCCATAGCATTGGATTTTAGTGCTTGCTTCAAATTTCATGTTTCGTTCAGACTTTTGTATTTTTCCCATTTCATCTATGCAAGACAATTTAAATTATTCAATAATATATTTACATTTTAGTACCATGTGCTTTTGAACAATCGTCACTACGTGACACCTCGATGATTCCGCCATCGGTTGGGGTGTTACATAGACGATAGCTTCAATGAAGCTATGTACAAGTTCCCAAACAACGGCGTAAGAAACGCCTTTTGGACTGAGCTGACGGGGCTTGCGACCTATGACCCCCAAAGTGCTAAAGCTTCCAGGATTCACGACCCATTGCTTAGGGTATTCCAGAAGGTTCTTTGTGGGACCGCGGCAGGAAAGCGGTGGGAAAAAAGGGGGACTCAACAGGCTGCCCTCCTCGGATTTACTATTTATCTACTCCCTGGTGAAAAATGAATGAGTAAACCTAGCTGCATTAATGGTATCTTTCCTCAGCACGACAGTAGGTCAGAAACTGGGAAGTATGATATACGGGGGGGGGGGGGGGGGAATACGTCATTGCTATAGCAAGGAATCTGGAAAAGCAGCAAGGGTACGTTGACTCGGTTGAGGGTGGTTCTTATATTGATATGGAGGTGCTCAGACACATGAAGATTACTCATGAGTACCCAAGTGGGAAATGCAGGCTGAAAGGCCATGATAAAGCGATCTGGGACCCACTCCCAATGGCGAGGGAGGAGCAATCGCAGCAGCAGCCATAGCAAACACAACAGCCACAACAGCACTACCAGCCTCCACAAAACTTTTATGACGAGTTCGTCGCGTTCAGAAATGAAATGCGGGAGACCTTGCATCATCAGGGGGAGACCTTGCAGTACATCATCACTAAACTCCACGCTTGGAACCCGAACCATTTTGGTAATCCCCCACAAAGGGGGAATTACCAAAGTGGAGCGGGTGACATGCGTAGACGAGGAGGGGATGTAGCGGGTTCATCCGGGACCCGAAATGATGATGATGATGATGATGAGTGATGAGTGCATGGTGTGGTGGTAGTACTTTTATGTTTTATCTTTTGTTGGTACTGTATTATCAGGGTGCATGCACCCAAGACATCTTTTATTTTTCTGTATTTGTACTATTTCCTTTTCAGTATTTTAATTTCAGTAGTATTTGCTTGGTTTGAATAAATGTGATGATGAATGGATTTGATATGTTTGGGTTTTGTCAAGAATGTTGGTAGTTTAGGAAACGGGCGAGCACCGATATGGGTGCTCCATGCGGTCTACTTGTTTTTCGGGTCATCACCACTAGGGGAGTGTTATTCTCCTTTTTCACACGATAGTTAGCTAATTCATAAACGCTTTCTATTTTCACATTGGGGACAATGTGACGTTTAAGTGTGGGGAGGGATTATATCGTGTTCTTGTTTGTCCTCTTGTGTTTATACATACACACACACACACACACATATATATATATAAACCTTTATAAGTACACATATGTGTATATATTTATAATAAACAACAAGCCTAACCAATTTTTGATAAAAATAACTTGAGGCGCGACAAACAGACATGATACTAGCATGCTAAATCTGTACACTTGCACTAATTTCCTTCAGGTTACAAGAGCATTTGAGCCTATTAGTATAGATTTCATTTCTTTGACATGCTTATCGAGTGAGCTGGATGTTTTGTGCAATTTAGAACTTGTCATTAGCATGCTTGTTTAGACCAGATTCGTGTGAAGTTGTATGAAAATGATTGAGGCATTTAGGATACCATTTTGATTTAGCCTTTTCTTTTCGTTCTATCTGTTTCCCGCACCCAAAAATTATTCCCTAGTTAACCATGTTAAACCTAATCCCGTGTTTTTTCTTATTTACCACACCATTTCACCACTTAGCCAAACTTGGCCTTTTTTCTTTTAAACCTTTTGTGTTAAAGCTCGGTTTAGGTTAATGTTTAACTTGTTTTTTAGTTGTAAATAGTTTGTGTTCGGATTAATATATTTAGAACCCGTTTGTTGTTTATATCAGTTATATCATAGATATAAAAAAATCCAGAAAAATAGAACACCCTAAAATAGGGTGAATTAGCAGTGTTCGAGCAGTTTTCAAGGCTATAAAGTTAGAATTTATATGTTTAGCTCGTTTTGAATAAAAATCACCTATATTCGCGTGTGTTTTGTATAGTTGTGTCTGTTTCTGTTTAGTTAGACTTAACCGCCGAGTTTTAGCCGATTCGTCACTGTATATAGCAATTCCACACCCTTACCTTTACCTGACATTACAACCTGTATAAGACCTCTTGATTTATACTTTTTCACACGTTAGTTGGTGAAGACTAGATCTTTTGACAAGCTTATGATATTGCATGATTCATTGTCTTGGCAATGGAGTGATTTACACATACACATTACACTTATGTTTCATAAATAAAACCGAGTGTGTGTGATCATTGTGAGTCGTGTACGGGTTTGCATGCTATGTTGATCGAAAGTGAATCGTCGCCTTTTAGTTGTTTGGTCACCTGTTTATACATGTTGGCTTGAATCTTATTGTACAGGTTATTTTGCCTTTGTTGCCATTTGGCTAGTTTTGTGTTTATTTTCTGTTTAGTGTTTGCTTGAGGACAAGCAAAGTTCAAGTGTGGGGAGATTTGATATACATTAAATTACACATATAAAAGTCCCCGTTTAACTCCCGTTTTTATACGTTTTTGACCTTATACACGAGGAATTGGTACTTATTTGGGTATCTTTACGATTTTAGGTCTTAAACGATGCCCCGGAAGCAAAACTGAAGAAAAACGAAGATTTCGGCGCGTAAACAGGACCCTGGGTCCTGTGAGCGGCCGCTCGCTCCTCCAAGATATTTTTGGAGGAGCGAGCGGCCGCTCAGTGGACAACCTAATTCTTTGGATAAAAGTTCGCATTCCAATGTTACTCCCTGAAATTATTTTAGCTTCTATAACACGGTTTGATATGGCAAGACGATTTGGAACTTGTGGCTTTGAAAAGAATTTATGTCCACTTATAGGATCCTTGAACCATTAGAATAACAAAACAGTAAAATTTGTCAAAAAAAAAACTCTGATGAGGAAAAGAAAGACATTTGGCATTGTAACTGTATTGTCATCAAGAATTTAAGGTAAATATATCCAGAAGACCCTGAACTGTTTTGACGGTTTGACTCATAACCAATGACCTAAAAATCAAGCTAAAACCACGGTGAAAAATCAATACTAAACCTACATGAGAAACTCGTTAGGAGTAAAGATAGCAATGTGGATGGGTTGAATAATATGTCAAAATGGGATATTTTTTATAGGGCAACCTTTTATCCATTTGACCTGTTTCAATGTTACAACAATCTGAATATTGTGTCTTGAACAATTCTGATCGAATAAGTCGGATTTATTTATATAGTTGAATTATAAAAATGGAAGGACTAGTAATTTACGTGATTTGGTCAATGACGCCTAAAATTAGCACAATTATTGCAATCATGATGATGGTTAGCATTTCATGACAATTGACTAAAGGACAATTCTTTGTAAACATAATATGATAACGTTAATCTGTCAAAGATATTTAAATGAAAGACGTAATATTCTTATTATTAGTATCACTGAAACGATATTTAGTTAATGTAGTCAATGATGAAGGATTTCATGACAAATGAGGTTTTTTACTTTTATGAATCGCCTTTTAGTTAATGTTGTTACTGATAACGTAAAATGATATTTCATTACTAGTTTCATTACTAATTACTATTAATTGTATTGTAAGACATGAAAAATAAATAAAGTCAAAGAATTGACCTCCATCAAACTAACAAAAACAGTAAAAAGTTTTTATGTTTATCGCTCAACAATATTAAAATGAAAGTTGTTATATTAGTAATATCATTGAAAATTATTTTGAATATATTATGTATTTTAGGAAATTGTTAAATAGATTTAAATTATATTTATTATTAAAATAATAGATTTAAATTATATTTATTAAATACATTTTGTTTACAAAAATTATTGCATGAATCTTTCTCTAATAATACTTACATTTTCGAATTGTTCCATGTCCTATTTATGGTGTGTATAGCAAGTGTGATCAATGTGATACCGTGCAATAAAATAGATGAAGTATAAAAATAGAAAGATTGAAATGTTGACTTAAATCTATGCTAAATGCTTAAAATTAGAGATATAATTGCAATTGTCAATAACTATCATTTATCACAAATTCTAAAACGTATATAGGTATGGTCAACATTTATCAAGTATTTCTTTTTTTATAAGTCTTCCATATTGTATTTATTTTTCTTAAAGTAAATTTTTCACTCAAATTATTGAATTGTAATAATATTGTTGAATCGTATAATAGGTGTTTGACAGTGATTTTGTTAAAGAGAATTATTGTTCTAAATACAAATTTGAGTATAATAAAACTGATTAAATAGTCTACCGTTAAAATCAACAGATTATTGATCTTTAGTAATCAAACATTTAAAATGTAAAGGTGTTATAGTTGTTAGTAGCAACTATCTAAGTCAACAACTGTTTCAGCCAAACACTTGAATTTACATCTGTTATCAATAGTTTTTTAAACAGTGTTTCAAAATTCTGCTATATTAACCGCGTCTTTTGAACGACGTTATCAAATACGGTTTTTCTTTCAACTTTATATTTACCTCTTAATTTGATCATCCTCTTTTTTTGTTTTGATATGTTTTATCTCAACAGACCTTTAATTTGTGTGTACATTTAAATGACATTGTGAATGGAACAGACCTTACAAAATACAGTTTTTATTTTAAACACTAGACTGACTCTTTAATTTGATTTTTACCAAACAGAGTATAACAGTTGCTTTATTATTTTTTTTTGTTTTTAGTAAACAGACCTTAAACTAATTGTTTCCAACATATACACAGATGGTAATAAGCAGATGTTCTCAAAACAACAGACGATGGGATAAATAATGTTGTTTTTAATAAACAGAGGTTAACATTTAAAATTAAAACGTACATAATAATAATAATCATATCTACTATACAAAACTACTTAATTAAAATTTCAAAAATCCTTTGTTTCTTTTTCAGTATCTCCCTTGAAAGATCCTCTTTTAATTCCGTTAAGGATTCTTTGATGTTGTTTTTGATTTGTAGTTGTTGCGCCAAATAGTCTTTTATCTTGTCTCTTAAAGCACTTGCTGGTTCATGCAAGACCATATCTAGCAAGGCAATGTTTTCCAGGATTGTTCCTTAATTTTTTCTTCGATCTTCTCTACTTCATTGCAAATCTTCTCTTTTCTGTTAGTGACCAAGCGCTGGATAAAGACTTAGCATCTGATGTATCAGCAAAATGGTCGTATGATCTATTTGCCATTTTTGTAGATGAATTTTAGAATATGTACTGTGTGGAATTTATAGATAAATTATTTCGTCTATTCATTTTCCAAAGTCTTCGTGCATTTATGTTTCACACGTTAACCCAAGTATAATAAATATTTTACCGTATGACCTTTCATCTTCACGCGTTGTTAGTCTATAAAATACTAAAGACATTTGAAAGTGGGGGTTCCACCTGGGAGATTCCCAATTCAGGTGGAATGGGTAATCAGTACAGACTGGCCCAGAGTGTTAGCCGGAGCTCCACCAGTTGCACCACTTGTCGTTCAAAAAAAAAAAAAAAAGTATTCCGAGTACCTTGATATTAAATATTTTTATTTATCGATTTCCCGCTATAGATTTTATTCATTCCCTCGCTTAAATTTAATTATTTTCATCCCAAACCATTTCCCGCTCCAAATTTCCCCATTTCCCTCCCTCAATTTTAATCATTACTCCTTAAACTACATTCCAGCTATAACCGCATTCATTTATTTACCCGTATTCTCAAACCCCCATCCCTTTGTTGCTCTTGTTTCACTTATTTCTGGTGAAACCACCCATCATCGAGTCCATCGCCACAAACTACCCACATCTATCTCCCAATACTGTAAGTTACCTTTTGTAGCTATTTACTTTGATGCTGAGTTTAAATAGATGGAATACACCCTGATTTTTTTTTTGTTTTTTTGATAAAGGAGGCACAGCTCCGGTAAATTTTATTACTAATAAAAATATTTACAAACCAAACGGGCCAAGATCTTTACAAAATGTATCAAACCAAAACTAGATCAAGGCCCAACACAAATACAACCCAAAACAACCCTTACAAATAATACTACTAACTCACCCCTTATCCATAATCAAAACCTATAAACCAAATCGCTAAGCCATTAAAGCCCAACCCAATACAAATCCCATGCCACTTAACAACTAGCCCAATACCCAATAGGTCATCCTTGGATCTTTGATAATACCCACTACCATAAAGACCCAACAACATTTTGATAACCCATCCTTGTTCAAGCTGACCCATCCAATGCTCAAGCTCCCTGATAACGTTCAGGATCTTTATCAGCAGCAAATCCATTATGTACACCATCCTTCATTCTAGCAAATTCATAGTCCTCATAACAGCCATCATGCATTCCATTCCATAAGACAATCTTTATATTATAGGACTCAAAATTACATTTAATACCCCAGCCCCAATACATCTAACCCATACTTGATCATGACTACCAAAATTGATACTAGGCTGATCCAAACCAGTACCCTCTACAAAACATAGCCAAAACCTATTACAACTAACTTTGACCTGAGCATTACTACTAAACCAGACACTGATCTCATCATAACCAAGCCTCTTTACATAGAATCTGACCAAATCAACCTCATTCATTAAAAACAAGTCTGAATGTCCTTTAACAAAATCATTCAACCAATTCCACCCAACCCATCCCAGATTGAAACAAACCAACCCATACCACCAAGGGATCCCATAAATCCTACATCTAAACACAAGAAAAGGTCTAAAAAAACACAGCAATAATGAAACGGTTTCCCTTCCTTGTGAAGATCTAGCAAATACAAAAAATTTAAGGGAGGAGAATAATGTCCTAAACACAAGGATAGGGTCCATCCTTATCTCTCCATGGGCTGAGCTTAATCCAAGCTGCATACCTATCCACCAATCAAATAGCATAGAGTTGGTCCCATCTTCAAATTGTAAAGAGAGGCCCAACAGATCCTTTAAAAACAGACTACAAAATAGTGATTTTTGAGTTAAAACAGAAGGCTTATTCAGCCAGATCACTACCCAAACGAGTTTAGTACACCTTATATCTGCAAATTCCCAATAAGAGTACCCCACCCCTCCCATAGGCAACTGCCTAAGACTCAACATAAACACTAAACTCAAAAGAACAAAGCTCAACAACAGCCATAAAGGCCAGAAGGTTTCTAACCAGTGATTAGTTCTAAAAAATACAAAATATGGGGTGGAGGTAAATGTCCTAAAATCACTGGTAAGATCCATCCTTATATCTCCCTGGTTAAGGCTTTCTCCAAGCCACAAAACACCTAAATCCCTGTCCATAACAGCAGAATTGAACTCAGTTTCATAATGTGAAAAAGAGTTCAACAGATCCAATAACAGAAAATAAACAAAAGAGAAATGAAGCAAGTCAGAAGGTCTTATCAACCAGATCTCTACCCAAACGTATTGTTGAGATTGAGTACACCTTATATCAGCAAGTTCCCAGAAAGTAAGTCCCATCCCCCCCTTAGGCAAGTGCCCAAGACACAAAACAGACTCTAACCTCAAATGAACAAGGCTCAACAAAGACCATAGTGGCCACAAGGTTTCTGACCAGTGCATGGATCTATAAAGTACAAAATTTGGGGAGGAAAAAATTGTCCTATAAACACTGATCAGATCCAACCTTATTTCTCCATAGCGTAAGCTTACTCCAAGCTTTAACAAACCTAAATCCCCATGCAACACAGCAGAATTGAACCCAACCTTAAAACAAGGCATGGACTTCAACAGATCATATTTATCAATAAAACCACTAGTTACATTTTGAGATAAAAACGAAGGCCTCAAGACCCAGATCACTACCCACAGGTATTTAAGTATCCTTATATCTCCAGATCCCTTTAAACACCCCATCCCAAAAGTGACCCCAGACACAATACTTAAGACACAAACAAAGAAATAAAATCTCAACAAGAAAATCATGTAAATAAGGATCTTTCTCCATTGTATGGTGCTAGAAAACAAGAAAAAAACAGCCCAAAAAACAGCATCCTATAAACAATGGAGAAAACCATCCTTATCACTCCATATTCAAAGCTTACTCCAAGCTTAATCATCCTA
Organism: Ambrosia trifida; assembly: GCA_028751855.1. NCBI lineage: Eukaryota > Viridiplantae > Streptophyta > Magnoliopsida > Asterales > Asteraceae > Ambrosia > Ambrosia trifida. The sequence continues at coordinate 155,549,266 of CM054123.1, forward strand.
AATCCCATAACTAATTGAGCAAGGCTGAACTTAACTTTACCAAGTAAAGAAAAGCCCAGCAGATCTAAATGTAAAAAACAAAAAAAAAAACAATTTTTGAAAGAAAACAGAAGGCATTAATAGCCAGGAAACTACCCCACGCTTATATGTACACCTTATATTAGCTGATTCCCAAAGATAACCCACCCTATCCCATATCATTAGGATAACCCTCATCAAAAATTCCACACAGCAGTAGCTAGAGAGCCTTTAATAGGCCTCTTAAAAGATAATCCCATCATTTTCATTCTAACCTCCTCCCATATCTGATTCATCACAATTTGAGCAGGTTTGCTACTCTTTTTAAAAATTCTAGTATTCCTTTCCTGCCATATAAAATAAACAGTAGCAGCAACAACCAGCCTCTGAATGACACTCCACACATCTTTATTAAACTTCTAATTTTCTATAAAACTCACAATCTCCTCCCATTTATCAGGAGCCTGATCAAGCCTGGCCATTAATTTCAATCTCCTCCAGATAGCACTTGAGTATTCACATTCAAAAAATAAATGGTTATGGCTATCTGGAACGGTACCACAAAAAAGGCATTTGAGATTATTTCTGTCCCTCCACATTAGCATTCTGTCTTGAGTAGGCAGCCTATACTTGAAAGCAAGCCATATAATAAATGCATGCCAGGGAATGCACTGAATATACCAAACAAAATTTCCCCATTTCACCACAGCCCCCTTTCTGCATAATTTCTTATAGACTTCCTTTGAAGAAAAAACCACTAACTTATCATTATCATCCCTCCACATAAAATGATCAGCCCTACCACTAGAAAGAATAGGAACCTGTTCCTTCACTAACCAAGGGTACTTTTCATTCCAGCCTCTAGGAACATTCCATTCATTGTTAACAACCAACTCAGACACCTTACACTCCCAACCCAACCCAGTATCTTTAATATCTCTCCTATCAATCAAATTAACAGGAGGCCCTTTAGGATGCCAAGGGTCAAACCAAGCATTTATCTTATTTCCATTACCCAACACAGCAACATAATTATTATTTACAAATTTCCTAAACCCCAAAAGTTGCTTCCAAAACCAAGAATCAGCATTAGCTTCATTTATGGACCAGATACTCTTCCCATGTAACTTATAGTGAATCACCCAATTGACCCAAATTGAATCCCTCCTATTCAGAATGCTCCAAATATGTTTCAAAATTAAAGCAATATTCCTATCCTTAAGGGATGCTATACTTAAACCACCTTGATTCTTGGCTAAACAAACACCATCCCAACTCACCTTAGCTGCACCAGGCTTGTATTCACCATTACTCCACAGAAAACTTCTCATAATTCTTTCCACATCTTCTGCTAATGCACTAGGCAATAGAAATAAAGAAGACCAATAAACAGTCAATGAGGAAAGAACAGATTGCACAAGTTGCAGTCTACCAGCATATGAAAGGAACTTATTCTTCCAATCCCCTGTTCTCTTCTTGACTTTATCAATTAGGACCCCACAATCTTTCAGATATAATTTTTTAGAATCTAAAGGAACTCCCAAATATTTAACCGGAAAAATTCCAATTTTAAAAGGCATTACCTCAAGAATTTCCCTCTGAACATCATCCTCAACATTGCCAAAGAATATATCACTCTTGTTTTGATTAGGAATAAGGCCAGAACAAGAACTAAACTCATCCAAAGCTGATTTCAAAACCCGAATAGAATCTACATCAGCAGCCCCAAAAATTATCAAATCATCAGCAAAACAAAGATGAGTAAGTTTAACTGCTTCACACTTCCAATGATATTTGAAATTCTCAACATACTCAACTTTCCTTCTAATCATCAGATTGAGAACTTCCATCACCAAGGTAAACAGGTAAGGGGAGATTGGATCCCCTTGCCTTAAACCCCTTTCCCCTTTAAAAAAACCATGCAATTTGCCATTAACATTAATAGAATAAGACACTGTTTGCAGGCAAATCATAACCCAGTTAATAAACTTCTCATGAAACCCAAAATGGATAAGACATTGATGCACAAATTCATGATCCACTGAGTCATAAGCTTTCTGAAGATCAATCTTCAAAGCAACTCTGGGTACCCCTCTGATCCTCTGATAACCTTTAATTAATTCATGAGCCAACAGAATATTATCACTAATCATTCTTCCAGGAATAAATACACTCTGAGAATTGTGCACAATAAGCCCCATAAACTCCTTAAATCTATTACACAACACCTTACTAATACACTTATAAACCACATTGCAACAAGCAATTGGTCTAAATTCACTCACCATGGATGGGTTCTTCACTTTGGGAATAACAGAAACTACAGTAGCATTCAGTTCTCTTAATAATTTTCCATTGTCAAAGAATTCTCTCACTGCAGCACAAACCTCATCACCAACCACATCCCAAGCTGCCTTAAAGAACTTAGCAGTGTAACCATCAGGTCCTGGGGCTTTGTTATCTTCAATTTGAAACATAGCCACTTTCACTTCCTCATTAGTAACCGTTCTAACCAAAAACTCAGCAATTCCCTCAGGTAACTTGTTACAAAACAAAGAATCAGCATCAATAATCAAATCAACATCTCCTTTTTTACCCAGCAAACCAGAATAAAAGTTAACAAAAGCATTGCCTACCCCAGCATCATTATGAATATGCCCATCCATATCTTCAATCTGCTGTACTTTATTATAAATTTGCCTCTGCTTGACTGAATGAAAAAAGTACTTGGAATTCCTATCTCCCACCTTTAGCCAATGAACTTTTGACTTCTGCTTAAGAAAGACTCTTCTTCAATCAAAGCTTCATTGTATAATTTTAAATAGACACCCTCCTCCTCCCTTAATTCTTCATTGCCAGGATCCACATTAACACTTTCGTGAATCTTTTCCAGCTCAGTCCTTATCCTCTCCACTTTAGAATGAAGATTCCCATTACTAAAATGAAGCTTTCTTAAAGGCTTCTTTAAACTCTTAAGTTTAGAAGCTAACACAAACATACTAAACCCCTCAACATTCATATTCCAACTATTTCTAACAACCTCAATAAAGTCATCTTTATCAGTCAAGTAATTCCTGAATCTAAAAGTTTTCTGTCTTGACTGCATGACAGAAGGCCATGTCAAGATAGCAGGAGAATGATCAGAAGAATACTGAGGAAGAAACTTAACTACAGCTGCTGAAAAAGATCTCATAAAAGATAGATTTCCCATAACTCTATCAAGTTTTTCCATGATACCCTCCTTTTTCCCTGGTTTTTGATTCCATGTAAATTTAAAGCCAGTCCAAGGAACATCACAAACAGCAATCTCTTCAACACATTCTCCAAACTCCACCATACCAACACCTTCAGAATGAATATTCTTCTCAGACTTCTCAAGAATAGCATTGAAATCCCCCATTACTGTCCAAGGGTTATTATTCAACATTCTAGCATGCATTTTCAGATTATCCCACAAGTGTCTTCTTTCAATAACCCTAGTATGTCCGTAAACAAAGGAACAAAAGAACCTACAGTCACTATTAGTAGGACAAACCACACAATGCAGCACTTGATCAGTCATACTTAAACTCACAACATCCACATACTTCACATCCCAACCCACTAATATTCTGACCCAACTATTCCCATATTCAGCATTTGAAATCCACTTCCAATCTTTCATAATATTAGAGCTCACCTCATCAACATTCACAGGCATAACTCTAGTTTCAACTAAACAGCATATACTAATATTATTATCAATAATCAGTTTTCTAACCTGACTCTGTGTAATTCTTGAAGACACCCCTCTCACATTCCACATCATAATGCCACTCTTCATTGTAAAGAATCTTCTAAAGAGGACTCCTTTATACCTGAGGAATCCCCACCAGTACTATCATCACAATTCATAAACACAACAGTTTCATCAGTTTCAGACAAAACCTCAGTGGCCTCAATTATCTTGTCAAGCATAAGCTTATCCCATTGTTCAAAGATAAGCTTAATTTGCCCCACATTCCACTTCCTCAAAACATCATTGGAAGGGCAAGTTTTATTTAAAACATAATGAGCCACCTCATTGAATTGATCATCATTCATTTTAAAGTAACCAGTCTTAGTATTCACCTCAGACTGAATTTTAATCTCCCTTTGCTTAGAATTGATACCCTTGACACCATCAACAGTTGTTACAGCATTCTTTGTCCCAGAAGATTCTCCCACAAAATTCATTTTGGTATCCCTTTCATTGCTATTCTTGAAAGACTTAACATTCACCTCATTATTCTTCAAACCAGAATCAGGACCATTACCTTCTACCACACTCTTACCTTTAACATTCTTCCTATCAGATTCTACCCCAGCATTCTTCTCACCATTAGAATTCTTTTCCTGAATATTCTTACTCTTAACATTCTCTTCCTCAGAAATCCCTCCCAAAAGATCATCCTTAATAGCAGCAAAGGTATTTTTTAAGCCGATATTATTATTATCATTATGCTTTTTATTATCACCATTTTTCCTATTATCCCCCTTAGCCACCCACTGTCTACCCCCATTCATATTTCCTTGAGTTCTATTACTCCCACCAAAACCCCCTTGATTTCCATTCCCTTTAATGCCACTGGGTCTACCATTCATACCACCCCCCCTATTCCTACCATATCCATTTCCCTGAAGACCTCCAGTACCATTCCCCTTGTTATTAATCACCCTATTATTTTTGCCCACCATTTGATATCCATCACTATCAATTCCAGAAACAGGAAATTCTGAATGACTTGCCTGGAATAAATCCTTCAGCAACTGCTCAGTTCTTTCAGTTACTTCCTTAGCAGACAACTCTCTATTCTTGCAGCCCTCAAAATCATGCCCAAAAACCTTACAAACAGAGCATTTCTTCACCTTAACTTGATATTCAACTTTAATGTCCCTTGTGAAAGCAGCTTTATCACCATCAGCAGGGTAATAAGCTTTCACAAAATCAGGCAAAACCTTATCAGCACTCACCTCTACTAAAACTCTAGCAAACCCTACTCTACCCTCTTTTTTCTTACATGGTCGAATGCAAGAATCGACTTTTGGGACAATGAAACTGCTATTGTTAGCAAGATTCAGGGGGAGTTGGTGATAGTATCTGAAGATGACATCAGAAAATCCTTGAAGCTGACTGACAAGAAGACTGATCCAAGAGTCTTATCTTGGATTGAACAAAGAAAATGCTTCTTAAGGATGAAATACAACGGACCAATCACAGACGGAGCCTTACACAAAGGTAAACTGTGCCCACAGTTTAAATACCTGGCTCACGTGATGTTGCATGTTTTCGGGTCTGTGAGTGGAGGATATGATGTGATGAGAAAGAGTATTAGCTCTTTAATGGTGCCCTGATTCTGAACAAACCATTCAATGTATCCGGGATGATACTTGTAACACCCCAACCGATGGCGGAAACATCGGGATGTCACATATTGATGATTGTTCAGTAGCTCATGGTGAATAATAAATTTCATTAAATAATTTAAATAAGTTACATACAATTGTTCTAAGAATTTGTACATCAAATTGAATAAAACTATGCACACATCTTCAAGCATTAATTCAAATCTTCAAGCAAGTAGAACCTGAAACATGTTAAGTTGAAAATATTTTGGGTCAACAAAAGTTGGTGAGAATTACATAGGTTTTGATAATTGAATAAAAATGTTGTGCAATTCATGTGTCATGGCAAGTCTAGTCCATATGTGAAAACATACTAGAAGTAAATCGAGTGCATAATCAACCCTTGTGACTGTTATTGTAACACCCCGTATTTTTTTTTCATAAAATAATTCTTTTCAAAAACATTTCTTTCGCAGCGGAAGTTCTTAATCATTTAAAAAAATTTATAAAACCATTTAAATTAATCATAAAATTTGGGTGTTACTCGTCATTCATAGCAATAGAATCTAAACGAACCTTACTATCAAAACGAATCATCTGGATTCGTTAGGTCTTGTCAAAGTTCCTCTCTCACAAGCTTCAAATCTAACAATCCTAACTAACCTGAAAAGAGTACACATCGATTTTTCGAAAACAAGTGTCAGCTTTTTAAGGCTGAGTAAGATAAAGGGTATATCTTAAAATAAAGAAAACATCATTTTATTCATAAATCATTCGGTTCGTGTCAAGCTATGATCCAAACAAAACAACATAATCAAATAATAAATCTTAAATTCGTGCCTATCTCTTTAAGCAATCTTTTCTAATCTAATCTAATCTAATCTTTATCATTTTCATCTTATAACATTCATATCTTAAATCTTAATCTTTATCATATCACGTGGTTAAATTCTTTATAATTCATTCTTTCATCATCGTAACCACGTGGAGGATAGTCCTTAGGTCTCCCAAACTACACATAGTAAACCATGCGCATCCGGTAGACCGGTCGGGGGAAAGTCCACTACAACCGACTAAGTGAAGGAGCACAAAAGCAGTTCACCGCTGTCGTTAGCCATCGTTCGTAAACAATAGCGAGCAGGTACTTCACGCATGTGGCTCTTGGGCGTGTCTTTAAATCTTGGTGCCACGGTACCGCTCCTGGTATGTGTATGCAAGCAACCCACACCAAATCTTGGGATGGATCCATCAGAGAGTATTACCTCTCAATCATTTTCGTTTACTTTTCATTAATTCTTTATTTTTCTTCATTAGCTCTTTAATAATCTAGGGCCCTTAACGTGCACATGTCTTACGAGTCAAAAGTCCAGTGTCGTCTAAATCGTTTTCATGTATCTTATTAGGCATAGATTCATCATAGCAAGGCATGAAATAACATCATAGTATCAAAATATCAACAACAAATAACATACCGATTTACCCGACCCATCATCAAAATAAACCCCATATGTATAGCCCTATAAATCATAAATAACTTGCAATATTAAAAGAGTTCATTTGATGTGTACCCGACTTTTCAGAAAACAATATCTTACCGTAACAAATTTCACTAGTCAGACAACTTTGTGATCTCTTCTCACGACAACGCCTACATTTATATAAATAACATGTACTAAGATCATATATTAAAAAGAAACGATTATGCTACTTGAGTTGAGTCCCTATTCGACTAGTTGAGTTTCTTAAATATTTGTGTTTAGTTTATCCGAGAAATCTTTAAACCACATAAGCAAGGCCATCCAACGTTTACTAACGCCATCCAACGTTTACTAACGGTATCTATAATGTTTGTTATACCATTACTCAAATCAAGTCATAAACATGTTTTCATTATTTCAGAATCGTAAATGGCCACTTTAGTTTTCAAAATATATAAAAAAACATCATCTTTAGTATATCATTATGATATGAAGTTATTTATTTCAACAATTAATGAATTTATAACCATTTATAAAAAAAAAAAAACATATGTATATTTATGATCCTATGCGTAAATAATATGAAAAACAAAACCTCATACGATGATTCAGAATCTAGAAACTCGACCAGTCGAACCCTCTTAAGTATCTAGCGCAAAAATTTGTCTTCTCTATATGATTAAACAACGAAGATTACCTTCAACACGCGACTGCGACTCGATGCTTTCACCCCGAATTCACCAGGCTCCGTCACCGAGTTCGCTGTTTCCTCTCTTTGTTTGTGCGTTTGTTAATCACCAAGGCGAGCAAAGCAAAACAAAAGAAAATCAAGTCGTCATCAAATCGTGTGGGAGCCTCTATTTCCGAATCAATATTGTAGCTGATCGTAAAACATGGTGACCACAAGAAACATGCAAAAGCGGTTCATTGGCGGAGGCGAGTAGTTGTGGTGGTGGTCACGGATGCGAGTGAGTGATGGTGCAGCACGACGGAAAAACTCAATCAGAAGCGATTACGGAGAGTCCCTTCATTGATAACATGCGACATCACCGGGCTTAAAAAGAATCTATGGTCGGTTAATCGTATTTCGTAACCTTCGGCCCTTTTGTTTTGAGAATATCAACATACTTATAAGTTACCAATTTATCATTGATTAATATTTAATGTATCATCATAAATTACGGAAATTGAATATATTGTGGCGGCAAATTCAGAGATTTATGACCAATTATAAATTCTAAGTTTACGTAGGATTTGATTGGAAAGTTTCCAATATCAATATAGCCCATTAAATTTAAATAAATTTACAAAACTAACATCCTGTTAAATTTTAACTCTAATAAACTCTAAAGTATTATGATTATATTTCAATATTTATTATTTCAAAGTTTTCAAATTTCGAGTATTACAATTATACCCCTCTAAAAAAATTTTGTCCTCAAAATTGCTATGTACAGTTAACAAGTCAATTTATATTTACGTACAACATATACATATCATATTTCAGATATCGTGTATGGATAACGGCACCGGTAAACGATAATTGAAAGTGTCAAAATTCGTACAAGATCAAACCAAATCAAGCATATCGAATATCGGAGTATTGAAACGTAACGGATTCGGATAGGCACCAATCTACATAATAGAAATCCAAAAGCGCATGTATGTACATGTAATTCATGATTATGTTCGCGACCATAATCATCTATTACCTTACAAAAATGCCCTTATGATGTTCCCATAATGCATCTCAATGACCTATCCAAATTTGTAAGTAAAGACAAGGAGACGATAAAGGAATCAAGGTTAAGAACTATACCTCTAGTAAACAATGAGATGATACCGAGGTAGGTGTGAATCAAATTTAGATTGCAAATTACTATCCATATACGTGACACTGATATAAATCTATTCATGTATATAGTTGATATATGCCATCCAAATATATATCCTCAAATAATCAAATGTGTTTGTAACTATATATATTCTTATCAACCATTGTCTTACGAATCTTAGTCTAACATATGCTTATCTACTCGCAAACAAGATCATATAATCGTGTTTATCGTAGCCTTACTCTCTATCCGAACAATCCCACCTAAAGTTCTTGCTTATTTCTATGCTTGTCTTAGTCATTATCTAAGAGTCTTTCTTCGTATCAACCCATACAGTTTAAGTCTAGGCACCAAACAGTTATACCTAGTTCGCTTAAACTATTGCTCTGATACCAACTGTAACACCCCGTATTTTTTTTTTCATAAAATAATTCTTTTCAAAAACATTTCTTTCGCAGCGGAAGTTCTTAATCATTTAAAAAAAATTTATAAAACCATTTAAATTAATCATAAAATTTGGGTGTTACTCGTCATTCATAGCAATAGAATCTAAACGAACCTTACTATCAAAACGAATCATCTGGATCCGTTAGGTCTTGTCAAAGTTCCTCTCTCACAAGCTTCAAATCTAACAATCCTAACTAACCTGAAAAGAGTACACATCGATTTTTCGAAAACAAGTGTCAGCTTTTTAAGGCTGAGTAAGATAAAGGGTATATCTTAAAATAAAGAAAACATCATTTTATTCATAAATCATTCGGTTCGTGTCATTGCAAGCTATGATCCAAACAAAACAACATAATCAAATAATAAATCTTAAATTCGTGCCTATCTCTTTAAGCAATCTTTTCTAATCTAATCTAATCTAATCTTTATCATTTTCATCTTATAACATTCATATCTTAAATCTTAATCTTTATCATATCACGTGGTTAAATTCTTTATAATTCATTCTTTCATCATCGTAACCACGTGGAGGATAGTCCTTAGGTCTCCCAAACTACACATAGTAAACCATGCGCATCCGGTAGACCGGTCGGGGGAAAGTCCACTACAACCGACTAAGTGAAGGAGCACAAAAGCAGTTCACCGCTGTCGTTAGCCATCGTTCGTAAACAATAGCGAGCAGGTACTTCACGCATGTGGCTCTTGGGCGTGTCTTTAAATCTTGGTGCCACGGTACCGCTCCTGGTATGTGTATGCAAGCAACCCACACCAAATCTTGGGATGGATCCATCAGAGAGTATTACCTCTCAATCATTTTCGTTTACTTTTCATTAATTCTTTATTTTTCTTCATTAGCTCTTTAATAATCTAGGGCCCTTAACGTGCACATGTCTTACGAGTCAAAAGTCCAGTGTCGTCTAAATCGTTTTCATGTATCTTATTAGGCATAGATTCATCATAGCAAGGCATGAAATAACATCATAGTATCAAAATATCAACAACAAATAACATACCGATTTACCCGACCCATCATCAAAATAAACCCCATATGTATAGCCCTATAAATCATAAATAACTTGCAATATTAAAAGAGTTCATTTGATGTGTACCCGACTTTTCAGAAAACAATATCTTACCGTAACAAATTTCACTAGTCAAACAACTTTGTGATCTCTTCTCACGACAACGCCTACATTTATATAAATAACATGTACTAAGATCATATATTAAAAAGAAACGATTATGCTACTTGAGTTGAGTCCCTATTCGACTAGTTGAGTTTCTTAAATATTTGTGTTTAGTTTATCCGAGAAATCTTTAAACCACATAAGCAAGGCCATCCAACGTTTACTAACGCCATCCAACGTTTACTAACGGTATCTATAATGTTTGTTATACCATTACTCAAATCAAGTCATAAACATGTTTTCATTATTTCAGAATCGTAAATGGCCACTTTAGTTTTCAAAATATATAAAAAAACATCATCTTTAGTATATCATTATGATATGAAGTTATTTATTTCAACAATTAATGAATTTATAACCATTTATAAAAAAAAAAAAAAACATATGTATATTTATGATCCTATGCGTAAATAATATGAAAAACAAAACCTCATACGATGATTCAGAATCTAGAAACTCGACCAGTCGAACCCTCTTAAGTATCTAGCGCAAAAATTTGTCTTCTCTATATGATTAAACAACGAAGATTACCTTCAACACGCGACTGCGACTCGATGCTTTCACCCCGAATTCACCAGGCTCCGTCACCGAGTTCGCTGTTTCCTCTCTTTGTTTGTGCGTTTGTTAATCACCAAGGCGAGCAAAGCAAAACAAAAGAAAATCAAGTCGTCATCAAATCGTGTGGGAGCCTCTATTTCCGAATCAATATTGTAGCTGATCGTAAAACATGGTGACCACAAGAAACATGCAAAAGCGGTTCATTGGCGGAGGCGAGTAGTTGTGGTGGTGGTCACGGATGCGAGTGAGTGATGGTGCAGCACGACGGAAAAACTCAATCAGAAGCGATTACGGAGAGTCCCTTCATTGATAACATGCGACATCACCGGGCTTAAAAAGAATCTATGGTCGGTTAATCGTATTTCGTAACCTTCGGCCCTTTTGTTTTGAGAATATCAACATACTTATAAGTTACCAATTTATCATTGATTAATATTTAATGTATCATCATAAATTACGGAAATTGAATATATTGTGGCGGCAAATTCAGAGATTTATGACCAATTATAAATTCTAAGTTTACGTAGGATTTGATTGGAAAGTTTCCAATATCAATATAGCCCATTAAATTTAAATAAATTTACAAAACTAACATCCTGTTAAATTTTAACTCTAATAAACTCTAAAGTATTATGATTATATTTCAATATTTATTATTTCAAAGTTTTCAAATTTCGAGTATTACAATTATACCCCTCTAAAAAAATTTTGTCCTCAAAATTGCTATGTACAGTTAACAAGTCAATTTATATTTACGTACAACATATACATATCATATTTCAGATATCGTGTATGGATAACGGCACCGGTAAACGATAATTGAAAGTGTCAAAATTCGTACAAGATCAAACCAAATCAAGCATATCGAATATCGGAGTATTGAAACGTAACGGATTCGGATAGGCACCAATCTACATAATAGAAATCCAAAAGCGCATGTATGTACATGTAATTCATGATTATGTTCGCGACCATAATCATCTATTACCTTACAAAAATGCCCTTATGATGTTCCCATAATGCATCTCAATGACCTATCCAAATTTGTAAGTAAAGACAAGGAGACGATAAAGGAATCAAGGTTAAGAACTATACCTCTAGTAAACAATGAGATGATACCGAGGTAGGTGTGAATCAAATTTAGATTGCAAATTACTATCCATATACGTGACACTGATATAAATCTATTCATGTATATAGTTGATATATGCCATCCAAATATATATCCTCAAATAATCAAATGTGTTTGTAACTATATATATTCTTATCAACCATTGTCTTACGAATCTTAGTCTAACATATGCTTATCTACTCGCAAACAAGATCATATAATCGTGTTTATCGTAGCCTTACTCTCTATCCGAACAATCCCACCTAAAGTTCTTGCTTATTTCTATGCTTGTCTTAGTCATTATCTAAGAGTCTTTCTTCGTATCAACCCATACAGTTTAAGTCTAGGCACCAAACAGTTATACCTAGTTCGCTTAAACTATTGCTCTGATACCAACTGTAACACCCCGTATTTTTTTTTTCATAAAATAATTCTTTTCAAAAACATTTCTTTCGCAGCGGAAGTTCTTAATCATTTAAAAAAAATTTATAAAACCATTTAAATTAATCATAAAATTTGGGTGTTACTCGTCATTCATAGCAATAGAATCTAAACGAACCTTACTATCAAAACGAATCATCTGGATCCGTTAGGTCTTGTCAAAGTTCCTCTCTCACAAGCTTCAAATCTAACAATCCTAACTAACCTGAAAAGAGTACACATCGATTTTTCGAAAACAAGTGTCAGCTTTTTAAGGCTGAGTAAGATAAAGGGTATATCTTAAAATAAAGAAAACATCATTTTATTCATAAATCATTCGGTTCGTGTCATTGCAAGCTATGATCCAAACAAAACAACATAATCAAATAATAAATCTTAAATTCGTGCCTATCTCTTTAAGCAATCTTTTCTAATCTAATCTTTATCATTTTCATCTTATAACATTCATATCTTAAATCTTAATCTTTATCATATCACGTGGTTAAATTCTTTATAATTCATTCTTTCATCATCGTAACCACGTGGAGGATAGTCCTTAGGTCTCCCAAACTACACATAGTAAACCATGCGCATCCGGTAGACCGGTCGGGGGAAAGTCCACTACAACCGACTAAGTGAAGGAGCACAAAAGCAGTTCACCGCTGTCGTTAGCCATCGTTCGTAAACAATAGCGAGCAGGTACTTCACGCATGTGGCTCTTGGGCGTGTCTTTAAATCTTGGTGCCACGGTACCGCTCCTGGTATGTGTATGCAAGCAACCCACACCAAATCTTGGGATGGATCCATCAGAGAGTATTACCTCTCAATCATTTTCGTTTACTTTTCATTAATTCTTTATTTTTCTTCATTAGCTCTTTAATAATCTAGGGCCCTTAACGTGCACATGTCTTACGAGTCAAAAGTCCAGTGTCGTCTAAATCGTTTTCATGTATCTTATTAGGCATAGATTCATCATAGCAAGGCATGAAATAACATCATAGTATCAAAATATCAACAACAAATAACATACCGATTTACCCGACCCATCATCAAAATAAACCCCATATGTATAGCCCTATAAATCATAAATAACTTGCAATATTAAAAGAGTTCATTTGATGTGTACCCGACTTTTCAGAAAACAATATCTTACCGTAACAAATTTCACTAGTCAAACAACTTTGTGATCTCTTCTCACGACAACGCCTACATTTATATAAATAACATGTACTAAGATCATATATTAAAAAGAAACGATTATGCTACTTGAGTTGAGTCCCTATTCGACTAGTTGAGTTTCTTAAATATTTGTGTTTAGTTTATCCGAGAAATCTTTAAACCACATAAGCAAGGCCATCCAACGTTTACTAACGCCATCCAACGTTTACTAACGGTATCTATAATGTTTGTTATACCATTACTCAAATCAAGTCATAAACATGTTTTCATTATTTCAGAATCGTAAATGGCCACTTTAGTTTTCAAAATATATAAAAAAACATCATCTTTAGTATATCATTATGATATGAAGTTATTTATTTCAACAATTAATGAATTTATAACCATTTATAAAAAAAAAAAAACATATGTATATTTATGATCCTATGCGTAAATAATATGAAAAACAAAACCTCATACGATGATTCAGAATCTAGAAACTCGACCAGTCGAACCCTCTTAAGTATCTAGCGCAAAAATTTGTCTTCTCTATATGATTAAACAACGAAGATTACCTTCAACACGCGACTGCGACTCGATGCTTTCACCCCGAATTCACCAGGCTCCGTCACCGAGTTCGCTGTTTCCTCTCTTTGTTTGTGCGTTTGTTAATCACCAAGGCGAGCAAAGCAAAACAAAAGAAAATCAAGTCGTCATCAAATCGTGTGGGAGCCTCTATTTCCGAATCAATATTGTAGCTGATCGTAAAACATGGTGACCACAAGAAACATGCAAAAGCGGTTCATTGGCGGAGGCGAGTAGTTGTGGTGGTGGTCACGGATGCGAGTGAGTGATGGTGCAGCACGACGGAAAAACTCAATCAGAAGCGATTACGGAGAGTCCCTTCATTGATAACATGCGACATCACCGGGCTTAAAAAGAATCTATGGTCGGTTAATCGTATTTCGTAACCTTCGGCCCTTTTGTTTTGAGAATATCAACATACTTATAAGTTACCAATTTATCATTGATTAATATTTAATGTATCATCATAAATTACGGAAATTGAATATATTGTGGCGGCAAATTCAGAGATTTATGACCAATTATAAATTCTAAGTTTACGTAGGATTTGATTGGAAAGTTTCCAATATCAATATAGCCCATTAAATTTAAATAAATTTACAAAACTAACATCCTGTTAAATTTTAACTCTAATAAACTCTAAAGTATTATGATTATATTTCAATATTTATTATTTCAAAGTTTTCAAATTTCGAGTATTACAGTTATAATGTGGTACATCCCATACGCTCATGGTTCACTCGAATATGTTATGCGATAACAAACACCCACGCTACCTTTGTAGGAGGCACGTATCCGGGTGGGATTGTCAGTCCAATAGATCGATCAATGTATACCGTCGGCTGATCAATGTTAATGATTATGCTAGAATTGTGCTTACCCTAGTCATGTTTGACATAATGCAACATAGAAAAACACATAGACACATTGATGATTGAATTGCATATATGATGTTGTAACATGTTTCACCCTAAAAACGGTGATAAATAGAAAAGGGGCTATGTAAAACTCACCTTAGCAAAATGTTATATCTGTTGAAAAATTGAATAGTAGTGTTGCCCAAATATGCCAAGTATCACCCTATAATAAGGTAATAAATAGGTCTAAGTCTATCTAGTCTACAAATGCATATATTCTAGGGCTTCGATTTAGGGACAAATGCTCGTTTGATTATTAATTAAAATGTTTGATGATTGAGAGAAATTTAGTAAATAAATAAACAAAAATCTTTTTATAAAATTTGAATTTAAGATGGTCACAATAATGAGTTTAAAGTATAAAAATTATTTTTATAAAATTATTTTCTTTAAAATAGAATATTAAATCTATTTATTACAAATTGTCAAAATTTAACTTTAATATTTAAAAATACTAAAATTAAAGAATTATTAGTTTAAAAATTATATTTCTGTTCCAAATAATTAGAAATAATTTATATAAAATTTTGGTGCAAAAATATTAAAAATTGAATTTATTATGATTTAATTATGATTAAAACTAACAAAAATTGATTAAAAATATTAAATAAATGATTTTTCAGAAATAAAAATCATTTCAGAAAAGTTTATTGTTATAAAAACTCAGAATAATTTTTGTGGAAATTTATAAAATTGTTTTGATATTTTAATAGAATTTTATAAATATAATAGAATAAACTTGATTTATTTATTAAATATATTAAATAAATAAATTTTTGAAAACTAAAAATTGCAAGTTAAACTTTTTCATTAGATTAACTTAAAATAATTTTTGTAGAATTATTAAAAGAGTTTTAATATTTTAAAATGAATTTATAAAATATAAGTAATATATATAATTAAATTTGATTGTTTTTAATTGAAACAAAACAAAAGAAAAATGGTTGCCATGGCTGGGGATCGAACCCGCGTGGCTCAGTCAGAGGGCACCAGACACAACCACTTGGTCCAGACCAGTGGTTGTGTTTGGTTTTAGTTTATTTAAAATAAATAATATACGTGAATTCGTGTTCTTCCCCAAATCAACATACGAGCCCTAGATTTTCAATTGTCCAGATTACACAACAATAACCCAATTAACCTTAGGGTTATTGTTGTGTACATGCCGAAGATCAAAACCCATATAAAAAATATAACTTACAAATACGTTTCGAATACAATTGATCGGTCAACGTAGAATGTCAAAGCACGAACCAAAAACTCAAGAAAACAGATTCAAGTAAGAAATTGGGGGTATGAAGATGATAATCGGCGAGTGTAGTAGAGATTGTGGTGTTCAATTTATAGTGATAGGGTCTAGATTGTATAATTGGAAAGTTTGACCATGTTTTGAATGTATGCGTGTATAATCGGCCACAATTGAAATGAATTGATGATAATTATCAATAGGTTGTACGCGTATGAGGCCGGACATCATGCAATCTTGCCAAATTTGAGGTTAATAACGCGTTAATTGGCTTGATTAAGGAAGTTTGTCTTCACAGTTGACTTCCCTAGTCAACTGTGAAGAACCAAGGTCGTGATAAGTAAAATATGAGCTGGAATTGAAACAAGAAGTTTGTGTAGACCAGATGGTGAGGCTGCTTGGGGTTGTGACCCGGCTGAGGGCTCAGGTTCGAGTCCCGGCCCCAGCATATTATTTTTTTGTAATTAACTATATATATATGTATATTATATAATAATAATATAGTGTTAGGGTTCCAAAAACGCCACAAAAATAATTAAATACGAATAATAATAGAACTTGACGTTTTTATTCAAATTATACATAACGTATAATTATTAAACGCGAAATGTTACAATACTTGACCACATGCTTGAACCATTGAGAGGATTAAAGAGTAAGAAGTTTTTACTGTATCCAAGATTTCTGCAGATGATATTCGATCAGAAGTACAAGAAGTTGAGGAAAGATCCTACTCAGATTGTGGTACATGATCATATGAGTTTGAGCACTTTAGTGAGAATGAAAGGTTACAAAGGTGTACCTGTGAATGAAAGACCACCTTTGAAGAACTTGTTTGGTCACTTGATCAATCCAGGTTATGAAGATCCAGGAGTTGATAAAGCTAGGAATGCTAACAGTGATTCTGATGAAGATAATCCATTATGTCCTGTTGATCCTGAAGCCAAAAGAAAAAGGCAAGTTGTTAATGTTGGTGCAAAGAGTGGTAAAGGAAAGGGTAAGGAAAAAGAAGTTGAAGCAGAACCGCCTAAGAAAATTTCTCGAAGGAAGAAGAGTGTTGCTAAGAAAGGTATACACTTGGTTGATGAGGAGTCTATGGATTCTGAAGAGACTCGGGAGGAAGAGAGATGGAATTCTGCTGACGAGACTGTCAAGACCACCACGCCCAAGGCCATTGTGGCTGGTGAATCTGAGAGTCTGAATCAAACCTTGGAAGAACAGAGAATGAAAAGTCCGATTGTGATGGACGATATCGATGAGAGTCTTGGTATGGGTTCTGAGGATTTTGGTGGATCGCCAAAGACTGGAGAAAAACAAAAGAACCCAACATACAAAAAGAAAGCTAAGGCTGTTGAGATTGAAATGCCAATGAAAAGGAGAGCTAAAGATATTGAAAGCTTAATTGCAGGAAAGAAAGTTCCTGTAATGTCTAGCTCTAAGTCTCCTGTGACATCCCCAGCAGCTAAGAAATAGGAAACATCTGCTGCTGAGCAATCTAATATTCCAACTGATGATTTCAATGCTGCATTGGATAGAGTCTTGAATAAGTTTAAGAAAAAGACTCCAGTTGCTGAGGCTTCAACTCCTAAGGTTACTGTATCAGGAGATGTGATGGATGTAGTGAATCAGAAGCTGACTGAAATGATGAAAATCATTAACCAGCAACAAGCTGAGATTGAGCAGTTAAGAAAGAATGATAGGAAGATGTTGGATGTAGTTGAATCTTCACAGGAGAGCCAGGAAGAATTAGCAGCTAAGATCAAATTACTCCAGAAAGAGAATCAAGAGTTGTTATTGCATGAACAGAGAAATACTCGAAGAATCATAACTCTACGACTTGAGAACAAGAAGATGAGAACGAACAATAAGAGTATGAAAAAGCTTATTGATGATTTGTATGAGAGAGCTCCACAATTGAAAGAAGGAAAAGAGGATAAAGAAAGAGAGGAAGAGCTTGTTGATTATGAACCGTCTGAGTCTGATGAAGAAGATGATGAAGAACTTGATCAAGATGCTGGTGATGCTCCTGAGAAGAAGAAAGATGGTGATGATAATGATGGTTCAGGTGATGATTCTGGAGATGATAATAGCTCTGCTAATGATGATGATGATGACGATGATGATGACATAGATCAGTATAAGTATGAAAAGAGAGAATTAGGAAAAGATGCAGGAGAGTCTAGTTCAAAAGCTCCTAGTGGCAATACTGACGATGATGATATATTCTGGAATGAGAAGATCAGATCTTTATCTGAGGAAGATAAGAAGCTATTTCGTCAGATGTTAACAAACAAAGTCTGGACGATTGAGATGACAGGGAGATTTCTAGAAATATTTGAGTTAGATGATATGAGATTTGAACTTGAATACAATGCTCCTGATCTTGAAGATGGAGAAGTTTCTGCAGCCGTTTCTACAGAAATACTTGAAGGACTAGCTAAACAGGTTGGGAAATCTCTTGAAGAGTTAATGAGTGAGAATTATATTCTGAATGTTCATGAGAAAGAAGCAGGAAATCACTCTGATGATAGAGATACTCCAGTGTTTGAAGATGTTGAAATTGAGGATACTACAAGTGAGGAATATCCATAATACTTCAAAAATAATAAAGATTATGGATTTCCTGAATTTTCTGAAGAATTGTTGAGCCAGGCTGAGAAACTTGCTCGTGAGAAAAGCAAGAAGTTCGTTGATGAAGTTTTCAAGAACTCAGATTGTCAGAAACCGAATGTTGAACAATCTGACGATCTGAAGAACTTGCTGGGGAAGCTTAAAGAAAAAGAAGCCAACCGACCAAAGAATGAGATTCAGGGTGGTTTCTACAAGTTTCACAATGAACTGTTCAAAGGAAAAGCTCTCGGGTGGAAATATTTGAGACAGCTAAGGTGTGTCTCTATGAAGTTGGAAAAAGGAATTCTGTATTTTCACAGATTTCATGATATAAAGACACTACCTTATTGGGCTATACGCGATATCTACAGACACACGATGTCAGGTGCTACAGTAAACAACGATGTTTTTGGTTACTTTGCAGATCGCATGGCGAGAGAAAGTAGAACTAAATGGGAAGTGTTCACCCCACAGTATCCAAGAAGGATTGTTCATAAGAAGAAAGATAAGATAACGGGGTTGAACAAGGTTACTTTAATGTATGATCCACCGACAGTGTTGAAGCATATACCTTTGATGCCTATTCCACAACACTTTTCGAAAGACTTTATGTGGTGGTATTATGATTGGAAGACGGCAGAGGCTATTATCTTATTGAAGGATGGGATGAAAGATTTCAAGAAGATACATATCTTTGACCCGATGTGGTTGATTAATTGCTCTCATGAAGATATCATCATGCTGTATTACAACCTGATATACTGTGAAGAGAAAGACAGTGAACAGGCTGCTAAATACCAACGTGTGGTATAATTATGTTTCGTAAGTGCATTATTCATGTATGTCCCCAGCTAGTGATCCAGTACTGAATGTCGAAGGTTCAGATAATTAGAAAACGACCAAGACTTTAACCTAAAGATACATTCGACCAGTCGAGTGGTCGAATGTAGTTTACCTTTGGTCGAATGTAGATTGAATGTTGAAGAAGGATTCATTCGAACCCTTAAATGGTCGAATGAACACCTTCGACCATACAAAAGGGCGAAGGTGGAAGCTTATAAATAGGGAAAAAGTTATTATTTTGAATAGACAGAGTTATCATTTGGAGCTTTTCCCTAGTTTGTGTGTGTGTGTGTGATATTCTCTGTATTAGGTCTAGTATTTCATCTGTAATTGTTGATATTTGATCTAATACAAGAGTAAAGTTATGGAAATTGCTCGGTGATTCGTTAACTGTTTTCGTCACGATCGATTACGTTTATTTTTGAATAATTTTGCACGATCGGAGGGGATTCCGCACCCTACAGTTGATATTCGTGAGATCACGGTTCGTGATTACGATCCTAAAACGAATTCTCAAGTGGTATCAGAGCATAGGCTCTATTTCACGATTGCAAATTGATCTGAATTGATGAAAACAGATTAGAATTCTGGTTTAAAGATCAAAACCCAAGAAATTTTGAAGCTTTTCATAAAAACATGGTTTTGGATTAAATTGGAGTTGAATTTGATGTTATTTTCACAAATTCTTTCACAAATGTTTGTCTAAATTCAATTCCGAACAAAACCTATCAAATTTCATTACATTTGGTGAAAATTTTGTCAAAAACAGATCAGATTCGTGTTCTTGAGGTTGAAGATGATGAACAGACCTGGAACAGTCGAATGTGATATTTGAGGGTCGAACCTAGCCTATTCTGGTCGAACGAGGAGTGTATTTTGGTCGAACCTAGAAATTTTTAGTCAGTTATTGTTCATTCGACCTTATTGGGTACATTCGACCAATCGAGTGGTCGAACGTGGGTTTAAACGGTCGAAAGTGAACTGAGTTTGTTATTTTCTACATTCGAACTTTATCAAACGGTCGAACGTGGACTAATTTTCACATTCGACCACACGACATTTGAAAAGGGTCGAACGTAGAATCTGATTTTCAAAGATTTTCATTCTTGAGGTCGAACCAAGACAGATGTACATTCGACCGTTGTAAAAGGTCGAATAAGACTGGTTACTTCCACATTCGAACCTACGAATATCCTGATTTTAGAAAATTTTTGAAATAATTTTTGTTGAAAATGATAAATTACTTGGCCATATCAAGAACTGATGATCTAATAAAAGCTGCAATGCAACAAAAGCTAACCTGGGAACAAGTTGTTGCATCTAAGATTCAACAATCTGTTACACAACCAGCTGTGCAACCAACTGATAAAATGGTAAATGTGAATGAGTGTATTAACAGAGAAAGTGTTAAAAGTAATGTTGTGTGTCTTGTCAAACAAATGGGAAATGATGATTCAAGTGAATTATCAAAGAGTGATTTGAGTTCTGATACGAGTTCGGAACAGAGTGAATCAAGAGGAAGTGATGCATCAAATGTTGATGTAAATTCTGAGAATGGTTCTGAGAATGGTAATAATTCAGATGATGAGGTAAATTCAAAATCTGAATGTGCTAATTGTTCTGATTGTGTCAAATTGAAAAATGAAGTGCTGAAACTTCTTGAGGACAAACAGAACTTAACAAATAAACTTGAAAGATTTCAAATTGAAAATAAAATTTTGGCAAATAATGAAAGACATTTTATGAATCAAATTGAATCTTTTAAGAAAGAAATCTCAGAACTTCATAACACTATTTCAAAAAATAATTCCACATCAGAGTTAGAAATCACAACACCTTGTGTTGTTGATCCTGATTCTGAGGTGAAATTTATGTTTAAAGAGAAAACTAAAAATGTGGTAGAAACTTCAGAACATGAATCTGAAAAGAAATCCATATTCAAGTTTCCTAAAGGAGTTGAAGGATCCTATTTGTTGGTAGGACAGGACAAATTGATTTTCAATAAAGATTTTCCAATTGATAATATCGAACAATCGCTACTTAAATGTATCTTTGTCGATAATAATGATCTGATAAATCAATTTAGAAATCAATTTGATCATTTACATTTTGAATTTAGTCCTAACCAACATGAAAATAAAATGGATCGGTCTGGGAATAAAAAGAAAAATCAAAAGACAAAAGGACCAAAACCAAACCAATCGAAAGGTAATGATCAGATGAAAAACTCTTATCATAAGAATTCAAAAAGTTTTTTCATCTAGAACACATGACTTTTATGATTCTCAAAGTCACTCTCGATTTGATGGTTATTGGAGAAACAACTCACCACAGTATTCTCATGGTTATGTTGAATGGAGAAGTTGTTTTGAATGTGGTGAAGTTGGTCATATTGCTGCTCATTGTCCCTACTGGTATTGGGATGAAGGGTATGTATGTGATTTTGTGGAATATAGGTCTTGTTATAACTGCGGAGAGGGTGGGCATTTAGTTGCTGCCTGTTCGTATGCTAAACAGAAAAAGACCGAAGTGAAATTTGCTAAAAATTCAGGCAGTGTCAAAAAGTCGGTATCCCTAAAATCAATCAAGAAACAAAAGGGGAAATAGATTGTGTATGAAAATCGTAACAAGATTGCCTTGAACAAAAATGTAGATAGTGAACGGGTTGCTAAGGTAAGGGGGAGTTCTAAGGCTAAGCCTAAGAATAACTCTAAACCTGGGTCTTTGTCAGTTAAGTCTGAGAAGATTCCAAACAAAGTTCAGAAGCAGGTTTTAGATAAGAAATCTAAGAAGTCAACAATCAAAACGATTTCAACAAAGTCTAAAATAAATTCTGAACGTGTTTGGAAACCCAAATCACTTTCTAAATCAATAGCAATTTCTACTTCAAATCAATCCATTGAAAAACCAATTGATTTTTCAAAAGGAGAATGGATTGATGTTCTGAGGATTGATGACCTTGGACGACCCATCATTGTGAAGGGATGGGTGCCTCTCTCTTGCTAATTGTTTAACAAGTGTGCAGGTTGTTCTAGACAGACCTATTAGTTATCTTTTGATAGTTGATAGTGGAACGTCTGTATACAAGCTATTTATTGGAGAGATGAAGGTCAAAAGGATGGGATAGTGAAAAAGGAAAACATGATTTCAACAAAGAGGAGAGTATGTTTTCTACCCGTGAAGTCGGAAAAAGTTGCAATCTCATGCAATTGCTCTCAGGTGATGGATTTCTACAACAGATGCGACATTACGGTTTATTCTAAACTCTCTTATCTTTGTCGATGGTTTACAAATTGAAAGATAAAAGTGAATCAAGTTATATGAGTGAGAAAATGGTTTTTGAAACTCAATGAGTAAACCGCATCGGATATCATTTTATTTTGTTTTTCTTCAAAAGTATAAAAATCCAAAAAATATGCTTATTTTTAGATTTTTTGGGGGAGAAAATTTCAGAAAAATATAAATAAAAAGAGGAGATGATAGTAGAAAATCCAAAATGAGTTTTCCTGGAGAAAAAGAGGAGATGTGTAACACCCCAACCGATGGCGGAAACATCGGGGTGCCACGTAGTGAAGATTGTCCAAAAGCACATGGTGTTTAAAATTTAAGTTCCATTAAATAATCCAATAATGGAATTTATTACAATGAAAAGGAACAATACTAAATGTTCAACATCAAACTAAACCAATAACCAAATAAAAATTAAAACTAGACTTCAACTTCTAACGTCCAAAGCACGTAGAACTTCACGCTGCATTATTCCCTGAAACATGTTTAAGTTGGAAAATGTGGGGGTCAACTATAAATAGTTGGTGAGTAATACATTTGTTTTAAAAAAAAAAATAATTAGCAAAGTTTTGTAAGTCATGTCTATATCAAAACAATTTGTAATAATATTAATTGGAAACCATGGTGTTGTATAGTCAACCCTAATGACAATGACGTAACTCAATGAGCTAGTAAAAAAAATGACGTAACTCAATGAGCTAGTAAAAAATGACGTAACTCAATGAGCTAGTAAAAAAATGACGTAACTCAATGAGCTAGTATAAAAAGCTGTTTCGATCATCCCTGAATTTATGCGGGGGATGGGCTTGTCGAACCTATAGCGCTATAATCTACTACAGTTGGCTTGATCAAAGTTAATGACTACACTGAGGCGGGTTCACCAACTAATAATAAAAACAAATGCGTAAAGATATAAGCAAGACAAAAAGTAAACATGTTTCACCCCTAAAAAAATATAAAAACATTAAAAAGTGGGGCTATGTAAAACTCACCTTAGCAAAGCAAGCAAATTCCAAATAGTTGAAAATAAAGCTGAGAGAATCCCGAAGGATTATCCTAAACAGTTCACAAAAATATATCCTAATAAGTCGGGGAAAAACTAAATCGAGTCTAAGGCAGTGTAGGGTTATAGGCACTAGGAATTTTAGTTTATAATTTGGGACTAATGTTTATTAACGTGACATAAAAAAAAATTGTATAATATTTTGTTGGAGTGAATTTGGTATAATAATAATATAGTAATCTTTGTTTTGTAAGACAATTGTAATAAAATTATTTTAGTGAACATCTGTAACAGGCACTAGATAGTTTCAAATATTTCTATATGTTCTTGTGAAAACTTTCGTAAAACTTATCTATTTTTTTTTTTTTTAGAAAAAATAGTACTATCATTATTATAAAAAAAAATTCTATAAAGGATAGAATTTCAATAATACGATTTATTTAAAAGTTTTATGGCTTAATTAAGTAGTAACAATAAAAAGATAATAAATAAGACATTATCAGACCACTTGAGCTACTTTTTTTTTAAATTAATCCCGATAATAATAAAGGTAGGTAATATTCCCTTTCTTCCCAAACAACTCAGACTGCTCCACTTTTCTTTTAAGACTACATACATATATATATATATCTAGAAAAAAAATAAAAATTTAACTATACAGGTTCATGTTGGTAAGAAAATAACTAACCTTAGATTTATTATTATTCAAAATTCAAGTATGAATGAAAAGAAAACAATAATATAAACATTACTCCAACAGTGCTTATTCCCAAATCATACTAATCTAAAACTCCTAGAACCAGAAACACAAACGATAAACTTTTATTGACAGAGGACTTCTATACTTAAACCCAAAATGAACAGAATGAAACAAAAAGATTATACCGAAAAGCGTCGGATAGAGGATGGATGTAGGGTGGTCGGCGTCAGATTCCGGTTGAGCTCCAATGACCGCAGAATCCAGTTCAATGATTTAGTATTGAAGTGTGGGTTTGTTTGCGGATGGTTTCCAAGTCGAAATACGGGTTATACTTATAACCAGCAGATCGAAAACAGTTGGAACAAAATAGCCGAGATATGGGGATCGATATTACGCCTCCAAAGTCAAATAAAAGTTTCGGATTTCACGTTAAATGGGTTCGCCATTAGGATTAAGAGGGATAGGTGGTTAAAATTTGATGTTTTATCCCGGTTTTGCCGGGTTTCGATGTGGCCGGAATTTCAGGTATTCCGGTGGCTGGTAACGCGAAGAAGAAGGCAGGGAACAAAAACAAATTTTCAAACTTTATTATTATTATTATTTTTCAAAACAGCCCCTCAAGTTTCATTTATTTACAAACTAATATCAAACTTGAATTATCTTTATTATTATTATTATTAACTTTACAAACTTACACAAATAGATATTTAAACACTCCATTAAATGTTAAAAATTTTATAAATTTCAACAACTTAGCTGAAATTATATAAGGTAAATAATATTTATTACACACATAAACATCAACATGAGGAACAAAGTTCGAACGAAAGATAAAACGTCATAGATATCTTTTATTAAAAATATTAAAACGAAACGATTACAACGGAAAAATTCAAATCGTTACAGTCTCCCCTACTTTAAGGAATTTCGACCCGAAATTGATTCAGAGGAGGCTTTAGGAAAGAAAAAGTTGAGGATACTTTGTCTTCATTTGATCCTCACGTTCCCAAGTAAATTCTGGGCCATGTTTAGATTCCCAACGAACTTTGATAAGAGGTATGCGGGTACGCTTCAGTTTCTTCACATCACGATCCATGATCTCCACAGGTTTCTCTATGAAGTGCACAGATTCATCAACACGAACATCGTCGAGAGGGATGTGGAGGTTTTCATCCGCTAAGCATTTTCTCAAGTTAGACACGTGGAAAGTTGGATGAATGTTGCTGAGTTCAGTAGGTAAATCAAGTTTGTAGGCAACCTTCCCAATTCTTTCAAGGATTTTAAAAGGACCCACAAAACGAGGTGCTAGTTTTCCTTTCTTTCCAAATCGAACCATTCCCTTCCAAGGAGATACCTTTAGAAGTACAAGATCACCGACCTGGAATTCGAAGGGTTTACGACGTTTGTCTGCATAGCTCTTTTGCCGACTTCTAGCTGTTTGAAGATTATCACGGATTTTCAAGATCTTGTCTGTCGTTTCCTTAATCAGTTCGGGACCAGTGATTTGAGCTTCACCAATCTCGTTCCAACAAACTGGAGAGCGACATTTTCGACCATAAAGTGCTTCGAATGGTGCCATATTGATGCTTGCGTGATAACTATTGTTGTAAGAAAATTCAACCAAAGGAAGATGAGAGTCCCAATTACCACCAAAATCAATTACACAAGCCCTAAGCATGTCCTCAAGAGTCTGAATGGTCCTTTCAGTCTGACCATCGGTTTGAGGATGATATGCAGTGCTGAGATTAAGCTGGGTACCCAAAGCAGACTGCAAAGATTCCCAAAAATGTGAGGTAAAACGACTGTCACGATCCGAAATTATGTCCAAAGGTACACCGTGACGACTCACAACTTCGTCAACATAGATTCTTGCCAACCTTTCAACAGTAAAGGTCTCACGAACAGGCAAGAAATGAGCTGATTTTGTCAAACGGTCTACGATCACCCAAATGCTATCATGACCCCGAAATGTGCGTGGAAGTTTAGTAATGAAGTCCATTGCTATGCTCTCCCATTTCCACACTGGAATTTCTGGCTGTTCAAGCAAACCAGAAGGTCGTTGATGCTCAGCTTTGACCTTCAAGCAAGTAAGACACTTGGCTACAAAAATGGAAATGTCCTTTTTCATGCCAGGCCACCAATAAATAAAACGAAGATCTTGATACATCTTGTCTGCACCAGGATGAATAGAATAACGAGACTTGTGAGCCTCATTCATGATGAAGGTGCGAAGGTCATCACGATCAGGAATCCAAATTCGATTCAAGAAATAAAGTAGTCCATCAGATTTAGTTACAAGTTGAGTCTCAGCACCACACGACATTTCATCATACATGTTTCCTTGAGTAACAGAAGTGTGTTGAGCTTGAAGAATACGAGCTTGAATGTCAGTTTGGATCTTGACACAATGAAGTTTGACGTGTTCCTTTCGACTAAGTGCATCGGCCACAACATTCGCCTTTCCAGGATGGTAGCGAATCTCGCAATCGTAGTCGTTAAGTAGTTCAACCCATCGTCGTTGCCTCATGTTCAGATCTTTCTGGTTAAAAATGTGTTGGAGGCTTTTGTGGTCAGTGAAGACCACACATTTCGTGCCATAGAGATAGTGCCTCCAAATTTTCAAGGCAAAAACAACAGCACCCAATTCAAGATCATGAGTTGTATAATTCTTCTCGTGGATTTTAAGCTGTCTTGATGCATAGGCTATAACTTTGCCTCGTTGCATGAGAACACAACCAAGGCCTAAGTTAGAAGCATCACAATAGACCACAAAATCATCATTGCCTTCAGGTAGAGTCAAAATAGGTGCATCGCAAAGCTTAAGCTTAAGAATTTGAAATGCTTCCTCTTGCTTAGGTCCCCACTGGCACCCCGATGTTTCCGCCATCGGTTGGGGTGTTACAAGATGATAGTACATCAGTGGACTGTCAGAATACTCTTAAAACAAAATGAATAAACATTGAGTAGCCACTACAATTATATATTGGTAGGCTTGAAATCAAAGGTTAAAGTTCAGCATGGTGATATAAACCTAAAAATATTAACTGATAATCATGTGGATCAACGTTTCGTTGGCATATGGTCCTAGTACCGAAATTTCGTTTGATAGATTGCCAAAATCGGAGGTTTCGGGTCGTTATATGTTAGTTATCTGGGGATAGCCTAACTGATCTTTTGTCGTATTGATTTACGGACCTAGATCAGTCAGGGTATCTTAACAAAAGATCTTTAATGACAAATCCTTAAGTTACCGAATGAGGAACTTAACATGTGTGATGATAATCATAGATTATCTAATGCATCGTATCAGTACTATGATGAAAATCATGTATGATATTAGTCCTCACCCTGGTTGAGTGCATAAGTCACTTTGAAGCATTAATTTGCTGACCTGTCACCGCTGTGCCTCATACCTTGTAACTAACGGATAACTACAGTATAATCACGCGTTACGATGAAACTTTGTGCAATTCTTGATACGGGAATGTGTCACGTGTGCGGGGACCATAGATTGTTCAGTATCTAATATTACCATAATGTATCTAAAGTGCTGAACAATGAATGATGATTTTAGGTTTAAGTGGACAAACATACTGGTAATGGTTGTAGGATGCTCAATGTTAAAAAGCAGAAAATTGATCAAAAAGAGTTTTGACTGACTGTTTCAAGACTGATATGATCCTCTTACCGGAAGATTCACAAAAATATGTTCAGTTTACTTTTATGCAATTCCACTTGAAAATTCAAAAAGATTTTTGGTGTGTTTTAGCATAAACTTTGAAAAATCAAAATGTTTTGTTTCAACTTTGTTTTTGATAACCGATGATGGGATACTTAATGTGAATACTCAGATACTTAAAAGTTGAAAAAGACTACAGATTCTCAAGTTTCTGGTGCATATTGAAAATGTTTTATAGTTCAGGGGGAGAACTACTGAGGGTCAAAAGGAATGTGAAAAGTACTTCCGAGATTTTTGTTGTGTCTAACGCTGGTTGTAGTTTGTGCAGTTTTTAGTAAATTTTTCTGCAGAATCAAACACAACAAATGCACTACTCAAGATTCATCGACAAAGTGTGTAACTGGACAAAACCCAAACCTGAACATCAAGATCACCAGAACAACAGAAACCAGTCAGAGTTTGTTAAAGAAAAGACTGAAGATCGAAGAATTCAAGATTTGATGTCTGTTTTCATCTCTGGACCAACAAAAGACAAAGCCAAGATTTCTTGAGTCTGTCTGAGATTTCAAAGCTTACTGCAGAGATAGACAAGAACCTCGACACAAACGTGCATGAAAATGGAAAGTTTTCAATTCGTTCAAGATAATGATTGCAAGACTTGAAGAATTGATAGTTTTCTGATTTGGTACATCACTAGCTAGGTCCAAGGGGGAGATTGTAAGTGCATTATTCATGTATGTCCCCAGCTAGTGATCCAGTACTGAATGTCGAAGGTTCAGATAATTAGAAAACGACCAAGACTTTAACCTAAAGATACATTCGACCAGTCGAGTGGTCGAATGTAGTTTACCTTTGGTCGAATGTAGATTGAATGTTGAAGAAGGCTTCATTCAAACCCTTAAATGGTCGAATGAACACCTTCGACCATACAAAAGGGGCGAAGGTGGAAGCTTATAAATAGGGAAAAAGTTATTATTTTGAATAGAGAGAGTTATCATTTGGAGCTTTTCCCTAGTTTGTGTGTGTGTGTGATATTCTCTGTATTAGGTCTAGTATTTCATCTGTAATTGTTGATATTTGATCTAATACAAGAGTAAAGTTATGGAAATTGCTCGGTGATTCGTTATCTGTTTTCGTCATGATCGATTACATTTATTTCTGAATCATTTTGCACGATCGGAGGGGATTCCGCACCCTACGGTTGATATTCGTGAGATCACGGTTCGTGATTACGATCCCCCTACGGTTGATATTCGTGAGATCACGGTTCGTGATTACGATCCTAAAATGAATTCTCATGTTTTGCATGGGATGTTAACGCGAGATGTGATTAAGATAAGAAGCTGGGGAAGTTTGTTGAAGTTCAAAAGACAGAAAAGAAGAAACCAAAGCAAACTCATGAACCAGTTATGACTAAAGAGCAGAAGAAGTTGCTGCACATCAAGTTGATGAACAAGAGAATGGATGAAGATCATAGACTGAAGCAATTCAAGCAATAGTCAAGAGGGAGTTTGTAGATACACGAAGTGCGACTAATGCTATTGAATTGCTAATCAAATCTTGTTTTGTCAATATCGAACGGTCGAAGGTGGAATTAGATTGGTCGAATGTAGATATAAATGGTCGAAGGGAGAGCTCAGAAGTTTACTCTAGTTTTGTTTATGTATTGTGCTGATTCGCCCAGATTGAACGGTCGAAGGTGCACATTCGACCTTACGTTTGGTCGAATGTGCAGTCTATATATAGGCTGAATCAGTTTTTAATATTAACTTTTGGTCATTTTGTTTCCCTCCTTTGAGTGTGTTCTCTCCCTAGGGTGTCTTTGAGTTTGATATTGTTATATATCATTATAAACATCATTTTGTAAAGATTATCAACTTGTTTATCAATGAAATGAAAACTTTGAATGTGATTTGTGTGTTTTGCTGATTATATTATCATTTCGTAATCGATTCAGGGATTCCGCTTCTGAATTCATAGACTTGCTTGATTATAGTCTTTGTTTTGACAATTCGATCCTCACATACAAGAAACAAGGCTCAATTAGTTGTTCTTGAATTCAGACGAATTGAAGGGATAGATTACAACGAAGTATATGCTCTAGTGCACGCCTTGAGGCTATTCGGATGTTCTTAGCTAGGAACCAAGGACTTACCCATTCCGTTAGCATTGGACTTCCATATATTTTTCCCACCCCTAGCGACCCATCTTTGAGCCTTAACCTTTTCATTTCCTCACATCCATTTAGCCCCCGCTGTGACAAATCCAGGGAAGTGTTGAGGTGTTGAGCAAGCTCTTTGGCAATTTTGGACTTTGAAGCATAAGCCGCACATCAAGAATCAAGAATCAAGATCGTGAATAGGCTACGAGAGAAAGCCATCAAAAGAGCGTACCAAGTATCAGTAATCATCCAGCAAACATCATGTGAAATTTGTGTTTTAAAAAAATAAATAAATAAATATGTGTGAATAAAGATGTTGCAGAAATAAAGAAATCGAGAGAATTTCAAAAAGAAAAGTTTTGCAAGACTTTCTGAAGACACCAAGTGATCGACCCAACCTAGTGGAGGCTATTAGGTGGCCCTCGCGCCGAACGATTCATGAGAGTAGGCCACAGTCGAGCTGCAAAGTCCAAGGAGAGATCAGCAAAGCCAACTTAGAAGATCACCAAGATTCGGACAAATACCTCAAGCACCAAACCCGAAGTTAGTCATGGTGGTAAACTCCATTCCTATCCTATTTTTCACTATCCCACTAAAGTAACCCCCAAAAAGTCCATTTGATTCACACGCCCCACCTCAATAAAAGTGGCGGAGTTGCGATTTGCACCCCAGCCTATGATTCGAGTCGTCCATCGGGTAGAATTTGAGTGATCACCCCAAAATGAAACCCGAGTAAATGAGAGGAGTGAGGAAAAAGGAAAAAGGGGCACCTTAGGAATTGCTGCAATAAGTCTCACCAAATGCCATACCTGAAATCCTGAAAGTTTATTAAGTTAGACTTTCCTAGGAGGTAAGTTGAGCTAGGCACATCGAGTTAAACTTACAATTTTTATCCCGCAAAAATTGCCTAACGTTCGGTTTGCTTGAGGACAAGCAAAAGCTAAAGTGTGAGGTGTTATGATGTGCTGAGAAATTGATATGTTTTCACATATAATTATCACCTATTTTATACTCTAAATCGTGCTTTATCTCTATTTTATCATGATTTATCTTTCCTTGTTGATAATTGTAGGTTCAGAGGTCCGGTGATGAAAAGAAGTGCAAAACCGCACAAAACGGACGATTAATTGAAGACTTTGAAGCTCTGCCCTAACGGCCGTGCAACTGTCCCAGGTCAACAAGTCAACATTTCCAAGTCAACAGAGGTCAATTTCATCATTTTAGAAGGTGCGCGGGCGTGCCCTAGTGTATGGCACGATCGTGCTTTACTCCAGCGTGTTCTCCAAGGCAAAAACCGACCAAAACTAACAAGACGGTTACTTGTACTGGGTGGCACGGGCGTACCAAAGACATCAGCACGGGCGTGCTCAGTCACAAACCAACAATTTCTGCAAAAAGGACTATGCAACAGTACCCGCTGTCGAGCAGGGGCGTGCCAAGGATAGAGCACGTGCGTGCAAGGCCTGAAAGGCCTATAAATAGAGGCCTTCACCACATTTTGAAGCATCCCTTCCCACTCAAAAACCAACACTTCTCCATGAAGTTTCTGCCCTTCCTAAGGATTGTAGGTGTCCTTTGGAGCCTGGGATCACTCCATAAACACCTTGAGTGAGAGAGAAACACCCCAAAATCATCCAAAACCCTTAGAAATCTCCATACAACCTTCCACCATGTCTTGTGCACAAACCCAATCTTGTGAGCTTGTTGTATAAACCATGTTAGGCTAGATTTCTATTGGTGTTGTTAGGGAGATGATGGATACTTGGTATTAATTGATATAGTTTATCTTTTATTTTTAGGTGGTGTTTTGTGTTCTTAATAATTCTTTATATTCTAAACTTTGTTTAATGGTCTAAATAACAAATCACTTAGTCTTTGGTCTTATGAGTGTCTTGATAGAGGTGGGAGGACTCATAAGTGTACCCATGGTGTGTAAAAACCCATGCACTTGTGAGCTAACCTAATCCCACGAGTAGTGATTAAACCATTTGTGGGTAGAAATACACACATTTAGTGGTTCAATCCTCTACTATCAAGATCTCATTTAGGGTCAGTACGGTCTTTATACTCAGTCCTAATGATAAGTCAATACTTAATCTTGCGACTCAACTTCATGGTCTATGTGAAAGCTTTGGCGCAGGATAAGGATTGATGAACTTGTGTTGAAATAAAACGGTCTTTATTTTATTTCATCATTATACTGCCGCACAGTTAATGATAGACCACTCACTTTTTGATAAGTTAATTAAACCAAGTAGGGGATGCATGTGTTCTGGTTAGTCGCGACTCCTCTATGATAATAAGTGGTAACTTGTTCGGTCATGCTCCGACCACCGGCAAGTTATTCATAAAAATCTAGAGTAATTTGATGTCTATATCGCAACACCGGGGGGCAGGTAATTCGGGGTTGAGTCGACACAGTCTTGAGTCACTTTCTTTTCAGTGTTGAGAGGTGAGCTACCCAGTTCTAGAGACCCTCATAATAACATTAAGAACACAGTTGTTTGTACAGCTATGCGAAAACAGTCACCTCTAGAAAATGCAGTTGCAATTCTAAGTTAAGCACAAGTGCGCAACTCGAACACACCACTTTGAATAAACGATAGCTATCATCATAACCGGTTCCATCTGATCCCGAAGCAACACCATTGTTTTTATATTGATTTTTCAGAAAAAGTTTACATCTCGCTTTTTACTTTTCTTCTCATATTTTAAAAGTCTTTTAAGTAATTTTAGGAAGCTGAGTAGTAAAAATCGTGTCCACAGATTCGATACTCGTACTTGCACATTTCTATACTCTACATGATAGATGTGCTTGCCTATTGTGCTGGGTTTAGAACATTGAGCAACTATCGTTTTAAATTATAAATTTAAAACTTGTAGTGTCTTTCTGTTTTCTAACGTGCTCATCTTTTCATCAAAGCTTTTGGCATCTCCCCCGCGACTTTACCCTTTTTGAAAAGAAGTTAAGTTTTCTTAAAACACCCACACGACATCAATAAGTATCACAGCCAATTATTATTTTTTTTTACATTGAGGACAATGTTTGTTCTTAAGTGTGGGGAGGGGAGAAAAATACACAATTCTAAAAATGCATGTCCTTAGGTGTTATTTGAGTGTTGTGAAACCGACAAAAAAATTTTAAGTTCCATTTGATTGTTGAATCATGAGTGTCGATCCCTAGTCATGGTCATAAACTCTTTGAGTTCCTTTATGTGTTTTTCCAAAGGCTGTTGTTTTAAAAGAAAAGTATGAGTTGCCTAGTTAGAAAAGACAAGTGAAGAGTATAACATTTTTTGCACATCGGTAACCCAACTCCCTTTCATTTTCTAGTGATATCTTGAGCCTTACTCCCCAAAAATAAATTATATATCAAAATGATCATTTGATTGAGAGTGGGTGTCAGACTCCGCCAAGGCGGAAACACGAGGTGCGACTTCGAATGATTTCCAAGCACAAAGGTCAAAGGAGCATTAATTAAAATAAAGCGGGAACTTTCATTAAACAACCAAATTTGTCCAACATAACGTTAATTGTTTAAAATTAAAGCCATTGTATGTAAATGTCTAGAGTTAAAACAACAACATGACGGTCCAAAAGAAGGTATCCCACAAATGCTCGCACACGACCCCCGCAAGTTCCATTATCCATGCCAATTTCCTGAAAAACATGCATTAAAGGAAATATAGGTCAATACAAAGTTGGTGAGTTCACAGGTTTTCTATATGGCAGACATGTAATCCAAAACCGACTAAATCATTGCCTAGCTAAGGCAATAATCAATATGTGATCTGACATGAGCCCATAACCAAACCTTGACATGTTGTGCCTCGCCCATTGTACACTAAGACAATGAATAATGCGAAATACAAGCACTCTTTTGATATTCGTCATCCGGTCAGAGCGACTGACCAAGAGTGGGGGTGTCAACCCAATAGATCTATCCCGGTGTTTCATGGCTAAGTCCATAGCTAATGGTTATGGTATGATGTATAACACGAGGGCTTAATGGATCCTAAACCTTAATGTCTCACGTTCACATAATAGTCATGATTGTAACTGAAAACTGTACGCATGTTTTTCCCCCCGAAAAAATGTAAAAACTGTAAAAAGGGGTCATGAAATACTCACTTGGTATCTGGATGCTAGACTGAACTGAATCTGATGCGGTGTGTCTGGTCCCTAAGTTCATTTAAAGGCAACCTTAAGTCTATGTTTGGTTCTAACTGTTCACCCGACTGGGACATCTATGGACTAGAGGCTTCTGTACGTGTGTCACACACTGTATGTGTTAGAAAATGTTCGTTTTGTTGTTAATGTGACTATGC
This sequence comes from Ambrosia trifida, assembly GCA_028751855.1. Lineage (NCBI taxonomy): Eukaryota > Viridiplantae > Streptophyta > Magnoliopsida > Asterales > Asteraceae > Ambrosia > Ambrosia trifida. Next base: position 155,584,202 of record CM054123.1, read on the forward strand.
TTAGTCTATTGAGTAAACTGCATGGATGGTCCCTGTGGTTTGCACGAATTGCACCTATGCCCCCATATATTCTCAATGGTCCCCAACGTTGACATTTTGTAACATTTTGGTCCCTACCAGCTAACGTCGTTAAATTTTGTCAGCTAAGTCATGTAAAATGACCAAAATACCCATAGGGACCATCCGAGCAATTTAATCTTTTATATATATGACCACCACCTCCTCCTCCTCCTCCTCCTCCTCAAACAACCAACATCACCTGTAACACCCCAACCGATGGCGGAAACATCGGGATGTCACGTATTGATGATTGTTCAGTAGCTCATGGTAGTACACAAGTTTAAATAATCCTTTACTTCATTACAAAAATTTAATTACATTAAAGTCTACATCAAATAATCAAGCAAAACTTCAAATAACTCCTCATGCTAGCTCTAGACTTCAAGCATCAGTATTACCTGTTGAGTTTGGAAAAATGGGGGGGTCAACTAGAGGTTGGTGAGAATACATAAGCCATGTCAAGCAAATAGTTTAAGTATAAAAGTTTAGCAATTCGTATGTCTATCGTAAATTTAAGTCTACATGAATAGTATAATATGCTGACATAATCAAACCTCCGACTAGTTTAGGTCCATCCCGTCATCTACGGTTCACCTTAGTAATATGTTGAACGATAACAATCACCCACGTTACCTATGTAGGAGGTACACGTATCCGGGTGGGGTTGTCAATCCAATAGATCTATTATTGAGTATCGCCGGCTTGGCCATAGCTAATGATTATGTAAATGTTGAAACTCGTTGAAACTCGTTGAAACTGTTGACTAATTCATGAGGCAATAAAGTTTACTACTAGACATGCATGTTGAATTGCTTAAAATTGTTGCAAGTATAAAGAATCGCATAAACATGGTTACGTAAACTCACCTTAGCAAAGTATTAAGTCTCGAGAAATAGAATATGTGTAGCCCCAAAGTTGCCAATTACAAGAGCTTATAACAAAGCTTCAATTGTAGAAGTAATAAACTATAGAAGAAAGGTATGAGGGAAAGTTTAATCGGATTGAAACAATCGATTTAGAGGTGCAAAGTATAATGGGTCATAGGTGGGTTTTTATACTAGTTTTGGAGTCAATTAGCCATTAAAATTGGTCAACACCATAAAGTAAGGTTTTATGATGAATTGACTGTTTGACTAAGACTTTGACTGTTTGACTAAGACTTTGACTAGGACTTTGACTATTTGACTCAAGGCTTTATTTAAAAAAAAAATCTTGTATGTGAAAAAAAAAAAGAATTTAGAATCATATTATTATTATTATTATTTATATACATTTATGTATGTATATAAGTTGTGAGTTAGGATAAATAAAGACTTAGGCACATTTGTATAATATTAATGATAAAGGTGTAATAAAAATATATATATATATATATATATATAAGGGCTTTTTATGTATTAAAATTTTGGGAAAAATTTTGCGATGTTACAGTCTCCCCTACTTTTGGAAACTTCGTCCCGAAGTTTATTGAAAACACAAGGTTGAAGGTGATTGGGTAGAAATTAGGACAAGGGTGGTTTGGGAAGTTTCGAGTTAAGGCATGACATAAATTTATAGGTAACAGAATAAACTGTTTCGAATAATTTGGGTAAGAGTTTTGATATGTGTGAGTTTTAAGGGTTGGATTAGGTTCATCTGAAATAGCAAGGAGAATAAGAATCTTAAGTTTTAGGAGTCCTAAAAGGAATGAGTTGTTGGACTATTGAAAGACTAAATGAACTACCAGATAACTAAGGTTTATAATTGGTCAACTACCGAAAACCTTGATAGAATTTCACACTACCTTAACGTACCTGTAAATTCATGATTACGTTCCGGACCGCAATCACCAATTTACCTTACATTAGGGTTTTGTGTCCTTCTATAACTCTAGACACACATGTAAAATAATATGATTAACCATGTATCCAAAAATGAGTCCAACTGTTGAGCAGGAAAAAGACTTCTACCAGTCAGTGAGTAGGAACCTCTACCGATTGTTGAGCAGGTATGATAGCCTCTACCAGTCGTTGAGCAGGTTGTAGGGCCTCTACCGACTGTTGAGCAGGCATGATGTCCTCTACCAATCGTTGAGTAGGTTATTTTGTACTCTACTAACTGTTGAGCAAGTACTTCATCCTCTATCAGTTGTTTGATTAAGTGTACCAATTATTACACACATGAATTGCAAATTGATAATATGTACATGTAAGCAATCAAGTATCAAGTATAGCATACGAGTTGTAATAGAGTTGCCCTAGATAAGGTTAATGACTCTAGGTGTGCCTATAGTAAATAGTTTATATTCCATGAATTCTAGTTTCAAATGTTCAAATAAGGCAAATAGTCGAATCCTCATGTATAACTAAGGATTATGTTTGATACAACACACAATCAAGTTTCAATAGTTTGGTTATCATGGGTAACTAGCTCATGTTTGAGAAGGTGAAGGATATGAATTTAGTTCTTGAGAGGATGATGAAAAATTCTTGAAGCAGAATCAAAGTTGTGAGAGATAGTGAATGTGAAGATAGTTGATAAAGAGTTTATTTTATAGTATGGAGATTATATGATTTGGGTAGGGTGTTGAATATTTAAAAAGTGGCTAAGATGGTAAGGTGAAGTGTGATTGTGAAATCCATGGATGGTTATGAAATGAGATTGATTTAAGCTGTAAAATTTTGAGATTTTTGAGCTTAGTTTAAGGAAAGTGAGTGTAATCATTTATTCATTAATTAAAACGAATAAACGAAAACATTGACTTGTCAAAGATTCTAGATTCTAATAACATAATGAAGACATGCTTTAGCCTATAAGTGAACACTCATCCCGAGAATTCCCAGGTAGGCATCCGGGTCCCTCGTCTGATTGGGATATATGCGCAATGCCAGCCTAGACAGAAGACTCAGAATACAGGCGTTCACCCTTCCAGATTGCACGTGTTCGTTATCAAAATCTAGAACTTCGACGAGATCTCAAGGTGGTTCAGGCTAAACCTGAGGATTTTGTCCTATTAGTCTAAGAGTAGATCCAGTGATGTAGAGCAACCTTCTTGTAGGGGTGAAAGTAGAGATATGGAGTAGGAGGGAGATAGAGAATAGCAAGTAAAAGAAGCAAGTACTGATTAAGTCCCTAAGGTTATAGTATAGATTATTTCTAATAACCTAATTCCCTATAACCAAGGCTCTGATACCAATCTGTAACACCCCAACCGATGGCGGAAACATCGGGATGTCACGTATTGATGATTGTTCAGTAGCTCATGGTAGTACACAAGTTTAAATAATCCTTTACTTCATTACAAAAATTTAATTACATTAAAGTCTACATCAAATAATCAAGCAAAACTTCAAATAACTCCTCATGCTAGCTCTAGACTTCAAGCATCAGTATTACCTGTTGAGTTTGGAAAAATGGGGGGGTCAACTAGAGGTTGGTGAGAATACATAAGCCATGTCAAGCAAATAGTTTAAGTATAAAAGTTTAGCAATTCGTATGTCTATCGTAAATTTAAGTCTACATGAATAGTATAATATGCTGACATAATCAAACCTCCGACTAGTTTAGGTCCATCCCGTCATCTACGGTTCACCTTAGTAATATGTTGAACGATAACAATCACCCACGTTACCTATGTAGGAGGTACACGTATCCGGGTGGGGTTGTCAATCCAATAGATCTATTATTGAGTATCGCCGGCTTGGCCATAGCTAATGATTATGTAAATGTTGAAACTCGTTGAAACTCGTTGAAACTGTTGACTAATTCATGAGGCAATAAAGTTTACTACTAGACATGCATGTTGAATTGCTTAAAATTGTTGCAAGTATAAAGAATCGCATAAACATGGTTACGTAAACTCACCTTAGCAAAGTATTAAGTCTCGAGAAATAGAATATGTGTAGCCCCAAAGTTGCCAATTACAAGAGCTTATAACAAAGCTTCAATTGTAGAAGTAATAAACTATAGAAGAAAGGTATGAGGGAAAGTTTAATCGGATTGAAACAATCGATTTAGAGGTGCAAAGTATAATGGGTCATAGGTGGGTTTTTATACTAGTTTTGGAGTCAATTAGCCATTAAAATTGGTCAACACCATAAAGTAAGGTTTTATGATGAATTGACTGTTTGACTAAGACTTTGACTGTTTGACTAAGACTTTGACTAGGACTTTGACTATTTGACTCAAGGCTTTATTTAAAAAAAAATCTTGTATGTGAAAAAAAAAAAGAATTTAGAATCATATTATTATTATTATTATTTATATACATTTATGTATGTATATAAGTTGTGAGTTAGGATAAATAAAGACTTAGGCACATTTGTATAATATTAATGATAAAGGTGTAATAAAAATATATATATATATATATATAAGGGCTTTTTATGTATTAAAATTTTGGGAAAAATTTTGCGATGTTACATCACCAACAAAGACGATACCCGGCTCTCAGACGACGACGACGAAAATGAACGAGTTAACGATTGAGAACTGGAATCATATTCAACCAAGAAATACTTTGCAGCAGTCTTACTGAATAAACCAACCAAATAATAATCACAAACCCTGTGATGACAAATCAAAGATACCAACTGAGATCAAGATAATTATTATATTTATGCATCGACAATGACTCTGATCACTTTCTTTTTTTTTTTTTTTTTTTTGATAAAACGAAACTTTCAATTTACACACACCATTGCAAATCCACTAACAACATTCAAAGACATATCATTACCAAAACACCATAACATAAACCCTAACATACTTCAACAGATCATTGAAATCAAACAGAAATAACAACACCATATCTCAACCTCCAAACCCATACAGAGTCCTTCCCTGTCTCTTCAACGCATAAACAACATCCATAGGTGTAACCGTCTTCCTCCTAGCATGCTCCGTGTATGTAACGGCATCGCGAATCACATTCTCCAGAAAGATCTTGAGCACACCTCTGGTTTCCTCATAGATCAAGCCACTGATCCTCTTCACTCCGCCTCTTCTAGCCAACCTTCTAATCGCTGGTTTGGTGATTCCTTGAATATTATCACGGAGGACTTAAATTGTTGTAATGAAATTGTGATGGAATTAATTAAGAACCTATGGGAGGTCGAATTGGGCACGAGGTTGGGGGATTGGTTGTGAGATCGTTGGTTTTATCGAACGACGATTGGGATTATCATTATTAGAATATTGTTCCGATTATCAATATTAAGTTGTCTGTATGGTCAGAGATGGTTCTAATTCAGGTTGGAGGTGACGGAGGTGGTTGAAGAAAGGTGGTGGTTGACGGGAGCAGGAGGTGATGGTGGTGGTTGACGGCCTGCAGGAGGTTATGGTGCTAATGGTGATGGGTAAAGATAAGAAGGTGGAAGAAAGGTAGATGGTGTGGTGGGGTTGAGAGAGACACATATATACAGAGAGTATAATATTTGGTTTTTAAAGAGGGTAATTTAGTAATTTCACATGGAGTTAACTGAAAAACTTAACCTCCATCCTAGTCAGAGACCATCGATGAAACAAAATACAAACCACAGATCTCATACGTGTAATTTCGAAAGGCTGAGGAGCAGAGTTTAAATTTGTGCAAACCACAGGTACCATCAGTGCAGATTACTCTAGTCTATTTTGGTAAAACAAGTGTCTTGACTTACTAAATGTTACCGAGTGTTGCTTGTGCATCAGTTATGTAAGTCTAGGGTGGGATATCTTTTGACAATTTTGTATAAAAATGGCACTTTTAGGTATTTTGTCCTTGAATATACACACATACTAGTGTTTATCATAGATTTTTAAGAAAACTCTTGTGTTTAGCTTGTTAACACATGTTTTTAGTGTCTTTAACACATGTTTAAAAAGCAAGCCTTAGTATATGTTATAAAACTAAATGAGTTTGGCTTATATTGGGCCGGCCTCGACCCTATACTGTCACGCATACACTCATGTGCATGTGTGGGGGTACGTAGATGTCCATATATGGGTTCTAACATGGGTGTATTCGCATACATATGGGTGTGCATTATTAAGTGAAAACGTTGAGCTTTAATCATGAAACTTAGGTGTTTAAGTTAGTCTCACTTGAAAAACTAACTGTTATGGTGTATGTGAGTGTGTGTGCCTCGGATGAACTCTCCATGAAGGAGCATTTATACAAACAAATGAAAAATGGTTCGGATGTTATACCTTGAGTGTGTGTAGCAGAAAATATCAAAGAAAAATAAGCTAACTTCTCTCAATGCAACTCCTAGATGCTAGTTAAAGACTCGGAACTCCTAAATGATGATGGTGGTGGATTGAACCAAGCTTCTTGGGTGGGTTAGTCTTCAGCCGAGGGGTAACAAGAAGAGAAAGGAGATGTTTTCAAGTGTTAGTGTGAAGTGTGTTGTTATGGTGTGATCACAAAGGCTCTAATGCCTCTATATATAGCCGAAGGTGGGGACGGTAGCCAAGAGTTCATTGGTGCACAATTGTAGAAGGTCAATGGCTTTCTTTCATGGAGTGCAAGGATGGAAGGGCTTGCTAGAGAAAGAAGTTTACTTTGGTGTTTTGTTTGGTTGTGTAGGGGGTGTTCGGCCGAGAATTCTCATGGGGAAGGGGTATTTCTTTTGTGGTAAGGTTGACAAGGTGATATAGCTCATGTGTTTTATGTTTTGCTATTTTAGTGTAAGGAGTTGACCTTGTGTAGTGTGTAGTTTGTCTTGGGAATGCCATGGCCAAAAATCTTGGATGGTTTTGAGAGTTTTGAGTAGTCAAAATTCCCTTATCCATGTTGTAAGTTCAAGTGTTTGGTTATGTTGGTGAAACATCTTGGAAATGATAAGCATGAGATGGTGTGTTCATGTGGTTTTTGTTGGTTCATGTAGGGTGGTGTGGGCCGAATTTTGGAAGAGATATGGACAATCATGGAAGGTCAAATAGGGAGTGTTTGTGGGAAAAAATGTTTCTATGTTGGTGTATTTAATAGGTTTTAGTGTTTTCTAGATAAGAATGGTGACTAGGTGATGAAAGGGCATGTGTATGTATATGTGCGATCGTGTATGTGTGTGTGTGTGAGTGGTATTTGTCATTTTCTCAACATGTGATTGTGTGTATGTAGCGGTGTATTGGATCGATCACGATATAAAAACGAAGAACAATATCAGACACAAAGTCTTTTTCACTAAGAAATCAAAAACCACGACTAAAACATTAACCCTACCAATCTATTTATACTAAACCTAAACAACCTTTCCTAAACCAATACTAACTCAAATACTTAATTATCTAATAAACTATTTAATTAAACTAACATTTATCTCTAATTTAATTCACTAAGAATTATATTAACGACCCTTCAACTTTTGGCTTCTTTCACTTCTCACCCAAACCTAGGATTAAACCAACAATAACTAGTTTTACACTCGGGCTTGAATAGTTTATTATTTATTTAACTACTATTATTGTTTAATACATTATAATATATACTATATAGTTATTTTTTTACAAAATTATATATAACAAAATATATTATGTAACTAAGACTGTGTGGTATGGTGACGGAGGACGGAGCCACCACGTGAGCCTTGATGTGTGGTGAAACACCCGTTGTTAATATGCTAATTTTATATATATTATAGTGTTTGATCGGTGCATTTAAGTAAACTTTCTTTTATATTTATTATGTCAAAAATGTGTTGATTTTATTATAAAATATATTAAAATGGTAAAGGAACAAGTTCTCAACTTGAGCTTGGTAAATAGTTACTAGAATTAATTAATAATGGCAAGGTTTAATTAATTTGTATTAAAAAGGTTTAAAATTATGTGAGTTATATGAAAATGTTCTAAAAGAGTAACTGAAAATTGAATTGATTTTAATACTGAACTTAATGTCTTTAATTGTTTGTGATGCATAGGAGATAAAAGAAAAAACGATAAGTTGGAGAGTGCAACTTTTGAGGGCTCTTCATATATCTTCATCTTGGAACGTTTCAAGACAATCTTGAGGGCTCTTCATATATCTTCTTCCATTGTGAACGTTTCTAAGAAGCATTTGGGCGATTTTTGACTAGTTGGGTCATTGGAGAACAATTCTAAACATTAGGTTAATGTTTTTGATGCTTATGAACATTTCTTTGATTGTGATGATGATTCACCAAACCATGCTTGGCTAGAACTCTTGGTGATCATTCCTTGGTGAAGTTTTTCTTGAACTTTTATGTATTTTTCTATGAATTTCTAGAATGATAATCTAGTATGTTTGCTTGATTATTGTGGTGTTTGAATAATTGTTTGTAGTTGTTAATTACTTTGCCAATATTTAGTCGTAATCGTACGTTCTTGGTGTTGCTAACAATCGAGATATTGCGGGTAGGATTTGGGTTGGTTAATTGATTAATTGGTCATCGGGCAACAACCTCGCATTAATATAATCCGAGTACTTTGTTCCCTTTTATCACAACAATTGTTCATGCACGATTTATGTCTATGTAACTCTTTCTAGTTGGAACTTTTGCATAAAGTGTTTAGGGAAAACGGATCCTGGAATGGTCATTGCTTTTATAATCTCAAGAAACAAACTCACTTTGATTAAGTAATTAGTTTATAATCTAGTTCAAATCTAAAACAATCAACAACTCTTGATCTTTATTTTTATTTAGTAGATTAATTTTAGTTAATTCGCAAAGTTACTAGTTTACACACATTCCACAAACTCCCTGTGTTCGATACCTTCTTGCCACTATACGTTAGTTGTAATTGGGAAATTTTACGTGTACCACGACAAGCACGTCAAACCTCCACGTCACCAGCGACGTTGTCGGAGCTTCGAGAGACGGGCCAAGGGTGTGGTGACGGACCTCCTCTTCTCTGGCTTCAGCCTCCACCATCACAAACTCACCAATCACAAGGCATCACAAGGCCCGTCCGCTTCCCCCATGTTCAGCCGGTTTGGCCGGGTGTGGGTCGGCCAGGGCGGTGTTGGCCGGACCAAGACGGGTTCGCCGGGCCGTCGCCGGCCCTCACACCGTTTAGTCTAAAAGTTTTGTATTTATATAATAGCATTTCTCATCTAGGCAAGCTAAATCAGCTTTCTGATAACTTTTAGGTTTAGATTCGAGCCTATTAAACTTGGATAGACTGGACCTTTTGGATCTTTTAACAAGTTAACTTAACCGGTGGAATAGTAACTTTACGATACTCTATATAAATTTTATTTTCTAGCTCGTATGTATAGTATCTTTTTTTTTTTGCCATTCAAGTATTTTTCATTAAAAATAAAGGATAAATTATATAAGGACAGTATGTAGGCAGGCAATAAGCTGTGCCGCCACCCTTTTCTGGATAGAAAATCCTAGTCTGCTAATAACAAACCCCCGTCCTTGAGGGGTGGAAAAGTTGTTGTGCACTACCCGCTGAACCCGAGCCAAAAACTGCACCGCTTCCGGTGCCAAGGAACCGAACGTGTCAAAGGCCAGGGGAACGAAACATGTTGATTATCCTCACATGCTTTAGCATGCTTTTCCACTTTCTTGGATTCAGCTCTCATGACCGCTTGCCCGGCCACAAACCCACTATCCCGAAGCCCAACTAGGGGTGAATACCCCGGTAAGATCAACGCGCGTCATGTTTCCCACCTTCCCAGCCAAACACTAGGACATCTGCTGGGCGCAAGGTGGACCTCCCCTGAGCGGGGTCTGTGAGAAAATTAATTGACGCCTCTTTTCTTGCGGAGATCCCCGCTCTTCTAAGGATGCCTGCCAATGCGTCCCAGACAAAATCGTGCCGGTATTTAAACCCTGACAATTCCTTACAATGTAACGCATGTTCCCCATACTTATCAAGGCATGCTTTCCGGCAGACCGGAAAACTTTCGTCATTAGGGAAAATGGGTATCATCAGCCGGTATTTAAGGATTGCCCTGTACTCCACCGCCGACATTCTTTGTCCCAAGCCTTCGATATGTAACACAGTAAGGAAGTCTTGGGCGTGAGACTTTTGTAGGCATTCCAAGACAGCCTTCTGATGGGGAGACAGATGGAAATCCTCCTCCAAACTTTGTGTGATTCGGCTATAAAGGGCATTCGCCAGAGTTTTCTGTGGCTTCTTGGTGGCGGTGTCCTTATTAGAGAAACCGTCAAGATCAAAGTCCGGAAGGGATCGTATACTATAGAGTAAATTACCAAAACCGTCCCTCAGGTATGGGATAATATGCTCCAGTCCAATCTTTTAAAAATTGCTTGAACACTCCCTGATGGGGCTGCAAACGAACTGAACTTTCAGCGAATAGTTCATGAACCGTTCGGCGGGAAGTTCGTTTGTGTTCGTTCGTTTAATAAATGAACGAACAAGAACAAAAAATTCCGTTCGTTTACTTAAACGAACGAACATGAACAGAGGTCACGTTCGTTCGTTTATGTTCGTGAACGTTCGGTAACGTGTTCGTTTGTGTTCGATAGTTTATTAAGGTTTTAAATTTTTATACTTCATTTATATTCTTTTATTTTTGATTTATTTTACCCAATAATTAATATATATGACTATATGAGATCAATAAACCTTCTTTTTGTATCCAATATACGTTTCCAGTACTAAGTATGTTTGGACAATTAGGTTATATTTTGGGTGGATCTAACTAATGTCTTAATGCATGTGAATTCGATGTTATTCAAAAGTAAATATATGTCTGTTTGTGTTTGTTTCCGTTCATGAACACTTGTTTGCGTTCATTACTGTCCGTTTGTGTTCGTTTGCGTTCATGAACAAAATTAACAAACGAACACAAACGAACACGAACATGAATGTTTTCTTAACAAACGAACACGGACAAAAAATCTCGTTCGGTAAGTGTTCATAAACTGTTCGTGAACACATAATTTTCTTAACAAACGAACACGAACAAGGCCTTGTTCGTGTTCGTTCGATTCGTTTACAGCCCTACTCCCTGATCTTTTAGAAAATAGGCCAAAACAGTCCAACCACTTAACCTAGTTAACTTTTCTCAGTTAAGTTAGGGGCATTTTCGTCAAGTCACTTGAAATTTTAAAACCCAATTAACCCAGGTAATCTGGTTAAGTCCCTTCTTCCCCATAAGAATCCTAGGAACCCTAGCCCTTAATCACCTCGACTAAGCCCTTGTAATCCAAATTAAACATGGGGCTTTTAAACCAGAGGTAAAAACGAACAAAACGGCATAAACGCTTACGGTTTTGGAGCAAGGATTGAGGGGTATATGTGCTTGGCCGGAGCTTGAATGTCGGCGAGTTTGGTTATCACCACCACCAGCATCCAGTTATTAGCCATTACACTAATTCAGTTCAAGTCGACTTCAATTCATTTCAATTATCAGTCATTACAGATTCCAAACAAACAAACATAAACCAACAGATCACATGAACGAGATACAATCGATCAGTCAACTGTACAGTTGTTACTTGTCACACCCTGCCTAAGGCGGAAACACGGGGTGCAACTGAAATGATTTCCAAGCACAAAAGTCACACGAGCATTATTTAATAAAACAGGAATTACCATTTAAAACATTCAAGTGTTACGAAACATAACATTAATTGTTTGGATTAGAAACCATTGTTTAAAGTGTTTAGATCAAAACATCACAACAATAGTTCAAAAGATGGTATCCCTTAAATGCTCGCACACGACCTTCCCAAGTTCCATGCTCCATGCTAATTTCCTGAAAAACATGCATGAAAAATATATGGGTCAACATAAAGTTAGTGAGTTCACGGGTTTTTGTATGTTGGACCTGTAATCCCAAATCCGACTAAATTACTGCCTAGTTAGGGCAATAATTTATATGTGATCTTACATGAGCCCATAACCAAACCTTGACATGTTGTGCCTCGCCCATTGTACACTCAAGACAATGAATAAATATGAAATACTAGCACTCTTTTGATATCTTCCATCCGGTCAAAGCGTCTGACCAAGAGTGGGGGTGTCAACCTAATAGATCTATTCTGGTGTTTCATGGCTAAGTATATAGCTAATGGTTATGGTATGATGTATGACACGAGGGCTTAATGGATCCTGAACCTTGATGTCTCATGTTAATATAATAGTCATGTATGTAACTGAAAACTGTACGCATGTTTTTCCCCCGGAAAATGTAAAAACAGTGAAAAAGGGGCTGTGAAACTCACCTTGTGGTATGTTTGGGAATGAACTAATGAATCTGAGCTAGAGAGATCGACCTACGGGTCCTATGTAAAAAGAGACATTTTAGGTCTATGTTACTTGTACTGTTTACAAGTTGTTCTCTTGTTACGCTTAACCTTGTAGCTTAATTCTTTAAGTTAGATGTGTCTTTGATGTAAAGACTTGCATATTTAATGACTTATTTGCCAAAAGATACAATGTTTATCTTTTAAGTGTTCCACATTAGGGTTCCTAATGCAACATTTTCCAAAATATGAACCTCATGGTTTTGTGTTACAAAATTTACCATCTTTTTGTAAACTAGTAATCTTTGACAAAAAGATAGCTTTGTTTCTTGGAAACACACCACTTTTACTTGTGAAAACATGTGTTTTATACACTTTGATGGACTATGTGGTCATGTGTTGTAGGTTTTACATCTTTTATCTTGACATATGTATAGATCTACCATATTTAAGTATGTTTAACTTATTATTTTCATAGCTTGGCAACTTTGTGAAAATAATAATATTCCATGTCAAAATATCACTTTCTTGAAAACACATGGATCTTTGTAAGCTTTGTTATTGTTCTAAACTTGTCACAGATGACTAACAACTTATCAACACCATGTCTTATGTTAGTGAGTCTAGAAAACATACAACTTTTCTTATAAAAATTTCGGCCTTATGGATATGTATCCATATATATGTTTCGGCCCTAAGTGGGTGTAAATACATACATTTTTCAACTAACATAATGAGTTTTAGATCACGTGTTTGCTTACCCCCTTGGTTTAGTTACAAGAGTAAACATATAATTGAATAACTTGGTGTTAAAATGCAAATGTAGTTAAATAAACATAAGTTTTAACAACACAAGGTTATACCTTCTAAGGTCTAAGAAATGAGGGAGTTAGGGGCCTTGTACAACCTTGGTTATGCTCCTTGTACCCCTAAGAGTCCCTTGAAAGAGGTGGTCATGAGTGTGGGTCGAATGGTGATGGTGGTGTTGAGTGGTGGTGGTGACCGTGGGTGGTGGTAGTGGTTCGGCGGTGGTGTGGAGGTGGTCCGGTGGTGGTGCGAGCCGAGAGAGAGAGGGGGAGGAGTGGAGAGGTGGTGTGTTAGTTGTTTTGGTGCACTAATCCTCCTAAACCGTGGTCTTATTTATAGGAATTAAGAATGGCAAGTCATGATGTTTTAAGAAAGGTGGAAGAGGGCATATTTCCTTATTTAGTTATGGATTCAACAAAGGTGATTTTGGTGAGATTAGGAAGAGATCTTGGACTTGACATGTGCATGTTTCTTGGTTAATGGGGGCCGAAAATGGGGATTAGTGTTGAGGTTAGGATAAGTCAACTCTCTTGGATTTGATGTAAGATGATCATGGTGTTTTCTAGATTTGGGACATCTTAAGATTGATGTGGTAAGATCTTGTCTTTGGGGTATGTGGGCCGAAATTTTGAGGGTGTTGGGTGGTCATGGATTAGTCTAAATCATCCAATGTTGATGCATGATAATCATGCTCATTAGTCACATTAGTGAAAATCCTAGGTAGATTATGGTAGGATCATGGTGGAAGGGTTGGTTTACAAATGGGGTAAGTCAACTTTGAACTTTCCTAGATGTCATAAGATGCCTTCCTCTTTAGTGTAAAGTCTAGGAATGTGATGGAAAAGACTAATGCATGTGTTGGATGAATCTTGGTGGAAGATTGTGTGGGCTATTTAAGGTAAGTCATCATAGTTTGATCACAGTCTCATTTCCATGTTGGTGAAAGTAGTTATCAATAATCTTAGTGTTTTATGTAGTGTGCATGTGTGTGTGTGTCGATATGTATGTATGGATGGGTATTTGTTGCAAGTCAAATGTTCATGGGATGACTAAGTGTTAAAGTGTTTACTAAATATGTGGGAATCTAGATGAAATGATGGATCATTAGGGTGTAAGAGTTCAAACATTGGGAAGCACATACACACATGTATATGTGTGTGTGCCGTCGTGTATATGTATGTATGTACATATCTTTTTTTTGAACATTTTATTTCATATCTTGTACAATTACTTGGTCACATATGATAATTAGATGTTAAGTGTGATCTTTGTACAAGTCTATGTAATACAAAATAATGTATAATCTTGTGCACACTATATACTTTTTAACTAGTTGTTTTACTAGTCGTTTTTGGACATTGTGTTCGGATGATCCTTGTGTGCGAACATTGTTTGTTTTTGTTCTTGATTGAATCATAATTTTAGTATTATGTTCAATTGTATGAATTCCCAATCTAGGGTTTTGGTGTGATATCTTTATAGCTCCTGATAAACTATTCGACTAGTTATGAAATGGTATCAACTAGTGTGCCTAATGCTAAACTGTAAGCATCGGAATTGACTTGTTGGAACCCTGTGTGGCCCAATTGAAATTAAACATGTAAAATGAAGTGTTATGCACAATGTATACGTGTAACAAATGTACGGATATGACCTGTGATTTCGACAGGTGTCACATTACTTGCTCCTTGATTGACGAAATAAACAATCGATCACACGTGAGAAATAAGATGATTTAACTCATACCTGTAACCAAAACAACAATCTGTACTGGCCGGAGCTTGTCCGGAACTTGAACGTCGGCGAGTCTGGTTATCATGACATGGCGACGGGAGGGAAGGCAACGAAGTTATAAAGTGTTTGGAGGTTCAGGCGACGGGAGTGGTTAGAAGTTTCAGGATTACAGGCGACGAGAGAGGTCAGACTTCTTAATGAAACTAAACCAGATTGAATTGGAGTAAGCCCTTTTATCCCCTTTTGTTACTTCAATTTCCCCTTTCAAACCAGGTGGTCATGGATGTATGGATGGATGTTATTAATGCTTCAGATTCTTCCATTTGTATTTGTTTGTTGCACAAATCTTGTTAGATATATGAGAGGGGGGGGGGGAGGGGGAGAGAGAATGGACAGAAATTATACAAGGAAGAAGACTGGACAGAAGTTAGACAGGGAAGAAGACAATTGGGGAAGAAGGTAACTTTGCCCCTGACTTGACGAAAATGCCACTGACTTAACTGAGAAAAGTTAACTAGGTTAAGTGGTTGGACTGTTTTGGCCTATTTTCTGAAAGATCAAGGAGTGTTCAAGCAATTTTTAAAAGATTGGACTGGACAGGCATATTGACCCAAACCCCAGGGACGATTGTGGTAATTTACTCTATACCATATAATATGGGCATGTTTGGCAAGGAACTTTTAAGCGCTTTTAGGAGCTTCAAGCTTTTAAGGAAAAACTCATACTTAATAAAAAGCTTTGTTTGGTTGAATGATCTGGAAGCTTTTATATTAGAGAAAAAGCTCTATAATGAAAAGCTACTAGTATTAGCTTTTAAGAAAAAGTTCTACTAGCTACAAGCTTTTAATTAGTAAATGACACAAATACTCATTCTATTTTAAAAATAAAATAAAAATCTTCTTTACAAGCTTTTAATTGTGTCAATTTTGGTAATTTTAAACATTTTATTAAAAGCTCCATCTACTCTGCCAAACACCAAAATATATTTAAAAAGCTTTTAGCTACCAGCTTGCAGCTACCATCCAACAGCTACTTTTGCCAAACATACCCTATATGTTTTTTACTACCTTTGTTCGAAAAATTGACGAGCAAATACGGGTGAAGAACAAATACAAGTGGAGCCGATTCGACTTGGATATGAGGCGATGTTTTACCGATTATTCGACTGTCTTGCATTCAAGCGGGTGGAAGTCAGGTTCCACACATTTAGGAGAGCCAAGGAGTTTGCGGCATTTAAGTAGTCGACCTTAATTATAGCGTCTGGTGTCACGCTAGTTGTTAGACCATACATAGTGGCTGGTGAAAGTGGCGTGAAAGGGGCATTTTCGCGCCCCGTTCACATGCAAACACCGCCCCCTGCTCGTTAAAGGGGTGCTAAAGGGTCTTGGCCCAAAAATTTCGCGTAGGTGAAAGGGGAAGCTGGCCAATCAGGTGTGGACATGTGTTGTTGTTGTTATTATTATTATTATTATTATTATTATTATTATTATTATTGGATTTAAACTCAAAGAAGAAGAGGTGAAGATAAATTGCAGGTTATGGGAAGAAGAAGAGGGTAGAGGAGGTGAGTGGGACCTTCCTTTATTTTTTTTTATTTTATTAATATAAGAACATTTTTTTTATTAATAAGACCATTAGCCCCATAACGTTTTTATTATTATTATTATTATTATTATTATTATTATTATTATTATTTATCGGTATTAAGGCTTTTTTTTGTATTTGTTTATTTAAATTTAAATAAAAAAATAATAAAATGGCATGTGGCCCACATGCCACATGTTAAAAAAATGCCCACTCCAAATTTCACCCACTATTACACCCCTTGCCTCTTTAATGCTCCTTTCAATCACCAAATTAACCCCACATGCCACATGTCATAAAATGCATCTTTAACCCACAAATTTCATACACCACTACACATGAGCTTCCATCGTTGCTCACTTTTGAAATGATAAAAAAAAAAAAAAAAAATACGACACATGATGTGTCATGTTCTCTTTCCAATATAAATGAATAATGACAATATTCTAGACTTTCCTCAGTGCCAATAATTGACAACCAAATGAAATTCGTCCAAAATGCAACTCAAATGCCTCCCAAATTCATACCCAAATTAAAAAACCTAGACCTGCAAAAAATGTCACCAAACTTTAATAATAATAATCCACCCCCAAATAATTCCCCACCCATTCACTTTCACTTTCAGATCCGATCACTTTCTCCGTCCGCCGTACACCGGCCGACGAAGAATCTGAGGCAAACCACCGGCAACAGATCGACGGAATAGAGTTCGTCGGAGACACGTGTAAAGATCGGAGAAGATCTTAAGTTTTCCGGTGACCGATGAACGGTGGCGATTATGTTTTCCGACATCCAATGTTTACGAAATTATGTTTTTGTAAAAACGGTACAAACTTTTTTTTTATTAATATAAGTTTTATAAGTATTTTTTTTACGTAGGTTTGAAGTTTTTCATTTTTTAAATTTTTTTGAAAAGTAGACATATTTCTTTTTGAAAAATATATATTACTTGGTTTGAAAGCATAATATATTCGTTTTGTGTTCCTTAAAAAAGTGATATATGACAAGATAAATTATTTTGTTTGAAGATTCTTGTGGTTTTACTTTTTTTTTTTAAGGATATTTTATTGAACAAGTCAAATATTTACACGAAATTATAAATACTTTCGGATAATTTTTCTAAATATAAATTTTTAAGCCTGAAAAAAGGGAATGATTTAATTATTCTCAATCGAGGATGGTAAGGTTTTTTATTTGGGTAAACATTAAAATAGGTGTTTTACCAATCAAAAGTTCCAAAATAGTTAAACTCGGCTAAGCTGACAAATTTGACCGCTACGCAGGTAGATTTGTAGGAAAAAAACGCCGGCTAAGCCAACAAAAAAATGTCGACTAACGTCTTAGCGTTAACCGTAGACTATATTTTGTAATTTTCCTTTTTATTTTTATTGCAACAAGTCAAATATCTTATTAATATTTTTCTTAATAATTTAAAATCTTAATTGTTAAAAAATACATTTTCTAATGTATTAAAAAGGAATTTGTTGAATTAATTTTTGTTTGTTTAATATTTTAATATTTTTAATTAATAAATGTCGTTATTCTACTTTTCTTCGTACCTAAATACCCTTAACACGCGCCTATATTCCCAGCACACGCCACAGAGCGTGACTAAAACCACCAACTCACATTTCCAACCCCATCCACGTCATCACACATCTCCAGACAATAAAACTAGAACCGGGCCCCACTTTCCAAAACAAAACAAAATCCTAAGGCTCCGGATATTTGCACAAGTAGTAATTTTATTCAGACAACCCTATACGGGTCGTAGAGAGCTCTACGGCTCGTAGAGCCACTTTTTTCAGACTTCTACGAGCCGTAGAGGCCTCTACGGCTCGTAGGTACTCATTACCAATGATTGGTAATCATACAATCATTGCTAATGATTGCCTACGAGCCGTAGAGGCCTCTACGGCTCGTAGAAGTAGTCTTAATATTTTTGAGAATGAAGAAGCAGAAGATTGGTGTTTTATGGTGCCTACGGCCCGTATAGGCCCCTACGGGTCGTAGACAAAAAAAAAACCAAAAACGTTTGGGACGAGGTTCGATCTTAGGCACATTATCACACAATCACACACACAAAGTCTTATTAAGCATATGGGGACCATCTGGGCTACCAGTTCGCTGGTTTCTTAGTTGGAAAGTTTTAATATAACATAAACCAGTCTTAGGCAGCCTCTACGGCCCGTATAGGTCTATACGACCCGTAGATATGGTTTTTTTTTTTTTTAAATCATTTTAATTATGTAATAATTAATCCCGAGCATGTAATACATTAACACAAGCATGTAAAACGTGAACACAATTGTTTATAACATAAACCAATATAAACCAACGTCGTCTCGATA
Source organism: Ambrosia trifida (assembly GCA_028751855.1). NCBI lineage: Eukaryota > Viridiplantae > Streptophyta > Magnoliopsida > Asterales > Asteraceae > Ambrosia > Ambrosia trifida. Next base: position 155,602,881 of record CM054123.1, read on the forward strand.
AGCGTGTAAAATAAACGTTAACAGAAACGTTCAAAATAAAACTAATCGTTTATATACGCAACAAAATAAAACTAAAAGTTAACAGAAGCGTTCAAAATAAAGATTGTTTAAATACATAAGATGATCAGAAATAAAACATCGTAGAGTCAGTCGGCGGCGCGGTCCCGGGCTCCTGCGAAGACGTGTCGGGCTGCTGGGAGGACGTCACGGGCTCGTGCGTGCTGGTCCCTAAAGTCGGTGGGACACGAGCCTGCATGCCTAGGTGGCGATACATATCCTGCTGGCCAGCAATCAACCAGCGCATCGCGTCGTCCTGCCGATCACGCCACTGACGCGTATCGGCGTCCTGCTGCTGACGCCAGGCGTCCTGCTGCTGACGCCAGGCGTCCTGCTGCTGACGCCAGGCGTCCTGCTGCTGACACCAGGCGTCCTGCTGCTGACGCCATGCACGCATCTCGACAGCCTCCTCGGCAGCCGCACGAACGTCCGCCCTAACATCAGGAGGCAACCTGAGGGAGTGATAAACGCGCCCCGGTATCTGCAAGTCCTCAGGCTGCTGCTGAGGCATCTCGACGTCCCTAAGACCGCCCCCCTCCTGCTCATGCACAAACTGCAACCCGACCTCCACAGCATCACCTGCAATGGATAACAATAAATAATTAATAAATAATAATAATATTCCAGGATTTTATAAAAAAATTGGGCAGAGTTTCCCCTGTTTTTAGGCAATCCAGACAACACAAGTTGTCTACAAGTTTCCCAAATAATAATAGTAATAATAATAATAATAATAATAATAATAATAATAATAATAATAATAATAATACCTCTAAGGCCCCGATGTACTAACGGCTCATGCACAAACTCCACGCCACCGGTGCCAATCAGATAGTGGTACTCATCATGATCCGGCGTCTTCGCCTTCTTCGCCGCACAAAGCATAGCCTTCATCGTTTGTAGACCTAATGGGCTGAAAGAAACTCAAAAACATTAACATTAATAATAATAATAATAATAATAATAATAATAATAATAATAATAATAATAATAATAACAACAACATTAATAACCGAAATACCTGGGCGGTAGTGACGGAAACCGATTACGGTTAACATAACCGTAATACTTCACGCCATCGCAGCGCTCAGCAATCCTGCTGATGAGCCCCCCGCATGGGAGGCCTCCCTTCAACGGCTTATGGGGGAAGGCGGCAAAAAACTCGGCCATGACCCGATGCAAGGCAATCGGCTTGCCGGTGAGTATGCAATGCAGGTACATCAGGTCCGTCTTCGTCACCCGCTCGTTACTATTCCCCCGTGCCGTTAGGGAATAAGTAATGCAACGGTGAATGTAACGAACTACGGGGTGACGAATGTTGGATGCCCTGTCACACCTATCCCTGCACAGCATAATAATAGTAAATAATAATCAGAACAAAGATATTGAAAAAAAATAATAATGATGATGATAATAATAATAATAATAATACTTCTCTGTCGGGTTGCCGAACACGGGACCGCCAATGGTGGGCCACCACGCATAGAGGTCGTCATCAGCGACAGTAGTCACCGCCCTAGTGTAGACATCCTGAACATTAACATTAACATTAACATTTCGAATAAGAACAAAAACAAAAATAATAATAATAAAAATAAAAATAATATTAATACCTCTACAAGGTCGTCGCGAGTGTACCACCGGAGGTGCGTAGCCCAGTCATCTAGAGAATAACCATACTCAACGCCGAGTATGGAAAACTCAATGTCACTCGGTGGGCGGCCTGAAGATCCGGCGCCCGACGATCCGGCGTCCGACGATCCGGCACCGGGCGGGCGAAACCGAAAGGTGGATAGAAACTCTATCACCAACGGCCTATGGGACGGGGCGCAGAAGTCGTCGAAAAACCTGTCCAGTGGGCTCCCTTCCGGGATCCACTGTCGGGCAATCGCCTCAGCACCCCTACACGCCCGAAGCGCGGCCCAAGAAATCCCACGCGCCGGCACAGTCTTCTTCTTCCTCAACCTATGAAATCTGGCACCCGCGTAATCGACGCGCAGAAAAATGCAATGCTCATAGCCTGACATGTCACCCCCTGCCATGTCAGCCCCCGCCTGCACCGCGGCCTCATCCTCCTCCTGCTGCTGCTCCTCCTCCTCCTCGCCCATGTACTGCTCGTCTACCAAATGTGCCATAACTGCAAAATCAAAGAATATATAGTTAGTTATGGCGTTTCTATAATTAAGGCGTTTCAAAAGAATCGCCAAAACTATATAGTTTTTGGCGATTCAAAAGAATCGCCAAAACTAATATAGTTTTTGGCGATTCAAAAGAATCGCCAAAACTAATATAGTTTTTGGCGATTCAAAAGAATCGCCAAAACTAATATAGTTTTGGCGATTCAAAAGAAACGCCAAAACTAATATAGTTTTGGCGTTTCAAAAGAATCGCCAAAACTATATAGTTTTTGGCGATTCAAAAGAATCGCCAAAACTAATATAGTTTTGGCGATTCAAAAGAATCGCCAAAACTATATAGTTTTTGGCGATTCAAAAGAATCGCCAAAACTATATAGTTTTTGGCGATTCAAAAGAATCGCCAAAACTAATATAGTTTTGGCGTTTCAAAAGAATCGCCAAAACTATATAGTTTTTGGCGATTCAAAAGAATCGCCAAAACTAATATAGTTTTGGCGATTCAAAAGAAACGCCAAAAACTAATATAGTTTTGGCGTTTCAAAAGAATCGCCAAAACTATATAGTTTTGGCGATTCAAAAGAAACGCCAAAACTATATAGTTTTTGGCGATTCAAAAGAATCGCCAAAACTAATAACATTATACTCGCTAAACCCAATCAACAACAATCAACAACAAAAACCAATCAACAAACCACCACGACGACCCCTAAACCCCTAAATCTGAAAAAAACTGAAAAAAAATGAAAAAAAAAACTAAAATCTAACAATTATCTACAACCATCAACAATAATGTATAACAATTAACTAATTAAAACATAAAAACTAATTATAATTAACTGAAAAAAAAAAACTAACCTGTTTCGAAAATGGGGGATGGATCCGGGTTGAAAGTAGGGTCTTGATGGTCTTGATGGATGGATTCGGGTTGAAAGTGGTGGGCCGGTCGTGGTGGTGGTGGTTTAGGGTGGTGGTGGTGGTTTAGGGTGGTGGTGGCGATAGAAGAAGAAAGGGGGCAGAGGGGGTTAGGGTTGGGTTTATTGTTGTTGTGGGAGACAATGAACAGATCGTTCTGTTTCAAATGGGTTTTAATAACTTATCTACGGCCCGTAGGGGTCTCTACGAGCCGTAGGTAAACAAAATTAACCTGTTTACCTACGGCTCGTAGGGGTCTCTACGAGCCGTAGGTAAACAAAATTAACCTGTTTACCTACGGCTCGTAGTGGTCTCTACGACCCGTAGGTGAACAAAATTAAAAAAAAACGTTTGGGACGTGAATCGATCTTATGGCTATCAAGTATCACACACACACATACACATACACACTTATACACACAATGGGGACCATCTGGGCTACCAGTTCGCTGGTTAATTACCCAGAAAAATTATATATAACATATACCTGAAAACCCATTTTTTTTTTAAAAAAATCCTTGTCTACGGCCCGTAGGGACCTATACGGGTCGTAGACTCCAAATTTTTTTAAAAAACTACTGATTAAGTTTTTATAAACTTTAAAAAATTTTTAGAAATCAAAACTTTATGCCTACGGCTCGTAGAAGCCTCTACGGCTCGTAGGCTCAATGGCCTCTACGAGCCATAGATGGTGTCTACGAGCATTTTCCAGAAGTCTACGGCTCGTAGAGGGCCCTACGACCCGTAGATAAAAATTGCCTACGGCCCATAGGGCCCTCTACGGCCCAATTCAAGTTTTGTTTTTTTTTAATTTTGTTAGTTTTAATTATGTGGTATAGGTTTTTTTTATAAAATAACGTTTTCATTTCATATTGTATATGTAAAATAATAATAAAAAATAAAAAAATGTATTTAATAAATCATTATACATTATAAAAACAAATTTACACCGAACTATTAGAAGAATCAGGACAGCCTGTTAGGTCAAACCACTCTGGATCTGTTTGAGATAGCCTACGCCCCTCATCAAGACGATCCCTGTATAGTGCTAACCATGGGTTGTGATTTACATCTACCCAACGCCTCCATGCTCCGCTCGGATAAGGCATCGGAGCGTCGTCTGCTAGCTTAAGCATTATGAAGTGGTTGCCGTTCACGAAGGCCATCGAAATGACCCGATGTTGTATCACGCTTTCAGGATGAATGTGAATAGGGAAGAATGTGCACGCTCCAAGAGGACTGAAGAATTGAAGGACCACACCAAATGCCTGAGCAATCACTAATCCAGTCAAAGGCATCTCCATCCATTTTGAGTGTGGTGCATTCCCGAGTCCACTCCAATCTATGGACGAGTATATGCGGGCGAACGCGTTATCGTCGAATCCGTTCAAAATCTCGTACCAGTCCTCATGGTATTGACCCATCAACTCTACTTTAAGAACGTGGCGGATCAAATCCCAGTCTTCCTCCTCCCTATCCAAAGCCACAGCTACAGATCGGAACCCACAGTTACCGTCTGGCTGAACATCTTGAATATGCGTGACAAACCGTCGATACAGGGGATCAATCTGATGCTTAAATGCTCTAAGCACAAATTTATACCTGTCACAGCCAAACATTGGGAAATCATGATTAGGGATGTGTACTGTATATATATGTATGTATGTATGTATAAATAGTTATTTATGTACCTGTCCCCTCTTAAGAGTGGATACTTTTTGCTACACACTCTCATTGTATCTCTACCTGGGTCTGATGGCCTACGTCTTCTAACAGGCTCGTCTTCCTACAATGGATAACAATAAAATTATAATAACAATAACAATAATAAATAATAATAAATAATAATAATAATAATAATAATAATAATAATAATAATAATAATAATAATAATAATAATAATAATACTAACGTCTTCTTGCGCATCCTCCTGCTGATTTTTTTTTCTTTGATTTTGTAGTTGGGCGCCCACGAGTATTCTTTTGTACCTCAGGAGGTTGAGTGTCAGTCATACTTGGATTTACCACCGACTTTATTTTTGACAACATATTTCTCTGAACGCGTGGTGATTGAGACAGCAGTGTCTCTTTGACTATTTCCCACTCACTCGCAAGGTCAGGTTCGCTCCATACTACTTCCGGTTCGTAATTCAGTCGTGTCCAGAAGACGTCTATTTCGGACAGCTGAATTTTTATTCCTGTATTCAATAAAATAATAATAATAATAATAATAATAATAATAATAATAATAATAATAATAATAATAATAAAGTAATGGTATTACCTTTATTTATATACGAATCTAATCGACATGCACACGGTAACCCAGAACTCGCGAAAAGCTGGTGACCACAACTCTTTTTTCGTTTCCTCAACTTCTCTATATTTTTTATCTCATTTATCATCTTCTCGATCGCTGCATGGGAAACGTTACCGAGTAGGTCCTCAAAAATCGGTAAGTCATGGTGCACCTTTTTCACAGACAAACTCTCTTCAAACGAGTGGTTTATTGCCCTCTCTTGTGACGTTACCACATCGTCTGCAATCATCACAAGTTTGTGGAGCGAGTTGTTCGGCCCCTTAATGTGCATCTTAAACCGTGAATGCTGGCTCTCAGCTCTGTTGGTCGTATACTGACCAAAGTTGTAGTTTGTGTCTGTCCATGCAGAAACAAACCTTTCTTTGTAGTCACGGAGCCAGACCCGGTCTATATATTTAAAAACACCTGTAAAGATAGAACAAAGATATTTGTTAATGTGTGTATGCGTTTTAAACTAAATTAATAAAATATGTACCAGTTCGTTCGTCTTGACATAGTCGTCTGTAGAATCGGTCTAACCAGTGCTGATAAAATGCCGGAGATGAAGATCTACATAATCGCTTAAAAGATTTCACGAATATTTTCCAATCTTCATCTCCAAAGGCTTGTCTGCAGTGCTTCAGTATATTTCGTTGAATGTGCCACCTGAATGCATAACAACAACAACAACAACAACAACAATAATAATAATAATAATAATAATAATAATAAAAATAAAATAATAATAATAATAATAATAATAATAATAATAATAATAATAATAATAATAACAACATGTATACCTGCATAACAACTTCGAAGCTGCTGGAAATACAATGTCGCATGCATTCATCAAGGCTTTCTCACAATCAGTAACTATAGCACGGGGCTCCGTACTATCTTCTAGCAACTCTTTAAGCCTTTGTATCACCCACAAGTAGTTATCTTTCTTTTCACGGGAGATGAATGCATGGGCGACAATAAACGACTTGGATGTTGATGTCATCCCCACAACTTGAATAAACGGAAGTTTATGCTCGTTCGTTTTGTAGGTCGCATCAATCATCAGCACATGCGGGAACGCACGCCATAACCTGTGCGAGGTGGGATGGACAAACAAAATATCCTCGATCGCATTTGTCGAGGCATTCCTCCGGGTGAAGTAAACAAATTTTTTTTCCACCAATGTGGCTTCGAGTACCTGCATAGCAATAATAATAATAATTAAAATAATAATAATAATAATAATAATAATAATAAAAATAATAATAATAATAATAATAATAATAATACCTGCATTTGAGTCCTGCCGCCGTATAACAAATGCTTAACCTTGGTTATTGTGTTATGTATGTCTCTTAAGATGCAGGGACTATCCGGGTTTTGTTTTCTAACGGCCGAATGTATGTCTACTGGCGTAACATTTTGAAAATAAAGTGTATCCACCAATTTTAACTCGGCCGGACCCAGCCTCCTAGCATACGCGTGACCCTCGATGTGTTGGAAAGGTTTGTGATTATGTGTTTGGTTTTGGACCTCCAAAATATAACCATCGTGGCCGTAGTGGTATCTCCCTATTAGTTCAAACGGGCAATTACATTTTTTACTGCCCGTCTTTCGAACCGTGGCTACACTATGATGTACGCCACTACGGTCACATCGTATCCATGCCGTCGTTACCCTCCTATTCGCCCCCCTGCCTTCCGAAACAGTACGTGAGTATACGGTAATGTAACCATTTTTTTTTTGCTCTTTGATAAACCCACTCTGTGAGGTCTTTAAGAGACCTGAATACCTGCAAAATTTATATACGACTTCAAATAGCAACTAATATATACGAGTTCAAATCTCACAAACCTTACGACTTCAAATCTCACAAACCCTACGAGTTCAAATAACAACTAATATATACGAGTTCAAATCTCACAAACCCTACGAGTTCAAATAACAACTAATATATCACAAACCCTAAAACAAATTTAGGTACGAGTCTAAATATGTACACGGGTCTAAATATCTCACAAACCCTAAATATACGAGTCTAAATATACACGGGTCTAAATTATAAACAAGTGCAAATTCATAAACACACCTGATTCGTTTCGTACGAAACATCCGGGACAGGTTCCTCGCCACCGTTATCACCTCCCTCGTACTGTGGATGACTTGGCGGAGGCAAGTAAAATGACCCCGGTTCTTCTACGTACTCCTCGTTCAAATCGGGCAGCAGGTTCAAATCGGGTAGTGCATTCCCGTCACCATAGCGAACAACGGAGCTAACCTCCTCCTCACCACGTTCCACCACGGCTCCGAAAAGGCTTTCCGAGACGTGAGATAGGCTAAACGAATACTCCCATTCATCCGAACCATTACTGTAGTGACCCGAAGACATCGTGGTAGCTTGGAATCGATCGGATTTTTGTGCACCGCGTTTTTAAATTTTCTTTCGTTAACTGAAGAAAGAAGACAAGGAAGAAGAATATATCTGGACCCTCTACGGCCCGTAGAGGCCTATACGGGCCGTATAGGGTTTAATGCTCCCAACAACCAGGTTTCCTACGGGCCGTATAGCCCTCTACGGCCCGTATAGGTTTAGCTTTTCCAGAGACTTTTCAGACTGACACACTGAATGTCAGACACTTCATTCAATCACCTCGTACCTCGTACTGCCTACGGGCCGTAGAGGTCTCTACGGCCCGTATAGGGTTTAAATGAACCCCACCAAACTCCCCTCTACGGGCCGTATAGGGCTTTACGGGACGTAGAGGGTTGAGCATTTATTACACTGACACCCTCTACGGCCCGTAGAGCCCTATACGGGCCGTAGAGGGCTGTGAAAATTAACTTTTCCTTCTTGTGTAAATAATATCCCCCAATCCTAAAACAAAAGCGCCCAAAGGCCAAACAAAGGTACTCACGATATTTCCATCAACTCTCTCACAATCCGCCACGTGTCACAACCATCCAATCCAAACCGTTAATCCCACCCATGACGGGCAGGGTGCCCAGCCAGCACGTAAACGCACATCCACCGTCCGATCATCCATCAAAAATCAATCCACGGTCGATATCTTACCCGTCGTTACAACGGTCAGATCTTAATCGCCTTTAAGAACCACCCCCAACCCCTTCATTCTTCGCTCAGTCTCAAACCCTACCCTAGAAAGATCAATTCGTTGATCTTTTATTACATCCTTACAACAATATTTTTAATAATATTTCCCAGCGATTATTATTAACATATCGCTGTCATCTTGTCTACATTACATGCCTTTCTGTACGGCCGTATGGTTTTCGAATACGGCGATATATGGCGTCGACGGTATTAACGGGTAGGAACCCGTCGTTTTGTGGAGGGATACAATCATTCATGGGTGAAATCCCTCATTATTCTAACAATAATAATAATAATAATAATCCACGTCATCTCAACCCTAACCCTAACCCTAACCTAAAGCCCAAAACTAAGAAGAAGCATTTCGCCAACACGGCCGTTAACGGCCGGCCGTATAATCACAATTCTTACACGGGTGATTCGTGTGGGGTGGTTGTAACCCCGGCCGTATTGGATGACGCTTATTCGTTCAATCAGCGGCCGGTTGAGACCCGAAACGGGCTCAATTCGTATGGGGCGTATGTGACCTACAATGTTGGTTCGTGTACTAGAAGTGAGATAAATGAGCTTAGAAAGAAATTGGCTTCGGATCTTGAGCGAATTCGTACTTTAAATGATCGAATTCAGGTTGGGAATGTAAACCCTAGGTTATCGAATGCGAATGGGAAATTGAAGAAGCTGCCTGGGAAACGGTCATTCGGGTTGAGTAACAATGAACCGAAGCATTTTCGCGTAAATGGAGGTGAAGGTGATGTGAATTTGATGAAGAATTGTAGGCAGGTTTTGAACAAATTGATGAAGCATAAGTTAAGTTGGGTGTTTAATAAACCGGTTGATGCGGTAGCGTTAGGGCTTCATGATTATCATCAGATTGTAAAACGGCCGATGGATTTAGGGTCGGTTAAGTCGAATATGTTGAAGGGTTTGTATTTGAGTCCGCTTGATTTTGCATCAGATGTTCGGTTGGTGTTTGAGAATGCTATGCTCTATAACCCGAAAACGGACGAGGTTCATGGAATGGCTGATCAGCTTCTGTCCTATTTTGAAATGCTTTTTAGACCGATTCAAGCGAAATTGGTGACTCATCAACACGGAAATGAGTTTTCTGCTGTTGATGAATTCGATGGAAGCTCGTGGGAGGATATACAGACGCCTGAGAGATTGAAGAAGCCAAAAACTAGTGACCCGGTTGCTCCTGTTTTAAACAAGCAAATTCACTCGAGTGTGTCGAATCTGATTGTGCCACCTGTTGTTCAGTCTCCAGTGCGGACATCAATGCAGGCTGCAGAACCAGAACCCGAATCTGAAACAGAACCTGAACCCGAACCTGAACCTGAACCGATCAAACCATCGTCAACTGTGACAAGGGGAACTGTGCCGAAGCTGCCGAAGCCTAGAGCGAAGGATTTGAACAAGAGGGAAATGAACATGGAAGAGAAGCAGAAATTGGGGTTAGGATTGCAGAGTATGCCTCCAGAAAAGATGCCACAGTTATTGCAGATTATACGTAAGAGGAACGATCAGTTGGCGCAAGAGGGTGATGAAATCGAGCTTGATATCGAGGCGTTGGATACAGAAACGCTATGGGAGCTTGATCGGTTTGTGGCCAACTGGAAGAAACTAGTGAGCAAGACGCAACGTCAAGCGCTTTTGGTTAATAGTGCATCAGCCGACATTTTGGATGTAAGCATTTTAATTGTTGGAAAATTTGTAGACTTGCTTCCTCTTGTTTTATTTGAATGGTGGTTAATGATTGTGTGTTGAATGCAGGTTCCTTCGAGCGACGGGATGAAAAAAAGCAAGAAGGAAACAGGGGAAGAAGATGTCGATATTGGCGATGAGATGCCCGAAAGCAGCTTCCCACATGTGGAGATTGAGAAAGATGATGGTGGTGTACAGGGTCAAGCTGCAGGTAATGGAAATGACAATGCGAATAGTAGCTCAAGTGGGTCGAGCAGTTCAAGCAGTGGCGATTCATCTTCCTCGAGTGGTATTGAATCTTGTCTTTCAACGAGTTATGACAGGTTGTTGGGAGATTGAATTGCATTGCTTATGCGGTTGATTTTAATATGTTTACAGATTCAGACTCTGGGAGTGATTCAGACGCAGATGAAGCACAATCGTAATGCTAGACATCGCGTATTGGACAGGCGATAAGCAGCATAATTCGAATGCCATTGCTTGCAGGATCTGGAATGGTGAAAGGATGAATGAGATGCAAGGGCATGAATGGGGAAGAAGAACCCTTGAGGATTGGTTGGTTTAATTCATCCTATTGTTAATTGTATTTAGGGTTTTGATAACCTTTTTTTCATAAAATTTGAAATAGGAGTAAGTAGAGGGAGATAGGTTAGTGGAGGATGATGATGGTCTGGTCTTGTGTGTACGTACATATGACCAACAAGCCAGACAAAGTTTAGTGTTGTTAGTATCATCAAATATAATTAGTTCTAATTCTCTCTTAATGCAATATGTTGTTTAATTCTTTACATTAAATTTATTGACAATTTCAACATTTGATTCCTGTTATTTAGGAGCTGATTTGTTGTTCAAAGTCATGAATGGATTGGTGGATTTTTCTTTTTTCTTTTTTTAACTTATTTAATTATAAATATGAAAAATTCCACATCTTGACCCCCCCCCCCCCCCCCCCCCCCCCCCCTTAACGCATCTAATGTATGCGGATGATGTAATGATCTTGGGTGAATGGGACCCCACTTGTGTTCACAACACAATCCGATTACTTAGATGTTTTTACCTCATTTCGAGGCTGAAAATGAATCCTCATAAAACTAAACTATTTGGCGTCGGGGTGAATAATGATGCTTTACTTGAAGTATCCGGTGCATTACGTATCTCCCTAGGATCCTTTCCTTGTACGTATCTTGGTGTGCAAGTGGGCGTCAACATGAATCAAGTTAAGTATTGGAAGGATGTAATAGATGTGTGTAAAGGGAGATTGTCAAGATGGAAAGCAAAAACATTATCTATTGGCGGACGGATAGTTTTACTAAAAGCCGTGCTCGATAGCCTCCCATTGTATAACTTCTCCCTTTTCCGTGCGCCAAATGGAGTCATTGAACAATTAGAAAAATTAAGAAGGCGCTTCTTTTGGGGAGGGAACGATGAAAAAAGCAAAACGGCGTGGGTGGCATGGGAAAGAGTCATAAATCCGAAAGATAAAGGTGGAATTGGTTTGGGATCCTTAAAACACATGAACATGAGTCTCATTCTTAAGTGGTGGTGGCGTTATAAAAATGAACCATGCAGCCTTTGGAGAAGAATAATTGATGCCATTCACCACAACGAAAGGGCTTGGTCGTACTTGCCTATCAAATCAACCATTACCGGGGTTTGGAACTCAATTCTGAAGGTCGGAAAGGACTTTGATGACGCAAATATACCGGTTGAAGGTTTGTTTAAAGGGGGGCTTGGAAACGGTATGGGGATTCGGTTCTGGCTCGACTGTTGGCTTGGTGATCTCCCACTCAGGTACACGTTCCCTCACTTATTTGTTTTAGAATCGTCCAAGGGCTGCAGTGTTGCAGCCCGTCTTATTCAGCAGGGGAGTACATGGGTTTTGGGTTGGGATTGGAAACGAGATCCTTTGCAGGTACAGGAAATACGAGAACTACTAGACTGCACAGCCTTGTTACAGAACTACACACTTTCGAACAGCGCGGACTCGTGGAAATGGGCTGCGGACACATCAGGATGTTACTCCACAGCCTCATGTCGGAAGCTTCTTGTTGCTGCAGCCGTCCCTTACTACCCGTACGAGTGGTGCAAATTCGTGCCAAGGAAAGTAAACGTTCTAGCCTGGAGGAGCGAACAAGAGCGACTTCCCACGCTTGAAGGATTGCATAGAAGAAACATCATAAATTCCTCCACCTTATGTCCCCTGTGCAGCGATCACGTCGAGACTGCAGAGCACCTTTTCACAGATTGCTATTTTGCAACACAGATCTGGCAGAAAGTTTGCGATTGGTGTAATATCCCTCCTTTCATCACCTTTGACTTCAGAGACGTCTTAAATGCACACAAAATTAGCGGAATTGGGAACGGAAAGAAAAAGACTATCAAAGCAATAATCTTAACAACAATTTGGGCAATATGGATTACAAGAAACAAGAAAATTTTTTCAGGAAAGCGACCGTGCTTGGATCAATGCTTGGGTGAAATTAAAGCGCTCTCATACAATTGGGTCACAAACCGCGGAAAGCTAATATCAAAAGATTGGAACAAATGGGTTGTGTTTGATCTTAATGTATAACTGATGTATTAGGCTTGGTGTATTTTCTTTGCATATCTATTTAGCGCCTTGCTACTAGATATCTTTGTAAATATTTGGGTTTGGTAATAAAATTTGTTTGCCTTTCAAAAAAAAAAGAAACACGTGAGTTAGCTCGACTTTTATTGATCTTTTAGAAATAACAGTGATTCTTTATGGATGGAGTAAATAAGAGGTGAATTAGGAGGGCTTTCTTAAGCGAATCGAGTTTAAACCAAGGCCTCGACTAATAAACAAGTTGGAGCTTGAGCTTTGTGTATACTAAGTTTGACTAGGCTTGTAATAGTTAACGAACTTAAAATTAACAAAAAACAGTTGTGCATATATTAAAAAAAAAAATAACACAACAGTTTATTAAAAGCAGAACAAAGCTTTAGTCTAAAACTTATTAACTGAGTTTCGGAAGTTAATGACATATTTGCTTGGACATGTAAAGTAATGTAAATAAACTCCATGGAAGCTATCCTAACAAAATTTTCTTAAAGCTGCAGCAGTGTAGTTTGCTGCATCTTCAACAAGAAAGCTTTTCAGAATTTCACCTATAGTGAAAAATGCTTTTCTGACATATTTGTGCCGCTCGAAGGATGCAGACTGTTTGATCTGCAGTGGCTGATTTTCTTTTCCTTGACGATTTTGCTCTGCTAATTTCAAATTCTATCCCAAAAGAAGCTTAAGAATCGATAACTGCACAGACTCTCCTTTCGAGTGGTGTTTTGCTTAAAAAAATCTTGTGGTCCATGATTTTAGAAATACAGAAACCGAGCTGCTAACTGCCCTCGATGGTATGCAGGTTCATAAATGCTTGTGCAATATTCTAGTGATGGTCTGATGGGTATAGATCAAGACGGATTCAGGTAAGTTTCGGAGCAGATTACATTCAGTTGGTTGACCCAAAACACTACTTGTCAGTTTGTTTTTAAATTATTATTATTTTTTATAAATAATAATCAGTGGGCCCAATATTATTAGAATTGCTATTTTGAACAAAATGATTTAGGTATTATGCACTAAAAACTACACTTTGGGACCCATTTCTTCTATTCATCCCATTTCTTATCATTGGTCGTTTGACTTTGATCTAATGGTTCTTCTGATATCCAGAAACATACATGCCTATTAGATGATGAATAAAATCATGCATCCTGGTTCAGTCGACATTAATTTTTAAGTTTTTAGTCCGTGTAATGCCATCAAATTTCCTGTCGCTGTGTTTCTTAACAGCCATATTAACCACCACCCGCCTACCATCATCATGGCTGGCTTATCCACTCTAATAATTCTTATAGAAAGCACTCAGCAAAATTTCTACAGCCAGGAATCCCTGTGGTGGCAAAAATTGGTGCAATATAAACGGGTCAACTTAGGTTGTGTTTATAAAAAATTAGAAGGAAGGTGAACGGGTCAAATCAATCTGAATAACCAATTTTTTATTTCCTAATATTTATGATACATGTAGATGAAAAGCATTCAAATTAGGGTCAAAGGAGCAGTAAACTACTAACAGTTTATTGTTGAATAATCATATTTTCTAGCAGCTTGTATGAATGAGGCGTTCTCTACATACAACCAGCAGATCTATATCTTACATCTATTTTATTTTACATAAAAGAATAGTAGTGGACTTGGTTTAGGATCTTTATACGACAAGCAATATTTTGCCTATGATGTGTATGTACATCGTGATAGTTTTCTTGCTATCCAAATTTTGATGATAAATCTAACAAATCCGAAAATAAATGGGACACAAAACAGCATGTTAGCAAACACAATAACCTTGATCACTGCACCGATTCTTAAGTTTTCTAAAGTTACATACAGAATCATTTGATCACAACATCATTGGTTATTTACTTATGGTTACAAACCTGTTGGTCAATTGTAGAGCTCCTTGAACCTGCGACACGCTTCCAACACAGAGTCCCTGTGGCCAAAGGCGCTGAACCTAACGAAACCCTCACCAGCGGGTCCAAACCCACTTCCAGGAGTGGTCACAACATGGGTCTTCTCAAGAATCTCACTGAAGACATCCCATGAACTTTGACCAGGGAAATGGACCCACACATATGGTGCATGTATTCCTCCATATACTTTAAAACCAAGTGAAGTAAATGTGTCCACTAAAATCTTTGTATTCTCTCTGTAGAACCCAACCACTTGATGCATAGCCTACAAGAATTTAAAAGCACTTATATCTATAACTATATGGGTCTAAACGAGCTAAGCTGCTTGCTTGTAAACTCTTGACATCGGCTAACTAAAAACTCGAATTAATCTGTTGTGCTTGAACAAGCTAACTTTTCATGTGATTTTTGTTTTATATATTATAACTATACATAATAACTATTATTTTACAAAATATTATGAAATAAATAATTAAATAATATATATATTATGTTATATAAAAATATATAAAAGAAAATAACTAAAATTGTATATAAATAAACTAGTTAAACAAATTATAAACAAAGCTCGAGCTTTAGAATTAGAGTTTCTAAATGAGTAGGGCTCGAGCTCTCCTAAGTTAAACTAGCCAATCTTGATACCCCTTAATACGTGTAATAAAACTGGCCTATGTGCATATATAAACAATCAATCAACAGATGCCATCCAAGTTGCTCTCACCTCTAGACCTTCAGGAGAAAGGCATGCAAGGCCACCAGCTTGCGCGACGTTTGATGCCCCATTGAAGCCAGTACAAACAATGCGGTTGAAGTCCTTAGCCACAGGTGACCCATCTGAATACTTAAGTTCTTTTGGGACTACAGTCCAACCGAGGCGAACTCCTGTAAATCCAGCATACTTGGAGAAAGACGCAGTTTCAAGTGCAACCTGTCACGCCAAAACAAAATCCAATCTATGATTTTTTGCTTAAAAAAATAAATAAATTTCACATGTTAATTTTACCTCTTTTGCTCCAGGTATTTCAAAGATAGATTTAGGGGTGTCACCCGACGCATACATGGCATATGCTGAATCATAAACGATGATGGAACCGTTATCTTTGGCAAACTTCACTAACTGAATCAGTTGCTCTCTTGATGCAGCAGAGCCCGTTGGATTGTTCGGTGAACAGAAAAATATGATGTCTGTTTGCGAAACTTTAGATAAATCAGGAAAAAAATCGTTCTCTGGAGTACATTTCATGTATTCTATGTTTGTAAATTTTTCAACATCCTTTTGGTACTGTCCTGTCTGACCCATAATCACACTTGAATCTACATATGCCTGAAAAATATGAAGACTGAAAAATAAGTTGCAGGCGTAAATGGTCTTGCAGCAACTACCTAGGGGCTGTAAACGAGCTAAGCTGCTTGTGCGCTAATCAAGATCGGTTTTCTAAAAGCTCAAAGCAAGCCAAGCTTAAGCGAGCTCAAGCCCAAATAGACGCAAACATGCCCGAGCCCGAGTTTGAGCGTCACTTATTGAGCTCAAGTAGGCTCGCAAGCCTAGAACCAGCCTATTATTTATTTATATTACTTTTACTCAATGTATTATATATGTTTATAAAATATTAAGCATAAAGATATATTTATATAACAATTACTTATATATGTAGAGAGAGAATATTATGATAAAAAATAGGTAAATATAACATATAAAAATTATAATTATAAATGTATGGAAAAATAGTTAAGAATAGTAAATACTGTAAGTTAATCAATAAATAATGAACTTGAATACTAGCGGAGCTCATGTAAGTTAAAGGAGCCGAGCTCGAGCTTAGGAAAGCTTGGGCTCGGCTTGTTTACACATATTTAGTAACCAAAGATTTTCCCTTCAAATTATCAACTGCTTACAGGGTATGATGGATCTTGCACTGCCATTGTAACATCAGAACCAAATAGGACCTGTTAAATGCAAATGTTGATAATGCATATGATTCCGATAAAAATATACTAATAAAGGAAGAATGAAACAAACAAGAATGTGAGGAAAACACACCTGAATGCGAGAAATGTCAGATTTTGCACCATCAGATACATATACGTCATCTTCGTCTATGCCAAGGTTTGCATAGAACGTAGAAGCAATCCGAGCTCTTAGTGGCTGAACATGTAAATGTAAATGTTAATATTTCAACATTCCATCACAAGCATATGATATATTCATATTAACCCGGTTCAT
Source organism: Ambrosia trifida (assembly GCA_028751855.1). Classification (NCBI taxonomy): domain Eukaryota; kingdom Viridiplantae; phylum Streptophyta; class Magnoliopsida; order Asterales; family Asteraceae; genus Ambrosia; species Ambrosia trifida. The sequence continues at coordinate 155,619,817 of CM054123.1, forward strand.
AATAAGTATACTTGATTGCTTTAAAATCAAAACTATGATACCTTTTCACCTTGTTCGCCTAAATAACCAGTATAACCGTCAACGGTAGATAAGCCAAGTGCTCTCTGCCAGCCAAACAGAACCATCAATAAAATATAAAGTCTATGGTACATATATAGGGAACAAAATGCAGTCAAGTGGCCGGGATAATACCTTAGCCATGGCAGTAGCAATAACTTGTGGAATGGGCTCAGTAGTATCACCAATTCCAAGGCTTATAACTTGCACATCAGGATATTTCAACATGTGTTCAGCCTTCCTTCGACGAATCTGACATGAAAAATCTTAAAATCTCATCACCAAGTGAAATAAAAAACCGCAACTTAACCAAAGCTTAGTATCTGCATCCCAAACATACGACACTGATTGTACAAACCTCCGGAAAGAGATAACCGGCTTGAAGCTTAGCAATGTTCCCATTCCTGGAGACTTTAGTCTTGTAAGCTGCTGCAGAATTGCAACTCATAGTCATCATACTTTTGCCGTTATACAAAGATGTTATATACTACTTCATCCTAATTAAGTGTCTAAACAAGTAGAGCCGAGCTCGACTAGGCTCATTTCGAGCTATTTTTTATGGGTTGAGATGTTTTTATTGGCTTGTGGGTAGTTTTACAAACTCAAGCTCGGCTCGTTTGTTACATATTAATTACTTTATCATAGGTTTATTATTAGTTATTTTCAATATCCTATGTTTAAATATATACTTAATACTAATTATACAATTAATAAACTCGCTTAGGCTTGCGAGGCAGATCAAACTCGATAAGTGACGCTCAGGCTCAAGCATATTTATTATATAAGCTTATTACTATGCTCGAGCTCGTTTATGCTTGTTGGCCTGATTCGAGCATTTAGCGAGCCAATCTCAAGTAGCTAGGCTCGTTTACACCAACCTACTTCATCTTTAGAATATATGACCCATTTTAACAAGATGATCATGCATATATTTTTCTAATTTGTAGAAAAATCACAAACATGATGATTTGAAGCAGAATATGTGACCCTTTTCACAACTTGAGCATAAACTGTTCATAAGAAGCTGAATCTGTAGGATACTTTATTCTACATATGTTATCAATCATAGTATCATACTTACTTGAAGGAATCTTTTGAATGTCTGAAGATGATGATGAAGCCATAATGATATTCTTCTGATTTGGATTTACTTTTATGTATTTTATATATCAACCAACTTTAGGATTGTGGAAGAGAGAACAAGAAGGAATAATTGAATTATGGCAATCAAACTACCAATATTTACATATTAACCCCTTTAGATGTTAACTTATATCAAATTAGAAACCTTAAGTATAGGAACCACTATTTATTTATTATGTTACTACACAATATGTAAAAGAATCAACCCACCGTTACAAAGGAAGCACAATCATCAAACCTTTTTCCAAATCCCGGTCTCATTAGCAAGGGAAGTAGCTACACATTTACAAACCACGATCTTTTTAGGCTAACTAGTGTTAAATAAAGCGCACATGCGTCACTTCTGTGCGCTAGTTATCGCCACGTACGCAATGTTGTTAAAGTAATCCACCCATTCACTAGCATAGTGATGAATAAAGTCACTTTTGTTGGATATATATTATGTCCGATGTAATTAAAAGTCGAGATCAACGTAACCCGACCCGGTATGATCCGAAGAGTTACACGTTGGTACACGAATCAGACAAGTTCACATGTAGGTGGATTATTATTTATGAAATAATAATTGTTTTAGGCTTGAGGGACTTAATATTAATAAGATTAATATTAAGGAGTATTAAGATATTTAATAAGGGGGCTTAATGTAAGTTATTGTTTTATAAAAAGGAGGGTTAAAGGGTAAACCCTAATACACACTTTTATAAAAACAACAAACCCTTGCCTCCTCCTCTTTGTTCTTGCGGCCGCCACCAAGAGGTAAAAAAAGGCTGCCGCCTTTTTGTTTTGGTTCGGCCAAGAACCACCATCAACCGCCGCCTTCCTCTTGCAAGTGTTGCTTCTCGGTTGGTTCGTGCTCGGTGTGAACTTCCTACTAGCGAGGATTCGTTGTAACCCGGGTGTTACAATTCCGGTGTAGTCGTCAAAGGTTGATTACTAAACCCCCTATGGTTGTTTATTATTTATTTGTTTATACGCGTTTAACTGAGATCCTGATTGGGAATATTTTATTAATCAGATTAATAAAATTAACTAACAATTTATATATATAAATCGGCTATTATATATATATTGTATATATAATCCGTTTTCGTTAAATATATAAACCGCTTCCGCTGTGTATACGATACCATGATTCCCAACAGTGGTATCAGAGCCATGGTTACGCGCGTATAGATGGTAAAGTTATAATTTTGATCTATGTTTTATTTGTCAATTTTTTTTTATTTATTTATTTTTTTTTTGACAAAAGAACAAAAGTTTTTTGTTGTTCATGGATTGTGATGTGAATCGAGCCCTAGGTATTTTGACCCTTGTCATGGTTGTGTTTGTGATGTTTTATTTTTTGATTTGTATTTTTATTACGGATATTGGATCCGGTGTAATAAATAGGATTAGAATAGATTTGTTTTATTTGTATTTCAAATTTATTTGTAATCCTACAAGTACAAGATCAAGACGAAGATAAAAGGGCGAAAAGGTTCCATGACGATAGAGATCTCGGGTCAAGTGGGAGTTATCAAAATAGTTTTGAAACCCTTTTTAGACTAGTTCGTTTCATTTCTGACTAAAACGAAACGGGCGACCTATTAGGGGCCCGATTCGTTAATTTTATTATTATGTTTTGTGGTTGTGTTTTATTTATTGTAAATAATTTAGATAACCCAAAATAAATAAAATTTTCACAATCATGGCAACGGTTTTATTAAAACAAGTTTTATAAAAACCGAAAAGCATATTTAATAAAAGGAGTTTTATTAGTATTAAAACAATTCCATTCGCGATAATACGACCAACATAGTTTAAATAGGGTATTTAAAACTATACCGTGTCGAGTGTTGAAAGGAGTTTCAATTATCACGAACAATATAAAATTGGATTTTATAAACTATTGTGACTCACATCATTCTAACGAGTCATTCAATATATTTGTGGTATATATTAAAATTAAATCCCAATTTTAAATTGATGTTTTATGCCACCCTTAATGAGTTAACACTCCATTCTATATCGAACCCAAATGTTAGTACTGACCCTGCATCTGGGCGTAGATCGTGAGTGAAGGTAATCATCGCGTTTCCTGTGTAACATAGGCCGGTGTTACAGTTAACAGTAAAGGACCAAACATCGCTTGTTTGACAAGTGGGCATAGTTGGGGTTAAACATACATTGCTTTTAGCGATAACCCCAAAAGGAGAGTTGCGCAGTGGACACAATTAACAATCGTTGTTTACCTACCTAATCGTACCAGTGGACAGTGCTAAGCCAGTTCATTGTGTATTGATGAATCGGGATCTCATCCTAATTAATTTTGCTTTTTGGGTCATAAAATAATTAGGATACTTAAAACATAAAATACTAATATATTAATTTTGAACTTTGTAGATGTCAACTGAAAACAATTCCACCTCCCATTTCTCTCTCAAGTCCATCTTAGAGAAGGACAAACTGAACCACTCCAACTTCATGGACTGGCACCACAACTTGAAAATTATACTCAATGCAGAGAAAAAATTGTATGTTCTTGAAACACCATTCCCTGATGAACCCGTAAATACGAAAAGTGAGCTTTATAAAACCTGGGCTAAGCATTTTGATGACTCTTTGAAAGTCTCATGTCTGATGCTGGCATCCATGATCCCTGAACTTCAAAGGACCATGGAGGACATGGATGCATATGACATGAATCAGCATATGGTGGAAATGTTCCAACAAAATGCTCGCCATGAGAGGTTTGATGTGATGCGATCACTTATAACCACTCGTATGCAAGAGGGTACACCAGTTAGCACTCATGTGTTAAAAATGAAGGCATATGTTGATCACTTGGCTCGTCTTGAATCCCCCTTGAGCGATGAGTTAGCTGGGGATATCATCCTAAACTCATTGCCCAAGTCATATGACCAGTTCATTATGAACTATAATATGAATGGGATGGAGAAGACACTTGCAGAACTGCATCAGATGCTCAAAACTGCTGAGGTAAACATACTTGGCAAAACAGCACCAGTGCTAATGATCAGGGAGGGTCAAATTAAGAAACCTAAAACCAAGAAGAAGGGCTATCAAGGCAAAGGGAAGGGAAAGGGCAAAACTGTTGCCAACAAGAAACATTTGAAAGATGCCAATTGTTTTCATTGTGATGAAACTGGGCACTGGAAAAGGAACTGTGCTAAGTATTTAGCTGAACTGAAGCAAGCCAAGGCTTCTGGAGGAGAGTCCTCAGGTATATATGTTATTGAAATATTTGTTTTTTCTAGCAAAACATGGGTGTTTGACACAGGATGTGGTTTCCACATTTGTAATGTTTTGCAGGGACTAAGAAAGATTAGAAAGCTGAAACAAGGTGACTTGGAGGTCCATGTTGGCAATGGACAAAGAGTTGCTGTGAAGGCTATAGGAGAATGTGTTCTCTTACTTCCTTCTGGTTTAGAACTTGTTTTGAACAATGTTTATTACATTTCTAGTGTGACTAGAAATATTGTTTCAGTTTCGGCTTTGCGTGGACATGGTTTTAATTATTGTTTCAATGGTGAATTTATTTCTGCTTATTTTAAAGATGTATTTTACTTTGATGCAAAACCTAACAATGGGATCTATGAGATAGAAATCCAAAACGATAACATATTATGCAACATCTCCCATAAACGTAATAAGTTGGACTTTAATGATATGTATATATGGCATTGTAGACTTGGTCACATTAGCGAGAATCGTGTTAAACAACTCAAGACCGCATGAATCTTGGATTCCAAGGGTTCAGAGTCGTTTGGAAAATGCGAATCATGCTTAAGTGGAAAGTTAACAAAAGCACCTTTTTCAAATGTTGGAGAAAGAGCTAATGATCTGTTAGGACTTGTACATACAAATGTATGTGGTCCATTCAGAACAATGTCAAGACATGGAGAAAGATACTTTGTTACATTTACTGATGATTTCAGTAGATATGGTTATGTTTATCTTATGAAGCATAAACATGAAACTCTTGAAAAGTTAAAGGAGTACCAAAACGAAGTAGAAAATCAGCTAAATAAACTATTAAAATGCTTCGATCAGATCGAGGCGGTGAATATCTTAGTCAGGAATTCATCGACCATCTAAAGGATTGTGGAATAGTTTCACAACTCACTCCACCTGGAACACCGTAACATAATGGTGTGTCTGAGCGAAGAAATCGAACTCTATTAGATATGATTCGATCAATGATGTGTCGAACAAACCTTCCAAAATCTTTTTGGAGTTATGCTTTGGAAAATGTCGCAAGACTTGTGAATATAGCTCTAACGAAAAAGGTTGATAAAACGCCTTATGAGATATGGCATGGAAAGAAACCTCATGTATCCCACCTTAAAGTCTGGGGATGTAATGCTTATGTCACTCTAGAATCTTCAGATAAAATAGATCCCAGAGGCAAAAAAGTGGTTTTCGTTGGATACGGTAAGAAGATCGGTTACTTATTCTACCACCCCACTGAAAATAGGATTTTCACTAAACGTAGAGGCACTTTCTTAGAGGAAGTGTAACATCGCCAAAATTTCAAATTATGAAACGTATATTATTTACATAATGTGCCTAAGTTTTATTTCACGACCACACAACTTATATATATATATATATACATATATAATAATAATAATAATAATAATAATAATAATAATAATAATAATAATAATAATAATAATAATACATAATGCATAATAACTAGTTGATTAGTGTAGACAGCCCAAACCTTTTACAAATCTGAAGCCCAACCAGCCCAAGAGTCCGGCCCAGAACCTGAGCCCACTAGCCATCAAGCCCACACCCCCCTTATCAGCTTATTAAAAAAAAATGTGTGCATTGCTTATGCCGGGTTTCGAACCGGTGACCTTCCAGACACAACCCACACACACAACCATCTAGGCCATACTTGCCTCTTGTTTTAATCCCATAACAGTTTATATTAATACACACATTCATTTCTCCTTTTCCCTTTCTCCTTGTTCGCAAAAACAGCAGCAGCAGCAGCAAGTTAATTATTTTTTTTTCTCTTCCTTTGATCTAGCAATCACACACATACATGGTAAGTTCGTGATTATCGGCCTATCTATCATCATATACACGCATAATTGCAATCAATTATACCCAATTTCAATTATTACACGCGTTGACCATTCAAACGGGTCAAGCTTTCCAATTAAACAACCCGGGCATCAACACTATAAATTGACCACCCTCAACCATACTACACTCGCCATTCTCTCTTTCTCAGTCTCTAATTCTTCACAAAAAGTCCTCTGATCTTGAAATTTTACTCGAGTTTGACTACGCGTTGACCGAGTCAATCCAACACCAAACGAATTTGTAAGTTTAATTTTGCTTATGGGTTTAGTTAATCGGTGTGTGCACGACATTAACCCCATGGTTGATTGGGTTAATGTCTTGTGTATTGATGAATTGAGAAAGCTAGGGCTCGAAGTATTGAATTAGGGATAAACTCGTAATCAGCTTATGTATTTATTATATGTTTAACAGAACTTATCACAACCACAGGCCTAGGCCAAGTGGTTGTGACTTATGCCTCCAACATGAGCCACCCGGGTTCGAGTCCCGGCTCTGGCACCCTTTTTGTTCTTTTTTCTCCTTTTTGAACAAACAAAGCAATTTATTTATATACAATACATTTAATTTTATAAAATTCGTTTTTAATTATCAAAATCCTTTTATAAATTCTAAAAAAAATTATTTTTAACAAATCTGATATAAATGTTCCACCTACAATTTTTAGTTTTCTGAAATTCATTTATTTAATATTTATAATAAATAAATCAAGTTTATTCCATTTTATTTATAAAAATCCATTAAAATATCAAAACGATCTTTTAAATTTCCACAAAAATTATCCTAAGTTTTTATAACATTAACCTTTTCAGAAATGATTTTTATTTCTGAAAAATCATTTATTTAGTATTTTTAATCAATTTTTTGTTAGATTTAATCATAATTAAATCATAATAAATTCAATTTTTATTATTTTTGCACCAAAATTTTATACAATTTATTTTTATATATTTAGAACAGAAATATGATTTTTAAAATAATAATTCTTTAATTTTAGTATTTTTAAATATTAAAGTTAAATTTTGGCAATTTGTAATAAATAGATTTAAAAATCTATTTTAAGGGAAATAATTTTATAAAAATTATTTTTGTACTTTAAACACATTATTGTGACCATCTTAAATTTAAATTCCATAAAAAGATTTTTGGTTATTTATTTACTAAATTTCTCACAATTGGCGAATATTTTTAATATTAATCAAACGAGCAATTATCCCCAATTCGAAGCCCTAGAAACTTATACATTTGTAGACTTGGTAGACTTAGACATATTTATTACATTATTATAGGGTGATACTTGATACATTTGGGCAACACCATTATCCAATTTTTCAACAGATATAACATTTTACCAAGGTGAGTTTTACATAGCCCCTTTTCTATTTATCACCGTTTTTGGGGTGAAACATGTTACAACATCATTTATGCAATTCAATCATCAATGTGTCTATGTGTTTTCTATGTTGCATTATGTCTTGAGCATGATTAGAGTAAGCACCATTCTAGCATAATCATTAACTCCGTACAAGCCGGCGGTATACATTGATAGATCTATTGGACTGACAATCCCACCCGGATACGTGCCTCCTACAAAGGTAGCGTGGGTGTTTGTTATCGTATAACATATTCAAGTGGACCATGAGCGTATGGTATGTATCATATTATAACAGTCATCAGGGTTGATTATGCACTCGATTTATTTCTAGTATGTTCTCACATATGGGCTAGATTGACATGACACATGAATTGCACAACATTTTTATTCAATTATCAAAAACCTATGTAATTCTCACCAACTTTTGTTGACCCAAAACATTTTCAACTTAACATGTTTCAGGTTCTATTTGCTTGAAGATTTGATTTGATGCTTGAAGATATGTGTATAGTTTTATTCAAATTCTAGAACAAATTGTATGTAATTCATTTAAATTATTTAATGGAATTTATTATTCACCATGAGCTACTGAACAAATCATCAATACGTGACATCCCGATGTTTCCGCCATCGGTTGGGGTGTTACAGGAAGAGCTTCTGGCGCGAGGGATTGGAGATAACCATGTGGACCTTGAAGAAATTCGAGAATCACAAGTGACTGAACCAGTTGTTCAGACAGAACCAGAAGTAACTGATCCAACTGTTGAAATTGAGCCTGAGAGGACTCAAGAAACAACAGAAACACCAAGTGTTCAGAAAAGTATTAGGGATCGTCGTGCACCTGTAAGGTACGACGATATCTTCATGATTGATGAAGCTGAGCCTGCTACTTACAAAGCTGCAATCTTGGATTCAGAATCTAAGAAATGGCAAGAAGCTATGAATGCAGAGATGCAATCCATGTATGATAACCAAGTCTGGGACTTGGTTGATCTTCCTGTCGAATTTCGGACTGTAGGAAACAAATGGATCTTCAAGAAGAAGACTGACATGGACGGGAATGTGCAAACCTACAAAGCAAGGCTTGTAGCGAAAGGTTTTACTCAGACTCAAGGAATTGATTATGAGGAAACTTTCTTGCCAGTAGCCATGCTTAAGTCTATTAGAATTCTACTTGCCATTGCTGCATATTATGACTATGAGATATGGCAAATGGATGTCAAAACCGCGTTCCTTAATCGACACTTACTGGAAGATGTCTATATGGTTCAACCTGAAGGTTTTGTCGATCCAAAGAATCCTAATAAGGTGTGCAAGCTGAATAAATCTATATATGGATTAAAGCAAGTATCTCGCAGCTGGAATCTCCGTTTTGATCAGAAAATCAAAGAGTTTGGTTTTATCAAGAACGAAGATGAACCGTGTGTTTACAAGAAATCTAGTGGGAGCTATATCACTTTTCTTATACTGTATGTAGATGACATACTAATCATTGGAAACAATATCCCTATGCTTAAAGATGTTAAGACCTGGTTGGGTAAATGTTTTGCAATGAAAGATCTTGGTGAAGCCGCTTATATTCTAGGAATAAAGATTTATAGAGATAGATCAAAGCGGTTATTGGGTTTGAGTCAAAGTACATATATTGATAAGGTCTTACGACGCTTTTCAATGCAAGACTCAAAAAGTGGGCTCTTGCCCATGGCACATGGAACCATTCTTAATAACAAGCAGTGTGCAAACACTGAAGAGGAAAAGAAGAAAATGGAAGGTGTTCCATATGCTTCTGTGATTGGTTCCATCATGTATGCCATGTTATGTACTAGACTTGATGTCTCGTATGCTCTTAGCATGATGAGTAGATATCAACAGAATCCAGGAGAGAGTCACTGGGCTGTAGTGAAGAACATTCTCAAGTACCTGAGAAGGACTAAGGACATGTTCTTAATATATGGAGGACTGGATGAGGAGCTGTCAGTTAAGTGTTATACTGATGCAAGCTTCCAGACTGATCGTGATGACTCAAGATCACAAATGGGATATGTTTTCATTCTGAATGGTGGGGCTATTACTTGGAAAAGCTCTAAGCAAAGTTTGGTTGCTCAATCCACATGTGAATCAGAATACAATGCTGCATCGGATGCTTCAAAGGAGGCTGCCTGGATGAAGAAGTTCAATACTGGTCTCGATGTTATGCCTAGCATAAAGAAACCAATTGAGATACTGTGTGACAACACTGGTGCCATTGTTCTTGCAAAGGAACCAAGGTCACATCAGACTGCAAGGCATATACTCAGGAAGTTCCACTATATTAGAGAAATAGTAGAGCGTGGAGACGTCGTGATGAACAAAATTCATACAGATCTAAATTTGGCTGACCCCTTTACTAAGCCTTTATCTCAAGCTAAACATGAGGAGCATGCTGGAAATATAGGGCTTAGAGTTGTTAGACAATGGACATGATCTGTAATTAGTATTGGTGTTTTATTTTGAACTATGACAGTTATGTTGAATGTTTATTTGATTTAATGGGTTAAACGCAAATTTAAATATTTATTAACTATGTTCATTATTTGTATGTTTAAATCCTTGAATAAGAGTATTCTAAATGTCAGTAGTCGATCAAATTACATGGGAATGAATTTGAATGTAAGACTATTGTGAATCGGGATGGTTGTATTCATGAGATGAATAGCTCAAGGGTTTGAGGATCATAATTCACAGATATCATTAAGGAATGATATTGGATGTAACTCGCTTCAAAACGGTCTCCATGGATCTGTGTCATGAGATGTTTTGATATTGATATGTTAAATGTGTTCTTTTTCCTAAGGCACATATTAAACTATATTGATCAAGGACTATCTATGATGTTATCTTACACTATCTTGAAACATGGGTAGCAATAAGGGTAGCGTTGGGAGAAATCCGAGATTAAGTGGGAGTTATATGACGTTGATGGAATACTGTACTTCTATAGGATTAGAAGTCTAGTCATTCTGGCGCCCTCGTAAAACTCAAACTGGTATAAACGCGTGGCCACGCTCGGACTAAGGTAGTTCGTTAGACCACTTTGAATTAGAGACGAGAATAGAGAATGGTTGATCACTATATAAGAATGAATGATCCATGTCTTATGATCAACGGATGTCTATATAGAAGGGACTTATTGATAGAATTATCAGGGCTATAGTATTTGGTTAAGTAAAGCGTTACTTGAACTCAAAGAACTAGTTGATGACTATAAAGTGTCATACTAGTTTGGGTGCAGTGCGATGCAGCTAGGCGTCCAACTCTGCGCACGTTGAATCATTTAATTAAAATCATCCAAGTGGGAGATTGTTGGATATATATTATGTCCGATGTAATTAAAAGTCGAGATGAACGTAACCCGACCCGGTACGATCCGAAGAGTTACACGTTGGTACACGAATCAGACAAGTTCACATGTAGGTGGATTATTATTTATGAAATAATAATTGTTTTAGGCTTGAGGGACTTAATATTAATAAGATTAATATTAAGGAGTATTAAGATATTTAACAAGGGGGCTTAATGTAAGTTATTGTTTTATAAAAGGAGGGTTAAAGAGTAAACCTTAATACACACTTTTATAAAAACAACAAACCCTTGCCTCCTCCTCTTTGTTCTTGCGGCCGCCACCAAGAAGGAAAAAAAGGCTGCCGCCTTTTTGTTTTTGTTTGGCCTAGAACCACCATCAACCGCCGCCTTCCTCTTGCAAGTGTTGCTTCCCGGTTGGTTCGTGCTCGGTGTGAACTTCCTACTAGCGAGGATTCGTTGTAACCCGCGTGTTACAATTCCGGTGTAGTCGTCAAATATTGATTACTAAACCCCCTATGGTTGTTTATTATTTATTTGTTTATACGCGTTTAACTGAGATCCTGATTGGGAATATTTTATTAATCAGATTAATAAAATTAACTAACAATTTATATATATAAATCGGCTATTATATATATTGTATATACAATCCGTTTTCGTTAAATATATAAACCGCTTCCGCCGTGTATACGATACCATGATTTTCAACAACTTTAACTAATTATTATAAAAAAACAAAAAGTAAATATCATTGGTTGCTTTTTGATGATCTCCACTCTCTTTTTCTCTCAAGCCCATTATGCGAAGGCATCAATGGCTCCACTAGGGTGCTTTTGGTGCTTTAAATGGGTGATATGGAAGGAGCGTGAATCCACACCATGTAGCCATAAGAGGAACACTTTCGATTTGAGTGCTGAATATATGTAAATGAAAATCGACTACCATTTGTTTGTTCATATGATTATTGCAAAATCGAAAAAAATTGCTATTATCGAGCAACTGTAATCAAGACCCTAGATTTGTGATCTTTCATGGAGTTGGTCGATTTCAATGTTTACTAGTCACAAATTAGAACCATACTCTTGTAGTTTTATAAGATAAGTTTTTACATCAAATGGTTTATACTTTATGCTTTTTGATCGATAGATTCTAAGTTTTAGGGGCCTTTTGGTATGTTTGGAATGAACTAGATTGAGAAAATGAGTTGGAATTTGAATTAATTTTTTTTTTGGAAGGCAAATTTCATTAAACACAAACAAATAAACGGGGGATCTCCAAGACGGAGAGCCCACTACAACCAATTACATCACATCAATACTAAAATTTTTCCAGTCGTTCCAACCCACCGAACCCTTAGTACATCTATTATTGAACCAAATGAAACCCAACGCTTTAATATCCGAAACTATATCTGCGACATTCCTGCTTGTATCTTTGAATATCTTCTCATTCCGTGCCTTCCAAAGCCGCCAACAAGTTAGAACCAAAATACCTTGAAGCGCCATTTTCTTAGCCCCTGACCACTTCGAATACGAAACGACCTTCAAAATATCCTTAACCGAAAAGAAATAAAAATACGGAAGCTTGACCCAAGAAGCGATCCCATTCCACACACCATTCGCCACAATGCACCCTGTAAATAAGTGATCTACGCTTTCTTCTTGGTCTTCACACATAATACAAAGCGAACTCCCAACATTAATACTTCTTCTCAATAAGGCCGTTTTAGTAGGAATCCTATCCAAAAGCATCATCCACATGAAAACATTACCTTTGATAGGCAGCCATTTAGTCCAAATATAAACTTCAATATTTGAAAAATTTATATTAGAGTCCAACCACCTCTTCACTTCCACCACAGAAAAACCATGGGCCGAACCATTACTCCAAATCCAAGTATCCCTATTAGAGCCCAATGATTGAAGTCCAACCAAATTCACACAATTATGCAACTGATGGGCCTCCGCTACCGAGTTGGGCCTCCTCTTCCAATTCCAAGTTATCATCTGACCAGCCTCTCCTCTGCTAACCCGATCTCGCACCTTGCACCATTTTTGTTTTTCCAAACTGAATAAATCTGGAAATAAGTATTTCAATGGTTTCTGGTCAGCCCACGCATCTATCCAAAAATGAATATCTTCTCCGTTTCCAAGCATCCCACGAATCATATCCACACTACTAACCCCTCCCACCTTCAATCTCGCACTACTTTTTACCATCTTTGTCCACGTACCAGAGTACCTAGAATTGTTTGGAAAAATGTCCCACTTCCTCTTGGACCCATGAATAGCATCAATCACTCTTCTCCACATGGAACCACTTTCATGTTTATATTGCCACAACCACTTCACCAAAAAAGCGTTATTGCAATCCACAAGCTTACGAATACCCAATCCACCTTTATTAATAGGCTTAGTCACCATATCCCAACCCACCCAATGAACTTTCTTATTGACCTCGTCACCACCCCATAAGAATCTTCTTATTAAACCTTCCAACGTATTAATAACCCCTATCGGCGCTTTAAACATAGAAAAATAATAAGAGGGTAAACTCTCCAAGACCGATTTTATAAGAGTTAACCTGCCGCCAATAGACAATACCTTCGATTTCCAACTCGTCAACCTTTTCTTAAAAACATTCACCACCGGTTCCCAATTACTAATCTTACTCATATTTGCCCCAACTTGGATCCCAAGATAAATGAAAGGCGTGATCCCAGCCCTACACCCCATCCCACTCGCCTTACTCCCCACCTCTTCTACACTCTTTCCCACACCATATAACGTGGACTTATGAATATTAATTCTAAGACCCGAACACATGTGGAAAACACGCAACAACCGTCTAAGACACTTAAAATTCTCTTCCGACCAAACTCCCATAACCATAGCATCATCCGCATACAATAAATGAGAAACAACCGGCCCATCATTCGGAAGACCAACCCCATGGAACACCCCAACATCATACGCCTTTCTAATCATACCCGACAGAGCTTCCATGATAATAATAAATAGAAAAGGCGATATAGGATCCCCCTGACGAATACCCTTCCCACAATTAAACTCGAAAGTTGGCGAACCATTAACAAGAACGAGCTGATTTAAGAATACCCTCAATCCAACCACACAACAAATCCGGAAACCTCATCTGACGCACAACCGATAATAAAAACCCCCAGTTCACGTTATCGTAGGCTTTTTCGAAGTCAATCTTGAATAGAAATAACTCGGTCCCACTCCTCTTAGCCCATGTAAGCACTTCACTTGTAAGTAACGGCCCATCAAGAATATACCTACCCGCATCAAACGCCGATTGATTCTCACTAATAATACTGTCCATTACCATCTTTAACCGATTCGCCATTACTTTAGATATCACCTTGCTCACCACCCCTATCAAGTTTATAGGGCGATACTCTCCCAGGTTGACCGGATCCTTCACTTTAGGAATTAAAGTGATGAACGAAGACCCGACTCCCCGATTAATATTCCCTGTAGCTGCAAAATTTCTCATTATAAGAAAAAAATCATTAGAGAAAACCTCCCAATACCTCTTGATAAACCTGAAGTTGAACCCGTCAGGGCCAGGAGCTTTATCATTACCGCATTGGAAAACCGCTTCCTTAATTTCTTTCTCCTCAAAAGGACGTATAAGATTAGCCGCCTCCTCATCACAGAGAACCTTCAAACCATAACAATTAAGCTTTGGTCTAATCGGATTTACCTCCACAAACTTGTTTCTAAAAAACCAAAGAACCTCCAACTTGATCATTTTTGGCTTAGTCACCCACTCCCCATCTATAAACAAACCCGTAAAACCATTCGACACTTTCCTGCTATTAATCGCACCATGAAAAAATCTAGAATTCTCATCTCCATCTTTGGCCCACCGAGCTCTGGATTTTTGTTTCAAATCTTTTAACTTCAAGAATTCCAAATGTTTCACTCGGCACTTCGCCTCCTCATACACCCAAGTTTCCTCTTCATTCCAATCTCTAGACTCCAAAAGAATCTCTAAGTCGGCGATTTCAGCCTTCAAAACATTCCCTTCCAACAGTTCATCAACCTTCACTTTTTCTATCCATTTTTTTATATTATCTCGAAGAATCTTGAACTTCTTCAATAGCACCACATCTGGTTCACCGTCCAAATCGAGCTCAGCCATCGAACTATTAACAATATCATCCAAACCTTCTCTATGAAACCAAGAATTAAAGAACTTAAATGGCTTAGCTCCAAAATTCCGAGATTCAATTTTCAACAAAAGAGGACAATGATCCGATCCATCCCTTTCCAACGCCCGGTACTCCGCATTCGGCCACTCGTTATAAAACGTCCAGTCTACAAAAATTCTATCGATACGGCTCAATTTATCTCCTACCATATATGTGTATTTGTGACCCTTGAGGCTATATTCAAACAAACCCGCAACGTCTAAAAATTCATTGAACTCGTTCGAGGATACAACATCGAATCTAGAATTTCTACGCTCTTCTCGATCTCTAACACAGTTGAAGTCCCCTCCAACTATCCAATACCCACCATCAACCGTAATAATGCCTTTCATAAGTTCCCAAATCGCTCGCTTCTCTTGTAACCGTTGAGGACAATAAACATTTAACCAATTAACCCTTCTACCATTACACTTCAAATGCCCAGAAATAAACAACAAATTCCTTTCTTTCCTAACCACATCTTTAACAAATAACTTTCGATCCCATAAAGAAATAAGTCCCCCTGAGCGACCCGAAGCATCCACATACTCATATTCGAACTCAGACAAACCCACCTACTGACATCAAACCCTTCAAGCGATTCAAATTGAGTCTCCTGTAACATAACGAAACGAACTTCATTCTCCGTCTTCATTTTACGGCACCACGTACTTTTACCTATCGAACCCAGTCCTCTAACATTCCAAGATAACACATTCATTGATAACCCGGTTGAAAACCTTCTTCTAAAATGACCTGAGCCACCGAATCTTCAAACTTGTCTAAGTCCTCGGCACCTAAAACCTTGCCAAGACTCACTGTTTCTAACACCTCTCCATCTACAACAATAGTATTATTAATATTATCTTCATGATGGTTCGGCATTTCCTCCCTCACGACCGCAGAATCCAACCCCGGCGTCTGTTCTACCTGCCCATCTTTCTCACTCCCATCACCATTTAACGCCCAAATGAATCTATCCAAATCATACGAATCGTCCCCTTCCCTAGCACGTTTCTTTGGTCTCTCCTGGCCCAACGGCGAAGGAGATTTCTGAGCTCTCATTTTTTTCCGGTATCCTTTCGCCTTCTTACCCTTATTTACCACAACCTCGCCACCTCCATCCTCCAAAGGTTGATTAAGCCTTGTATCCTCAACCTGTTTCTGTCCCACACTATTACTTTCCCCCCCAAGATCATCATAACAACCAAACTGCCCTTCCTCCCCATTTGCATTATCTATATCACATACAACATTCACGTCTACCATATCCTCATTCATATCAGTCGTGCCTTCATCAGCATGCGTCCCGGTGTCCTCCTCCGAGCAAACCAATACTTCCTCCATGCACTCCGACACCCATTCACCACCCTCCTCTTCCACTAAAACTTCAACCCTCACATCCCTCCACGTTACCTCAATAACTCTACTTATTCTATTCACTGTATCACAAAGAATTCCAACCATCACAAATGTCAAATCCACCACAGAATCATTTACTTCCTCCTTTTGAATCACCTCACCAAATTTAGCTCCAATGTCATTAGCCACGTCACTACCATATAGCGCAACAGGTAAACCATAAATTTTAAGCCATGCAATTCGTTCATGCGGAATTATCTGGCTATCCCAAGCCTCCAATCTCTCGAAACAAACCTTCCATACGTCTTTTGAACGTAGAAAACCATCCATGCAGAAATCTGAATCAAACACCAACATAACCCATAAACCTCCAACATAGCGGATACCCACCTTAGCACAACCAACCAAGTCAAGCCACACCCTAAGCTTGGTCAGTTTCTGAAAATCCATCACCCTACCCACAGCACTACATCCATCCCACGGAAGTTTCCCTTGAACCTTCGACTCGACTGCCACCTCCATGCACTTCTCTGATCTCACCGGCTCTATGTTCAACAACGTATCTCTAAACGATCTACCCCCTCCCGTATCTTTCTCAGCCATATTAACATCATCCTTTGGTTCCGTCTCCGCCCCATCATTAACCTGAGTCGTTTTTTCCTGCACCTCTTTCGCCGGAACCCACCGTTTTTCGGCCTTCCAGTTAAGTTTCTCACCATCAACAAACCGAGCCAAAGCGATAAACAGTTTGTACGACCCAATCCAAACGTCTCTCATATCAGCCTCTAATCCCACCGGATCCCTCACATTAACAAATGACACAAATCCGAAACCCTTACCAAGTTTGTCGAACTTTCTAGCGATATATGTTGCCTGAATGTTACCAAATCCCTTCAACACTCCCACTAGATCTGAAGATGCACATCCTCCCGGAAGGTTGGACACAAAGAACTTTGTTACGACTTGTTCATTCTGTTTCGAAGCTTCTCCTTGCATCGATCGTCTTCCTTTCCTTGCGGGGACATCGTACCATGTATTCTCCTTGTACTTCTCTCTTGCCGCCATGCGAAATTCTGATGAGAAAACCTTTTCGCCGTCGCCGCCCTCCTATTTTTTAGGAGCTAGGGTTAAAAAAATTGGTTGAGAGAGATTATGATCTGGAATTTGAATTAATTCTATTGGAACATTGTAATTTTAACAAAATTAACAAGGAAAGTTATTAGGAAAAAAATGATAAACGAAACATTATCAAAAAAATTAAATGTGTTAAACATGTATATATTTATAGTAAAGGGGGTGATATTGAAAGGAAGCAAGTAGGGAGGGTTTTTTTTTTCAACAATTAACGTATCTATTACTTTTGGAACACGTATGTTATCTATGACACTGATATGCTGCCACACGTTTAATACTATCTATGTTGAGATGCATTAATTGTTCTTTTTCTATGTATACAACCTGCACCATATAACAACGTTGTTAACTTGTTATACGAGTGACCTAAAGTCACACTGTCTAATCGGTAGCTCTAGCCAAAGTCTGCTTCAGACTACGTTGGTTTAACTGAGTCCGTACTGATGTATCAGACTTGGTTACGGCGTTCCTACGAAAACCGTAATGCCCCCACACATGTTTAAATGTGATTTAAATAATTAATACAAAACAATAATTATATGTATTTTTATTTATTTATTTATTTATTTTTTGAAAAACATACTTCATTGAAACGGTCAGTGCGACCTATCTCCAAGGTGTAAATAGGAACAGCAAAACAAAGCCAAAAACTTACATCAAGTCAGAATTACACCATTCCAATCCACCGAAACCATTTTACATCTACTCCTAAACCTAAGAAGGCCCAAAGTTTTAATATCCGAAACTATCTCCATCGCGTTCCGTCTCTTGTTTGAAAAAACCACTTTGTTCCTAGCTTTTCAAAAACGCCAACACGTCAATAGCAATACCTTGCATAACCTTCTTCTTGACATTGGAGCTGCTGAAAAAGCTTTGAACCTTCATTACATCCTTGACCTCAAATAACACAACAGGAGGAATTCCGCACCAAGCTGCAATCCCTTGCCATACTCTCGTCGTAATCCCACAAGCCAATAAAAGATGTTCCGCTGTCTCGTCATTACCACCGCATATAAAACACACCAACTATGACCCACAATAATATTTTGCCTTCTAAGAGCCATGTTGGTAAATACGGTCAAAAAAGGCCCTTAACATGAATATGTTACATTTCTTTGGGAGCCAATTACACCAATTAAACACATGTGGCTCAAGTTTATGCGTCTCATTCTTCAACCACTTTTTAATCAAGGCCACCGAAAACGACCCATCCAAACCATCATTCCATCTCCAAGAATCCTCCATAGAATTAAGTCGAATACCATTTATCATTCTTTGACAATCCACCACCTCTTTAATCTCTTCCGCCATATTTGGGTACTTAGACCAATCCCATGAGATAACATCAGAATCACCACCCAAGTCGATTCTATTTGCCACCATACACCACGTATTCTTCTCAAGTTGAAATAACAAAAGGAAATATATCTTTTAACGGGATTTGAGACAACCAAGCATCAATCCAAAACCTGATCTTCAAACCATTTCCCATTGTGCCTCTAAGCATATTAAAAAATCCATGTCTCAAACCTTTACCTTTTGACAAGGGATACTAATCTTGACCACATTCCGGGAAATCGTCTATTAAACGGAACCATATCCCATCTTCTTTTCAATCCATGAATAGCATCTATAGTTGTAACAACCGGCAAAATTAAGGTAATTCCGTACTAATTAACTATACGCAATTAACGTAATTAAACGTAATTATGTGTTGATTATTTAACTGAGGCCTTAGAAAGATAGCAATTCCCAAATAATGCATAGGAATGCATATGTTTAATGACAAAACATGATAGGATCATGTGCGAGTAAATTATCCGGTATGGACACTGGCGATTACCCGGTAAAAATTAAATAATCGAAATGGATCCCGGACGCCCGGGATATAAAATAAAACGTAATTTCACAAAATATAATGGGTTTTGGAACTCCAAAGCCATACGTGAAAGCTTGTTATACAAATCTCCCGGTAACGAATAAAGTGCGCGTACCGCACCCGATACGCGCGTAACATATAATTTCACCCGACAAAAGCCAAAATAATTTATCAATGATTAAACTGGACTATGTTTAAGGAATATTAAGGGTATTTTTAATATTCGGATAACACGCGATTAGAAACCCGAAAATACCCGGACGGTACCCGAACAAGAGTAAATTAAACATAACTAATTATGGGTATTATTTAGCAAAGTGGACCCCACCCAAGACACCCACAAGGGGCCGGCCTTGGGCCCTACCCAAATGATTAATATCTTTTGTTATCTCATTAAACCCTTCACATTCTTAATAATCCAATTATAATAATAACTAATCATTTACATGCATGAATGGCCATTGGGCAAGACTATGAGTGTACAAAAGCAAGCCCAATCCATGATTTTTCTTGCAAAAAAATCGGCCAATGGCCTTATGGAACCAACACAAGATCATTCTAGAGATTACACTCATAATTATCTAAATCTAATATAGAGAGTATGAGAGATTACAAGCATTTAGCAAGATACACAAGCTACCTCCCTCTCTCTCTAAACTCACGGCCAACACCCTCTTAATAATATCCCCAAAGATTTTTGTTATCCTTCATAATCTTTCCAAGATATTGCAAAATCTACATAAGATACAAGTAATCTTTGCTAGATATGGAAGAGATATTATAAACAAGCTAATTAGAACACTTGAAGCAAAAACCAAAAATCCTTCTTCTTCCTTCCCCTTTGGCCGTACCATATCCCCCAACCATATACATTTTTCTTACAAGTTTTACACTACCAAATCATCTCTAGATCATTATCCTTCAAAACCCCATTGTGTGTTTCAAGAGCTTGGAGCTTAACCCTTTGGAAGAACACACTAAACCCCATCCAATCCAAGGTTTTTGTCTTCCCTAGCCTTGAGATAGTAGTAAGTTTAACCTTGCTTTGATTTGTAATGTTCATATTATGTGTTCTTATGAGCAAGTTGTACATTGATGGGTAGAATATGGTTTTGAAACATAAAATTTAATGTATCTTACAAGAGTAAAAATGGAAGAATAATAACATGGATAAATCTTGGATTTAATATTAATAATGTGATATTTTAAATGTGGAAATATGTACATACACTTGTGTTGGATGATGATTTGAATATGATTTTTGAAAAAGACTTGAATATGATAAAAGATGGTTTTAATCATCATAAGATGACTAGTTAATGTCAAAAATATGTTGGAATGTGTTAGATGATCATGGATGAAAAAGTTACATGTTCAAAGTCTACTCACTTGGATGAGTGAAATTTGGATATGTTGGGTAAAAACATAAAACACACATGTTAAAGGCATTAATAATGAAGTAAAAGAATACTAGAAGTGGAATAATGTAAAAATGACCCAACATGAGAAATGTGACTCTTCAAAGTCCACTAGTTGGATGAAAAATGCTAACTTTGGAAGTTAGGATGGAAAAGATAACATTTAAAAGTTAAGGGACTAATGTTGAAACTTTGAAAGTTGATGGGCTAAAATAAGTATTTTAGAAACTTTGGTCCAAAAATATATTCACGGGAAGTTTGGTGTCAAAAACATAAATAATGGTTTTTCCAAGTATAGTTTTGGTAAACATAAGAAACCGACGTATGTATATTTTGAAAAATGTATTTTTATAAAAATAGAAGTTTTATAAAAATAGGAGGTTAAGTTAACTTAAGGATTTTATAAAAATAAAGGTTTTATAAAATATTGGACAAAAGTAAAGACTTGAGAAAACTTGTACAAAAATGGATACTTTTATATAAATGGGAATATAAAAGTATCGGAAACATGTTTGGAATACAAGATAACAAGTTGAACTAAAAATACAAAAGTATATTTCTCCAAGTAATATACGTTCGGAATTGGAAGTATGAATAATATTTCCATAGAACGCATATTAGAAGAAAGCGTGGAAAAAGCTAACTAACGGACTTAGTTACATGAACTAACGATAACGGATAAACGGACAAACGAGAAAAGAATGCCATTACGGCAAGATAAAAATATATATTTTAAGAAGTAAAATATATATAACATGGGTGAAACTTATGTAACACTTTCCTAAGTGTTAGAAAGAATATTCGTGGGAGAAAACATAACGTAAAGAATTAAAAACGTTAAACAACGTATGGACTTAACAAGGAAAACTCACACGTTAATGTATGTATACATGCTCGTCTCGACGAAATTCTAGTATATCTATTTGAATGGGAAGGTAGATATGCGAGAAGGAAAACCGAGACGAGTAGGTGAAGTATATCTACGAACGTGTGAATACCGACAAGATCCTAGTATACTTATTTAAATGGGAAAATAAATGTACGGCATGGTGAGTTGAGTCGGGCGTTAAGAATATATTACCGAACGACAAGAACTTAGCATATTTATTTAAATGGGAAAATAAATATGTGGCAAAGTGAGTCGGGTCGGGTATTAAGAATACATTATATCGAACAATACGATCCTAAGTATAATTATTTAAATGGGAAAAAAATTATACGTTAGGTAGAGTTGTGTCGAGAATAATAGTATACAAGTTACAAAGAATATTAACGAGAATAATACATAACTCGTAAGAAAAGGGTAATCCATCGCCAACGAACCTAGGATACGCGTCTAATTAAACGGGAATTGGAACAAAACGTGGTCGGGGAGTTGGGTGTACAACTTGCCAAGGCACATGCACTATAGGTGTAGTGACTTATACGCCTAGGACGTTTGTAGGTGCGGGACTAGGGCTGTTCAAAATCGGATAATCCAAAATTCGAATACGAAAAATCCGAAAATTCGAATCCGAATTATCCGAAATTTTGGATAATCCGATTTTCGGATATCCGAAAATCAGATTATCCGAAATTTTGGATTCGGATTCGGATCCTGATTTTGAAAATTTTCGGATAATCGGATTATCCGAATCCGAATATTAAAAAAATATATATATAAATATATAATATTATATACACTACATAACACAATACACAATCCTAAATCCTTAATCCTTCTAACTCTAAGTCCATACTCCTCTAATCCATAGTTGTTGCTCTCTCTTCTCTCCTCTATAACAGCCCCCGTCCACCTCGTATCCGACCTCCACAGCCCCCTTCCATCAAAATAATAAGTTTTTTTTTATATATTTGTTGTTCAAATTTCGTTTATCTAACTTCGATTTTTGTTTTTTTTAATAGGTTCACGTTTTAGGCATAAAGGAGAACGTTTTTTATAGTTTTTTTTTATTATTTTTTAATTTTTTTTAAGTTTCGGATTATCCGTTGGATGATCCGAATCCGAATCCGAAATTTCGGATATCCGAATTTCGGATATCCGAAATTTCGGATTCGGATTCGGATCTCAATATTGACTATCCGAAATTTCGGATTATCCGAAATTCGGATATCCGAAATTCGGATTATCCGATTTTGAACACCCCTATGCGGGACCACAAAACTTGCTATCTTCCTTTTCGAGCCAAACACAGATTCAGGTGAGTCTCACGGCCCCATTTTAAACTATTTTATGTTTTTCGGGGGAAAGATATGTTAGGGAAATGTTTGACGGGATAAGTACTTGAGTTGTGATCGCCCCTCGGGGTTGAGACCTCTCTACTATGATCATTAATTCAGGGAAATGAAACCGAAGGAATATTTGAATAGTACTATTGGTGCCTGACAAGGCCCACCCCTAATCGATAGCGTCGATTATGCATCGGCGTGTGCCTGGGGTGCACGTATTCTGAAATCAAGTCGTAGGAATACCGAGTAACGACTTGGAGCGGGGCATTATTATTTGTCTTGGTTTGATTATAGGCTCAAGTAGCATTGTAGGAACTTGCAACTCCTATAAATTGTCATAACATGGAAATTCCCAAAGTGATAAAGTTTGATAAACTAAAACCTGTGAACTCACCAATATTTATATATTGACGACTTTTAAACATATCTTTCAGGTAATTGATCGATGAAGAACAATGTGGCAAGCTGGGTCGGGAGAATCTCTCATGTGGGCGTCGGGTGTTTAAAAAGGGTTTTCAACTTTAATTCCCAAGGCATCGGGATATTTTTGAGAAACCACTTTAATGTATTCAAACAACTTTTCGTTTAGGTGTGAACATCAAACATATTATTGACGTCTTAAATAAATGCTCCGACTTTCTTAATTACTTACGATTTGCGTTAATCTTTGCTTTATTCTCTTGAACCGTCGCACCACGTGTTTCCGCCATTGGCGTGGTGTGGCAGAAAGTGGTATCAGAGCCAAGGTTATAGCGAATTAGTATTTTAAAAAAAACTAAACTATAACCGGATTTGGTTCAAAAGATGAAGTTTTCAAAACCATTGCATAAAACGCAATAAAGTAAATTATTTCGAAAGAAAAGAACTTGGGGTATGAAGAGATTCCAACCAAGCTAGCCATGGGTACTAGTGTGTACTACATTAATATTAGGAGTTAGGAAGAATGCCTCAAATGTACGCTTAACTTTCTAATGAATAATATATAAATATTAGTACGGTTCTTTTGTCAGGGATGTCGGACGCCGAGAGTGCCGCGCCGAGCTACGACAGTAGCATTCAGATTCTGCCGCCCCCACCGATCAAGGTCGTAGTACTCGACCCAGAGGACGATGACATGGAGGTAGACGCCGCCATGGGAGGAGCCGACAGCGACAACTCCGATGAGACAGACCCCAGTGAGGACCCAGAGTGGGCCCCCGCTGGAGGAGACATGGCACCACAGGCCGATCTGCCGCTAGTGCCACTACCCGCTGCACCATTACCACCCCACCCCATCCGCGCCGTCTGGGATTTCCCGGCGGACTGTGCAGGTCCCTCGAGACCTGCCCCCACACAGTCTGAGACCGTAGAGTCTCCCTTTGATCAACATGCCCACGTCGATCGTGAGCCACTACCCACCCCACACATTCCCGTTCCCCCGGGTATGAGGCTTGTGCCTCTTGCCCGAGGACATAACGGGTGGATCTCGGACGACTCCGACGACGAGTCGACAGCGTCGGTGGAGCACATTGCCATACCGATTCCACCGGCAGACCTGGAGGAGCCCATTGCGCCGATGATGGAGGACGCCCCTACCGCCCTACTCGCCCTACCGGAGCCCGTGCCACAGGATGGGCCAGCCTCTGCTGGGCACATCCTCGAGGGTAGCTCAGCCTGTAGCTCTGAGCTACACTGAGCAGGCTTGGCAGCTTTCGCCACTGCAAGCCCCACTACCCCTACCGCCGTGATATCCGCTCCTGAGTGGGTCACTGTTACACAGCCCCTCATGGTCCCACTAGCCGAGCTCATAGCCCCCTCCTCAGCACCCATGACACTACCCATCACCACCTTCCCCATGCTACCACCCCTACCCGAGATGCTCACCATACCACCACCTGAACCGTTCACTGTGAGTGCAGGAGCCCCCTTTATGATACCACCATTTGCACCGTATACTCTAGGTGCAGGGGACCCATACTAGACACCACCCCACTTCACCCCCGGATTATTGGGTTTTGCTCAGCCCTTCCCATCCCTACCGATGCCAGACATAGTCGGCCCATCCCAGCCGACGTACACCGATATCCCCGGGCCGTCACAGCCCCACGGGATGACCCCATTATCTGGACCAGCCTGGTCCAAGGTGATCTCATTGGAGAGCGACTTCCGGATCCTCGCTGACACAGTGCAACGCACTGTGAGTCAGATGGATCAGCAGGCCCATCTCATGTGGGCCCGGATCATAGACGCCAGGGATGCGCTGGCGCATTACGCGGAGGAGCTCCTGCATATGGACGCACTATGTGGGATCACCGGCGACGCGCACTTTGCGCACCGCCAGTTCCTCTACGAGCGTATCACGACCATTAGTATGTCCATCAGCATGTACGCTCCCTAGTACCAGTATCCTCAGCCACCACCGCAGTAGACGGGGAGACATCCCCGATATATATGTAGTAGTAGTGACATGTTAGCATAGCAGGGATTACAGCGCTAGTTTTTCATTTTTTTGCCCAGCCGAGCGGGGTGTGCCGGCATATGACATTATGTTTTTATTTATTTCAAACGATGTA
This sequence comes from Ambrosia trifida, assembly GCA_028751855.1. NCBI lineage: Eukaryota > Viridiplantae > Streptophyta > Magnoliopsida > Asterales > Asteraceae > Ambrosia > Ambrosia trifida. The sequence continues at coordinate 155,645,624 of CM054123.1, forward strand.
TGAGGGATGCTATCCCCATTTTGTTATTATGAACAAAGCGTTGTACTCGTATTATTGAAATTAATGAGAACCTTATTGCTATGATGGTAAAATGTGTGATTGTATGACTGTGATTGTCTGTGATTGTTATTACTTACTTTACATATTGGGATTTGTGCGATTGTGTGGTGATGATTTTATTGTTTATTATGTTCATGTGATGAGTTGCTATTTATACTTGTGTATGACAATGATTATTTGAATGTCTATCAAAGATTAACTCTAATAATTGTTATTGAAGTAACATGGCACCAACCACAAGAAGCAACAGTGGCAACGACGCGTTGCCCACGAAACCCGCTAAACTTGAAACCTTGGTCGCAGAGCGTATAGCTCAAGCCATTACGGAACACGAAGCTGCTCGCACCGAAAGGTCGCGAGACAGGACCGGGAGTGATCAGCGTGAGACCTCCCCTACTGGTAAGAGGTTTATGAATAAATGCAAGAGCAATAGGAGATTATCCTAAAGCTCCTATCCCATAATAACGTACCCCCTTATTATTGCAGAAACTGCCTCGCGAGAGCGTGGCTGCACATTCAAGGCTTTCCTGGACTGCAAGCCACTCAACTTCAGTGGCACTGAGGGATCCGTCGGACTAGTCAAATGGTTCGAGAAGACTGAAGCGGTGATCCGTATCAGCAGCTGTACCCCCCGACAGACCGTTATGTATTCCACAAATTTGTTCCTGGATCAAGCGTTGACATGGTGGAACAGCCAGGTTCAGTCACTGGGAGACAGTGCTGCATACTCCCTAACCTGGTTGGAACTAAAAGAACTCATGATTGCTGAATACTGCCAGGCCAGTGAAGTGTAGAAATTGGAAACTGAATTCTGGAACCTCACCATGACAGGAGCAGACGTAGCGGGATACACATCCAGATTCCACGACCTATCACGACTGGTTCCCCGTTTGGTCACCCCGGAGAGCAAGAAGATTGAAAGGTACTTGTTCGGATTGGCGCCACAAATCCGTAGCATGGTCACTTCTTCCAAACCCTCAACCATGCGCGAAGCCATTGATCTCGCTCTAAGCCTTACTGAGGATGCCATTCGAATGGGCACCTTGATCCGGAAAGTGTCAGGACTGAAGATTTCGGAGCCCAGTAGCGTGGAAGGTAAAAATTTGGGTTCGAACTCAGTAGTTGGGTCTGGTGACCAGGGACACAAGCCAAGGTTTGGGAAGCGTAAGCGCAACGAAGGGAAGAAGGATGGATCATCGGGTAGTTCAGGCAAGAAAGGGAAAGGGTATGTAGCCACCGGACGTGGAAACAATGGGAAACAGGGTTATCAAGGAAAGAATGAGGTGATCTGTGATAAGTGCCGCCGTTCTGGGCACAAGACTGAAGAATGTCGATCTGGAGCACCGAAAACCGGAGGAGCAAGACCCTGCTTCGCATGCGGGTCGCCCGATCATTGGAAGAGGGATTGCCCTAAGCTTAACAACCAGGCACGCGGACGGGCATTTGTGATTGGAGCTGGTGATGCACGACAAGACCCTAACGTGGTCACTGGTACGTTCCCTCTAAATGGTCATTATGCTTCTGTATTGTTTGATACCGGTGCCGATTTTAGCTTCGTATCTGTTGAGTTTAAAAGGTTACTTGGACTAAAAACTAGTAAGCTAGATACACCTTACTCTATAGAACTGGCTAACGGTAAGACTATAGAAACTCGAGAAGTAGCGAAAGGTTGTAAGTTGGATCTCTATGGTCACGAGTTTGGCATTGACCTATTACCGGTCATACTGGGAAGTTTTGACATAGTCATTGGCATGGATTGGTTATCCGCACACCATGCCGTCGTTGTTTGCGACGACAAAATAATTCAAGTTCCCCTCGCGAACGGTGAAACTCTATCGATTCAAGGGGAAAGGCGTGGAACGCCACTATGAATTATTACGTGCATGAAGGCCCGAAAGTGCTTAAGGAAGGGTCTCATCGCATTTTTAGCGCACGTCGTAGATAAGAAGGCCGACGAGCGAAAGCTGGAAGACATTCCGGTAGCCAAAGATTTTCCTGACGTATTCCCAGAAGATTTGCCGGGGTTGCCACCACCTCGACAAGTCGAGTTCCGCATCGACCTTGTTCCTAGAGCTGCTCCCGTAGCACGATCGCCATATCGCCTAGCTCCATCCGAGATGCAGGAACTATCCGGCCAACTGCAAGAATTACTAGACAAGGGTTTCATAAGACCGAGTTTCTCACCTTAGGGAGCTCCCGTCTTATTTGTGAAGAAGAAAGATGGCACCTTTCGTATGTGCATTGACTACCGAGAACTAAACAAGTTAACCATTAAGAATCGCTATCCTCTCCCCAGGATCGACGATTTGTTTGATCAACTCCAAGGATCCAGCTTTTATTCCAAGATCGATCTAAGGTCCGGCTATCACCAATTGCGTATCCAAGAAGAAGATGTACCAAAAACAGCGTTCAGGACTCGTTATGGGCACTATGAATTTTTGGTAATGCCATTCGGTTTAACTAACGCACCGGCCGTTTTCATGGACTTAATGAATCGCGTGTGTAAGCCGTATTTGGATAAATTCGTCATTGTTTTTATTGATGACATCTTGATCTATTCACGCACCAGAGAAGACCACGAAAACCACCTTCGTTTAATCCTGGAGGTCCTACGTAAAGAGAAGCTCTATGCTAAATTCTCGAAATGTGACTTTTGGATTCGAGAAGTCCACTTCCTAGGCCACGTGGTGAATGAAAAAGGTATACATGTCGATCCCGCCAAGATCGAGGCAATTAAAAATTGGGACGCCCCTAGAACTCCTACCGAAGTACGACAGTTTCTTGGCCTTGCGGGTTATTACAGAAGGTTTATCGAGAACTTTTCTACGATAGCACAGTCCTTGACCATGCTAACCCAAAAGGATAGAAAGTTCGAGTGGACGGAAAAGCAAGAAAACGCATTTCAGATACCAAAAGAGAAGTTGTGTGGCGCTCCAATATTGTCACTCCCCGATGGAACGGAAGATTTTGTAGTTTACTGTGACGCCTCTCATCAAGGCTTGGGTTGCGTGTTGATGCAACGAGAAAAAGTGATAGCGTATGCTTCCAGGCAACTAAAGATCCACGAGAAGAATTACTCTACACACGATTTGGAATTGGGAGCCGTGGTATTCGCTCTCAAAATTTGGAGACATTATTTATATGGAACTAAGTGCACAATCTTCACTGATCACAAGAGTTTGCAACACATCTTTGATCAGAAGGATTTGAACATGCGACAACGGCGATGGGTTGAATTATTAAACGATTACGATTGTGAGATAAAGTACCATCCCGGAAAGGCGAACGTTGTGGCCGACGCCTTAAGTCGCAAGGAACGGGTCAAGCCATTGCGTGTCCGAGCCTTGGGATTAACTATCCACACGAACCTGACTGACCGGGTTCGCGAAGCTCAAATCAACGCTCTTAAACCCGAGAATGTCGAAATGAAAGATTGCGAAAGATGGTTGATTCACTGGAGCCAAAGGCGGATCAAACCTTGTATTTCATGAATAGAATTTGGGTACCAGTGTATGGTGGATTGCGCGAACTGGTATTGGCCGAAGCTCACAGTTCCCGATACTCGGTTCACCCCGGTGCAGACAAGATGTTCCACGATTTGAAGGAACTTTACTGGTGGCCAAATTTTAAAAGGGATATAGTAGCCTATGTTGCACGATGCTTAACTTGCGTGAAAGTCAAAGCCGAGCATCAGAGACCATCCGGCTTGCTCCAGCAACCGGAAATACCTGAATGGAAATGGGAGCAGATTTCCATGGATTTCATTACCAAGTTACCCAAGACAACAAGCGGCCATGACATGATCTGGGTAATCGTTGATCGATTGACAAAATCCGCACACTTCCTCCCAATTCGCGAAACGGATAAGTTGGAGAAACTGACCCGTTTGTACATTAAGGAAGTGGTGTCTAAGCATGGTGTACCTATTTCCATCATCTCCGATCGAGATAGTCGTTTCACCTCAAGATTTTGGGAAAGTTTGAATGAAGCCCTCGGTACTCGCCTTGACATGAGTACCGCATATCATCCCCAAACCGATGGTTAAAGTGAACGAACCATCCAGACCTTGGAGGATATGTTACGGGCATGCGCAATCGATTTCAGCGGTAATTGGGATACACACTTGCCACTGGTGGAATTTTCGTATAACAACAGTTACCACACGAGCATTCAAGCTGCACCTTTTGAAGCTCTATATGCACGCAAGTGTAGATCTCCTCTATGTTGGGCGGAAGTTGGAGAAAAGCAACTCACCGGGCCCAAAATTGTTGAAGAGACGACGGACAAGGTCTTCTTGATAAAGGAACGTCTCAAAGCGGCACGTGACTGGCAGAAAAGCTACGTAGATATGAGGCGAAAGCCTTTGGAATTTCAAGTCGGAGACAGGGTCTTACTAAAGGTGTCACCTTGGAAAGGTGTCGCGCGCTTTGGGAAGCGCGGGAAGCTGAACCCACGGTATGTTGGACCGTTCGAAATCTTGTCCAGAGTAGGCCCCGTGGCATACAAGCTCAAGTTACCACAAGAGCTTAACGGTGTACATGACACGTTCCACGTGTCGAACTTGAAGAAGTGCTTATCCGACGAAACTCTCATCATCCCTGCGGACGAAATCCACATTGACGACAAGTTACACTTCGTCGAAGAACCAATCGAAGTAACTGATTGGAAGGTCCAAAAGTTAAGGCGCAGCAAGATCAGATTGGTCAAAGTGCGTTGGAATGCCAAGCGTGGACCGGAGTTCACGTCGGAAAGGCTGGACCGGATGAAGCAAAAATATCCCGCCCTATTCGAGAAGACCCCTATACCGGAGAACTCGAAGTGAATTCCGGGACGGAATTCTCTTAACGGGGGGAGAATGTAACAACCGGCAAAATTAAGGTAATTTCGTACTAATTAACTATACGCGATTAACGTAATTAAACGTAATTATGTGTTGATTATTTAACTGAGGCCTTAGAAAGATAGCAATTCCCAAATAATGCATAGGAATGCATATGTTTAATGACAAAACATGATAGGATCATGTGCGAGTAAATTATCCGGTATGGACACTGGCGATTACCCGGTAAAAATTAAATAAGCGAAACGGATCCCGGACGCCCGGGATATAAAATAAAACGTAATTTCACAAAATATAATGGGTTTTGGAACTCTAAAGCCATACGTGAAAGCTTGTTATACAAATCTCCCGGTAACGAATAAAGTGCGCGTACCGCACCCGATACGCGCGTAACATATAATTTCACCCGGCAAAAGCCAAAAAAATTTATCAATGATTAAACTGGACTATGTTTAAGGAATATTAAGGGTATTTTTAATATTCGGATAACACGCGATTAGAAACTCGAAAATACCCGGACGGTACCCGAACAAGAGTAAATTAAACATAACTAATTATGGGTATTATTTAGCAAAGTGGACCCCACCCAAGACACCCACAAGGGGCCGGCCTTGGGCCCTACCCAAATGATTAATATCTTTTGTTATCTCATTAAACCCTTCACATTCTTAATAATCCAATTATAATAATAACTAATTACATGCATGAATGGCCATTGGGCAAGACTATGAGTGTACAAAAGCAAGCCCAATCCATGATTTTTCTTGCAAAAAAATCGGCCAATGGCCTTATGGAACCAACACAAGATCATTCTAGAGATTACACTCATAATTATCTAAATCTAATATAGAGAGTATGAGAGATTACAAGCATTTAGCAAGATACACAAGCTACCTCCCTCTCTCTCTAAACTCACGGCCAACACCCTCTTAATAATATCCCCAAAGATTTTTATTATCCTTCATAATCTTTCCAAGATATTGCAAAATCTTTGCTAGATATGGAAGAGATATTATAAACAAGCTAATTAGAACACTTGAAGCAAAAACCAAAAATCCTTCTTCTTCCTTCCCCTTTGGCCGTACCATATCCCCCAACCATATACATTTTTCTTACAAATTTTACACTACCAAATCATCTCTAGATCATTATCCTTCAAAACCCCATTGTGTGTTTCAAGAGCTTGGATCTTAACCCGTTGGAAGAACACACTAAACCCCATCCAATCCAAGGTTTTTGTCTTCCCTAGCCTTGAGCTAGTAGTAAGTTTAACCTTGCTTTGATTTGTAATGTTCATATTATGTGTTCTTATGAGCAAGTTGTACATTGATGGGTAGAATATGGTTTTGAAACATAAAATTTAATGTATCTTACAAGAGTAAAAATGGAAGAATAATAACATGGATAAATCTTGGATTTAATATTAATAATGTGATATTTTAAATGTGGAAATATGTACATACACTTGTGTTGGATGATGATTTGAATATGATTTTTGAAAAAGACTTGAATATGATAAAAGATGGTTTTAATCATCAAAAGATGACTAGTTAATGTCAAAAATATGTTGGAATGTGTTAGATGATCATGGATGAAAAAGTTACATGTTCAAAGTCTACTCACTTGGATGAGTGAAATTTGGATATGTTGGGTAAAAACATAAAACACACATGTTAAAGGCATTAATAATGAAGTAAAAGAATACTAGAAGTGGAATCATGTAAAAATGACCAAACATGAGAAATGTGACTCTTCAAAGTCCACTAGTTGGATGAAAAATGCTAACTTTGGAAGTTAGGATGGAAAAGATAACATTTAAAAGTTAAGGGACTAATGTTGAAACTTTGAAAGTTGATGGGCTAAAATAAGTATTTTAGAAACTTTGGTCCAAAAATATGTTCACGGGAAGTTTGGTGTCAAAAACATAAATAATGGTTTTTCCAAGTATAGTTTTGGTAAACATAAGAAACCGACGTATGTATATTTTGAAAAATGTATTTTTATAAAAATAGAAGTTTTATAAAAATAGGAGGTTAAGTTAACTTAAGGATTTTATAAAAATAAAGGTTTTATAAAATATTGGACAAAAGTAAAGACTTGAGAAAACTTGTACAAAAATGGATACTTTTATATAAATGGGAATATAAAAGTATCGGAAACATGTTTGGAATACAAGATAACAAGTTGAACTAAAAATACAAAAGTATATTTCTCCAAGTAATATACGTTCGGAATTGGAAGTATGAATAATATTTCCATAGAACGCATATTGGAAGAAAGCGTGGAAAAAGCTAACTAACGGACTTAGTTACATGAACTAACGATAACGGATAAACGGACAAACGAGAAAAGAATGCCATTACGGCAAGATAAAAATATATATTTTAAGAAGTAAAATATATATAACATGGGTGAAACTTATGTAACACTTTCCTAAGTGTTAGAAAGAATATTCGTGGGAGAAAACATAACGTAAAGAATTAAAAATGTTAAACAACGTATGGACTTAACAAGGAAAACTCACACGTTAATGTATGTATACATGCTCGTCTCGACGAAATTCTAGTATATCTATTTGAATGGGAAGGTAGATATGCGAGAAGGAAAACCGAGACGAGTAGGTGAAGTATATCTACGAACGTGTGAATACCGACAAGATCCTAGTATACTTATTTAAATGGGAAAATAAATGTACGGCATGGTGAGTTGAGTCGGGCGTTAAGAATATATTACCGAACGACAAGAACTTAGCATATTTATTTAAATGGGAAAATAAATATGTGGCAAAGTGAGTCGGGTCGGGTATTAAGAATACATTATATCGAACAATACGATCCTAAGTATAATTATTTAAATGGGAAAATAATTATACGTTAGGTAGAGTTGTGTCGAGAATAATAGTATACAAGTTACAAAGAATATTAACGAGAATAATACATAACTCGTAAGAAAAGGGTAATCCATCGCCAACGAACCTAGGATATGCGTCTAATTAAACGGGAATTGGAACAAAACGTGGTCGGGGAGTTGGGTGTACAACTTGCCAAGGCACATGCACTATAGGTGTAGTGACTTATACGCCTAGGACGTTTGTAGGTGCGGGACCACAAAACTTGCTATCTTCCTTTTCGAGCCAAACACAGATTCAGGTGAGTCTCACGGCCCAATTTTAAGTATTTTATGTTTTTCGGGGGAAAGATATGTTAGGGAAATGTTTGACGGGATAAGTACTTGAGTTGTGATTGCCACTCGGGGTTGAGACCTCTCTACTATGATCATTAATTCAGGGAAATGAAACCGAAGGAATATTTGAATAGTACTATTGGTGCCTGACAAGGCCCACCCCTAATCGATAGCGTCGATTATGCATCGGCGTGTGCCTGGGGTGCACGTATTCTGAAATCAAGTCGTAGGAATACCGAGTAACGACTTGGAGCGGGGCATTATTATTTGTCTTGGTTTGATTATAGGCTCAAGTAGCATTGTAGGAACTTGCAACTCCTATAAATTGTCATAACATGGAAATTCCCAAAGTGATAAAGTTTGATAAACTAAAACCTGTGAACTCACCAATATTTATATATTGACGACTTTTAAACATATCTTTCAGGTAATTGATCGATGAAGAACAATGTGGCAAGCTGGGTCGGAAGAATCTCTCATGTGGGCGTCGGGTGTTTAAAAAGGGTTTTCAACTTTAATTCCCAAGGCATCGGGATATTTTTGAGAAACCACTTTAATGTATTCAAACAATTTTTCGTTTAGGTGTGAACATCAAACATATTATTGACGTCTTAAATAAATGCTCCGACTTTCTTAATTACTTACGATTTGCGTTAATCTTTGCTTTATGCTTTTGAACCGTCGCGCCACGTGTTTCCGCCATTGGCGTGGTGTGACAATAGTCTTCCTCCATAACGCATTATATTCGGTACGGTAACACCATATTTTAGTAAAAGAGCATTATTAAATCACTCTAATTTACTAAGCCCTAAAATACCATCCTGTTTTGAACATGTAACTTTCTCGCAAGCAATCCAATGAACCTTGCTCACATGCAATTCACTTCCCCATAAAAACTTTTTAACCAAGGACTCTAGTTTTTTAATGACACACTAATAAGATGGGAGACTTTCAAGTACCGAATTTTTTAACGTGACTCTACCTCTAATCGAGATGTTATGAGCTTTCCATTTAAAAAGTTGAGTATGAAAAACCTATTGGGAATCATGGTATCGTATACACAGCGGAAGCGGTTTATATATTTAACAAAAACGGATTATATATATAAATTGTTAGTTAATTTTATTAATCCGATTAATAAAATATTCCCAATCAGGATCTCGGTTAAACGCGTATAATAAACAAATAAATAATAAACAACCATAGGGGGTTTAGTAATCAACCTTTTGACGACTACACCGAAATTGTAACATGCGGGTTACAACGAATCCTCGCTAGTAGGAAGTTCACAACCGAGCACGAACCAACCGGGAAGCAACACTTTGCAAGAGGAAGGCGGCAGCGTGTGGTGGTTTGGCCAAGACAAGGGCGGCGGGCCTAAGGGTGGCGGCCAAAACCTTTTTCTTGGGAGGCAAGGAGTTGTTTTTGTGTTAAAAGGTATGATTAGGGCTTACCCTTTAACCCCCCTTTATAGAACACAATCTTACACTAAGACCCCTTGTTAAATATCATAATATTCTTTAATATTAATCTAATTAATATTAAGTCCCTTGAGTTCAAAACTATTATTATTTCATAAATAATAATCCACCGACACATGAACTTATCTGATTCGTGTACCAACGTGTAACTCTTCGGATCGTACCGGGTCGGGTTACATTGACCTCGACTTTTAATTACATCGGACATATTATATATATCCAACAATTTCCCACTTGGACGATTTTAATTAAATGAGTCAATGTGTGCAGAGTTGAACGCCTAGCTGCATCGCACTGCACCCAACACAGTATGACACTTTACAGTCGTCAACTAGTTCTTTGAGTTCAAGTAACACTTTACTTAACCAAATACTATAGCCCTGATAATTCTATCAATAAGTCCCTTCTGTATAGACATCCGTTGATCATAAGACATGGATCATTCATTCTTATATAGTGATCAACCATTCTCTATTCTCGTCTCTAATTCAAAGTGGTCTAACGAACTACCTTAGTCCGAGCGTGGCCACGCGTTTATACCAGTTTGGGTTTACGAGGACGCCAGAATGTCTAGACTTCTAATCCTATAGAAGTACAGAATTCCATCAGCGTCATACAACTACCACTTAATCTTGGATTTCTCCCAACGCTACTCTTATTGCTACCCATGTTTCAGGATAGTGTAAGATAACATTAAAGATAGTCCTCGATCAATGTAGTTTAATATGTGCCTTAGGAAAAAGGACAGATTGAACATATCAATATCAAAACATCTCATGACACAGATCCATGGAGATCGTTTTGAAGCGAGTTACATCCAATATCATTCCCTAATGATATCTGTGAATATGATCCTCAAACCCTCGAGCTATTCATCTGATGAATACAACCATCTCAATTCACAATAGTCTTAAATTCAAATTCATTCCCATTTAATTTGATCGACTACGGACATTTAGAATACTCTTATTCAAGGATTTAAACATACAAATAATGAACACAGTTAATAAATATTTAAATTTGCATTTAACCCATTAAATCATATAAACATTCAACATAACTGTCATAGTTCAAAATAAAACACCAATACTAATTATAGATCATGCCCACTGTCTAGCAACTCTAAGCCCTATCTTTCCAGCATGCTCCTCATGTTTAGGTTGAGGTAAAGGCTTAGTAAAGGGGTCAGCCAGATTTAGATCTGTATGAACTTTGTTCATCACGATGTCTCCACGCTCTACTATCTCTCTAATATAGTGGAATTTCCCGAGTATATGCCTTATGGTCTCATGTGACCTTGGTTCCTTTGCAAGAGCAATGGCACTAGTGTTGTCACATAGTATCTCAATTGGTTTCTTTATGCTAGGCACAACATTGAGATCAGTAATGAACTTCTTCATCCAGGCAGCCTCCTTTGCAGCATCCGATGCAGCATTGTATTCTGATTCACCGGTGGATTGAGCAACCACACTTTACTTAGAACTCTTCCAAGTAATAGCCCCACCAGTCAGAATGAAAACATATCCCGTTTGTGATCTTGAGTCATCATGATCAGTCTGGAAGCTTGCATCAGTATAACACTTAACTGACAGCTCCTCATCCAGTCCTCCATATATTAAGAACATGTCCTTAGTCCTTCTCAAGTACTTAAGAATGTTCTTCACTGCAGCCCATTGACTCTCTCCTGGATTCTGTTGATATCTACTCGTCATGCTAAGAGCATACGAGACATCAGGTCTAGTACATAACATGGCATATATGATGGAACTAATCGCAGAAGCATATGGAACACCTTCCATTTTCTTCTTTTCCTCTTCAGTGTTTGCACACTGCTTGTTATTAAGAATGGTTCCATGTGCCATGGGCAAGAGCCCCCTTTTTGAGTCTTGCATTGAGAAGAGTCGTAAGACATTATCATTATATGTACTTTGACTCAAACCCAATAACCGCTTTAATCTATCTCTATAAATTTTTATTCTTAGAATATAAGCGGCTTCACCAAGATCTTTCTTTGCGAAACATTTACCCAACCAGGTCTTAACATCTTTAAGCATAGGGATATTGTTTCCAATGATTAGTATGTCATCTACATACAGTATAAGAAAAGTGATATAGCTCCCACTAGATTTCTTGTAAACACACGGTTCATCTTCGTTCTTGATAAAACCAAACTATTTGATTTTCTGATCAAAACGGAGATTCCAGCTGCGAGATGCTTGCTTTAATCCATAGATGGATTTATTTAGCTTGCACACCTTATTAGGATTCTTTGGATCGACAAAACCTTCAGGTTGAACCATATAGACATCTTCCAGTAAGTGTCCATTAAGGAACGTGGTTTTGACATCCATTTGCCATATCTCATAGTCATAATATGCAGCAATGGCAAGTAGAATTCTGATAGACTTAAGCATGGCTACTGGCGAGAAAGTTTCCTCATAATCAATTCCTTGAGTCTGAGTAAAACCTTTCGCTACAATCCTTGCTTTGTAGGTTTGCACATTCCCATCCATGTCAGTCTTCTTCTTAAAGATCCATTTGTTTCCTATAGTCCGACATTCGGTAGGAAGATCAACCAAATCCCATACTTGGTCATTATGCATGGATTGCATCTCTACACTCATAGCTTCTTGCAATTTCTTAGATTCCGAATCCAAGATTACAGCTTTGTAAGTAGCAGGCTCAGCTTCATCAATCATGAAGATATCGTCATACCTAACAGGCGCACGACGATCCCTAATACTTTTTCGAACACTTGGTGTTTCTGTTGTTTCTTGAGTCCTCTCAGGCTCAACTTCAACAACTGGTTCAGTCACTTGTGATTCTCAAATTTCTTCAAGATCCACATGGTTATCTCCAATCCCTCGCGCCAGAAGCTCTTCCTCAAAGAAAGTGTCTCTGCGTTTAGTGAAAATCCTATTTTTAGTGGGGTGGTAAAATAGGTAACCGATCTTCTTACCGTATCCAACGGAAACCATTTTTTCGCCTCTGGGATCTAGTTAATCCGAAGATTCTAGAGTGACATAAGCATTACATCCCCAGACTTTAAGGTAGGATACATGAGGTTTCTTTCCATGCCATATCTTAGAAGGCGTTTTATCAACCTTCTTCGTTGGAGCTATATTCACAAGTCTTGCGGCAGTTTCCAAAGCATAACTCCAAAAGGATTTTGGAAGGTTTGTTCGACACGTCATTGATCGAATCATATCTAATAGAGTTCGATTTCTCCGCTCAGACACACCATTATGTTGCGGTGTTCCAGGTGGAGTGAGTTGTGAAACTATTCCACAATCCTTTAGATGGTCGATGAATTCCTGACTAAGATATTCACCGCCTCGATCTGATCGAAGCATTTTAATAGTTCTATTTAGCTGATTTTCTACTTCGTTTTGGTACTCCTTGAACTTTTCAAGAGTTTCATGTTTATGCTTCATAAGATAAACATAACCATATCTACTGAAATCATCAGTAAATGTAACAAAGTATCTTTCTCCATGTCTTGACATTGTTCTGAATGGACCACATACATCTGTATGTACAAGTCCTAACAGATCATTAGCTCTTTCTCCAACATTTGAAAAAGGTGTGTTTGTTAACTTTCCACTTAAGAATGATTCGCATTTTCCAAACAACTCTGAACCCTTGGAATCCAGGATTCCTGCGGTCTTGAGTTGTTTAACACGATTCTCGCTAATGTGACCAAGTCTACAATGCCACATATACGTATCATTAAAGTCCAACTTATTACGTTTATGGGAGATGTTGCATAATATGTTATCGTTTTGGATTTCTATCTCATAGATCCCATTGTTAGGTTTTGCATCAAAGTAAAATACATCGTTAAAATAAGCAGAAATAAATTCACCATTGAAACAATAATTAAAACCATGTCCACGCAAAGCCGAAACTGAAACAATATTTCTAGTCACACTAGAAATGTAATAAACATTGTTCAAAACAAGTTCTAAACCAGAAGGAAGTAAGAGAACACATTCTCCTATAGCCTTCACATCAACTCTTTGTCCATTGCCAACATGGACCTCCAAGTCGCCTTGTTTCAGCATTCTAATCTTTCTTAGTCCTTGCAAAACATTACAAATGTGGAAACCACATCCTGTGTCAAACACCCATGTTTTGCTAGGAAAAGCAAAGATTTCAATAACATATATACTTTTTTTTAGGAAAAGAGGCAAAGCCCCGGCAAACATTTATTAATATTTTAGAAAACGAACAAACAAAAGACTAACCACAACCCGGGACATAAACCCAAGGTTCAAGATTAGCCACACAAAAAAGAAAACAAACGTTGGGCCAACCTATACAACCATTACTAAGCCCATTATAAAAAATATTAAAAGACCAACATAATCCCAACACATAATACCAAACCAAAAAGAACCTACAAACAAACATAATAACAATCCAATACTTCAATAGCCCATATCGCCATAAGGAAGCAGCCCATCCATGAAGCCCACACCACAATTCAGTAAAGTACCAACCGTTTATAATCCTGCTATAAAATTTCCCCAATTCAGCCCCTCTCTTCTCAATCTGCCAGCCCAACACACTAGCCCACCATCTCCTTTGACTTGTAGATATCCAACCAGCCCATTCCCTTATCAACATTTCCAGCCCACATCGATCAATAATCAGTTTATCCAGCCATTTCTCAAGGCCCATCCCATTGTCTAACACACCCATCAACAAAACAAATATCCTTCTAAACCCAACCCATGTAGATAATATCATAAATCTTAATCCAAGTTTCAAACTGATTTCCAATATCCATTGCCCAGCCATCACAAAATCTTCTTTTTCAATACAACCAGGCCCAACCTCCCTAATCTGTTTCACCAATATGCTTCGCCCAATCCACCAAATAAAGTCCAATCTCCCTACAGCCCACTCCTTCATACTTTGGCCCACAGCATAAATTTTCCACCTTAAAAATCCCAGCCCAAAACTAACACCTCCTAGGACACAACCTCTATACCTTCCTGTCCCAATTATACCATTTCTGCCCAGCCCTCTAATAATCATCATACCATCTATCCAACCCATCCTGTTAACCAGCCCAAAATACACTCTCAATACACCTAAATCAAATCTTCTAATATCCATCACATAATCACTGATCCTAGAACAGGACTGACATAGTGAGGCAATCCAAACATCCCATAACTTGTTTAGAAAAGGCACATGAAACAGGAATCTATGTGCATCTATAGAAGTTTTAAGCAGACCAACCATTGGACCTGCTATCACAATAGAAACCATAATAGAGAAAACTCCTATAGACCCCCAAATATGCCAGAGAATGGAGATAAAGACAATCCTTTTAATACTAAGTATTAAAAACAAAGGCAGCTTGTCAAAGACACAGACTGCAGCTGAAAAGCATCTAATGTACCTGCACTCTTTATCAACCTCCACCAGAGTGGTGGCAGTACTAAAAACATTAGACCCACCAGCTTCCATCCCCATTGTGATCATAACAGATAGCAGCAACAACAACACATACCAGCACAACAATTGCATACCTGAACTAGGGTCCCTATTCAACCATATCCCTACAAGTAGCACAAAAACATTAAAGTCCTCCATTCTACTCCCCTGATCCCCATTAATCCATTTTAACCATAGACCTAAACTGTATAAAATAACTACCCTATCCCCACAAAGGTTCCTGAGCATTTTATCCCACAGTTTCTGCTAATCCAATTCATACCTGATCCAGAGAATGACCCATCCCCAGGCTTCCTTCCAACTTTTGCAGCATGTCAACAGACCATAAATCAATATCACTAGCTCAATAACCTTCTTCCATTCAACAAAATCCTCAATTCCACTCCCCCTTATAACACCATCCCAACCCAACAAACCCCATCCCAGGACAGTCCCAAGTGGGACAGACACACAAGACTCAAGACTCAAAAAACAAGAAAACAGGCTAACAAAGATTTCCAAAACAAAGTATAGGGTTTCCAGGCTGCTGTGAAGATCTAAAAAATAAAACCAGTACACAAGCAATAGTGTCCTACGAACAACAACCTGGTCCATCCTTATATCTCCCAGTTGAACACTCTCCATGTGTTTTAAATAGCCTAAGTTCCCATTCCAAAACGCAGAACTACTCCAGAGTGTCAAAAATGGACCAAATCCTCTGAGTAGTGACAAAACCCTAAGAGTTTTCAAAAACCCACCCATCCCTGCCCAGAAACGAGACATGACACTAGAATAGAAAGGGAAAAGAAAACAGATCTCTACCCAACGTATTTTAAGTCTCCTTATGCCACCTTGTTCCCATAATATTCCCACCCCCCTGAGCAAGTTCTCAAACACAAACACACACAGGCCAACAACACCAAAACACACACAATCAAATACAGGGTTTCCATTCCATTGCCAGGTGCTAAAAACTGAAAAATATAGGAAAGAAGAAAATAATGTCCTAAAGACAATGGAACAGTCCATCCTTATCTCTCAGTGTCCATGCAAACCACCTGCATAAAATAACCAACACCCCTTCCATAATAAGCAGAAGCACTAAAGCTGATTATAAGTAAACCAGCAAAAATGCTAATTCCTAATCTCCTAAGGTGAACACAATATAACATAAAACTAGGTGTATGAAAGACACACCCACACAGCATTAAGAGGTAAGAACTACAAACTAAGATCACTACCCCAGGCTTTTTAGTAATCCTTATATATCCTTGATCCCATAATATTCCCACCCCCTTGAGCAAAAGCTCAAACACACACAGGCCAACAACACCAAAACACACACAATCAAATATAGGGTTTCTATTCCATTGCCAGGTGCTAAAAACTGAAAACACAAGAAGAGAAGAAAGTAATGTCCTACAGGCAATGGAACAGTCCATCCTTATCTCTCCAGTGTCCATGCAAACCTCCTGCACAAAATAACCTAATCCCCTTCCAATATAAGCAGAAGCACCAAAGCTGATTATAAGTAGATCAGCAAAAGTGCACAATCCTAATATCCTAAGGTTAACACAGTATAACACAAACCCAGGTGTATGAAAAACACACCCACACAGCATAAAAGGGAAGGAACTACAAACTAAGATTACTACCCCAGGCTGTTTAGTAACCCTTATATCTCCTTGACCCCATATAAACCCCCCACCCCATAGCCACAAAGGCATGAACATACAGCTACCACAGCATATTGTTGCCCCAACTAACCAAAGAACCAATCCACCAACCCAGTTGAATTCACTCCAATTCATCTCCCAAACCACCCAAGTCACCCAGGAGACAATAAACATTAAAAGCTTCAGCATTGGTATGACTTTTTTGCAGGGTCCCTCCAAACCACCTTAAATCCCCACTGTTTGCTTAACTTGACACTTCCCCTAGTAGCATAAATCTTAAGTCCCATAAGCTTCAATCTAACTGCCTCCCTGATAATATTACAAACAACCTCCACACTTCTCTTCTCATTCTGAAATAGCCTCATGTTTCTTTCTTGCCATATAAAATAAACCATAGCTGCCAAAATGAGTCTCCGAATTATGCTACCCACAGACTTTCCCAAATGAGAAACAACCAGCTCATTAATACAAGTGAATATATTAGAAGAGAACTGAGATAACCCTCCTTCATCTTTAAGAGTATCCCACACAGCTTTAGGATATTCACATTCAAAAAACAAATGATTATGACTATCCTTAACTTTCCCACAAAAAGCACATTCCAAGACATTCTGCACATCCTAATTCAACAATCTATCCTGAGTCATTAATCTTCCTTGAATAGCCAACCATAGAGTAAAGGAATGTCTAGGTACAGCCTGACTATACCATACAACTCTAGCCCAGGAAACTTCAGGCATCTCAACACTGAGATCACTAAATACAGTTCTAGTAGCAAAATTCTCATAAGTTTCCTTCTTGGTTTTCCAGAAGGTTAAATCTTTCTTACCAGCAACAATAACTGGAGGAGACAAAGAAAACAGACAGGGAAACTTACTCCTCCACTCTTCTGGCCACAACCATCTACCATTACTAATCACTTCAGCAATTGTAGTCTTAAGAGTAAACCCAGCACTATGAATTTCTCTTGGAGAGATAAATAAACTAAGAGGACTCAATGGGCACCAGTTATCATACCAGACAGAAGTGGAGCACCCATCACCTATACTTTGAATACAATGGCTCCAAAGTGTTTCCCTGCTATCAAGAATACTTTTCCAGCTCCAACATGGCCCCTCCTTCTTTACAAAGCCCCAAAAACTTAGACCCTTAAGCCTATAAGTCTTAATCCAAGTAGTCCAAATAGTCTCTTTTCTAGAAATAAGGCTCCATATATGTCTAGCAAGCAAAGCCTTATTCTGTATCCTTAAAGATTTTATCCCCAAACCACCCTGATTCTTTGGAAGGCACACATTATCCCAAGCAACTCTCACCTTTCCCTTATTAGAATCATTCTGACTCCAAAGAAACCGACACATAAGCCTCTCAATATCCTCAATAACACTCACAGGGAGCAAGAAAACTGAAGCCCAAAAAATCTGCAAGGAAGAGAGAACAGATTTAATAAGTTGTAACCTTCCAGCAAATGATAGAGACTTGTTCTTCCAATCTTCCAATCTCTTCCTGACTTTATCAATAAGGACACTGCAGTCTTTAGAATACAATCTTGTAGATAAGAGGGGAACTCCCAGATATCTAACCGGTAAACTACCCACTTTAAAAGGAAGCAACCTTTTGATTCTCTCCTGCATAATACCAGTAACATTGGACATGTACATTGTGCTTTTTCCCAGATTAGGGACTAAGCCAGAAACTCCACTAAATTCCTCCAAAGCATCCTTAATGAGAGAGACAGAAGCAACATCAGCATGACAGAAGACAAGAAGATCATCAGCAAAACAAACATGTGTAAGATTCATTTCCTCACACTTCCAATGATATCTAAACTGGTCACTTCCAGCAATCCTTCTATCCAAGATCAGTTTCAGGACTTGCATTACAATAGTAAACAGGTATGGTGACATAGGATCACCCTGCCTCAAGCCCCTAAATCCCTTAAAATACCCAAAACTCTCCCCATTAACATTTATAGAATAAGCAGCAGACCTTATGCATGTCATGATCCAAGCAATCATACAAGGATGAAAACCAAAGTTTACAAGACAGGCTTCAAGAAAATCATGGTTAACCGTGTCATATGCTTTCTGCAAATCAATCTTCAAAGCTATTCTAGCTTCCCCTCCCTTTCTATGGTAATTTCTCAACAGTTCTTGTGTCAACAGAATATTATCACTGATTAACCTCCCAGGGATAAAAGCACTTTGGCAATTATCAACAATCTTATCAAGAGATCCTTTAATTCTTTCACAAATGATTTTAGTGATACATTTGTAAAGAACATTACAACAAGCAATGGGCCTATAATCCACAACACTCCTAGGATTCAGACACTTAGGCACTAAAGAAATAATGGTTGCATTGACTTCATTGAGCAGTTTACCATTATAGAAAAACTCTTTGATGGCCTCACATACCTCATCACCAATGACTGACCAGGAAGCTTTAAAAAATTTAGAGGAAAAGCCATCAGGCCCAGGGGCCTTATCAACATCAATATCAAAAATAGCTTTTTTAATTTCCTCATTAGTAACTTCCTTAACCATGCAGTCAGCCTCAGCCCTGGATAATCTGGTATGAAACAAAGAATCAGCCCCCCTAATCCCATTCACCTGCACATTACTACCCATGAAACTTTCAAAGTGCTTAACAAATACCTCCCCAACACATCTACCCTCAAAATAATTACCATTAGCATCCATAACAGAGTTAATTCTACTCCTGCTAATCTTACCTTTAACAACTTTATGAAAATAGGCTGTATTCTGATCCCCAGCTTTCAGCCATTCAACTTTAGCTCTTTGTTTAAGAAACAACTCATCATGAGAGGCCTGCTTCAAAGCATTAATATAAGCAACTTCTTGATCCCTCAAGTCAGCATTGTGAGGATCCTGAACCACCTCCTCCTGGACTTTACCCAACTCTCTAGTCAGAGATTTAACCCTATCATGAAGATCCCCTTGCTCCCTTCCCAATTTCCTCAAAGGTTTCTTTAACTTCTTCAATTTAGAAACAACAGAGAACATAGAACACCCCTGAACTCTTCCTTTCCAAACAGAATCAATCAAAGGTAAAAAATTAGGCTTAGAGGCCAAAAAATTCATGAACTTAAATGGCCTTGGCTTCCAAACATCTTTACTTTTCAAAGAAACTAAAGCAGGAGAATGATCAGAGGATAAAAATGGGAGAAAATTACCAGCAGCCTCAGGGAAAGCATTTAAAAACCAACCATTACACATGATCCTGTCAAGTTTTTTAAGTAAACCTCCTGTTTTACCTGGAGACTTATTCCAAGTAAACTTCAGACCTGAGGAAGGAATATCATCAATATGAATAGTCTCACAGCACTCCCTAAAATCCAACATAGAAACATCAATAGAAGAAGAGCCCATAGATTTCTCAGATGGGTCTAAGATGACATTAAAATCACCCATTAATAGCCAAGACTCATCCTTAATAGTATTACCAAAAACCTTGAGATCATTCCAAAGAAGTCTTCTTAATGGGTATGTAACATTCCCATATATGAAGGAACAGAAAAAAGCAGCTCCCCCAGTTAAAGGCCTGATAAAACAATGAATAACCTGAGTAGAAATTTCCATAACCATAATATCAACTAGGCTAGGATTCCAACCAATAATAATCCTAACCCAACTAGAGCAATAAGGCCTATTTGAAACCCACTGCCAATTACGAAAAATCCTGCCACACACATTGTCAAGATTCTTTCCCTTCACATGTGATTCCAATAAACAACAAACTCCAACATTATTGTCATTCATAACCTCCATAACCTCATTCTGCATAGAACATTAGACATACCTCTAACATTCCATGCCATCATGTTCAAGCTCTGAACCATCATTGGGAACCAGCTTTAATATCAGAATCATGCCCATCCTGCATGTTCTGATTATCACCACCATGATCCAGCTTCATGAATTGCCCTGTTTCATTGTTTTCAGAGCTAACTTCATCACCATTAGATTCCACTTCAATATCTTCAATTTCATCATAATCCAATCCCTCAAGAAAATTATGCTTTTGACACAATACAAAGAATAAGTGAGTTTGATCAATAGTCCATTCCTCAACCTGCTCCTTAGAAGGAACTATTCTCTGATCAATATAAAACATAATATCATTTAACTGCCCAGGATTCAATTCATTGACACACTTCTCAATCACAGGATCAGAACATAACTCATCAGGGAAATAAGGGGAGGGGTTATGGAAACTAGAGGATTTATGTTCAACAGGCTCATCAACAGAAAAAGGTTCAGTAGGGGGGAAGAGATAGTGACAGTGGCTTTCTCAGATTTAGGTTTAGAAAGAAGATGGGCAAGAAGCCTGCTTAGAAACAGGATGTGAAGGGTTTTTAGTCACTGGCTTGGAAGGGTGTTTAGGCTTAGCATTAGAAGTAGGTATGGGAGAAGGCTGCTTATTTGCAATAATACCCTCACCATCAGCTTCAATCATAGCTTCATCACTTAATACACTGAATCTATTTTCAACTTCCACAACCTGAACTTCCTTACTAGTCTTCCTGCTCCCACTACTACCAGCCTGTTTTACAACATATTCCTCTCTTCCTGTCTTCACTCCCTTACCCTTACCCTGATGCACAACTGGCTTGGTCTTTGAAGAAGATGCACCCCCAGATTCTTTTCTCCCAGTATTCTTAGTCTCAGCATACTCCAACACAGCTTGTTTCATTTTGTGACTAGCAATTCTCTCTTGTAATTTTACCCCCTTATCCTCATTCCTCAAACCCATATTTCTCTGCCTAAGTGCCCCTCCCCCATAAACTCCATTCCCACCCCTAAATTGATCATTAGACTTGTTAGAGTTCCTAGCTGCCATACTTTTATTCCACACTGTTTTATAACCCTCTTCATCAGTATTACCACCCTTAGAACCACCCTGACCCTCTACATTTATATCAACATTCTTCTGTAATCTGGCAGTCTTCTCCTCATCAGTTAACTCCCTAACATCACAAGTTTCATAAGTGTGCCCAAAAACCTTGCAGTGAGTACAGTTAACAGGAATCTTTTGGTATTCAACCAACACCTCAGCAATTCTCTCACTCTTACCCTCCTCTTTAGGATAAAATGCTCTAACCACATTCGGACGAGCATCAGCTGCAATCACATCAACCAAAATTCTTGCAAAACCAGCCTGCACTTCATTATTTAAACATTTATCAACAGTTATATTATCAAAGAGTAAAGGTTTACCAATGCAACTAGCAATTTCACATAAGCCTTGCACATTCCATAATTCCAAGGGCACCTCCTTGAAAAGAATCCAAACAGGCACACTGGCAGGATCTTTTTTCATAATAGTAGTACCAACCTCCCACTGATGAATAACCAAAGGAATACCATTCACCACCCATGGCCCAGCCTTCAAGGCATCCAACATACCCTTTTCCTCAGAGAACTTGAAATAGAATAATCCCTTGCCATTAGTTGAAATGTCTTCAATTCCATATTTCTTCCACATTTTGAACAGATTAAACCTCACCCATGCAATGGAACAGAAGGACCCCACAAAATACCCATAGAGATGTTTAGAGAATACCTGCTTAACCTTTTCAACAAACTCCTGTCTAATCATCACAACCTTCTCACCATTATCAAGAGTAGTAGGAGGGCAATAGACTATCTTATTAACCAGATCAGCCACTTTCTCTCCCCTAACAGCATTAGCATAAGAAGGTCTGCCCTTAGTATTACCAGACTCAGACTCACTATTTTCAGCAGCAAGACCAGTCTCTGCATTAATAACCTTTGAATCACTAGCAGATGCTTTAAACACAGGATTAACCCCAGAATAAGCACCAAATACAGGGGACTTCCTAATGATGTCTATACCCTTATCATGAAGCATCTCCTTCTGTCTAGCCAACTTTTCTTTAGCTTTACCCAACCCCACTACCAAATCCCTCAGTCTCACCTCCCTTTTCTTAATAAATTCCCTAGTCTCTTTGACAGAGTAATCTCCTCCTAACAAGCCAAGGTTAACTTTAGCATTAGTATCCACCTCCCAAGGATCAAAAATCAATCCATCAGCAGTTTTAAAACCTGCAGATGATTTATTGACCCCTTCCAACTTCTTCAAATCTCTAATCTCCTTCTCCATATCTTCTCCAGAAGCCTTGGCTTGCTTCAGCTCAGCTAAATACTTAGCACAGTTCCTCTTCCAGTGCCCAGTTTCATCACAATGAAAACACTTGGCATCTTTCCGAGGTTTCTTATTGGCAACAGATTTGCCTTTGCCCTTCCCTTTTCCCTGATTGCCTATTTTCTTGGTGTTAGGTTTCTTACCTTGACCCTCCTTGATCCCTAGCACTGGTGCAGTCTTGCTAGGTATGTTCACCTCAGCAGTTTTGAGCATCTGATGCAGTTTTGCAAGTATCTTTTCCATCCCGTTCATATTGTAGTTCATAATGAACTGGTTATATGACTTGGGCAATGAGTTTAGGATAATATCCCCAGCTAACTCATCGCTCAAGGGGGATTCCAGATGAGCCAAGTGATCAATATATGCCTTCATTATTAGCACATGAGTGCTAACTGGCGTTTCTAGAACATATAACTTGTTCTCCGCCTTGAGAACAATTTTCAAGTTGCGGTTCCAGTCCATGAAGTTGGAGTGGTTAAGTTTGTCCTTCTCTAAGATGGACTTGAGAGAGAATTGGGAGGCGAAATTGTTTTTAGTTGACATCTACAAAGTTTAAAATCTAATTTATTAGTATTTTATGTTTTAAATATCCTAATTTATCTTATGACACAAAAGCAAAATTAATTAGGATGAGACCCCGATTCATCAATACACAGTGAACTGGCTTAGCACTGTCCACTGGTACGATTAGGTAGGTAAACAACGATTGTTAATTGTGTCCGCTACACAACTCTCCATTTGGGGTTATCGCTAAGAGCGATGTATGTTTAACCCCAACTATGCCCACTTGTCAAACAAGCGATGCTTGGTCCTTTACTTGTTAACTGTAACACCAGCCTATGTTACACAGGAAACGCGACGATTACCTTCACTCATGATTAACGCCCAGATGCAGGGTCAGCACTAACATTTGGGTTCGATTTAGAATGAAGTGTTAACTTGTTAAAAATGGCATAAAACATCAATTTAAAATTAGGATTTGATTTTAATATTTACCATAAATATATTGAATGACTCGTTAGCATGATGTGAGTCACACAATAGTTTATAAAATCCAATTTTATATTGTTTGTGATAATTGAAACTCCTTTCAACACTCGACACGCTATAGTTTTAAATACCCTATTTAAACTATGTTGGTCGTATTATCGCGAATGGACTTGTTTTAATATTAATAAAACTCCTTTTATTAAATATGCTTTTTGGTTTTTATAAAACTTGTTTTAATAAAACCGTTGCCATGATTGTGAAAATTTTATTTATTTTGGGTTATCTAAATTATTTACAATAAATAAAACACAACCACAAAACATAATAATAAAATTAAACGAATCGAGCCCCTAATAGGTCGCCCGTTTCGTTTTAGCCAGAAACGAAATGAACAAGTCAAAAGGGGTTTCAAAACTATTTTGATATAGCTCCCACTTGATCCGAGATCTCTATCTTCATGGAACCTGTTCGCCTTTTTATCTTCGTCTTGATCTTGTACTTGTAGGATTACAAATAAATTTGAAATACAAATAAAACAAATCTATTCTAATCCTATCTATTACACCGGATCCAATATCTGTAATAAAAAAAATACAAATCAATAATAAAACATCACAAACACCACCATGACAAGGGTCAAAATACCTAGGGCTCGATTCACATCTGTATGCGCGTAGGATCGTCTAAACAACAAAGATAATGATCAACCAAGTTCAATTCAGGTGCGGAATCCCTGAATTGATCACAAAATGATAATAAGACTAGCAAAACACAGAAATCATCATAAACATCTTTAATTCATTCACTTTGATAAAGGATTACACTTGAAATTGCAGTTTATAATGATTAAAAGACTTTTACAGACTCAATAATAAACCTAGGGAGAACACACACAGGGAGGGAAAACAAAATGTCAAAAGTTACAATTTAAAAATCAACTTGACCTTATATAGGCCTGCACATTCGCCCATTTGTGTTGGTCGAATGTGCAGGTTCGACCATTCGACATGGTCGAACCAAGACATTACAATACATAAAATCTACCTTCGACCTCCCTGTGTACCTTCGACCCATTTACTCCACCTTCGACCGTTCTACATTCTACATTCGACCGTTCGATGTTGAACAAAACATTTGTAATCCGCAATCCAATAGCATTAGTCGCATAATATGCATCTAGAAACTCCCCCTTGACTATTGCTTGGATTGCTTACGTTCTTGGTCCATCATCTTGTTCATAAGCTTGATGCGCAGTAACGTCTTCTGTTCCTTGGTCATCACTGGTTCAAAAGTTTGTTTCGGCCTTTTCTTTTTAACTTCCTAAACTTTCACAAACTTTCCCAGTTTCCTGTCAAAATCACATCCAGCATTCACATCCCATGCAAAGCATAAGAATACCACACGCTGGTATTTGCTTGCTTGTTCACTATCCTTAGCTTTGCAGTAAATCGGATTATAATAGAGCATTATAATATCCTCATACGAACAGTTGATCAACCACATAGGATCAAAGATGTGAATCTTCTTGAAGTCCTTTGCACCATCCTTCAACACGATAACAGCCTCTGCAGTTTTCCAAGTAGTACCACCACATGAAGTCTTTAGAAAAGTGTTGTGGGATTTGCATCAACGGAATATGTTTCAACACTTTAGGTGGTTTGTACTTTAACGTCACCTTAGGCATCCCAGTAATGTCATCCTTCTCTTTCTTATGAACAATTCTTTTTGGATACTGTGGAGTGAACAAGTTCCACTTCGTTCTACTTTCTCTCGACATACGGTCTGCAAAGTAAGCAACATGATCGTTTACAGAACCTGTCATCTCATGTCTACAAATGTCATGAATAGCCCAGTATGGTAATGTCTTCAAGTCATGGAATCTGTCAAAGTACAGAATTCCTTTTTCCCATTTTACGGCTACACACTTCAACTGTTTCACGAACTTCCATCCAAGAGCTTTCCCTTTAAACAAGTCATTGTGAAACTTGTAAAAGCTACCTTGAACTTCTCTCTTTGGACGATTCGCCTCTTTCTCTTTAAGCTTTCTCAACAGTTCTTTCAAAGCGTCAGATTGTTCAATGTTTGGCTAATTACAATCTGAAAACACTTCTTCAACAAATCTCTTACTCTTTTCATGAGCAAGTTGTAACACCCCAACCGATGGCGGAAACATCGAGGTGTCACGTATTGATGATTGT
The DNA here is from genome assembly GCA_028751855.1 of Ambrosia trifida. Taxonomy (NCBI): domain Eukaryota; kingdom Viridiplantae; phylum Streptophyta; class Magnoliopsida; order Asterales; family Asteraceae; genus Ambrosia; species Ambrosia trifida. The sequence continues at coordinate 155,671,686 of CM054123.1, forward strand.
CCAGTAGCTCATGGCGAATAATAAATTTCATTAAATGATTTAAATTAATCACATACAATTGTTCTACAAGAATTCGTACATCAAATTGAATAAAACTATGCACACATCTTCAAGCATTAATTCAAATCTTCAAGCAAGTAGAACCTGAAACATGTTAAGTTGAAAATATTTTGGGTCAACAAAAGTTGGTGAGAATACATAGGTTTTTGTAAATACTTGATAACAATAGTTTGTACAACATTCACAGTTGTATGATGATAAAGTATGATACCGACATGTAACAATGCGTCTTTGTACAACCAAACCTTGTGTCGACTGAGGCCTAACTCGCAAGTTAGTCTAATGTTGTAACTGTTTTCGATCATCCCTGAATTTATGCGGGGGGATGGGTTTGTCAGACTCATAGCGCTATAATCTAAACAGGCGGCTTGATCAATGTTAATGATTGTACTGTGTCTTTTTGTTACAGTCAAATGATAGAATGATGATGTACTTGAATCACAAGTAAATATGAGTAAATGATAGTATAAAGTGTTTAAACATGTTTCACCCCAAAAATAGTGAAAATAGAGAAAAGGGGCTATGTAAACTCACCTTAGCAAAATGTTATATCTGTTGAAAAATTGAATAGTGGTGTTGCCCAAATGTGTCAAGTATCACCCTATAATAAGGTAATAAATATGTCTAAGTTTATCTAGTCTACAAATGTATATATTCTAGGGCTTCGATTTGGGGATAAATGTTCGTTAGATTAATAAATAATATGTTTAAATAAATAAGAGAAATTTAATAAATAAATAAACAAAAAGTCTTTTTATAAAATTTGAATTTAAGATAGTCAAAATAATGAGTTTAAAGTATAAAAATAATTTTTATAAAATTATTTTCTTAAAAATAGAATATTAAATCTATTTATTACAAATTGCCAAAATTTAACTTTAATATTTAAAAATATTAAAGTTACAGAATTTTTACTTTAAAAATTATATTTCTGTTCCAAATAAATAGAAATAATTTATATAAAATTTTGGTGCAAAAATATTGAAAAATGAATTTATTATGATTTATTTATGATTAAAACTAACCAAAAATTGATTAAAAATATTAAATAAATGATTTTTCAGAAATAAAAATCATTTCTGAAAAGTTTAATGTTATAAAAACTCAGAATAATTTTTGTGGAAATTTATAAAATTGTTTTGATATTTTTATAGAATTTTATAAATAAAATGGAATAAACTTGAATTATTTATTATATATATATTAAATAAATATATTTTCGGAAATAAAAATCTGAATAATGATATTTAGGGGTTAATGTTGTGTATGCTCCGATTAATGAAACCCACAACAATAATCACACTTACAATGCGTTTTGCTACTGGATTGATAGGTCAACGGGCCGAGGTCAAAATCACGATCAACTCAAGAACAGAGGATATGTTAAGAGTAATTGGGGATTGAGAAAGAGTGAGTGGCGAGTTGTGAAGGTTTGGGTAGGTTCAATTTATAGTGATGATGTCTGGATCATATAATTGGAATGTTTGACCTAGGTTTGATTGTATACGCATAATTATGGATGAATTGGTATGAGTTAATGATAATTAAACGTATGTTTGACGTGTAATGGACCGAAGATTATGATATCATGTCAATTTAGATCAAACACGCGTGAATTAAGCCAATTAGATTGGTCAAAAATGGAAGTTTCTTGGTCAACATTTGTTTCTGCTGCTACACGTCGAAGCAGACAAGGAAGAAAGAGGGTGGGTGGGCTTTTATATATTTAGAGTTAGGATTAGAACAATAGTGAGCTGTGGCTCAGCTGGTGTAGGCGTGTGTGTGTGTGGCTTGGCTCCGGTTCGAAACCCAGCAGAAGCAACCTTCTCTTTTTTTTTTTTTTTTTTTAAACAGTGAAGGGGAGGAGGGAGTTGGGCTCTTGGTGGGCCGTTTGGGTTGGGCCAGTCCCGGATTGGGCTCAGGTGGGGGAAAATAAAGAAGGGATATTGGGTTTTGAGTTTGTTTTAAAAATGTTGGTATTATTATTATTATTATTATTATTATTATTATTATTATTATTATTATTATTATTATTAACCTCTATATATATTATATTATGAATAATTATCATAGTATTAAGGTTTAAAATGCTACAAAATAATTAAATGTAAACAATAATAATAGAACTTGTCGTTTTTATCCAGATTTTACGTAACGTACAATTATTAAACGCGAAATGTTACACAAGTTTCTCAGCCTGGCGTAACAGTTCATCAATGAATTCAGGAAATCCAGAATCTTTGTTCTTCTTGTAGTATTCTGGATATTCCTCACTCGTGATATCATCAATCTCTACCTCCTCAAATACTGGCACGTCTCTGTCATCGGAGTGATTACCTGCTTCTTTTTCAGGTATGTTTGGAATCTGATTATCAGCCATCAACTCCTCCAGAGTCTTACCAACCTGTTTCGCCAATCCTTCCAAAATCTCCTTTGACATGGCTGCAGAAACTTCTCCATCTTCTAAGTCAGGATCGTTGTACTCCAACTCAAATCTCATGTCATTAGACTCAAATATCTCAGGAAATCTGCCTGTCATCTCAATCGTCCAGACTCTGTCAGTCAACATCTGGCGATACATATTCTTGTCATCATCAGATAAAGATATGATCTTCTCATTCCAAAAGATACTATCATCGTCAACATTACCACCAGGAGCTTTCGAACTAGATTCTCCTGTATCCTTTCCTGATCCTCTCTTCTCACACTTATACTTATCCGTGTCATCATCATCATCACTGTCAGAATTTGCAGAGCTATTACCTTCTCCTGAATCATCTCCCAAACCATCATCATCACCATCTTTCTTCTTCTTAGGAGCTTTACCAGCATCCTCATCCAACTCATCATCTTCTTCCTCTTCATCGGATGGTTCAAAATCAACTTCTTCTTCATCACGCTCCTTATCTTCTTCACCAACTTGTAATTGAGGAGCTTTAGAGTATAAGTCTTTGATCAGATTATCCATACTCTTGTTACTTTCTTTTAGCTTCTTGTTCTCCTCTTTGATAGCAATGTATCTCATGGTGTTTCTCTGTTCATGCTTCAACAACTTCTTATTTTCTCTCTGAAGTTGTTTGATCTTAGCTTCCAGAGCCTCATGATTCTCATGTGATGTTTCAACAACGTCTAACATCTTCTTGTCATTGTTTCTCAACTGTTCAATTTCTGCTTGTTGCTGATTAATAATCTGCATCATGTCAGCAAGCTTCTGGTTCACTGCAGTCATAACATCATTGTCTACAGTAACCTTCGGTGGTGTTGAAGCTTCAGCAGCAGAAAACTTTCCTTTCTTCAATTTCTTTAACACTCTGTCCAATGCATCATTGAACGCATCAGTTGGTAAATCAGTCTGTTCAGCAGCAGATGATGTCTTTTGCTTCTTCGCTGCTGGGGATATGATAGGTGATTTGGAGCTAGATGCTGGAGGCAGTTTCTTTCCAGCAACCAAAAACTCATTATCTCTAGCCCTTTTCTCCATCGGCTTCAATACTTTCTCTTTCTTCTTGTATTGTGGCTTCTTCTGTTTCTCACCTGTCTTTGGCGATCCCACAAAGTCTTCGGATCCCAATCCTAAACCTTCATCTGTTTCATCCAACGCAATAGGACTTTTTGTCCTTTGCTCCTCAACAGACTTATTTAGACTCTCAGACTCACCAGCCACAGTGGCCTTGGGCATGGTGCTCTTTACAGTCCCGCTATCTGAATCCCATCTCTCGTCTTCCTGTGTGTCTTCAGAATCGACAGACACTTCGTCAACAATATGTAAACCCTTCTTGGCTACACTTTTATGTCTTCTAGAAACCTTCTTCTGAGCGGGTTCAGTATCATCTTGTTTCTCTTTTCCTTTACCCGTCTTTGCACCAACATTTACGACTTGAGGCTTTCTCTTTGCATCTGGATCAACTGGACAAAGAGGATTATCTAGATCTGAATCACTGTTATCATGTATGACCTTATCCTTTCCTGGATCTACATACCCTGGGTTAATCAAATGACTAAACAGGTTCTTGTGAGGTGGTCTTTCATTTAACGGCACACCCTTATAACCCTTCATTCTAACAAGAGTATTCAGGTTCATGTGATCCTGAACAACAATCTGGGTAGGATCTCTTCTCAACTTCTTATGCTTCTTATCAAGTATCATCTGTATGAACCTCGGATAAAGCAAAAACTTCTTGTTCTTCAAGCCTCTAAGTGGTTCTAACATGTGTTCCAATATCATACCAGCTACATTGAACGGCTTGTTCAATATAAGAGCAACCATTAAAGAACTAATGCTTTTCCTCATCACATCATACCCTCCACTCACTGATCCGAATACGTGCAACATAACGTGAGCGAGATACTTAAACTGAGGACATAACTTCCCTTTATGTAACGAACCATCAGTTATCGGTCCGTTGTACTTCATTCGTAGGAAGCACTTCCTCTGTTCTATCCAAGAAAGTTCTCTAGGATCTGTTTTCTTCTCATCATGCAACTTCAATGCCTCACGGATGTCATCTTCAAAGATAATCACAAGCTCCCCCTGAATCGTACTAACCACAACAGATTCGTTGTTCCAGTAATCCATTTTTGCATTCTTCCAAAACTCCTGTTGATGATCCTTATAAATGATGGCAGGGGTAGCAAGTGCAACAATCACTCGGCTTCTCTTCAAGAAATCTACGATTCCGGTGAACTCTTGATGTTTCTTTAGATCGCCCATGAATGCACAGCAGTTGTGCGCCGGTTCAAATGGTAGTTCTTCCATTTGTTCCTTTCCAGTAGCCTTCTCAGAAGATCCAGTGGGAATATCAACACTTTCCTGTTCAGACATTATAAAACTGCAAAACAAATCAAGCAAGCATGTTAAAAACGGACAAAAAATAACAAAACTTGAAAAATTTTGATTTTTAGAATCTACATTCGACCGTTCGTAGGTTCGAATGTGAAATCAGAAGGGTTCGAATGTGGGAATAAAGGTTCGAATGTGAAAATTATTTTGTAAACTTGTACATTCGACCATTTGTTTCCAGGTTCGACCATTTAAACATCTACATTCGCCCAAACAACCACATTCGACCGTTTGAATTGGGCGAAGGAGACTGTTCATCTTCTTCATTTTCAAATTTTGATTTGGTCAGATTTATCATGCCATTTTGATTTGAACACACTCTAACATGACCAATTAATCATTTCTAATGAACAATTTCAATTATCATCCATTGATTATGTGTTTTCTAATAAAAACTAGGGTTTGAAAGTTTTGCAACATCAACTGATCAATCTGATTGAGTTTAAACTCTAGTTTTTGGTTATTCTCCCCCTAAAACACATAAGCAATGAGTCCTCAGTAAAAATTTCAACAATTAACAAGTTAAAATTGAATTTTAATGGCAGTTAGGTCTCAGTCACAAAAACAATGATTCAGACTTGAATAAATGATGATAACCTGCAAACGTTATAGCAAAATGATCAATGAATCAATACGCACACAATGGTATGCATTTTAATACACGGGCAACAAGATCACTTAATCTCAGAATTTTGAAATTTTTTGAAAGTGAGGGTCGAATGTGCAGATATGGCAGATGTGAAACTTTTTTCCACCTTCGACCCTACTTAAAGGTTCGAATGTGAAAATGTCACATGAACACTCACATTCGACCGTTTAAAAGGTACGAATGAGCAGACAAAATTCCACCTTCGACCCAAACGAAGGGGCGAATGAAAATTGGAAGTTTTGAAAATTTTACCAAATCTCAAAATCGAGTCCCGTTCAAAATATTTTTCAACTTTTAAGCATCCGACATTCATTATTTCTCATTTTAAAGATAACAAAACGCAAATGGTTCATCAAGTTTTAGAAAATCATCATCAACCACCATCAGCTATCAAAAATAAGATAGAAATGTAAAATCTTTTTGGATTTTCTAAACTTTTTGTTAAAACACATCTAAAATCTTTTTGAGTTTTGTATTTTTGACGAGAAATGTAAAATGCACAAAATGTAAAGATAAAACAATAAATATTTTGTGATTTCCGGTAAAGGGATCATATCAGTTATTGAGAAATCTGATCACACCATTGATCTTTTGAATTATTATCATTAAAGACAATGTGTGATCTGGCAACTGCTGATATTGTGATCCACATAAACTCACATGCAGACTGTTGTGCAGTGCTTTAGACTTATACTATTATTTATAGTATAAACTCAATTGTCTGTGGTTCCCACGCACACGACATACTCCCGTATCAAGAAGTAAATGCACAAAGACTCATTGTAACACGTGATTATGCTTTCGTCATCTCTAATTTACAAGGTATGAGGCGCAGAGGTATACAGGTCAGCAAATCAATGCAACAAAGTAACATGTGCACTCTACCAGGTTGAGGGCTAATATCAATCATGATTTGCATCATTGATTGGATACGATGTAATAGATAATCTTTGATTATCATCATACATGGAAAGTTCCTCAATTCGGTAACTTTAGGATTTGGCTTTACAACTCTTTTATAAAGACACCCTATCTAATCTAGGTCCGTAATGACTTACAGAAGAAGATCAGAGAGGCTATCCCCAGACAACTAATAACATAACGACCCGAAACCTCCGAATTTTGTACAAATACCCTATCAAACGAAATTACGGTACTAAGACCATATGCCCATGAGGAGTTCATCCACACAACAATTTGTTTGTTATGTATGTATCAGGCACGCAGTAATAGGTCTACGAAGCCTATCAACACATCACACAGACTCAGACACACGCCTTATATTGTATTACATTTCTTTAGAATGTGTCAGATCCCCACTGATGTACTATTATTTCCCCTTTTTCTCCAGGAAATCATTTTGGGTTTTTCTAATTTTTATGGGTTTTTGAATTTTTCAATGTTTTTGGGTTTTCTGAAAATAAATTCTATCTAAGAAATGTAACACATATTTTTGGATTTTTGTATTTTTCTGAAAAGCAATAAAAACTGTACTAAAAAGAGATAACTGAGGTGGTGATCAGTCATGTTTTTCTTTAATACCGTTAGCGTTTAAAAGATAGTCAAATCTTGATTTATCAAAAGCTTTGGTAAAAAGATCTGCATGTTGATAGTCAGTGTGGATTTTGACCATATCGATCAACTTTTTTGCATAACAATCATGGATAAAATGGTATTTGATCCGGATATGTTTAGCTTTCGAGTGATTTACTAAGTCTTTTGTTAATGCAATTGCGGCTTCATTATCACAGTAAATAGGGGTTTTAAGAAATTGCAAACCGTAGTCCACCATCTGTTGTTGTATCCAAAGAACCTGTGAGCAGTAGCTTGATGCTAAGACATATTCTGCTTCACATGTGGATAAGGCAACTGCGGTCTGTTTCTTGCATTGCCAGGTCACGAGCCTGCTCCCCATAAACTGGCATCCAGCCGTTGTGGATTTGCTGTCTTTGTCACAGCCACCTCAATCTGCATCACTAAAAGCGATTAGGTCAAAATTATCATCATTAGGGTACCATAGTCCTCTCGACGGACAACCCTTCAGATATCTAAGGATACGTTTGACAGCTGCAAGATGACTCTGTTTCAGCTTCGACTGATAACGTGCACGGAGACATGTGGCAAACATTATGTCTGGTCTGGAGGCGGTGAGGTACATCAGAGATCCGACGATTGCTCTGTATGTAAAAGGATCAGTTAGCTCCCCCTTAGCGCCAACACCAATCCTGTGATTAGGTTGTTTCGGGGTATCCATCGGCTTTGAATCATCCATCTGGAATCAGCTCAAGACTTCAGAAACATATTTCGTCTGGTGAATAAAGATCCCCGCTGGTCTTTGGTCCACTTGCAAGCCTAGGAAAAACTGCATCTCTCCCATCGCACTCATTTCGAACTTTTCCTGCATAACACGTTCAAATTCTCTGCACAGAAGTTCGTTAGTAGAACCAAAAATAATGTCATCAACATAAATCTGCACTAGAAGCAACTCATCCCCTGTTCGTTTTGTGAACAGTGTGAAATCTACCAAACCTCGTTTAAATCCTGTTGTCAGGAGATACGTGCTCAGCTCCTCATACCATTGCCTTGGAGCCTGGTGCAACTTGTAAAGAGCTTTGTTTAGAACGTAGACCTTATCCCGGTGAATAGGGTCCTCAAAGCCTGGTGGTTGACCACCTATGTAAACTTCCTCCTTGACCACACCGTAAAGAAACGCGCTTTTGACGTCCATTTGATACACCTTAAATTTCTTATATGATGCAAACGCCAGAAACATTCGTATAGCTTCTAAGCGTGTAACCGGTGCATAAATCTTGTTGTAATCAATTCCTTCAACTTGATGAAAGCCTTGTACGACCAAACGAGCTTTGTTCCTAACAATCACTCCTCTATCATCTTTCTTACACTTGAACACCCATTTCGTTCCTATCTTTTTCCGTCCTGGCGGTAAATCTGTCAGTGTCCACACTCCGAGTTTCTGAAACTGTAATAACCTCCTGCATCGCCTCTACCCAAGCGTCATCCAAAAGAGCATCCTTGTATGTCCGCGGCTCAACATGCGAAACATAACAAGCAAAAGACCAGTCATTTTGAAAACCTGATTTCTGAATTTTGGCATATAAAGCAAGAGCGCCAAGGTTTTCTGGTGAGTTTGCATTCCTCAGTTGATCTCTCGTCATAACACTGCTACCAGGATCACCAATAACCTGCTCGATCGGGTGAATCCGATGTATCCGAGATTCCGGATAATCAGGTACTTGCACTCCCGTCTGAGTAGTTAAGTTCCCTGTGGAATCCAGATCATTACCCACGTTCGATGATGAAGCACCATGTGGATTTGGGTTCACTGGTGGTGTCTTTGTAGCAACATCTTGAACAGCTTCACTTGTAACATCATCGTCATCTTCAGATTCCGATGAATTAAGAGTTGTGGAAGCTTCCTGAAATACCTTTTCTTCAGCTACAGGAGCATTGGTATCATTATAAGTTGTTTGGGGGTTTACAGTGATCGGACGCACCAATGGTGATGTCACTGCGTTTTTGACCTCGTAATATAATCGTAATATAGCTTCTTCAACCAAGCTATCTAGATTGAATGATTCAAAGAAATCCTTGTAATCAAACATCCAGTCTGGACCGCTACCCTGTACATTCTTAGTATATCTTTGAACTTCGACATTAGCCCACTCCTCGACCTGACGAGTTCGTTTGTTGAAAACCCGTTTAAGCGGGGTTGCATATCCAACAAAGAATCCTTCTTCAGCCTTCGGTGCGAACTTCTCAGATGGATTAAGCATTGTACATGGGGGCTCCAAACGGTTCTAGATACTCTAAGTTCGGCTTTCGTCGATTCAATAGCTCATAAGAGGTTTTGCCAAACTTCTTCACTGTTAAAACATGATTAAGAGTATAACAAGCCGCGTAAATTGCTTCGTTCCAAAACATTACTGGAAGATTTGAGTCCGCGAGCATTGTTCTTGCCGTTTCAATTAGAGTCCTGTTTTTGCGTTCTGCGACACCGTTCTGTTGCGGGGTATACGGAGCACTGTATTCATGATGAATTCCTTTGTTTTCACAAAGAGCGTCCATCTGTGCATTCTTAAACTCCGTCCCATTATCACTCCTAATTCTCTTGATCTTGAGACCATAGATTTTTTCCAATCGAGTGAACAGAACTTTCAAATTATCAAACGTGTCGCTCTTATGGTGCAAGCACATAACCCATGAAAATCTGGAATAGTCATCTGTAACCACAAGACAATACAATTCACCAACATGACTTTTACGTTTGACCGGTCCGAACAGATTCATGTGCAAACGCTCAAGTGGCAGTTCAACGGAATTGACTTTCTTTGGCTTATGGGATTGTTTGTGCTGCTTACCCTTCTTGCAACTCACACACTTGTGATTTAAATGAAAATGTTTAACATTTACGCTTGTGACAAGTTCATTCTTCACCAATTGATTCATCTTCCGAAGGTGAATGTGTCCCATCCTCCTATGCCACATGATAGATTCTTTTTCAGTAGCCTTGGAGAGGAAACACGTGACTTGGCCTTGTGTAGTCAGTGCTTTTGACATGTCGAGAATGTACAAGTTGTTCACTCTCGGTGCCTTTAACATCACCCACTCTTTTGGTAAAACAAATCCCGGCTTGAGTATATAGCAAGAGTTGTCATCAAAGTATACTGAAAACTGTTTATCACAAATCTGACTAACACTGAGCAGATTATAATCGATTTGCTTCACATACAAAATTTTCTCAAAACTCACTATTCCATTACTGACACTACCCTCCATTAGTATCCACCCTTGTTATCAGCAAACGCTACATAACCTCCATTGATATTTCTGATATCGAACAATAGCGATAGATCCCCTGTCATGTGACCAGAAGCTCCACTGTCAACAATCCAAAGACTGCTCACAGGGCCAGCTGAAGCTCCCTGCACATATTAAGTAAAAAATTAGATTTTTCGGGGGACCCAAGCCTGCTTGGTCTTGGGTCTTTGAACTTTGTGTTTCAAAGATTCTTTTTTACAATCAGAATGATTTGAATTGATCTTTTTCTGATTAATTAAATCTTTTTCAGTTTCAGCTTTGACATTCTCATTCACCTGTGAAGATGAAGCACCTTGTGAACCCTTTGGTGACCAATGCTGTTCTGAACGTTTCAAGATCCGGATTTGAGATTTTGGGGTCTCAACCGGTTTCTTTACTTCATCTTTGAACGAAACTTTCTTGGTTACCTTGTCTGCTTTAACAGAGACAGGTCCAACTGTTGGTTTGACAGCAGGTTTAACAGGAACCTTTTTCTTGTCAACAGTTGTGTTCACCATCAGTTTCTTAAGGGGGTTTTCAGTTGCTATCCGGTTACGACGATCATATGTCATCGAACGATTATCCCTTCTTTGATAAAAATGATTTTGATTGTAAAAATGTTGTTGTTGAGGGACAACTCGTTGTTGTGAATAACATTGATTATCGACTGGACGTTGATGATTTTGCTTCACTTCCACCTCGTGCCTTTTGTGTCTAACATATGGGCAGTGAGCAAGTAAATGCCCTCTCTCCCCGCATTTATAACACGCACGATATTCCTCAAAGTTATTCTTGGCGTTCGACTTAGAGTATGTGGTGATAGGATATTGATCCTCCACACATTTCCTTCTAAGACTCTCAGGAGTGGATCCAAAGAGTAAGTCGGCTCAAGAAAACTGTTAGCCTTATTCTTTGGCTTGATGAATTCTGTGACATGAACTTTTGGTTCTTTAGGAATATCCAAATAAATTCTCTCTAAAACCTCTGGAGGTACATCATTTGTTCGCTCATGCTTTGGGAACCAAATGGTACTCTCCTGCCAAATCTTTTCAATCTTTGAATAATTGGCGAATTTGTTTGGATGTTCCTCGTCAGACATTATCTTATCGGATCCAATCATCCGATAGAAAATCTTAACGGGTTTGTCACAGGATTCATTTTTCTTTTCAACAGGCTTAACTGATTGATTCTTTCTATGAGCGTTAGCCATGGGATGTACAATCTGAGATGGTGACACAGGTTCGTTTGTGATTATTTGATTTTCAACTAGAATATCACACACCTTCTCAGATACCTTCTCAGATTGATCATCCTCAGAATCAGAATCATCAATTACAGCAACAACACCTTCATTGTTTAGTCCCAAAATTGGTTGAACATCGGAATTTGGGTCTCCCACACTAGAAGTGTTTGACTCATTATCCGATGTCGAGTCAGACTTAACTGAGCTCTCCAGTGTTATTGAATGAAGAGTATGGTTTTCAAATAACACTGGAGATGGGACGGCCTTGTAGTTTGCACTACTAGACTGTGAAGGCTCCTCTAAAAACTTTTTAACCAAGGACTCTAGTTTTTTAATGACACAAATCGGTGCTTTATAGAACTAAAAATAATAAGATGGGAGACTTTCAAGTACTGAATTTATTAACGTGACACTACCTCTAATCGAGATGTTATGAGCTTTCCATTTAAAAAGTTGAGTATGAAAAATCTATTGGGAATCATGGTATCGTATACACAGCGGAAGCTGTTTATATATTTAACAAAAACGGATTATATATATAAACTGTTAGTTAATTTTATTAATCCGATTAATAAAATATTCCCAATCAGGATCTCGGTTAAACACGTATAAACAAATAAATAATAAACAACCATAGGGGGTTTAGTAATCAACCTTTTGACGACTACACCGAAATTGTAACACGCGGGTTACAACGAATCCTCGCTAGTAGGAAGTTCACAACCAAGCACGAACCAACCGGGAAGCAACACTTTGCAAGAGGAAGGCGGCAGCGTGTGGTGGTTTGGCCAAGACAAGGGCGGCGGGCCTAAGGGTGGCGGCCAAAACCTTTTTCTTGGGAGGCAAGGAGTTGTTTTTGTGTTAAAAGGTATGATTAGGGTTTACCCCTTAACCCCCTTTTATAGAACACAATCTTACACTAAGCCCCCTTGTTAAATATCATAATATTCCTTAATATTAATCTAATTAATATTAAGTCCCTTGAGTTCAAAACTATTATTATTTCATAAATAATAATCCACCGACACGTGAACTTATCTGATTCGTGTACCAACGTGTAACTCTTCGGATCGTACAGGGTCGGGTTACATTGACCTCGACTTTTAATTACATCGGACATATTATATATATCCAACAAAACCTTCACTACCGAATGACATTGGGAATCGACAAACTAAACTAGTTTTCATGTTAAAGTTGAGGTGTTAAAGTATTCCTTTACACTTGGGACTTATGAACCAAGCTAGTGTTCGTGCTCGAGTTGACACGTTAAAAGGATTATTTTAACACAAAAACTTGTGAGGAAAGCCAGTTCGCAGGTTGGAATGTGTTTTCAACTTGAAGAAAACTAAGCAAATCTTTACTCTGTCGCAGTGTGTGTGTAGTGTCTTATAGTCTTACGCGGTGAGTGGGTTAGCTTAGGAAGTGAACCTGGTTAAGGGAAAGATCTCATCATATCCTAGCTGTGTACAAAACATGACACCCATGTCTTTGCATAAACATCATACTTTCAATCGTTTTTGTTGCTTGAGTTGGTGTCATAGAAGGACATAACACCCGAATGTACGGTAAACTGACAATTGCGGTCCGGAATGTAATCATGAATTTACTACATTGAGGTGGTGTGGATTTCTATTAGGGTTTTAAGAGAGATTTCCAGTACGTTTTTGAGGTATCAAAGGTGTGGTGGGTTAACTGTAATACACCCTATATATAAACACTGATGGTGCATCGGGAGCGAGACTAGGATGTAAACCAAGAACAAACCCTAGTGAGTCTCTAGTTTGAATCATTCATTTCAAATCTAAATCTAAACATTGTGTTTGATTCCAACTTCTATTCCTTAAGTCTGTTGTTAGGACCTGCGAAGTTCCTACAATTCTTTCTAATATTGGGCGTTCCTAGTTAACTGGAACAGCTTAATTAAAACATCTACCATCCTTATATCTTAACTTAGTACTTTCGTTAGACAATCCTTAGAGGGTGTTTGGGATTGAGTTACAAAACAACTTATTGACTTATTTGTTACTTCTAAAAGCCAAAAAGTCAATAAGTTTTTTGTGTAAACCAAAAGCACTTTTGGTTTTGGCTTTTCAATAAGGTTGAAAAGCTGTTTTCAAGAAGCCAGAAAATCCTGGCTTTTGGCTTTGGGTATTTTACACTAATAAGCTAAACCAAACACTTTTTAAAAAATAAATTATTGACTTATTGACTTTCTCACCACAAAAGCTAATCCAAACACTATTTTAGAAACTCTTTTTCAAAAAGTGATAAGTAAATAAGCATTTCTATCTAAAAGCCCTTTTGGAGTTAAATAAGCAATCCCAAACATCCTTTTGTTTCTTCCTAAACCCAATTATTAAATTGATAGCAATATCTTAACTTTTTCTCAAGCCTATTTAAGTAGTTTCTTGTAAAAAAAAATTCGACACGAAATTTCCTAACGTAGGGGAGATTGTCACGTCTGCGCGCTTCCCATAATATCTTGTATTTACAATTACAACCCTTGTAATTTTTTTTAAGTTAATAAAAAAGCTTGAGATTTCTTTTGATCGTTACAATTTTGTTGTACATACATTCTTATTGAATACGTATATGTCGATATATTAAAGTAGCTAAGCGTATAATAAACTGACATTTAAAAATGTTATTTATTTTAAACACGTAGCTTTATTTAAATATTGTAAATTTTAAACGATTTAAAGTTTAACAAAAGTTTTTGAAAGTTAACGTTAAACTTGGTTAGTTTAGTTAAGTTTTTACAAGGAAAAACTAACCAAATTGATAATAAATCTAACCTGGTTATACATGGAGGGACTAAAAATTTGGAAAGTTAAAAAATCACACCCCTTTCCCTCCTATATCCACATTTTTTCGGTTAGGAATTCCAGCCGGATTTAGGTCGGAATCTGGCGACTCTTAAAGCGCCTATTTTATCGGTCTTAATTATTTTTATCATTAGCATTATGTTTCTCCATTGTTGAGTAACCGTTCCAAGCCATAAATAAGAAATTAACGCTGCAATAACCGAGCATTTATCATGTTTGAATCGAGATTTAAAGTTTAACCGACTGAATTTTACAACCATTCAAAACGATCGTTTTAATGTACAAGACTATAAATTTGTTATAGCATTCCATCACTCGACTTTACACACTTTAAACCCGCCATAAAAACCCTATGATCGTGACCAGTGACCTCACAATCTCGGTTCCAAGTGCGGCTAACAACCTTCACTTTTCGATTCGAATTTGAGTTTGTAAGTTCATTTTTATGTTGCGGTTTAATCTCCTATTGATGCTCTATAATGGCCTCATGAATTCGGTTTGTAAACATGTAGAATTGATGTTGATTGGTTTTGGGATTAGGGTTAGGGCCTGTAGGTAGGATGGGGGAGAAGATGAAGTTTTTATTATTATATAAATATATTTATTATTTAAACTTTTCAACAAATGAGGCATGTAATATGGTACTGTGGTGGTTGTATGTTTGTGGGTGTTTGTACTAGACCCGGGTCGAGTCTTCTTAGACGCACGGGTTTAGTTATTTTTTGGCACACATATATATATATATATATATATATATATATATTATTTGTTTATACATAAATACATTATATCTTAAAATATTCATAACTAATTCATTCTTTGCTAACAAATTATAAAACTTTAGGTGCAATATCTTGACATCGTAAACTTAATTTTCACATTTTTATTTTCTTTTGTGTATTTTTATTAATTTAAATTATTTTAATCATAAATAATTTAAATCATTTTAATCATAAATAATTTACTAAAAATTCATTTTAAATGATTTTAATACCATTTTTTTTGGAAATATTATTTCACATTAGAAATATAATCTTAAATTATTTAATCATAAATAATTTAATGTTTCTATTTTTTTTTCTATTTTAAACCATTTAGTCATATATTTAATTCAATAAATCTATTTTAAATAGAAATACATAGAGGAAAATTGTGGAAAAATTTATGTTAGTTATTTCTCATCAGAACATAACTTATTTTCACAAAAATATAATTTTTGAAACATATTTTGTATTTTAGATGTATTTATGCTTATTTAGAAGTAATAAATCATTTATTATTACATAATACTAAAAACATGTTTTATAAATATAATTATTATAAAACAGAAATATTGTTATGTTTTAAAGTCATAGTTATCTTTTGTTTGACTCATTTTTGTAACTTATATTTATTTATGCAATTATTTTTAATGAGTATAACTATTTACCATTATAGTTAACTATTTTCTTTCGTATAAATTATTTGGAATTTTATCTAAATAGTCAATTAATAATATTTGGATTACCTAATGTGATACCCCACAATTTCAGGTTCCTGATTTAACTAAACTCTAGTTACTTACACTGAGATTCATTGCATCTTACTTGACTAGAGTTAACTAGATAAGTTACACGTGCACATACTAGCTATATATGTATCTATAAGTTATCATAGATTGACAAACATATAATTAAACTTATGAGAGTTTATAAATATTAATCTACGTGTGTACATGAATCTTTTATACTTCTAAATGTGCTTGTATATATATATATATATATATATATATATATATGCATATACACTAGGCTTAGGCTTGATAAGAAAAACTATATTTGGTTAAATACCTTCTAGAAGCTAACACACATACATACATATATAAACACACGCATACATACATCCCCACCTACTTGGAAGTTTTCTTTTTGTCTTTAGTAGCCATCCAAATGGAAGCATGCTCACTTACACCATAATAGGTGATAACTAGAATCAACCATAGCCTTGATAGATTCCCTAAAACTCTCCTTGTCTCCTTGATTTCGGCCGAGGTACACCCCCATCACCATCATAGATCTTGTAAGTTAGCATGAGGAAGCATGTGTGGTCCATCACTTTCAACTAGACTAAAACTCCTACTTCCTTGTCCTAATTGGCTGAAGCATTCACATGCCCTACACATTAGTTGTAAACTAACACCAAAAAGGAAACCAAACAAACATGACATACAATTCCCCTAGCAAGCCACGTCCTACTTATAAATAGCCTAAAATTTTGGGCCACATATTAGGAAAGGGACATGAGATAGAAGCTTCTAAACATCACACCAACATCTTATGACAAGACTCGAAACTATGTATTGTCACTATCCATCCTAACTCCTAGGAAGCCACCCTAGTCTAACAAATGAAAACAAGGCACATTGGCTAGAGGTTAAGTGATGTAAGCGATCTAGAAGCTTGGTGAGGTCATGGATTTCATGCAAATAGATAACAAGACATAACTAGCCATCCTCCTAGCCTAATTCAACTTACCCTACTCTTGATTAGTCACTTACTAACATCAAATGATGTTAATTTACATACATGCGCCGAAAACAAGGAATGGGCATTCCTAAATTGCTTTTGTCCTCTACCCTATTCGACCCCTATATAAAGGGACCATATCTCATTCTCAAATGCACACCAACATCATTCTTTCACTCTCTCTAAAACTTTCGGATCTTGATCACCATAGCCGAAGCCTTGCAAGACTCGTGAAGGAACCTTGGAAACTATCAATCCTTCGATCACTTCTAGGTAAGATTTCCATACCCCTAAACTATAATCTAGTCCATTCTACCCCACCTTGATCGACTTTAGTGTGGTCTAAACACATAAACACACACATTGTTATAGATTTTGTTTACTCTTACTCACTAGTGAATGTAACACCCCAACCGATGGCGGAAACATCGGGATGTCACGTATTGATAATTGTTCAGTAGCTCATGGTAAATAATAAGTTTCAATATATGATTTAAATAAATTACATACAATTGTTCTAAGAATTTGTACATCAAGATAAAAAAATACTAGCTACGCATCTTCAAGCATTAACTCTAATCTTCGAGCAAGCTATAACCTGAAACATGTTA
The DNA here is from genome assembly GCA_028751855.1 of Ambrosia trifida. NCBI lineage: Eukaryota > Viridiplantae > Streptophyta > Magnoliopsida > Asterales > Asteraceae > Ambrosia > Ambrosia trifida. The sequence goes on from CM054123.1 coordinate 155,689,239, forward strand.
AGTTTGAAAATATTTTGGGTCAACAAAAGTTGGTGAGAATTACATAGGTTTGAATGTTGAATAAAATTTGTACAATTCGAGTGTCATGGCAAGTCTAGTCCATATGTGAAAACAATACTACCCGGTAAATCGTGTGCATAATCAAACCTTGTGCTAGAATATTGTGGTCCATCCCATACGCATATGGTTCACTCGTTTTTGTTGCGATAACAATAACCCACGCTACCTATGTAGGAGGTAACGTATCCGGGTGGGGTTGTCAGTCCAATAGATCTATTATTGTGTATCGTTGGCTTGTACGGAGTTAATGATTATGCTAAAATAATTGTGCTTACCATAGTAATGTTTAAGACATAATGCAACATAGAATAACACATAGACACTTATGATTGAATTGTAGATTGAATGTTGTAGCATGTTTTACCCCAAAATAATGAAATAGAAAAGGGGCTATGTAAAACTCACCTTAGGTGCTTAATGAGTTCGTGAGTTTTCTTGAGCGTGCAAACACTTAGTAATAATGCCTTGGAAAACTCGGAACTAGCTAGAGGAGATAATGATGGACGAAAACTTTAGTATGTGGGAGATGGGATAATAATGTTTTTTTTGTATTGAATGTTATAAAGAGTTGAATGGTAGGCTATTGTATTTATAGTGTAGAAATTGTAGTTGTAATTAGGGACTACTTTGACTAGGCTAGAATTTAGGAACAACTTTGACTTGACTAGAAGACCATATTTACTAACACTTTGACTTGACTAGGAGACCATATTTACTAACACTTTGACTTGACTTGACTAGGAGACTACGTTTGACTTTTCAGGTTTGACTAAGGGATCTTGAAAGGGTTTAAGTTTAATTGGTTTTAATTAACATCACAAAACACCAAATGGTGTAGTGGTTTGTGTGGTGTGGTTAAGGTTTAGCCCGCCAGGGACTCGGGTTCGAATCCTGGCTCAGGCAAACATTTTTTTTAACATTTTTAAATCAGAATTTTTTTAAAAAAATCCAATTTAATATTGATTATAAGTCATTATTTAAACAAAAAAAAAATTAATAAATGGATGGGAAAGATAATGTAAACATGAATCGGATGAATAAACGAGGGAGTGTGTATATATATATATATATATATATATATATATATATATATATATAATTGTGTGATGATACAGTCTCCCCTACTTTTAGGAACTTTGTCTCGAAGTTTATTAAAAACACAGGGTTGAGGATGATTAGGTAGAAATTAAGTCAACTGGGGTTTGGAAAATTTGGGCACGACATGAATTTATAGGTAATAGAATAATCTGTTTCGAATAATTTGGATAAAAGGTTTGATATGTGTGAGTTTTAAGGGTTGGATTAGGTTCGTCTGAAATAGCAAGGAGAATAAGAATCTAGCAAAACACTAAACTTAAGTGTTAGGAAAGAAATGCATGAGTTGATTGACTATAGAAAGACTAAATGAACTACCAGGTAACTAGAGTTTATAATTGATTATCTACCGAAAACCTTGATAGAATTCCACACTACCTTAACGTACCTGTAAATTCATGATTACGTTCCGGACCGCAATCACCAATTTACCTTACATTAGGGTTTTGTGTCCTTCTATGATATGTAAGTAATGCAAAATAACCTTGTGATTGAATCTTTGTATCAATGAGTCTAATAAATCTTTGTATCAAATTACATGTATAATGTATACAAAAATGAGTCCAACTGTTGAGCAGGAAAAGACCTCTACCAGTCAGTGAGTAGGAACCTCTAGCGATTGTTGAGTAGGTGCGATAGCCTCTACCAGTCGTTGAGCAGGTTATTAGAACCTCTACCGACTGTTGAGCAGGCATGATGACCTCTACCAATCGTTGAGCAGTTTGTTAGGTACTCTACTAACTGTTGAGCAAGTACTTCATCCTCTACCAGTTGTTTGATTAAGTGTAACAATTGTTTTTTATTTAACACATAAGTTGCAAGTTCGTAATATATACATGTAAGTAAGTTTGTAAATGCATCAAGTATAGCATGCGAGTTGTAATAGAGTTGTCCTAGACAAGATTAATGACTCTAGGTGTGTTTATAGAAAATAGTTTATATTCCATGCTTTCAAGTATCATGAATAATCAAATGTTCAAGTAGATAATCAAATCCTCATGTATAACTAAGAATCAAGTTTGATGCAACGAACAATCAAGTTTTCAATAGTCTGATTATCATAGGTATCAAGTTCATGTTCCAGAAGGTGAAGAATATGAATTTAGTTCTTGAGAGGATGATGAAGAACTCAAAGCATCATCAAGGTTATGAAAGATAGTGAACGTGAAAATAGTTAATAAAGGGTTTATTTTATAGTAAGGAGATTATGTAGCAGTGTAAATCGTGGGGTTTGGATCAAAGGTTAGAATCTAGCGTATGAGAAAACATGATTGTGATAAATACCAAAAATTGTAAAAGTTCGAACAAGTTGAAATTAGGTGGCAATGGAGATTAAATTTTGTTCATGAGGGTGGAAAGATCTTATCATTTTTCTTTTTAAAACTGGTTTCTTATATAAAACAAAAGTTGCTAAATAGTACAAACTAAGTGGCTTTAGATCAGAATATTTTAGTTTAGTCGAAGATTTTAAACACGGCGTTAGGTTTTATAGATCAAGGTGACATTATATCAAAAATTCTTTGTTATGCTAATGAATAAACATTTGGATTTAGAAATTAAGTTTGAGGATATCTTATAACAAAAATATGTATTTTCCATGGTTTATAGGTGATGAAAATTTTGACAATATTAAGAAATCTTTAGTGTTGGGCTAGGGTCTACCCAGGTTATGAGGTTACAGTTTAGAAATATGTAACATGTTGAAAAATGAAATAATATGATTTGGGGAGGGAGTTGAAAATAATCAAACATGTGGCTAAGATGGTAAGATGAAATGTGATTGTGAAATCCATATATGATTAGGAAATGGGATTGATTTAAGCTGTAAAATTTTGAGATTTTAGAGCTTAGTTTTAAGGAAAGTGAGTGTAATCATTTATTCATTAATTAAAACGAATAAACGAAAACGTTGAATTATCAAAACTTCTAGATTCTAATAACATAGTGAAGACATGCTATGTTATTCCCAGGTAGGCATCCGGGTAGGCATCCGGGTCCCTCGTCTGATTGGGATTTATGCGCAATGCCAGTCCTAGACAGAAAACTCAGAATACAGGGGTTCACCTTTCCAGATTGCACGTGTTCGTTATTAAAATCTAGAACTTCGACGAGATCTTCAAGGTGGTTCAGGCTAAACCTGAGGATTTGTCCTATTAGTCTAAGAGTAAATCTTATGATGGAGAACAATCTTCTTGTAGGGACTAAAGTAGGGATAAGAAGTAGGAGGGAGATAGAGAATAGAAACAAGTAGGGTTGCAAGTAAAAGGAGCAAGTACTGATTATAATCCTATGGTTATAGACTAGATTATTTTTCTAATAACCTAATTCCCTATAACCATGGCTCTGATACCAATCTGTAACACCCCAACCAATGGCGGAAACATCGGGATGTCACGTATTGATGATTGTTCAGTAGCTCATGGTAAATAATAAGTTTCAATATATGATTTAAATAAATTACATACAATTGTTCTAAGAATTTGTACATCAAGATAAAAAAATACTAGCTACGCATCTTCAAGCATTAACTCTAATCTTCAAGCAAGCTATAACCTGAAACATGTTAAGTTTGAAAATATTTTGGGTCAACAAAAGTTGGTGAGAATTACATAGGTTTGAATGTTGAATAAAATTTGTACAATTCGAGTGTCATGGCAAGTCTAGTCCATATGTGAAAACAATACTACCCGGTAAATCGTGTGCATAATCAAACCTTGTGACTAGAATATTGTGGTCCATCCCATACGCATATGGTTCACTCGTTTTTGTTGCGATAACAATCACCCACGCTACCTATATAGGAGGTAACGTATCCGGGTGGGGTTGTCAGTCCAATAGATCTATTATTGTGTATCGTTGGCTTGTACGGAGTTAATGATTATGCTAGAATAATTGTGCTTACCATAGTAATGTTTAAGACATAATGCAACATAGAATAACACATAGACACTTATGATTGAATTGTAGATTGAATGTTGTAGCATGTTTCACCCCAAAATAATGAAATAGAAAAGGGGCTATGTAAAACTCACCTTAGGTGCTTAATGAGTTCGTGAGTTTTCTTGAGCGTGCAAACACTTAGTAACAATGCCTTAGAAAACTCGGAACTAGCTAGAGGAGATAATGATGGATGAAAACTTTAGTATGTGGGAGATGGAATAATAATGTTTTTTTTTTAATTGAATGTTATAAAGAGTTAAATGGTAGGCTATTGTATTTATAGTGTAGAAATTGTAGTTGTAATTAGGGACTACTTTGACTAGGCTAGAATTTAGGAACAACTTTGACTTGACTAGAAGACCATATTTACTAACACTTTGACTTGACTAGGAGACCATATTTACTAACACTTTGACTTGACTTGACAAGGAGACTACGTTTGACTTTTCAGGTTTGACTAAGGGACCTTGAAAGGGTTTAAGTTTAATTGGTTTTAATTAACATCACAAAACACCAAATGGTTCTATATATATATATATATATATATATAAAATTGTGAGATGTTACAGTGAACACATTACCTTAACACCATGTTCAATCGGCCCTTGTAATACCTTTGGGATGCCGAAACCATGCTTTCACCCTATGTAGCAATCGGTTGTTGTATTACCGAAGATCATGATCGGTTTAAGGATCTACATGAGGTTTTAAAATCGGCTACCACCTAATAACGCATGTCATCGTGGCTAAAACAAATGTAAATCTCAACTTAAGTATGTTAATGCCCTAAACACATGTTAAGATAACTAGTCTTATCACAAGAACAAAACCAAGGTTCATGTAACACGATAACCAAGTCCACATGTGTCGGGTAGACAAATTGTGTGATAACACTTGTGATTTACCATGCTTTATTAAATCATAGGGCAAGTACTGTCCGGACAATAGTAGCTACGTAATTTGGCTTCACTAGATCACAAGCATCTCTATCAGATGAGTTTCGCTACTCTTTTTTCTCAAAAGCATACGTCTCGGAAGGAGACAACTTTCTAAACTTTTTCATAGTCCGGTTTGGGACTACTTTTACACATCCCGGGTTTGGGGTGCTATGATTCACTAGGTGAATCTGCTTTCACTAATTCATGCTTTATGTCCTTGATGAACTAAACCAACTCTATCATTGAAGTCCTTTTAAATACCGAATGAATTGTCGGGTGGGCAAGTGGGTTACTAGTTGATAGCGCTATTAGGTCTCACAAACCTCACATCGTGCTGGAGAGCATGGGTGTGAACTATAACTCAACATATTATCATTGTTGATAGATAATGATGCAAGACACTTTGCTCACTATTGTGGGATCTCGTCGTTTAGCAATTCGGTATTACCGGTTTTAGTTATCACGAGTGGGCTAGCTACCCCTGGCATGTGAATTAGCTATTACTCAAAACATGGTCTGGAGGACCTGTGTATTCACCAAACTTTGTGAACTCGCCAACTTTATGTTGACCCACGATTATTATACCTTTTTGCAGGACACTAGTTCGAAGCACTAGTAGGCATGCATCATTTAGAATCATGGGATATGAATACTTATCTATTTCCGAATGTTTAATTATTTATTACGATCTCGAACGCGTTGTTTTACAACTATGGAAATATTTGATTATCTATGAAACTTGTTTTACAATAACGAACTAAATGGTTTGGACATTTAGAGTCGTTCATGTGACTTATGGCTATGGGATCCTATTATGTCACGCGCCTCGCGGTATAAACCCCGTAGTGGAAATTGAGGGTGTGACACCTAATCATGTTCATAGACTGTAATCATATCAATAATATTATTTTGGATATATGAGTTTAATATTTATACAATTTATCGTAAAAAACATCTAATTTCCTAAATTGACTTAGCAAATGCTAATGCCTTAGACCCTAGATGCCTTAGAATTTTTGGAAATTTCCCTTATTAGTATTCTTAAACATTATAGAATTCCCTGGAATTCCCAGTTCTTTAAGTAATGTCAGCTTAAGTCGGATTTGGATTGCTTTTGCAAAATGTGAGTATACTTATTCCCCCTTTTCATTTTTACACTTTTGAGGTGAAACATGTATACATATACAAACTTACACATTCATTCACACATAATCTTTTATACGTTTACAATTCATATACATGTCTAGTTATCTTTGTGCATTATGCTAGACTTAAATGTAGTTTACTTACATTGTTTGCTCGAAATCATTATCTAGACTTAACTAAAGTTAGGGTACTCAAATGCTCAAACTGACGTAATTTAGGTTACGGTGCTTAAATCATCTTGAAACATGTTAACTTTATCATGTGAAACATATTTGTTTAACTTTATCATGTTTGTTTACTATGTGTTTACATAATACTTCGATAAATCCTGACACATGAATTATAAAACATATTCTTTAAACTTTTATTATACGTATACAAACCAAGTATGCTCACCAAGATTATTTATGTTGAAAAAATTATTTTCATAAACGTTTCAGGTTGATTATTGAGATACTTTATGTAGGACATTTGGACTTAGTAAAGACTTAAGCCAAACAACGTGTGGAATCGTATTTTTATTTGATGGTATCTGTAATTGTAACTGGAAGCATTGAATAAAATATTTATACTCTAGTACCATGAGTTTTTGAACAATCGTCACTACGTGGCATCTCGATGTTTTCGCCATCAGTTAGGGTGTTACACCGCAACCTCCTCTAAACTTCAGGTTCTAGGTTTCACACAGATTTCAGTTTATAGATTGAGAACTAATAGCACAAGTTCTTGTCATCGACCCTATTAACTACCCAATTGTAAGGATCAAGTCAACCCTCTTTATGTCACCCAACCCCCTACTAAGTTTTGTTATCGTCCGATTAAGTAAATAAAGGACTCAAAACAGAAATTAGTTGTTTTAATTAACTAATGCATCAACCAAATTATTTGTCATCACAATCACAAGAAAACAAGATCCAATGCTCAAAATAAACAGAAAAAATGCATAACTTAATTTAACCGTACGCCTAAAAAAAGTTACAAAGCTTTAGCCTGCATGGTAGTCACGATAGCTTCTTTGATTTGCGTGTACATCAACCTTCTTGCGATGTCGTCTTTTGTTGAATGCCTCCCCTCCAAAAAATTATCTTTCCATTTAGTTTTATGCTACATTTGTTGTCGGTTTAACAGACCTAAACTCAAGCCCATATTTTGCATCTATTTTTACGTCAAGCTCAATTATTTTTATGTTTTGCGATGGCCCACATGATTCATGACATATCATTCCAATCACTTTAAAGATCAAATGCAACTTTGAATTCTTGTTAACATATAGAGTTAATTGCTAATTTAGTCCGGAGGTTTGTCGAAAATTGCCACTTTTATCCAAATCTTTTTTTGTCAATTTAGTCCCCGTGGTTTCATTTTTTGTCATTTTAGTCCCTGAGGTTTGTCAAAAATTGTCACTTTCATCCAAATCTTGTTAATCCACATGGACTAAAATGACAAAAAAATCAAACCACAGAGATTAAATTGACAAAAAAAAAAAAAAAAGATTTGGATGAAAGTGGTAATTTTTAACAAACCTCAAGGACTAAATTGGCATTTAACTCTAACATATATTAATTTCACTATAAATTACGGATTTCAGTATATAAATTTAAATCTCAACCAATTATAAAGTTACAGATAGTTAGTTATATCCTGAGTATTAGCTTTTAGACTTAACTAAATTATCTATCTATACTTAGGGCCTGTTTGGTAGTCTCTTAATGAGGCTCTGAACCATTCAGCTCTGAATAGTTCAAAATTCAGACTGTTTGGTTTAACCTAAAAAAGGCTCTGAATCGAATGGTTAAGATTTGAACCATTCAGACTTGATGTATAGCTGAACCATTCAACACTTAATCATTCAGAGCCTTTTAACCATTCAGACCTCTTAATGATTCAACACTTAATCAACCAAACAACCCCTTACCATAATAGGAGAGTCATGAGTGACATAAGAAAGTTGAGTTAACAAGCGTAGAGAGCTTAAAAGCTAAGGTGGCAAGCTTAAAGATAGGCCACGTGTAACATCCGGCAAAAGTCGATGTGTTTCCGTACGTAATTAGTATATGTAATTAACGGTTTAAGTGCATATTTAAACTAATTGGATTAATTTAGCCTTAGAGAATAGCAAATCCCCCATAAGATGCATAGGGATGTACATGTTTAATGTTGAAGCACGAAGAAATCGCGTGCGAATAAACTTGTCCGGAACGGACGTTGGTGATTACCCGGTAAAAATTAAATAAACGAAAAGGATCCCGGACACCCAGGATATAAAGTAAAGGGTATTTTCATGAAATATAATGTGTTTTGGAACTCCAAAACCATAAATGAAAAATCTAAATACAAATCTCCCGGTAACGAATAAAGTGCGCATATCGCACCCGATACGCGTATAACTTATAATTTCACCCAACGAAAGCCTAACTAACCAACCAACACTTAAACTAGGCTATGTTTAAGGGTTATTTGAGGCTACTGTAATGTCCGAATAACGCGTAATTAAAATCCGATTAATACCCGAACGAAACCCGAACGTTATGTTTGAATAATAACCAAGCTATCTTGTAGGTATTTTGTGTTGTGGACCCACAAAACACCCAACCGTGTCACACCACGACAACGGCGGAAACACGTGGCGCGACGGTTCAAAAGCATAAAGTCAAGGTTATTGCTAAACATAAGTAATTTAAGAAAATGGGTCATTTATTAAGGCGTCATTACTTGTTCCAAAACATTACACAAAAGTAAATTGTTTTTAAAGTTACATCAAGGTTTCTCAAATATATCCCAAGCTTTGGGAAATAAAGGTGAAACCCTGCAAAATATACAACGCCGCATTGGGAGATTCTCCGACCCAGCTTGTCTGATCCTTCATCATCTAGTTACCTGAAAGATATGTTTAAAAAGTTTCGTCAATATAAATATATTGGTGAGTTCACAGGTTTTCAGTTTCTAAAACTTGAATACTTGGGAATACCAATATATAGGAGTTGCAAATCCCTATAAATCTACTTGAGACTATAATCAAACCAAGACATATAATAATTGTGCCCCGCTCCAAGTCGTTACTCGGCTTCCCACGACTTAAGTTCAGAATATTTGCACCCCAGGCATAACCTAATGCACAATCGACGCTATCGATTAGGGGTGGGCCTTGTCAGGCACCAATAGTACTATCCGAATATTCCTCCGGTTTCAATCTCCGAATAAATGATTATAGAGGCGAGGACTCAACCCCGAGTGGCGGTCACACCTCAAGTAATAATCCCGTCAAACATTTCCCTAACATATCTTTCCCCCGAAAACGTAAAAATAGTTTAAAATGGGGCCGTGAAACTCACCTGAAACTGCGTCTGGCTCAAAAGGTAGATAGCAAGTGGGTGGTCTCGCACCTACAAACGTCCTAGACGTATAAGTCACTATTCCTATAGTGCATGTGCCTTGGCAAGTTGTACACCCAACTCCCGACCACAAGTTGTTCCAAATCCCGTTTAATTAAGCGCGTATCCTAGGTTTTGTTGGCGTTACATTACCCTTTGTGTTACAAGTTATATATTACTCTTGTTAATATTTCCATAACTTGTGTCTTATTATCATCGACTCGACTTCACTTAACATATAATTATTTTCCCATTTAAATAATTATACTTAAGATCGCATCGCTCGATATAATATATATTTCAACCCTCGACCCGACTCACTTTGCCGCACATTTGTTTTCCCATTTAAACAAATATACTAAGATCTTGTCGTTCGATTGTATATTCTTAACGTCCCATTTCAACTCACCACACCGTATATTTATTTTCCCATTCAAATAAATATACCAGGATTTCGTTGGTACGGCATACACATATATATATATCTTTGTCTTCTCGTCGCGGCTTTCCTTCCCACATATCTACTTTCCCATTAAGTAGATATACTGGAATTTTGCCGAGACGAGCGTACATATATATATATATAAATGTGTAATTTTTCTCGTTAAGTATATATGTTTGTTTAACGTCTTATTTGTTTATGTCATGTGTTTCTCCCACGAATAATTCCCTTAACACTTAGGAAAGTGTTTATTTGTTTTCACCCATAATGTATATATATTTTACTTCTTAAAATATATATTTTCCTTATCTTGCCGCAATGGCATTTTTCTCATGTTTTGTCCGTGTACGGTTCGTTAACGCGTCTTAGTTCGATATCTTAACTCGATTAGTTAATTTTTCCAAGTTTTTCCCAACATGTATTTTATAGAAATATTACCCATATTTCTTCCTCTTTTTCACATGTTACTTGGATGGTTTAAAATACTTATGTATTTTTAACCCAACTTGTTAACTTAACTACAAAAATGTTTCCAACACTTTCATATTCCCATTTATATAAAAGTATTCATTTTTGTATAAGTCTTCCAAGTTTGTTTAATATTTTTATAAAATCTCTATTTTATAAAAATCCTTATGTTAAAACCCTTTATATTTTTATAACTTTCAATAATACACTTTTATACAAAATACCCAAGTATTTCTACTAGTATTTACAAAAATCATCCTTAGACTTTATTACTTACATTTTTGACACCAAACTTTCCATACTTGTATTTTTTTGGACTAATAGTTTCTAAAATGTCCATTTTAGTCCTCTAACTTTCAGAGTTACAACTTTAGTCCCTTAACTTCCAAAAGTTGCATTTTTCCATTCTAACTTTCAAAGTTAACATTTTTCACTCAAAATAGCAAACTTTGAAGATTCAACTTTTCATTGGTAAGTTATTTTTGTATCAAAACACTTATGTTAGTCTTATATTCCATATGGAAGACTAATTATATGTGTGTTTTATGTATTTGTCCATTTTATCAAAATATCATTCATCTAAGTAAGCTAACTTAGATTTTCCATCTTCTTTATTTATGAACTTCTAACATGTTTTACCACATATTATAACTTAGATGATCATAATAAGATGATTTAATGTTACTTTTAACATATTCAAGTTCATTCCATATTCTTAACTAATACATCATCCTACTTAGTTTTACATGTAAACTTTATATATTTTCAAGACTAATACATCATCATCAACAAATCCATGGTTTATTTTCATATCTTTAATCTTCCATTTTACACATGAAAACCTATTAAAGATTATGTTCAAAACCATTTTTAAACCCTTCATGTACAACTTGCTACTAGGAACACATACATGAATAATAACAATCAAAAACAAGATTAAGAATGCTTACTACTAGCACAAGGCTAGGGAAGACAAACACCTTGGATTTGAGAGGGGTTTAGTGTGTTCTTCCAAGTGGTTTAGCTCCAAGCTCTTGAAACACACAAAAGGGGTTTGGATGATGGATTGTTTTGAGTAATTTGGAGATGTAAAAACTTGAAAGAAATGTGTGTGTGGGATGGGGGAAACCTACGGCCAAGAGGAAGGAAAAGGAAGGAAGAAAAGCTTGAATGTGTAAGTACCTAACACATGTTTATATAATGCTATCACATGTAATCTCCCATGGATCTTGTAATTATTACCAAAGCTTCAAGAGATTTATGAAGTACCTAAAATGATCTTGGATGGGTATGGAAGGGGTGGTGTGGCCGTGGGTTTTGAAAGAGCCAAAGAGGTGGCTTGTAAATCTTGGTTAAATGATTGTGATCTTTCCTAATCTTTACACTTGATCTTATACAAGACTTAACCATGCATGCATACACTTAGGTTATGATTAGCTAGGTGTTGTCTTGGCTTATTAGGGCCTTATGGCCGAAAATGTTACCAAGGGGACAAGAAAGTAGATTACTTTTGTACTAGTGTCCACTTATGCCTTTATCTTCCACATTTGCATGCTTAAAGCTAGGTTTAGGAGATTATTATTATCAAACACATGTGTGGATACCCCAAGGCCATCTAGGCCGGCCCCCAAGTGGGTTTGGTGGGGTCCACAACTTCAAATATTTACCCAATAGTTGTTATGTGTAATCCCCCGTCGTTCGGGTGTCGTTCGGGTATTTTTCGGGTTTTAATCACGCGTTATCCGGACATTAAAAATACCTTTAATAACCCTTAAATATAGTCTAATTTAAGCGTTGGTTGGTTATTTAGGCCTTTGCCGGGTGAAATTATGAGTTATACGCGTATCGGGTGCGGTACGCGCATTTTATTCGTTACCGGGAGATTTGTACAAGACGTTTTCATTTATGGTTTTGGAGTTCCAAAACTCATTATATCTTATGAAAATACCCTTTATTTTATCTCCTGGGTGTCCGGGATCCGTTTCGTTTATTTAATTATTACCGGGTAATTGCCAACGTCCATACCGGATAGCTTATTTACACATGATCCAATCATGCTTTACCATTAAACGTATGCATTCCTATGCACTATTTGGAAATTGCTATCCCCTAAGACCTTGATAATTAAATCACACATAATTGCATTTAATTACGTTAATCATATATTAATTAATTTGTACGGAATTACCTTATTTTTGCCGGTTGTTACATTCTCCCCCCGTTAAGAGAATTCCGTCCCGGAATTCACTTCGAGTTCTCCGGTACAGGTGTCTTCTCGAATAGGGCGGGGTATTTTTGCTTCATCCGGTCCAGCCTTTCCCACGTGAACTCCGGTCCACGCTTGGCATTCCAGCGCACTTTGACCAATCGGATCTTGCTGCGCCTTAGTTTTTGGACCTTCCAATCAGTTACCTCGATTGGTTCTTCAACAAAATGTAACTTGTCGTCAATCTGGATTTCTTCAGCAGGAATAATGAGAGTTTCGTCGGATAGGCACTTTTTCAGATTTGACACATGAAACGTGTCGTGTATTCCACTAAGCTCTTGAGGCAACTTGAGCTTGTATGCTACCGTACCTACCCTGGACAAGACTTCGAACGGTCCAATATATCGCGGGTTCAACTTTCCGCGCTTCCCAAAGCGCGCGACACCTTTCCAAGGTGACACTTTCAGTAGGACCTTGTCTCCGACTTGAAACTCTAAAGGCTTTCGCCTCATATCAGCATAGCTTTTTTGGCGGTCCCGGGCCGCTTTGAGGCGTTCCTTTATCAAAAAGACCTTATCCGTGGTCTCTTGAACAATTTCGGGCCCGGTGAGTTGCTTTTCTCCAACTTCCGCCCAACATAATGGCGATCGGCACTTGCGTCCATATAGAGCTTCAAACGGTGCGGCTTGAATGCTCGTATGATAACTGTTGTTATAAGAAAATTCTACCAATGGTAAGTGCGTATCCCAATTTCCTCCGAAATCAATCGCGCATGCCCGTAACATATCCTCCAATGTCTGGATGGTTCGTTCACTTTGACCATCCGTTTGGGGGTCATATGCGGTACTCATGTCGAGGCGAGTACCGAGGGCTTCATTTAAACTTTCCCAAAATCTGGAAGTGAAACGACTATCTCGATCGGAGATGATAGAAACAGGTACACCGTGTTTAGATACCACTTCCTTAATGTACAAATGGGTCAGTTTCTCCAACTTGTCCGTTTCGCGAATCGGAAGGAAGTGTGCAGATTTCGTCAATCGATCAACGATTACCCAGATCGTGTCATGACCGCTTGTTGTCTTAGGTAACTTGGTAATGAAATCCATGGTGATTCGTTCCCATTTCCATTCCGGTATTTCCGGTTGTTGAAGCAAACCGGAAGGTCTCTGGTGCTCAGCCTTGACCTTTGCGCAAGTCAAACATCGCGCAACATAGGCTGCTATATCCCTTTTGAAATTCGGCCACCAATAAAGTTCCTTCAAATCGTGGAACATCTTGTCTGCACCCGGGTGAACCGAATATCTAGAACTGTGAGCTTCGGCCAATACTAGCTCACGCAAACCACCATATACTGGAACCCAAATTCTATTCATGAAATACAGTGTCTGGTCCGCTTTTGGTTCCAGTGAATCAACCATCTTTCGTAACCTTTCACTTTTGACATTCTCGGGTTTGAGGGCGTTAACTTGAGCTTCACGAATTCGTTCAGTCATATTCGTGTGGATAGTCAGTCCCAAAGCTCGAACACGCAATGGTTTAACCCGTTCCTTGCGACTCAAGGCGTCAGCTACGACGTTCGCCTTACCGGGATGGTACTTTATCTCACAATCGTAATCGTTTAATAATTCAACCCATCGCCGTTGTCGCATATTCAAATCCTTCTGATCAAAGATGTGTTGTAAACTCTTGTGATCAGTGAAAATCGTGCACTTGGTTCCGTACAAATAGTGCCTCCATATCTTGAGAGCGAACACCACTGCACCTAATTCCAAATCGTGTGTAGTGTAGTTCTTCTCATGGATTTTCAGTTGCCTGGAAGCATAAGCTATTACCTTTTCTCGCTGCATCAGTACACAACCCAAGCCTTGATGCGAGGCATCACAGTAAACCACAAAGTCTTCCGTACCCTCGGGGAGTGATAGTATCGGAGCGCCACATAACTTGTCTTTTAACAATTGGAATGCTGCCTCTTGCTTTTCCGTCCACTCGAATTTCTTATCCTTTTGGGTTAGCATGGTTAAAGCTTGTGCTATCTTTGAAAAGTTCTCGATGAACCTTCTGTAATAACCCGCAAGGCCTAGAAATTGTCGTACTTCGGTAGGGGTTCGAGGGGCTTCCCAATTTTTAATTGCCTCGATCTTGGCGGGATCAACGTGTATGCCCTTCTCGTTTACCACGTGGCCTAAAAAGTGAACTTCCCGAATCCAAAAGTCACATTTAGAGAATTTAGCATAGAGCTTCTCTTTGCGTAATACTTCAAGAATTAGCCGAAGGTGATTCTCGTGGTCTTCTTTCGTGCGTGAATAGATCAAAATATCGTCAATGAAGACTATGACGAATTTATCCAAGTATGGCTTGCACACGCGGTTCATTAAATCCATGAAAACCGCTGGGGCGTTGGTCAAGCCGAACGGCATCACCAAAAATTCATAGTGTCCATACCGGGTTCTGAAGGCCGTTTTTGGTACATCTTCTTCTTGTATACGCAACTGGTGATAGCCTGATCTCAAATCGATCTTGGAGTAATAGCTGGAACCTTGGAGCTGATCAAATAAATCGTCGATCCTGGGGAGAGGATAGCGATTCTTGATGGTTAGCTTGTTCAGCTCTCGATAGTCGATGCACATGCGAAATGTGCCATCCTTCTTCTTCACAAATAAGACGGGAGCTCCCCAAGGTGAGAAACTTGGTCTTATAAAACCTTTGTCCAATAATTCTTGTAGCTGGCTGGACAGTTCCTGCATCTCTGATGGAGCTAGGCGGTATGGCGATCGTGCCACAGGAGCTGCTCCGGGAACGAGGTCGATGCGGAACTCGACTTGTCGAGGTGGTGGCAACCCCGGCAAATCTTCTGGAAATACATCCGGAAAATCTCTGGCGACTGGAATGTCTTCCAACTTTCGCTCGTCGGCCTTCTTGTCCACTACGTGTGCCAAGAATGCGACAAGCCCTTTTCTCAGACACTTACGAGCCTTCATGCTCGAAATAATCCTTAGTGGCGTACCGTGTCTTTCCCCTTGAATTGAGAGAGTTTCACCGCTTGCGAGGGGAACTTGAATAACTTTATCGTTGCAAACCACAATGGCACGGTGTGCGGACAACCAATCCATGCCGACAACGATGTCAAAACTTCCCAACACAACTGGCAATAGGTCAATCCCAAACTCGTGCCCACAGAGTTCTAATTTACAATCTTTTGCTACCTCTCTCGTTTCAACAGTTTTACCATTAGCCAGTTCTATAGAGTAGGGTGTATCTAGTTTACTAGTTTTTAAACCAAGTAGTCTTTTAAACTCAATGGATACGAAGCTAAAGTCAGCACCGGTATCAAATAATACAGAGGCATAATGACCATTTAGAGGAAACGTACCAGTGACCACATTGGGGTCTTGCCGAGCATCACCGGCTCCAATCACAAATGCCCGGCCGCGGGCCTGATTGTTGATCTTGGGGCAATCTTTCTTCCAATGATCCAATGACCCGCATGCAAAGCATGGTCTAGCCCCTCCATTTTTCGGTGCTCCAGATCGGCACTCTTCAGCCTTGTGCCCGGTGCGGTGGCACTTCCCACAAGTTAATCCATTGTTTCTCCCCTGATTTCCCTGCTTGTTACCATTACCACGTCCCGTGGCGACATATCCCTTTCCTTTCTTGTTCGAGCTACCCGACGCTCGGTCCCTTTTTCCTTCATCCCTCTTTCTTTTCCCAAACCTCGGTTTGTTACCCTGATCATTAGTCACAACAGCTGAACTTGATCCCTGATTCTTGGCCTCAACACTGCTTGCCTCCGAAATTTTTAGTCCTGAAACTTGGCGGATTAGGGTACCCATGCGGATAGCATCTTCAGTGAGGCTTAGTGCCAGATCAATCGCTTCGCGCATGGTCGTGGGCTTGGAAGAGGTGACCATGCTGCGGATCTGTGGTGCTAACCCGAATAAGTAACGTTCCACCTTGTTCTTTTCCGGTGTAACCAGACGAGGTACCAGTCGAGCGAGATCATGAAATCTAGACATATACCCAGTAACGTCTGCTCCTACCATGGTGAGGTTCCAGAACTCGGTTTCCAACTTCTGAACTTCGCTTGCCGGGCGGTATTCGGCAGTCATAAGTTCCTTCAGTGCCGCCCATGATAGAGAGTATGCAACTTCATCTCCTAGAGACTGTACTTGGCCATTCCACCAAGTTAGTGCCTGATCTAGGAACAGATTGGTGGAGTACATGACAGACTGTCGAGGGGTACACCCGCTGATGCGGATAACTGCCTCGGTCTTTTCAAACCATTTGACCAGGCCTATGGATCCCTCAGTGCCGCTGAAGTTTATTGGCTTGCAGTCCAAGAAAGCCTTGAAAGTGCAGCCGCGCTCTCCCGAGGCTGTCCCTGTAATAGTAACGTAGTATGTTATTTATGGGATAGGAGTTTGTGAAATATCCTCCCATCACTTTTTCATTTATTCTTAAACCTCTTACCACTGGGGGAGGTCTCTCGTCGCTCGCTCCCTGTCCTGTCATGGGAGTGTTCAGAGCGTGCGGCTTCGTGTTCAGCGATGGCGCGAGCTATGCGTTCAGATATCATGGTTTCGAGCTCGGCCGGTGTTGTGGGCAGTCCGTCTGCTCCGCTATTGCTTCTAGTGGCTGGTGCCATTTTTCTTCAATAATAATTATCAAAGGTTAATTTGGCAAACATTTATACAATACAAAGCATAAATAACAAACCAAAGCATGAATACAATAATCAACACCATGTCATCACACAACATACCAACACATCATTCAAAAATAAATAGTAATCAACACAACATCACCACACAAATATACAAACCACAACACATGGAGTAAGCAATAATAATCATAGACAACAACATATTTCACCATAATAATAAGATTTTTCATTAATTTCAATAATACCAGTACAATGCTTGTTCATAATACAAAATGGAGAATACATTTCTCATACAATACATTGCTTTTGAAATAATAAAACATCATATCATACGCCGTAATACCCGTACGGCTAGGCAAAATGCAGACGAGTGTCATAACCCGTGCTGTACTACCATACTGCTGCTAATATGTACATAAGCTGGTGGGTCTTCTGTGCATCCCCGATACATCCTACTGTGGCGGTGGCGGTGGATACTGGTACTGCGGCGCGTGCGTACTGATCGTCATACTGATCTTCATGATACGCTCGTACAAGAAATGTCGATGCGCAAAGTGCGCATCCCCTGTGATACCGCACTGAGCGTTCAGGCTCAGCAACTCGTCCGCGTAATGCGCCAAAGCATCCCGCGCATCTATCATCCTCGTCCACATCAGACGTGTCTGATGCTCCACCTGTGTTACGGTGCGCTGCACCGTATCAGCGAGAGTCTGAAAATCCCGCTCTAGAGTGATGGCAGTGGACCATGCTGGTCCAGACAAGGGTGTCGTCCTGGGTGGCTGGGATGGTCCGGGTATATCTGGGTGTGTGGATGGGAATGGCCCGAAGGGGGCTGGTATCGGGATATGTGGCAGTAATGGGGTGAAACCTGGTGGCCTGATGGAAAAGTGGGGTGGCATCATATAAGGGTCCCCTGCACCTAGAGGGTATGGTGCAGGTGTCATGCTGGGAATGGTGGGGATGGGTAAAGTCATGGCTGCTGGGGGTGGTGGCATAGGCTCGGCTAGTGGGGCTACTAACGGCTCCGAGACAGTGGCCCACTCTGGAGTGGACACCACTACAGGGGGTGTGGGAGGGCTCGCGGTGGCGAATGCCTCCATGCCTGCCCTATGTAGCTCAGAGCTACGGGCGGGACTACCCTCATGTACAAGTGCTGCTGGGGCTGGCTCCTCCTGAGGTATGGGCTCGAGTGCTGGTGGGGCTATGGGGTCGGCTGGGGCGTCCTCTAGCATTGGAGCCACTGGCTCCTCCTGATCAGCCGGAATCTCGGGCACCAACATGTGCCCTACCGAACCTACAGACTCGTCGTCGGAGTCATCGGAAATCCACCCGTTCCTCCCACGGGCGATAGGCAGGAGTCTCATGCCTGCAGGTACGTGAATGTGGGGTACCGGTGCTGGCTCGTGCTCGGCGTGAGCCTGTCGGCGGAATGGAGACTCTGCCGCATCCGACTGGGCTGGGTTTGGTCGCGAAGGACCGGCACAGCCGTCAGGGAAGTCCCTGATGGCTCGAACGGGGTGTACGGCCAAAGGTGCGGCCGGTACAATGGGCAGTGGCGCGTCAATCACGGCCGGTGCCCAGTGGGGGTCCTCGCTGGGGTCTGACTCATCTGAGCTATCGTCGCCTGCTCCGTCGGCGGCGACGCCCATCTCTACGTCCTCATCTCCCGAGGAGAGCACTACCAACTCTGCTGGCTCTGGTGGTGGTGCTGGGATGATCTGTAAGCTACTGTCGTAGCTCGGCGCGATACTTCCTGCGTTCGACATTCCTGGCAAAAGAACCGTACTAATATATATGAATCATTTAAATTAGACAGTTATGGCGTACTCTATAGTAACCTTCCTAACTTCTAATTTCACGTTAAAGCATAACAATACCCATGGCTGGCTTGGTCGGAATCTCCTCATGCCCAATGCTTCTTGAAAATTACTTTTATTTAACACCTTTATATTTTCTTTTTGAAAACTTTATTATTTGAACCAAATCCGGTTATAGTCTAGTTTTTAAAGAAAATACTCTAGTTCGCTATAACCTTGGCTCTGATACCACGTTCTGTCACACCACGACAACGGCGGAAACACGTGGCGCGACGGTTCAAAAGCATAAAGTCAAGGTTATTGCTAAACATAAGTAATTTAAGAAAATGGGTCATTTATTAAGGCGTCATTACTTGTTCCAAAACATTACACAAAAGTAAATTGTTTTTAAAGTTACATCAAGGTTTCTCAAATATATCCCAAGCTTTGGGAAATAAAGGTGAAACCCTGCAAAATATACAACGCCGCATTGGGAGATTCTCCGACCCAGCTTGTCTGATCCTTCATCATCTAGTTACCTGAAAGATATGTTTAAAAAGTTTCGTCAATATAAATATATTGGTGAGTTCACAGGTTTTCAGTTTCTAAAACTTGAATACTTGGGAATACCAATATATAGGAGTTGCAAATCCCTATAAATCTACTTGAGACTATAATCAAACCAAGACATATAATAATTGTGCCCCGCTCCAAGTCGTTACTCGGCTTCCCACGACTTAAGTTCAGAATATTTGCACCCCAGGCATAACCTAATGCACAATCGACGCTATCGATTAGGGGTGGGCCTTGTCAGGCACCAATAGTACTATCCGAATATTCCTCCGGTTTCAATCTCCGAATAAATGATTATAGAGGCGAGGACTCAACCCCGAGTGGCGGTCACACCTCAAGTAATAATCCCGTCAAACATTTCCCTAACATATCTTTCCCCCGAAAACGTAAAAATAGTTTAAAATGGGGCCGTGAAACTCACCTGAAACTGCGTCTGGCTCAAAAGGTAGATAGCAAGTGGGTGGTCTCGCACCTACAAACGTCCTAGACGTATAAGTCACTATTCCTATAGTGCATGTGCCTTGGCAAGTTGTACACCCAACTCCCGACCACAAGTTGTTCCAAATCCCGTTTAATTAAGCGCGTATCCTAGGTTTTGTTGGCGTTACATTACCCTTTGTGTTACAAGTTATATATTACTCTTGTTAATATTTCCATAACTTGTGTCTTATTATCATCGACTCGACTTCACTTAACATATAATTATTTTCCCATTTAAATAATTATACTTAAGATCGCATCGCTCGATATAATATATATTTCAACCCTCGACCCGACTCACTTTGCCGCACATTTGTTTTCCCATTTAAACAAATATACTAAGATCTTGTCGTTCGATTGTATATTCTTAACGTCCCATTTCAACTCACCACACCGTATATTTATTTTCCCATTCAAATAAATATACCAGGATTTCGTTGGTACGGCATACACATATATATATCTTTGTCTTCTCGTCGCGGCTTTCCTTCCCACATATCTACTTTCCCATTAAGTAGATATACTGGAATTTTGCCGAGACGAGCGTACATATATATATATATAAATGTGTAATTTTTCTCGTTAAGTATATATGTTTGTTTAACGTCTTATTTGTTTATGTCATGTGTTTCTCCCACGAATAATTCCCTTAACACTTAGGAAAGTGTTTATTTGTTTTCACCCATAATGTATATATATTTTACTTCTTAAAATATATATTTTCCTTATCTTGCCGCAATGGCATTTTTCTCATGTTTTGTCCGTGTACGGTTCGTTAACGCGTCTTAGTTCGATATCTTAACTCGATTAGTTAATTTTTCCAAGTTTTTCCCAACATGTATTTTATAGAAATATTACCCATATTTCTTCCTCTTTTTCACATGTTACTTGGATGGTTTAAAATACTTATGTATTTTTAACCCAACTTGTTAACTTAACTACAAAAATGTTTCCAACACTTTCATATTCCCATTTATATAAAAGTATTCATTTTTGTATAAGTCTTCCAAGTTTGTTTAATATTTTTATAAAATCTCTATTTTATAAAAATCCTTATGTTAAAACCCTTTATATTTTTATAACTTTCAATAATACACTTTTATACAAAATACCCAAGTATTTCTACTAGTATTTACAAAAATCATCCTTAGACTTTATTACTTACATTTTTGACACCAAACTTTCCATACTTGTATTTTTTTGGACTAATAGTTTCTAAAATGTCCATTTTAGTCCTCTAACTTTCAGAGTTACAACTTTAGTCCCTTAACTTCCAAAAGTTGCATTTTTCCATTCTAACTTTCAAAGTTAACATTTTTCACTCAAAATAGCAAACTTTGAAGATTCAACTTTTCATTGGTAAGTTATTTTTGTATCAAAACACTTATGTTAGTCTTATATTCCATATGGAAGACTAATTATATGTGTGTTTTATGTATTTGTCCATTTTATCAAAATATCATTCATCTAAGTAAGCTAACTTAGATTTTCCATCTTCTTTATTTATGAACTTCTAACATGTTTTACCACATATTATAACTTAGATGATCATAATAAGATGATTTAATGTTACTTTTAACATATTCAAGTTCATTCCATATTCTTAACTAATACATCATCCTACTTAGTTTTACATGTAAACTTTATATATTTTCAAGACTAATACATCATCATCAACAAATCCATGGTTTATTTTCATATCTTTAATCTTCCATTTTACACATGAAAACCTATTAAAGATTATGTTCAAAACCATTTTTAAACCCTTCATGTACAACTTGCTACTAGGAACACATACATGAATAATAACAATCAAAAACAAGATTAAGAATGCTTACTACTAGCACAAGGCTAGGGAAGACAAACACCTTGGATTTGAGAGGGGTTTAGTGTGTTCTTCCAAGTGGTTTAGCTCCAAGCTCTTGAAACACACAAAAGGGGTTTGGATGATGGATTGTTTTGAGTAATTTGGAGATGTAAAAACTTGAAAGAAATGTGTGTGTGGGATGGGGGAAACCTACGGCCAAGAGGAAGGAAAAGGAAGGAAGAAAAGCTTGAATGTGTAAGTACCTAACACATGTTTATATAATGCTATCACATGTAATCTCCCATGGATCTTGTAATTATTACCAAAGCTTCAAGAGATTTATGAAGTACCTAAAATGATCTTGGATGGGTATGGAAGGGGTGGTGTGGCCGTGGGTTTTGAAAGAGCCAAAGAGGTGGCTTGTAAATCTTGGTTAAATGATTGTGATCTTTCCTAATCTTTACACTTGATCTTATACAAGACTTAACCATGCATGCATACACTTAGGTTATGATTAGCTAGGTGTTGTCTTGGCTTATTAGGGCCTTATGGCCGAAAATGTTACCAAGGGGACAAGAAAGTAGATTACTTTTGTACTAGTGTCCACTTATGCCTTTATCTTCCACATTTGCATGCTTAAAGCTAGGTTTAGGAGATTATTATTATCAAACACATGTGTGGATACCCCAAGGCCATCTAGGCCGGCCCCCAAGTGGGTTTGGTGGGGTCCACAACTTCAAATATTTACCCAATAGTTGTTATGTGTAATCCCCCGTCGTTCGGGTGTCGTTCGGGTATTTTTCGGGTTTTAATCACGCGTTATCCGGACATTAAAAATACCTTTAATAACCCTTAAATATAGTCTAATTTAAGCGTTGGTTGGTTATTTAGGCCTTTGCCGGGTGAAATTATGAGTTATACGCGTATCGGGTGCGGTACGCGCATTTTATTCGTTACCGGGAGATTTGTACAAGACGTTTTCATTTATGGTTTTGGAGTTCCAAAACTCATTATATCTTATGAAAATACCCTTTATTTTATCTCCTGGGTGTCCGGGATCCGTTTCGTTTATTTAATTATTACCGGGTAATTGCCAACGTCCATACCGGATAGCTTATTTACACATGATCCAATCATGCTTTACCATTAAACGTATGCATTCCTATGCACTATTTGGAAATTGCTATCCCCTAAGACCTTGATAATTAAATCACACATAATTGCATTTAATTACGTTAATCATATATTAATTAATTTGTACGGAATTACCTTATTTTTGCCGGTTGTTACAAACCGTCCCCAACCCTTAACCATGTTATAATCTTCTTTCTTGTACAAACAAATCCATGAAGATATTATAGAGATTACTTGTATGGATTGTGAGATCTAGTAAGGATTATCTTGTGTCCTTGTAAGATTTATAAAAATCCACCAAATCCTTGCTAAAATCTCGGCCAAACACCCCTTCCATATCTATTAAAATCATCCTAAGTACTCTTCCCATGATTTGGGGGATTTGAAGATCTAAAGCAAAAATCTTGTGTCCTTGAGTGATCTTGGGAGTATTATAAAAAAAGGGGATGAACTACACATTTCATTAACCAAAAACTCTTGATTTTTTTCTTGTTTGGCCGAAGTTTACACCCACACACACACAACCATTTTCAAGTTCCTAACACTCCAAATTCATCCATAAACATCCATTTCCAAACCCCTAATTGTGTGTTTCAATCTTGGAGCTTAACCACCTTGGAAGAACACACTAAACCCCTTCAAAATCAAGTGTTTTTAGCTTCCCTAGCCTTGTGCTAGTTGTAAGTGTTCTTGATCTTATTCGTGTTCTTGAAGGTTTATGTTTTGTTATCTAGAAAGCAAGTTGTACATGGGTTAAGATAATAGAATTTCACATGATAAAACATATGCTTTTCAAGACTAAAATAGAAGTGTAAAAATGGGTATGTAGGCCGTGGGTTATGGTGATGGTTGTGTAGTGTTTTTGTAGTTTTCAAAAGTTCACAAAACTTAAATAAAATGATGATCTAAACATAGTTTGTTAATGAAACTTGAATAACCTTAAATGTGGTTTAAATCATCATAAAATAATCATCTAAAACTTGATATGGTGTTGATTTTGTTAGAAAATAAGTTACATAAAGTTTACATATTCAAAGTTACACATTGGACTTATTACACTCAAATACATCTAATGTAATATGATTATGGACTATATATAGTGTTGGATCATAAAAATAATCTATCATGACAAAGATGACAAAATAAAGTTTATTAGTTTAGTAGAAAATTGTCACTTTTGAAAGATTGAGAAGAGAATGTAACTTTTGAAAGTTAAAGGACTATTTTGGTAACTTTAGAAGTTAAGGGACATAAAATGTCATTTTTAGAAACTTGCATCTAAAAATGTAACTTTAGGAAGTTTGGTGTCAAAAGTATAAAGTGTTGACTTTCTAAGGTTGATTTTGTAAATAATCGCAAATATATATATATATATATATATATAACACACACACACTATATTATAATGCATATAGGATGGGTAGAATAGTCATTTTACATAATATTCAACATGTATAAGTATTTAAAGCTTATTGTACAAGTGCTTAAAGCATACAAACCTTCAACACATCTTAAAGCCATATAATTTCACACGTGATCCAGGATATGAAGACGAGTCGGGCCACATGTGAATGAAAACCCTAAACCATTACCATTTTCGTCATTCTCCCATCCCCATTTCTCTGTACCCACTAACTTTCCCCTTTTCTCTCTACCAACTAACCTTTTCCCCTATCTTCTGTAAACCCAAACCATTGCCCTTCTTAGTTTGCAGTTTTCTTTCTTTTTTAAATCTGTAAATCATCCTTCTCAACAATTGTTTAGGGGTTTTTGATGGTCAAATATGTTTTTCCATGAAGATAGTCGGAACGAAGAACCTAGGTTACATGGAGGTTTAACTATTTTTGGTTAGTGTAGCTTTTAGATCTAAGGTTTCTACCTTCGATTGTTTGTAGCATAGTACATTTAACCTGTTTTTTTAGATCTACGCTTTGCAATTATCTAACATTTGTGCTTTTGGTTGTTTCAGCCGTCTAGGGTTGGAAAGTTTCACATTTGCCAGAAGACAGAAGACGAAAACTATTTACATCATGGGAAAATACTACACCTGGTAAATGGTGATTTCTTAATACTAATAGATCTATATCAAAGAGTGTAGTATGTTTATTAATGGACCAGTGTGTCTAATTCTGTTGTGTACTTTCATTAGTATGATTAATTGTTTTAGATTGTGTTATATATTCTTTAATTAGAAATGGAAAATTTAGTATAAGAATTTTTTGTTACTAGGCTTGGTTTACATTTACTTTGAAAAAATGAGGTTGTTTACAAATAAGTTAAAGTTTCTAGATTAAATAATTACCATTAGGTTGCAATTACTTGTGTGGTATTGTTTATTATTCTTATTTTATTTTTTGTATAAAGTGTTTCTAATTTTTAGTGTTTGTTATATGGCAATAGTTATATCCAAAACATCCATATATATGCGTAAATAATGTAGGTGGGTTTTTTTTATCTGGTTAAGATTCATTTCAACTTGATTGTCCGTATAAAATGCTATTTTTCTTATCTTCCTTTTGCTGATGCTCAAATTTTTACTTCAAATGATTTGGTCATGTTAAAACAATTATTATTTTGCTCATACATCATTATTTCATTCAGAGTTATTTGGTTTTCATATATAGTAATTTAGGTTCCCATTTATTCATTCAGAGTCCTTTTTTCAGTCATTGAAGATTTCAGTTGATAGCAATCTTGGTTTAAAAAAGCGTGAAGCGCTCCGAGGCGTTTTGGTTCCAAAATCCGAGGAGCGGGGCTTAAAGCGCAAGGCGAGAGCTTCACGTATGTGAGACGCTCAAGGTAAAAAAGAGTAAAAAAATATTTATACAAGTCAATACTACATATTCTACTTGTTAATCAATCCTAAAAACAATAACATAATTATAAACACACTTAAACACTTTATTAAACAAACACTTAAGCCGAAACACACTTAAAAAACTTTAAAAAAACCCTGATTTGGATTTTTGGCCCAAAAAAACCCTAATTTTGACTGAGGCGGCGCCTCAAGCGCCTTGGCGCCTCGCGCCTCAGGAGCGCCTCACAGCGCTTCATGTAGTTTAGCGCCTCAAGCCAAAAAAAGCGCTTTGCTAGCGCCTTGGGCGCCTCGGGTGCCTCAAGCGCGCCTGAGGCGCGCTTTTTTAAACCAAGATAGCAACAATCCCTCAAATCCGCAAGGTACTTTTAAACACCATTTGATAGACTAATGACTACAGGGTGAATTTACTGATATATTTGTTTATGGTTTTCTGAATGATTAAGTTTACTGATATATTTGTTTATGCTAAAGGGGTGTAGCTATTAAAATTGTCAACAAGAAAAGGAGTTGGCATGAGGTATTATTTTCAATACATACCCATGGAGATTTTTGAAGAATTGAAGATCATCATGAATGGCATAAACAAAAGCGGTTAATAGTTTTCAAAGAAGCACGGGAACATCGGGGTGTGAGGTGAGATCTTCATGTAAACGGGATACTTAATATTAAAAAAGTTGCAACAAAATAACTCAAAACACTATTTCAACTTTTTAATTACTTTTAAGTAGTAAAAATTTAAGATGTTATAAATTAATAAATATAAAGAGACTCTTAGTGACAATAGAAAGATATATTTCTTTAAGACTCACCCACTTGTAACCGTTAAAAAAGCTTGGTCAAATACCTTTGTGAAAGAAGATATGTTGCATGATTTGATTGAAAGAATTAAATCTTTGACGTTTTTTCTTCATCAAAATTTAGCTTGTGACCGACTTAAACTTGGCACACCGTCTATTTCAGTTTTTACTTTGACAGTGGTAAAGGAACTCGAGATTGCAGATCTAATGGAAAACACGGAGTCTAAATGCCGTGTGTGCTACTTTCCTTTGTCTTCAAGTTTATTTTAATTTTCCATTTTTATTCCAAAAGAGACCATTTCAATGTGTTTACCTACAAATGAGTCAATGCTGATTTTTTATCTTTAACGGAAGCTAAATAGATTTCTCTAAGAAGTCAACGTGTCAATATCAAATTCACATATTCTTTATTTTATAAGGTTTGCGGGTAAGCCCAACGTGTATTAGAATTACAAAAGTGGCAGGGACAAAGGATCTGTTGAAGCCTGATGGACGGCCAATGATCGTTTTTAGCAGCACATATGGAGGGAGAGAAAATGTTACATACATGGTGTCATCTAGAGATAAAGTATGCGTGAAGGATCCATCAAAAGCCATGAAGAGTGTATTAGAAACACGTCGGTTATAGTATTAAATTTGTGTTTTTTTTTGTATTATGTTCATAATTATGCTGCATTGTGCTTTTATAAGATACCGCCATAACATGTGGGTAAACAAACTCTGGGGAGGGATCGATAAATAATATTATGTTGTGAGAACACTCAGAACAAAATAAATTATTCAATTTTTGCAATCTTAAAATATTAAAAGAAAAAAAGAGAAATGTTATCAATCTAATATATATCGTTTGTCACTCTCAAATTCAAAGGAAAAAAAAATTCGTTTATTATACAACCTACATATACATCAGTTATATGTAGGTAAAAAAAAATAAAGTTTTCCTTGTTTATGATTTTTATTTATATATGCGTACACAAGTTTTAAAAAACTATGAACAATTAAGTATAATATAAATGATTTTGAGTTGTTATTTATTGATTTTTTGTTTTGATCGGTAGCTCACTGGGTTTCTCACCACGAGTATTGCGACGCGACGTGGCCCAAGTTCGAGACGGCGCCAAGACGCTTTGATCAACTTTCCACACGGGCCTGACCAGGGTAAACTCGGGGTAGCTAGGAATCAAACTCGTGACGGACTGGCCCGAGTTTGAGTTGTTATTTTTATTCTCCCAATAATTTAGTGTTTTTTAATGATCCTCACCTACTGACTCTGTAAGGTTCACAATATAATTATACTACATCGATGCTAGGAATAAAAAAACTAACATGCGTTTACACAATATATCACGAGAGGATTAATAAATATACCAAAAATGGGTATTAATCTAAATTTATCACCCCCGCTGCATCGCGCGGGTTTCCTACTAGTATATATATATATATATCTATACTATATTAATAAGCATATAAGAAGGGCAAAAATGGTCATTTGCCACATTTTAAGAGTTGTACAACTCATAAAGCATCTTGTACAATGGGTTAATGCACCAAATATTAAATGTAATGAAAAAACACGGATACATTATCAGATTTAGGGTTTCTCCACAAAACTTCCTCATTATGCCTCCATCTCCTTGCTTTTTTTTCTCCAGGAGACTCAAGATCTAGGGTTTTCTATCCAAACGACTCAAGATCTAGGCTTTCTCAATTACACCAAATTGATGAATCTCTTTCTATTTGATACCAGATGACATAAGGCACATGAAACAGAAATTTGAAACAGATACACCTGTTGAGGTGAAGTCTGGTAAGATAACTTGTTTTCCGTTTTAAATCGATTCAGCTTTATGACATGTCTTAACTACCGTTGTTTTTATGATCCAAACCATGTTGGTTTTAGGTGCCTGAGTAGTGAGTAGTTCGATTTGGATGCTGATGTTTCCAGACACAATATATAAATATGAGTCAGTACTGGTCCGTTTATCACCTGACTTAACTTTTCTTTTTGTAAATTTGAATGTGTAATTTTAATATTCAGTATGCTCATTAAGCTCAAGTCTTTGATTGTGCAGTTTAATTTGCTAGGGTTCAATGATTTGGTCATTTGGTAGCCTAATTAAGCTAGGTGACCGGATTTCAACACCTTCTTCGATTTTGTGGATGGATTCAAAGTTCTTACAGGTAAAGATTTGTAATTGATATATGAACCAACTATTACAATTGGTCGAATCAAGGAAAGTGTTGCAAGAAGGAAGGAGTCCTCCTATGCATCAAGGGTTTGTCTTTCTTGTTATCCCATAGATTTCTAGATTCTAACTTCATTCAAACGTTAATTCAAGTTTATGCTTATGAATTAAGTTGAAAGTTGTTACTTGAGACGTTTCTTGTTGATGGATTAAAATATGGTATATGTAGCTTGCAATAACATTTTGTCCGTCTTCTCCAATGATCTTTTTCATGCTTAAATGTTGCAACATTGTACTGATGTGCACTGGTGAAATGGTATAGAGCCTCCTTGCTCTGATATGTTGGTGTTAGAACTAGAAGTTTGGTTTCGGTGGTATAGTCCACTATCATTTCTTTTACAGAAACCATGAGTTACTTTTAACAAAACTTCTATTCCACGCGCTTTGGATTACGTTTATGGACTTGATTGTGGTTTATCATGCGCTTTTAACAAAACTTCTTTATGTATTTTTGGTTAGTTTCAAGAGATTTTTATTGTCTCTATCATAGTTATATTAATGTCTTTATGTTGTTTTCTCCAGATTTTGTCTCATGAGATGATCGAGGTTTGTTGTTGGCCTATATAAATTTTTTACTCCACCATCTCTGTAAGTTATCTCTTCTCCTTTAATAGATGAATTAAAAATAAAACCAACCCATTTTTTACGTTCATGGTTTTGATGAAGAATAAGTAATAAACGTGTAATATATATATATATATATATATATATATATAGGAGGGAGCTGATGGTTTCGCTACATCATATATTATTGGTGTTGTGGTAACAATAATCACATATGGTTTTGCAATGATGGTGATTGGCCGATTTACATATGGCATAGGATGGTAAGGTATGAATCTATCTCCGGAACCATGTATATCAAAATTATTAGGGGTGGAAATATGGTTGGGTGAGGCTGGATATTAAAATTGCAATGGCGAGATTAATGGATTTTAAAAAAATAGGCTCTATTTACATCCCCATTGAACTGGGAAGGCTGCCAACTTCAGTTTGTCAAAAACACAAAATGATGATCATCATTCATTTGATCAGTATCCAAGTTCATCTGCCATAAATTATCTATTTTATTATATTTATTTGTGAAATATTCCAATTCATCCCTGTATACATGTTTATTATTACTTTTTCAGGTAAATTCAAGGATCTTAATTACGTAACATGTTTATTATTATTATTTTTGGCATATGTGTACACCAAATAACTTTCACACCATTTGACCTTTGGTTTAATAGTTCATATTCTTGATCCAGTCAATTTTGTACAAATGAATTTTTGATCAGTTTGATTTAATAGTTCATATTAGGATTTGCTCATTGCCCCTTCTGGCCAAGGTTCTTGTTCTTTAGTCAATATATTCAATTTAATGTTTTTTCGTCAGTATTTGACCCTTTACTTAATTCCATTTGTGCAATGCAGTTATAAATGACAGGCTTGGTATTGTTGAGGGTCTTGCGACCACCGTGCACTCCACTCCTGCTCCAAATAGAAGCCTTGATAGGTGATTCTATTTTATTTATATAAAATCTCAAAATTTTTACTAACAAGTGATTTAATTTGATTAATGTATTATCTTAAACAAGTCAAATGAGCCAGGTACATAAGATAACTAAACAAGAAAATGCTCAAATTGGTCCTTTTTATGCATAAAACCACCTAACTTATTATTTTTCATTGTAACGAAATAGCTTACATATTCATGTTTAAGGCTCTAATTATGTAAAATTATTCTTTCTATTAAAGGAAAACGAAGCGTTTGTAGTTTGACCCGTTACCCAACCTCTGCCTAACCCATTCGTGTTGCATGATAGTTTTTTAAATTACTTAACTTATTTTTAGTTTTGACTTAATAGTTATTTCTCATTATATTTTTCAAACTCTTTTTCAAACCAATAGCTATTTCTTACATTTGAAATCACCCATTTGATTCCTCTTTAGATGGTAGAAAATGATCAAAGAGTGCAGGGTACAAAATGGTGAAAGAATGCAGGCTGCAGAAATAGTCTGATGAAACTGATTTCCAAAATGATAAAGACCACAAACTGGAAATGGTCTGCATAGACTGCCAAAAGAGTTTGCTCACACTAGTCACTGCAGCAACAGTGTTTTATGTAACACCCGGCGTTTTAGCAGGGAATTAACCGCACTAATGTAAAGTTAGGTGTATGTTTAAAAATAATAATTTGAGTTAATAAAGTGAATTTTAAGTCCAAAAGCTTGTATTATATATAAAAATATGACTAGAGGTGTCATATTTAAAAATCTTGTCGCGTAGCGATTTTGCGCGCGAAATACGATCGTTGGTGATGACCCGGTAATATTTAAAGTCCGAAATTTGAAATGTAATTTTAAAATAATATTTCTAATCATATTTAGTTGAAAAATATGGAGAAATAAAGTTAGAGTATAAAAATGGTGATTTTAGTCGCAACGCGCGATACCGCGCATTCTGCGCGCCTATATTATGAAAATTCGCCATTTTTGCGCTGGATAGCACCTAATATTAACTCGACATACATATTTTTATGTCCGGAGTCAAAAATATTATTTTTAAGGGTGACGGGTATTTAAAACAGTTAGAGGCCGGTACCGCGTTAACTAGTAATATACCCGCTAATCTACACCCAATACCCACTAATTATTAATACTACTACATGTTGACAACTAATCCATGCTATATAGGGGTGTGTGTCGAGCATGTGTGCAGCCAACACACTCTAATTTGTGATTCATGCATCCTATAGCTTAGGGTGATGATTATTATATAAACTAACACTCAAACCCTTCAACTTCATCACCACTTTAGCACACAAACCCTTCCATTTCTTCCTCTCTCATCCGCCAATTTCACTCTCTCTCTCTCTATAATATTTTTTTTTCAACTAAAACCCATAAAGAAATCAGCCATACTTGAATCAAAACATCCAAGAAAGCTTAAGAAATGAAGATTTGATCAAGAGTTTAAAGGGTTTTCAAGCTAGTTTCTTTCTTGTTTCAAAAAGGTATAAACCCTAAACTTATTTCATATGATTTTCCATCTTTTTATCATTAAACTTGGATGATTCACACAACTAAATTTACAAATATATGGTTTTCATTAAAAATAAAGAGAGGTAAGATGTGTTGGTGTGTATATGCGTGAGTTTGTATACATATATGTATATATGCCGTGTATATATACATGTGTGTATGAGTTTGTATTTCAAAATTTAACTCAAAAACCCTATTGCATGTATGATCTAACATTTGATAAACAAGATTCAAGCATTAACACATGATATTACGTAATGAAAGATGATAATGTATGAGTTAAAAATGGGAAAAACATAACTAATTATATATATATATATATATATATATATATATATATATAGCCGTGTATGTGTGTGTAGCTATAGATTTTTGTTAAAATTCTTGTTTATAGATGATTAAACTAGACTTAGAATGTGGGATTTTGATTCAAGAATGGAAAATAAAAGATGTTATATATGTATGTATGTATGACGTGAGGTGTATGTAGGTATGTATAAAAATGGAATTTTCTTGATTAAACACAAGTTAATGGGTTTTATACATACTAAACTTGATTTAAAACATGGTTTTGACATATGGAATTTAACTTTGAAAATGTTAGTTTAAAACAGAAAATTTCATAAAAATAAAAGTTTAGGAAACCCACATTATGGTCTTGGTTTATGGATGACAAGTTATGAACCATTTGGTGAAATTATGGACATAAAATCTATGAAAATTTAAAGGTTTTATGGAGATTTTGAAATCTAATTTAGATCAGTAAGTTTGACTTGTAAATATGTATAAAATGACCCATGTTTGAAAGAAAATGATTAGATTTTTAAATTATAAGAAAATGGGTGATTTTGGACCTAAAAATGCTTGAATTATGGACTTTAATGAGTGATTTTAAAAGAAAATTTGAGGTCTGATTATTTATACTAAAAATCACATAAAAGTTCATCAAATAACTTGTTTTGACCAAAAAGTTTAAGTATTGGTTCAAAAATTTGGTTTTGATAATGTCCGGTACAAAACTAGGCGATAAAAAAGCGAAAAAAGGCTAAATTTGTAAGAATTTCCAATCTGATTTTGAACAGGTTCTAAAAGTATATTTTTAAGATAAAAACATGTAAATAAAGGTATATTTAAAATACTACATGTTTTTACAAGCCACACGAATTGGAATTTCGAGAAATTGCCTAAGATATCGCCTAGAACCAACTAATCTTGTAACTAAGTGTCTTGCATGTTATAATAGTATAATTAACTTATGCATGATATTATAAATATATGCTAAGTAAAAATAGGTGCGAGATGATAAAATAAAAAAGGGTGCTATGTGTTTTGATATAAAAATAACGGACCGAAAACGAGTCATGATCACCAACGAGTCGTAAATAAGATCAAGTATTTTGAAAATAAATAATTTCAAAGGATTACATTTTCTTTGGAAAATGTTTTGTGAAAAATCTAAGTTGAATGTATAACTTAGAAATATAAGCGAAACATAGTCGTTTACACGATTTTCATGATTAGGAAATCGGACGACCAGAAAATCAAGCGTTTGGAAATATAACTCAAACTACCACAAGGTGAGTTCACAGCCCCATTTTTATAAAGTTTTATAAATGTTTTGGGGGAGAAACACGTTGTAAAAATACTAAGATTACTAGTAAAAGACAATCGGTAAGTGTGGAATGTGTACGAATATATGGGCGGATAATCTCCTTTCGGGACTGGAAGTTGAGAGAAAAAAGAAATCTTAAGATAATGTTCCCAGGGCCATTCATAATCATTAGCCTTGGTATAGAGGGCAAGCGAAGTGTTGGTGGATCCATCGGGTTGACGACCCTAGCCGCGACCAGTCGCTCTGGTCATAGTTCGGAAAACTACTTCAAATTCGGTGTAGTGAAACACCTATTGGAACCAAATTGTCATGTGTTGATTATGAGCATATAACGTAAACACATACTCATATTCCTAGCTAGTTTATGAATCCACATGATCGTCTTAGTAATCTATGTTTATAACTATAAATATCTTGAATCTATAAGGTATACTTTTCGTGGTAAAGCGAAAAGGGTTTTTACAAATTTTTGCAAGGTAAGCGAAAATGTTATTTATTAAACTCTGTGAATTCACCAGCCTAGTGTTGACAAATGTTTTGACGTGTTTTTCAGGTACAAGATAAATGCTTCGGAATTTGGCGGAATAATATGTGTTTTGGCAATGTAGTGTTTGGACTTGTAATAAAATGATGATCTTGGGAACTCTTGTAACAATAATTAGATCCTTTTTGGGTCTAAATTATAAAACTTTTATATTATAAGTTTTATGAAAATTTGTCCAAATACTTATTACTTTGCTATTACACCATTAATTACCAACCTCCGTTCACCACCATGCTAAGTCTTCCGCTGTGGCATTTTTGGGGGTGTGACAGAAGTTGGTATCAGAGCCAATGGTTGTAGCGAACTAGAAAAGTTTTTCTAAAAATTCTAGACTACAACTTGAAAAGATTTTTGAAAAAGAAATTCCGAAATTTCCGAAGCTAAAAATATCTTGGAAAAATACTTTTGTACATTTATGTGCAATAATTTGGAAATATTTGGTTTAAATCATATACTAACTTAGTGCGTGTTGTTGTGTCACAGATGTCTCCTATTGAAGTCATTGACCTAGTATCCGACAATGAAACGGAGGTTATACCTTCGCAGATTGTTGTCTCCGCATTTGACCCCGCTTACTACGAGGCTTTTCCCGTAGTAACATCATTCTATATGGAACCGTTAGGGTTTCCTCATATCGGTAACATTGAGGAAATACCTAAGGATATCCTATTGGAACATGCGGATGCCATCATTCCTTACTTCCCTGCAGGTTTTACAGGCCTTTCTAGTCTAGCATTTACCCATGACTCCACTGCCATCATGACTCATAGATTAGAGTCAAAGGCCATAGACCCTATCCCGACTAGTCTAGCTATTGACTCACTACCTATTCCACCTGTGACGAGGGTCTATACCCGTCGCAGGAAGAGGACACGAGTTGACATGGGATCGTCTACTGCTGAGCCTATCGCATTGCCACCACCACCACCACCACCTCCGGTTCACCAGGAGGGACATTGGGTGGGAAGGTGCTCTAAATGCGATAAGCAGTTGGCATCTCACGAGGAGGAGTTGGCAGCGGGAAAGGTGAAGATCAAGGAGCTTGAGGAGAAGTTGAAGAGCCTGGAGGAGCTGAGGGCGATGGACGAGTGTGCAGTCGCGCACTATAGTGGCCAGATGTTGTTCTTACAGCACCGAGTGAACTATTTGATGGAGGTCTTGGGCTTGCTTTAGTTTGTTGGATGGTTGTGATCTTTTGGTTAGGAAATTGAACTTGACATAGTTAGGGTTAATACCCAATATTTTGTAACTAAACAAGTAATTTCCTGTTTAATTATGATGTCTTTTGTTGTTTTATTTAGCTTCCTTGTTGATTGTATGTTTATTATCTTTTTGAGTAACCACTAATCTTGATGTATCGCTAAAATCTTTTCTATTGTTATAATAGAAGTCCTGCAAAAATGCCACCAAAAAGAGGAACAGGCTTACCCGCAACACAAGAGGAGTTAGCACAACTAATCTCCCAGCATGTTAATGCGGCACTTGACCAGCATACTGCCACTCTTGGTGGAGGTCATGGTAATGCCGGTGGCACGGGCACCGGAAACCAAACCCCTGGGTGTACATATAAAGCTTTTCAAGGTTGTAACCCGAGGACGTTTTCCGAAGCCGAGGGACCTCTAGACATAGTCAGATGGATAGAAAAGATGGAGTCGGTTATAGCGATCAGTGGTTGCATACCCACGCAGATAGTCAAGTACGCAGTCTGCTCTTTTTAGGACGGGGCTTTATCATGGTGGAACTCGCAGGTTCAAGCTCGTGGTGAGACTGCTGCTTTCAATCTCACCTGGGCAGAACTGAAGGAAATGCTGATTCGAGAGTATTGTCCGAGAAACGAACTACAGAAGATCGAAACGGAATTCTGGAACTTAAACATGAACGGTTCTGACGTTCATGGCTACACATCCCGTTTACGTCAGGGTGGAGAGGTATATCTGGGGTTTAGCGGCAGAAATTCGAGGAATGGTTACCTCTTCCCATCCGACAACAATCCAAGAAGCCATCTCTCTAGCAAAATCACTCACTGATGATGCTGTCCGTAGAGGATTATTGGCGAAAAAGGGTGATACCGGGAAGAAGTCGGTTGGGTCTGAAAAGAAGTCGGTTGTTGAAGAGCAGAAGGCAGAAGGCTCCAAGAGAAAGCGGTCTGATGGTTCTCAGCATCGCGGTAAGAAGGGCAGGAATCAAGGTTCAAGCCAATTATTTGCTGCTAATGCAATCACTGCTGGAACTAATCGAAACCCGCCCGCAAGGTGTCAAAAGTGTGGCAGAAGTCATTTCGGGGAATGCAGACATTGTACCCGATGCAATAGATTTGGGCACCTGACTCAAGACTGCTATGCTAGGATTCCAGCGGAAATTCCCAAGAAGAATCCCGTCTGTTTCAACTGCGGTGATGAGGGACATGTCAAGAAAACGTGTCCTAAACTGAAGGGGAGAGCTTTCGAGATGAAAGAAGGGGATGCTCGGGAAGATCCGGCCGTCGTCACTGGTACGTTTCTAATCAACGACCAAAATGCTTTAGTACTTTTTGATAGCGGAGCTGATTTAAGTTTTGTCTCCGAAAGATTTAAATCTCTCCTTGGCTCGAAGCCGAGTAAACTAGATAAAAAGTACTCGATCGAACTGGCTAATGGGAAATGTATAGAAACCAGTGAGGTTTTCCGTGATTGCAATCTTCTTCTAGAAAACCATAAGTTCTGCATTGATCTGTTACCTGTTGATTTGGGGAGTTTTGACGTCGTTATCGGTATGGACTGGTTATCGAGAAACCATGCTGAGATCGTATGCTTAGAAAAGCTAGTGCGTCTACCACTCCCAAATGGTGAAGCTCTAGTAATACGTGGTGATAAGTGCGGTTCAAGGTTGAAGATTGTCAGTGTGATGAAAGCACGCAAGCTCTTGCGTAAGGGTTGTCTAGCATTCTTGGCTAATGTGGTGGATACAGAAGCTAAGGAACGAAAATTGGAAGAAATTCCGATCGTATGAGACTATCCGGAAGTTTTTCCTGAAGACTTACCTGGATTGCCGCTGTCAAGACAACTCGAGTTCAAAATCGATCTTATTCCCGGAGCAGCACCGATAGCCCGATCACCATACAGATTAGCACCTTCAGAGATGCAAGAGTTATCCAAGCAGCTTCAAGAACTGTTGGACAAAGGATTTATTAGACCAAGTTTCTCACCTTGGGGAGCACCGGTCTTGTTCGTAAAGAAGAAGGATGGTTCGTTCCGAATGTGCATAGATTATCGAGAACTGAATAAATTGACCATTAAAAATCGGTACCCACTACCGAGGATTGATGATCTATTTGACCAGTTGCAAGGGTCAAGTTATTTCTCGAAAATTGATCTACGTTCGGGATACCACCAGTTGAGGGTAGCAGAGGAAGACATACCCAAAACTTCTTTCAGGACTCGGTATGGTCACTATGAATTCTTGGTGATGCGGTTTGGTTTGACTAACGCACCTGCTATATTCATGGATCTCATGAATAGAGTATGCAAACCTTACTTGGATAAGTTCGTGATAGTCTTTATCGATGATATACTCATCTATTCACGAACCAAAGAAGATCACCAGCAGCATCTGAAGATGATTCTTGAGCTATTGAAGAATGAGAAGTTGTATGCCAAACTCTCGAAATGTGAATTCTGGATCCGGGAAGTCCACTTCCTTGGACATGTCATTAACGAGAAAGGTATTCATGTCGACCCCTTGAAGATTGAAGCGATCAAGAACTGGGAAGCACCTAAATCTCCAACTGAAGTACGCCAATTCTTCGGTCTAGCTGGGTATTATCGGAGATTCATCCAGAATTTTTCCAAAATAGCGCAGCCGTTGACGTTATTAACTCAGAAAGACAAGAAGTACGACTGGACCGAGAAGCAAGAGGAAGCTTTTCAGTTATTGAAGCAGAAGTTGTGTAGTGCACCTATCTTGTCACTTCCGGAGGGAACTGATGGCTTTGTAGTCTACTGTGATGCATCGCGTCTAGGTCTTGGATGTGTACTCATGCAGAAGGACAAAGTCATAGCTTATGCCTCCCGCCAGCTTAAAGTGCACGAGAAAAATTACACGACTCATGACCTAGAATTGGGAGCCGTTGTTTTTGCTCTCAAAATCTGGAGACATTACCTTTATGGAACCAAGTGTACGATTTACACCGACCATAAAAGTCTTCAGCACATCTTTGACCAGAAAGAGCTCAATATGAGGCAGCGACGTTGGGTGGAATTACTCAATGATTACGAATGCGACATTCGTTATCATCCGGGTAAAGCTAATGTTGTAGCTGATGCATTGAGCAGGAAGGAAAGAGAAAAGCCGCTACGTGTTCGTGCATTGGGTTTAACTATCCAAACAGGTCTTTTGGAAAAGATTTGTAAGGCACAAAACGAGGCTTTGCAGGAGAGAAACCTCAGGGCTGAAGGATTACGAGGTTTAGAAGTTGATCTCTTACCCAAAGCTGACAATGTAAGGTACTTTTTGGATCGAGTTTGGGTACCTCGATATGGGAACTTGCGACAGTTAGTGATGGACGAAACGCACAAGTCCAGATACTCTATTCACCCTGGTTCTACCAAAATGTACAAAGATCTTCGAGAATTATATTGGTGGCCCAATATGAAGGGAGATATTGCCAGATATGTCAGCAAGTGCCTAACTTGTTCAAAAGTTAAAGCAGAGCATCAAAAGTCGTCTGGGCTTCTGCAACAACCAGAAATTCCGCAGTGGAAATGGGAGTACATTACTATGGATCTCGTAACCAAATTACCTCGAACAGCAAAAGGAAATGATGCTATTTGGGTAATTGTGGATTGGTTAACGAAATCTGCTCACTTTCTACCGATCAAGGAAAAAGACAAATTGGATAAGTTGGCATCTCTTTATCTGAAGGAAGTTGTCTCTCGACATGGAGTTCCAGTATCAATCATTTCTGACAGAGACGGACGTTTTGTATCCAAAGTGTGGCAGACACTCCAAGATTCCTTTGGTACTCGGTTAGATATGAGTACAGCTTATCACCCACAGACGGATGGTCAGAGTGAAAGAACCATTCAAACTTTGGAGGACATGCTGCGAGCATGCGTGATTGATTTTGGAGGAAACTGGGATACTCACTTGCCGTTGGTTGAGTTTTCTTATAATAATAGCTATCATTCCAGTATTAAAGCCGCACCGTTTGAGGCTTTATATGGAAGAAAATGTCGTTCACCTCTTTGCTGGGCCGAAGTTGGTGAAAAGCAGCTACTTGGACCCGAGATTGTTCAAGCAACCTCTGACAAGATTGTTCAGATCAGGGAAAGGTTGAAAGCAGCTGCAGATCGACAAAAGAGTTATGCTGATAATAGAAGAAAGCCATTGGAATTCGAGGTTGGAGATCGTGTTCTTTTGAAAGTCTCACCCTGGAAGGGTGTGATGAGATTTGGGAAAGGAGGAAAGTTGAGTCCTCGGTATATTGGACCATTTGAGATCCTAGCTCGAGTCGGTTCAGTTGCATATCGTCTCAAACTACCTCAAGATCTGAGTGGGATTCATGACGTTTTTCATGTGTCTAACTTGAAGAAGTGTCTGTCGGATGAGACACTAATCATTCCGCCTGATGAAGTTTGCATTGATGACAAGCTTCGATTTGTTGAAGAACCTGTTGAGGTTATGGATTGGAAAATCCAGAAACTAAGGCGAAATCGGATCAAGTTAGTAAAAGTCAAGTGGAATTCCAAGCGTGGACCCGAGTTCATGTGGGAACGCCAAGACCAAATGAAGCGCAAATATCCCCATCTTTTCCGAAGGAGATGTAAACGAACCTTGTAAAAGAAATTTCGAGGACGAAATTTTCTAAACAAGGGGAGACTGTAACACCCAGCGTTTTAGCAGGGAATGTAAAGTTAGGTGTATGTTTAAAAATAATAATTTGAGTTAATAAAGTGAATTTTAAGTCCAAAAGCTTGTATTATATATAAAAATATGACTAGAGGTGTCATATTTAAAAATCTTGTCGCGTAGCGATTTTGCGCGCGAAATACGATCGTTGGTGATGACCCGGTAATATTTAAAGTCCGAAATTTGAAATGTAATTTTAAAATAATATTTCTAGTCATATTTAGTTGAAAAATATGGAGAAATAAAGTTAGAGTATAAAAATGGTGATTTTAGTCGCAACGCGCGATACCGCGCATTCTGCGCGCCTATATTATGAAAATTCGCCATTTTTATGATGGATAGCACCTAATATTAACTCGACATACATATTTTTATGTCCGGAGTCAAAAATATTATTTTTAAGGGTGACGGTTATTTAAAACAGTTAGAGGCCGGTATCGCGTTAACTAGTAATATACCCGCTAATCTACACCCAATACCCACTAATTATTAATACTACTACATGTTGACAACTAATCCATGCTATATGGGGGTGTGTGTCGAGCATTTGTGCAGCCAACACACTCTAATTTGTGATTCATGCATCCTATAGCTTAGGGTGATGATTATTATAGAAACTAACACTCTAACCCTTCAACTTCATCACCACTTTAGCACACAAACCCTTCCATTTCTTCCTCTCTCATCCGCCAATTTCACTCTCTCTCTCTATAATATTATTTTTTTCAACTAAAACACATAGAGAAATCAGCCATACTTGAATCAAAACATCCAAGAAAGCTTAAGAAATGAAGATTTGATCAAGAGTTTAAAGGGTTTTCAAGCTAGTTTCTTTCTTGTTTCAAAAAGGTATAAACCCTAAACTTATTTCATATGATTTTCCATCTTTTTATCATTAAACTTGGATGATTCACACAACTAAATTTACAAATATATGGTTTTCATTAAAAATAAAGAGAGGTAAGATGTGTTGGTGTGTATATGCGTGAGTTTGTATACATATATGTATATATGCCGTGTATATATACATGTGTGTATGAGTTTGTATTTCAAAATTTAACTCAAAAACCCTATTGCATGTATGATCTAACATTTGACAAACAAGATTCAAGCATTAACACATGATATTACGTAATGAAAGATGATAATGTATGAGTTAAAAATGGGAAAAACATAACTAGTTATATATATATATATATATATATATATATATATATATATATATATATATATAGCCGTGTATGTGTGTGTGTGTGTGTGTAGCTATAGATTTTTGTTAAAATTCTTGTTTATAGATGATTAAACTAGACTTAGATGTGGGATTTTGATTCAAGAATGGAAAATAAAAGATGTTATATATGTATGTATGTATGTCGTGAGGTGTGTGTATGTATGTATGTATGTATAAAAATGGAATTTTCTTGATTAAACACAAGTTAATAGGTTTTATACATACTAAACTTGATTTAAAACATGGTTTTGACATATGGAATTTAACTTTGAAAATGTTAGTTTAATACAGAAAACTTCATAAAAATAAAAGTTTAGAAAACCAACATTATGGTCTTGGTTTATGGATGACAAGTTATGAACCATTTGGTGAAATTATGGACATAAAATCTATGAAAATTTAAAGGTTTTATGGAGATTTTAAAATCTGA
The DNA here is from genome assembly GCA_028751855.1 of Ambrosia trifida. NCBI lineage: Eukaryota > Viridiplantae > Streptophyta > Magnoliopsida > Asterales > Asteraceae > Ambrosia > Ambrosia trifida. The sequence goes on from CM054123.1 coordinate 155,730,949, forward strand.
TTTAGATCAGTAAGTTTGACTTGTAAATATGTATAAAATGACCCATGTTTGAAAGAAAATGATTAGATTTTTAAATTATAAGAAAATGGGTGATTTTGGACCTAAAAATGCTTGAATTATGAACTTTAATGAGTGATTTTAAAAGAAAATTTGAGGTCTGATTATTTATACTAAAAATCACATAAAAGTTCATCAAATAACTTGTTTTGACCAAAAAGTTTAAGTATTGGTTTAAAAATTTGGTTTTGATAATGTCCGGTACAAAACTAGGCGATAAAAAGGCGAAAAACGGCTAAATTTGTAAGAATTTCCAATCTGATTTTGAACAGGTCCTAAAAGTATATTTTTAAGATAAAAACATGTAAATAAAGGTATATTTAAAATACTACATGTTTTTACAAGCCACACGAATTGGAATTTCGAGAAATTGCCTAAGATATCGCCTAGAACCGACTAATCTTGTAACTAAGTGTCTTGCATGTTATAATAGTATAATTAACTTATGCATGATATTATAAATATATGCTAAGTAAAAATAGGTGCGAGATGATAAAATAAAAAAGGGTGCTATGTGTTTTGATATAAAAATAACGGACCGAAAACGAGTCATGATCACCAACGAGTCGTAAATAAGATCAAGTATTTTGAAAATAAATAATTTCAAAGGATTATATTTTCTTTGGAAAATGTTGTGTGAAAAATCTAAGTTGAATGTATAATTTAGAAATATAAGCGAAACATAGTCGTTTACACGATTTTCATGATTAGGAAATCGGACGACCAGAAAATCAAGCGTTTGGAAATATAACTCAAACTACCACAAGGTGAGTTCACAGCCCCATTTTTATAAAGTTTTATAAATGTTTTGTGGGAGAAACACGTTGTAAAAATACTAAGATTACTAGTAAAAGACAATCGGTAAGTGTGGAATGTGTACGAATATATGGGCGGATAATCTCCTTTCGGGACTGGAAGTTGAGAGTAAAAAGAAATCTTAAGATAATGTTCCCAGGGCCATTCATAATCATTAGCCTTGGTATAGAGGGCAAGCGAAGTGTTGGTGGATCCATCGGGTTGACGACCCTAGCCGCGACCAGTCGCTCTGGTCATAGTTCGGAAAACTACTTCAAATTCGGTGTAGTGAAACACCTATTGGAACCAAATTGTCATGTGTTGATTATGAGCATATAACGTAAACACATACTCATATTCCTAGCTAGTTTATGAATCCACATGATCGTCTTAGTAATCTATGTTTATAACTATAAATATCTTGAATCTATAAGATATACTTTTCGTGGTAAAGCGAAAAGGGTTTTTATAAATTTTTGCAAGGTAAGCGAAAATGTTATTTATTAAACTCTGTGAATTCACCATCCTAGTGTTGACAAATGTTTTGACGTGTTTTTCAGGTACAAGATAAATGCTTCGGAATTTGGCGGAATAATATGTGTTTTGGCAATGTAGTGTTTGGACTTGTAATAAAATGATGATCTTGGGAACTCTTGTAACAATAATTAGATCCTTTTTGGGTCTAAATTATAAAACTTTTATATTATAAGTTTTATGAAAATTTGTCCAAATACTTATTACTTTGCTATTACACCATTAATTACCAACCTCCGTTCACCACCATGCTAAGTCTTCCGCTGTGGCATTTTTGGGGGTGTGACATTTTAGCAGGGTCAAGACCCATTTTATAGATGAACCAAAAGTAACCCTTTAAACATAATATGTTGCAGCCCTGTTTTGTCTATTAAAACTGGTTCTACCAGACCCCTCGAACCCAATTATGACCTAAGCTTAATATTGTTTTTTGATATAAGGGTCTGGTTATGGTTCTAAGATGTTGATCATTCCTTATCTCGGTTTCGAGTCAGGTTGGTTTCTAAGGATCAAGACTCGAGAACCTTTGACCAGCCTTAGATACGATAAATAGATACAAGTGCTTAGAATGTTTGTGTGAATGTGTTTGTTGTTGCTTGGTATGAATTTGATGAGGAAATTACATCTTCATATTGAGTTAGCGTTTGAATTGTAATGTTATAATAAATAATACAAATTTTAGGGTATCATGTGTTGTAATAGAATTTAGCAGATGTCGTATGTTATTTACATTAGTTGACTTAGATGTCGTATGCTTTCATGAGAGTCGATTTCGTATACATGCTGCATAACTATGTTTCAAAGATTATTATAATTAACTTATCCCAGCAGCAGCTATAGTACAACCTACCATTGCTGTCAAACACTTCTTTTAAGAACAAAAATCAGTATCAAATTTTGTAATAAATATTCACATAAACACTTAAATTATTTTGTAATTGTGTAAAGCAAAAATATAACCGGTTAAGATTTGGAAGTTGGAACACGTTGTGAATATGATCATTGTAGATTTTGAGTTTTAGATATACCATATTTCATGTTTTGCAATGCTGTCGTTTGACCATAATATAGTTTTTTCACAATGTGGATGCTTCTTTTCTTATTAAGGGCCTAAGGGGACTTCATAGTTCCCGGTGCAAATAAAATGTAGTAATGAGGGAAGAGGAAGAGACATGGCAGGTTGTTCCGCTAAGACGCTCGATGAACGGGGAGCACAACTATGACAAAGATGCAGCGTAGTTCTATGTTTCTAACCTTCCATCCGGTTGCACACCTTGGGCTGTGGCGGATTTTTTGGGAGGTTTTGGGGAAGTTGTTGGGACCTACATAGCTAGGAAAAGAGATGAAGAAATGAAGTGATTCAGTTTTATCACGTGTATGGTAGGGCGTTAGTTGGTAGGGTGGTGGATATTAAAACACTTTCTCAAATGGATAAATTATTGGTTGATGTTGGGTTCGACAATCTGGAGATCATTTACATTGGTGGCCTATCGCTGTTGATTAAGTTAAATGTTAATGAAGATGCTGTCAAACTTTTATTGAGCATCGAGGTGTGGAGGAATTGGTTTTCGGTGCTATGTTTGGGCATGCCAATCGATGTCGTTTGAGCGGGTGGCTTGGCTCAAGCTTTCCGGTGTCCCACTCCATTTAGTTGAGAATAAAGTGGATCTAAGAAATAAGTTTTAGGGTATTTGTGTTTGCTTAATTTTTTGATATTTATCAACTTTAAATTCTACTGATTAAGTAATCGTATTATTTTTGTTTTGATATAAAATTTGCTTACCTTTATCTGTACTCATTATTTACTTATGTTAATTTATACTTTACATCATAGCAACACTGACTCGGTCATATAATTTTCTTATCGAATATGAGTAATTCATATGTATAGTTGACTTACTAGGAAAGTATGAAAATGTTTGGTCTGGCATGTTCAGTATTGCTTTAATTTGGTCCCCAAATGATTTTTTAACGTATATAAAACTGGTGCTTTTACACTTGAACGATTGATTATGTTTTTCGAACGTTTGTACCTATATATTTTGCACCTTTTATTTGTTGTTTCTTATGTTTTCTTACTCTTCGTATCTGTTATGGGAACATTTTATGGAATCAATAAGGCTATAGGGTGTGGAGACACCAAAAATGTTATGTCTCAGTGCCACGTAGGATGCCACCTGAACACTCCATGTCTCAAGCATTCAAAAAAAAAAATATATAAATAACAGGAAAACACCCTATTGGTTCAAATTCAAAAAAAAAAAAAAAGAAAAAAGAAAAAAAAAAGAAAATACCTGATTGGAGTGTCCAAGATGTCCTCGGCGAGACAGGAGGGACGGGAGTGCATGAGACGGGGGGGAGGACATGGAAGGGGGGTGGTGTTGGTGTCCAGGACATAGCAAAAAGTGAGAGGACGGGGCAGGGTGCCGTCTATGCACCGTATAGTCTAACAGAAGGCCATGACATTATTGAAGATCTCTTGGGTAAAATTTTATATTGCTTGATAAAAAATGGCTGTCCATTTCTTTTGTTATTTCAGATTTACATAAGAATACATACGCAACTAGATGTAGCATGCAAGGATTCATAAGTTAACTTAATTGAGATATAACATATTCCACGGCTAAGTAACCTAACTTAAGTACTATACAATATATCACCAGACCACCGATAAACTAACAGAAAACAAGTATCAAGTTGTAAATTGTCACCGCCGCCGCATCGCGCGGGTTTCCTGCTAGTATATATATATATATATATATTTATATATATATATATATATATATATGTATGTTACATAAAAATGTATTTTTATAAAATGATGTTTTATAAAAATATAGATTTTCTAACATGTTGGAAATATATAAAAACAAAGGTTTTTATAAATAAATTAAAAACTTGATAGAAACTTGTATAAAAATGAACACTTTTATATAAATGGGAATATAAAAGTGTTGGAGCATTTTTATGTATAAGTAACCAAGTCTTTGTATTAAAAATACAAATGTATTTATGAACTACCAAGTAAAAATATATAGAAATTAAAGGATGAATAATTTCAAGAATACATATTGTTGGAAACTTCGAAAAATTAACAAAATATACGTACAAGATTAATTCAATCGGATATGGACGTCTTACGACATGTTAACGGACTAAGACGTGAAAACGGACAAATAAGTATTTGTATTATTACGTCTAAATGTGGAAATAAAAACATATATTTTAAGGACTTAAAATATATAATTTGGGTGAAAATACATAACACTTTCCTAAGTGTTGGAAACTTATTCGTGGGGGAAAATAACGTAAATAATCTAACGATTAAATGTTTAAAACGAGCATATGGACTTGACAATGAAAATATATTATCAAATCGACAAGATCCTAGTATATTTATTTAATGGGAAAGTAAATATACGGTAAAGTGAGTCGAATTGAGTAATAAAAATGTTACATCGAATTGACAAGATCCTAGTATATTTACTTAATGGGAAAATAAATATACGGTAAAGTGAGTCGAGTCGAGTGTTGAAAAATATTATATCGATCGACAAGATCTTAGTATAATTATTTAATGGGAAAATAATTATACGTCAAGTGAGTCGAGTCGAGAACAATATTATACAAGTTAATTAATATTCATGGATGTATAAGTGTAACTTGTAACAAGGGTAATCCATCACCAACGGACCTAGGACATATGTTTAATTTAAACGGGGAATTATATGTAAATGGTGGTGTTGGGAGTTGGGTGTACAACTTGCCGGAAAAACACACGCTATAGACTCAGTGACTTACACGCACTAGGACGTTCTTAGGTGCTTGACCACGGACTTGCTATTCTCTGCTATTTGATTGTACGCAGTACTTCAGGTGAGTTTCACGGCCCCTCTTTACTGTTTTACTTGGGGGAATGATATGTTTGTCAAATGTTGTCACATGTTGAAATGTTTTCAAAGGTTAAAATGTGATGAGTGGCATGATGAGTACTTGAGTTTTGTTATGTGTTCGCCACTCGGGGTTGAGTCCTCGCTACTGTAACCAATAATTCAGGGGCATGAAACCAAAGGAATATTTGGATAGTAATATTGGTGCCTGACAAAGGCCACCCCTAATCGATAGCGTCGATTATGCATCGGCGTATGCCTGGGGTGCACGTATTCTGAACTAAGTTGTTATTTGCTGAGAAACAACTTGTGATCGCGGGGCATATTTATTAGTCTTGGTTTGGTTATGGGCTCAAGGGATTGCTCATCATCATAAGTAGGAGCTAGCTACTCCCTGCAAAGGCCACAAAATGTGCAGGTTCCGCACATGTTGTAAAAATGTTGTTGTTATGAAACTAAAACCTATGAACTCACCAATATTTTATATATTGACGTCTCTTTTTAAACATATCTTTCAGGTAACTAAGTGCTGATTAGATACGAGGCTAGTGCGGTGGAATACGGGATGTCGGATACATGTCGGGGTTTCATCTATTGTTACCATCGGGTTGGAACATAAACAGAAACATCCCACATTGAAACTTGATGTTCGTTGTTTTATGTAATGTTTAGAATATGATACTCCGTTTCGACATCTTAATAAATTGATCTTTTCTAATTAAATATAGTTTGTGTTAATATTGAATTTGATATGCTTTTGAGCGTTGCTCCACGTGTTTCCGCCATTGGCGTGGTGTGACAGAACTGGTATCAGAGCCAAGGTTATAGCGAACTAGCATTTTTGAAAAATCTAGACTATAACCGGTTTCGGCTCGAAAATGAAGTTTTCAAAACTAAAACACATTAAACTTTTAGAAAAGAAAGGAAATTTGTACATGGAATGTACAAGGGGAAGTTCCGTCCGACTAGCCATCTGTGTCAATATATGAAGTATTAGAAAATATGGATAAGAATGTCTATGTTGCATAGGAATCCGATTTTCTAAGATTAGTTAATACATATACGTAGTACGGATATTTTGCCAGTAAGGATGTCGTGTCACGCTTCACCTAAGTCCGCACTCTTGCATTGATAACCGATACCAGCAAGTGGGAAGGACGTTGCAGTCTAAGATTAACTCACCCGCTTACATGCGGACAGGATGATCGGAAGGACTAACCTCTATCGTGCTAATGGACGTTGTCGTGTTGTTAATGTTGTGAAGGCGAAGCTAGCCTAGGTCATTTGTTGTATGGAATCCTTGTTTTGGATCTGGAAGCTCGGAACTAGCGGGCACCAAAATTACCTGGCAATACAGATTATCATTACGGGTGCACACGTAATAATAACTTGTGGTGCACGGTAACCATGGTGGGGGCTAGGGCCGGGTTTGGTGATCACTCCGTGTCTTGTTTGTTCTTGTTCTTTAGGTTCAGTCTTATCTTTTGGTTGGCCAACGAGAGACGATAACTCCCTTATATAGGAGTTGAATGCCTCCACCACAAAGTTCTTCCAAAGGAGCGGACGTACAAGAATACACGACCTACCGAAGCGAGAAATGTCGAGTACGATGCGTGGAAGGTTATACCCGGAACCCAGTAAAGACCTAGTGTCACACCCTCAAATTCCACGTGCGGGGTTTTACCGCGAGGCGCGTGACATATCAGGATCCAAGTTAACGATCACAATAAACAAACACTAAATATATATATATATATATATATATATATATATATAGGATTTGGATCATTTGAGAACCACCATTTAGGGAGAGAACCAAAGAACTAAGTGTGAACACAAAACCCCTCCACCAAAAAATAAAAAGAAAATAATAAAAAAATTATATAACCTAAACAAATAAAAAAATAAAAAAAAGTAAAAACACCAAAATGTTTTTTTAGTGTTAATTTTTCTGAAAAAAAATACAAAAAATACAAAAAAAAACAAAAAACAAATAAATGTGGTCTTTTTTACGTCATAATTACGTCAGGTCTTATGCACATGTGCATTTTGCTGTTATATATATACATACATACACCGTATGCACATGTGCATTTCACTATTAGAGCACACTTTTGAATAAATTATCAATTGCCATAATGAAATGATCATTAAATGGACGTGATATGATATATAAGGTGGAAAAAAATTTATTCAATGATCTCTAAATAAACGCGAAGTGCATTTCACTATTATAGTTAGGTTTTTTTTTCATGGGTTTAGCTTTAGGGTTTAGTTTTTAGGTATGATGGGAATGGGGTTAGGTTTTTTGGGGTTGTTGGTGAATAAACTTAAAAAAACCTCTATATAAAACTATAAAATAAGATAATTGTACTACATGCACATGTACATTTCACTATTATAGTTAAGTTTTTTAATGGGTTTAGTTTTTGGGTATGGTGGAAGAGGGGGTATCTTTTTTTTTGGGGGGGGGGGGAGATGGGATGGAGCGTTTTGGTTTTTGGGGGGCGTGTGGTTAGCTTCACATGTGCATTTCACAATTGGGGGGGGGGGGGGGAGGGGTTGGGGCAGAGTGGGGGATGGGGGGTATAGGTTTTTAGGGAGTGAGGTGGGTGGGTTTAGGTTTTTAGGGGGTGGAGGTGGGGTTTTTAGGTTTTTTTTTGTTTGTGTTTACAATGGTTCTCTGGTTCTCTGCCTAAAGTTGGTTCTCGTATGATCCCTACCCTATATATATATATTGAAACTAAAACATTATGCTTTGAGCCATAAACCAGCAGCGGAATCATTTCTTGTTTACAACCAAAAGGCATATTATAGTTTACAAAACATTGTTTAATATGCAACAAAACTCTAGACGCTGTGCAAGACTCCGTGCGCCTAGTCCGTTAACTACTACCTTAGCGACCTAAGAAAACATGCCAAAAAATGTCAACATATAATGCTGGTGAGTTCACAGGTTTTCTTTTATAAAAGAGTTGTCATAAGTTTGAAAAGATCATATCTGTTACTACTATGTTATGAGAACGTTAGCTAGACGTTAAGTGTTTTTACTACTACGGTTGGGAACCCATTACTAAACATGTACAAAGTTGAATCCAGCCCAGATTGACTGGGTTATCGATGCCTCGATAACCCGGAAGTTAGAAACAATATACACCCGCCTGGCATCCCGGCCGTCGGGTGGGGTTTGTGAGGCCCAATAGATCTATCCACATTTCCCTCGTTGTGCCCCGCACATTCATGGTTTCCCCATGGGACTTTCCATAAAATCCGTATAGTAATGTAAAGTAACCATAGTATAACATGACCTTTAGTAACTAAGTATGTAGCATGTTTCTCCCCCGAAATCAAGACAGTAAAAGTGGGGCTGTGACACTCACCTTATCTTGCATTACTTTAAACAGTTAATTCAGTAAGCTATGATAGTCCCAAATAGCGGCGACCTATCATAAGATGTATATAAGTACCCGGACTAATAACCCGCAGGTTAACTAGTCCCCAAATGTCCAGACCATAACCACAATCGTTTGAAAACGCCCTTGATTGTTAAACCGACCGCACCAGACAAGATCCGACATCCCATTGGTGACCCGACATCCCACGTGTTAGCCAAATACAAGATATCATGCAACATATGTAGTTAAACACTTAATGTAACACCCCAACCGATGGCGGAAACATCGGGATGTCACGTATTGATGATTGTTCAGTAGCTCATGGTGAATAATAAATTGCATTAATTGATTTAAATAAATTACATACAATTGTTCTACAAAAATTCGTACATCAAAATGAATAATACTATGTACACATCTTCAAGCAATAACTCAATTCTTCAAGCAAGTACAACCTGAAACATGTTAAGTTGAAAATATTTTTGGGTCAACAAAAGTTGGTGAGAATACATAGGTTTTTGAATATAATTGTTAACAATAGTTTGTACAACAATCACAGCTGTATGATGATAGAGTATGAGACCGACATGTAACAATGCGTCTTTGTACAATCAAACCTTGTGTCAACTGAGACCTAACTTGCAAGTTAGTTAAATGTTGTTACTGTTATCGATCATCCCTGAATTTATGCGGGGGGATGGGTTTGTCAGACCTATAGCGCTATAATCTAAACAGGCGGCTTGATCAATGTTAATGATTGTACTATGTCTTTTTGTTACAGTCAAATGATAGAATGAGTAAATGGTAGTGTAATTGAATCACAAGTTTCAACAATGTACGAATGAGTAAATGATAGTGTATAAAATGTTTAAACATGTTTCACCCCAAAATAGTGAAAAGGAAAAAAAGGGGCTATGTAAACTCACCTAAGCAAAATGTTATGTCTCGTGAAAATAGAATATGTGTTGCCCAACGATGCCAAGTATTACCCTATAATTAAGGTAATAAATATGTCTAAGTCTTTCTAGTCTACAAATATTTTCTAGGGTTTCGAATTTGGGATAAGTGTTCGTTTGATTAATAAATAAAATGTTTAATAAATAAGAGAAATTTGATAAATAAATAAACAAAAGTCTTTTTGTAAACTTTAAATTAAAGATGGTTACAATAATAATTTTTAAGTATGAAAATAATTTTTATAAGATTATTTTCTTAAAAATAGAATATTAAATCTATTTATTTCAAATTGTTAAAATGTAACTTTAATATTTAAAAATATTAAAATTAAAGAATTTTTAATTTAAAAATTGTATTTCTGTTCCAAATGGATAGAAATAATTTATATAAAATTTTGGTGCAAAAATATTGAAAAATGAATTTATTATGATTTATTTATGATTAAAACTTACAAAAATCGATTAAAAATATTAAATAAATGATTTTTCAGAAATAAAAATCATTTCAGAAAAGCTTAATGTTATAAAAACTCAGAATAAATTTTGTAGAAATTTATATAATCGTTTTGATATTTTTATAGAATTTTATAAATAAAATTGAATAAACTTGAATTATTTATTATATATATTAAATAAATAATTTTTGGAAAACTAAAAATTGTATGTTAAACTCTACTACTAGAATAACATAAAATATTTTTGTAGAATTTATAAAGTTGTTTTAGTATTTTTAAAACTAATTTTAAAAATACAAGTAATATATATAAAGCTTTAATGTTGAAAAAAAATGTTGATGTTGCTGGGAATCGAACTCGCGCGCCCCGGTTATCAACAAACAGTCACAACCACTTGATCTAGATCAGTGGTTGTGTTTGTCTTGTGTTTGTTTTAATTATATAATTATATTCTGCAAAGTGTTCTTCCATAATTTAAATCTAACAAACCCTAGATTATACAATAATCAGTTTTAACAAACAATAACCCGATTAAACATAGGGTTATTGTTTGTTGAGGGCCGATGAACAAAACCTTTAAAAAAATTGAAACTTACAAAGCTTAGTTCGTGATTTTTGAATGGTCAACAGGAAAGTCAAACGAACTAACAAAGGCCTTGAAATGATGATTTTTACAGAAATTGGAGATAAGGAGAGTATTATCGGCGAGTAATGAGTGTAATGGAGGGTTCAATTTATACTAAACACTCGGCTCATAGGTTTGGAAGGTTTGACTCAAGTTTTAATTAAAAACGCGTAATTAGTATAATTTTTGGTATGGTTTTATTGGATTATGCGCATATGGGGCCGTAGAGTCAATTAAGTGATAATTTTTCCATGTTTAGCATCAATTAAAAGTCAAACAAAAGCAAAAATGTTGGGGTTGGTCGTGTTCAGCAGCGCGTAGGAGCAGCAGAAGGGAAACAGTTCTTTTTAGAAGGTCTTTTATACATTTCGGGTTGGGATTAAAACAATAACGAGCTGTGGCTCAGCTGGTGTTGATGTGTATGTTGTGTTTGGCTTGGCTTCGGTTCGAACCATGGCAGGAGCACTTTGTTGTTGTTTTTTAAACAGATAAGGGGGGGAAGGGAACTAGTGGGCTGGGTCAGCTTATTGGGCTCCGGTTTGGGTTCTAATTGGGCTCCGAAATAAAAACAAGGAATGGGTTTTTTTGACAAAACAAAATAATCATACTATTTGTTTTCATTATTATTGTTACTATTATTATTATTATTATTATTATTATTATTATTATTATTATTATTATTATTATTATTATTTAGAAAATAAAGGTGGTTCAAGTATCTAGTTGGGAACAAATTTCGCGATGTTACAGTCTTCCCTACTTTTAGAAAATTCGTCCCGAAGTTTATTGAAAGCACGGGGTCGGAAGTAATTGGATAGAAGGTGTGGTCTGAAAATTTCGTGTTAAGGCATGACATGAATAGAATAATCTTGTTTCAAATAATTTGGATAAGAGAGTAGGATTAGGTGTGTCTTGAAATCGCAAGGAGCATAAGAATTTTTGAGTTTTAGGAATCCTAAAAGAAGTTCATGAGTTAATGGACTATAGAAAGACTAAATAAACTACCAGGTAAGTAGAGTTTATAACCTTGATAGAATTTCACACTACCTTAATGTACCTGTAAATTCATGATTACGTTTCGGACCGCAATCACCAATTTACCTTACATTAGGGTTTTGTGTCCTTCTATTACTCTACTGATTGTTGAGCAGGTCCGATAGCCTCAACCAGTCGTGGAGCAGGCTGTAGGGCCTCTCCCGACTGTTGAAAAGGCATAATGACCTCTACCAATCGTTGAGTAGGTTCGATAGCCTCCACCAGTCGTGGAGCAGGTTGTAGGGCCTCTCCCGACTATTGAAAAGGCATGATGACCTCTATTAAGTGCAACATTTATTATACACATAGATTGCAAATTGATAACATGTTTATGCAAGCAAGTTTATAACAAGCACAGTATATTAGTTCACATTCAAACAAGCATACATTCAAGTGTTATGATTACACCATGTAAACAACTCTCAGACAAAAATTTCAATACTAGAATTTATTACTCGAATCAAATAGCATAAAAACAACCAATAGTCAAATGGTGAGACTTGCTGTTAGGTAGCTGGAGGGTCTTGATCTCTGTTTAGTTTAGGGCATCGGTTACGGAAGTGATTTGGGTCTCCACATTCATAGCACTGACCATAGTTGTATCGATTAGGATTAGTAGCCTGAGCAGGGTTGGTGGGTTGGTTGACATTAGGATTTGGGGTCTCGCGACATGTGTTGACTAGATGTCCATACTTACCACAATTGGTGCACAAGCGACATGCTGAAGCAGTGGGATGATGTCGTTTGCATGTGTTACACAATGGATAGTTTCCTATATAGGGTTTCTTGTTAGAAGCTTGTGTAGTGAGGTTGGCATCAGGATCCCTGGCCTTACGCTTCTGGTTCTCAGTAGTTACCGCGGCTACAATACTTGCTTTCTTGCCTTTCCGAACTAAGGTCCCGTTCTTTACGTGATTGTCAGTTAAGTTAGCTGCTAAACGCTTGGCCTCTTCAAGGGTAGCAAGGTTCCTTTCCCATACCGTGTCCTGAATCTGCATGGGTAAACCACCGATATATTTCTCAATGGCTACGGGTAACGGAGTGACCTTATGGGGCAACAACAGACTGAGCTCATGGAAGCGGGTATTATAAGCAAGGTTTTCCCCACTATCCTGAGCAAGGGTGTCGAACTCGTCCTCTAATTTCTTGACCTCGTTACGTGGGCAAAATTCATCTTTCATTATCTCCTTGACTTGATCCCAGGTCATAGTAAGTGCAACTTCAGCTCCTCGGGTGCGCTTTTCCTCATTTCACCAAGTGAGTGCTCGTTTGTGAAGAACACTCATAGCATAACGGACCTTAAAGTTATTGGGACACTCACTGTTAATGAAGGTATTCTCAATACTCTCAAACCATTGCAGAAGACCAGTAGTTCCTTCCTCTCCACTGAACTTAGGGGGATTACAGGAATTAAAGTGCTTAAGAGTGCAGGCTGGGAGACCATTCCCGTTTCCGTTATGATTTCCATTACCGTTCCCGTTTCCATGACCGTTTCCATTGCCGTTTCCGTTTATCTGGATGACTTGAGCTAATGAGTTGGGAACCAGAGTCGCGATCTGCTGCGCCATTTGTTGAGAAATGATCGCAGCCAATTGGGCATCAACACCATTGTTGTTGTTGTTGTTGTTGTTGTTGTGGTTAGCGTCGTGGTTGTTGCTATTCACTTCATCTTGATTGTCACCACTGTTAAGGCGAGTGCTGCGACGTGGAGGCATGATCTGTAAGAGACACAATGAAATGAATGAGGTTATATAAGGAATGTAATCATTTATTCATTAATTAAACCGAATAAACGAAAACGTTGACTTATCATAGATTCTAGATTCTAATAACATAATGAAGACATGCTTTAGCCTATAAGTGAACACTCATCCCGAGAATTCCCAGGTAGGCATCCGGGTCCCTCGTCTGATTGGGATATATGCGCAATGCCAGCCTAGACAGAAGACTCAGAATACAGGCGTTCACCCTTCCAGATTGCACGTGTTCGTTTTTAAAATCTAGAACTTCGACGAGATCTCAAGGTGGTTCAGGCTAAACCTGAGGATTTTGTCCTATTAGTCTAAGACTAGATCCAGTGATGGAGAGCAATCTTCTTGTAGGGATAAGAAGTAGGGTGGGAGATAGAGAATAGCAAGTAAAAGGAGCAAATACTGGTTATAATCCTATGGTTATAGACTAGATTATTTTTCTAATAACCTAATTCCCTATAACCATGGCTCTGATACCAATCTGTAACACCCCAACCGATGGCGGAAACATCGGGATGTCACGTATTGATGATTGTTCAGTAGCTCATGGTGAATAATAAATTGCATTAATTGATTTAAATAAATTATATACAATTGTTCTACAAAAATTCGTACATCAAAATGAATAATACTATGTACACATCTTCAAGCAATAACTCAATTCTTCAAGCAAGTAGAACCTGAAACATGTTAAGTTGAAAATATTTTTGGGTCAACAAAAGTTGGTGAGAATACATAGGTTTTTGAATATAATTGTTAAAAATAGTTTGTACAACAATCACAGTTGTATGATGATAGAGTATGAGACCGACATGTAACAATGCGTCTTTGTACAATCAAACCTTGTGTCGACTGAGACCTAACTCGCAAGTTAGTTAAATGTTGTTACTGTTATCGATCATCCCTGAATTTATGCGGGGGGGGGGGGGGGGGTGGGTTTGTCAGACCTATAGCGCTATAATCTAAACAGGCGGCTTGATCAATGTTAATGATTGTACTGTGTCTTTTTGTTACAGTCAAATGATAGAATGAGTAAATGATAGTGTAATTGAATCACAAGTTTCAACAATGTACAAATGAGTAAATGATAGTGTATAAAATGTTTAAACATGTTTCACCCCAAAATAGTGAAAAGGAAAAAAAGGGGCTATGTAAACTCACCTTAGCAAAATGTTATGTCTCGTGAAAATAGAATATGTGTTGCCCAATGATGCCAAGTATTACCCTATAATTAAGTTAATAAATATGTCTAAGTCTTTCTAGTCTACAAATATTTTCTAGGGTTTCGAATTGGGGATAAGTGTTCGTTTGATTAATAAATAAAATGTTTAATAAATAAGAGAAATTTGATAAATAAATAAACAAAAGTCTTTTTGTAAATTATAATTAAAGATGGTTACAATAATAAGTTTTAAGTATGAAAATAATTTTTATAAGATTATTTTCTTAAAAATAGAATATTAAATCTATTTATTTCAAATTGTTAAAATGTAACTTTAATATTTAAAAATATAAAAATTAAAGAATTTTTAATTTAAAAATTGTATTTCTGTTATTTATGATTAAAACTTACAAAAATCGATTAAAAATATTAAATAAATGATTTTTCAGAAATAAAAATCATTTCAGAAAAGCTTAATGTTATAAAAACTCAGAATAAATTTTGTGGAAATTTATATAATCGTTTTGATATTTTTATAGAATTTTATAAATAAAATTGAATAAACTTGAATTATTTATTATATATATTAAATAAATAATTTTTGGAAAACTAAAAATTGTATGTTAAACTCTACTACTAGAATAACATAAAATATTTTTGTAGAATTTATAAAGTTGTTTTAGTATTTTAAAATTAATTTTAAAAATACAAGTAATATATATAAAGCTTTAATGTTGAAAAAAAATGTTGATGTTGCTGGGAATCGAACTCGCGTGCCCCGGTTATCAACAGACAGTCACAACCACTTGATCTAGATCAGTGATTGTTTTTGTCTTGTGTTTGTTTTAATTATATAATTATATTCTGCAAAGTGTTCTTCCCCAATTTAAATCTAACAAACCCTAGATTATACAATAATCAGTTTTAACAAACAATAACCCGATTAAACATAGGGTTATTGTTTGTTGAGGGCCGATGAACAAAACCTTCAAAACAATTGAAACTTACAAAGCTTAATTCGTGATTTTTGAATGGTCAATAGGAAAGTCAAACGAACGAACAAAGGCCTTGAAATGATGATTTTTACAGAAATTGGAGATAAGGAGAGTATTATCGGCGAGTAATGAGTGTAATGGAGGGTTCAATTTATACTAAACACTCGGCTCATAGGTTTGGAAGGTTTGACTCAAGTTTTAATTAAAAACGCGTAATTAGTATAATTTTTGGTATGGTTTTATTGGATTATGCGCATATGGGGCCGTAGAGTCAATTAAGTGATAATTTTTCCATGTTTAGCATCAATTAAAAGTCAAACAAAAGCAAAAATGTTGGGGTTGGTCGTGTTCAGCAGCGCGCAGGAGCAGCAGAAGGGAAACAGTTCTTTTTAGAAGGTCTTTTATACATTTCGGGTTGGGATTAAAACAATAACGAGCTGTGGCTCAGCTGGTGTTGATGTGTATGTTGTGTTTGACTTGGCTCCGGTTTGAACCATGGCAGGAGCACTTTGTTTTTTTTTTTTTAAACAGATAAGGGGGGGGGGGGGGGGGAAGGGAACTAGTGGGCTGGGTCACCTTATTGGGCTCCGGTTTGGGTTCTAATTGGGCTCCGAAATAAAAACAAGGAATGGGTTTTTTTGACAAAACAAAATAATCATACTATTTGTTTTCATTATTATTGTTACTATTATTATTATTATGATCATTATTATTATTATTATTATTATTATTATTATTTTTATTATTATTTTTATTATTATTATTATTATTATTATTATTATTATTATTATTATTATTATTATTTAGAAAATAAAGGTGGTTCAAGTATCTAGTTGGGAAAATTTCGCGATGTTACACTTAATACGCGCAAGAGTTCACCTAGTCTAGCATAACGCTCAATTAACGCATAAACGAGTCCGAACACGTGTTACTAAGTCATTGGACATGTCACGGGGTTCCTATCATGTTCCTAGGTGTCAAATCATGTTTCGGGATGTCAAAATACGCTTACAACAGCAGTACACGCGATTAGGAAACTAGCATGCAATTAGGAAAAGTCAACTGGTGATTGGGGGTGGTCAACAGGCGATTGGAGGCCTAATCGCCTGTTGTTACTGGCGATTGGTGGGTAATCGCATGACTGAGGTGGCGATTAGAGCTCTAATCGCCCCCTGCAGTTCTGTCCCAAACTTTCGCGCGTAAAACCCTTCAATCAGATCCGAAACATGTAAAATCACCCAACATCAAACCTAAACTATTAACCAACTCATTTCAAGCAAAAAACCCCCAATTTATCTCTGCTCTAACACCCTCGGTGCGATTATTTCAAAAAATGGCAAAGTGCTAGGTTTCATTTACTATGAAATCTTTCCTTAAATGGCAATAATCAGATTACACAACCTACAACCTTGCAAATCATTATCCCTTTGTTATAATATCATTCTAATGTGAATCCTAACAACAAACAATCATTGAATCATATCATAACATCCTAATTCTTCAAGAATCATCCAAATGGGTCAAAATGCATACTTTCATCAAAACACCCTAACAATAGCTCAAATCCTTAGATAATCATCCTAATGACTCCTACACATCAGAACTACATCAATTGCATGGAAACATTCATGTTCTAATCACCAAAAATCATCATATGCATGAATACTTCACATATAGCAAGTATAATGGTTTAGACTTGTTTTAGAAACTCATTTCAAAGGTTTTGAAAGACACACACTTAATAAAACAAGGTCTGGACCTTTGGGAACCAAAACAATAACATTACAAAGGTTTAGGATGAAGAACACACCTTGGATTTTATCAAAGAAAGGTGTGTAAGCTTGGAAATGGCGAGTTTTGAAGCTAAACAAGTTCCAGAGGTGTTTTGAGGTGTGTGCGAGGTTTAGGATCAGTTAGGGTTGCACAAATGTTGTTTAGTGAGTCAAGGGTTGTATTTATAGGTGTTTCTACTCGTCCAAGCCATATCAGGTGATTGGGGAACAGACCAGGCGATTAGGGAGCCTAATCGCCTGACCTACTGGCGATTAGGGCTCCAATCGCCCCCTAATCTTCCTCAATCGCATGCCAGACTGGCGATTAGGCCACTCACTAGTGCCTAATCGCTTGTAGCATCAGGATTTGGGTTTTTGGCGCAACACTATTTTAACACATATAAGCACATATTCACATACCGACAAGTCACATAATGATTACAAACATATAATGCATGATAACTAACACGTTTACGTCCGTTCACCAATTCCCGGGACTCGAGACTTGCGTGTGTGCATTAAACCTGGTGATTCCACGAATCACCATTCCTTGTACACATGGTTATGGACCGACTCCCGATGATCCCGCGGATCATTGTAACGACTCTCAATGATTCCCAGAATCATTGTAACGACTCGATTGAACCAGTTAAGTACGTAATATGCATGACTCGCTAAGGTAGACTTAATAGTTTAGTCAATGTTATAAACCTGAGTTTGCCGGGTGTCACATCATCCCCCTATTGAAAGAATTTTCATCCCAAAAATTGCCCAAGGCTAAAAGGAAAAGACGAAAGAGAAAGATTTTTTCAATTGCCTCATCATCCCCCTATTGAAAGGAATCTCGACCCGAGATTCATTCAGCTTCAGTAGAGACATATCTTGATTCGAACACACACTTAGGAAATAAATGAGGATACTTAACTTTCATCTGATCCTCCCTTTCCCACGTGAACTCCGGTCCACGATTTAAATTCCAACGAACTTTAACAATGCGGATTTTACTCCGGGGAAGGCTACGGATCTTGTAATCGAGAACCTCAACCGGTTCTTCCACAATACGCAGACGATCATCCACCTTGATCTCTTCGAGAGGAACTACCAAAGATTCATCCGCCAGACACTTCTAGAAGTCGGCTGGCAGATCAAGCCTGTGTGCCACCGGTCCAATCCGTTCCAGAATTGCGAACGGTCCCACATACACACTTAAGTGTTTAGCAAGTTCTTGGTGAGTGATAGCACAGTGGAATGTTTATAAGTTTATAGCTACACTTATCAACAGGAGTTATTACTCCCCCTGGAATCAAGAACTAATAAATGAGAAGTGTTTATTGAGAATCTAAGTATTGAATGAGAATGAAACACTTTGACAGATTCTCAGTAAACACGAAATGGAAATAACAATAATATGTGTTGAAGGATTTCTTGTATTAAAATCAATGTCTAAAACAGAAGGATGAATCCTTCTATTTATAGACTTTACAAATACATGAACCTTGCCAAAAAGCAAGTTCAGAAACAAGTTGCAACAAGTTGCAGTCTTGGAACTTGTACATAAAGCAAAAAGAAATACTAAAGTATTAAACTACTGATATACAAAGGCGGTGGAAAAGATCTTCTTCAAGTACTGATGAATGACAAACTACTGATGAGTAGTTTGTCTTCAGTAGTTCTTCAGTAGAAGTGTCTGGTTTGAACTTCAGAACTTCTGATGACTTCTTCTTCAGCACTTCTGAATCTCTTCTTCAGCAGTTTGATTCTTTGCCTTCAGCAGTTCCATACTTAGAGTATTTTGACAGAAAGTGAATTAGACCAAGGTTTCAAAAGTGGTTTCACCAATCCTTTTTGTCCTAACAATCTCCCCCTGGATTGATGAAGCCAAAACCTTACTAATTCCTTATTGTTCCTTTCTGTCCTTCATAATTTTCCATATTCCTTTGAACATGGAATTCTTGAGCTGGTTCAGTTGATCATCAGTAAGAGATCCTTTCTTTGGATCCAAGTGTTGGATTGTAAGCAGGTCTTTGGTTGATAGTTTCTTCAGTTCATTCATCGACCTATATTCCCTGCTTGTTTGATCTCTTCTTGTCACAAGTACTGAGTTGTTATCAGTAAAGGACCATCTGATGACTGGTACTTTAGACTTGTCAAAGTCTGCAGTGTAGGGAACCATGGTGGTACCCTAGGTTTCTCCTGAGTGTTGAATGTTTTCAACTTCAGTGACTCTCAGGTGGGATTCACTTCCTTGCTGTTGTTCCATCACATTAGGTATCTGAAATGTTGGCAAATGATGTTCAGTTACTACCTTGGTGTGCAGTTTGTCTGTGATGGTCTTTTGGATTTGATATGCAAAGGTGGAAGGATCCCTGAATTGTGTAAGCAGAGGCTTCTCTTCTATGTCAAAATCAGAATGTACTACTGTACTACCTTCTAGTAGTATCCTTCTGAAATCAGTCTTCACTTTTTCCTCTGACTTCTTTCTTTGGGTAGCTGGTCTTCTTTGAACACCAGAAGTTCTAACTACTGAAGTTGAAGCTTCAGCAGTTTGAAACTTCTCTGGATTAGCAGCCCTTGCAGCCTTGTATTTTCTATATGTGTCCACCAATCTTTCTTCTTTCCACTTGGACACTGAGGCTTTTGAACCATAACCATTGGCTACCAGTTCTTCTATCATCTGAGCTCTCTTGGCCTTTGTGTCTTTACTTGTTGCAAGTTTATCTGCAATAAGTTGAGCTCTTCTTGTCAGCTCTTCCACAGAGAGTCTCTTCAATGTGTGGGCTTTGACTTTGCTGTTCTTCATAATGTAAGACATCAGTTGATGTCTTTTGTCTTGTTCAGCAATCTCATCTAGGCTAGCCTGCCTTTGTAGTTCAGCTTCATAAGCCTGAAGTTTTTCTTCATGGCTTAGATCTAAGTCATCCCTTTCTTCCAGATTTTTCCAAATCAGATCTTCTCTGGCCTTCTTTTGGGCTGCAACTAAACTCTTCTCAAGTAATTCAGCTGATTGAGAGATTGGAGAAGGGTTTAGCACAGTCATTGTTGTAACTGTTGTAGTAGGCCTGATAGGAGCAGAGGTTGGTTGAATAGAAGCAGTTGTTCTGGAAGGGTCAGCAGTCTGAATCTTGGAAGTGTTAACTTCTGATGGGTTGACAACTTCTGAAGGTTTGTCAACTACTGAAGGATTGTCTTCAGTACTTTCTGGTTCTTCATCAGAACTTTGGCCATCAGAGGTTTCTTCATTGTGCCCTTGGGATTCATCAGCCTTTTCAGCATCTTCTATTTCTTGAATAGAGACACCAAATTGTTGTGCCAGTTTCTCTTTTCTGGCTTGATCTTGTTGATCTCTAGCTAGGATAGCCACTCTTGCCTTTCTTCTGGCTTCAAGTGTATCCATAGGCACCTTGATTTTCTCCCCCTTTTTTGGCTTTATCACCTTTGGAAGTTGAAGCTTGGGAGAAATGACCTTGAAGATGAGCAATCTGTTTGCTGTTGTGATCAATCTTGTTGGACAGATCATTCATCTTCGTCTGTATCACTCCAAATTGGTTCTTCATGGACAGCTCCAAGTCAGTTGTGTATGTTTGGATGTGATTTTTGATGAGGGTGTTCATCATGTGATACAAGGGACCATTTGGGCTGCATAGTTGGTTCAGGTCTATGCTTGTTTGCCCAGGGAATTGGGTAGGCATTTGTAGTGAGGGGTGTGTTTTTGGTTGATCTCCTTGTTGTACAGGAGATGCCACTCTAGGGGAATCATGGATTGAGTGGCTTTAACCTGAGATGGTGTGACTAGCTTCTTGAGCTTAGAGACACCAGGTGCAGGACCTTCACTTATAGCCGTCAATTCAGTAGTTTTGTGTTTTGAAACATCATCCAAATCAATGGAATCATCTGAATCCCTGATTACATCCTCAATGAGGACTGTATCAGTTACATCATGAGCTGAGCCCAACTCAGTTGTCTCATGTACCTCTTGTTCTTGGTTCAGAGGATTTCCTACCTCAGGCATTAAGCCTTCATCAGTAGTTGCCACAGTTGAGGTCTTAGCTATTTTACTTCTGTCCTCAGGTCCACCACTGGGTGGTAAATGAGTAGTAGCAGCCTCAAAAGTACCAAAGGTTTCTAAGTTTGGGCTTAGAGACCCTGGTTCATCCTCATCTCTTTGGTTAGGGCTATGAGTGTCCACATCCATGTCACTGTCTGAGTCTATGTCCCCTGTTTGATGTGGTTGATGGGGACTGACATGTGTAGATGGGACTTTCTCTTTTAGCCCGGAGAGAAGTTTGGCTATTTCAATGTCTGGTTCAGAAATTTGGGGTGCTGGTTTAGTAGTTTGGGCAATGGGTTCAGCAGTTCAAAAGAAGAGTCAATTGGAATATTTTTCTTAAGTCTTTTTCTTTTGAAAAGGATGGTTATTGGTGCTCTTGGTGGGGTTTGAGATGGATGAGACTGAGAGGATGTTTCAGTCACATCTTTAAGAAGTGCAGATTGCACAGTAGTTTGTTCAGGCATCTCAACCTCCTGAACAGCTTTTCTTTTGGGTTTGGTGGGTTTTTGTTTTGTTATCTTGGGTTTCTTGGCCTTTGGTGGAGTAGGTTTGGAAGATGAGGGTTCCATGGGGACTGGTGCTTGTTCCCCTTGGTCATCTTCTGGCCAGGCAGCCTGTTTGTTGTGCCTTGAGTATGCTTGTGAGGTTAAGGGTTTCAAAATTTCAATTTTACCCACAAGCACCTCATTACCCAGTTCAGATATTATGCACTGCATAATGAACCTTGGATATAACAAAAACTTTTTCTTAGTGTTATTGTGATGTAACACCAACTCATTAAAGAAAAGTTTTGATGCCCTAAAATTTGTTTCATTCACAATAGAATGAAAGATTGGTTGAAAGGTTGAGGGCATCTGGTCATAAGACCCAGTTTTAGGACTCAAGCACATAATAATATAATGAAACAAAAGTTTATATTTTGGTTCAAAATACTTTTTAAAGATTGTAGCTTGTGAGAGAGTACCTTGATAACCACACTCGGTCATGGTTAGGTGGATAGCAGAGTTGTCAAACTTCTCAGGGGCATTCACATCATTCAACCCCAGTCTGTTTGAGAGTATGGCCGGTGTTATGGCCATTTGTCTCCCTTTAATTGTTGAGTTGAGGGAGATAACTTCATCATCCACCATTACTGTCTCAGCATTAGCCCAGAACTCATTTAGAGTTTTAGGATGAATTGGTGGGTCTATGGTGAGAGCGGTGAAATATTGGGATTTGACGACGAGATCAATGATCTCATTGTATTGGGACCAGCCTTCTTGTTTTTCTAAGTAGGCTCTAAGATTGTGTCCCTATTTGAGAACTAAAGCCATGTGGTTTGTGTGTGTTGATGAATCGAACAGTGATTTTGTGTTGCAGGTTCAGGGGTTTGAGAGCTTTCTTAAGAGAGAAGGAGGGAATTTTTGTGTTTGAAAGGATAAGTGTTGAAAAAAGATATTTATCAGAAGTTTTTAACCGCTTGGATCTTCTTTATTAGAAGTTTTAAACCGCCTAGGTTAAAAATCTCTTTATCAGAAGTTTTAAACCGACTAGGTCAAACTTCTGATGATGGGAAAAGTCAGATTTGCCCTTTTTGACTAAACTGCTGATGAAGGATTATCTTCATCAGTAGTTCCCATTTTTCTCTTCAGTAGTTTTGAACAGCTGATGAGAAAATACTTTATAAATACTTTTATTCATAACTTCTGAAGGTTATTTTATCAGAAGTTTAATCACTTTTCAGAAATTATCCCCATACTGATGTTTTGTTCATCAGTAGTTTCTCTCTTTTCAGAAGTTTTTCAAGTTTTTGAAAACAGATGTAAGTGAAAAATAAAAAGTTGTGCAGAAAAATAAAGAGAAACACTTACAAATTTAGCATCCCTAGCATGGATACTAACTTCTGAAATGTTGATGTGTCAAGGGGTTTAGTGAAAATGTCAGCTATTTGATTAGCTGTTGCTACATGTTTCACTTCAATCTTGCCTTTTTCATAGCAATCTCTTATGAAATGATACCTGATTTCAATGTGTTTAGTTTTTGAAAACTGAACAGGATTTTGAATGATGCTAATGGCAGATTTACTATCTACAAGCAATGGTGTCTTGGTCTCTTTGATTCCATAATCAAGAAGTTGATATTGGAGCCATTGTATCTGTGATGTACAACTTGCAGCTGCAATGTATTCAGCTTCAGCAGTTGAAGTTGCAACAGATGTTTGCTTCTTTGATTGCCAGGACACTAGACAGTTTCCCAAGATTTGACAACCACCAGATGTTGATTTTCTTGACATTTTACACCCTGCATAGTCACTATCTGAAAAAGCTGATAACTTGGTATTGCTTGAAGCAGGATACCAAATTCCAAGTGTGGGAGTTCCTTTCAGATATCTGAAAATTCTTTTGACTGCAATAAGGTGTGATTCCCTAGGAGCTGATTGATATCTAGCACAGACACATGTTGAAAACATAATATCTGGTCTAGAAGTAGTTAGATATAAAAGGGAACCTATCATACATCTATACATGGTTTGATCAACCTGTTTTCCTTGATCATCTGGTTCAACTTGTGTGGTTGGTGTCATGGGAGTGGAACATGATTTACAGTCTTGTAAAGAAAATTTGTTTAATAATTCTTTAACATATTTTGATTGATGTATAAAAGTTCCATTTGTTTGTTGTTTAATCTGCAGTCCTAAAAAGTACTGCAGTTCTCCCATTGTACTCATCTCAAATTTTGATTGCATGAGTTTCTTAAATTCATCACACAATTTTGTGTTTGTTGAACCAAAAATGATATCATCAACATATATTTGAACAAGTAAGACATGATATCCAACATGTTTTATGAAAAGTGTTTTATCAATGGCACCTCTTGTGAAGTTATTTTTGAGTAAAAAGGTTGAAAGTGTATCATACCAGGCTCTTGGAGCCTGTTTGAGCCCATAAAGAGCTTTGTCTAGTTTGTACACCCACTCAGGATGAGAAGGATCCTCAAACCCAGGTGGCTGACAAACATACACTTCCTCTTTTATCTTTCCATACAAAAATGCACTCTTGACATCCATTTGATAAACTTTTATTTTGTTGGAAATGGCATAGGCCAGAAATAACCTGATGGCTTCAAGCCTTGCAACTGGAGCAAAGGTTTCATCATAGTCAATGCCTTCTTCTTGAGAGTAACCTTGTACTACCAGTCTTGCCTTGTTCTTTATTATAATACCAGCTTCATCTTGTTTGTTCCTGAAAACCCATCTTGTGCCAATTGGTTGCTTGTTTGGTGGTAAGGGACAGATTTCCCAAACTTGTTGCTTGTTGAATTGAAGCAATTCATCTTGCATTGCCTGCACCCAATTGTTGTCTTTGAGAGCTTCCTGGTACTTCTTTGGTTCCAACTGTGAAATAAATGCTGAGAATAGACAAAAGTTGGAAAGCTGGTTTCTTGTGAGAACACCTAATGCAATATCACCCATGATTTGATCAAGTGGATGATCTTTGTGTTCGATCAGTTGTTGTAAACCACTGACAGGTGTTGGTGGCTCATGTTCTTCAAACAAACTACTGAGGTCTATTATGTCTGGTTCAGCAGTTTCAGTGTCTTCAGTAGTTGCAGGTGCTGAAGCAGATGTTTGAATTTGGCCTTCAGTATTTGTTGAATCAGAAGTTTGTGAAACTTCTGATGGTCTTGAAGTTGACTTAATGACTGTTTGAGGAGTCCATGATGCTGGATCCTCATCATCAAACCTTTGATCACCATAATAAGTAGGTTTGGATGAAGTGACAGTCTTTTCAGGTTCAAAATGAAAGTTGTCAAGGTCAAAGAGTTTAGCAGGATGTGCTGGAATGAGAGTGTGTTTTGACTCATTGAACTTGACATTCAGTGTTTCTTCTACTATCCTTGTTTTTGAGTTAAAAACCTTGTAGGCTTTTCTAGTTGATGAATAACCAAGAAAGTAACCTGAGTCAACTTTGGCAGCAAACTTTGAAATAGATTCCTTGATGTTCAAGATGAAACATTGACATCCAAAAGCCCTGAAAAAGGAGATAAGGGGATTCATGCCATGAAGAACTTCATAAGCTGTCTTTGAATGTCTCTTGACAACAAGAACTCTATTTTGAACATAACATGATGTGTTAACTGCTTCTGCCCAGAAGTATAAAGGTAGGCCAGAATCAGCTAACATTGTTCTTGCTCCTTCTATTAAAGTTCTGTTCTTCCTTTCTACCACACCATTTTGTTCAGGAGTTCTGGCAACACTGAATTGTCTAATAATCCCTTTAGACAAACAAAAGTCATTCAGAGTTTTGTTCCCGAACTCTGTCCCATTATCACTTCTAATGGTTTTGACAGGTAGAGAGTATTGCTTCTCTACTTGTAGAATGAAGAACTTGATGATTTCAGCAGCCTCATCCTTGGAAAATAAGAAGAATACCCATGTAAATCTTGAGTAGTCATCAATGATGACTAAGTAGTACTTCTTTTTACCAAGGCTCAAGATCTTTACAGGCCCAAATAAGTCTATATGGAGTAGTTGAAGACATGCAGTTGTTTTTGATTCTTCAATAGACTTATAGGAGGACTTATGCTGTTTACCCTTTAAACAGGATACACAGTGTTCTTGACACTGGTATACTTTTAAGGGTAGACCTCTGACCAAGCTCATTTTTGTGACTTTATTTATGGTTTTAAAGTACACATGGCCAAGTCTCCTGTGCCAGAGATCAGTTTCTGAAGTTGATGCCCTTGAGAAGAAACAAGCAGTGTTGTTCAGTACTTTGTCTTTTTCAATGTCCACTGCATAGACATTGCCACATCTTTTGGCAATTAACAAAGTATGATCTTCAATGATCTTCTCTATCAACTTCTGGCCTTCTGGTGATATGATCTTGCATGCTGTCTTTGTGAAAAAGGAAGAATATCCTTTATCACACATCTGTGACACACTTAGCAAGTTGTACTCAAGGTTTTCAACCAGATTGACCTTGTCAAACTGTATTTTGCCAGAGGAGACATTGCCATGTCCTAGCACATATCCCTTAGCATTGTTCCCAAAGGACACAGATCCATCTCTTTGACTGATAAAATTGTTTATCAGGTATCTGCATCCTGTCATGTGCATTGAGCCTCCACTGTCTATATACCAAATGCTATTCAAGCCTCTGGAAACTCTCTGCACAATATAGCAAATTAGTTAGATTTAGGAACCCAAGCCAGTTTGGTTTGGGTTTGCTCTTGAGAACATTTACAGTTTGTTCTTGACCAAGTTTAGAAATCCATGTCTTTTTGGCAATGGATTTTGCATTAGGTACAATGGTGGTATCCTTTGGAGGACCACCATCAACTTTGGTCATTAGTAGTTGTACCATGTCCATGAGATCTTTAATCTCAGCAGTTTGTGAAACTGCTGTTGATTTAGGTCTAACTACTAAAAGAGAATTTTGAGAAAAAGACTTTTCTTGAGATTTTGTCTTTTTCTGAGAAAGGGTTTTTCCTGGTTGTTGTTTCTTGGGAGAAAAGGTTTTTACATAATTATTTTTGATTTGTTCCTCCACAACCAGTTGTTGATTTTTCTTATTAAACTGAATACCCTTTCTATATCTGCAAAATTCTGTTTTGTGGTTGAATAGACCACAAATTTTACATTCTTTTGTCTTTTCTTTCAAAGACAAATCTCTGACTGTTTTGATTGGTTTTAGGTCATCAGTAGTTTTCAGGTTCTCAACTCCTGATGTAGTTGAAACTGCTGATGACTTAAAGTCAGATTTAGTCAATACTTCTGAAGAACTTTCTTTGTGTGATTTTAGAAAGTTTTCATGGAAAGATGTGCATTCTTCCTCTTCAGAAGTTTCACCTGAAACAATTTTTCTCCCATCTTCAGTAGTTTTGGGAGAGAAATCTGTTGGTGTTTCAGTGTGATTGTACCCTATGCCAAACCTAACATTTGAAGCACTTTGTTTGTTTATCAATAGTTGGTACCCCTTACAAGATTCCACCCATTTTTCACATGTGACCTTGGTGTCAGCAAGCTCTTGTCTGACATTTCCTAGGTCATTAATCATTATTTTGATTTGTGCTTGGGTTTCAATAACAGAGTTAGTTAATTTAGAAACTTCTTTTGTTTTTGCAGAAAGTTTTCTTTCTAAATCACATTTTATCTGAGTGAGTTTTCTCTCAGAATCATTAGCTTTTCCTTGTAAGTGCACATTTGTCTCTCTTATGAGAGCAAAAGATTCTTTGCATGAATTTGAACATAGTTTTGTCAAAGATTCTTTTGATACCTGTGACAAGGCAGATTTTGAGGAGCATCTCTCAAATGCCATTAAGGCAAAGTTCTTTCTGCCATTGTCAGGCTCTCCCCAGTTGATGTCAAACATTTTGTTGTCTACATCAGGATTGCACTCTGTGGTGTCAAAAGGAAGATTGCTCCAGTCAACATACCCTGAGGTAAATAGACTTTGTTGAGAGGGTTGTTGTTGCTGTGGAGGTTGTTGAGCAGCTGGAAAGGGAGGGATTGATTGTTGGCTCTGCATCTGTTGAGCAGGCATCTGTACATATTGTACTTGTGGCACATATTGGTGTTGTGGAGCTTGTGCCTGTACAAAATGTGCACTCCCTTGTGTTCCATTATTCGTGTTATAATTGGGGTTAAAATTGTTTCCAGACTGAGATTGGTTAAAGCCAGAGCTTCTACATTCTCTAGCAAAGTGTCCCAACTTTTGACACTTGTGACATCTAAGTTTAGATTTGTCAAAACCAATTTTTGTAGAACTGTTAAGTCCTGGAAACTTCCTTCCTGACCTTTTGTAAAATTTATTTGTTTTTAAACTTAACATGGCCAGTTGGTGCAAAATATCCATTTCTTCAAGGTCATCACTGCTGAAACTATTTAAGTCATCCATGATAAAACACATGTTATCAGCAGTTTGACCAAAGTCATTATTGTCATAACCTGGAATGATCTTTCAGATGAGATCCCAGCAGTTATGTCAATGTGGTCAAAAGATCCAAAACTATTTGAGCAAGTTGGTGAGTCTTGTCCCAATAGTGCTGTACTACCAGGTAGATAGTCATCAGCAGTTTTACCAGAATTTTGTAACGTTTTCTTTTGATCAATTTCTCTCTCAAAAGTAAGTAATCTCCCATGAAGTTTTGTAAGAGTGAGGGAGCTAAAATCTGGTGAAGATCTTAAGACTATTGAGTATGTTTCCCATTTATCAGGTAAAGACCTTAAAAATCTATGAAGCATAGATACAGTTGTATAGGTCTGACCGTTTAATTTTAGCTCAGATATTAATGAGGAAAATCTTTCAAATTGCAGAGTTAAAGTTTCCCCATTAATGTGAGCAAAAGTTTCATACTGTTGAGCCAAGATTTCTCTGGTGTTGGCAATCACCTCTTCAGTTCCTCCAAACTGTTCTTTTAGACAGTCCCAAAGCTCTTTGGCACTATCACAATGTAATAGGCCAGAATAGATTTCATTTGGGAGTGCCATTGCCAACATAGAGAAAGCTTTTGCATCAAGCTCAAGTTTTAGGAAATCATCATCAGTATAGTCTTTTGGTTCTTTTGGAATCTCTTCCTTAGTTTCAAGATTTATGTTTACTGGTTTATGAGGACCATATATCACAGATCTCCAACAACCTGTGTTGGTCTGTGACAAGGTATGTGCCATTCTCTTTTGCCATATGTTATATTCATTTCTTACAAGCCTGGCAGGTTTAGTGGCAGAACCAGTATTATGAGGATCCATTTTAAAGAGTATTGATTTGTCAAATATCTCTTAAAGTGATGGATGTTGATAAAAGTGAGCTTATAATCTTTTATTGAATGTTAATAAGAGCTTGTGTCTGATTCTCAATTTGTTAGATTGATATGTGATCAGATAAACCAGAGCTCTGATACCAATTATTGGATCAGTAAGCTGCTCTTTTAGTTGAACTTGCTAGTTGACACTTAAGTGTTTAGCAAGTTCTTAGTGAGTGATAGCACAGCGGAATGTTTATAAGTTTATAGCTACACTTATCAACAGGAGTTATTACTCCCCCTGGAATCAAGAACTAATAAATGAGAAGTGTTTATTGAGAATCTAAGTATTGAATGAGAATGAAACACTTTGATAGATTCTCAGTAAACACGAAATGGATGTAACAATAATAAGTGTTGAAGGATTTCTTGTATTAAAATCAATGTCTAAAACAGAAGGATGAATCCTTCTATTTATAGACTTTACAAATACATGAACCTTGCCAAAAAGCAAGTTCAGAAACAAGTTGCAACAAGTTGCAGTCTTGGAACTTGTACATAAAGCAAAAAGAAATACTAAAGTATTAAACTACTGATATACAAAGGCGGTGGAAAAGATCTTCTTCAAGTACTGATGAATGATAAACTACTGATGAGTAGTTTGTCTTCAGTAGTTCTTCAGTAAAAATGTCTGGTTTGAACTTCAGAACTTCTGATGACTTCTTCTTCAGCACTTCTGAATCTCTTCTTCAGCAGTTTGATTCTTTGCCTTCAGCAGTTCCATACTTAGAGTATTTTGACAGAAAGTGAATTAGACCAAGGTTTGCAAAAGTGGTTTCACCAATCCTTTTTGTCCTAACAGTGTCCAAGCTCACCACAGTTATAACACCCCTCCTTTCCCTGATTTCCCTGAGGAGCAGTAACCTGAGGAGCTGGGGCAGGTGTAGCAGGTGGGTTCTGATTACCCTAGGGATTAACCCTACAATCCTTAGCTTGGTTCCCAACCCTATGGCACCGATGACAACGGTTCCTCTCATCACAAGGACTAGTGTGGTGGTATCCACGCCGATCACATTTCGGCAGCTTCCCAAAATAACCCCCCGGTTTCCGCTCAGATGACGATCCCCCAACATCAGACTTCTTTACCTGCTGAGGCTGAGCTGAACTCGAGCCTTTACCCACGCCTTCCCACTTTCGCTTGTTGTTCTCGGGAGCCATCACAGTAACGCCTCGAGGAGGCAAGACTCCTTCAGCTACTTTCATATTGGTCAGCCTGTGAGCGGACCGAACAACTTCAGAATAAACAGTAAGATTACCTGCAGCTACCAATCCCGCGACCTCCGGCACCAACCCAGAAATATAGTGCTCAATTCTCCTGTATTCCGGTGTGTGCAAATTCGGGCACAATACCGCCAGCTCATTATGTCTAGCTGTGTACGCTTCAATTTCAGACCCCACCATCTTGTGATTCCAGACCTCATGCTCGAGCTTTTGGATCTCATCCCTCGGGCAGTACTCGTTTTTCAAAAGCTGTACGAATTCTGCCCAGGGCATAGCATGGGCTTCCCCAATACCCGTGGTCTGGGTGGTTGCGTTCCACCAAGTCAAGGCTTGACCCTCAAGGGTCGCTGAAGCATACTTCACACGGTAGCCCATCAGGCAACCGCACATGGAGAACACGGATTCAACTTTCTCCAGCCATCGGAGCAGTCGCACTGCCCCTTCAGTTCCACTAAAGTTGTGGGGCTTGAAATCCATGAACTTTTTGTAGGAGCACTGAGGTGGAGGTGGATTGACAGCACCACCTGGGACAAGACACATAGATAAATAACAAGGAAAAGGTACAGTACCCTGAAACAAGGTAGAATAGGTGGAAATCGACTTACCACCCATAACATTATGAGCAGCGTGGAATGCGACCAAGGCTACATTCACATGCTGTTGCAGCAGGTTGTTCAGCTCCTCTTGGATCATATTAACGTTACCGCGACCGCCGCCACCACCACGGCCGCCAGCACGACCGCCCCTGCGACCTCCACGAGCTCCTGACATCTTCTGTCAAAACATTGAGCAAAAGACTTAGGCTTACCCGTGGCATAACCCACTAGGAATTTCAAGATCTAAATCGGGTCCAATTCGGGTCTATCCGTCCAAACGCAAAGTCCACTAGGGTTTCCATGCATTCTAGTTTATGATCTTGTGTGCACCCGACATGATAAACTATTCTATATGGTCCTCCAAGTTTACTTTAAGCTTGAAGTTCAAGTCACCGGACACTAGCACCCAAACATGGTATTATCACAAATATATGTGTAAGATAGGATGTGCGAGGACGAGCGTGTCTATTGGGGCATAGATGGGAGATGTCCGAATTCCTGGACATATCTCAAGAGTATGTCGTAGCTACCCCAATGTACACTGTCGCCAAGAAAGTTCAATAATATGTTGTTCGCCATCGAATCACGACAAGGGTGAGTCAAGGAGTAGAATGATAAGAGAGTAAGAAGATGATGTAGCGTAGAAGATGATGACACCGACACCCCGACATGTTTAAGATGTTTCCCACATGTTAAGACTCAACCATATGTGACCGTCTAGTGTTTGTGACTCGGCTATAGACTAAACTCTACATGCAGTCCTAGTTTACTATAACCGTTGGCTCTGATACCAATCTGTCACACCCTCAAATTCCACGTGCGGGGTTTTACCGCGAGGCACGTGACATACCAGGATCCAAGTCAATGATCACAATAAACAAACACTAAATATATATAGTTACCAAAACATTATGCTTTGAGCCATAACCCAGCAGCGGAAGCATTTCTTGTTTACAACCAAAAGGCATATTATAGTTTACAAAACAGTGTTTAATATGCAACAAAACTCTAGACGCTGTGCAAGACTCCATCCGCCTAGTCTGTTAACTGCTACCTTAGCGACCTGAGAAAACATGCCAAAAATGTCAACATATAATGCTAGTGAGTTCACAGGTTTCTTTTATAAAAGAGTTGTCATAAGTTTGAAAAGATCATATCTGTTACTACTATGTTATGAGAACGTTAGCTAGACGTTAAATGTTTTTACTACTACGGTTGGGAACCCATTACTAAACATTTACAATGTTGAATTCAGCCCAGATTGACTGGGTTACCAATGCCTCGATAACCCGGAAGTTAGAGACAATATGCACCCGCCCGACATACCTGCCGTCGGGTGGGGTTTGTGAGGCCCAATAGATCTATCCACATTTCCCTCGTTGTGCCCCGCACATTCATGGTTTCCCCCTGGGACATTCCATAAAAGCCGTATAGTAATATAAAGTAACCATAGTATAACATGACCTTTAGTAAGTAATTATGTAGCATGTTTCTCCCCCGAAAGCAAGACAGTAAAAGTGGGGCTGTGACACTCACCTTAGCTTGCGTTACTTGAAAACAGTTAATTCAGTAAGCTATGATAGCCCCAAATAGCGGCGACCTATCATAAGATGTATATAAGTA
Source organism: Ambrosia trifida (assembly GCA_028751855.1). NCBI lineage: Eukaryota > Viridiplantae > Streptophyta > Magnoliopsida > Asterales > Asteraceae > Ambrosia > Ambrosia trifida. The sequence continues at coordinate 155,763,641 of CM054123.1, forward strand.
CCCGGACTAATAACCTGCAGGTTAACTAGTCCCCGAATGTCCAGACCATAACCATAAACATTTGAAAACGCCCTTGACTATTAAACCGACCGCACCAGACAAGACGCGACATCCCATTGGTGACCTGACATCCCACGTGTTAGCCAAATACAAGATATCATGCAACACATGTAGTTAAACACTTAATACGCGCAAGAGTTCACCTAGTCTAGCATAACGCTCAATTAACGCATAAACGAGTCCGAACACGTGTTACTAAGTCATTGGACATGTCACGGGGTTCGGATCATGTTCCTAGGTGTCAAATCATGTTTCGGGATGTCAAAATACGCTTACAATAGCAGTACATGCGATTAGGAAACTAGCATTTAATTAGGAAAAGTCAACTGATGATTGGGGGTGGTCAAAAGGTGATTGGAGGCCTAATCGCCTGTTGTTACTGGCATTTGGTGGGTAATCTCGTGACTGAGGTGGCGATTAGAGCTCTAATCGCCCCCCTGTAGTTTTGTCCTGAACTTTCGCGCGTTAAACCCTCCAAATTAGATCCGAAACATGTAAAAACACCTAACATCAAACCTAAACTATTAACCAACCCATTTCAATCAAAAACCCCCCAATTTTTCTCTGCTCTAACACCCTCGGTGCGATTATTTCCAAAAATGGCAAAGTACTAGGTTTCATTAACTACGAAATCTTTCGTTAAATGGCAATAATCAAATTACACAACCTACAACCTTGAAAATCATTATCCCTTTGTTATAATATCATTCTAATGTGAATCCTAACAACGAACAATCATTGAATCATACCATAACATCCTAATTCTTCAAGAATCATCCAAATGGGTCAAAATGCATACTTTCATCAAAACACCATAACAATAGCTCAAATCCTTAGATAATCATCCTAATGACTCCTACACATCAGAAGTACATCAATTGCATGGAAACATTCATGTTCTAATCACCAAAAATCATCATATGCATGAATACTTCACATATAGCAAGTATAATGGTTTAGACTTGTTTTAGAAACTCATTTCAAAGGTTTTGAAAGACACACACTTAGTAAAACAAGGTCTGGACCTTTGGGAACCAAAACAATAACATTACAAAGGTTTAGGATGAAGAACACACCTTGGATTTTATCAAAGAAAGGTGTGTAAGCTTGGAAATGGAGAATTTTGAAGCTAAACAAGTTCCAGGGGGGTTTTGAGGTGTGTGGGAGGTTTAGGATCAGTTAGGGTTGCACAAATGGTGTTTAGTGAGTCAAGGGTTGTATTTATAGGTGTTTCTACTCGTCCAAGCCATATCAGGCGATTAGGGAATAAACCAGGCGATTAGTGAGCCTAATCGCCTGACCTACTAGCGATTAGGGCTCCAATTGCCCCCTAATCTTCCCCAATCGCATGCCAGACTGGCGATTAGGCCACTCACCAGTGCCTAATCGCCTGTAGCATCAGGATTTGGGTTTTTGGCGCGTTAAACACTATTTTTACACATATAAGCACGTGTTCACATACCGACAAGTCACATAATGATTACAAACATATAATGCATGATAACTAACACGTTTACGTCCGTTCACCAATTCCCAGGACTCGAGACTTGCGTGTGTGCGTTAAACCCGGTGATTCCACGAATCACCAATCCTTTTACACATGGTTATGGACCGACTCCCGATGATCCCGCGGATCATTGTAATGACTCCCGATGATCCCGCGGATCATTGTAACGACTCCCGATGATTCCCAGAATCATCGTAACGACTCGACTGAGCCAGTTAAGTACGTAATATGCATGACTCGCTAAGGTAGACTTACTAGTTTAGTCAATGTTACTAACCTGAGTTTGCCGGGTGTCACACCTAGGGTGCGTCCCTGCAAGACCAGTGCGTTTTGAGAACGGGACCCTGTGTGGATCAGATATGAGACTCGTGGCCCGTGTGCCGCTGTGTTGCTATTGTGAATAAGCCATACTAGATCTAACACATGCATAAGTTGTCTTCAAGGGTCGAGTACTTTTCTTCTCCTTTTGGAGGACAGAATCAAATTTTCTGAGTTAGGAAACCTGATCATTGTTATCTGGAAGGCTCGATAGCCCTTGTCTGAAACGACAGTATTGGTTGTTCCCATGCAGTCGAGGACTGATTGCGAAATCAGCATGCCGCATTGCATATCCGCGAGTCATAGGGCTTTGCTAAACTTCGATGATGTCGAAGATTTCGGCCACTAATCATGACCACGACATCATTTTCCAGTGTGATGATGACGGCGTGTAATGGAACAGCAAGCCCTAGTTGGCGTTTGGCTATGGACTCACTCAGAAGTGCATAAGATTAACTCATGGGAAGCCACTGCTCGATGTATTGAGTGTTCACGTGTGGATCAACATCCCATGCAATAACGCTGGATCGCATTACAGAAGATAATTCGGGGTAGATTTATCAGTGATGCTTGTGTCATACTACCTTTTTGAGGTGTAAAGGTCACCGTAAGACTCCTCTACCTGCATCCACCTATTTTTTTTTTGGGGATTATTGGTAGTCTCTTTTCACTCGGCGAACGCCCGAGTATGTTCGATGCATGTGCTGTGTCTAAATCCGTCATAAATCCTAGGGAGTGGAACTACACTTATGGAGCCGTAATCGTAAAGTGTGTGTTCCGTAAATGTCAAATGTCGTAAGACGCTTTCTTCTGTCATTGAAATCCCCCCTTGAAAATCAAATGATGGACTACTTGAAGCGGTCATGTTATTCTGTTAAATTAAACGTACCCATGGGACGACAATTCCATTGCTCTTGTTGCAATGTTGAATGTCCGTCACCCTTGCCACGACGACGAGACTGGTTATCTATTTGGGGCGGAAATTGACGCGAAGTGTTTTCTATCAATCCCCATAGATATTGAGACGTTGTGTCCCCTCGCCATCGTGGTTTATAAACTAAGGTTATGAGATCCATTCGTTATGGACAACATGACCTATCTAATCTCTTGTCGTATTTCGGTACTCTCACCGCGTAGCCTATCAGAAAGAAAGTCCATCGGCCTCGCGTAGATGACGGAAAGGCACTTAATCAGATGAATGTCGATGCTTGTGCCAAGAGAACAAGGAAGAGGACCTCGAAGAGAAGGACGACTTGGTTGATTTATCAAAGTCTGTATCATTTCTATTTATCGTGGTGTCTTGATAAATCTTAATCCTTCTACCTCTACTTGTTGTTATCCTCGTGGTGACCACTATCTTTGATACTGAAAAAGATGTAGGTTGGTTTCTAGGTCCTATGGATACTATTTACCACACATCTAATAACTACGACGAGTCTAAGGCTCCCACCGAGCCTGATGTTGCTACTGCTGTTATTGTTCTATGGCTCAAGCGAAATCCTATGTCGTTGCTAAGTGTGTAGCTCTTGCTGAGTGTGTTGTCTCCATAGCGCTTGTCGAGTTTGACGTTGTCGTGATGGAGGCTCCTGCTAAGGTCATTGTCATTGACATAAACGTCTCTATCACTCTTGCCAAGCCGCTATGACCATGTCTGTTTCAGGGTGGAGTCCTTGCTGTCAACTCCACTTTCTTTGAGGCTTTCATTGACTCCCTCATTATCTTTCCTTGGGCTCCAGCCAAGACTAATATTGATGATGGTTCTCAGGATTGGGTTGAGTCTGTCAATGCTGCAGTTGCCATTATTCGAATGACTTATATTGAGCCTACGATCGTCCTCCCTAAGAACAATATTGGCCTAATAAGTCTGCTAAATTATGCGGAACCCATCGTTCCCATTTCTGTTATGATTACGGATACCTTTGTTGATCCAATCATTCCTACCATTGAGCATATAGAGGATAGGTTTGAGGTCGAAGGCATGGATACAAACCCCGCCCCCACAAGTGATCTGAGGCGCACGGGGATGCGTGCTCACCATAACGGAGCTTTCTATTGACGTGGACTGTGGATTTTCCATATTGAGCGTCATATTGCCGTGTGCATTCATGTTGTAGTGTTACCCCCAACGATTGTGCATGCTTGTAGTTGCATTATTTTGCCGATTGCGTATCCATGTGGTTGCGTTGCATTGCATTGTCAACGATGCATTCCTGTTGTTGTGCTGCTCCTGCAGTAGTATGGCCTTGTTGTCGTGTTTCTCCCGTTTTCGCGCTATTCTTGTTGCGGTGTCGCCTTGCGTCGTGATTCTCCGTTGTAATACAGTTCCTGTTGCGGTGTTGCCTGGTTGACATGCTTCTCTGTTTTCGAGTTGTTCCCGTTGCGGTGTTGCCTTGTCGTCATGCTTCTCTGTTGTCGTGTCACTCCTATGCGGTGTTCCTTAGTTGATGTGCTTCGTGGATGTGTTGCTGTCATTGCCGTGTTGTTTCTACTATCGTGTTGCTCAGAGGGCGTATTGCTACAGCTGTAGGATTTCCTTGATGATGTGATTACTTGTCGTTTGCTTCGCTCTTGGTTCCCTTGGGATGGAGACATCACCTAAACCCCCTCGATGCTGTCATTGTTCTATTTGTTTGATTGCGTAGTGCCGACATTATGTAGGATTTCTGGTAACCAACGGACTTTCTGGAAGTCATACTAAGACACTCTAGTCTGAGTGTTAGCCCATGTATTCCTATGAGTCTCGTGATTGTTTGGGTAATTGACTGAATCGTGTGTCGACCCCTTGATATGCTCACGCATCTCGTGAGCGTTACATCTTCAGAATCTAAGGCATTAGTGACGCATTGTCCAGCCTTAACCTTTTACGCGTAATTTGGTCGACTAACGATCGGCTATGCAAACCAATGTCGAGAAATCCCGGGTTCCACACATGACGAGGCGAGGCTCGTCTTTGTGATAAGGGATTTCGAATGCATCTTGGACCCCGAAGCTATCGACTGATTGTGAGCAATATTATGATCCATACCTTTGGGACTAGCAAGAGTTGAAAGATTCAATTCATTTATTGCCCATCCCAGTGGATTCGTTTGACGTCATACATGCCAACGTGTCATACTAGTGATTATGGAAATACCATTGTGGACCCACCCATGGGCGTGCATTGGTGAAGTCCCTGGTACATGATTCGGAGGTTTTATGAACCCTGAATCCAGAAGGACATGTAGCATTACCTACTCTATAAGGGTGCTACCCTATCGTTATGAGAGGGTCGATCAGCACGGCCCTTTGACTAATGTGGTTATTCCTCTGATAGTAGGTTTATCTTATCTTGGTGTCGTTGCGTAGGTTCTCGGAACAATGGAACCATTTTGACCTTGGGTTGATACTAGTGTTCCCAGCTATCCTTTAGTGGCATTGCTCGCGCTAGAGTAAAATCCCCTGTCCTTGACAGACACTATCAGAGACACCATAGCGATGTGAGCTGCCAGGTCAGTGCGTTTAGTACCTGACTAATCAAGATGAGCTCGAAAGCTTACTGTAAGTCCAAGATCCTTTCTACCGGGTATCAAAACACACACAACCAAAGGTGGTAACAATGATTGTATGAAAGAAAAAGAAAGCAACTAGTCTGAATCAACGATTTGATTAACAAGTGCACACGGTTTCAAGAACCGTGTGGTACACCAGGCAAACTACAAGAGAATGATCTATCAAAAGACTAGCAACCTCTAAACAAACTATGAAACCCCTATTTATAGTCAATATAAGCGGTCACCATACATGGGCCCATAAGGCCGAAACCCACTACCAAATAGCCCAAAATCCAAGACAAATGCAAACCTCTAAACATAGCCCACCAATATCCCCCTAGGTTTGTGTTGGCTTGGTAAGTTACTGCTGCTTCTTACTGCGCTTCTTGGAACTCTTTTTCTTTTTCTCCAAAGCTTTCTTCCACTCTTCAGCTGATTTTCCAACATATGGACCAAACAATTCAGTTTCCACCCTTCCTCTACGATCCGCCTCTAATCCCAGTCTTGCTATCTGAGCAACTGCACCAGTAAACGACTTGGCACAAGCTTCTTACTTCGGATCACACTGAATCTGAGGTTTCACTAGAACTTGAATATCTTCAGAATGCAGACTCATCAGATCTTTAGCATCAAAAACTCTCAGTTCGTCACTATCACAAACAATCACTGCAGATCGAGAAGTAGGATCATAAACCCAGAACCTCATATCTTTCAAACATCCTCTGTCCATTGGCTTAGACAATGGTATGGTCTTCATCTTGTCAATAGGTGGCCACTGAACTATCTTGAATGGCTTTCCATCTGAAGTTAACACATCTTTATACTCCACTAGTAGTGAACTTGCAGTCTTTATATCTCTAAAATTCACCTTTGCTTGATCTTGAATCTTCTTATGAAAAGTGCTTCCAATCCTATTTCGAGGATTTCTTACTTGATTTAAGAAAGGAGCTCTTGCAAGTTCTGCCAGATCAATCTTGGTCCAAGAATTGAACGCAATGGTAGAGGTATAGTATTCAACTGCTCCATTTCCTCTATGAACAACGAATACTCCTTTATCATCATTGTATCTCCAGCACTCTATCCCTGTTAGATTTCCGTAGGTATCAAACCGATCCCTAGTAGTTGTCACGAATCTTTCAGGATGCTCTTCCATAGGATCAAGAGATGGTTCAGCTGTATTCTTGAGAACATATGTACTCCCTGGATGACGATCTCGCACACCAGGGATTTGATCTTCATATTACTTCTTCATTTGTTCTTCATGCTCCTTTTGTGATCTTTCACGCTCAGCAGGAGTCATAACCTTCTCCACAAATGATGACGTTTCTGAAAACTCCTTTCCAAACTTATTTTCTAATTTCTGAGTCAAGTTAAGCAATCTAGCTGAAACATCTCCCAATCCTGACTCCAACTCATTAATCTTTTGATTCTTCTCAATGACAGTCTCCATCAAACTCTGTACTTGAGCGGTGAGCCAAACGTTTTCAGTTTCCAACTTCAAGACTCATGTCTGCAGTTTATGAACATCAACTTCAGCAAAAATATCTTCATCACTATCAATTCCTTCCTTACTTGCCTCTCTCTCTTCAGTCGTTAAAAATTCAACATCCACATGTCTTCCACTTTCTTTGTCAGCCAAATAAGCCATCTAAGCTCTCTGAAAAGCTTCCTCATCAAACAACACCTTTCTTGAACGAGATGCACCGGAAGATCCAACTTCTTCATTTACTCTTCCTGTGATTGGTGCCTTGCTCATGAACTGAGAAAACGATTCAGTTGCAGTAGCAGGTACTGCGGTGGAACTAATAATACCAACAGGAAGGTCAGTAGAAACATCAGTAGCAGTCATAATAACATCAGCAGCAGTAGAAGTAGTTTCAGCAATAGGAACTGAAACAACAGAAACAATACCAGCAGTAGCAGTCAGTCTGGGATCTCTTTTGCTTCTCTTTCTAGGTCTCAAATCAGCATTAGGGTCTTCAGGAACTTTAGCATCAACAGGTGTCTCAGCTGCAACATCGGATGGAGGAATCCTTTGTTCAGCTTCACGGACAGTATTCAGTATATTCGAAAGAACATCTACTTAAGTAATAGCAACCTCAGAGGCAGCAGTGTTGGGAACTTTAGTCATGATCTCTTCTTCAACCAATCCTCTCTCAGCTTCAGACACTGATTTTACTTCAGCATTCTCAATAATAAAATCATCAATCTCCTCTTCGTTCAGGTCATCAAAATCAAAATTTTCAAACTGTTCTTCACCATTCCCTGCAATCTTTTCATCTTCTTTCACTACCTCCTCGTCTTCACTTTCCTCTTCAGTTAAGTCCACATTTTCAGGAGGTCAAAGTTGTTCAGTAGGTGGTGGTTCAACAAACTGCACATCGTGCTCTTCTGCTACTTGAGCAGATGGAGGAGTTGGTGTTTCTTCAATAATTTCACCAAAATTGCCGAATTTCACCATTGGAAACTTTCCTTCAAACATTTGCTTGGCATCCTTACGATTCTGTTTTATAAGTCCAAAAGCCTGAGGAGCCATGCATTTCTGATCATATGCTTCAACAGTCCTTTCCAGACTCGGATATTTGTGCTCCAATATCATTTGCACGAATCGTGGAAACTTATAGAAATACTTCTTGTTAAGAGTCTTCACATTCAACAGCATGTCTTTAAACACACACTTGGAAATGTTGAAATTCCATCCCTCAATCAAACCCACCACTTCCGAAGTGTACTTCAGATTCATTTGATCCAATCCACTCTTGTTCCCTCCCAAACTTGCCAAAAATATATGAATCAGCATCCTCCAGTAACTAGGAAATAATTTCTTCACATATGGATATGCATGTAAGTCACCCTTGTATCCCATCTTCTTCAGTGTTGGAACAATTTGCTCTTTTGTGAAACTAACTGGATCCTCTTGAGAGTCACCAAAAAGTAACACATCCCGAACATCTTGTTCTGAAATCGTCACTTTAGTTCCTCGAATCTTTGAACGAATAAAGGCATTTGTCTTTCGTGCAGTTGAATTATCCCAAAACTCAGTAATCCAGTCTGTAAGGACAACCGGATTTTCTCTCAAAGCGTGCGTAATTCTACAGGTATCAAGACCCACGATCAGAGACTTGAACTCCTGCATATGATCCTCGGGAGGGTCAGATAGGGAGCAGACTATGTTATGATCTCTTTCGAACTTTGGTACATGAGTAGCCATTTCTGCATAAAAACGAGTTGTATTAGTCATCAAAACCTATCAAAAATTACTAAAATATTTAAAACAGCTTAATGGGCCCCCCCTTATGTCTTCTAGATCATATTCGGGTCCATTTTCTCTTGAATTTGATAGCCATATGGGCCTCGGGTTACATAACAACCCAAATAAGGTTGTGTCCGAGGTCAGATCTGAGTGTCCGAGTGAGATGAGGGTGTCCGAGGCAAAATGGTAAAAGGTTATGAGTGTCCGAGTGCAGGTTTGTCAAAACATGTGTGTCCGAGCGAAGGAGTGTCCGAGTGGCGGAGAGTGTGTCCGAGGTGACGTGGCAGCAAGTGTGTCCGAATGGAGATTTGTGTCCGAGTGGCCAGAGAGTGTCCGAGGGCAGTCTGGTCAAACACCATGAGTGTCCGAGGACAAAATTGTAGTTTTGTCTTTGGTTGAGCTCGAACTCCAGGTGTGTGAGATCCACGCGCCACTCGAGTTTGAGTTTTCCGACGCGTGTGACTCATGCTCCGCCGTCTGGAACAATGAACCGCCACAATCGTCCCTTTTTAACGATCCTTCCTTTGCCTTCCAGTCTCCTCGTGTACCTGCAAATCACTTCAAAGAACACCATTCTCATAACTAATAATCATGATATCAAGGTTTTACCTTTTTTATTCTCTTGAAATCTTTGACAAACAAAAAGAGAGAATGATCGGCGAGTATGTGTGAGAGAGAAAAAGGAAAAAATTTGTTTGTGTTGTGACTTTTGAAGATCTCCCACACGTCGCCTCCCCTTATGTGTGAATCAAAATTTGTGTGGTCCACCAACCGTGTGGTGGGCCCATCTCGGATCCCAACCCCATGTAAACTTTTCGAGATGTGTTTTGCAACCGGGTCCAAGTCAGATCGTGAACTGGTCTAATGGAAACTTTATTAAAGGATAATTTAAACAAAATATCTATACAATAATTTTGTCACGAGATCAAATCACTGAGTTTTGGGCTGAGCTACACTTATCAACTCTAATCTACTTAAGTTGGTCTTAACAATTGCCAGTATATTTGTCCCCTTAAACTTATTTCCTTAGGGCTTATTGTATGACGATCTGTGATATTATTTATCATGTTTTGGTGTATTAATTACGAACACTCAAGCAAGTCACAATCAAATCCTAGAATATCAAGTGGTACACTCTATCATGCAAGCAGTTTCCCTACCACATATTTTTCACAGTATCTGTTCTAGAGTTCTGAAACCTTGACTGGGACTGGATTGAGAGAAGAAAAGAATAGATCAATAAGAGATTTAGAGTAATATACAAGTCAGATGATTTCTCAAATGACGAGGGCTTTGGGTTTTAGACTCTAGAGGGTCTCTTTTATGACATCCTGACTGTGTCCAGGTCAGCATATATCTGGATGCAGCAGAGGAGCAGCCAGGACATCTGTGGACACTAAGGTCTCTTTTTGGTGAAAAATGATCTACATCACGACAACAAATAACTAGGTCAGCATATATCTGGATGCAGCAAAAGTTTTCATTGCCTAGCATCTCCAGGTCTTTGCTTACACAAAACAGAGGAGATACACGAGTTTTTCAGAAAAGGTTTCAGACCTAGACCACAGTGTTATGCTTCGGGACATCACACAAGCATTCAAATAGAAGTTGTACCTGATTCCAAGTGATGTTCTTTACTGAGGTCGTGTCTTATCTTTAAGTGCTTCACAAGATCATTTACATTTCAGCCATCAGGACCAAGCCTACCAGCACCTCACACTAGAGCCAAACTGTTTTGATACACGTCTTACATGAGTCAGCCTTAATCCAACTGTGAAAGTTCATTTCATTTCTCGTTTTTGACAACAAAAATGTTTTGATCTTTTCTTAGGATACATCCCCCTAATTTTGTTCTTAAAATTAAGAATTTAAAGAACAAATTTACAAACCTAAGACTAAGAAATTTTGTTTTTTTTAACTAAGACCAGTTCAGTCCTCGAAATGGACCATCTTGAACAGTTCAGAAAGAGCTTCAAAGTGAGCTCGATCAACAGGTTTTGTAAAAAGATCTGCGACATTGTCGTCAATGTGAATGTGTGTAGGTACAATTAAACCTTGGGTAAAAGAGTCTCGGATGAAATGTTCTTTTATGGCAATGTGTTTTACTTTTGAAAATTGAACTGGATTTTTCACAATTTGGATAGCAGCATCATTATTACAATAAATAGGAGTAAGAGAGAAATCCAAACCGTAATCTACCAGCTGATGTTGTATCTAGATCACTTGAGAACAGCATGCTGAAGCAGTAACATATTCAGCTTCCGCTGTTGAGACGGAGACTGTTTGCTGTTTTTTACATTGCCATGCAATAAGCCGATCGCCTAAAAATTGACATCCCACAGAAGTAGATTTCCTGTCAATGTCACAACCTCCAAAATCGCTGTCAGAAAAAGCATGTAATTCAAAGAGAGAATCCCTAGGATACCAAAGACCAAATCTGGGTTTCCCATTAAGGTATCTAAAGATTCTCTTAACCACATTTAAATGAGAAGTTTTAGGATTAGCCTAATAACATGCGCACTGACACACAACAAACATGATGTCAGGTCTGCTATCAGTCAGGTACATTTAGCGAACCAATCATTGAACGATACAGTGTTTCGTCCACGGCTTCTCCTTCCAGATCTTGAGTCAGGCCTGGTCTCTCAGACATTGGGGTGTTGGCTGGCTTTACGTCATTGAAGCTGAATTTTGCAAGAATGTCATCCACGTATTTTCCTTGATGAATCAAGATACCCTTTGAGTTTTGACGAACTTGCAGACCTAAGAAAAATGTCATTTCACCCAGAGCACTCATTTCAAACTGCTTTTTCATCACCTCTTCGAACTCCTTGCACAGTGCATCACTAATGGAACCAAAGATGATGTCGTCCACATAAATTTGCACCAGAATTCGATCTTCATTAACCGCACATGTTGTAAAAATGTTGTTGTTATGAAACTAAAACCTATGAACTCACCAATATTTTATATATTGACGTCTTTTTTTAAACATATCTTTCAGGTAGCTAAGTGCTGATTAGATATGAGGCTAGTGCGGTGGAATACGGGATGTCGGATACTTGTCGGGGTTTCATCGATTGTTACCATCGGGTTGGAACATAAACAGAAACATCCCACATTGAAACTTAATGTTCGTTGTTTTATGTAATGTTTAGAATATGATACTCCATTTCGACATCTTAATAAATTGATCTTTTCTAATTAAATATAGTTTGTGTTAATCTTGACTTTGATATGCTTTCGAGCGTTGCGCCACATGTTTCCGCCATTGGCGTGGTGTGACACCACGATTCCATGTATGACGCGAATAATTATGTCATCAATCAGTTTAAAATATTCAAGAAAAAAAACATGGGCCAGTATCTTTTAGCACTATTGAGCTCAACAGCATTTGTTGGTTGGCCTCGATAGACGAACACCTGTTTAGACAAATAATTGAGCTCTTTACTTAATAAGAAGATGTTGTGCTCATATGTTTTCAATTTTTAAACCCTTAAATTTTGAAATTTTAAGAGGGAAGTTTTAAATTAACATAGGGAATCGTGTTTTATTCATTACGCTTTAGGTATTTTCTTTTATAAGCTTAACCCCATAATAAATACAACCATTGCTTATTGTTTATATCAGTTTTGAAATTTCTAAAAGACTTTTCAAATTCAAATATTTAAATTTCAGATATGTGATCGATCGAATCTAGCTAAACAGGGAGTTCATATTGATGGATTAGTAGGTAAAGTATATGTCATTTGATGGTTTGGCTATTATTCTTTATTTAATTTAATTAATAAGTATACACGTTCTGTGTTTGATCCTCATGTTTTGTGTATGGTTATTTTCAGGTTGATGCGATTCAAGTTTCTATCAAGAAACTGTTGTCTTTTTCTTCAAATCTTTTGGTTTGTGTATTATTATTTATTTAATTTAATTAATTATACATGTTCTGATGTGTTTTGTTCAGATATTTTGGTTTGTCTATTATCCTTTATTTAATTTAATTAATAATTATACATGTTCTGTGTTTGATCCTCATGTTTTGTTTATGGTTATTTTCAGGTTAATATATGATTCAAGTTTCTATCAAGAAACTATTGTCTTTTTCTTCAAATCTTTTGGTTTTTGTATTATTATTTATTTAATTTAATTAATTATGCATGTTTTGTGTTTGATCTTCATGTTTTTTTATATGGAGTAGTAAATAAAGTAAATGCCATTTGATGGTTTGGCTATTACTCTTTATTTAATTTAAAGAATTATACATGTTCTGTTTTTTATCCTCATGTTTTGTTTATCGTTATTTTCAGGTTGATATGATTCAAGTTTCTATCAAGAAAATGTTGTCTTTTTCTTCAAATCTTTTGGTTTGTGTATTATTATTTAATTTAATTTAATTAATTATACATGTTCTGTGTTTGATCTTCATGTTTTGTTTATGGATTAGTAGATAAAGTAAATGTTATTTGATGGTTTGGCTATTACTCTCTATTTAATTTAAAGAATTATACATGTTCTATTTTTAATCCTCATGTTTTGTTTATGGTTATTTTCAGGTTGATATGATTCAAATTTCTATCAAGAAACTATTGTCTTTTTCTTCAAATCTTTTGGTTTGTGTATTATAATTTATTTAATTTAATTAATTATATATGTTCTGTGTTTGATCTTCATGTTTTGTTTATGGATTAGTAGATAAAGTAAATGTCACTTGATTGTGGCTATTACCCTTTATTTAATTTAAAGAATTAAACATGTTCTGTTTTTGACCCTCGTGTTTTGTTTAAGGTTATTTCCAGGTTGATAAGATTCAAGGCCCTATTAAGAAACTGTTGTCTTTTGGTCAAATCTTTTGGTTTGTCTATTATTCTTTCTTTAAATTAATTTAATTAATTTTGCATGTTCTGTGTTTGATCCTCATATTTTGTTTATGGTTATTTTCAAGTTGATAAGATTCAAGGCCATATTAAGTAACTGTTGTCTTTTGGTCAAATCTTTTGGTTTGTCTATTATTCTTTATTTATATTAATTTAATTAATTTTACATGTTCTTCTATTAAGAAACTGTTGTCTTTTTCTTCAAATCTTTTGGTTCGTGTATTATTATTTATTTAATTTAATTAATTATACATGTTCTGTGTTTGATCTTCATGTTTTGTTTATGGATTAGTAGATAAAGTACATGTCATTTGATGGTTTGGCTATGATTCTTTATTTAATTTAAAGAATGATACATGTTCTGTTTTTTATCCTCATTTTTGTTTATGGTTATTTTGAGGTTGATAAGTTTCAAGGCTGTATTAAGAAAGTGTTGTCTTTTTGGTCGAATCTTTTCGTTTGTGTATTATCTATATCTATATCTATATCTATACTATATTATAAAGCATTTGACAAGGACATCTTAAAATTTAAGAAGTACAAGTTACTTTGTTTATGGTATAACATACAATGCATATAATAACTACATTTTAGGGGCAAATCGGTCTTTCATACACCATATTTAATCTAAATGAATTCAATCTATACTATATTATAAAGCATTTGACAAGGACTTCTTAAAATTTAAGAATTACAAGTTACTTTGTTGATGGTATAACATACAATGCATATAATAACTACATTTTAGGGGCAAATCGGTCTTTCAAACACCATATTTAATCTAAATGAATTCAAGAGTCAATAGATATTTATGATAGCTCATGACATTTATTTCTACAATTACTTTGAACATATGAAATAGAAAACATATAAAAAACAATTTATAATGCTACATGTTTTGTTATAATATTTTATATAGAGTTACATATTTTATAAAATTTTGAATAATTTGACATCATGAGAGATTACCCTACTAAACAACGTAAAGTTGCATTATTTATAGAATAACGTGCTTTTATGTTTTTCTTTAAATCATTTTATATGACATATGTCAAACTTATTGATTTTTATAATATTATCTTGTGTTTAGAAGAAAAAGAAATAAGAAGTTCCATGATTGATTCTATTTTATATACGTTTCAATGTAATCTTCGTTTATAACATAGTTGCGTGTGATAACGTACAAGTCATCTAAGCATAGGCGAATAAGTCATTAAAGTTTTTCTTAGTTTGTTATTTCCTTTTTATATATGGATTTGTTACGGTTTCGACTTAGTTTTTTCTATGATAATTTTTAACTTTTTGTAATATGGCGAGTAAACGTTATGCCATGTGTGTGCGCGATTCAACGTTTTTTTTTTATTTTTTTGTTCGGTTTAACAGCCCCGCCGCAACACGTGGGTTTCTCACTAGTTTCTTTAGTGTAAGACATTATGAAATTTAGGAATATGTTGTAAAGACTTATATAGTAACATCTTTTATGAACAGTTGTTAGAAACAGACACTATATAATATCTGTTGTTTCAAACTTGGTTTTAATTTCAGCTGTTGCAATATCTGTTATACAACATCTGTTGTAGAATATAAATGTTAAATGATTGCAACTTTGTATATGTTTTCATACTTCTTGTATATGTTTCGTATAATAGATAATAAATAAATAACGTATGGTGTAATAATTTAGAGTATAAATTGTTGCATTAACAAAGATTGGACTCTTGGAGAGCATTTAACAGTTATAGTATTGAACACATGTTGTACTTAGAAAGGTGAAATTTAGTAGACTTTATAGCAACAGACCATATTGAAAACAATCTGTTGTAGCTATAGACTGTTGGATGAGAAAAAGACCTTTGAAGTTATTAACAGCTGTAAAAATAATGGATGATGTTTTATAATATTCATCTGTTCTAAGATCTCTTATTCCACATCTGTTCTTGAAACAGACTTTCGAGTTTTAGAGACCTATTTACAGGGTAGTATAGAACAGATTTTGTACTTACAGAGTTTCTACAATATCATATTTTAATGCAATAGATCATATTGAATTCAGTTTGTGAATTTAGTAGATCTATGATGTTTTCACATTTCAAACTTGTATTTTTAGAAAAAAATATAGATGAACAAACAAATGATCACAAACAAATGAATTCTTGATTTAACTTAGATCTTAAACAAAAAACAATGATCATACTATGATTAACCAAAAGTTTTCAATTAAAGTAGAGGATCACATGTGACACCCGCCACTTAGCCAGGTCAAAATCCGTACTTTCTAGTCAACATTCATTTTTCCATGCATAATTCATATCATGTTATATGCATAAGTCCCCCGAGACAGTCTAGCAACGTCCGGGCGAGTATAATTTCACCCATATCAACGAATCTTGGTGACACGAATTTAAACGATTACGTGCTATTTTCCAAAATCATGTATAAATGCCCATTCATTTAATAATATAATGGGAAGTATTATAGAAATTATGTATAAAAACTAGTATTTGTTTAACTAACATATCTACACATATGTGTACATGTACACGACACACATACATATATATATAGTTACGACATATATATATATATACATGCACATGTATACAAGAGGCTAGTAGACACATTAATAACTAGTTCTTACATACCTTTATGTTCCATTATAAATGAACTATCTAATTTTGATTATAAACTTAACTATAAATGGTGAAACAAGTGATCAACACTAGGATTTATAAAGTTTCCTAACAAAAAATGATCACCACCACTTTGCTTATTGTTTTATTCTTACAAGACATTGGAACATCATCAATGAAGTGTCAAGTCCTCCCTTTCTTTCTAAGACAAATTAAATATAGATTTGGTGGCTTAACCATATTTAGCAAGATTCCTTAAACATCTTAGATTCATAATTTTGGATTTGCCACATTAGTTAAGTGTCCACTCCTTCCCTTTTGTTCTTTTTTCGGCCTCCTATACCCCCCATGTCCATAATAACCTTTTTTTTACTAAACCAACTCATGTTACTTACACGTTATATTAACCTCTAGAATCCTCAAATGTGTTGTCACATTAGATCAAGTCTTACCCAACATCATCATGGTGCTTAGTCAACCTTAAGATGTGATTTAGACACTTGATTTGCTTGCAAGATGTGAGACAAAGTAGGATGGTTAACCAAATGTAGTAAGATCGCTTAAGCTTCATGGATCAAGGTAAGATACACTACTATAGTTAGCACCCCCTCTTCCCCTCTTGGCCACTAGTAACCATCGCCCCTTACTCTCCCTATCTTTTTTAATCCAAGTCAACCTCTATTTAAGCATGTGTTGATTTAATCCCAAAGTTGACTTCATGTAAGGTCACTTGTGCTAAGCATCTAACCAACATAATAATGAGATTAGTATCCATCCAAAGCATGAGTTAGACCTTGGATATGCTAGTAAGATTTGAGACATAAGAGATTTGTTAACCAAACAAGGAAAGATTCCATGTAACCCAAAGATTTAGAGAAGTTGACTTACCCAACATAGCAAGCCCCAACCTCCCTTCCTCTCCCTTTCCCTCTCTCTCATGGCTCTCTCCCTTTCATCTCTCTCGATCTCTCCCTCTCCCTCTGTAAATAGGACCCAAGGTCTCCACTAAACACTTGCACCTCCATCTCAACACCACTCTCAACACACACTCACATAACACTCTCTCAAGTTTCTAAGCTATCCTCTAAGTTCAATCCTCCGACAAAGTTTAGGTCCATCCCGCATCCACGGTTCTCCTTATAAATTTTAGGTCCATCCCGCATCCACAGTTCTCCTTATAAAGTTTGGAACGATAACAATCACCCGCGCTCCCCATAGAAATGGTCAACGAATCTAGGCGGGGTTGTCAATCTAATAGATCTATCATTGTATATCGCCGGCTTGGCCAAAGCTAATGATTATGTAAGTTTAAATTTAAGTCTATCAACTTTTTGTCTATGACACGTGGCATCAAAGATTTACAACTAGACACATATGAAGAATTGCTCAAGTATAAAATCATAAAGTTTCAAGCATAAAAAGTTGCATAAACGAGGCTATGTATAATCACCTTGATTGTGATGATAAAATTGCAAGAAACCAATGAGGATCAATGAATTATGCTTGAACCTAAGTAAATTAAATATGATGATTAATGGCTATAGTTATAGTGTTGGTGCAGAATATGTAGCTTTTGGTTTATCTATTTTATTTGGAATTAATTGTGTCAGATTTAATTAGAACCACTCATAATGGAAATAAAAAAAAGTATAAGTAGTTTATGATATATATATATATGTGTGTGTGTACTAATTAAATAAATATTGAAAACCATTTGAAAAGAATACGTAAAACAAAACAAATTTAAAAAAATTTATTAATAATGAGCTTTGAATTATGACCCAATTAGTTCCCAATGATATTATAATTAATTTACCCTGTGATATCCAAATCCCATCCTAAGTCAAATATGATTAAAACCAAGAACTTACATATAGTCAAACTATTTATTTATCTACATAGTCAAAGTTGGTACACATATGTTTTAATATGTTATTGAGATAAATGTGACCTTCATATATATATATATATATATATATATATATATATATATATATATATATATATATATATATATATATATAGAAGATAAGAGGAAGAAACCCGCAAAGTTTATGAGAAGATAAGGGGAAAACCTAGGACGTGTGTAACATGGTTGCGTTCACGAGACACCAAGAGGAGCTCTTAAATTGCCGCAAGATGTTGAAACAAATTGTCGTCGGCGCCGATGATGGTTGGAAAGGTTGCGGGAAAGGTCAAAGTGTGATGCGATGGTGGTGGTAATCGATGTCGGGGTGATGGAACGGTGGTACAATGGTGGTAACCAGTCGTGTAGTGGTGACCGGTGTAGTTGGGTGAAGCTGGCTTGTGGAAGACTAAGGTGTGCGTTCGGTGATTTATATAGGGGATTAATGTTCTAACAATTTGGCGGTGCGAATAATTGTCTTAAAGATATTTTAATAGCAGTCAAATATCGATTGAATTGGTCTTCGGTCATTACCACTTTTCTCGCCATAGATTCAGTATAAATTATGAAGAGCACCTTTTTCTTTTTTGATATCACTGTATTTATAAATGCATCAATCTATCCTTTTTTTTTCTTGCTTTCTAAACTAATATAGTCATCTAATTGTTTTTTCATGTGAAGAATGAATTGAAAGATTTGTCATGTTAGTTATTATTATTATTATTATTATTATTATTATTATTATTATTATTATTATTATTATTATTATTTTAAATAAAATAACTAAAAAGGTTAAAATAGATATTTTATTGAGAAAATTTTGTATTTGTTTGAATTTATACCAACTTTAAAATATTCGAAATATATAAGAATGTTTTGAAATAATATAAAGATTTAGACATGGTTATACTTGTACAAAAGAAGTATATGATAGGTAAAGGGGTGATTTTATTAATTCAAAAATTTGAGGAAAAATACATGATGTTACAGTCTCCCCTACTTTTGGGAACTTCATCCCGAAGTTATTTAAAAAAATACAGGGTTGAGGGTGGTCGGGTAAATGTTTGGACGTCTGTCGTTTAGTATGGCAAAATTTTATAGGTACTAGGATAAAGTGTTTCGAATGATATTTACGAGTTCTATGTTGAGGTGAATGAGAATAAGAGTTGAATTGCGTGATTTTGAACTAACTAAGCGAATAAGGGACTATATAAAACACCAATCCTATGTTTCAAGAATACAAAAGGAATAGAAGAAATAATCGACTATGGAATGACTAAATAACCTATCAAATAACTAGGGTTTGTTATTGGTCTGACCCCAATCTAATTTTCAATGTATCATAAGTATTAATATATAGGGTGTACCGCAGCTAATCCACCACACCTCTGATACTTCGAAAACGTGTTGGGTACCTTACTAAAACCCTAATAGAATTTCACACCACCTTAACGTACTCGTAAATTCATGATTACGTTTCGGACCGCAATCACCAATTACCTAACATTAGGGTTTTGTGTCCTTCTATGACTTTGTATAATAAAGCATAACGACTTGGCGACTAAGTTTTTGTATCAATGAATCTTTGTATCAAATTGCATGATCTCCACAGGTAAGTTCATAATGCATCAAGAAACGATTCCAACTGTTGAGCAGGCAAGAAAACCTCTACCAGTTAGAGAGTAGGAGCATCTACCGATTGTTGAGCATGTACAATGGCCTCTACCAGTCGTTGAGAAGGTTATTAAAACCTCTACCGACTGTTGAGCAGGCATGACGGCCTCTACCAAACGTTGAGTAGGTTATTAGAAACTCTACCAACTGTTGAGTAGGTACTTCATCCTCTACCAATTGTTGATTAAATGTATCAATTGTTTTGGAGCACAACACATAAGTAGCAAATTGATAATACATATATGTAAGCAAGTTTGTAAATGCAACAAGTGTCAAGTATAGCATGTGTGTTGTAATTGTATTGCCCAAGACAAGGTTAACGGGTCTAGGTGTGATTATAGCAATAGTTCATATTTAGTTATCCATGTTTTCAAGTACCATGATAATCAGATGTTCAGATATAGTAGATAATCAAATCCTGATGTATCACTAAGAATCAAATTTTATGCAAGAAACAATCAAGTTTTCAATAGTTTAGTTATCATGGATATCAAGTTCATGTTCACGGAGGTGAAGGATATGAATTTGGTTTGTGAGATGATGATGAAAGACTCAAAGTAAAATCAAGGTTGTGAAAGATGGTGAATGTGAAGATAGTTGATAAAGGGTTTATTGTATAGGTTTTTAGTGAGACACAAGTAGTAAGGAGCTTATGTAGTAGTGTGAATCGTAGGGTTTGAATCAAAGATTAGAATCAAGCATATGAGAAAAATGACTGTGGTAAGTGCCAAAAATTTTAAAAGTTCGAACAAGTTGAAAAAAGTAGGTGTCAGTGGAGGATTTGGAGACTAATTTTTGTTCCCGTGGAAAGATTTATTTTCAAAATCAGTTTTGTACATAAAGCAAAAGTCGTTTAAATAGTACAAACTATGTAAGCTTAGGTCAGGATATTCTAGTTAGTCGGAGATTTTAAACACGACATTGGGTTTTGAAAATCAAGGTTCTATTAAGTGACATTATATCGAAAGTCCTTTGTTACACCCAAAAAAAAAAAAATAAACATTTAAATTTAGAAATTAAGTTGAGGACATCTTTCGACAAAAAACATGTATTTTCTATAGTTTGTGAAATTCCTAGGTGATGAAAATTGGACAAGATTTAGAAGTCTTTAGTTTTGTCCTAGGGTATACTCAGCTTATGGGGTTACAATTTATAATAGGTTTAAAAATGTGTAACAAGTTGAGGAGAACAAAAAAGGAATCATATGAATTGGTTAAGGTGTTGAAAAGAATCAAACATGTGGCTAATACTATAAGATTGTAAGATGAAGTGTGATTGTGAAACCTACATATGATCATGAAATTTAGGCTGATAAGTAGTAATGGAATAAATTTAAATTGTAAAATTTTGAGGTTTAAAGATTAGGTTTTAATGAGAGTGAGCGTAATCATTTATTCATTAACTAAAACGAATAAATGAAAATATTGACTTATCAAAGCTTCCAGATTTTAATAACATAATGAAGACATGCTTTAGCCTATAGGTGAACACTCATCCCGAGAATTCACAGGTTGGCATTCGGGTCCCTCGTCTGATTGGGATTTATGCGCAATTCCAGCCTAGACAGAAAACTCAGAATATAGGCGTTCACCCTTTGAGATTGCACATGTTCGTTATTAGAATATAGAGCTTCGACGAGATTATCAAGGCATTACATGTTAGGACCTGAGAATTCTGTCCTATTAGTCTATGGGTAGACCCGACAATGGAGACTGGTCATCTTGTAGGGGCTTAGGTAAGGATAAGAAAATAGAGAAGAGAAGCAAGTGGAGTTGCAAGTAAGGAGAGCAAGTACTGGTTAAAATCCTAGGGTTATAGACTAGATTATTTTTCTAATAACCTAATTCCCTATAACCATGGCTTTGATACCAATCTGTAACATCCCAACCGATGGCTGAAACATCGAGGTGTCACGTAGTGATGATTGTTCGGTAGCTCATGGCAATACATATGTTTAAATAGGTATTAAATAAAATTTAACTAAGTACATCCAATTGTCACAAAATGAAATTATTACATGTGATGATAAGACACGAAATAACAACTTCAAATAATCTTCCCTTGGAAAGCAATAGACTTCAAGCACCATTGTTCCCTGAAACTGTTAAGTTTGGAAAAGATGGGGGGTCAACTAAAAGTTGGTGAGAATACTTAGACCTAGTCTAGCAATAAGTTTAAAGTTTCAATGTTTTTGCAATTCATATGTATATTGTATATCATAGTCTACATGTGGAAACAAAAGCACAAATGATAGTATGCACATAATCAATCATCCGACAAAGTTTAGGTCCATCCCGCATCCACGGTTCTCCTTATAAAGTTTAGGTCCATCCCGCACCCACGGTTCTCCTTATAAAGTTCGGAACGATAACTATCATTCGCGCTCCCCATAGAAATGGTCAACAAATCTAGGTGGGGTTGTCAATCCAATAGATCTATCATTGTATATAGCCGGCTTGGCCAAATCTAATGATTATGTAAGTTTAAATTTAAGTCTAACAAGTTTTTGTCTATGACATGTGGCATCAAAGATTTACAACTAGACACGTATGAAGAATTGCTCAAGTATAAAAGCATAAAGTTTCAAGCATAAAAAGCTGCATAAACGAGGCTATGTAAACTCACATTGATTGTGATGATGAAATTGCAAGAAACCAATGAGGATCAATG
Source organism: Ambrosia trifida (assembly GCA_028751855.1). Taxonomy (NCBI): domain Eukaryota; kingdom Viridiplantae; phylum Streptophyta; class Magnoliopsida; order Asterales; family Asteraceae; genus Ambrosia; species Ambrosia trifida. The sequence goes on from CM054123.1 coordinate 155,786,060, forward strand.
GTGTAACATCGTGCCCCTCTCACCACCAATATAGTCCGCTTTGCCCCGATGGGTTGCTCATCCAGAGCTCACGGATTTGTTTTTGGTTGCCCAAGTGGAGACTTCCCAGGAGGTCACCCATCCTGAAACTGCTCCCACCTGAGCACGCTTAACTGTGGAGTTCTCCTCTCATCCACTAACATTAAGCCCCAAAACGCGTTGGTGATTTAAGAGGCAGAATATTACTTATGAACCAAGGATCTCTCCTGGCCACGGCCGATGTGGGATTTTCCTGGGCTGTCACATTCACCCCTGTTAGAGTCTCATCGTCCCTAATGAGGTATGCACCCACCATCCCGAACGGCACAGGAGTGGCTCAGATAGGCCTTTGATCAGGAGGATTCGTTGTTTTGCATTCAACTTGGGGAGGGCGGTTCCCCGGCCTGGAGTATCTGTTGCTATCTTTATTCGCTCGTGGTTATCCCTTCGTTTGCATTCTGGGAAACGTTACTTGGATTAGGTCGACACTCATTACTGTCGAAGAGTGAATCTCGGGGTGAGATTCCTTTCAACAGGGGGATGATGTGACGACCGGGAAAAAAATTTCTTTTTATCGCTTCGTTCTCTTTAACTTCGGGAGATTTTCGGAACGAAAATTCTTTCAACAGGGGGATGATGTGACACCCGGCACGTTTAGGTTAACATTTTATAAAACACATAAGTCTACCTTAGCGAAAAACGTTTTCAAACATACTTAACTAGGTCAGTTGAGTCGTTATGATGGTTCCGGGAATCATCGGGAGTCGTTACAATGGTCCACGTGATCATTGGGAGTCGGTCGATAACCATGTGAACACTGATTGGTGATTTGTAGAATTGCCGGTTTAACGCACACACGTAAATCTCGAGTCTCGGGAATTGGTGAACGGATGGGAACGTGTTAGTTATCATGCATTATGTGCTTACAATCGTTATATGACTTGTCGGTATGTGAATACATGTTTATATGTGTTAAAATAGTGATTACGTGTAATTGCATGACATTATTGGTGATTACGCGTAATTGCATGACATTATAGGTGATAACGCGTAATTGCATGACATTATAGGTGATTACGTGTAATTGCATGACATTATAGGTGATTACGCGTAATTGCATGACATTATAGGTGATTACGCGTAATCACCAGTAAGTCAGGCGATTAGGGGATATTTATAGGCGATTAGAGCTCCAATCGCTAGTAGTACATGCGATTAGGAATCCTAATCGCCTGTACTGCTGCGTAATCGCCTGACGCATGTCTAACGACTAGAAACGCCTATAAATACCACCCTTATGTTGTAAAACATCATTTGTGAAACCCTAATACACCCCAAAGCCATCCCACACCTTATCTAACCTCTGGAACACGTTTTTGCTCAAGAAATCACATTTCCAAGCCTTACACCTCATAATCTTGCAATTTCAAGGTGTGTTCTTCATCCCAAACCTTTGTAATGATATTGTTTTGCTCCCTAAAGGTCCAGACCTGGTTTCTAAACATTTGTGTCTTTGAAAACTCATTAAAATCAGTTTCTAAACAAACCAAAACCTCTATGCTTGTTATATGTGATGTATTCATGCAAGTTAGGATTTTTATCGTTTAAACATGGTTGTTCTTGTATTATTGATATGTTTCTGATCTAAATGAGTTGATATGATATTAACCTAGGAGTTTGAAGGTCCATAGATGTGTATTATGGATAGTAGGCGTTTTGACCCGTTTGAATGATTATGAACGATTGATGATGATATGTTGTGTTTTGTTGATTGTTTGAGGTTAGGGTTTACTCTAGGATGATGCTAGAACATTAATACCTGTAAAAGAGTGGGGCCGTGAAACTCACCTTAGAGTGCGTCCTCGGTAAAATAGAAATTCGATACGTGTGTAATAGTCCCTACTAGTGGCGACCTATCAATGAGTTTACATATGTGTGATAACTACTAACCCAAAGGCTAATAAGTCCCCAAATTGTCCAGACCGTGACCGTGTATGTTGAAAACATGTTTAAACGTTAAACCGACCAAACCAGACAAAACCCGACATCCCATTGGTGACCCGACATCCCACGTGTTAGCCATATATAAGATATCATGCAACATATGCAATTAAACACTTAGCATGCGCAAACATTCACCCTATCTAGAATAATGCCCAATTAACGCATAAACAAGTTCGAACACGAGTTACCAAGTTATTAGACATGTCACGGGGTTCCTAACATGTTCCTAGGTGTCAAACCGTGCTCCGGGACGTTAAAATACACATATAACAGAAGTACACGCGATTAGGAATCAAACATGCAATTAGGAAAAGTCAACTGGTGATTAGGATGGTCAACTGATGATAAGGATTGTAATCACATGACCTTCATGCGATTAGGCCCCCAATCGCCCCATGTAACACGCGATTGGGGCCAATCGCCCCTATTATAGGTGATTAGGGATCCCCTAATCGCCCCTGCTGCACCATTCCGCCTTTTTGCGCGTTTAACCCTCCAAATCAGATCCGAAACATGTGGAAAAACCCAATATCAAACCCAAAACATTAATCAAACTATTTTAAGCAAAAACCCCTAATTTATTATCGCCCTAGCTGTCTCGAATGCAAGCGTTTTCCCAAAATAGCATAACTAGCATGTAAACATCCCATCAATCATGCAAAACTTACCCTAAATAGCCAATATCCAGATTTCATCACATAACGACATTGTCCGACATTATCATACTATTCTAGCATCATCCTAGAGTAAACCCTAACCTCAAACAATCAACAAAACACAACATATCATCATCAATCTTTCATAATCATTCAAACGGGTCAAAACGCCTAATATCCATAATACATATCTATGGACCTTCAAACTCCTATGTTAACATCATATCAACTCATTTAGATCAGAAACATATCAATAATACAAGAACAACCATGTTTAAACGATAAAAATCCTATCTTGCATGAATACATCATATATAACAAGCATAGAGGTTTGGGTTTGTTTAGAAACTGATTTTAATGAGTTTTCAAAGACACAAATGTTTAAAACCAACTCTGGACCTTTAGGGAGCAAAATAATATCATTACAAAGGTTTGGGATGAAGAACACACCTAGAAATTGCAAAATTATGAGGTGTAAGGCTTGGAAATGTGATTTCTTGAGCAGAACGTGTTCCAGAGGTTAGATAAGGTGTGGGATGGCTTTGGGGTGTATTAGGGTTTCACAAATGATGTTTTACAACATAAGGGTGGTATTTATAGGCGTTTCTAGTCGTTAGACATGCGTCAGGCGATTACGCAGCAGTACAGGCGATTAGGATTCCTAATCGCATGTACTACTAGCGATTGGAGCTCTAATCGCCTATAACTATCCCCTAATCGCCTGACTTACTCGTGATTACGCGTAATCACTATAATGTCATGCAATTACGCGTACTTGCCTATAATGTCATGCAATTACGCGTAATATCCTATAATGTCATGCAATTACACATAATCACCTATAATGTCATGCAATTACGCGTAATCACCTATAATGTCATGCAATTATGCGTAATCACCTATAATGTCATGCAATTACATGTAATCACTATTTTAACACATATAAACATGTATTCACATACCGACAAGTCATATAACGATTGTAAGCACATAATGCATGATAACTAACACGTTCCCATCCGTTCACCAATTCCCGGGACTAGAGATTTACGTGTGTGCGTTAAACCCGGCGATTCTACAAATCACCAATCCGTGTTCACATGGTTTTGTACCGACTCCCAATTATCCCGTGGACCATTGTAACGACTCCCGATGATTACCGGAACCATCTTAACGACTTAATTGACCTAGTTAAGATGTTTGAAAACGTTTTTCGCTAAGGTAGACTTATGTGTTTTATAAAATGTTAACCTAATCGTGCCGGGTGTCACAAATGAGTTATGCTTGAACCTAAGTAAATTAAATATGATGATTTAATGGCTATAGTTATAGTGTTGGTGCAGAATATGTAGCTTTTGGTTTATCCATTTTATTATTATTGATAATTATTAAATAACATACTCATGATAATTTTATTTGGAACTAATTGTGTCAGATTTAATTAGAACCATTCATAATGGAGTTTATGATATATATAAATTAGAACCATCCATGTTTATAAAATATTTAAAATCATTCATAATGGAAATAAAAAAAAGAGTATAAGGAGTTTATGATATATATATATATATATATATATATGTGTGTGTGGGGGGGGGGGGGAATTATAAATTGCAAACCCCTTTTATTTGAGCAAACCAAGTAAACCCTATTCTAAGGTCCATGTTCTTCCACATCTTCATTGTTCAAAAAGTGATGAAGGTCATATTAGACATTACACTACTTACACTTTGTAGCCATCTTTCACCTGACACACACATTAACACACACTCACTTTGTCATCATCATATTCTCTCTCTACTAAACTTTTCTCAGTTATCTCTCCTATAATTGTACCATTTTAGTTTTTACTTCATCAATGTCATATAATTTTTCACCACCAACCATTAGATTTGAAGACCACAACCTCCATCTTTGCAACTTATCTCTCACCTTCTTCATCCTGTCACCATCCACCTGCCACTATACCACCAGCATCGAACCACCAACATTCAACCATCCCAACGTCCACCATCACCTTCGACCTCAAAACATCCAACACCTAAAACTTACACATCTAAAAACAAATAAAGAGCATTAACCATTTTTTTTTTACTGAAGCAGGGCCCTAACCATTTCTTTTACATTGAAAATAACATTTCAATGTAACCCAAAGTTAAACTGTAACAACTTTTAAGTTACAAAGAATTTTCAACACCTTTTTTTAAGTTTATATTTTTGGAGGTGTCACTGAAAACACATGTTATCTTTTTAAAAGACATATATGTTTTTTCTACATTATAAGTTGCAAATAATTTTTCAAGGCTTTTTAAGTTTTACATTATTTGAATTTGTAACTTAAAACACATGTTATTGTTTTACAAATAAATTCAACATACTGAAAAAACACATGTTATAATTAAAAGGTATATATTAACAAAGGTGAAGGGGGCGCGTGTGGTGACTATTACCGGTCGAGGTGACTTCAAAACTATCAGATCTGTAACTCCGTTGGAAAAAATCTATGTCGAAGATGATTCTTCTGATGGGGTTCAACGGTCTATCAAGAAGAAGCAAGGTACAACTATCTGTAACTCGTTTAATGCTTTGTTTTTCATTTTAAAGATCCGGTCAACTAATTTCATTTATTTTGACTATGATGAGTGCTAATATTTTTTTTCTTTGATAATAGATTTCATCTCAAGAAAAGCAATGTACAACTTTTTCTGCACTTGGTACAACTACCCAAAGCATGAAAAAGTCCAAGAGTTTGGTAACAGATCCGAAGGTGCAAGATGATGGAATGAAAGATATGTTTTTGCTGTTTTGATTTTGATCTAAAAACATTTGTTTTTTCATGTAAAAACATATGTTTTTGCTGTTTGAGATCATAATATATCATATCTTTTTGTGTTTTTGTTATAAAAACATATGTTTTTGCTTTTGTGTTATACTTTTTCATATGTTTTTGTGTTTGTGTGTATAATTTATTTATATGTTTTTGGTGAATAAGTTGCAAAAACATATGTAATTTGTAAAAAAAAAACTTCTATTTTGCCCTGGAAAATAGTGAATGAATGGTTTTAGAGAGAGGAGATAGGAGATTGAAAAGTAAGAGAGATGAGAGAGACACTTGATGGTTTTAGAGAGAAGAGAGAGAAAAAAGAGAACACTTAAAGGGTAAGAGGACCGTTTTGTCCTTTAAAGACTATAGTAACATCTTACTTACTAATATAAAATCTAAAAAAACAAGAACCACATATGATACTAAATGAAGGGTCAAGATGATGGTTTTCATGGTTTTTTTTATGTGGGGAGGGTTTTCAAATTATCCCTCCCCTATATATATGTACTAATTAGCTCAAATATTGAAAACCATATGAAAAGAATACATAAAACAAAACAAATTTAAAATTTTTTTTTATTAAAAAGGAGCTTTGAATTATGACCCATATTAGTTCCAATGATATTATAAATAATTTACCCTGCGATATCCAAATCCCATCCTAAGTCAAATATGATTAAAACCAAGAACTTACATATAGTCAAACTATTTATTTATCTACATAGTCAAAGCTGGTATAGATATGTTTTAATATGTTATTGAGATAAATGTGACCTTCATATATATATATATATATATATATATATATATATATATATATATTGTATGCATGTAGGATCGTCTAAACAACAAAGAGAATGATCAAACAAGTTCAATTCAAGTGCGGAATCCCTGAATTGATCACAAAATGATAATAAAACTAGCAAAACACATAAATCAACATAAAAGCTTTCATTTCATTCAATAACACATTCAATTACACGTTAAAAAGATGTTTATAATGATTAAATGACGTGTACAGACTTGACACAAAACCCTAGGGAGAATACAAACTAGAGGGAAAACAAAAATGACCAAAAGTTATATTGCAAAAATGAACTTGACCTTATATAGGCCTGCACATTCGCCCATTTGTGTTGGTCAAATGTGCAGGTTCGACCAAACATGGTGGTCAAACCAAGCTATACATTAAATTCTATTCTACCTTCGACCTCGTGTTCTCCTTCGACCCTATCATTCTTCCTTCGACCGTTCAGCAAACCACATTCGACCATGGAGATACACATTCGACCATTCGACTGAGAACAAAAACATATGTTAAATGCAATCCAAAGCATTAGTCTCACAATATGCATCTACAAACTCCCCCTCGACTATTGCTTGGATTGTTTGAGTCGTCGTTTTTCGTCCATCCTTTTGTTCATCAGCTTTATGTTTAATAACTTCTTCTGTTCTTTGGTCATCACCGGTTCATAAGCTTGTTTTGGTTTCTTCTTTTTGACTTCCTGAACTTCTTGAACCTTCACAAACTTACCCAATTTCTTATCGAAGTGACATCCAGCATTGATATCATAAGCAAAGCATAAGAATACCACACGTTGGTATTTGCTTGTTTGATCACTATCCTTTGCTTCGCAATAAATCGGATTATAATATAGAATTATAATATCCTCATGTGAACAATTGATCAACCACATAGGATCAAATATATGAATCTTCTTAAAGTCTTTCACACCATCCTTCAACACAATAACAGCCTCTGCAGTCTTCCAATCATAGTACCACCAGATGAAATCCTTAGAAAAGTGTTGAGGGATCGGCATCAAAGGAATGTGTTTCAACACTTTAGGTGGTTTGTACTTTAACGTCACCATAGGCATACCAGTTATAGCATCAATATCCTTCTTATGAACAATCCGTTTAGGATACTGAGGAGTAAATAGATTCCATCTCGTTCTGCTTTCTCTAGACATACGATCAGCAAAATAAGCAACATGATCGTTCACAGACCCAGTCATCTCATGTCTACAAACATCACGAATTGCCCAATATGGAAGTGTCTTCAGATCATGAAATCTGTCAAAATACAATATCCCTTTCTCCCATTTGACAGCTACACACTTCAACTGTTTCACAAACTTCCATCCCAACGCTTTGCCTTTGAACAACTCGTTATGTAACTTGTAGAAGCTGCCCTGAATCTCTGCCTTTGGACGATTAGCTTCTTTCTCCTTCAGTTTTCTCAACAATTCCTTCAAAGTGTCAGATTGTTCGGTGTTCGGCTTATCACAATCTGGAAATACTTCTTCAACAAATCTCTTACTCTTTTCATGAGCAAGTTTCTCGGACTCTTTCAACAATTCATCAGTGAATTCAGGAAATCCATAATCTTTATTTTTCTTGTAGTATTCTGGATATTCCTCACTCGTTATGTCTTCAATCTCAACCTCCTCAAACACTGGCACATCTCTCTCATCTGAATGGTTACCTGCTTCTTTCCCAGGTAAGTTAGGAATCTGATTATCAATCAACAACTCTTCTAAAGTCTTCCCAACTTGTTTTTCCAGTCCTTCTAAGATCTCTTTTGACATAGCCGCAGAAACTTCTCCATCTTCCAAATCAGGATCGTTATACTCTAACTCAAATCTCATGTCACTGGATTCAAATATCTCACGAAATATGCCAGTCATTTCTATCATCCAGACTCTGTCTGTCAACATCTGACGATACATATTTTTATCATCTTCTGATAAAGATCTTATCTTCTCATTCCAAAAGACACTATCATCATCAACAGTTCCTCCAGGAGCCTTTGAGCTGGATTCTCCTGCACCTTTTCCAGATCCTCTCTTTTCACACTTATATTTGTCTGTATCATCATCATCATCACTATTAGAACTCGCAGAGCTGTTACCTTCACCTGAATCATCATTTGAACCATCATCGTCACCATCATCTTTCTTTTTCTTCTGAGGAGCATTACCAGCATCATCATCTAACTCCTCATCTTCTTCTTCTTCATTATCAGATGGTTCAAAGTCTACCTGCTCTTCATCTCGCTCTTTATCCTCTTCACCAGCTTGCAATTGAGGAGCTTTAGAGTACAAGTCTTTAATCAAATTATCCATGTTCTTGTTACTCTCTTTCAGCTTCTTGTTCTCCTCTTTTAAAGCAATATATCTCCTGATGTTTCTCTGTTCATGCCTCAACAACCTCTCATTTTCCTTCTGAAGTTGTTTTATCTTGGCTTCAAGAACTTCCTGATTCTCATGAGATGTTTCCACAATGTCTAACATCTTCTTATCATTGTTTCTCAATTGTTCTATCTCTGCTTGTTGCCGATTGATTATTTTCATCATGTCAGCAAGCTTCTGGTTCACAGCATTCATAACATCACTATCTACTGTGACCTTGGGTGTAGAAGCTTCAACAGCAGGCATCTTCCCTTTCTTTAACTTCTTCAGCACTCTATCCAGTGCATCATTAAACTCATCAACCGGTAATTCAGTTTCTTTAGTAGTCTCTGATGATGTCTTTTGCTTCTTAGCAGCTGGAGATGTGATCGGTGATTTCGAGCTAGATGCTGGTGTTAGTTTCTTACCAGCAATCAACGTCTCAATGTCTCTAGCTCTCTTCTCCATTGGCTTCAAAACTCTCTCTTTCTTCTTAAACTATGGTTTCTTTTGTTTCTCACCTGGCTTTGGCGATCCAACAAAATCATCTGATCCCAAGCCTAATCCTTCATCAATTTCATCCAAACGAATAGGGCTTTTGTACTTTGTTCCTCTAACTACTTGTTGAGACTAATAGACTCACCAGCCACAGTGGCCTTGGGTGTGGTGCTCTTTACTGTCTCACTATCCGAGTCCCATCTCTCATCCTCTTGTGTCTCTTCAGAATCCACAGACACTTCATCTACTAAGTGCAAACCTTTCTTTGCCATACTCTTCTTCCTTCTCGACACCTTTTTCTTAGCTGGTTCAGCTTCATCTTGTTTCTCTTTGTGTTGATGCACTTTCTGTGGACGTCACTGTCGAATAAGACTAGGGTTGAGTCTTAGTATAGTGTTACATGAGATTGTGGTGATCCATAAGGGCATTTTATGGATCTGACGCATTTGTAAATATAGGACAATACACTGAGCCAAGTTCGACCAATATACACTGGGCGAATGTGGAAGTTTTCCACATTCGACCATCACAAATGGGCGAATGTGGAAATACTCCACATTCGACCATCATAAAGGGGCGAACGTGGAACTGGTGTATTGGACTATAAATAGCAATCTCATGTGTTATTGTTCATTTGGTGATTTGAGTTTGTACTTTGAATGCTCTCAAGGGGGAGGTCATGCCCGACCTCCCCCGGCCACGAGATATACGTTTATCCTACTGATGACAGTGTCTGTAACCGTTTCTGTAGTAATACAAATCTGTGATGACGTTGTTATCGTGTATTTCTGTCTCGTCTCGAATCTCCCGTCTGAAACCGAGTTGTTTTCGCTTAATCGATCCGTGAATTCGGTTTTTAACCGGATTCTCACTTTGTCCTTTCTACTCTTCGCACCATCATTAACCACTTGACGCTTTCTCTTAGCATCAGGGTCTACTGGATGTAAAGGTTTGTCTTCATCTGATTCACTGTTATCATGTCTCACCTTATCACGACCTGGGTCTTCATAATCTTTATTGATCAGATGACCAAAAAGATTTTTCATCGGTGGTCTTTCATTCATCGCCACACCCTTATAACCCTTCATCCTAGCAAGCGTATTCAGATTCATGTGATCCTGAAAAATTATCTGTGTAGGATCTCTCTTCAAATTCTTATACTTCAAATCAAAGATCATTTGAAGAAATCTAGGATACAACAGAAACTTCCTGCTCTTTAATCCTCTCAAAGGTTCTAACATATGTTCTAACAGCATACCAGACACATTGAACGGTTTGTTCAATATAAGAGCCACCATCAACGAACTGATGCCCTTTCTCATCACATCATACCCTCCACTTGCTGATCCGAATACGTGAATCATAACATGAGCAAGATATTTAAACTGAGGACATAACTTCCCTTTATGTAATGAACCGTCAGTGATTGGTCCATTATACTTCATCCGTAGGAAGCATTTCCTTTGCTCAGTCCAACTTAATTCTCTGGGATCTGTCTTCACATCCTCCAGCTTCAACGCCTCTCTGATATCGTTCTCAGAGATAATCACCAACTCCTCCTGAATCGTTCTAACAAGCGACGACTCACCTTCCCAATAGTCCATCTTGGCATTCGTCCAAAACTCCTGTTGGTGATCTCTATATATGATAGATGGTGTAGCAATAGCGTCAATAACCCGACTCCTCTTCAAAAACTCTATAATCCCAGCGAATTCAGTATGCTTCTTCACGTCTCCTAGGTATGCACAGCAATTGTGTGCTGATTCAAATGGTAAATCAACAATCTGCTGCTTCCCGGTTGCCTGTTCAGAAGATCCAGCAGGAACACTAGCACTTCCCTGTTCAGACATCGTTAAACTGCAAAACAAATCAAACAAACATGTTAAAAACGGACAAAATAAACAAAACTTGAAAAATTTTGATTTTCAACTTCTACATTCGACCAGTCGTTGGTTTGAATGAGAAATTGTAGGTTCGAATGTGGAATTGCAAAGGTTCGAATTGAAAAGTTCTTCATTCGACCGTTTGTTCCAGGTTCGACCATTTAAACATTCACCTTCGCCCAAACAGTCACATTCGACCGTTTGAAATGGAGTGAAGGAGACTGTTCATCTCCTTTGAATATCAAATTTTGATTTTGTTCATTTTAATCTGTCATTTTAATTTGGTTACCATCTAAAATCACCGATTAAGTATTGCCAATCATCAATTTCAATAAACAACTATTGATTATGTGTTTTCAAACAAAAACTAGGGTTCGAAACTTTTAAAAGATCAATTGTTCAATCTGATCATGTTTAAACCTAAGTTTTTGGACATTCTCCCCCTAAAACACATAAACAATAAATCCTGACCAAAAAATTGACAAATTATCATGTTTTAATCTATGTTTAAGGACGGTTAGGGCACGGTTAGAAAAACAACGATTAAACACTGAATACTTGATATTAACCTGCAAATGTTAGTGGAAAATGATCAGTGAATCACAACGAATGCAATGATATGATCTAGAAAATACGTGCAACAAGATGACTTAATCTCAGAAATTTTTGAAAAATTTTGAATGAGGTCGAATGAGCAGATAAGGGTTATATAGGCTCCACATTCGACCGTTTGACTAGGTCGAATGTGAAGCTTTTTCCACCTTCGACCCTACTGAAAGGTTCGAATGTAGAAAAAGGGTTCGAATGTGAAAATGTCACATGAACTCTCACATTCGACCGTTTAAAAGATACGAATGAGCAGATGAAATTCCACCTTAAAACCAACGAAGGGGTGAATGAAACATGGAATTTTTGAAAATTTTACCAAATCTCAAAATCGAGTCCCGTTCAAAAAAAATTTCAACTTTTAAGCATTCGACAATTATTATTTCTCATTTACAAAGCTCAAATGGTCCATGAAGTTTTAGAAAATCATCATCAACCACTATCAGCTATCAAAAATAAGATAGAAATGTAAAATCTTTTTAGATTTTCTAAACTTTATGTTAAAACACACCTAAAATCTTTTTGAGTTTTGCATTTTTGATGAGAAATATAAAATGCGGAAATGTCAAGATAAAGCAGTAAATGTTTTGGGATTTCCGGTAAAGGGATCATATCAGTTATTGAGAAATCTGATCACACCGTTGATCTTTTTAATTTATTATCATTAAAGACAATGTGTGATCTGGGAACTGCTTATATTGTGATCCACATAAACTCACATGCAGACTTTTGTGCAGTGCTTTATACGGATACTATTATTTATAGTATAAACTCAAATGTCTGTGGTTCCCACTCACACGACATACTCCCATATCAAGAAGTAAGTGTACAGAGACTCATTGTAAAGCGTGATTATGCTTTCGTCGTCTGTAATTTACAAGGTATGAGGCACAGAGGTATACAGGTCAGCAATTCAATGCTACAAAGCAACATGTGCACTCTACCAGGTTGAGGGCTAATATCAATCATGATTTGCATCAGTGGTTTGATACGATGTAATAGATAATCTTTGATTATCATAAGACATGAAAAGTTCCTCAATTCGGTAACTTTAGGATTTGGCGTTACAGCTCTTTTGTAAAGACACCCTATCTAATCTAGGTCCGTAATGACTTACAGCAGAAGATCAGAGAGGCTATCCCCAGACAACTAATAACATAACGACCCGAAACCTTCGAATTTTGTACAAATACCCTATCAAACGAAATTACGGTACTAAGACCATATGCCCATGAGGAGTTCATCCACACAACAATTCGTTTGATATATATGTATCAGACACGCAGTAATAGGTCGACAAAGCCTATCAGCACATCACACAGACTCAGACACACGCCCTATATTGCATAACATTTCTTTAGAATGTGTCAGATCCCCACTGATGAACTATCATTTCCCCATTTTTCTGAAAAGCAATAAAAACTAAACTAAAAAGCGATAAACTGAGTTGGTGATCAGTCTTGTTTTTCTTTAATACCGTTAGCTTTCAAAAGATAGTCAAATCATGATTTATCAAAAGCTTTGGTAAAAAGATCTGCACGTTAATAATCAGTGTGGATTTTGACCATATCGATCAACTCTTTAGCGTAACAATCACACATAAAATGGTATTTGATCCGGATATGTTTAGACTTCGAGTGATTTACTAAGTCTTTTGTTAATGCAATTGCGGCTTCATTATCACAGTAAATAGGGGTTTTAAGAAATTGCAAACCGTAGTCCACCATCTTTTGTTGTATCCAAAGAACCTGTGAGCAGCAGCTTGATGCTGAGACGTATTCTGCTTCACATGTGGATAAGGCAACTGCGGTCTATTTCTTGCACTGCCAGGTTACGAGCCTGCTCCCCATAAACTGACATCCAGTTGTCATGGATTTGCTGTCCTTGTCACAGCCACCTTAATCTGCATCACTAAAAGCGATTAGGTCAAAATTATCATCATTAGGGTACCATAGTCCTCTCGACGGACAACCCTTCAGATATCTAAGGATACGTTTGACAGCTGCAAGATGACTCTGTTTCGGCTTCGACTGATAACGTGCACAGAGACATGTGGCAAACATTATATCTGGTCTAGAGGCAGTGAGATACATCAGAGATCCGACGATTGCTCTGTATGTAAATGGGTCAGTTAACTCCCCCTTAGCGTCAACTCCAATCCCGTGATTAGGTTGTATTGGGGTATCCATTGGCTTCGAATCATCCATCTGGAATCGGCTCAAGACTTCAAAAACGTATTTCGTCTGGTGAATAAAGATCCCCGTTGGTCTTTATTCCACCTGCAAGCCTAGGAAAAACTGCATCTCTCCCATCGCGCTCATCTCGAACTTTTCCTGCATAACACGTTCAAATTCTTTGCAGAGAAGTTCGTTAGTAGAACGAAATATAATATCATCAACTTAAATCTAGACTAGAAGCAAGTCATCGCCTGTTCGTTTAGTGAACAGTGTGCAATCTACCAAACCGCGCTTGAATCCTTTAGAAAGAAGATACGTGCTCAGCTCTTCATACCATTGCCTTGGAGCCTGGTGCAGCCCGTAGAGTGCTTTGTTTAGAACATAGACCTTATCTCGGTAAATAGGATCTTCAAAGCCTGGTGGTTGACCTACGTAAACTTCCTCCTTGACCACACCATAAAGAAACGCGCTCTTAACATCCATTTGATACAGCTTAAATTTCTTATAAGATGCAAACGCTAGAAACATTCGGATAGCTTCTAAGCGTGCAACAGGTGCATAAATCTCGTTGTAATCAATTCCTTCAACTTGATGAAATCCTTGTATAACCAAACGAGCTTTGTTCCTTACGATCACTCCTCTATCATCCTTTTTGCATTTGAATACCCATTTAGTTCCTATTTTCTTTCGTCCTGGGGGCAAATCTGTCAGTGTCCATACACCAAGTTTTTGAAACTGTAATAACTCCTCTTGCATAGCCTCTACCCAAGCGTCATCCAAAAGAGCGTCCTTGTAAGTCCGCGGCTCAACCTGCGAAACATAACAAGCAAAAGACCAGTCATTTTGAAAACCTGATTTTTGAATTTTGGCATATAAAGCAAGATTGCCAAGGTTTTCCGGTGAATTAGCATTCCTCAGTTGACCTCTCGTCATCACACTGCTACTAGGATCACCAATAACCTGCTCGATCGGGTGAATTCGATGTATCCGAGATTCCGGATAATCTGGTACTTGGACTCCCGTTTGAGTAGTTAAGTTCTCTGCAGAAACCAGATCATTACCCACATTCGATGATGAAGCACCATTTGGATTTGGGTTCACTAGTGGTGTCACTGTAGCATGATCTAAAATAGCTTCACTTGTAACATCATCGTCGTCATCTTCAGATTCTGATGAATTAAGAGTTGTGGAAGCTTCTTGGAATACCTCTTCTTCAACTACAGGAGCATTGGTATCATTAGAAGCTGCTTGGGGGTACACGGTGATCGGACGCACCAACGGCGATGTCACTGCATTTTTGACCTCGTAATATAAACGTAATACAGCCTCTTCAACCAAGCTATCTAGGTTGAATGATTCAAAGAAATCTTTGTAATCAAACATCCAGTCTGGACCACTTCCCTGTAGATTCTGAGTATACCGCTACACTTCAACGTCAGACCACTCCTCGACTTGACGAGTTCGTTTGTTGAATACCCGTTTGAGCGGGGTTGCATATCCAACAAAATATCCTTCTTCAGCCTTCGGTGCGAACTTCTCAGATGGATTAAGCATTGTACATGGAGCTCCAAACTGTTCTAGATACTCTAAATTCGGCTTTCGACGATTCAACAGCTCATAAGAAGTTTTGCCAAACTTCTTTACTGTTAAAACACGATTAAGAGTATAACAAGCTGCGTAAATTGCTTCGTTCCAGAACATTACTGGAAGATTTGAGTCCGCAAGCATTGTTCTCGCCGTTTCTATTAGAGTCCTGTTTTTGCATTCGGCGACACCGTTCTGTTGAGGGGTATATGGAGCGCTGTATTCATGATGAATTCCTTTGTTTTCACAAAGATCGTCCATCTATGCATTCTTAAACTCCGTCCCATTATCACTCATAATTCTCTTGATCTTGAGACCATAGATATTTTCCAATCGAGTGAACAGAACTTTCAGATTATTAAATGTGTCGCTCTTATGGTGTAAGCACATAACCCATGAAAATCTGGAATGGTCATCAGTCACCACAAGACAGTACAATTCACCAGCATGACTTTTACGCTTGACCGGTCAGAACAGACCCATGTGCAAACGTTCAAGTGGCAATTCAACGAAATTGACTTTCTTTGGCTTATGGGATTGCTTGTGCTGCTTACCCTTTTTGCAACTCACACACTTGTCATTTAAATGAAAATGTTTAACATTTACGCCTGTGACAAGTTCATTCTTCACCAATTGATTCATCTTTCGTAGGTGAATGTGTCCCATCCTCCTATGCCACATGATTGATTCCCTTTCAGTAGCCTTGGAGAGAAAACACGTGACTTGGCCTTGTGTAGTCATCGCTTTAGACATGTCGAGAATGTACAAGTTGTTCACTCTTGGTGCCTTTAACATCACCCACTCTTTTGGTAACTCGAATCCCGGCTTGAGTATATAGCAAGATTTGTCATCAAAGAATACGGAAAACTGCTTATCACATATCTGACTGACACTAAGCAGATTATAATTGATTTGCTTCACATACGAAATCTTTTCAAAACTCACTATGCCGTTACTTACACTACCCTCCATCGTAATGTAACCACCCTTATTTCCAGCAAACGCTACATAACCTCCATTTATATTTCTGATATCGAATAGTAGCGAAAGATCCCCTGTCATGTGACCAGAAGCTCCAAAGTCAACAATCCAAAGACTGCTCACAGGGCCAGCTGAAGCTCCCTGGACATATCAAGTAAAGAATTAGATTTTTCGGGGGACCCAATGTCACACCCTCAAATTTCCACGTGCGGGGTTTTACCGCGAGGCGCGTGACACACCAGGATCCAAGTCAACGGTCACAATAAACAACACTATATGATACGTAAAAATGACATAATCAAACCATTAAGTTTTCATAAATGATCCAGCGCTGCGGAAGCGTAAAACTTTATTACAACGTGAAATCAAAAGTACGAAAGTCTGAAAATACTAAATGAGATGCACATGAATCCTAAACGCCGTGAGACTCCGTGCGCCTATCGACAGCTGCTACCTTAGCGACCTGAGACAAACATGCTAAATACGTCAGCAAATAATGCCGGTGAGTTCACAGGTTTTTAAACGAATACCGACTCCAAATGTATACCAACTCCAAGTGATAATCGACTCCAACTGAATACTCATAATCAATCCAGACCACATGCATGCAAAATATATGAATACCTGTTACTACTGCGATTGGAAAACCATTACTGGACTCGAATACTGTGAATACTGAATACGTGCCCGAATGAATACTGAATACTGAATACTGCATACTGAATACTGAATACTGAATACCTAAGAGACAATATGCACCCGTCCGACCTCCAGTCGACGAGTGGGGCGGGTCAAGCCCAAATAGCGCTATCCACATTTCCCCCGTTGTGCATCCCCGCACATTCATGGTTTCCCCCGGGACTTCCAAAGATCGCATAGTAATATAATGAATACTCTAAAACATAATGAATACGTGAAAACATAATGAATACTCCAAACCCAATGAATTCATGAATACCAAAACGTAGTTGACACATCTTTCCTGAAAACTTAGTGGAAACGCCTTTTATGAAAACATAGTTGAAACGCCTTTTATAAAAAAAATAGTTGACACTCGTTTAAAGGACACAGCATGTTTTCTCCCCCGAAAATGTAAAACCAGTAAAAGAGTGGGGCCGTGAAACTCACCTTATAGTGCGCCTTCCGATAACTAGAATTCCAACACGTGTATGATAATCCCAACTAATGACAACCTATCAATGAGTTTACATAAGTGTGATGACTACTAACCCGAAGGCTAACAAGTCCCCGATTGTCCAGATCTTGACTACGTGTGTTAAAAAGTGTGTTTAAACGTTAACCGGACATCCCAGACCGACCCGACATCCCGTTGGTGACCCATTACATCAATTAGTCATGCACATAAGTTTAACACATAAGTTTCAAGCATAAAACACTTAGTTTGTATCAAAAATCCCATTTCTGCATCAGAACGGTCGAACCAGTCAGTTTTAAGTCTCCTTCGCACCTTTTAAGTCTCCTTCGCACCTTTTCAGTCTCCTTCGCACCTTTTCAGTCTCCTTCGCCCGTTTGAGCCACGTTCGCCCGTTTTTCCCACGTTCGCCCGTTTTTCCACGTTCGCCCAAATTTTATTCCACGTTCGCCCATTCGAACCAATTTTATTCCACGTTCGCCCGTTTTCATCAGCATTTTATAAAACGCACCAAAACGCATCTAAACGGTCTGAAAACATCACGAAACATTACCAATCACAGCAGTCAACTATCATTAACATATTCCTTCATAACCCTACCAATTTTGTCCCGAAATCCGTCCGTTTTACGAGTTACCCGAAATAGCAAATTATGGAGATGTCACATCAAACGCATGCAATCTTTACCCAATTAGGAAACTTTATGAAATCAATCAATAATCAACTTAATATACTCAGATTATCATGAACAATAAACCCCCAAATCATATCCTTATCACTATCATCATGAACAAGCCCTAGATCTAACCCAAAATCCCCAAAATGAACATAACATCATCAATAATCAATTGTAACCTATCCCAATCATAAATCATCATCAATAACACTCCTAGATCATTGTCATAACATCTATACAGCAATCAATCATCAAACAATGCATAACATCACATAAAACACCATTAACACATGTTATTTTGTATGAAAACTCATTGTTTATGAATAGGTTTTGTTTAGAAAGATATTAGGAAGGTTTTTATTCATGAAAACATGTTTGTATCAGATCTGGACTCTTGGGGTTTAATAAAAACGAATTGAAATGCTTTAAAATTGATTTAGAATGAAGAACACACCTTAGATCTTTGTGTAGAAGATGTTTGTAGGTTAGATTATAGAAAACAAGGGCAAAAACTCCTTCCCCAATGTTTAAAGTTGCTAGAGAGTGTTTTGAGGCGTTTAGGGTTTGTGAAATGGTGAAAAATGACAAAGTGTGGTATTTATACTAATCCTCCTTCGCACCATTTCAATGGTCGAAGGTGGTCTCCTTCGACCCTTTCACAGGGTCGAATGAGCCCTGTTCTGGTCGAAGGGAATTCCTTTAATTCCACTTCCCTGGTTCGCCCATTCACAAAGGGTCGAACCAAACAAAAATCCCTCCTTCGACCACTCGAAGTGGTCGAACCAGAACCCTTTCATCTAGTTTTCCAGTTCGTCGTGTTTAACGCATTCTAACACATCTTAACACGTAAGCATGCATCCATAGTCTATACTTAGTATGTTTAGGCACGTATAATCATTCGTACATCATTTAAGCAAGTATAAGCATACAATCCACCACACGACCCATAATCTACATATATACTTAATTAACTCATGTAATGTCACCAACGACGGAACCCGATACTAATGTATTCCCAAAACGACTCCCAATGATCCTCCAGATCATTGGACCCTGGACAATCCTAATCTGACCCGACTCAACTAACCTAGTTAAGTTTGTTTATAGACGTTTCTCGCTAATGTAGACTTATGTGTTACTATTATGTTTAAGCCGAACATGCCGGGTGTCACACCCAAGCCTGTTTGGTCTTGGGTCTTTGAACATTGAGTTTCAAAGATTCGGATTTTTCACAAACAGTTTGATTTGAATTGATCTTATTCTGATCAATAAAATCTTTTTCATTCTCTGATTTCACATTTTGTTGTGAAGTTGAAGCACCTTGAGAACCCTTTCGTGACCAAGATTGTTCAGATCGTTTCAAGATCCGGATTTGAGATTTAGTGGTCTCAACCGGTTTCTTTACTTCGTCTTTGAACGAAACTTTCTTGGTTACCTTCTCTGATTTAACAGAGATAGGTCCAACTGTTGGTTTGATAGCAGGTTTAACAGGAACCTTTTTCTTAAGAGATTTTTCAGTAGCTATCCGGTTACGACGATCATATGTCATCGGATGATTTTCCCTCTTTTGAAAATATCTGCTTTGATTATAAAAAGGTGCTGGTTGAGGGACAAATCGTCTTTGTGGATAACAATGATTATCGACTGGACTTTCATATTTCTGCTTCATTTCCACCTCGTGCCTCTTGTGTCTAACGTACGGGCAGTGAGCAAGTAAATGCCCTCTCTCCCCGCACTTAAAACACGCACGGTACTCTTCAAAGTTGTTCTTGGCGTTCGACTTTGCATAAGTAGTGATAGGATATTGATCATCCACACACCTTCTTCTTAAACTCTCAGGAGCTGGGTCCTTTGAGTAAGTCGACTCAAGAAAACTATTCTCTTTATTCTTTGGCTTGATAAATTCTGTGACATGAACTTTGGGTTCTTTAGGAACATCCATGTAAATTCTTTGTTAAACTTCTGGAGGTACATCATTTGTTCGCTCATGCTTTGGAAACCAAATGGTACTCTCCTGCCAAATCTTTTCAATCTTTGAATAATTGGCGAATTTAATTGGATATTCCTCGTCAGACATAATCTTATCGGATCCAATCATCCGATAGAAAATCTTGACGGGTTTGTCACAAGATTCATTTTTTTTTTCATTTTTCTTTTCAACAGACTTAACTGATTGATTCTTTCTATGAGCGTTAGCCATGGGATGCACAATCTGAGATGGTGAAACAGGTTCGTTAGTGATTATGTGATTTTCATCAGGAATATCACACACCTTTTCAGGGACCTTCTCAGATTGTTCATCCTCAGAATCAGAATCATCAGTTACAGCGACTACACCTTCATTGTTAAGTCCCAAAACTGGTCGAACATCAGAATTTGGGTCTCCCACACTAGAAGTGTTTGACTCATTATCCGATGTCGATTCAGACTTGACTGAGCTCTCCGGTGTTATTGAATGTAGAGTATGATTTTCAAATAACACTGGAGATGGGACTGCCTTGTAGTTTGCACTACTAGACTGTGAAGGCTCCTCTATTATATGATCAACAACATAAGCAATATGCTTATAACTCTCAAGTTTCTTATTAACTTTCTCTGCAAAGCACTTGATGGTGGCCATTTCAAGTTTTGTGTTTTCTAAATCATTGATATAATTATTTATGGCCAGTTGTTTCAAAGATAAAGTCTTTTTCAGTTCTGAAACATCTTTCATATAACCATCAAGTACTCTGTTAAACTCTTTTGCTTCTTTATGATAGGATTGACAGTTGATTTTAGCACTCTCAAGCTGAACCTTGAGTTGCTTATTCTCCTCTGTCAATTTATCAGAAGCATCACAATGTTTAACACAAGTTGAATTTGAAGTAGATTCAGTACTTACCTGTTTTGGAGGTTCTGTCATGGCCATCAATGCAAAGTGTGCTTCCTTCCCAGCGAAAAACTTTGAATAATCAATCCTGGTACAAGCATCATCCACCATGCATGATTTCCTAGTCATCAAAAAATCAGCTTCAGCAAGCAATTGGTCAATATCATCATCCAGTGAGTTAACACTAGATTCAGAGTCAGACTCACTCTCCTCATCAGAATAAGCTGAATCATACTGCTCTGGCACATCAGAAATCGAATCAAGAATCAACCCAGATTTCTTCTCTCCACAATCATCACTTTCTTCACTCAACTCTTCTATCTTCACTTCAGACAATTTTTCAGTCACTAACTCTTCTTCAACACAAACCGGCTCATCCAGATCCATCTTCTGCGCAACACATGCCACATTCCCAGTGGTAATCTCTTCAACACCCAACTGCATACCCGTCCAATCAAAACCCTCATCTTTTTGTATCACCAATGCTTGGTTTTGATTATCTGATTGGGTTTGTGTGTTTGGTGTAGAAATGGGAATAATTGTTCGGTTTGGATTTTGTGGTGTTTGGTTTTAGTTCTAGTTTTGTGTTGTGGTTTGTCTCGAAGTGTTGTTTTGTGAAGTATTTTGACAGTTCTGGTAGGTATTTTGTGGTTGAAAGCTTGAGATATTAGGGCTTTGGTAAGATACCTGATTTTTGGTTTGACGGTTTTGGTAGTTGGTGTTGAAAGGATTTCTGTTCCCCTGCTGTGCTGGCTGTGTGCATTCCCGTTTAAAATGACCTTTCCCACCACGATTGAAACAAGTCACTTAGGCTTTGTTGAAGTCATATGTGGTGTTCGGGGAAGTAGAAAGATCAGTTCTTCCGGTCTTCTCAATGAATTCGGTAGCTCGCCTCATAACACTTGCAAATGCCCATTGGATGTCAATGAGCTCCATCTCTTCTTTATCGATCTGTGCGTAGTCTTCACTGGTCAAGTTGTTATTACCAATTTGACTCGCAACTAACCCATTATAAGAAGCTACCATAGCTGTCACCAATGCTACGTGTTGTTGAGCAACCTCAACTGTAACATTGTTTAAGTTCGATGTCTCCAGCACAATCGGGCTCTGATTTGTTTGACTTTGGTTGATTTGCATCGGATTCATTTAAGGGATGTATGTTTGTTGTTGAGGTTGGTTTAGATTAGCAGAATAACAAGCTGCTTGTTGCATAGGTGAGAATGGTGGGATATAAGTTGTTGTAGGATATGATGGTGGGGTATATGATGATGTTTGAGCAAGATAATTGATAGGTGTTTTGGTTGGTTCAACATGGTTAGAAACGCACGCGATGTGTGGAGCAACATTTGAACTAGAACTTGAACTAGAAAGAGAAGAAGATGTACCACCATGATACAATTCTGGATTCTGAGGAATTTGTGCTCTTTTTGCCTTCCTCTTTTCTTCCATCTTCTTATTTTCAAGTTTCTGAATAAACTCATTGATGGTCCAGTATTGGTACGCATCCTTTTCCTTCAATACCTCGATATGTTGATTCCAGTATGGTGGCAACGCATTAGCAAACTTGTCCACTAACTCTGACATAGGTATGCTTATCTCATAGCTTGAAAGCTCAGTGAGTAAATGACAATACCTCGGAATCAACTCCTTCAGCATCTCATTCCCCATGTAGCTGAAGTTCTCAAACTCTTTTCGAAGTTCCTCCATCCTCAACTTCCTCGTCTTCTCATTTCCATCATGCCGATTCTTTAACATGTCCCACAACTGTTTAGATGTTGTGCAAGACCCAAACTGATGTAACAGATCAGTATTGATGGCCTGGGACAGTTGAGAAAACGCCTTCTTCTCAATAGCAAATTTCTTCTTTTCATCCTCAGCAAGATTCTCCAACGGAATTGGCTCACCTGTGTTCTCCAACATTGGAGCTACATAGCCCTTAGCAATCATTTGCCAAGCTTCTGTTCCCTCTAATCCCATTCCCTCAAGATGGATCTTGAATTTGGTCTTCCAAGTGTTGTAATCGACCATCTCCATAAGCTTTGGTGGACGGCTTCCACTCCCCGAAGACAAGTCTTGAATAAGAGTTGAAATAGCATTTGTAGTCTGAGAGTGTACCGCTGCTGCTGCTACTCCCCAATAATCAGCCATCGGTTGTGGTTGTGGTTGTGCAACATGTTGGGGAATAGTACTAGTCATCGCCATGTAGTTAATCGGTTGCGATGGTTGACTAGACTTTTGAGCAGCTACCGACCAAGGATCCATGGTTGTCTGTTGTTGTGGTGTCGTGTTAGGTCGTGGTGTAGTAGGAAAGTTCCACATATCAATCTGAAAATTATTAAACATGAAAAGATTAGAAAAATTTTATAACAGATTCTACGTTCGACCCTTTGGTATGATCGTGTGGTCGAATGTACAAAATAGTTCACGTTCGACCGTTTGTCAAGGTTCGAATGTAGAAAATAACCAACTCAAATCACTTTCGACCGTTTACACCAACTTTCGACCACTCGATTGGTCGAATGTACCTAATATGGTCGAATGAACAAATAAACTCTGATAAACTCTAGATTCGACCAACTAACACTCCACGTTCGACCAAATAAACCTTGGTTCGACCAAATAACACACTCTTTCTACCAGTCTCCCTAGGTTCGACCCTGCATGATTCAAAAACGGTTATTCTTTGAAAATCAGTTAATTTTGATCAAATTTTTCAAAAGTTGATGAATTTGATGATTCTAATCAGGTTTTGCCTCGGATTTGATTTGGAACAAGTTTTAACAACGAGAATTATGAGTTTTATCCATGAAAACAAGCACAAATCAATCAATTTATCACCAAAATCAGTTTATCAATGAAAAACAGAAAGTTTTGATCAAAATAGAGTCCAAATTAGCTGTAATATTATCAGTTTGTGGTTGTTTGATCCATATGGCTCTGATACCACTTTGTATGCGCGTAGGATCGTCTAAACAACAAAGATAATGATCAAACAAGTTCAATTCAGGTGCGGAATCCCTGAATTGATCACAAAATGATAATAAAACTAGCAAAACACATAAATCATCATAAAAGCTTTCATTTCATTCAATAACACATTCAATTACACGTTAAAAAGATGTTTATAATGATTAAATGACGTGTACAGACTTGACACAAAACCCTAGGGAGAACACAAACTGGAGGGAAAACAAAAATGACCAAAAGTTACATTGCAAAAATGAACTTGACCTTATATAGGCCTGCACATTCGCCCATTTGTGTTGGTCGAATGTGCAGGTTCGACCAAACATGGTGGTCGAACCAAGCTATACATTAAATTCTATTCTACCTTCGACCTCCTGTTCTACTTCGACCCTATCATTCTTCCTTCGACCGTTCAGCAAACCACATTCTGTAACACCCCAACCGATGGCGGAAACATCGGGATGTCACGTATTGATGATTGTTCAGTAGCTCATGGTAAATAATAAATTCCATTAAATAATTTAAATGAATTACATACAATTGTTCTAGAATTTGTACATCAAAACGAATAAACTATACATATATCTTCAAGCATCAATTCAAATCTTCAAGCAAATAGAACCTGAAACATGTTAAGTTGAAAATGTTTTGGGTCAACAAAAGTTGGTGAGAATTACATAGGTTTTGATAATCGAATAAAAATGTTGTGCAATTCATGTGTCATGTCAATCTAGCCCATATGTGAGAACATACTAGAAATAAATCGAGTGCATAATCAACCCTGATGACTGTTATAATATGATACATACCATACGCTCATGGTCCAAATGAATATGTTATGCGATAACAAACACCCACGTAACCTTTGTAGGAGGCACGTATCCGGGTGGGATTGTCAGTCCAATAGATCTATCAATGTATACCGTCGGCTTGTACGGAGTTAATGATTATGCTAGAATGGTGCTTACTCTAATCATGCTCAAGACACAATGCAACATAGAAAGCACATAAACACATTGATGATTGAATTGCAATATTGATGTTGTAACATGTCTCACCCCAAAAATGGTGATAAATAAAAGGGGCTATGTAAAACTCACCTGAAATTCACTGTGAAAATACTAGCAAGTAGCAACAAGTCTGAACTCGGATTAATTGAACTCTTGTGCCCTATTACAAATAAGGACGTCTTAAATTCTAATGCAAATAAACTTGTTTCGCATCTTAGTTGTAAAGATAGTTTATTCAACTACCTAGACTCGTATTGTGAACAATACGTGTCTTAATGAGTGTATGACTTAACGAACCGATAGGAACTTGGTTTTGTTTCTCGAAAATATCTGTGTACGTATAGCTATTTGAAATAGAAACTTTAATATATATTTCAAGGTCGCGTCTTGAAGTTATTGTTAAAGATATATTTTGTATAACGAGATAATATTTACGTTGCTTGACTCGAATGTTACTTCGACTCGTATCTTGGGTAGCATATATTTGTACTTATTAATAAATATAAATATTTCTGTTTTTGACGACGTACGATTTGAAATTAGAATTTATTTGTAAAAAAAACATAATCTTGTCTACACATAATTATAAACTTGGAATGCCTATTCGTTTCTTATATTTTATAAAAATTTGGGCAGAGTCTCCTCTGTTTTTGTAAGAAACCAGACAACTCAAGTTGTCTATATTTTCCCAAAACTCAATAGTCAAATTTCACAACACGCAACAGTATTTAACTAAGTTATTTTACTCGACGAATGGTTTAACTTAAAACGCTATAATAATGATAAACTATACATTTCGACAAGTGATATGTTTACATATGTAGTTTAACATTTAATTATCCTCGCGACATTAAGTATATTATAAGTTAGCTATTTTTCCGTTCCTTCGAGTCACTAATAAAATAGCTTTTAGTCGCAATCGGTTCGGTTCGTTCTACACAAAAGAAAATATAACTTTAACTATATAACCAAAATAAATAAAACGAAGTCGCGACGCGCGTTATACCTTTCCGTTATTCAAACTCGCGAACCGATACGCGTGCGCTTGGAGTACTCGTTGACCAGCTTTGACCGGAACGGAGCTTGACGGATGTTGACCAGTGTTTGACCAGATCTGGGCGTTTGACCACAGTTGACCGGAACAGAAAGACGGACCAGACCCGAGACTTGCCGCTGTTGCTCTGCTTATTCACGGCCAGCCAAACGTCACCATAAACTAAACATCACCATTGTCGTTGTCATGTAATTAATCTGAAACAAAAACCGATTAACAGGAACCAAACCTGACCACTACTCGGAACCAGATCTGACTGGTGTTGACCATAGTTTGACCCGCAGCTTGACCTGGAACCCAGACCACTACTCCAACCATCCACTGTGAGCCGCCAACGAGCATCACTGCTGAACCAACGATCAACCGGAAAAACATATTATAGGTTTTGAAATGAAGAAAACGGGGTGAATGTATTGTGGGGGACCCTGCCATGACACGGCGGCCGGATTGATGGCGACGGCGTCTAGGGTGAGAGAGAGGGAGGAGGCCAAATATGGTGGTTGGTGTCTGCGGTGGTGTTGGTGGTTGTTGGCGGTTGTCGTTGCTGCTCTGAAGGAGGAAGGGAAGATGCGGGTAAGTGGGTGAGAGGAAGGAGGAGGGCGGTGCACGGTAGGGTTCGGGTGGTGGTTGGCGGCTGTGTATGTTGGCTGACGGGACAGACATGGAAATGGGAGAGGAGGCAAGGGTTTATCCTTGGGGAAGAAGGAGTAGGATAGGAGAAGGAAGATGATGGTTTAAATAGGTAGGGTTAGCTAGGTAGGTTAGGTGGATGTCAACCGCGTATACGGGCCAGTTTCTGACTCGAACACGTTTATGATCTGGACTCGTTTAACCCTTAGATAATTATTTTATGTAATTTATTTATATTACTCGATTCAAAACGAGTATTCGGGATGTATATTTAAATTTAGTTAGATTTAAAATCGACTAGTCGTTTAATATTCGATGTATTCTCACCGCGTCACTATGTGACGAAATTAAGTAATTTAAATTTGTTGGTGAGTAATAATAAAATAATTTTTTTTTTAATAAAATAGCGGGGCGTTACACATTCCACCATGGAGATACACATTCGACCATTTGACTGAGAACAAAAACATATGTTAAATGCAATCCAAAGCATTACTCGCACAATGTGCATCTACATATATATATGTAGAGGATTCGGTAGGAAAATTGTTTTGTGTAGGAAGTGTAGGAAGTATTTTCAACCATTAGATCAAATCTGATTAAATCTTTAGATGAAGGGCATTACAGACTTTTTGTCCATTTTTTAATTATTACAAACCCACTAAATTAGCAACTAACATCTAGATATTTATGAAGATTAATCATCCTAAATTAACTAATTATTCATTATTTTTCATAAGAATCATAAGATATTCATATCAAATAAGTTGATCAATACCCAAAAACTTGTTCGATTCTTCAAACATATAACCCATCTCTATCACTTGTTCGATTATTTAAGTCATGGCACAAGGTTAACATCAGGAGTGTTTTATAATAACGTCAGGAGTGTTTTATAATGAAAGAGAAACTAGTAGGCATTAATAAGGAGTGTTTTATAATATCACCGGGAGTGTTTTATAATAACATCAAGAGTGTTTTATATTGAAACTAAACACAGTAGAAGTGTTTTAAACAGTAGAAGTGTTTTAAAACTGATATGAGAGAGAAACTAATGTACATTAATTAAGTAATTATGGGAACGGTTTCAAAACTAATAGGAGAGAGAAATTGGTTTTCTCTAAATAAAGTGCATGGTTGCTTTTGTTTTGTAAAGATGAATGTTTGACTTTAAATGATATTATTGAAAACAATAATTAGGAGAGACAAAGAGGTACCATAAATGTTGGAAGCATTTAAACAGTTTCTAAAAAACTTGATACATAATGACCTTGATACCCTCATTTAAAACACATATTGACAATCCTACCCTAATTTCTTTAATATATTAATTAGACTTTAAACACCATCCTATCTTTTAATCTCCACCATCCATCTTTAAATCTAATGGTTCAAAACACTTCCTACACAAAACTATTTTTCTACATGAACCCTACCCTATATATATATATATATATATATATATATATATAAAAGATAAGAGGAAGAAACCCGCAAAGTTTATGAGAAGATAAGGGGCACGCGTGTAACATGGTTGCGTTCATGAGACACCAAGAGGAGCTCTTAAATTGCCGCAAGATGTTGAAACAAATTGTCGTCGGCGCCGATGATGGTTGGAAAGGTTGCGGGAAAGGTCAAAGTGTGATGCGATGGTGGTGGTGATCGATGTCACGGTGATGGAATGGTGGTACGATGGTAGTAACCAGTCATGTAGTGGTGACCGGTGTAGTTGGGTGAAGCTGGTTTGTGGAAGACTAAGGTGTGCGTTCGGTGATTTATATAGGGGATTAATTTTTAACAATTTGGTGGTGCGATTAATTGTCTTAAAGATCATTTAATAGCAGTCAAATATCGATTGAATTGGTTTTTTGGTCATTACCACTTTTCTTGCCATAGATTCAGTATAAATTATGAAGAGCACCTTTTTTTTTTCTTTTGATATCACTGTATTCATAAATGCATCAATCTATCTTTTTTTTCCTTGCTTTCTAAACTAATATAGTCATCTATTTGTTTTTTCACGTGAAGAATGAATTGAAAGATTTGTCATGTTAGTTATTATTATTATTATTATAAATAAAATAACTAAAAAGGTTAAAATAGATAGTTTATTAAAAAAAATTTGTATTTGTTTGAATTTATACAAACTTTAAAATATTCGAAATATATAAGAATGTTTTGAAATAATATAAAGATTTAGACATGGTTATACTTATACAAAAGAAGTATATGATAGGTAAAGTGGTGATTTTATTAATTAAAAAAATTGAGGAAAAATACATGATGTTACATCTTCCTTCCCTTAGGTCTACTTGAGCCTTCACCATCTTCTCGAGATTGACACCAAAGTCTGCTTCATTTGGATTCAACAGTGGTTTTTCATATAATTTTCATAGAAAATCCACATCATCTGAAAAGCAGATGTTTTGAGGTTTGTAGTATCCTGTGTGTCCATCATGAAACGTAATCTTCAGTTCAAACGCCTCTGACAGAAACTCCCAAGAAATCACATCACGAAGTTCACAGTTTTAGAACATCTTCTTAAGTTTTTTTTAGCCTTCGTGATTCGTCAGTTTCCCAACTCGGATGGCTAGCAAGTTTCAACATTTTTTTCAGAACTTCTTTAGAACATTTAGCAAGTATACCTTCCGGGGAATGGTAAATACGCTTCCTGTTGTCACAGAAAATTAGGATGAATTTCTTCTTTTCACACCACTATATAGATAATTGTCTATTGTCTGACATTTTTTTCTGTTCAGTTTTGGGATTGAGAATTCAGTTGGGAAAGACAATTAGGAAAAAGAGAAGATATGTTCTCTAGATGTGTTATAGTATTCTTCGTTTTATAGGAGGGTTGTAGGGGAGTGGTGTTGGAAGTTAAGATGATGTGGATGGTAATCAAATCACTCTCAGTTTTTAAAAGATATTTAATTTAATAGAGACGATTTGGGGGCGGGTTTTCAACACATGTCTTTTCAACTTTAATGACATGTTATGATTATAGTTTTTTCTTATTTAATCCCTCGTTAATTTTTTACTTTTTTATTTAGTAAAATAAATAAGAAGTTACATAAATTGAAAAGACATAGCTTTTGAGCAACATGTGTTAGACAAATAATTTAAATAACATCTATTATTTAACAATTGTTGTGTGAATATACATTGGACTATAAGAGACCTTTCAACAGTTTAAGAATTGAAAAGGCTGTAGAATAGTGTTCAATATTGGTTACTACAAGGACTAAACTGTAATTCTTGAATAGTATTGGGAGCCATTGTTTATTAGTTACTTATTATTTCTAATATTAAAATATTTGATGTCAGCTTGAAATCTTCCTTACAACAGATTTTCCTTTCAACAGTTGAAGAACTGAAAAGCTTGTAGTATAGTGTCCAATATTGGTTACTATAAGGACTAAACTATAATTCTTGAATAGTATTGGGAGCAATTGGTCATTAATTACTTATTATTTCTAATATTAAAATATAAAATTGCAATTATCGATTTGGGGGGGGGGGGGGGGGTGGTTTTTCATGACATGTCTTTTCAATTTTAACGACATGTTATGATTATAGTTTTTTCTTATTTAAACTATCGTTAATTTATTACTTTTTTATTTAGTAAAATAAAAAACATGTTACATAAATTATGTTAGTTAACATAGGTTTTGAGCAATATCTATTAGACAAATACTATTTAAATAACATCTGTTCTTCAACATATCTGTTGTGTGAACAGACTTGGATGTGGAAGGTTATCAGATGGTTGTCAGTTTTTAAAAGATATTTAATTTAATCAAGATGATTTGGTTGTGGTTTTTCAAGACATGTCTTTTTAATTTTGCTGACATCTTATGATTATATATTTCTTATTTAATTTATTATTAATTTATTAATTTTTTATTTAGTAAAATAAATAAGAAGTTACATAAATTGAAAGAACATAGCTTTTGAGCAACATCTGTTAGATAAATATTTTAAATAACATCTGTTATTTAACAGCTATTGTGTGAACAGACTTGGTATTGTAAGAGACCTTTCAATAGTTGAAGAATTGAAAAGACTGTAGAATAGTGTTCAATATTGGTTACTATAGGGACTAAACTGTAATTCTTGAATAAGATTAGAAGTAATTGGTTATTAATTACTTATTATTTCTAATATTAAAATATTAAATTACACTTATTGATGAATTGTGATTATTTCTTTGTTTATCTCTCTTTTTCTAAAACTGTTTCTTAATTCTGTGGACTTTTTTCTCTCTTTACGACTGTACAATCCCTCACATTACCATCAAGAATCTCGCTCCTTTCTACTCTAAATAACGAACAATTCTTTCAAAGCAGATTTTATTTTGAAACTCTCTTCTAATTTTTTAAGTTTATTTTTATATTTTTTACTTTAATGTTATGGAATGGTAATTTAAATCTTTATTATCAAGATTTTTTTACTTACCAAATGAATGTACTAAACAGTGTGTGTAGGTGTACATATTTTCAAAAATTTGATATACAGAAACTGTGAATATTAGTTTTTTTAAAACAAAGTAGGACTTTGATGTTACCTTCTTAATTTATGAGTTTGGTAGGTAGGGTTTATATTTGTGTGCATGTTGTAAGAACTATTTACGTTTACAAATCGTTAATGTACAATTGTAATATTTTGGATTTCTCATGTTACATTCATTTATTACAATATTTTTTTTCATCGGTTAAAGAAGAATGAGTAATTCCTTCTTTGAACTTCTTCATTTGGTAAATTATTCACTATCAAATAATAAAAGTAAATTTAGTTATGTGAAAATTTTGGTTATGATCAACTTGAATGATGTTTGTTGTAGACAATATGTCCATCTTATGGGAGGAAGTATCTGTCTATTTCAGATGAAGACAGTCCTGTAAATATAACAGTTGATGATGGTCCTTCTAGAAAACTAAATTTGGGAATGAGGGATTTAAATTAGGTATTCTGTGATGAATGGAAATCTGTAGTTGATGATTTACAACTGACAGTAGGAAGTTTTTTGATGTTTGATCATGTTAAGCATGATACATTTAAATTGACGGCATTTCCTGTCACACCTGAAAATGCAAAGTTGTATCCATGGAAGATTTTGCTAACATCTATTCTAAGTGATGCTGAAGGAAAACATGTGGAGTCTTTTTATCGTAGATGTGTTGCTTCATCATTGAAATCACTGGTAATTAGTTTACATACATTATACATTATACATTGTTCTTTTTATATTATATATATATATAAATCATGTTTGCTATTATATATATATATATATATATATATATATATATATATTTAATGTATTTAAAAATGCAGTTGTTACCAAAAGATTATGTTAATAAGACAAATGGAGGAAAGTGGAACCAAGGCAGTTTAAAGATTTTCATAAACAATTTTGTTGACATGGAAGTTACTATTGAGAGGAAGGGAGATTCGCAGTTTTATATAACAGAAGGATGGGAGCAGATAATTAAACTCATGAAAATGGAGGATGGTCAATGTATTGTTATGAAATATATAGATGATTTTGCTTTTAAGTTAATAGTATTTCATTTTATGCATTGTTGACTTATACTTGAGAATGTAGAAAGTAGCGAGTCTGATGAACTTGATGCTGATGAAGATGATCCGGATGATATTCAAGTTGGAGGTAATGAAGTTGGTGGAAATGACGTGGCTGGTGAAAATCAACAAGGTCCAGTACCTCGATAGGAGTACACAGTTCCAAGCAGAAAACTATTTGTAAGTTACTTTTATTTTGGTTCTGTTTTTAAAACCAAATTTATATAATATAATCTATTGTTATGTAACTAATAATTGTATTTTTTTTTTTTTGTGAATATTTTGAAAGCACATTCCTGCAAAGCATGCAAAGAGGCTTGGAGTTGCTGATACACCGAGAGTTAGGATTTTAAATTTGGCAGGAGATCTTTTAACCATGGATGTGAGAACAGAAAAATCCAGAATAGTTGTACAATATGCTATTAAGAATTGGGGAGGTTTCTTAGCTAATAATGGAATTGTTGTTGGGGATATATGCACATTTGAGCTAGGTGAAGATGAAAATACTTTGGTGCTAATTGATGTTCAAAAGCCTTAAAAAGTTTAAATGGTTATGAGCATATTAATATTTGTTTCAAAACAATATTGTGATGTAGGTTTGTTGGTTTAGAACAATTTAATATTTATGTAGAACAATGTAATGTTATGTACTTTGGATGATAAATTTATGTAGTGTGTATCATATTTTGTGTATAAAATAATAACATAGAAATCAATTTGCATGACTATATAAGTATAAAAAAATATTAAATTGTTTTTTTTACACAATATTTATTCATGCCTAACTATTTTAGTTGAAAACATATTGATAGCCACATATTTTAGGAAATTGTTTTACCAACAGTTTTTTATAGCTGGAAATTTTTCAAGAGTTTTTGCAATATCTTTTACAAACATCTGTTGTGACACCCCGCATTTTCAGGTTCATACTTTAACTAAACTCTAGTTAACTTTACTTACATTCACGGCATGTTACTTAACTAGGGTTAGTTAGATGAGTGACACATTGCACAGTTATAGACTAGTAACTGCATAACAGAAGTAATTTGGGGAATTACCGAACTACATATCACGAGTATCAAACCCTGAATGTTGGTGAATTGAGAATATGGATAATTGTGAATTAAGTGTTTGATATTAATTGCAATTACGTGTTTTCTGTGAACCTATGTGTAAACTGTTATGTGATTACAAGAATTTAAACCGAACGTGTTATAAAAAATCATAATCGATGAACTGTTAGGATGGTTGGGGTCTAAATACATGGGGTTACGCTTGGTAGGGTCAAAAATAACGAAAACATCGAAGAAATCATGCAATACACAGGATTCGGCCGCCCAAAACGGGCCGAGGCAAAGTGAACGGCCGTTCACTTGTGCCGAACGGCCGTTCGGCGGGCCCAGACAACTTAAACCGACTTAAACACCTATTTTAGCAACCTTAAGCCCCATGCCCCTCATAACCTCAACCCTAATCGTCCATAACAACACCCATACGAAAAATATACCCTCTAACACCTGCTAAAGCTCAAGAACATCATCCGGGAAGATTAGAAGGTGTTAGGTTCTTGATTGTGAAGTGCTTTAGGTATATTGTCCTAAACCCTTGAGTTTTAACCTTCTTGATTATGTTTAAACACCATAAAATGGTTTGTCCAGATCTGAAACAAAGTTATAAATATTAAAACATGAGTTTCCAAAAGATTAACATGTTAAACATAAGGTTTCATGATGATTATATGATTATGTTTGCATGTTAGTGTATGTTGTTGATTGTTGAATGTCTATGGTTTGTAGATGATTATATTCGTGGTGAATCTTGCATGTTTTGGTCTTGTTAATGTATTAACGATATTGTATGATGATTATTTGAGATTCTTGATTGATAATATACACCTAGGATTGGATATAGTTGAGAAGATTGCATGTTTAAAATCTGGACAGAATGTGTATGTCGACTTGTAG
This sequence comes from Ambrosia trifida, assembly GCA_028751855.1. Lineage (NCBI taxonomy): Eukaryota > Viridiplantae > Streptophyta > Magnoliopsida > Asterales > Asteraceae > Ambrosia > Ambrosia trifida. Next base: position 155,820,367 of record CM054123.1, read on the forward strand.
GCTTTGTAACTTGACTTTAAAGTATTGGTTTTGATCGATTCTTGTTATGTGCATGTCGTACATGGCCTTATGGTTCTGGAATGGGTATAATCATGTAGTTTGGTTGTCGTTTGATATGTTTTTGGAATTTTATTCTAATAAAGGTCAAAACTGATTTTCGGATTAAAAACTTGGGTCAACTTTAATCGGCCATAACTTGAGTTTTATAAATAATTAGGTCATGAAATTTGATCAGTAGGTTGATATGGAAATAATTTGGCTTTTACAAGTGGATTTATCCTCTTTGGATGAATACAAGATTTTTAAGAATTTTTACCGTAAACTGACCTGATGTGAAAGTTTTCAGAACCTAGTTGTAGTATTTGATTTTTCATAATTTTTCAACAAGGTTTTAATGAGAAATAAAAATAGTGGAATGACTTTTTGACTCCTAGGAATATTCAGTACACGTTTGGGAGTCTAGTTCGTTTTTTAGGTATTTTTAGTAAAATCATTTATGTAGAGCATAATTTGTTCTGAAAACGCAGATTGTGACACATGTGCATATGTTCTTGTTTGGAGTTTTGTATGACTTAAGTTTGACTGATCTGGCACATACACTTACATGAGATGTAAAAGACTCGTATGATTGATAATAAACATAACATTCACCAACAGGTTCGTAGGTCTACTTGTGCATGTAGTTACGATAGGTGTCACTTAAACGTTTTCGCATAAACTAACATCATGGACAAATGAGTTATATGGTGTATCGTGTATACACATGTACTCACATAGTGGCACATATAATAGGGAGTCGGTAGCACGTCCTTGTTACTTTTGGATTGGATTTTAGCTTTGCAACTTAAGGTAAGTTTCACTACTCTTTTCTCAAAAGCATGCGTCTCGGGTTAAGACAACTTACTAAACTTTTTCTACTTTTACATCCCGGGTTTTAGGGTGCTTGAACTCCTTGTGTGGGTCAGGTTTTGGACTCCTTGTGTGGGTCGGGTTTTCGATTCCTTATGTGGGTCGCGTTTTATCAGTTTTGCAACTTTAACTATCCTTTGTGAACTAAGCAAACTCTATCATTTGGAAGTCCCGCAATATTATTGGGTTTATCACTGGAGGCGAACGGGGTATTAGTTGATAGCACTATTAGGTTGTGCAACAACCTCATGCCTGATGTGCTTGGGTCACAGGCATGAACTTCTGACCACAAATTATCTTGCTAGTGTTGATGGACACTAGTGTCGGGTTTTGTATCATCTATATGTTCCCAATAATCACATGTTTAGTTACATTGAGTGGGATAGCTACCCCTGAAAAGCTTAAAACTGATGGTTTTTACAACTTTGGTAACTTTACACCTGTTACTTAAATTGTGAACTCACCAACTTTATGTTGACACACGCTAGCATGCTTTTGAAGGTCTCTAGGTACGGAGCACGTTAGGGCATGCATCATTGTGTCATGGGATAATTGAACACTGTTAACTTTTATATTGCTTTTCATTCATTTGGTGTTATATTGGGCGAATTGTTTTGCGCATGGTTTTAAAATGGCTATGCTTGGTTTATGCTTCCGCAACTTATCTAAACTTTTTGGTTAAATGCTAAACTTGATTTTTGAAAACGAACTAAATGGTTTGGGCATTTAGAGTCGTTCATATGACTTATGGCTATGGGATCCTGGTATGTCACGCGCCTCGCGGTATAAACCCCGCAGTGGAAATTTGAGGGTGTCACATCTGTTATACTACTGATTGATGTCCTGTCATGTCTTCATCTATGGAAATATCTGTTATCAACAGATGTTGTAGTAACAAAGTTGTATGATAACAGTGGTTTCAAAGTGTTCTGTAATAGATGTTTGTTGCATTTTTACAAATCAATTTGTGAAATCTATTCATGTTGTTAAGAATTAATTAGACAACATTTATTATGTAACATTTCTAGAAAACCTATGTTAGTAAAAGAGTTAGGACATTTAAATAGCATTCAAATATTCGTTTAAGATTGCAGAAGTTTAAAAGTAGATACAAGATAAAAAGTAGATAAACAACCATAACATTACATAAAATGAAGTTTATTGCCTTTTGTTCAATATAAAATATAACAATTTTCAAACGTTAGGCTTCACCATGTCAAGAATAAAAAGTTGTCTTGATTTTATAAACTGAAGCAGAGGGTATCACCTTTTCTTATGTCATTATCCTTTATAAAAATAGCCCAATCCTTCAACACATATATATTCTTATCCCCATTCTTCTTAGACTTAACAGCTAACATGTCACACCCCGCCAAGGCGGAAACACGGGGATGTGAATTCGAAAGATTTTCAAGCACAAGGTCTAAGCAACACACAGATTTATTTAAATGGATACCATCGAATGATAGATGATGTCATAAATTATTTAAATTATCATAACCTTGTTTGAAAATTAGTATATTGTCTGGAATTCATGACTCAAATACTGAAATAACATGGAACTGACAAGAGCCGATCCAAAATGGTACCACTCGGTGCATGCTCGAACCCCTATCCCAAGTCCCCGCTTCTCATTGTCAATTACCTAAGAAACATGCATAAAAGATTTGTCAACAATAATGTTGGTGAGCTCACAGGTTTAAATGTACTAAGTAAAGTGCTTGTGTAATTCGTGTATGACCAATCATAGGCTAGCTAAACGAATGATTACTGTGCAAACCATGAGTCCCGTAACTAAACCTCTTGACTGTTGTGCCTCGCGCATTGTACACTAAAAACAATGTATGTATAGTAGAATACTATCACTCTTTTGTGTGTAACTGGTTTGAGCGACTAACCAAGAGTGGGGGTATCAACCCAATAGATCTATTAAAGTGTTCCATGGCTTTCGATAGCTAATGGCTATAGTATAGTGTAAGTACGAGACTGTTGAGCTCATGAACCAAATGTCTCATGTTCCACATGGTAGTCACGATAGAATTAACACACAAAATGACATTTGTACTAGATTTGTAGCATGTTTGTCCCCTAAAATGTAGAGACAGTAAAAATGGGGCCATGAAACTCACCTGATAATTACACGTGTGGTCTAATGAAGCTAGAATGTGAGGTAGCTACTGTCCAGACAATGGTTTCCCTATGATTATTAAGAGCACGGTAAAGTGTACGTTCTTGTCGTCTATCATACAAGTTGTTCAGCCAAATTCGTGGGCCCTGGTTTTAGTGTATGTGGGCTATGTTCTTGTGCACGTGAGGTTTTTATAATTAATTTATGTACTTGTAAAGGGTACGGTTTTGGAAATCCCGGGTACCTTGTTGTATGTTGACTTTATTGTAAAAGTGGTCCTCGCATGTCGTTATGGTTTATAAATTGACACGAAGTCATCACGTGTGGTTGGTTTTTGGAAAAATATGCGTCTTAACACAGTTTTGCGCCCTTTTAATGTCAAAATAGTACTAACACATGTTTTGGTCTATTTTTACATATGTTAAGGTATTATAGCCGAAACAATGCATAGTATAGGTCTCGAATCCGATAATATATTGAATCAAAATGGGTCGATCTAGGCTTATTAAGCTACTGTCGAGGCTACGCAATGTGTTCTAGTGGATTTGTGATGAAAGACCGATTACAAACACATCCATTCTAAGTCTTAATTTTGAACATAAACCAAGTAAGTTTGGATTATAAAAACCGATTATTAGTTGACCACTTAGGTTGGGTTTCGATTCAAAAACGTTACTCGATCTACCATTGTGACATGAGGGCCGATTGTTGATCACATAGAGGGGTGTTTAGATAATGCGATTATTAGGTAGTCGAATAATCATAAATATATTAATGTGTGTGAAGCTTATAAGTGTGAGTGGTCGGTTATAATGGATCACAGGTCGAATGGGGTCGGGTAAACAAAAATGGGTTAAGGAAAACGAAGCATAGAAGCATGGAGTAACTTACCATAAGGTGATTAGTATTAGAAATCCTCTTGATTTCCTTCCTTGATTCTTGAGGGCTCAATATCTTCGCCTATGGGTTGAGGTATCTGAAAGTTTGTGAGAGGATTAGAGAGTTTATGTTGTGGTAATGGTTGGTGATCTCTGGCAAGAGGAATCCTTGATTCACTACTCCATTGATAAGTACATGTTACTAGTTTGGTGTAAGTTCTTAATCAAGTGATGAGTTACCACCTTGTTCATGAGTTAGCCGATTACTTCCTTCACCAATCAAACTATCATGGCAAGTTTTTAGGCCTAGGAAAGAGGAGAGGTGTTGTCTAATCTATTTGTGTGCAAGGTGTTTACCAGAAGTATGATAGTTAATTCTTCTCTGAATTCTTCTTATATATGGAAACATTGTAAAGTACTAAAACTAACTGAAAATATCAGGTTAAAAATTTGATGCAAAGAAAAGGATTTTGAAGAGACTAAGGAATTTACAGAGTGGATTTTAAAGCTTGGGGATGGCCTCCTTGCTGATGAAAATGTTGGTGAGATAGATATTCAAATACCTGGTGATTTACTAATTCATGATCAAGTGAATCCTATTTCTTCTTTGATTTCATTCACATATCCGGATATGAATAAGTTATTATGGGATTCAAAATATTTCTAACAAAGAGTCATTCTTGCTCCAACAAATGATGTTGTTGATTCAATAGATGAAGAGTTGTTAAAAGCTCTCCCTGGTGAAGAAAACATTTATCTTAGTTCAGATAGTTTATGTGAATGTGAACAAGAATCAGATATTAATGCAACATTGTTCTTTCCGGATGTGCTAAACAATTTTCATTTATTTGGCTTACCGAACCATAAATTAGTATTGAAAGTGGGAGCTCCAGTGATGTTACTTAGAAACATTGACCATGCGAATGGATTGTGTAACGGAACACGCTTACAGGTCACGAAACTCAAAAAAGTTGTGATTGAAGTGAAAATTATCACAGGAAGTAATATTGGTTATACTACCTTGATTTCAAGATTGAAGATGATACCTGCTGATAAAAGATACATGTCAAGATTGCTCGAAGACAGTTTCCAATTTCTCTCTACTGACAATAAATAAAAGTCAAAGACAGTCACTTGAACGTGTTGGTTTGTATCTTCCACGCCCTATTTTCAGTCATGGCCAGCTCCATGTTGCTGTTTCCAGGGTCAAAAGTATGAAGAGCTTGAAGATTTTAAACATGTTGATTTGATTCAACATGTTTCAGTGGTTGCAACATTTCTTGTGTCATCATTGTATGTTTCTTTTCTGTCTAACAGATCTTATATTATTCAATCTGGTCACCTGGTATGTTCAGCTGCATTAGTAAACTGACTATTTTTGCAACAAATAATTGATTTTTTGTGCGACGCCCACACCCAGATAAGGATACACCATACACAATTGATACCAACTTACAAAGGAAATACTTATTTTATTAATATAGACTGTAGGGTACAAAGGTTGGAAACTTAAAAAGTGCAAAGCTTGATCAACTATACTTAGCCGGAGATATACTTTCCCTTTAAATCATATGAACTAGAACATTTTATTCCACTGGTCATATAGCTTTGAGTTAAACAACATGCCCAAGAACTAGTCATCACTACCTGTGACACATGATTAAAACGACGTTAGACAATGCTGGTGAGTTCATGAATATACACAAGTTGTAAAACATATTCGTTTATCATTCATGACTTGTACCCGCCCATGTCATTATAACCTTTACGCCACGCTGGCACCCACGCATGGGCCCCCGTGACGGTGTCACCCCTGTGACTTCCAACATCATACAGTCAATGCCCATTACACACATGTGTAATACCGACAAATCCTGTCGTAACAGCACGTATAAGGGACCACAGATATCGTGTGTATGTGTGATTAGATTATATACATGCGTACAATAGTCATGAGTGCAATATTAACAATTACCAGTTTGGACAAGCATGCTCACATTTGAAAACATTCATAGAACTCACCTGTTATACGGTAGCTTAACACAGCTAGTCTGATCAGGTACTACCTCAGGGTCCTGATAAAATTATATAATCCTAGGTTAGGTACTGATACGCCAAACTAATTATTATCATGGTTGGATATTGGTTAACGCTGCCTTGTTTAAGCATGGGTGATCAGTCCATGCCTAACGAAGGCTAGGCTACCCAATACCCACCCCTAATAATAATCCTATTGCCTAAAATAATACTAGCACTACTAATTAGTATTAATATTAATACTAAACATAAACTTAACCGATACTATACCTGAAACTTTCTATTGCAACTTGATGTAGCGTCTCCCTATTAATGCTCCAAGATACTACTGCCAATAATACTTATTTGTATACGAGGGATTCATTATTTTTGAGTGTAATTGAAAGGTTGGGGGGAGGTTATGAGTTGCAAATATCATCTATTTATATAGGTTGTCTCGTGGATTGATATGGCTACGACGAAGTATTCTTAACCATGAAGTATTGGCATGTCATCGATGGTACGAGTCTTTCTCATGCATGCATGTGCTCATGACACGCTAAAGTATTCTGGATGGTTCTTATTTGCTACAAACACACGCATGCCTAGCTTATGCACACTTGCACATGCACACCTTTATCTTAGATTTTTGTTATTATAATGCTATAATTGTAAACTTCTTTTGTTTAGGGATATAAAACACGTATCATTGATGCATTACACCATAGCCTCACAATAATCCACATAGCATCATAAGAATACAGGTTGTATCCACGTAGCATGAAAGAATGATGTAGAATACATGTTATATACACGTAGCATGAAAGAAAACATTTGAATTCTTAACTTGTAAGTTATGATTATTTATTTTATTATAATTATAATTATTTCAGCTGCTTCACTTGTTTTTCTCGTATAACTTTTAAACTATAACGTTCTACAAACTTTCAAATATATTCTTAAGACGAGCTAATTTTTATTTACGCTTTGACCTAAGTTTCATTAAAAACAGAGTATGGTCAAATATAATATATTTTCTTAATATAACTAAACGGTCTCTTATAATACAAGCAGCTCGACTAGATTCTTATATCTTAAATAGTCGTGCTATTCATTATTCAACAATGTACATTTCATAACCATTTCTATTTTACTTAATCATAAAACGGGGTGTTACAACTCTCCCCACCTTATAGAAATTTCGTCTACGAAATTTAGTTGAAGAGGTATGGATATTTCTGTTTCATCTCATTTTCTTTTTTCCATGTTTCTTCATGTCCTTGACTTGCATCCCACTTGACTCATACTAGAGGGAACTCCCTATTTCTTAATTTATTTACTCGTCATTTACAAATTGAATGGGACATTCCGTATAGTTCAACTTATCGTTGATCCGGATTTCTTGCCTATACATCTTAAGTGACGCGTCTGCTAAACTTTTTCTTAGGTTGGACACGTGAAACGTGTCATGTATTCCTTGTAATTCCTCTGGCAGTTCTAATTTATATGCTATTGGGTCAATTCTTTTGATTATCTCAAATGGTCCAATATACCATCGATTCAGTTTTTTTTTCTTCTTAAACCGAATGATGCCTTTTCAAAGCAAGACCTTAAATAGTACCATGTCACTTATATGGAAATCTTATGGTACTTTCTTTTGTCGCCATAATACTTTTCTCTATTTCTTGCAACTTTTTATCTAGTCTCATATTTGGATGATCTTATTTATAGTTACCTTAACAATATCGGGACCTGCTAAGGGATGGCTATTGATTTCGGACTAACAAATGGATGATCGAACTCATCTAACGTATTGCCACAATATGGACGGCCTCGATATCCTAATATAACTATTGTTATAAGCAAATCTATCAAGGGTAAATGTTCATTCCACTGTCACCGTAGTCTAATGCATGCCTTAAGCATGTCTTCTAGGGTCTAAATTGTCCTTTCCTTTTATCCATCAGTATATGAATGCTATGACATTCTGAAATTTACTCCTTTTGGAAGTCTTGCTAGCATACTGATGTACGCATCTATTTTTATCTACTAAAATGGATATAGGTATTTCATGCCGGGTGACACTTTCCTTGACATATTCTTTCCATCTTATAATCTTCTCATATTGAGAAGAAGTGACCAGTCTTAGTTAACCCATCTAATATAACCTAAATGGTATCATGCCCAGACCTAGTTTGTGGAAGTTTAGTAATAAAATCCATTGTTATCATCTTTCGTATATCCATTCTGGAATATTGGGTGATACTAAGTATCATGAAGGCTTTTGATGTTATATTTAACTTGTAGGCAAGTCAGGTATTTGCATATACACTTACTGATGAAGCATACTTATATCTATGTGATTCTTATGTCACTTTATAACTGAGCCTTTTCCAATAGGTATTCATATCCTATTGCATAATCTTAGTATTTGATTTTATCCCTTAGCAATTTATGAATGGCATCGATATGTCTATGTTTCCTCTCATGGAATAGATGAAAATATAATCTATGAAGGTGATTACTAAATGAATGGGGTATGGTTCACAAGCTTGGTTTATAAGGTTCATAAAGGTGTTTAGTGCATTAGTGAGGCCAAAAAGCATCACTGGAATCATATAATGACCATACCTTGTCCTAAGGGCAGTCTTCCTATCTCGCCTTCAACTGATGGTATCCAGACCTTAAGTCTATCTTCGACTTATAGAAGTAACTTGCACTTTGTGACTGATCAAACATATTATCCATCCTTATTAGTGGGTATCGATTCTTTATTATGATCTTGTTTCGACCTCTAATTAATCCTCATTCTCATTGAACCATCCTTCTCTTTAATAAAGAGAATAGATGCTCCCCATGGCATCGTGCTAGGATGTGTAAATCCTTTATCCAATAATCCCTAGAGTTGGTTTCTCAATTCTTTCATCTCAGACGAGGAAAGGTAGTACGGGGCCTTAGTAATAGGGGTTGCACCGAAAACCAAGTTAATGCGAAATTCCAATTTGCCTATCAGGTGCTAGTCCAGGAAGGTCTTTAGAGAATATTCCAAGAAATTCGAATACTACTGGTATCTCTTCAAGTTTCTTTTCTTGCTTAGTTTCCAAGGCATACACTAGATAAGCTAGATGGCCCTTCGGAATACACTTAGATGCTTTTTAGACTAGTGACAAAACTTATGGGTTTACTACGTTCTTCCTCATGATTTTTTCACAGTTTCACCTTGAAGGTCCTTAATTTGAATCTGCTTCCTAACGCACAATATCTGAGCTTGACACTTAGCTAACCCATCCATCTCCATTACTACATCAATTTCTCCAAGTTTCATTGGCAGCAAGTCTATGGATAACGAGGTATTACTAACTGGATAATGCAATCCTTAATAACATTTCCAATTTCTTCTTCCATTCCATCTGCTAGTTTTGCTATAAGAGTTTATCTAACTTACAGAGAATCTGATTAAACAAAACTCTAAATTGCTCGGATATAAAACTTCTATCTGTACTAGTACCAATATATAAGATTTTAGGAGGAATATACCCATTATCATGTCGGGGTTTCTATGACCTCTTCAGTTGGTACGGAAAAAATATGTCCCTCTCGCTATGTTAAGTCATTCATTCTGTTGTTTCTTAGGCTAGTTATCCTTAAAATATCATGTCTCTCTTTCTACATTCAAAACATCTATAAGGTTTTCCCCAGTCACGATGGGTGTGTCCACAATCTTATAAGTTCTACTTACTTACTCGTGAGTCGTGACACTGGATGAAATGTTCTTTTCTATCAGGAACTAAGAAGGGGTCCACATTTTAATTCTTAAAAATGGATCACCCATTCTTCTGATAATTGTCTCATTTTATCTTAGAGGCATGATATGAGGTCCTCTATTGCTAGATCGGTGGCGATGGGTGCTCGACGTCTACCGTCTCCGAATATAAAGTTGGTTTGATTGCCTTCATGGACATGCAATATTTTATAGGTACTCCCTAAATAAAATGATAACATGATTCAATCGTAAGGAATTAGTCGAGGCTTCTTGGTGATTAATTTATGGAATGTCTTATTCTCAAGCTCAAGGTACATAAATTTATTTTCAATTATGTCTATTTCCTTGGAGGACATAAGGATCAAGTAAACGGTTCTAATAATACTTTCTAGGTTAAACTATTCGCCAAATCGTTGCCCCGGGTTTGTTTCAATATCCTCCACAAAAGTAATGCCCCAACTTTAAACGCATGAACAACAAACATAACTCTACCCATTTCGAAGCAATTGCGTATTTCCAAAATAGTTTCCATCGGATACAATTGGTCATCCTATACTCTGAAGTTTTTTTTTTTTTTTTGTATGTTAGGGAGGATTTCGTGACTCGGGTGGCTATTCGATCGATCGAGTTATCGCCTAATTTACTAATTTGGCATGACAAGCGGGATCAACAGGTGGGCAAGGATATCAATTAATATTAATGGATGGTTCAGACGACATTTTCTTGGTCTCTAAGAAAATAATACTTTAGTATTTTACTCATATACAAGCAACTACAATAACTACTTCATGTAATATACATAGTGCAACATGTTTTCATTTATAGCGAGCACATAGACAAACGAGTTTATTGCCCTCACGGGTCCATGACACCTGATGTCAATCTGGCACCCTCGCCGGGTCCATGACACCTTAAGTCAATCTGGCACCCTCACCGGGTCCATGACTTATATTATTCAATCTGGCACCTTCACAGGGCTTCCACCCCAACTTATTCTTGCTGAGGGATCTTATTTATGACTTCTACATTTAATAATGTCCAATTTTCAACTTTTACTTCAATTAACCCTGATGGCTCTTGTCTTCTAAGTCTCAACAAGTAAACCTACTATCTCACGAGGAGTACTACACTTATAGAATTGTAATACCCCGAACCTTAATGTAATAGTTGTAAATGTGTGAATTATAAAGTTTATATTTCATATATAGTTTAACGAGTAGGTAGCGAGTAGGATGATTATTTGAAATAGGAGATATCTAGATGAGTCCTGCATATATATATATATATATATATATATGAGACCGTATAGTAATTAATAATAATAACGTATATTATGTTTGAACCCTACTCCGTTTTTAATGAAACTTAGGTCAAAAGGTAGAGAAAAATAAGCTCGTCGTAACAGTATGATTGTATCCGTATAAAACGTTATACACTAAAAGTTATAAAGGTAAAACTAGTTAAGCAGCTTAAACTAATTATACTAATTATAGTAATATAATAAAAACAATTATATATTTCTTTTTGTACGTGGTGCTATGTAAATTATGGTTGTATACGTGTGCTGTGTATGTATACTGTGTAATGTGGGTATGGACGTGTAGCATGTACATTTCATTGAAGTGGAATACTTCATGCTTAAGATAGCATTTTTTTGAAAACTTCACCTTGAAGTTCAATAGGAAATAAATCGTACGAAGCATTTAGTAGGTTCTTATAAGTAGCAAGTTATGGCCAACTCCAACCATTATCAATATTCTCACCTCTAAAAGTATCATGATCATTTGGTTACACTTTGAGCACTAGAAGTAGTTAGTTTAAATCACTAAAAGAGTGACTACACCATCTAGTCGCAGATAGTATTCAGGTATAATCTCGTTTATGTTCAGTTCATCTATTGTTATTAGTACTAGTGTTAGTATTTTTTTTTAGGTATTAGAATTATTATTAAAGGTGGGTATTGGGTAGCCTAGCCTTAGTTAGACATGGACTGATCACCTATGCTTAAACAAGGCAGTGTTGGCCAATATCCAACCATAATAATAATTAGTTAGGCATACCATTACCTAACCTAGGATTATGTAATTGTGCCAGGACCCTGAGATATATTACCTGGTCGTACTAGCAAGTGTTGAGAAACTGTTAAGCACTATTAACAGGTGAGTTATCATGTTTATTTCTAAAGCTGTGATTGTATACTTGTCCTGTTTGAACTGGTAATAATATAAAAGTGCTGTAATGTGCAATTATCGGTAGGGGTATATTTGGATCCATATATGCTTAATGGGATGTGTTGAAACTGGCTGAAAAGAGGACAGGGTTCCTCGTATGCATCACGACACTACCATACCTATGCGATGGTCGGGGGGGTTTGACAAGCCCAATTGCTGGTGGTTGTGAAAAGGTGATGAATGGCATAGGGTTACCCTTGGCCCAAAATATCACAATCCATGTTGCATGCATGTCAAATGTGTTTTTGTGTAAACTGTATAATATGAGCTCACCAGCTTATAGCTGACGTCGTTTTAAGTATACATGTTGTAGTAATCAGTAAGCTAGTAGGATTAAAGAGAAGGCTAGAGAGACATGAAGACCTAGAAGTTGCTAGACTTGGACAATTGTAATTAAATAAGGCTTTGTACTCGAATGTTATAAGCTTTAATGAAAGTTATGTTTTGCTTCCGCTGTAAGTTGTATCAATTGTGCATAATCACCCGGGTTACGGGTGGGGTGTTACAGTTGGTATCAGAGCCCGAGGTTTTAGCGAATTAGGTATTGTAGGAATGCCTAAGCTTTAACCAGTAGAGCTGTATAAGATAAGTATTAGACTTAAGCTAGACAAATTATAAAGAGGAGCTAGTTGTACGTAAGAAAGATACCCATTGGATTCCTTAAGTATGGCAAGAATAAGTGGTTTATATATGTCTTCTTAATGCCAAAGTTGTTAATGACAAAGTTGTACTATATGTACTATGTGTAATAATTGTTATGTTATAAAAATTTTAAATACAGACCGGTAACTTATATATAATTATATTCCTATAGGAAGAGACAATGTCTGAACATAGAGATGAACAAGGATCTCAACATGAACAAAGTAGTAATAGGACAGAAGAAGGTTCTCATAGGGCCCGAACTCCCTCCCACAGTGTTAGATCTCGATCTAGTGCGAGCATGCATCTAAATGCTGAAGATATTCGCAATATAGCTATGGAAGTGGCCAAGATAATAACTAATGCAAAAATTGGTAACGTCAACCCATCAGGAGAACAACCTGAAGAGAGTTCAGCTGCATCCATGCCAATACAAGAAAAGGAAAGAGTGAAAGAAAAGAAAAGAACTGCTACAACCATACCACTCAAGGAAAAAGATGTAACCAAAACAAAGGAGTGCACTTATAAGCACTTCATGTCTTGCAAACCTCCTTCATTCGACGGAAGAAAGGGTGCAATTGAGGCACAATATTGGCTCAACCAAATGGAGTCAAAACTAGATATTTGTGATTGTGATGACTATATTAGGGTAAGGTTTGCCGTGCATATGTTTGAGGCTGAAGCTCTTCACTGGTGGAACATTGTGATTCGAACAGAAGGCAAAGATAAAGTTAAGAATATGAGTTGGGAGGAATTTGTCCATCTGTTTCTGGCCAAATTCTGTCCTCCTAGTGAAACTGAGCAATTGGAAGTGGAGTTCTTCCGGTTAAAATTGGGAAATAAAACGTACAGGGAGTATGTTACTCGCTTCAATGAGATATCTCGACTAGTTCCTCATTTAGCCACAACTGAGGAACAATTGATTAGTAGGTTTATCTGGGGATTGCCCTCTGAAATGAGGGTGTTCATCAAATCCAAATCTCCAAAGACATTTTCAGAGACAGTTGAAGCCGGCGCCATAATAGCTGGTGAGATGTTGCGACGACAAACCGAATCACCAGCACCAAAGAGAAAGGGGGAAGAAAGAAAGGGGGGACACCAATAATAATCAATTCAAGAAACCTAGAGAAATCTCTCCGTGTAAGATCTGTAAAAGAACCACCTTGGGCATTGTAGAGCACGGCCATGCCCCAACTGTAAGAAAACAGGACATCTCTTTCATGAATGTAGAGAGAAAAAGAAGTGCTTTGAATGTGGCGACCCTAATCACATGAAATATGATTGTCCTAAACTCAAGCAGAATGACAAACCAAAGCCAGATCAACCGAGAGGACGTGCATTTGTACTTACCACAGAAGAAGCCAAGAATAATCCGGATGTCATTACGGGTACGTATCTCGTAAATAATGTATATGCACGTGTGCTATTTGATACTGGTGCTAATAGAAGTTTGGTGTCGACTACTTTTAGACCTTATTTAAACCAGGCATCCCAAAGTTTAGGTCACACTTTTACAGTAGAAATGGCTGATGGAAGCCAGAAGGAAGTAGTTGACATTATTAAGAATTGTACCATAAGTTTGAACAATCAATCCATCCCTATAGACCTGATGCCTATGGAACTTGGAGAATTCGACATAGTCATAGGAATGGACTTGTTAGCACCATATCACGCGGAAATATTATGTGATAAAAAGATTGTTCGACTCCGATTGCCGAAGGGAAAACGACTAATAGTATCCGGAGACCGCACAGATAAGGTTAAGAATATCATCACTGTAGCACAAGCACATAAGTGTTTAAGAAAAAGGTGTGATGCCTTTTTAGCATATGTTGTAAACACTACAGAGAAGCAAAAGATTGAAGATGTGCCAGTAGTACGAGAATATCCCGAAGTATTTCCAGATGAACTACCAGGGCTACCACCCGAAAGACAAGTTGAGCTTCGAATCGACCTAGTACCTGGAACAACGCCAATTGCTAAGTCCCCTTATAGATTAGCTCCAACAGAGATGCAAGAACTTAAGAAGCAATTGCAAGAGTTGCTTGACAAAGGGTTTATCCAACCCAGCTCATCGCCCTGGGGAGCGCCCATTCTGTTTGTCAAGAAGAAGGACGGGACGATGCATATGTGCATCTACTATAGAGACTTGAATAAAGCCACGATAAAGAATAAGTACCCGTTACCTAGGATCGATGATTTATTCGATCAGTTGCAGGGAGCAAGCTATTTCTCTAAAATAGACTTGAGGTCCGGATATCACCAAGTGAAAGTTTCACCAGAAGATGTACCTAAGACTGCGTTTAGGACTAGGTATGGTCATTATGAATTCTTGGTAATGCCATTTGGGCTTACCAATGCACCTGCAGTGTTCATGGACCTTATGAATAGGGTCTGTAAACCCTTTCTCGATAAGTTTGTTATCGTCTTCATTGATGACATTTTGATATACCCTAGGAATGAGGTAGAGCATGAACAACACCTTAGAACAATCCTTGAGTTACTAAAGAAAGAGAAACTGTACGCAAAATTCTCGAAGTGTGAATTTTGGATACGTGAAGTTCAATTTCTTGGCCATGTGATCAACGAGCAAGGAATAAAAGTTGACCCTGTAAAGATTGAGGCCATTAAAAAGTGGGAAGTACCAAAGAATCCCACTGAAATAAGAAGATTTCTAGGGTTAGCAGGATATTAAAGAATATTTATTCAAGACTTTTCCAAGATTGCAACACCATTAACTATATTAACCCAGAAAGCATCAAAGTTTAATTGGGGGCCTAAACAAGAAGAAGCCTTTAACACGCTAAAACAAAAGTTGTGTAGCGCCCCAATACTATCACTTCCAGAAGGAACAGACGATTTTGCGGTCTACTGTGACGCTTCTCATTATGGTATGGGATGTGTACTCATGCAAAGAGGCAAGGTGATTGCCTACGCTTCTCGACAATTAAAAATTCACGAACGGAACTACACAACCCATGATTTAGAACTTGGTGCCGTAGTATTTGCACTTAAAATTTGAAGACATTATCTTTATGGTACTAAATGCACCATTTACACTGATCCCAAAAGTCTAAAACACATATTTGAGCAGAAAGAGCTCAATATGCGTCAAAGAAGGTGGATGGAGCTATTAAGTGATTACGATTGTGTGATCCAGTACCATCTAGGTAAGGCAAATGTAGTAGCAGACGCTTTAAGCAGAAAAGAGAAACCCAAACCAATAAGAATTCGTGCAACAAGGATAGAGGTTAAAACTAGTCTCTTAGATCAAGTTAAGGACATACAACAAGAAGCCTTAAAGGAGAATCATATTATAAAAGAAAGGATGGTTGGGAGAGTAAATTTATTGTCAACCAGAAATGATAATATCCTAAGGTTTAACAATAGGATTTGGGTTCCAAGTTTTGGAGGACTGCAAGATACGATTTTTGAGGAAGCCCATAAGTCCAAATATTCTATTCATCCTGGTAGTGACAAAATGTACAAGGATCTTAGGAATGACTGTTGGTGGCCAGGAATGAAACGATCTATCGCCCGATATGTAGGAAGGTGTCTGACTTGCCTTAAAGTCAAAGCGGAACATCAGAAACCATCAGGTTATCTGCAACAGCCGGAGATCCCAGAATGGAAATGGGAGAAAATCACTATGGATTTTATTACAAAGCTCCCAAGATCGAGTCACGGTTATGATACTATTTGGGTGATGGTAGATAGATTGACCAAGTCTGCGCACTTTTTGCCGATTCGCGGAGACTATAAGACGAGCAAACTTGCTCAAATCTACATCAAAGAAATAGTATCACGGCACGGGGTACCTGTATCGATCATATCAGATAGAGATAGTCATTTCACATCTAGATTTTAGCAAAGTTTCCAACAGGAACTAGGAACCAAGCTAAATCTAAGTATCGCCTATCACCCTCAAACAGATGGACAGAGTGAACGGACTATTCAGACATTAGAAGATATGCTTCGTGCATGTGTAATCGATTTTGGCGGAAGTTGGGACAATCATCTACCACTCATTGAATTCGCTTACAATAATAGTTATCATGCTAGTATCAAGGCTGCACCTTATGAAGCTTTGTACGGAAGGAAATGTCGAACTCCTATCTGCTGGACTGAAGTAGGCGAGAGTCAATTGTCAGGACCAAAAATTATTATGGAAACTGTCACACCACGCCAATGGCGGAAACACGTGGCGCAACGCTCGAAAGTATATCAAAGTCAAGATTAACACAAACTATATTTAATTAGAAAAGCTCAATTTATTAGAATTTCGGAAATGAGTATCTCGTTACAATGTTGCACAAGGCATTACTTAAAACGATGAACATTAAGTTTCAGTGTGGGTATTTCCGTTTATGTTCCAACCCGAAGGTAACAGTGAATGAAATCCCGACCAGTATCCGACATCCCGAATTTCCACCGCACTAGCCCCATATCTATTCAGCACTTAGTTACCTGAAAGATATGTTTAAAAAGACGTCAATATATAAAATATTGGTGAGTTCACAGGTTTTAGTTTCGTAACAGCAACATTTTCACAACCATCGACTCGACTCACTTTACCGTATAATTACTTTCCCATTAAGTAATTATACTAGGATCTTGTCGACCGATATTCCGTTTTTACAACATGTGCGAAACCTGCACAACTTGTGGCCTTTGTAAGGAGTAGCTAGCTCCTACAAACTATAATGATGAGCAATCCCTTGAGCCCCATAACCAAACCAAGACTAATAATAATGCCCCGCTCCAAGTCGTTCCTCGGAACCCAACGACTTAAGTTCAGAATATATGCACCCCAGGCATAACCTAATGCATAATCGACGCTATCGATTAGGGGTGGGCCTTGTCAGGCACCAATAGTACTATCCAATTATTCTTTCGGTTTCATTTCCCTGAATTAATGATTACGGAAGAGAGGACTCAACCCCGAGTGGCGTTCACTGCTCAAGTACTCATCATACCACTTATCACATTTTATCCTTTGAAAACCTTTTCAACATGTGACAATATTTGACAAACATATCTTTCCCCCAGTTAAAACAGTAAAATGGGGCCGTGAAACTCACCTGAATCACTGTCTGGCTCACTAGGTAGATAGCATAGGGGGTCTCGCACCTACAAACGTCCTGGACGTATTAGTCACTATTCCTATAGTGCATGTGCCTTGGCAAGTTGTACACCCAACTCCCGACCACAAGTTATTCCAAATCCCGTTTAATTAAGCGCGTATCCTAGGTTTCGTTGGCGTTACATTACCCTTTGTGTTACAAGTTATATATTACTCTTGTTAATATTCCCTTAACTTGTATTTTATTATCATCGACTCGACGTCACTTAACATATAATTATTTTCCCATTTATACTTAAGATCGTATCGCTCGATATAATATATATTTCAACCCTCGACCCGACTCACTTTGCCGCACATTTGCTTTCCCATTTAAACAAATATGCTAAGATCTTGTCGTTCGACTGTATATTCTTAACACCCGGTTCAACTCACCATACCGTATATTTATTTTCCCATTCAAATAAATAAACTAGGATCTTGTCGGCGCGGCATACACATATATATCTTTGTCTTCTCGTCGCGGCTTTCCTTCCCACATATCTACTTTCCCATTAAGTAGATATACTAGAATTTTGCCGAGACGAGCGTACATATATATAAATGTGTAATTTTTCTTGTTAAGTATATACGTTTGTTTCAACGTCTTATTTGTTTATGTCATGTGTTTTCTCCCACGAATAATTCTCTTAACACTTAGGAAAGTGTTTATTAGTTTTCACCCAATGTATATATATATATTTTACTTCTTAAAATATATATTTTTCTTATCTTGCCGTAATGGCATTTTTCTCATGATTTGTCCGTGTACGGTTCGTTAACGCGTCTTAGTTCGATATCTTAACTCGATTAGTTAATTCTTCCAAGTCTTTCCCAACATGTGCTTTATAGAAATATTATCCACATTTCTAACCCATGTTACTTGGAAGGTTTGTATTTTAGCCCAACTTGTTAACTTAGATACAAAAATGCTTCCAATACTTTTATATTCCCATTTATATAAAAGTATTCATTTTTGTATAAGTTTCTCAAGTTTGATTAACATTTTTATAAAATCTCTATTTTATAAAAATCCTTATTTTAAAACCCTTTGTATTTTTATAACTTTCAAAAATACACCTTTATACAAAATACCCAAGTATTTCTACTAGTATTTACAAAAATCATCCTTAGACTTTATTACTTACATTTTTGACACCGAACTTTCCATACTTGTATTTTTGGACTAATAGTTTCTAAAATATCCATTTTAGTCCTCTAACTTTCAAAGTTACAACTTTAGTCCCTTAACTTCCAAAAGTTGCATTTTTCCACTCTAGCTTCCAAGGTTAACATTTTTCACTCAAAATAGTAAACTTTGAAGATTCAACTTTTTATTGGTAAGTTATTTTTGTATCAAAACACTTATGTTAGTCTTGTATTTCATGTGGAAGACTACTTATGTGTGTGTTTTATGTATTTGTCCATTTTAACAAAATATCATTCATCTAAGTAGGCTAACTTAGATTTTTCCATCATCTTCATTCATGAACTTCTAACATGTTTTACCACATATTACACCATGTATGAACATAATAAGATGATTTAAAGTTACTCTTAACATATTCAAGTTTATTCTACAATTTTAACCAAAACATCATCCTACTTAGTTTTAGATGCAAACTTTACATATTTTCAAGATTAATACATCATCATTATCAAATCCATGGTTTATTTTCATATCTTTAATCTTCCATTTTACACATGTAAAACCTATTAAAGATTATGTTCAAAACCACCTTTTAAACCCCTTCATGTACAACTTGCTTCTAAGAACACATACATGAATAATAACAATCAAAAACAAGATTGAGAAGCTTACTACTAGCACAAGGCTAGGGAAGACAAAACCTTTGATTTTGAGAGGGGTTTAGTGTGTTCTTCCTTAATGGTTAAGCTCCAAGCTTGAAACACACAATAGGGGTTTGGATGATGGATTGTTTTAAGTGTTTTGGAGATGTAGAAACTTGTAAGAATGAAGTGTGGGGATGGTAGGAAACTCACGGCCACATGAATAAGGAGAAAAGGAGTTGTTTTGCTTTGATATTCAATCTCTAACACATGTTATTTATAACCTTAGCACATGTAATCTTCCATAGATTTGGTGATTATTACTAAAGATGTAAGAGATTTAGGAAGTACAAAATGATCTTGGATGGATATGGGATTGGGGAGGTTGGCCGTGGGTTTTGGGGAGCCAAGGGGATGGCTTGTGAATCTTGTTTAAGTATTGTGATCTTTCAAAATCTTTATATAAAATCTCTTACATGCATGTGTGTACTAGTATGTAGTTAGTTTTGATTGTGTCTTGGATTATTGTGGCATGGGGCCGAAAATTTGCAAAGGGAGGGGACAAGATGTGCATGCTTTGTACTTGTGTAATCTTACACATTATCATGCTTAATATCCCATGCATGCTTATTAGGTTAGTAGGTTATCATTACAACCACTTGCAAGATGGTTACAAGGCCATTTAGGCCGGCCCTTGGTGGGTCTAGGTGGGGTCCACCACTTCAAATATTTACCCAATATTTGTTATGTTTAATCCCCCGTCGTTCGGGTGCCGTTCGGGTATTTTTCGGGTTTTAATTGCGCGTTATTCGGACATTAAAAATACCTTTAATAACCCTTAAATATAGTCTAATTTAAGCGTTGATTGGTTATTTAGGCCTTTGCCGGGTGAAATTATGAGTTATACGCGTATCGGGTGCGATACGCGCATTTTATTCGTTACCGGGAGATTTGTACAAGACGTTTTCATTTATGGTTTTGGAGTTCCAAAACTCATTATATCATATGAAAATACCCTTTATTTTATATCCTGGGTGTCCGGGATCCGTTTCGTTTATTTAATTATTACCGGGTAACTGCCAACGTCCATACCGGATAGCTTATTCGCACATGATCCAATCATGTTTTGCCATTAAACGTATGCATTCCTATGCACTATTTGGAAATTGCTATCTCCTAAGGCCTTGATAATTAAATCACACATAATTGCATTTAATTACGTTAATCATATATTAATTAATCTGTACGGAATTACCTTATTTTTGCCGGTTGTTACATTCTCCCCCCGTTAAGAGAATTCCGTCCCGGAATTCAATTCAAGTTACCCATCACAATAGTATCCTTGAACAGGGCGGGGTGTTTGCGCTTCATGAGATCTCCTCTTTCCTAGTGAGCCCAGATTCATGCTCGGCTCACGCTTAGTGCTCTATCAAACACAGTGTCATAGTTCAACTACGACTAAGCTCTTGGTCATCCCACCTTGACACATCTATCGGTTTTCCCGAAATCGTAGAGCTTATTGTCAACCGGACTTCCGCCGGTCGAGGAATTGACCAAAACTTCCTCAGGCCAGACTTGCGGGATTCATTAAGAGTCCCACTAAGCTCTTGCGACAATTCAAGCTTATTCATCACGAGGCCAGTTTTGATCGATATCTCCGTACCACCGAAGTGTTAAGAACTTGGCCTACTACAATCTCTAAGCTTATTGACATCTTCTCGGAGTATGATTCTCAGTGAAAACCTATTATTAGACCGAAGTTCTTAAGGCCTTCGCCTTATCTGTATGACTTCTTAATAGGTTCGCATCTCATCCAAACAGTCTTTAATCTGTAAGATCTACTGGCCATCTCTCGAATAACTTAAACCAGGTTACGTATCTATCTCCGTCTGTCATTCGACGCACTGGAGATTTACACGTATGCCCTCCAAGGGCTTTGAGTAGTACACCCCGAACACTGGGATGCTAATTCCTATCACATAGGAAATTTTGGTGAGGAAGCTCATGGGTTCGATCTGCCACGAACGTCAATCGTGTCAACACGGAACAATTCCGTCAAGTACATTCAATTTGTCCGAGAATGACAAGCCATACTCGTCTCAAATCGAGTATCCCATGCTTGTGTACAAGGTTTGTCGAACTTGAGGTAGAGTGACTACTACAACCCGATATAATGTGAGTCGGCAATTCAGTGCCTAGCCACGACTCTCCGAGAGTATAGGTAGCTATCCAATGCCTCATCTCGGAGCTATAGGTGAGTAAGGAATGAGAGGGTTCCAAACGACAATCAATCATTACTTGGGTCTCATCTGCCCCTGGGACACCTCGGGTGTCATGGTGATGTCAGACCGGCAATCTTACCGCACCACATAAAAGTCCCCTTGGAAACCTCGTCGGGTATCCCTTTTTTTTATCCTTCGGCTCGACTCACTTTACCGTATATTTACCTCCCCATTAAGATAAATATACTAGGTTCTTGTCGACCGAACAACCACATTCAAAATGGGACTTTATTTCCGTAGAATCCTCTGGGTATTGAATTGCTGCTTTCCTCCTGAGTAATTGTGGTTAATGGTACTAGGACGCTTATTATGGACTGATGGAGGTCGAAAGTTTTTGCGTCGCTTTCACCCCTCAGTCCCCTTACATTAAGCAGTGTATACATGGCGCCCGGGCCGTACGATTTCACAATCCTCGAGAGTTACTAGTCGACTCATCACCAACGACAAGATGCTCCCAGCACATAGGTCTATACCGAATAGAGGTATATGAAACATCATAAATTGTTGTCGCAATGAACAACGTATAAGGTTCATTATGACATATCAACACGTTGGCCCCCATTGCGACAAGTATACAGAACACCAGTAGCTACCCAATCATGGGTATCCAGTACCAGTGCTGTTATATGTGCTTCATGGGCACTAGTGTTCTATCGTCAATAGCAACCTAGTAAATCAATTCCGAATAGTACAGGCCACATGCCCTTACATTGACCTTCAGATCTTATGCAGAGATCTGAGTGAAAGGAGTCCTGAAACCAAAACCCTCATTCATCGAAGGTTCCATCCTTTCGGAATCTTTTTATGTAAATGGTGAAATCGGGCCATAGATGCATGCATTTAGCATAGATTTCACATTTGGCTTGACGGCTTCATGCGCTCAAGTCGTTACTTAAACAAGCGAGCGACTGATATCGTACCACAAGTAATAGTCCTGAGCCTTCCCATAAGGCATCCCATTCAATGCCTCAGTAGTCACACATATGGGCGGAATATGTAAGCCTTCAAACTCTTCCTGATTAGTCAGGTGCCATACGCCCTGACCTGGCAGCTTACATTACCATGGTGTCTCCAACAGCGTCTATCAAGGATAAGGGGTTTTGCTCTAGCGCGAGCAATGCTACTTAAAGATGAGTGGGAACACCATTATCGACTCAAGGTCGACATTGTATTCCATTGTTCCTAGAATCTACGCCATGACACCAGGGTAGGATAAACCTTCCATCAAAGGAATAACAACATTAATCGATGGGTCGAGACGATCAACCATCTTAACCCAGTAGTGTGGCACCTCTAAAGAGTAGATAATGCTGCACGCCCTTCTGGATTCAGGGTTCATAAAACCTCTTAATCATGTACCAGGGACTTCACCAATGCATGCTCATGGGTGGGTCCACGACGGTATTCCCATAACCATCGGTATGTTACGTATGACTCCAAATGAATCCACTGGTGCGAGCAATAAATGATTTGAACCTTTCAACTCTTGCTAGTCCCAAGGGTATAGATCATAATATTGCTCATAAATTCTCGATACCTTCAGGTTCGAGATGTATTCGAAATCCCTTATCACAAAGGCAAGTCTCGCCTTGTCACGTGTAGATCACAGGGTTTCTCCCCGACATTGATTTGCATAACCGATCGCTGGGCGACCAAATTGCACGTAACAGGTTAGTGCTGGACATAGCGTCACTGGTGCCTCGGATTCCGAAGATGTGCCGCTCACGAAAAGCGTGAGCATATACAGGGGTCGGCACATGACTCGGTCACCTACTCAGACGACCACGAGATTCAGACTTTAGGGGAATACACCCGTAATCACTAAGGCTAGAGTGTCTAAGCACGACTGTTAGAAAGTCCGTTGGACACCTGAAATCCTACATAATCAATGTCGGCACCACATAATCAAACAAATAGAATAATGACGGCACGAGGGGTTTAGGCGATGTCTCCATTCCGAGAGAAACAAGAGCGATGCAAACGACAAATCATCACGTCATCGAGGTAATCCAACAGCTGTAGCAATACGCCCTCTGAGCAACACGACAGTAGAAACAACATGGCAATGCCAGCAACATATCCACGAATCACATCAACTAGGGAACACCACACAGGAGCAACATGACAACAGAGAAGTATGACGACAAGGCAACGCCACAATAGGAACCGTACGACATAGAGAAAATACGACGGCAAGGCCACACTACTGCAGGAGCAGAAACAACAGGAATGCATCATTGACAATGCAGCGTAACCACCTGGATACGCAACTAGCAAAAATAATGCAACTGCAAGTATGCACAATGGCTGGGGGGGGGTAACACAGTAGCACGAATGCACGCGACAATATGACGCTCAACATGGAGAACCCATAGTCCACACTACCATAAAGCTCTGTTATGGTGAGCACGCATCCCCGTGCGTCTCAGATCACTTGTGGAGGTGGGATTTGCATTCGTACCTTCAGCCTCGAGTCTATCCTCCATAGGCCCAATGGTAGGAATGGTTGGGTTGGCCAGCGCATCAATCGTCATAACATGAATGGGAACGACGGGTTCCACATAATTTAGCTGACTTCTCAAGCCGATATTGTTCATGGAGAGAACGACCATAGGCTTGTTATGAGTCACTCAAACAATGGCAACAGAAACATCGACAGTTTCCACTGAGGCCTGAGAACCATTGACAATGTTAGGCTTCCTAAGAGCCCAAGGAATGATATCTAATAGTTCAATGAAAGCCTCAAAGAGAATTAATAACAACAAACTCCACAAAGACACATAGATGGTCATAGCGGCCTGGAAAGGGTCATAGAGACGTCTTCGTTAATATCATTCACTTCTGCAGGAGCCTCAAATATATCAACAACGTCAACCCGAGCAGAGCCATAGAACAACATCATCAAGCCCAACCTGGACTGTACAGACAACGACAACAATAAACTCAACAACAGGTATAGAAATAATGACATCAAGCTCGATAAGTGCTGTCGAACCACTGACAACAACAAACTCAGCGAGAGCTACACACTTATTAGCGTCAACAGGACTTGCTTGAGCCATAGGATAATAATAGGAGCAACAACGTCAGGCTCGACCGGAGCCTTAGACTCGTCGTAGCTATTATATGTGTGGTGACTGGTATCCATAGGACCTGGAAACCAACCTACATCTTTCCCGATAATAAGGATAGTGGTCACAACGAGCATAGCAAGTAGAGGTAGAAAGATCACGATTTATCGATACACCACGATAAAATGAAAATGATACCGATGCTGGCAAACCAGCCGAGTCATTCTTCTCATAATGATAGGGTAGTACCTTTACATGTTATCTAGCACCGATAGTAATTAGCTGGAATGCCTCTTTGTCACTCAAGCGAGGCCGGTGAACTTTCTTCCTAATATGCCATACCGTGAGAGTATCGAAATACGGTAAGAGATTAGACAGGTCTCCGTGTCCACAACGAATGGATCTTGCAACCTTAGTTTATAAATCACCGTAACGAGGGGACGCAACGCCTCAATACCTATGGGGATTGATGGAAAACACTTCTCGTCATTTGCCGCCCCTAATAGATTACTAGTCCCGTCGTCTTGACGAGGGTGACGAACGTTATTGCCACAAGAGCAATGGGATTTCCGTCCCTTGGGTAAGTTTACCAGATAAACGTGACCACTTCCAGTAGTTCGTCATTCGATTTTTCGAGGGGGGGGGGGATTTCAATGTCAGCAAAAAGCGTCTTGCAACATTCTGATAATCACAGAACACTCTTACGATTACGATTCCCAAGGTGTGGTTCCACTTTCTAGGATTTATGACGGATTCAGGCACAGTACATGTAACGAGCCTACTCTGGCGTTCCTCGACTGAAGCGAGACCACCAACAATCCTTGAAAACGAACAGGAGGTAGATAGAGGAATCTTATGATAACCTTTGCACCTCAGGAAGGTAGTATGACATAAGTACCAACATGCTGAGTTCATCACAATTCATCTTCCGAACACGATCCAGCGCTATTGCAAAGGTCGTTAATCCATACTAGAATACTCAATACACCGAGTAGTGGCTTCCCACGAGTTAACCGTATGCACTTCCGAGTGAGTCCATTGCCAAACGCCGACTGGGCTTGCTGTTCCACTATACGCCATCATCATAACACTGGCAACGATGCCGCGGTCGTGAGTAGTGCCCGAAATTTTGGACATCATCAACGTTTAGTAAAACCCTATGACTCGCGGTTGTGTGAGGTGACATGCCGATTTCACTGTCCGTCCACGACTGCCTGGGAGCAACCAATATTTGTTGATTCAGACGAGACTATCGAGCCTTTAGAATAACGATGATCCAGCTTCCTAATCCCGTATCTTCGATTCTGTCTCCCTACAGGAGCAGAAAACACTCGACCCCTGAAGACAACCTGTGCATGCGTTAGATCGAACATGACTTATTCACCATGATAACACAGCAGCACATGGCCACGACTCTCATATCTAATCCACGCAGGGTCCCGTTCTCTAGACGCACTAGTCTAGCAGGGACGCACCCTAAGTCTTTACTGGGTTCCAAGTTTAGCATTCCTCGCATCGTTCCAGGCATTTCACTCCTATGCAAGGAAGTTTTCGTCTCCCGTCTCTATCCGATGCGAAGACTTACGTCAGATTGCTCAAATGAGTAGACGTTCGAGCTCTTCCGTGCTCGTACCTTAAAGGTGATGTCGAAGAAAGCTCCTTAGGTTTGCTAGGATCGAGATCAAGGAACATCGGCGAGACCCCTCATTTAACCCATTGATCAATCAAAACTAAGACTGAATCTAAAGGACAAGAACAACTAAGACAAGGAGTGATCACCAATCCCGGCCCTAGCACCCACCAAGGTTACCGTGCACCCCAAACTATTATTACGTGTGCACCCGTAATGATAATTTGTGTTGCCAGGTAATCTTGTTGCCCGCTAGTTCCGAGCTTCCTGATCCAAAACCGAGATTTCATATAACAAGACTTGATCTAGTTTCGCCTCTAAATCATAAACAACGTGGCGACATCCATTAACGCGATAGAGAGTAGTCCTTCCGATCATCCCGCCTACAGGCAAGCAGGTAGGCTCCTCGTAGACCACAGTATCCTTCCTCTTGGCTGGTACCGGTGATCGATGCAGGAGTGTGGACTAATGTGAAGCGTGACACAACAACCTTACTGGCAAAATATCCGTACTACGTATATGTATTAACTTAATCTTAGAAAATCGGATTCTTATGCAACATAAACATCTTATCCGCATTTTCTAATACTTCATATATTGACACACAAGGCTAGTCGGTCGGAATTTCCCCTTGTACAATCCATGTACAATCTTCTTTCTTTTCTGAAAATATTTCGTTGTGTTTTATTTTTGAAAACTTCGTTTTCGAGCCAAAACCGGTTATAGTCTAGATTTTTCAAAAATGCTAGTTCGCTACAACCTTGGCTCTGATACCACTTCTGTCACACCACGCCAATGGCGGAAACACGTGGCGCAACGCTCGAAAGTATATCAAAGTCAAGATTAACACAAACTATATTTAATTAGAAAAGCTCAATTTATTAGAATTTCGGAAATGAGTATCTCGTTACAATGTTGCACAAGGCATTACTTAAAACGATGAACATTAAGTTTCAGTGTGGGTATTTCCGTTTATGTTCCAACCCGAAGGTAACAGTGAATGAAATCCCGACCAGTATCCGACATCCCGAATTTCCACCGCACTAGCCCCATATCTATTCAGCACTTAGTTACCTGAAAGATATGTTTAAAAAGACGTCAATATATAAAATATTGGTGAGTTCACAGGTTTTAGTTTCATAACAGCAACATTTTCACAACCATCGACTCGACTCACTTTACCGTATAATTACTTTCCCATTAAGTAATTATACTAGGATCTTGTCGACCGATATTCCGTTTTTACAACATGTGCGAAACCTGCACAACTTGTGGCCTTTGTAAGGAGTAGCTAGCTCCTACAAACTATAATGATGAGCAATCCCTTGAGCCCCATAACCAAACCAAGACTAATAATAATGCCCCGCTCCAAGTCGTTCCTCGGAACCCAACGACTTAAGTTCAGAATATATGCACCCCAGGCATAACCTAATGCATAATCGACGCTATCGATTAGGGGTGGGCCTTGTCAGGCACCAATAGTACTATCCAATTATTCTTTCGGTTTCATTTCCCTGAATTAATGATTACGGAAGAGAGGACTCAACCCCGAGTGGCGTTCACTGCTCAAGTACTCATCATACCACTTATCACATTTTATCCTTTGAAAACCTTTTCAACATGTGACAATATTTGACAAACATATCTTTCCCCCAGTTAAAACAGTAAAATGGGGCCGTGAAACTCACCTGAATCACTGTCTGGCTCACTAGGTAGATAGCATAGGGGGTCTCGCACCTACAAACGTCCTGGACGTATGAGTCACTATTCCTATAGTGCATGTGCCTTGGCAAGTTGTACACCCAACTCCCGACCACAAGTTATTCCAAATCCCGTTTAATTAAGCGCGTATCCTAGGTTTCGTTGGCGTTACATTACCCTTTGTGTTACAAGTTATATATTACTCTTGTTAATATTCCCTTAACTTGTATTTTATTATCATCGACTCGACGTCACTTAACATATAATTATTTTCCCATTTATACTTAAGATCGTATCGCTCGATATAATATATATTTCAACCCTCGACCCGACTCACTTTGCCGCACATTTGCTTTCCCATTTAAACAAATATGCTAAGATCTTGTCGTTCGACTGTATATTCTTAACACCCGGTTCAACTCACCATACCGTATATTTATTTTCCCATTCAAATAAATATACTAGGATCTTGTCGGCGCGGCATACACATATATATCTTTGTCTTCTCGTCGCGGCTTTCCTTCCCACATATCTACTTTCCCATTAAGTAGATATACTAGAATTTTGCCGAGACGAGCGTACATATATATAAATGTGTAATTTTTCTTGTTAAGTATATACGTTTGTTTCAACGTCTTATTTGTTTATGTCATGTGTTTTCTCCCACGAATAATTCTCTTAACACTTAGGAAAGTGTTTATTAGTTTTCACCCAATGTATATATATATATTTTACTTCTTAAAATATATATTTTTCTTATCTTGCCGTAATGGCATTTTCTCATGATTTGTCCGTGTACGGTTCGTTAACGCGTCTTAGTTCGATATCTTAACTCGATTAGTTAATTCTTCCAAGTCTTTCCCAACATGTGCTTTATAGAAATATTATCCACATTTCTAACCCATGTTACTTGGAAGGTTTGTATTTTAGCCCAACTTGTTAACTTAGATACAAAAATGCTTCCAATACTTTTATATTCCCATTTATATAAAAGTATTCATTTTTGTATAAGTTTCTCAAGTTTGATTAACATTTTTATAAAATCTCTATTTTATAAAAATCCTTATTTTAAAACCCTTTGTATTTTTATAACTTTCAAAAATACACCTTTATACAAAATACCCAAGTATTTCTACTAGTATTTACAAAAATCATCCTTAGACTTTATTACTTACATTTTTGACACCGAACTTTCCATACTTGTATTTTTGGACTAATAGTTTCTAAAATATCCATTTTAGTCCTCTAACTTTCAAAGTTACAACTTTAGTCCCTTAACTTCCAAAAGTTGCATTTTTCCACTCTAGCTTCCAAGGTTAACATTTTTCACTCAAAATAGTAAACTTTGAAGATTCAACTTTTTATTGGTAAGTTATTTTTGTATCAAAACACTTATGTTAGTCTTGTATTTCATGTGGAAGACTACTTATGTGTGTGTTTTATGTATTTGTCCATTTTAACAAAATATCATTCATCTAAGTAGGCTAACTTAGATTTTTCCATCATCTTCATTCATGAACTTCTAACATGTTTTACCACATATTACACCATGTATGAACATAATAAGATGATTTAAAGTTACTCTTAACATATTCAAGTTTATTCTACAATTTTAACCAAAACATCATCCTACTTAGTTTTAGATGCAAACTTTACATATTTTCAAGATTAATACATCATCATTATCAAATCCATGGTTTATTTTCATATCTTTAATCTTCCATTTTACACATGTAAAACCTATTAAAGATTATGTTCAAAACCACCTTTTAAACCCCTTCATGTACAACTTGCTTCTAAGAACACATACATGAATAATAACAATCAAAAACAAGATTGAGAAGCTTACTACTAGCACAAGGCTAGGGAAGACAAAACCTTTGATTTTGAGAGGGGTTTAGTGTGTTCTTCCTTAATGGTTAAGCTCCAAGCTTGAAACACACAATAGGGGTTTGGATGATGGATTGTTTTAAGTGTTTTGGAGATGTAGAAACTTGTAAGAATGAAGTGTGGGGATGGTAGGAAACTCACGGCCACATGAATAAGGAGAAAAGGAGTTGTTTTGCTTTGATATTCAATCTCTAACACATGTTATTTATAACCTTAGCACATGTAATCTTCCATAGATTTGGTGATTATTACTAAAGATGTAAGAGATTTAGGAAGTACAAAATGATCTTGGATGGATATGGGATTGGGGAGGTTGGCCGTGGGTTTTGGGGAGCCAAGGGGATGGCTTGTGAATCTTGTTTAAGTATTGTGATCTTTCAAAATCTTTATATAAAATCTCTTACATGCATGTGTGTACTAGTATGTAGTTAGTTTTGATTGTGTCTTGGATTATTGTGGCATGGGGCCGAAAATTTGCAAAGGGAGGGGACAAGATGTGCATGCTTTGTACTTGTGTAATCTTACACATTATCATGCTTAATATCCCATGCATGCTTATTAGGTTAGTAGGTTATCATTACAACCACTTGCAAGATGGTTACAAGGCCATTTAGGCCGGCCCTTGGTGGGTCTAGGTGGGGTCCACCACTTCAAATATTTACCCAATATTTGTTATGTTTAATCCCCCGTCGTTCGGGTGCCGTTCGGGTATTTTTCGGGTTTTAATTGCGCGTTATTCGGACATTAAAAATACCTTTAATAACCCTTAAATATAGTCTAATTTAAGCGTTGATTGGTTATTTAGGCCTTTGCCGGGTGAAATTATGAGTTATACGCGTATCGGGTGCGATACGCGCATTTTATTCGTTACCGGGAGATTTGTACAAGACGTTTTCATTTATGGTTTTGGAGTTCCAAAACTCATTATATCTTATGAAAATACCCTTTATTTTATATCCTGGGTGTCCGGGATCCGTTTCGTTTATTTAATTATTACCGGGTAACTGCCAACGTCCATACCGGATAGCTTATTCGCACATGATCCAATCATGTTTTGCCATTAAACGTATGCATTCCTATGCACTATTTGGAAATTGCTATCTCCTAAGGCCTTGATAATTAAATCACACATAATTGCATTTAATTACGTTAATCATATATTAATTAATCTGTACGGAATTACCTTATTTTTTGCCGGTTGTTACAGAAACCACAGAGAAGATTCAGCAAATCAAGGAAAGGATGAAAAGTGCCCAAGATAGACAGAAGAGCTATGCAGATTAGAGACGAAAACCTCTAGAATTTCAAATAGGGGATAAAGTAATACTAAAAGTATCGCCCCTTAAGGGAGTGATCCGGTTTGGAAAGAAAGGAAAACTTAAACCACGATATATCGGACCATTCGATATAACGGCCAAAGTAGGACCGGTAGCATATAGACTAAAACTTCCTGAACAGCTCGCAGGAATACATGATACCTTTCACGTGTCAAACTTAAGAAAATGTCTCGTAGATGAAGCCCAACAAATTCCATTGGAAGGTGTGCACATCAACGAAAAGCTCAACTTCATTGAAGAACCACTACAGATTGAAGATAGAAAGATTAAGAAGTTGCGTAGAAAAGAAATCCCATTGGTTAAGGTCAAATGGAATGCTCGTCATGGACCCGATTATACGTGGGAATTAGAAAATGAGATGAAAGAAAAATACCCTCATCTTTTTATGTAACGATAAATTTCGCGGACGAAATTTCTGTAAGGAGGGGAGGATGTAATACCCCGAACCTTAATGTAATAGTTGTAAATGTGTGAATTATAAAGATTATATTTCATATATAGTTTAACGAGTAGGTAGCGAGTAGGATGATTATTTGAAATAGGAGATATCTAGATGAGTCCTGGCTAATATATGAGACCGTATAGTAATAATAATAACGTATATTATGTTTGAACCCTACTTCGTTTTTAATGAAACTTAGGTCAAAAGGTAGAGAAAAATAAGCTCGTCGTAACAGTATGATTGTATCCGTATAAAACGTTATACACTAAAAGTTGTAGATGCAGTTGTGCGACTAGTGCTTCGGATTATTCAAATAAACTTGTTTTGTGAAATGTCGTTGGTGCGAAGGAGAAATGGTAGGTACGAAGGAAGATTTTAGTTGGTGCGAAGGAAGATCAGAAGGTGCAAAGGAACAAGTTTTGGTCGAATGTGATTAATGTTTATGTATAGCTTGGTTCGACCAGTTGGTTTGGTCGAACCTGCACATTCGCACGAACAAAGTGGGCGAATGTGCAGTCTATAAATAGTCAAGCTTGATTTTTGAATGTAACTTTTTGTCATATTATTCCCTCCACTTTCTGAAAGTCTCTCTAGAAGTTTATTTAGCTCTTTTCACGTTCTTACCCTGTTTGTATCAATCTCTAAACGTGTAATCGAGTTTATAATTAATGAAAAGCTTTTGAAATGATGATTTACTTGTTTTGATCTGTTTGACTATTATTTTGTGATTGTTTTAGGGATTCCGCACCTAAAACTAACTTGTTTGATTATTCTTTGTTGTTATACGATCCATAAATACACATACAAAGTGGTATCAGAGCCTTTCTGGATCAAACAACCACAAATTAATAGTTTCTCAGTTGATTTGGACCCAATTTTGGTCAAAAAGTTTCTGTTTTCATTGAACAAACTGATTTGATAAGATTTTGACTGATTACAACTTGTTTTCATGGTTTAATTGGATAATTCTCTTCATTAAACTTGTTCCAAATCAATTCCGATTCAAAACCTGATTTAGATCATCAAAATCCATCAACATTTGATAAACATGATCAAAATTAACGGATTTTCAAAGAATAACCGTTTTTGAATTATCAGGGGTCGAACGTAGAGAGAACGGTCGAATGTGTGAGTTCATTTGGTCGAAAGAGAGATTTTGTGGTCGAAGGAGGTGTTTTAGTGGTCGAACGTAGACTTTCATTGCTTATTTGTGTTCATTCGCCCGTTGGTGTTACATTCGACTGATCGAACGGTCGAAGGAGAAGGAAAACGGTCGAACGAGAGAAGTAAACGGTCGAAAGAGATTTTGTGATATCAGTCCACATTCGTATCATTCAAAACGGTCGAAGGAGAAGAATATTTCTCATTCGCAAGTCCGATAGTACGAAAGAGTTTCCTGTTTTAAAACATTTTTAATCTTTTCGTGTTTAAACGTTTACAGGTTAAGATGTGGAACTTCCCAACAACGCCAAGACCTACTCAAGCACCACAATAGCAGACAACACGAGATCCATGGTCAGTTGCAGCCCAGAAGACTAGTCCACCATCCCAGCCAATCAATTACATGGCTATGACTAGTTCTGCTCCTCAACAAGTTGGCAACCATTACAACAACCAATTGACCACTATTGGGGAGTAGCAGCAGCTGCCGTTCATTCACAGACGACCAATGCCATATCTACACTCATTCATGATCTATCATCAGGAAGCGGCAATCGTCCACCAAAGCTCATGGACATGAAGGAGTACAACACATGGAAGACAAAGTTCAAGATACATGTGGAGGAACAAGGACTAGAGGGAGCCGAGGCATGGCAGATGATAGTAAAGGGTTATGTTGCTCCTATTCTGGAGAATACTAGAGAACCGATACCGTTGGAGAATTTGGCTGATGATGAGAAAAAGAGGTTTGCGATCGAGAAGAAGGCGTTTTCTCAGTTATCCCAGGCGATCAACACTGATTTGCTGCATCAGTTTGGATCGTGTACAACATCAAAACAATTATGGGATATGCTGAGAAACAGACATGATGGTAAAGAGAAGACAAGGAAGCTAAGAATGGAAGAGCTTCGAAAGGAATTTGAGAACTTTAGTTACATGGGCAATGAGACTCTAAAAGAATTGGTTCCACGGTATTGCCATTTGCTCATAGAACTTTCGAGCTATGAGATCAACATACCGATGTCAGAATTGGTGGATAAATTTGTTAATGCTTTACCACCATACTGGAACCAACACATTGAAGTGTTGAAGGAAAAGGATGCATACCAGTATTGGACTATCAACGAGTTCATTCAAAAGCTGGAAAACAAAGAAATGGAGGAGAAAAGGAAAGCCAAGAGAGCGCAGATTCCACAGAATCCAGATCTGTATGTGAGTGGTACATCTAACTCTCTTTCTGCTTCAAGCACTACTTCAAATGTTGCTCCTCACATTGCATGTGTATCCAATGTTGTTGAACCCACAAAAGCACCAATCAATTATCTTGCCCAAACTTCATCATACACACCATCATACACACCACAATCTTATCAAACACCAAACTTTATTCCACCTTTTTCACCTTTACAACAAGCTGCCTGTTACACAGCAAGTCAACCTCAACAACAACAACAGTATACTCCTCACATGAATCAGATGCAGATTACTCAAACACAATCAAATCAAAGCCCAATTGTGTTAGAGACTTCTAATCTTAATAATGTGACTGTTGAGATTGCTCAACAGCATGTTGCTTTAGTATCTGCTATGGTTGCATCATACAACGGTTTGGTTGCGAGTCAGATTGGAAACAACAATCTCACCAATGAGGACTACGCACAAATCGATAAAGAGGAGATGGAGCTTATGGACATACAGTGGGCATTTGCGAGCATAATGAGGAGAGCCACTGATTTTATCCAGAAGACTGGAAGAACTGACCTTTCAACTTCTCCAAACACCACTTACGGCTTCAACAAAGCCAAAGTTACATGCTTCAATTGTGGTGAGAAGGGTCATTTTAAGAGAGAGTGTACACAGCCGGCACAGCAAGGTAATCGAAACCCGTTCAATTCAACCTACCAAAACAGACAAAACCAAAACCAAAATCAGGTATCATACAACAGTCCCAACATCTCTAGCTTTCAACCTCAAAACAACTACCAGAACCGACAAAACACACAACAAAATACCAACACTAGACAATCTACAACTCAAAACCAACCACAACAGAATCCAAACCGAACCATTGTTCCCATCTCTACACCTAATACCCAAAACCAAACTGAAAATCAAAACCAAGCACTAGTGATTCAAAAAGATGAAGGTTTTGATTGGACGGGTATGCAATTGGGAGTGGAGGAGATTACGGCTGGAAATGTGGCTTGTGTGGCACAGAAGATGAGTTTGGATGAGCATGAGGAGATTGAAGAGGAGGTTGTGATGGAGAAAGTGTCGGAGTTGAAAATAGAGGAGTTAAATGAGGATGTGATTGCTGAGAGTGAAGACAAGAAATCTGGAATGATTCTTGATTCTGTCACGGATGTTGGAGAACACTATGATTCAGCTTATTCGGATATGGAGAGTGATTCTGATTCGGAAGCTGGTGTAAATTCACTAGATGATGACATTGATCAATTGCTAGCTGAAGCTGATTTCCTTATGACCCGCAAGTCGTGCATGGTGGATGATGCGTGCACCAAGATTGACTACTCCAAATTCTTTGCAGGGAAGGAAGCTCTCTTTGCGTTGATGGCAATGACAGAACCTCCTAAACCGGTAAGTTCTGAATCTCATTCTAAAGTGTGTGTTAAATGTGCTGATTTTGATAAATTGACAGAAGAAAATAAGCTTCTCAAGGTACAACTTGAGAGTGCCAAAATAAACTGTCAGATTTATCAAAAAGATTTAAAAGATTTCAACAAAGTTCTTGATGGTTATAAAAAGGACGTGTCTGAACTCAAAAAGACTTTGTCAATAAAACAACTTGCCATTAATAACTATATTAATGAAATGGAAAACACCAAGTTAGAAATGGCAACCATCAAGTGCTTCGCTGAAAAGGTGAATAAGAAGTTAGAGAGTTATAAGCACATTGCATATGTAGTTGACCATATCATCGAAGAACCCTCCCAGTCGA
This sequence comes from Ambrosia trifida, assembly GCA_028751855.1. Taxonomy (NCBI): domain Eukaryota; kingdom Viridiplantae; phylum Streptophyta; class Magnoliopsida; order Asterales; family Asteraceae; genus Ambrosia; species Ambrosia trifida. The sequence continues at coordinate 155,856,320 of CM054123.1, forward strand.
ATAGTGCAAACTATAAGGCTGTCCCATCTCCGGTGTTGTTCGAAAATCATAATTTACATGCAATACCACCGGAGACTTTAGTCAAATCTAACTCCACATCAGATAACGAGCCCAACACTTCCAGTGTCGGAGACCCGTATTCTGATGTGAGACCTGTATTGGGAAACAATCAGGGTGTGGTCGTTGCAGATGATTCTGATGAAGAAGATGAACAGTCTGAGATGATTGTCGAGAATGAAAGTGATATCCCTGATGAAAATCATATAATCACTACTGAGCCAGTCTCACCATCCCAGATCGTTCATCCCATGGAAAATGCACATAGAAAGAATGTTGTTAAGAAAGCTGAACAGTCTGTTGGTAAAAGTGTTGAAAAGAAAGAGGTAAAGAAAATTGAGAAAAATGTGGTTAAACCGGTTGAAAAGAAACCTGAAATTAAAACTGAGAAATCTAATGAAATGAGCAACAAATGATGTGACAAACCTGTGAAAATCTTCTATCGGATGCAAGGCTCCGATAAGATTTTGTCTGATGATGAATATCCGATTAAATTTGTGAATTATTCCAAAATCGAAAAGATCTGGCAGGAAAGTACAATTTGGTTCCCAAAATATGAACGAACCAATGACATTCCTCCAGAAATTTTAGAGAAAATTTATTCGGATAAAGAAGCCAAGGTCAATGTCACATAATTCGTTCTACCGGTTGATAAAGCAAACAGTTTCATTGAACCGACTTACTCGAAGGAACCAGCTCCTGAGAGTTTAAGGAAACAATGCATGGTTGATCGATATCCCATTGCAAGTTTTTCCAAGTCGCCTATCAAAGAAAACTATTAAGAATACCGTGCGTGTTTTAAGTGCAGGGAAAGGGGACATTTACTTGCCGCCTGCCCGTACGTACGACACAAGAGGCACGAGGTGGAGATGAGGCAACATCATGATTATCCGGTTGACAACTACAGTTATCCACAAAGACGGTATTTCCCTCAGCAAGCACCTTATTATAATCAAAACAATTTTTACAACAAAAGGGAAAACCGTCCGATGACTTATGATAAGCGCAACCGGATAGCCACTGAGAAACCGGTAAAGAAACCTGTGATGAACTCAACTGCTGATAACAAAAAGGTTATTCCTAAACCTAATGAAAAACAAGCAGTTGGACCTGTCTCTGTTAAATCAGAGAAGGTAACCAAGAAGGTTGCATTTAAAGACGAAGTAAAGAAACCGGCTGAGAACTCAAAATCTCAGATCCGGATCTTGAAAAGGTCTGAACAATCTTGGTCATCAAAGGAGTCTGAAGGTGCCTCAACTTCACAAAATGTGAAAATTGAGAAAAAGAAAGTTGAGAGTGAGAAGAAAGGGGTTGAGAAAACCCAAGATGTTTGTGAATCGAAAGAATCTTTGAAACAACCCGTTCAAAGACCCAAGACCAAACAAGCTTGGGTCCCCCGAAAGATCTAACTGCTTTACTTGATATGTGCAGGGAGCTCCAGCTGGCCCTGTTAGCAGCCTATGGATTGTTGACAGTGGAGCTTCTGGTCACATGACAGGGGATCTCACGCTACTCTTTGATATCAAGAACATAAACGAAGGTTATGTAGCGTTTGCAGGAAATAAAGGAGGCTACATTACGATGGAGGGTAGTGTTAGCAATGGGGTCGTGACATTTGAGCGGATATCGTACGTGAAACAGATATATTACAATTTGCTCAGTGTTAGCCAAATCTGTGATAAGCAATTTTGTGTTTATTTTGACGACAAATCTTGCTACCTCTTGAAACCGGGGTTTGAACTTCCAAAAGAGTGGGTGATGCTAAAGGCACCGAGAGTAAACAATTTGTATATTCTCGATATGTCCAAAGCTATGACCACCCATGGCCAAGTCACGTGTTTCCTCTCTAAGGCTACAGAAAAAGAATCTATAATGTGGCACAGGAGAATGGGACACATTCATTTGAGAAAGATGAACCAGTTAGTGAAGAATGAACTTGTCACGGGAGTTAATGTGAAACATTTCCATTTGAATGACAAGTGTGTTAGTTGCAAAAAGGGAAAGCAGCACAAACAGGCCCATAGACCAAAGAAAGTCAATTCCGTTGAACTGCCGCTTGAGCGTTTGCACATGGATTTATTCGGTCCAGTCAGACGTAAAAGTCATGCCGGGGAATTGTACTGTCTTGTGGTGACTGATGATTATTGTTGGATCAGTTAGCTCTTTTGCTAAGTAAGAACTTGCTAACTTGACACTTAAGTGTTTAGCAAGCTCTTGTATATCAGATAATAAGCACAGCGGAATGTAAAAGTTAAAGCAACACTTTTTATACTAAGGAAGAGTTATTACTCCCCCTAGATGATTGAAACTAATAAATGACAAGTATTTATTATGAATCCAAGCAGTAAATGAGAATTAGATACTTAGACAGATTCACAGTAAATACTGAAATGGAATAGAACAGTGAAAGTGTTTGAAGGATTTTTCTATTAAAATCAATGTCTAAAATAGAAGGTTGAAGCCTCCTATTTATAGACGTTTACATACATGTATCTTGCCCAAAAAGCAAGTACAGAAACAACAGAAACAAGTTGCACAAGTTGCAACATTGAAACTAACAAATACAGCTAAAAGTAATAATAAACAATAAAACTACTGATGCAAAAGGCGGTGGAAAATATCTGATGCTAAGTGCTGATGAATGACAAACTACTGATGAGTAGTTTGTCTTCAGTACTTCTGAAGTGAACTTGTCTGGTTTGGACTTCAGAACTTCTGATGAAGTTTCTTCTTCAGCACTTCTCATATCTTCTCTTCAGGAGTTCTTTGTTTTCTTTTTAGTACTTCTATACTTAGCCAAAATGACAGAAGTGAATTAGACTAAGGTTTCCAAAAATGGTTTCACCAATCCTCTTTGTCCTAACAATCTCCCCCTGGATTGATGAAGCCAAAACCTTACTAATTCCTTATGTTTTTCTTCTGTCTTGAACAATCTTCCATATCTCTTTGTACATGGTGTTCTTGAGCTGGTTTAACTGTCCATCAGATAGAGATCCTCTCTGTGGTTCCAGATGTTGAATTGTGAGCAGGTCTTGTGTTGACAGTTTCTAGATCACTGATCTTCTTGTAAGCCCTGCTTGAGAGGTCTCTTCTTGTCAACAATACTGAGTTGTTATCAGTAAGTGACCATCTGATGATAGGTATCTTTGACTTGTTAAAGTCAGAAGAATAGGGAACCAGACTTGTCCCTTGGGTTGATGGTCCTGAGTGTTGGATGCTTTCAGTTTCAGTTAACCTCAGGTGGGAGTCTCTTCCTTGTTGTTGTTGCATATCAGGCATCTGAATAGTTGGGAGATGGTGTTCAGTCACTACCCTGGTATGCATCTTTTCTTTGATGGTCTTTTGGATTTGGTAGGCAAAAGTGGAAGGATCCCTGAATTGTGTTAACAGAGGTTTCTCCTCAATGTCAAAATCTGAATGGACTATTGAACTTCCTTCAAGTAGTACCGTTTTGAAGTCAGTTTTGACATTGTCCTCTGCTTTCTTTCTAGTAGCAGGCCTTCTTGTTGATACAACAGAAGTTCTAACTACTGATCTTGAAGGATCAGCAGTTTGAAACTTCTCTGGATTTGCAGCCTTGGCAGCCAAGTATTTTCTGTAAGTATCCATTAGTCTTTCTTCTTTCCATCTGGATACTGAGGCTTTTGAACCATAGCCCTCTGCTACTAATTCTTCTATTATCTGGGCTCTCTTGGCCTTTCCTTCTTTGCTTGTGGCCAGTTTGTCTGCAAGCAGTTGTGCTCTTCTTGTCAGCTCTTGCATAGAGAGTCCCTTGAGTGTGTAGGATTTAGTCTTGCTGTTCTTTGTAATGTAAGACACCAGTTGTTGTCTTTTATCTTGTTCAGCAATCTTATCAAGGCTAGCCTGCCTTTGTAGTTCAGCTTCATAAGCCTGAAGTTTTTCTTCATGGCTTAAGTCTAGATCATCCCTTTCCTCCAGAGTTTTCCAGATCAGATCTTCTCTGGCCTTCTTGTTGGCTGCAACTAAGCTCTTCTCTAGTAATTCAGCTGATTGAGAGATAGGAGAAGGGTTTAGTACAGTCATTGTTGTAACTGTAGTAGGCCTGATAGGATCAGATGTTGGTTGAATGGGAGCAGTGGTTCTGGAAGGGTCAGCAGTTTGAGGTTTGGAAGTGTTAACCTCTGATGGGTTGACAACTGCTGATGGTTTGTCAACTACTGAAGGATTGTCTTCAGTACTTCCTGATTCTTCATCAGAACTTTTGCCATCAGAAGTTTCTTCATTGTGCCTTAGGGATTCTTCAGAGGTTTGGGTCTCATCTTCTTTTTCTGTGGCTTCAATCTCTTTTTCTTTTGAATAAAATGGTTATGGGTGCTCTTGGTGGGGTTTGAGATGGATGAGACTGAGAGGGTGTTTCAGTCTCACCTATTTGAAGAGCAGACTGCTCATGAGCATGTTCAGGCATCTCAACCTCCTGAACAGCTTTTCTTTTGGGTTGGTGGGTTTTTGTCTTTGTTGGCTTGGGCTTTTTGGCTTTTGGTGGTGTGAGTTTGGAAGATGTGGGCTTCAGGGGGACTTGTTGTTGTTCTCCCTGATCATCTTCTGGCCAAGCAGCCGGTTTGTTATGCCTAGAGTATGCTTGTGAGGTTAATGGATTTAAAGTTGAAACTTTTCCCACAAGCACCTCATTACCCAGTTCCCCTATTATGTATTGCATAATGAACCTTGGGTACAACAAAAACTTTTTCTTGGTATTATTATGATGTAACACCAACTCATTGAAAAATAGTTTTGATGCCCTGAATTTAGTTTCATTCACAATGGAATGAAATATTGGTTGAAAAGTGGAGGGCATCTGGTCATAAGACCCTGTTTTTGGACTCAAACACATAATAATATAATGAAACAAAAGCTTGTATTTTGGTTCAAAATATTTTTTGAAGATAGTAGCATGGGAGAGAGTACCTTGATAACCACACTCTGTCATGGTTAGGTGAATATCAGAATTAGCAACATGGTCAGGGGCAGTTACATCATCCAGACCCAGTCTTGTTGCCAATGTGGCCGGTGTGATGGTCAGTGGTTTCCCTTTTATTCTTGAGTTGAGGGAAATGACTTCATCATCCGCCGTCACCGTCTCAGCATTTGCCTTGAACTTATTCAGAGTTTCAGTGTGAATTGGTGGGTTTATTGTGAGAGCAGTAAAATATTGGGATTTTACGACAAGATCAATGATCTCATCGTATTGGGACCAGCCTTCTTGTTTTTCAAGAAAGGCCCTTTGATTGTGTCCCTGCTTTAGAACGAGAGCCATGTGGTTTGGGTTTTTGATCGAACAGTTGATTTGCAGGTTTAGGTTATTGAGAGAGTTTTTGAGAGAGAAAGAGGGATATTTTGAATTTGAAAGGATAAGTGTTGAGAAAAGGTATTTATCAGAAGTTTTAACCGCTTGAATCTTCTTTATTAGAAGTTTTTAAACCGCCTTTGGTTAAAAATCTTTTTATTAGAAGTTTTAAACTGATTAGGTCAAACCTCTGATGATGGGAAAAGTCAGATTTGCCCTTTTGACTAAACTGCTGATGAAGGATTACTTCATCAGTAGTTCCCATTTCCTCTTTAGTAGTTTTAACAGCTGATGAGAAATGTTTTTATAAATACTTTTATTCATAACTTCTGAAGGTTATTTTATCAGAAGTTACATACTTTTCAGAAATTATCCCCATACTGATGTTTTGTTCATCAGTAGTTTTTCTCTTTTCAGAAGTTTTGTTTCAGACTTTTTGTCTGTTTTGTAAGTGAAAAATGAAAAATTGCAGAATAATAAAATAAACACTTACAAATTTAGCATCCCAAGCATGGATACTAACTTCTGAAATGTTGATGTGTCAAGGGGTTTTGTGAAGATGTCAGCTATTTGATTAGCTGTTGCTACATGCTTCACCTCAATCTTGCGTTTTTCATAGCAATCTCTTATGAAATGGTACCTGATCTCAATATGTTTGGTTTTTGAGAACTGTACTGGATTTTGAATGATGCTAATGGCAGATTTGCTGTCCACAAACAAAGGTGTCTTGGTCTCTTTGATTCCATAATCAAGAAGTTGATATTGGAGCCATTGTATCTGTGATGTACAACTTGCAGCTGCAATGTATTCAGCTTCAGCAGTTGAAGTTGCAACAGATGTTTGCTTCTTTGATTGCCATGACACTAGACAGTTACCCAGGAATTGACAACCACCAGATGTTGACTTTCTTGTCATCTTACACCCTGCATAGTCACTATCTGAAAAAGCTGATAACTTGGTATTGCTTGAGGCAGGATACCAAATTCCAAGTGTTGGAGTTCCTTTCAGATATCTGAAAATTCTTTTGACTGCTATAAGGTGTGATTCCCTTGGTGGTGATTGATATCTAGCACAGACACATGTTGAAAACATAATATCTGGTCTAGAAGCAGTTAAGTATAAAAGGGAACCTATCTTGCATCTGTACATGGTTTGATCAACCTGTTTTCCTTGATCATCAGGTTCAACTTGTGTGATTGGTGTCATGGGAGTGGAACATGATTTACAGTCTTTTAAAGAAAATTTGTTTAATAATTCTTTAACATATTTTGATTGATGTATAAAAGTTCCATTTGTTTGTTGCTTGATCTGCAGTCCTAGAAAGTACTGCAGTTCTCCCATGGTACTCATCTCAAATTTTGATTGCATGAGTTTCTTAAAATCATCACACAGTTTTGTGTTTGTTGAACCAAAAATGATATCATCAACATAAATTTGAACAAGTAAGACATGATTTCCAACATGTTTAATGAAAAGAGTTTTATCAATGGCACCTCTTGTAAAGTTATTTTTGAGTAAAAAGGTGGAGAGTGTATCATACCAGGCTTCTGGAGCCTGTTTGAGCCCATAAAGAGCTTTGTCCAGTCTGTACACCCACTCAGGATGAGAAGGATCCTCAAACCCAGGTGGCTGACAGACATACACCTCCTCTTTTATTTTTCCATACAAAAATGCACTTTTCACATCCATTTGATAAACTTTAATTTTGTTGGAAATGGCATAGGCCAGAAATAACCTAATGGGCTCAAGCCTTGCAACTGGAGCAAAGGTTTCATCATAGTCAATTCCCTCTTCTTGAGAGTACCCTTGAACTACCAGTCTTGCCTTGTTCTTGATTATCATACCAGCTTCATCTTGTTTGTTCCTGAAAACCCATCTTGTGCCAATTGGTTGCTTGTTTGGAGGTAAGGGACAGATTTCCCAGACCTGTTGCTTGTTGGTTCCAACTGAGAGATAAAGGCTGAAAATAGGCAAAAGTTGGAGAGTTGGTTTCTGGTAAGAACACCTGAAGCTATATCACCCATGATTTGATCAAGTGGATGATCTCTGTGTTCAATCAGTTGTTGTAAACCACTGACAGGTGTAGGTGGCTCATGTTCTTCAAACAAACTACTGAGGTCTATAATATCTGGTTCAGCAGTTGTAGTGTCTTTAGTAGTTGCAGGTGCTGAAGCAGATGTTTGAGTTTGGCCTTCAGTATTTGTTGGATCAGAAGTTTGTGAAACTTCTGATGGTTTTGAAGTTGACTTAATGACTGTTTGAGGAGTCCATGGTGTAGGATCCTCATCATCAAACCTTTGATCACCATAATAAGTAGGTTTGGAAGGAGTAACAGTCTTTTCAGGTCCAAAGTGGAAGTTGTCAAGGTCAAAGAGTTCAGCAGGATGTGCTGGAATAAGAGTGTGTTTTGACTCATTGAACTTGACATTCAATGTTTCTTCTACTATCCTGGTGTGAGAATTAAAAACCTTGTAGGCTTTTCTAGTTGAAGAGTAACCAAGAAAGTAACCTGAGTCAACTTTGGCAGCAAACTTTTAAATAGATTCCTTGATGTTCAAGATGAAACATTGAAACCCAAAAGCCCTGAAAAAGGAGATAAGGGGCTTCATGCCATGAAGAACTTCATAGGCAGTCTTGGAATGTCTCTTGACCACAAGAACTCTATTCTGAACATAACATGATGTGTTAACTGCTTCTGCCCAAAAGTACAAGGGCAGTCCAGAATCAGCTAACATTGTTCTTGCTCCTTCTATTAATGTTCTGTTCTTCCTTTCTACTACACCATTTTGTTCAGGAGTTCTGGGAACACTGTATTGTCTAATAATCCCTTTAGACAGACAGAATTCATCCAGAGTTTTGTTCCTGAACTCTGTCCCATTATCACTTCTAATGGTTTTGACAGATAGAGAATATTGTTTCTCTACTTGTAGAATGAAGAACTTGATGATTTCAGCAGCCTCATCCTTGGAGAATAAGAAGAATACCCATGTGAATCTTGAGTAGTCATCAATGATGACTAAGCAGTACTTCTTCTTACCAAGGCTCATAATCTTGACAGGTCCAAATAAGTCCATATGGAGTAGTTGAAGACATGCAGTTGTTTTTGATTCTTCAATAGACTTATAGGAGGACTTATGCTGTTTTCCCTTTAAACAGGATACACAGTGTTCTTGACACTGGTATACTTTCAAAGGTAGACCTCTGACCAAGCCCATTTTAGTGACTTTATTTATGGTTTTAAAGTTCACATGGCCAAGTCTCCTGTGCCAGAGATCTGTTTCTGAAGTTGATGCCCTTGAGAAGAAACAGGCAGTGTTGTTCAATACTTTGTCTTTCTCAATGTCCTCTGCATAGACATTGCCACATCTTTTGGCAATCAGCAAAGTATGATCTTCAATGATCTTCTCTATCAACTTCTGGCCTTCTAGTGAGATGATCTTGCATGCTGTCTTTGTGAAAAAGGAAGAATATCCTTTATCACACATTTGTGACACACTCAGCAAGTTGTATTCAAGGTTTTCCACCAGATTGACCTTGTCAAACTGTATTTTGCCAGAGGAGACATTGCCATGTCCTAGCACATATCCCTTAGCATTGTTCCCAAAGGATACAGATCCTTCTCTTTGGCTGATAAAGTTGTTTATCAGGTATCTGCATCCAGTCATGTGCATAGAGCCTCCACTATCAACATACCATATGTTGTTTAAGCCCCTGGAAACTCTCTGCACATAAAAGCAAATTAGTTAGATTTAGGAACCCAAGCCTGTTTGGCTTTGGGTTTGCTCTTGAGAACAGTTACAGTTTGTTCTTGACCAGGTTGAGAAATCCATGTCTTTTTGGCAATGGATTTTTCATTAAGAACCATGGTGGTATCTTTTTCAGGACCACCATCAACCTTGGTCATCAGTAGTTGTACCATGTTCATTAGATTTTGTATCTCAGCAGTTTGTGAAACTGCTGATGATTCAGGTCTAACTACTGACAAAGAATTTTGAGAAAAAGATTTTGGTTGAGATTTTATCTTTTTCTGAGAAAAGGTGTTTTCAGGTTGTTGTTTCTTGGGTTTAAAGATTCTTTCATAATCATTTCTGATTTGATTTCCCACAACCTGTTGTTTAAATTTTTGATTGAACTGAATTCCTTTTCTGTATCTACAAAATTCAGTTTTGTGGTTGAACAGACCACAAATTTCACATTCTTTTGCCTTTTGTTTTTGATCTAAAGGCAAATTTCTGACATTAGTGTAAAGATTTTGCTCATCAGTAGTTTTCAGGATCTCAACTCCTGATGTAGATGAAACTACTGATGGCTTGATGTCAGATTTTGTTAATACTTCTGAAGTACTTTCTTTGAAAATACCAGGATTTCTGTTTAGAAAGTTTTCATGGAAAGATGTGCAGTCTTTCCCTTCAGAAGTTTCATTTGAAACAATTTTTCTCCCATCTTCAGTAGTTTTGGGAGAGAAATCTGTTGGTGTTTCAACATGATGGTACCCTATGCCAAACTTAACATTTGAAGCACTTTGTTTGTTTAGCAATAATTGATACCCCTTACAAGATTCCACCCATTTTTCACATGTGATCCTGGTGTCAGCAAGCTCTTGTCTGACATCTCCCAGGTCATTTAGCATGATTTTAATTTGTGCTTGGGTTTCAATAGCTGAGTCAGTTAATTTAGAAACTTCTTTTGTTTTAGCACACAGTTTTCTTTCTAAATCACATTTCATCTGTGTGTATTTTCTTTCTAAATCATTGGCTTTACCTTGTAAGTGCACATTTGTCTCTCTTATGAGAGCAAAAGTTTCTTTGCAAGAATTTGAGCAAAGTTTTGTCAAAGATTCTTTTGATACCTGTGACAATGCAGATTTTGAAGTACAGCCTTCAAATGCCATTAAGGCAAAGTTCTTTCTGCCATTGTCTGGTTCTCCCCAGTTGATGTCAAACACCTTGTTGTCTGCATCAGGATTGCACTCTGTGGTGTCAAAAGGGAGACTGCTCCAGTCAACATACCCTGAGGTGAAAAGACTTTGTTGAGGGGGTTGTTGAGACTGTGGAGGATGTTGAGCAGCTGGAAAGGGAGGGATTGATTGTTGGCTCTGCATCTGTTGAGCAGGCATTTGAACATATTGTACTTGTGGCATGTATTGCTGTTGAGGAGCTTGTGCCTGTACAAAATGAGCACTCCCTTGAGTTCCATTATTCCTATTATAATTGGGGTTATAGTTATTTCCAGATTGTGATTGGTTAAAGCTAGAGCTTCTACACTCTCTAGCAAAGTGTCCCAACTTCTGACACTTGTGACATCTCAGTTTAGATTTGTCAAAACCAATTTTTGTATTACTGGTCAATCCTGGAAATTTCCTTCCTGACCTTTTATAAAACTTGTTAGTTTTAATGCTTAGCATGGCCAGTTGGTGTAATATGTCCATTTCTTCTAAGTCATCACTGCTAAAGTTTTTCAAATCATCCATGATAAAACATAGATTATCAGCAGTTTGACTTTGGTCATCATTGTCATAACCTGGGAAAGATCTTTCTGATGAGATCCCAGTTATTATGTCAATGTTGTCATAAGATCCATAGGAACAAGTTGGTGAGTCTTGTCCCAAAAGTGTTGTACTACCTGGAAGGTAGTCATCAGCAGTTTTACCAGATGATTGTAATTTCTTCTTTTGATCAATTTCTCTCTCAAAAGTAAGTAATCTCCCATGAAGTTTTGTAAGAGTGAGGGAGCTAAAATCTGGTGAGGATCTTAAAACAATGGAGTATGTTTCCCATTTGTCTGGTAAAGACCTTAAAAATCTGTTGTAGGTCTGACCATTTAACTTTAGCTCAGATATTAATGAGGAGAATCTTTCAAATTGTTGAGTTAAAGTTTCCCCATTAATATGAGCAAATGTCTCATATTGTTGAGCTAAAATCTCTCTGGTGTTGGCAATCACCTCTTCAGTTCCTCCAAACTGTTCTTTAAGACAATCCCAGAGTTCTTTGGCACTTTCACAATGTAAAAGGCCAGAGTATATCTCATTTGGGAGAGCCATTGCCAACATAGAGAATGCTTTTGCATCTAGCTCAAGTTTTAGGAAATCATCATCTGTATATTCTTTAGGGTCCTTAGGGACCTTAACATTAGTTTCAAGATTGACATTTACTGGTTTGTGAGGACCATATATCACAGATCTCCAACAACCTGTGTTGGTCTGTGACAAGGTATGTGCCATTCTCTTTTGCCATATGTTGTATTCATTTCTTACAAGCATGGCAGGTTTAGTTGCAGAACCAGTATTATGTGGATCCATTTTAAAGAGTATTGATTTGTCAGATGACTCTTTTAAGTGATGGATGTTAATAAAAAGTGAACTTTTGATCTTTTTATTGAGTATCAATAAGAGCCTTGTGTCTGATTCTCAATTTGTTAGATTGATATGTGATCAGATAAACCAATGCTCTGATACCAATTGTTGGATCAGTTAGCTCTTTTGCTAAGTAAGAACTTGCTATCTTGACACTTAAGTGTTTAGCAAGCTCTTGTATATCAGATAATAAGCACAGCGGAATGTAAAAGTTAAAGCAACACTTTTTATACTAAGGAAGAGTTATTACTCCCACTAGATGACTGAAACTAATAAATGACAAGTATTTATTATGAATCCAAGCAGTAAATGAGAATTAGATACTTAGACAGATTCACAATAAATACTGAAATGGAATAGAACAGTGAAAGTGTTTGAAGGATTTTTCTATTAAAATCAATGTCTAAAATAGAAGGTTGAAGCCTCCTATTTATAGACGTTTACATACATGTATCTTGCCCAAAAAGCAAGTACAGAAACAACAGAAACAAGTTGCACAAGTTGCAACATTGAAACTAACAAATACAGCTAAAAGTAATAATAAACAATAAAACTACTGATGCAAAAGGCGGTGGAAAATATCTGATGCTAAGTGCTGATGAATGACAAACTACTGATGAGTAGTTTGTCTTCAGTACTTCTGAAGTGAACTTGTCTGGTTTGGACTTCAGAACTTCTGATGAAGTTTCTTCTTCAGCACTTCTCATATCTTCTCTTCAGCAGTACTTTGTTTTCTTTTTAGTACTTCTATACTTAGCCAAAATGACAGAAGTGAATTAGACTAAGGTTTCCAAAAGTGGTTTCACCAATCCTCTTTGTCCTAACAATTATTCAAGATTTTCATGGGTTATGTGCTTACACCAGAAAAGCGACACTTTTGACAACCTGAAAGTTCTGTTTACACGTCTGGAGAATATCTATGGTCTGAAGATCAAACGAATCCGGAGTGACAATGGGACGGAGTTCAAGAACGCTTAGATGGAGGATCTTTGTGCAAACAAGGGAATTCATCATGAATATAGCGCTCCGTATACACCCCAGCAGAACGGTGTCGCAGAAAGAAAGAACAGGACTCTAATCGAGACGGCGAGAACTATGCTTGCAGATTCAAATCTTCCAGTCATGTTCTGGAATGAAGCAATTTACGCAACATGTTACACTTTAAACCGTGTTTTAACAGTGAAGAAGTTTGGCAAAACTTCTTATGAGCTGTTGAACCGAAGAAAGCCGAATCTGGAGTATCTAGAACCATTTGGTGCCCCGTGTACAATGCTTAATCCTTCGGAGAAGTTCGCACCAAAGGCTGAAGAAGGTTATTTTGTTGGATATGCAACCCCACTAAAACGGGTATTCAACAAAAGAACTAGAAAAGTCGAGGAGTGGGCTAATGTCGAAGTACAAAGATACACACAAAATGTACAGGTGGAGGTCCAGATTGGATGTTTGATTACAAAGACTTCTTTGAATCATTCAATCTAGATAGCATGGTTGAAGAAGTTGTACTTCGCTTATATTACGAGGTTGAAAACGCTGTGACTTCACCGTTAGTGCGTCCGATCACTGTAAATCCTCAAGCAGCTTCTAATGATACCACTGCTCCTGTGATGGAGGAAGAGGTGTTCCAAGAAGCTTCTACAACGCTTAATTCATCAAATTCAGAAGATGAAGATGATGATGCTACAAGTGAAGCTATTCTGGACAATGCTACAGTGACACCACCAGTGAACCCAACTACAACTGATGCTTCAACATCGAATGTGGGTAATGATCTGGTTTCTACAGAGAATTTGACAACTCAAACGGGAGTTCAAGTACCTGATTATCCAGAATCTCGGATACATCGGATACACCCGCTTGAATAGGTTATTGGTGATCCTGGTAGCAGCGTTATGACAAGAGGACAATTGAGAAATGCTCAAGCACCAGAAAACATTGGCAACCTTGCTTTATATGCCAAAATACAGAAATCTGGTTTTCAAAATGACTGGTCTTTCGCTTGTTATGTTTCGCAGGTCGAACCGCGGACGTACAAGGAAGCTCTTTTGGATGATGCCTGGGTGGAAGCAATGCAAGAAGAGTTGTTACAATTTCAGAAACTCGGTGTATGGACGCTGACAGATTTGCCCCCGGGAAGAAAGAAAATTGGAACCAAATGGGTGTTTAAGTGTAAGAAGGATGATAGAGGAGTCATAGTGAGAAACAAAGCTCGTTTGGTTGTTCAAGGTTTTCATCAGGTAGAGGGAATCGACTACAATGAAATCTATGCATCGGTTGCACGCTTGGAAGCTATCCGAATGTTCCTAGCGTTTGCATCATGGAAGAAATTTAAGGTGTATCAGATGGATGTAAAGAGCGCATTTCTTTATGGTGTGGTCAAAGAGGAAGTTTATGTAGGTCAACCGCCAGGATTTGAGGACCCTATTCACCGGGATAAGGTTTATGTTTTAAACAAAGCTCTCTACGGGTTGCACCAAGCTCCGAGACAATGGTATGAGGAGCTGAGCACGTATCTTCTCTCGAAAGGATTCAAACGCGGATTGGTAGACTGCACTCTGTTCACGAAACGAGCAGGAGATGATTTGCTTCTTGTACAAATTTATGTTGATGATATTATTTTCGGGTCAACTAACGAACTTCTGTGCAGGGAATTTGAAAAAGTTATGCAGGAAAAGTTCGAAATGAGCGCAATGGGAGAAATGCAGTTTTTCCTAGGCTTGCAGGTGGAACAAAGACCAACGGGGATCTTTATTCACCAGATGAAATACGTTTCTGAAGTCTTGAGCCGATTCCATATGGATGATTCGAAGCCGATGGATACCCCGATATAACCTAATCACGGGATTGGAGTTGACGTTAAGGGGGAGCTGACTGATCCATTTACATACAGAGCAATCGTCGGATCTCTGATGTATCTCACCGCGTCTAGACCGGATATAATGTTTGCAACATGTCTTTGTGCACGATATCAATCAAAGCCGAAACAGAGTCATCTTGCAGCTGTCAAGCGTATCCTTAGATATCTGAAGGGTTGTCCATCGAAAGGACTTTGGTACCCTCATGATGATAATTTTGACCTAATCGCTTTTAGTGATGCAGATTGGGGCGGCTGTGACAAAGACAGCAAATCCACAACGGCTGGATGTCAGTTTATGGGGAGCAGGCTCGTGACCTGGCAATGCAAGAAACAGACCGCAGTTGCACTATCCACATGTGAAGCAGAATACGTTTCAGCATCGAGCTGCTGCTCACAGGTTCTTTGGATCCAACAACAGATGGTGGATTACGGTTTGCAATTTCTTAAAACCCCTATTTACTGTGATAATGAAGCCGCAATCGCATTAACAAAAGACTTAGTAAATCACTCAAAGGCTAAACATATCCGGATTAAATATCATTTTATCCGTGATTGTTATGCTAAAGAGTTGATCGATATGGTCAAAATCCACGCTGATTATCAACGCGCAGATCTTTTTACCAAAGCTTTTGACAAATCCAGATTTGATTATCTTTTAAAAGCTAATGGTATTAAAGAAAAACAGGACTGATTACCACCTCAGTCTATCACTTTTTAGTTTAAATTTTTACTGTTTTTCAGAAAAATTTCAAAAATCCAAAAACATTGAAAAATTTCAAAATCCATAAAAATTAGAAAATTTCTTTGCTGACTGCTATATCTTCTTCCCTTAGATTAATGCCGTCAGATTTCTGTGAACAAACGATATCTAGGCAGTCACATATTTGAAATGCTCCAACTTATCCTTGGGAACAGTAAATTCGAAAATTTATAAAAATCAGAAAAGTCAAAAATGATTTCCTGGAGTATAAAGGGAAATGATAGTACATCAGTGGGGATCTGACACATTCTAAGTAATGTACTGCTATATAGGGCGTGTGTCTGAGTCTGTGCGATGTGCTGATAGGCTTCGTAGACCTATTACTGCGTGCCTGATACATACATATCAAATGAAAATTGTGTGGATGAACTCCTCATGGGCATATGGTCTTAGTACCGTAATTTCGTTTGATAGGGTATTTGTACAAAACTCAGAGGTTTAGGGTCGTTATGTTATTAGTTGTCTAGGGATAGCCTCTCTGATCTTCTGCTGTAAGTCATTACGGACCTAGATCAGATAGGGTGTCTTTATAAAAGAGCTTTATGCCAAATCCTAAAGTTACTGAATTGAGGAACTTTCTATGTTATATGATGATCAAAGATTATCTATTACATCGTATTAATCACTGATGCAAATCATGATTAATATCAGTCCTCAACCTGGTATAGTGCATATGTTACTTTGCTGCATTAATTTGCTGACCTGTATACCTCTGTGCATTATATCTTATAAATTACAGACGACGAAAGCATCACGCTTTACAATGAGTCTTTGTACATTTACTTCTTGATACGGGAGTATGTCGTGTGCGTGGGAACCACAGACAATTACGTTTATACTATAAATATCAGTATCAGTTTAAAACCACTGCACAACAGTCTGCATGTGAGTTTATGTGGATCACAATATCAGCAATTGCCAGATCACACATTGTCTTTAATGATAATAATTCAAAAAGATCTACGGTGTGATCAGATTTCTCAATAACTGATATGATCCCTTTACCGGAAATCCCAAAAACATTTACATTTTTTCATTTACATTTCTGCATTTTATTTTCTCGTCAATAATTACAAAACTCAAAAAGATTTTAGGTGTGTTTTAGCATAAACTTTAGAAAATCCAAAAAGATTTTTCATTTCCATTTTATTTTTGATAACTGATGGTGGTTGATGTCAATTTTCTAAACCTTGTTACACCATTTGAGCTTTGTAACCTTTTAAATGTGAAAATTTGAATGTTGGATGCTTAAAAGTTGGAAAATAATTGGAACGGGACTCGTTTTTGAGATTTGGAAAATTTATCAAAAATCCCAATTCTCATTCGCCCATTCGGTTGGTTGAATGTGGGATTTTTCATGTTCCTTCGTATGTTTTAAACGGGCGAAGGAGAGTGTTCTTGATCATATGTTTCATTCGAACCCTTTTGGCTCCTTCGAACCTTTAACTAGGGTCGAAGGAGACAAAAGTTTCTCTTTCGTACGAATAGAATGGGCGAAGGAGTGTGCCTATATAAACCATTTCAGGCTCATTCGACCCAATACAAAAATTTTCCAGAAATTCCACTCTAACCTCACCTTGTTGCCCTGATATTTTGTGACATATCATTGTAATCGTCTACATTCACTGATCATTTTCCAATATCTTTTACATGTTATCATTCAGAATTCAAGGCTTAATCCCTGTTTTTATGTTTTGAGCCCTGAGTCTTAAAAACTGATATTAATCAAGTTCATTGTTATAATTGATGATTGGGATTCATTATATATGTGTTTTAGGGGGAGAAAAACCATAAACCATGGATTCAAAACCAACAGATTGATCAATTGATCATCAGTTGTGTTTCGAACCCTAGTTTTAATTGAAAACACAGATATAATGAATAATTGATGAATCTGTTAGTTTAAAATGGTTAATCGGCACTGTTAGTGGTTATACAAATCAAAAGAACATGATCAGAAACCATAAATTTCAAAATTGAAAATTCAAAATATGAACAGACTCCTTCGACCCTTTCGAATGGGTGAAGGAGATAACAGACTGGTCGAATGAAAATTTTGTGGGCGAATGAAACTTTTTACCAAAATTCATACATTCGTACCATCAAAATTTCTCATTCGTACCTAGTGTTTCTCATTCGCACCCCCGTTTGGGCGAATGAGAATGTTGATTACCAAAATTTTCAAGATTTGAATTTTTGTCGATTTTTAACATGATTCTTTGATTTGTTTTGCAGAATTAACCATGTCTGAGCAAGAGATGACGACTGAGCAAGCTGGATCATCCTCACAACCTGCCAAGAATGTTCCTGAAGAGCCTTTAGCCTTCGAGAATGCGCATAATTGTTGTGCGTATCTCGGAGAAGTTAAAAAGCACACGGAGTTTGTCGGAATCATTGAATTCTTGAAGAGATGCAGGGTGATAGATGCAATTGCTACACCGACGATTATTTACAGAGATATGATGCAAGAATTCTGGTCAGGAGCGAAGCTAGATTTCTGGAATTGCGAGTCGTGCTTGACTAGCAAGATCCAAGGTCAAAGAGTTATTGTGTGTGAGCAGGATATACGAGAAGCGTTGAACTTACAAGATGAGAAGACAGATCCTAAGGAGTTTAGTTTCATGGATCAGCGAAAGTGTTTCCTGAGAATGAAATACAATGGACCAATCACTGACGGTTCATTGCACAAGGGAAAACTGTGCCCTCAATTCAAATATTTGGCACACGTTTTGATACATGTCTTCGGATCTGCAGCTGGAGGATATGACTTGATGCGCAAGAGTATCAGCTCTATGATGGTAGCTCTGGTGTTGAACAAACCGTTCAATGTTTCAGGCATGCTGATGGAACACTTGTTAGAGCCTGTGAACGGCACGAGGAATCTGAAGTTTCTACTATATCCTCGTTTCCTCCAGATGGTGTTTGACAACAAGTATAAAGACTTGAAAAGGGATCCTAAGCACATAGTTGTTCAGGAACATATGTTGCTTAATACACTTGCTAGGATGAAGGCGTATAAAGGATTGTCGGTCAATGAACGTCCACCAGTAAGGCGTTTATTTGGACATCTAGCAAGAATAGATTATACAGATCCAGGTGAAGGGCTTGTGAGACATGCAAACAGTGATTCAGATCCAGATAACCCACTACATCCTGTTGATCCAGAGGCAAAGCGTAAAAGACAGGTTGTTAATGTCGTTGCCAAGAGTGGAAAGGTTAAGAAGAAAGAGATAAGGTTAGAGGTTGTGTCTGAACCTGAGAAGAAGAAAAGCACACCAAGACGAAACAAGACGATGGCAAAGAAGGGTTTGCATATTGTAGATGAAGCGTCGATTGATTCAGAGGAGACGCAAGAAGACGAACATTGGGACTCGGAGACTGAAACGTTAAAGACCACCACGCCCAAGGCCACTGAGGCTAGTGAGTCTGCTAGTCAGAATGTTGAAGATCAAGGGAATAAGAGTCCAATTCCTGTTGATGAAGATGAAGTGATTCTGAATATAGATGAAGATTTTCCTGGTTCACCTGTACAAGCTGAAAAGTCAAAGAAGAAGAAACCAGAAAAACCAAGTCAAAAGAGAAAGAAGGAGATTGAATCGCTTATAGCTGGTAAGAAACTACCACCAGCTTCTAGTTCTAAGTCACCGGTTACTGCACCAGTGTCAAAGAAACAAAAGATTGCGACTACTTCGAGCACACAACAGAGTGATGATATACCTGTTGACCAGTTTAACGAAGCATTAAATAATGTGCTCAAGAAGATTAGGAAAGGCAAACTGCCTGAAGCTACTGAAACACCTGTGAAGAAGAAGGTTTCAGTGGATAGTGATATCATGAATGCTGTGAATCAAAGGTTATCTAAGATGATGAGTATTATCAACAAACAGCAAACTGAGATCGAGCAATTGAAGACAAATGATCAAAAGATGTTGGAAGTCGTAGTCACATCCCATGATGATAATGAAGTTTTGAAGAAAACAATCAAGAAGTTGAAAAGAGAGAACAAGAAGTTGCTGAAGCACGAGCAACGAAACACCAGAAGGATTATTGTCTTGAAAGAGGAGAATAAACAGCTAAAGAAGAGTAACAAGCATATGGATGATTTGATAAAAGACTTGTACTCTCGAGCTCCTCAACTTCAAGCTGGTGAAGAAGATAAGGAAAGAGAAGAAGAGCAGGTAGATTTTGAACCATCTGATGAAGAAGAAGATGAAGATCTTGATGAAGATGCAGGAAATGATTCTAAAAAGAAGAAGAAGAAAGACGATGGAGATGATGGAGGTTCAGATGGTGGATCTAGTGATGGAAACAGCTCTGCTTTTGATAGTAGTGATGATGATGATGACAACGCTGAGAAGTATACGTATGAAAAGCGTGATTCAAGTAAGGGTGGAGAGTCGAGCTCTAAGACTCCAGGTGAAAATGTGGATGACGATATATTCTGGAATGAAAAACTGCAATCGTTATCGGAAGAAGACAAAAACATGTATCGCCAGATGCTCACAGATCGAGTCTGGACGATTGACATGACAAGCAGCTTTCCAGAAATATTCGAGTCGAGCAATAAACTGTTTGAATTGGAGTTTGATGACCCAGACCTTGAAGATGGAGAGGTTTGTGCGGCGATTTCTAAAGAAATACTTGAAGGTTTAGCCAAACAGGTGGGAAAGACTTTGGAAGAATTGCTTGCTGATAATTACATTCCAAAGATACCTGAAAAGGAAGCCGGGAATCATTCTGATGACCGTGATGTTCCTGCTTTTGAAGATGTTGAAATGGAGGATATAACGAGTGAGGAATATCCACAATACTTCAAGAATAATCAAGATTGTGGATTTCCTGGATTCTCGGATGAAGTGCTAAGCCAAGCCGAGAAACTGGCTAAAGAGAAGAGCAAAGTATTTGAAGATGAGATTTTTAAAGGGCATGATAAACCACGATTCGAGCAATCTGAGAGTTTGAAGGAGTTTTTGAGGAAATTGAAAGAGAAAGAAAACAATCGTCCAAAAGCTGAAATACAAGGTAGCTTTTACAAACTTCATAGTGGAATTTTCAAAGGTCGTGCATTGGCCTGGAAGTTTGTAAAGGAACTGAGATGCATAGCAGTGAAGTGGGAGAAGGGGATCTTATATTTTGATAAGTTTCATCATTTGAAGACTCTTCCCTATTGGGCAATTCGTGATATTTGTCGTCACCGTTTAACGGGAGCGTCAAATAGTCAGATTACCTACTTTGCTGAAAAGATGACGAGAGAAAGCTGAATCAAGTGGGATTTATTTGAACCAAAATATCCGAAACGAATTGTTCATAAAAAGGATATTGATCTGATTACAGGTATGCCCAAGGTGACGTTAAAGTATAAACCACCGCGAGTGTTGAAAAAGATTCCTTTGTTGCCGATTCCACAACACTTCACCAAAGATTTCATTTGGTGGTATTACGATTGGAAAATAGCAGAGGCTGTGATTGTACTGAAAGACGGAGAGAAGAACTTCAAGAAAATACACATTTTTGATTCCATGTGGTTAATCAACTATTCACATGAGGATATAATAATGTTGTTTTACAATCCGATCTATTCTGAAGTGAAGGATGCTGAACAAGCAGGAAAATACCAACGTGTGGTATTTCGGTGCTTTGCGTATGATATAAACGCTGGTTGTGACTATGACGAGAAGCTCGGGAAGTTTGTTGAGAAGCAAAAGGTGCCTGAATTGAAAAAGACGAAGCCAAAGCAATTTCAGGAACCGGTTTTGACTAAAGAACAGAAGATTCAGCGACATATCAAATTAATGAACATCAGAATGGATGAACAACGTCGACAGCAATCCAAGCAATAGTCGAGGGGGAGTTTGTAGATGCAGTTGTGCGACTAGTGCTTCGGATTGTTCAAATAAACTTGTTTTGTGAAATGTCGTTGGTGCGAAGGAGAAATGGTAGGTACGAAGGAAGATTTTAGTTGGTGCGAAGGAAAATCAGAAGGTGCGAAGGAACAAGTTTTGGTCGAATATGATTAATGTTTATGTATAGCTTGGTTCGACCAGTTGGTTTTGGTCGAACCTGCACATTCGCACGAACAAAGTGGGCGAATGTGCAGTCTATAAATAGTCAAGCTTGATTTTTGAATGTAACTTTTTGTCATATTATTCCCTCCACTTTCTGAAAGTCTCTCTAGAAGTTTATTTAGCTCTTTTCATGTTCTTACCCTGTTTGTATCAATCTCTAAACGTGTAATCGAGTTTATAATTAATGAAAAGCTTTTGAAATGATGATTTACTTGTTTTGATCTGTTTGACTATTATTTTGTGATTGTTTTAGTGATTCCGCACCTAAAACTAACTTGTTTGATCATTCTTTGTTGTTATACGATCCATACATACACATACAAAAGTTATAAAGGTAAAACTAGTTAAGCAGCTTAAACTAAATATACTAATTATAGTAATATAATAAAAACAATTATATATTTCTTTTTGTACGTGGTGCTATGTAAATTATGGTTGTATACGTGTGATGTGTATGTATACTGTGTAATGTGTGTATGGACGTGTAGCATGTACATTTCATTGAAGTGGAATACTTCATGCTTAAGATAGCATTTTTTTTGAAAACTTCACCTTGAAGTTCAATAGGAAATAAATCGTACGAAGCATTTATTAGGTTCTTATAAGTAGCAAGTTATGACCAACTCCACCCACTGTCAATATTCTCACCTCTAAAAGTATCATGATCATTTGGTTACACTTTGAGCATTAGAAGTAGTTAGTTTGAAGCACTAAAAGAGTGACTACACCATCTAGTCGCATATAGTATTCAGGTATAATCACATTTATGTTCAGTTCATCTATTGTTATTAGTACTAGTGTTAGTATTTTTTTTTAGGTATTAGAATTATTATTAAAGGTGGGTATTGGGTAGCCTAGCCTTAGTTAGGCATGGACTGATCACCTATGCTTAAACAAGGCAGTGTTGGCCAATATCCAACCATAATAATAATTAGTTAGGCATACCATTACCTAACCTAGGATTATGTAATTGTGCCAGGACCCTGAGATATATTACCTGGTCGTACTAGCAAGTGTTGAGCAACTGTTAAGCACTATTAACAGGTGAGTTATCATGTTTATTTCTAAAACTGTTATTGTATACTTGTCTTGTCTGAACTGGTAATAATATAAAAGTGTTGTAATGTGCAATTATCGGTAGGGGTATATTTGGATCCATATATGCTTAATGGGATGTGTTGAAACTGGCTGAAAAGAGGATAGGGTTCCTCGTATGCATCACGACACTACCATACCTATGCGATGGCCGGGGGGTTTGACAAGCCCAATTGCTGGTGGTTGTGAAAAGGTCATGAATGGCATAGGGTTGCCCTTGGCCCAAAATATCACAATCCATGTTGCATGCATGTCAAATGTGTTTTTGTGTAAACTGTATAATATGAGCTCACCAGCTTATAGCTGACGTCGTTTTAAGTATACATGTACAGGTAATCAGTAAGCTAGTAGGATTAAAGAGAAGGCAAGAGAGACATGAAGACCTAGAAGTTGCTAGACTTGGACAATTGTAATTAAATAAGGCTTTGTACTCAAATGTTATAAGCTTTAATGAAAGTTATGTTTTGCTTCCGATGTAAGTTGTATCAATTGTGCATAATCACCCGGGTTACGGGTGGGGTGTTACAAGAATCACTATGGTTTATAGACTATAGTTGTCACCATCTTTGATTCCAAACAACTCTACATCCTCGGTAAGTTCATATTAAAACTCAATAGTTACTCCTATATCCAAAAGGTTAATTGTATCATGCTTATATATAACATCAGGTCCTCTATCTACCAGGTATCCTTATCTGCAATAACTTACCTCAATATATAGATTACTTAAGGCAGGCCTAATCTTAAAGGTTAAAGCCTAGATATCCATACCGAATACCTAATTCGCTAAAACCTTTGGCTCTGATACCAACTGTGACGCCCACACCCAGATAAGGATGCACCATACACAATTGATACCAACTTACAAAGTTTGGAAACTTAAAAAGTACAAAGCTTGATCAACTATTCTTAGCCGGAGATATACTTTCCCTTTAAATCATACAAACTAGCACATTTTATTCCACTGGTCATATAGCTTTGAGTTAAACAACATGCCCAAGAACTAGTCATCACTACCTGTGACACATGCTTAAAACGACGTCAGACAATGCTGGTGAGTTCATGAATATACACAAGTTGTAAAACACATTCGTTTATCATTCATGACTTATACCCGGCGATGTCATTATAACATTTACGCCACGCTGGCACCCACGCATGGGCCCCTGTGACTTCCAACATCATACAGTCAATGCCCATTACACACAGGTGTAATACCGACAAATCATGTCGTAGCAGCACGTATAAGGGACCACAGATATCGTGTGTATGTGTGATTAGATTATATACAAACGTACAACAGTCATGAGTGCAATATTAACAATTACCAGTTTGGACAAGCATGCTCACATTTGAAAACATTCATAGAACTTACCTGTTATACGGTAGCTTAACACAGCTAGTCTGATAATGTATTACCTCAGGGTCCTGATAAAATTATATAATCCAAGGTTAGGTACTGATACGCCAAACTATTTATTATCATGGTTGGATATTGGTTAACGCTGCCTGGTTTAAGTATGGGTGATCAGTCCATGCCTAACTAAGGCTAGGCTACCCAATACCCACCCCTAATAATAATCGTATTGCCTAAAATAATACTAGCACTACTAATTAGTATTAATATTAATACTAAACATAAACTTAACCGAGACTATACCTGAAACTTTCTATTGCAAATTGATGTAGCGTCTCCCTGTTAATGCTCCAAGATACTACTGCCAATAATACTTATTTGTATACGAGGGATTCTTTATTTTTGAGTGTAATTGAAAGGTTGGGGGGGGGGGGAGGTTATGAGTTACAAATATCATCTATTTATATAGGTTGTCTGATGGATTGCTATGGCTACGACGAAGTATTCTGAACCATGAAGTATTGACATGTCATCGATGGTACGAGTCTTTCTCATGCATGCATGTGCTCATGACATGCTAAAGTATTCTGGATGGTTCTTATTTGCTACAAACACACGCATGCCTAGCTTATGCACACTTGCACATGCGCACCTTTATCTTAGATTTTTGTTATTATAATGCTATAATTGTAAACTTCTTTTGTTTAGGGATATAAAACACGTATCATTGATGCATTACACCATAGCCTCACAATAATCCACATAGCATCATAAGAATACAGGTTGTATCCACGTAGCATGAAAGAATGATGTAGAATACATGTTATATACACGTAGCATGAAAGAAAACATTTGAATTCTTAACTTGTAAGTTATGATTATTTATTTTATTATAATTATAATTATTTCAGCTGCTTCACTCGTTTTTCTCGTATAACTTTTAAACTATAACGTTCTACAAACTTTCAAATATATTCTTAAGATGAGCTAATTTTTATTTACGCTTTGACCTAAGTTTCATTAAAAACAGAGTATGGTCAAATATAATATATTTTCTTAATATAACTAAACGGTCTCTTATAATTCAAGCAGCTCGACTAGATTCTTATATCTTAAATAGTCGTGCTATTCATTATTCAACAATGTACATTTCATAACCATTTCTATTTTACTTAATCATAAAACGGGGTGTTACAACTCTCCCCACCTTATAGAAATTTCGTCTGCGAAATTTAGTTGAAGAGGTATGGATATTTCTGTTTCATCTCATTTTCTTTTTTCCATGTTTCTTCATGTCCTTGACTTGCATCCCACTTGACTCATACTAGAGGGAACTCCCTATTTCTTAATTTATTTACTCGCCATTTACAAATTGAATAGGACATTCCGTATAGTTCAACTTATCGTTGATCCGGATTTCTTGCCTATACATCTTAAGTGACTCGTCTGCTAAACTTTTTCTTAGGTTGGACACGTGAAACGTGTCATGTATTCCTTGTAATTCCTCTGGCAGTTCTAATTTATATGCTAGTGGGTCAATTCTTTTGATTATCTCAAATGGTCCAATATACCATCGATTCAGTTTTTTTCTTTCTTCTTAAACCGAATGATGCCTTTTCAAAGCAAGACCTTAAATAGTACCATGTCACTTATATGGAAATCTTATGGTACTTTCTTTCGTCGCCATAATACTTTTCTCTATTTCTCGCAACTTTTTATCTAGTCTCATATTTGGATGATCTTATTTATAGTTACCTTAACAATATCGGGACCTGCTAAGGGATGGCTATCGATTTCAGACTAACAAACGGATGATCAAACTCATCTAACGTATTGCCACAATATGGACGGCGTCGATATCCTAATATTACTATTGTTATAAGCAAATCTATCAGGGGTAAATGTTCATTCCACTGCCACCGTAGTCTAATGCATGCCTTAAGCATGTCTTCTAGGGTCTAAATTGTCCTTTCCTTTTATCCATCAGTATGTGAATGCTATGACATTCTGAAATTTACTCCTTTTGGAAGTCTTGCTAGCATACTGATGTACGCGGCTATTTTTATCTACTAGAATGGATATAAGTATTTCATGCCGGGTGACAATTTCCTTGACATATTCTTTCCATCTTATAATCTTCTCGTATTGAGAAGAAGTGAGCAGTCTTAGTTAACCCACCTAATATAACCTAAATGGTATCATGCCCAGACCTAGTTTGTGGAAGTTTAGTAATAAAATCCATTGTTATCATCTTTCGTATATCCATTCTGGAATATTGGGTGATATTAAGTATCATGAAGGCTTTTGATGTTCTATTTAACCCGTAGGCAAGTCAGGTATTTGCATATACACTTACTGATGAAGCATACTTATATCTATGTGATTCTTATGTCACTTTCTAACTGAGCCATTTCCAATAGGTATTCATATCCTATTGCATAATCTTAGTATTTGATTTTATCCCTTAGCAATTTAAGAATGGCATCGATATGTCTATGTTTCCTCTCATGGAATAGATGAAAATATAATCTATGAAGGTGATTACTAAATGAATGGGGTATGGTTCACAAGCTTGGTTTATAAGGTTCATAAAGGTGTCTAGTGCATTAGTGAGGCCAAAAAGCATCACTGGAATCTTATAATGACCATACCTTGTCCTAAGGGCAGTCTTCCTATCTCGCCTTCAACTGATGGTATCCAGACCTTAAGTCTATCTTCGATTTATAGAAGTAACTTGCACTTTGTGACTGATCAAACATATTATCCATCCTTGGTAGTGGGTATCGATTCTTTATTATGATCTTGTTTCGACCTCTAAATAATCCTCATTCTCATTGAACCATCCTTCTCTTTAATAAAGAGAATAGATGCTCCCCATGGCATCGTGCTAGGATGTGTAAATCCTTTATCCAATAATCCCTAGAGTTGGTTTCTCAATTCTTTCATCTCAGACGAGGAAAGGTAGTACGGGGCCTTAGTAATAGGGGTTGCACCGAAAACCAAGTTAATGCGAAATTCCAATTTGCCTATCAGGTGCTAGTCCAGGAAGGTCTTTAGAGAATATTCCAAGAAATTCGAATACTACTGGTATCTCTTCAAGTTTCTTTTCTTGCTTAGTTTCCAAGGCATACACTAGATAAGCTAGATGGCCCTTCGGAATACACTTAGATGCTTTTTAGACTAGTGACAAAACTTATGGGTTTACTACGTTCTTCCTCATGATTTTTTCACCGTTTCACCTTGAAGGTCCTTAATTTGAATCTGCTTCCTAACGCACAATATTTGAGCTTGACACTTAGCTAACCCATCCATCTCCATTACTACATCAATTTCTCCAAGTTTCATTGGCAGCAAGTCTATTTCATTGGCAGCAAGTCTTTGGGTAACGAGGTATTACTAACTGGATAATGCAATCCTTAATAACATTTTCAATTTCTTCTTCCATTCCATCTGCTAGTTCTACTATAAGGGTTTATCTAACTTACAGAGAATCTAATTAACCAAAACTCTAAATTGCTCGGAAATAAAACTTCTATCTGTACTAGTACCAATATATAAGATTTTAGGAGGAATATACCCATTATCATGTCGGGGTTTCTATGACCTCTTCAGTTGGTACGGAAAAAATCTGTCCCTCTCGCTATATTAAGTCATTCATTCTATTGTTTCTTAGGCTAGTTATCCTTAAAATATCATGTCTCTCGTTCTACATTCAAAACATCTATAAGGTTTTCCCCAGTCACGATGGGTGTGTCCACAGTCTTATAAGTTCTACTTACTTACTCGTGAGTCGTGACACTGGTTGAAATGTTCTTTTCTATCAGGCACTAAGGGGGGGGGGGGGTTCCATATTTTAATTCTTAAAAATGGATTACCCATTCTTCTGATAATTGTCTCATTTTATCTTAGAGGCATGATATGGGGTCCTCTATTGCTAGATCGGTGGCGATGGTTGCTCGACGTCTACCGTCTCCGAATATGTAGTTGGTTTGATTGCCTTCATGGACATGCAATATTTTATAGGTACCCCTAAATAAAATGATAACATGATTCAATCGTAAGGAATTAGTCGAGGCTTCTTGGTGATAAATTCATGTCTTATTCTCAACCTCAAGGTACATAAATTTATTTTCAGTTATGTCTATTTCCTTGGAGGACATAAGGATCAAGTAAACGGTTCTAATAATACTTTCTAGGTTAAACTATTCGCCAAATCGTTGCCCCAGGTTTGTTTCTATATCCTCCACCAAACTAATGCCCCAACTTTAAATGCATGAACAACAAACATAACTCTATCCATTTCGAAGCAATTGCGTATTTCCAAAATAGTTTCCATCGGATACAATTGGTCATCCTATACTCTGAAGTTTTTTTTTTTTTTTTTTTTTGTATGTTAGGGAGGATTTCGCGACTCGGATGGCTATTCGATCGATCGAGTTATCGCCTAATTAACTAATTTGGCATGACAAGTGGGGTCAACAGGTGGGCAAGGATATCAATTAATATTTATGGATGGTTCAGACGACATTTTCTTGGTCTCTAAGAAAATAATACTTTAGTATTTTACTCATATACAAGCAACTACAATAACTACTTCATGTAATATACATAGTGCAACATGTTTTCAATTATAGCAAGCACATAGACAAACGAGTTTATTGCCCTCACGGGTCCATGACACCTGATGTCAATCTGGCACCCTCACCGGGTCCATGACACCTTAAGTCAATTTGGCACCCTCACCGGGTCCATGACTTATATTATTCAATCTGGCACCCTCACAGGGCTTCCATCCCAACTTATTCTTGCTGAGGGATCTTATTTATTACTTCTACATTTAATAATGTCCAATTTTCAGCTTTTACTTCAATTAACCCTGATGGCTCTTGTCTTCTAAGTCTCAACCAGTAAACCTACTATCTCACGAGGAGTACTACACTTATAGAATCACTATGGTTTATAGACTATAGTTGTCACCATCTTTGATTCCAAACAACTCTACATCCTCGGTAGGTTCATATTAAAACTCAATAGTTACTCCTATATCCAAAAGGTTAATTGTATCATGCTTACATATAAAATCAGGTCATCTATCTACCAGGTATCCTTATCTGCAATAACTTACCTCAATATATATAGATTACTTAAGGCAGGCCTAATCTTAAAGGTTAAAGCCTAGATATCCATACCGAATACCTAATTCGCTAAAACCTTTGGCCCTGATACTAACTGTGACGCCCACACCCAGATAAGGATACACCATACACAATTGATACCAACTTAGAAAGGAAATACTTATTTTATTAATATAGACTGTAGGGTACAAAGGTTGAAAACTTAAAAAGTACAAAGCTTGATCAACTATTCTTAGCCGGAGATATACTTTCCCTTTAAATCATACGAACTAGCACATTTTATTCCACTGGTCATATAGCTTTGAGTTAAACAACATGCCCAAGAACTAGTCATCACTACCTGTGACACATGCTTAAAACGACGTCAGACAATGTTGGTGAGTTCATGAATATACACAAGTTGTAAAACACATTCGTTTATCATTCATGACTTGTACCCGCCCATGTCATTATAACCTTTACGCCACGCTGGCACCCACACATGGGCCCCTGTGACTTCCAACATCATACAGTCAATGCCCATCGCATACAGGTGTAATACCGACAAATCATGTCGTAGCAGCACGTATAAGGGACCACAGATATCGTGTGTATGTGTGATTAGATTATATACATGCGTACAATAATCATGAGTGCAATATTAACAATTACCAGTTTGGACAAGCATGCTCACATCTGAAAACATTCATAGAACTCACCTGTTATACGGTAGCTTAACACAACTAGTCTGATCAGGTACTACCTCAGGGTCCTGATAAAATTATATAATCCTAGGTTAGGTACTGATACGCCAAACTAATTATTATCATTGTTGGATATTGGTTAACGCTGCCTTGTTTAAGCATGGGTGATCAGTCCATACCTAACTAAGGCTAGGCTACCCAATACCCACCCCTAATAATAATCGTATTGCCTAAAATAATACTAGCACTACTAATTAGTATTAATATTAATACTAAACATAAACTTAACCAAGACTATACCTGAAACTTTCTATTGCAACTTGATGTAGCGTCTCCCTATTAATGCTCCAAGATACTACTGCCAATAATACTTATTTGTATACGAGGGATTCTTTATTTTTTAGTGTAATTGAAAGGTTAGGGGGAGGTTATGAGTTGCAAATATCATCTATTTATATAGGCTGTCTGATGGATTGCTATGGCTACGACGAAGTATTCTTAACCATGAAGTATTGACATGTCATCGATGGTACGAGTCTTTCTCATGCATGCATGTGCTCATGACATGCTAAAGTATTCTGGATGGTTCTTATTTGCTACAAACACACGCATGCCTAGCTTATGCACACTTGCACACGCGTACCTTTATCTTAGATTTTTGTTATTATAATGCTATAATTGTAAACTTCTTTTGTTTAGGGATATAAAACACGTATCATTGATGCATTACACCATAGCCTCACAATAATCCACATAGCATCATAAGAATACAGGTTGTATCCACGTAGCATGAAAGAATGATGTAGAATACATGTTATGTACACGTAGCATGAAAGAAAACATTTGAATTCTTAACTTGTAAGTTATGATTATTTATTTTATTATAATTATAATTATTTCAGCTGCTTCACTCGTTTTTCTCGTATAACTTTTAAACCATAACGTTCTACAAACTTTCAAATATATTCTTAAGACGAGCTAATTTTTATCTACGCTTTGACCTATGTTTAATTAAAAACAGAGTATGGTCAAATATAATATATTTTCTTAATATAACTAAACGGTCTCTTATAATACAAGCAGCTCAACTAGATTCTTATATCTTAAATAGTTGTGCTATTTATTATTCAACAATGTACATTTCATAACCATTTCTATTTTACTTAATCATAAAACGGGGTGTTACATTTTGATTTTATGTTTAGTTAACAGACATGCGTAAAGGTTGTTTATCTTCTCTATATCCAACATCCGTTTGAAGGAAACTGTTGAAGAAACATCTGTTTGTAGCAACAACTGTTTGTACTACAAACTTTGTAGTAACAACTTTTTTAGAAAGATCTTAACAGACTGACTGCTTTAAAACAGACCTTATGAAACAGACTTTTTCTTGCAACATATCATTGACTTCTTAATTTAGTGTTTAGTAAACAGACCACAGCAATGGGTCTATTTATGTTTTTTATATTTTCAAGAATAATTATCTTAAAAAAAGTTATATACGGGATTTCACCTAGTGTAATAAGTAAAAATAAAAAAAAATGGAAGTGATTTTTGCAAACCCTTATTTTATTTAAAAAAAATGAATAAAAAAGCTAATCCAGATACATAAAGATAAAGATTCCCTCCGCGTGTGTTTGTTTTTAAATGCTACTTATAATAAAAAGTACTTCATTTGTAGCCCAAACTCACTACTCCTTAAACACACAGATCTAGATCCAGATTACTCTTTATTCAGGTCACAATACCTGACTTATTTACTCTTAATTTGACTAATTTTAGTCTCAATTCTGTTATTTATTATATCTATTGTTGCTGCAAATTGCTTCAATGATTCTGTTATGTATCTAAATTGATGTCAAACTGAATTTCATCGATTAAGATGTGGATATTTAGTTGGAATTTGAGTTAACAACATTTGTTAGAATATGAATTTTACTACCCTTAGCTTTTGTTACTTAGGGTTTCCTGCAACTAAAATTTGGCTTGTAGGTGAATCACAGCATATAGGAATGTCGAGGAGGCCGGCTAGTTTATCTCGGCGTCTCGGAGATGGGGCTGGCATTCCATTTATGGGATCCTTGAACCCAAAATCATGCGCTTCGCCATTCTTATCCGTTGGACTTTTACTAGTGGTAAGCCGGATATATTGTGGTTAATGTTACTTGTTAGTTTAGTAGTTGTCAATAGCGAATAATAGCAAACAGCTTCATGTTTAGCAATAAGGTAGTAGAAATATTTTACATGTATATTAGATCAAAATATGCTTCTTCTTTTTTCTTTCAAACGCGAAACAAAAAAAAAACCCCAATGGGCATGGCTATCTATATTCATAATAAAATAAAATGCAATTACATATACTGAGTGGGAGTTTGCTTGTGATGGAAACTTTCAGGGAGCTTTTTTGATAATCGGTTACATTTATAGTGCTCCAGGTTAGTATATATTTGGTAACAAGAACAAATAAAAGTGGACAATGTGATTTACATTTTACACATAATCCAATATTCCAACTTAGACTGCAGTTAATGTGCTGACATGACAGGTGGAAGCAATGGTGATAGAGCAGCTTTAAGTAGGCTTGAAGGTAAATCTCTAAAGATATATACCTTACAACTTCATCAGTTTCATATTGCATAATTTTTCACCACTGACGTACCTCTTCATATGAAAACATGTTTTAGTGTGGTGATTTGTTTGTATTTATACCATGCGATTGTGGAGTTTGGTTTTAGCGTGAGCTGGAAAACGTCCTAGAAGTACATGAGGTAGCACCTCGTGAACTTATGGATCAAAAGTCGGTTAAAAATAAAGTCTATAAGAGGATGGTATGTAAAGACAACCAAAGGGATGATTATATTATGAAAGGTTTAATTGATAAAAAGGTTGATATGTAAAACAAACGAGAGAGACACAACTTCTAGTTGTTAACAAAACTTATTTCGTTGTACGGAGAGCAACACCCTGCGTACGTGATGCGCACGCCTTGCGCCTCGGCTTTTCGGACCTAAAGCCTCGCACTTTTTTTTAAACCAAGTTGTGGAGATGTTATTGCTGTTTGGCTATTACTGTAAGCTTTTGTGCAAGGAATTAGAATATTAAAAGAAATCATAGTTATTAAGGTTTTCATCTTATGTGCAGGTGGTGTATCATGTTCAGCAGAGATTAATCAAGCATTACCATATCTGAAGAAGGCGTATGGTGATAGCATGCATAAAGTTCTGCATATAGGCCCTGACTCGTGTGCAGTGGTCTCCAGATTGTCAAAAGAAGAAGATACAGAAGCTTGGGGTCTGGAACCGTATGATTTGGATGACAGTGATGCCAACTGCAAGAGCCTTATACGCAAAGGCGTTGTTCGTGTTGCTGATATAAAGTTTCCTTTGCCGTATAAGTCAAAATCATTTTCACTTGTCGTAGTCTCAGATGCTCTTGACTACTTGTCCCCAAAGTACCTCAACAAGACTCTTCCTGAACTAGCAAGAGTATCTTCAGATGGATTTGTTATTCTTTCTGGTACATTTCTGATTAGTATTATTATTGGTTCTTGAGCACAAAAGAGACAGATCAGGTGGGTTAAGTAACGGGTCAAACATGCTTTTAGTCATTTTCTTTGATATAAAGTTAATAGATGTATTTAAGATGATTAAACAATGATACTATTAAAATAACTAGGGAACAGAACAACTTAGGCAGGCGTTATAAGTTATGACTAGAATACCCGTTGGAAGCCTTTCAACCCATTTCCCTTTTAATTGACTGTTTGATCTGTTACGGATAAACAATAACCCAAATCAACCCGTTGATATGTTAATGGGTTGAAGTTGTACCACGAAGCTTGTAAGGCCATGGGGTGCCGTCTAATGATAAAGTTTCTGGATGCAGGTTATCCCGGTCAACGTAGGGTTAAAGTGGCTGAGATGTCCAAGTTTGGTCGCCCTGTAAGTCCTCTTTTCAAATGCGTCATCTTTCATTGCTGTTAATCACTTGGCCCCACATTAATATAAATACATTAATGCATAACAAAAAAAAAAAAAATAATACTGGAAGTCACCTTCACTATACTTCTGATCTTCATTTTGTGATGGTGACAATTTCAATCCTTCTTTCATATTTAACGGGTCAACGCGTATTCAAGTGCATAAAACTTCCTAAATTTCTTTTTTTATATTGTTGTAAGTGTTAATTTTTTAAAGAGATCTAAGGCATCAATTATTTATAAAAGGACAAAAATAGTCTACATGGCGGATCCTGCCCATTATAATCCACACTTAAAATTACCAATTTTGACCCATTACCCAACCCGCCATACCTTCCCCATGAACCATTAATGAGCTGAAGATTGGATGGTTTTGTGTTAGGCAAAATTGCGAAGCTCTTCATGGTGGATACGGTTTTTCGTTGAAACGCGATTAGAAGAGAATGAAGTTGCTACTAAGAAGTTTGAAATGGCTGCAGCAAAGAAGGGCTATCAGTCTACCTGTCAGATTTTCCATCTGAAATCACTCAATTGAGTTCTTATGATGAAAGAAGAAAGCAAACTACAAAGTTGACCAAAAAAAAGAACATACATAATGAAGATGGAAATTTTTGTTTCAAGTGGTGGTGGGGCATTTATCATTTTAGCATACCCAACATGTATATTGTTTGTTTGTCTCATTGTTTTTTTTTTTTTATATATTTTTTATGTAATTTTAGATACTTTTATTTTCTAACTATGCTTTATAGTTCTATTCAATTGTAAAACAAGTTGGTTTTAAGTTACTACAACATTGTTTTGATGAATTGGTGTCCACTCTTGGGTTGATGTTTGTTTATTTTTTTTTTTTTCATTTTTAATATCTATACAATTAATATATAAAACTCAATGTGGACACTTGTCAATCTCACATTGAGCCTCATATTACATAGCCTATCAACTAATGCCAAGTGTCCCCATTGTGAGAATTTATAAAATTTTTGTTTTTATTTAAATCAAAAATCGAGTAAATATATAAATCAATAATCAAAACACGGACATAACGATTTCTTCTTAATCTTCATCGCCTCCATAACAAACCCTCAACCCTAATCAGGCGATTCAAGGTTTTCTTCATCTCCAATCAAAGGTAATCTCCATTCGATTATTTTTTCAATAAATCGATGTTCATCCATGTTTTTTTCTGTCTTTATTTTCAGTGATTTTCCATATCTCAGTGATTCAAGGTTTTCCTTCTTCTCCAATCCAAGGTAATCTCCATTCGATTCTTCTTTCAATAAATCGATGTTCATCTAGGTTTTTGTCTGTCATTGATTTTTAAATGTTGACATATCTGTATTTAAATGTATGATTCTGCAGGCCGATTACATCTAGGGTTTTGTCTTTGATTGATTTTAGTATGTTACGGTTTGTGTTTTTTTTTGTTATGGAGTTTATCTTTCTATTCTTCTTTCAATAAATCGATATTCATCCATGTTTTTTCTGTCTTCTGTTTCATTTATAATTCCATATCTGTTTTTAAATGTATTATTCTGCAGCCGGATTATATCTAGGGTTTTGTCTTTGATTGATTTTAGTATGTTACGGTTTGTGTTTCTTTGTTATGGACTTTATCTTTGGATGATTAAATAACTAGGGTTTCATATATAGCATTATCACTAATTTTCTTCATACCTTTGAAATGTTGATGATCACATAAGTAGGTATGTTTCAGGTTATTATCGATTTATAGGATTTATGGCTGATGGTAGTGGAAACTAAAAAATATTTTAGTAATTGATCCTTCTATTGTAGGTGTTGTTACATTTATGTATTGTTGTTTGATTAGCATTTCTTATGTTTCATCCAAAGGTTTGTTTACTAATACAGGTTTTTGTTATGTTTCAGCAATATATATATTCAGTAATAATGGTTTACGGATTTTGGGTCAAGTCTGAAGGCAACGACCGTGTAAACCTGCTAAGCAATGTAACAATCTTTGTTATTTAATACTTTTCTATTTCTTAGAGTCACTCGACTATGTTAGATGTCATTTTATTCAGATTCGTTATATTTACATATGACTGTTTTTTTTCTTATGTGTAGGCCTTACCTTTCGAGTATAATGAATGGGTTAAGCAGTACAACTACCCAACTGGTAAAACCAGAATTCACACAGTGGATGAGAAAATCTTTGATGTTAAAGTGATGCAGATTGCTGGAAGGTGGTTCTTTTTCAATGGATGGAAGCACATGATTAAAACACCAAATTACCCGTCTGATTGCAACTTTGTTTTCGAATACGAGGAGATTATCAACTGTTTTAGAATGATCACCTTTCATCAGGATGCTGTAGCTGCCCCTGGTAAATTTTTCTGCTGCAAGCTGGACGACTCACTCACTGATGAAAGACGTCTGGTATACGTTTTCTACTATCAGTTTATACATTATATAAGACATAAAATAGCGTAAATTG
The DNA here is from genome assembly GCA_028751855.1 of Ambrosia trifida. Classification (NCBI taxonomy): domain Eukaryota; kingdom Viridiplantae; phylum Streptophyta; class Magnoliopsida; order Asterales; family Asteraceae; genus Ambrosia; species Ambrosia trifida. The sequence continues at coordinate 155,892,417 of CM054123.1, forward strand.
TATTAACTTTGAAAACATTGTTTACCACTTTGCAGCATATCAGTTGCTTTGTTTTTCATGGATTACACAACAGAGCCGTTCCTGCCGATTCAATTTTGTGCAGCTCATTTCCAGGTCATGTTTTCAAATCCATATTTCTAAACTGATTTGATATTTGTGCGAAGACATACGTACATGTCATGTATATATTAATTAGGGTTCAATAATTTGTCATTAAAATTGTTTAGAAATAATAATCAGTTGCTTCACTTGCCTTTTGTTTCGCTGATATCAACATGTTGACATATTGTTTTCCAATACTTATGTATCTTTTCATTAGAACATGCTTTCCAAATCAAGCTTGAGAACGATCGTGGTGCGCTTTACATAACTAAAGGATGGCCTTATATGAAGAAGACGTTTCAGATAACAAGCGATCATCTAATTGTGTTTGAAATTTACAATGAGGTTTGTTTGTAAATTTCTAAATAGTTGTTGTTCTATTTATCCTAATGTAAATCGCAATACAAGATGCTTTCTATTTTTTTATTAATTTGTATGTTTACATTCTTATGTTTGTTAATAAAACAGAAATCTTATGAGGTGTCGTTTTTTAAGAAAAACAAGCTTACTCTGCCTCCAGAGCTTTGGGAATACGATTACAAGGTTGAGGATGATGAAAATAAGGATGAAGAGATCGTTTTTGTTTCCGATAATGATACTGAAGAGATGAGTGTAGGAGATGATATGGAGGAAGAGGTTGATCAATCTGATGATGACGAGGAGGAAGAGGCTGTTGATGATGTTGGCGTTCCAGTTGTTTTCACTGTTGACAGGCATTTTGTAAGTCTTATCTATTTAATTCCTTATATTATATATCGATTTATGTATATGTACCTTTTAATTAAAATGCAAATTGTTTTTATTTTTATAGCGTATGAAGGTAGATTGGGCAAGGGATAATGGTTTGAATAGGAAGAGGGCTTTGACTATTCAAGATTGTGAGGGTTTGAGTTGGGGAGGTTCTGTTGGTATTGAAGGTTCGAGAAGCCATTATCGTTACAACATTAGAGGTATGTCAGTATTTGCTGCCGATAAGGAGTTGCAGTCTGGTGATCAGATGCATTTCCTTTTTTTCAACAAACAAGGTCTGTTCCAGCTAACTAAAGTAGTTAGGGTTGATGGTAATTAGTTATGCTTGTGGTGGTAGTTTTTTTATGAACATTAACATGTTTGGTTGGTAACTTTTTGCACCTTAGTGGTGGTAGGTTTTTTGAACATGATTAACGAATGGTGGTCACATACTTTATGCGTCTTTTACTGCCGATGTAGTAAAATGTGTGTTTTTTTGGTATGCTATGTCTTTTAAACCGAATATCTTGGCATGGTTTGTTGATAATGATCATGAATATTATTATGTTCTTATGAGTAGTCTAAAATTGTAAATGTTAATTTAGTCAACTTTTAATTTTGGTCAACTTTTATTTTAGTCAAGTCAATTATTAATTTAGTCAACTTTTTTAATTAAATATGAAATTTTAATTTTTTTTTTTTAAAAAAAAGTGTTTTTTTAATTTATGTTATTTCAAACTTAAAAATTATAAATAATATTTTTTTTCAAAAAGAATTTCAATGTTAAAACTCATAGATTTAAATCATATTATTAACTACAATTCTAACAACTTTAGTTTTACATAAGTCATTATTATCAAAAGCACAATAAAACGGTTAAATAAAAAACGTTTACAATCATAAAAACAAATAATCGTTATGCACAACTTATTTAGTCATATTAAACATGTCAAATTTTCCAAATTTCTTTTCAAAAGTAAACACATTTAATAAAAAAAAAGTCAAAAGTTCTGTATAATTAACCTTCCAATTTTTTGAATAACATAATAAACTTAATTTTTATTATTCTAATTTCGAAATTTTTTGATTTCCATTATCATAATTTTGTTTCCATTTCTTAAACCTATACTAAAAATATCTTTCTTCAAAATTTAAATTATTAAATACGATTGTTATTATTATAAATCGGTTTCCATTTCTTAAGCCATTACTAAAAATACATTTAATTTTTTCGAAATTACAATATTAAGTATGATTTACATTATCATAAATCTGTTTCCATTTATTAAACCAATACTAAAAATACATTTTGTGTGTATGTTTCTTATTACAATCTTTATTTACATTATAAATATACTCATCTAATCATCATCTTTTGAGTGATTTTTTTTTGCAGACTTGCAAAGGTAGTATCTACTATTTTCTTCTTTCATTATTTATTTATATATCACTAAAAACCAAACAATGTAGCATTAACTCTTTTTTTTTTGTTACATAGTATAAAATTGCAGAATCATGGATCCAAATAATGTCACGTTTCTAAATGACATTACTTGGCGTCTTAATGATTATACAATAAAAGTGAGGGTGCTTAAAATATGGAAGAGAGCAAATCGTAAGATACCGGGTGAAACTCTTGCAATTGATATGGTTGTTATGGATGAACAGGTTAGATTTTCTATCATCAGTTCTGTTTTCATTTATTGTTTATACAAGTGTTGTTATATTATTTCTGATTATAATTCGTTGTTTTTTTAAATGTTTTAACAGGGTTCTAAATGCAAGCTATGGTGTGGAATCGCTATATGAAGAAACACGAAAAGTTTTTAAAAGAAAATGAAGCTTACTATATATTTAGACCACAACTAGCTGATAACAAATCTACAAAACACTTTGCTAAGAGTGACATACTTTCATTTACTTTTGAAACTAATATAACCAAATGTAAAAATTTTCAAGGCAGCCTTTATGGTTTTAATTTTTCTTCATTTGAGACAATTAAATCTGGTAACCTGTCTGCAGAAAATAGAATTGGTTTGTTTACTCACTGTAAAGTTTCATATACGTTTGGTTTTATTCGTTTATACTATTTTACTTAATTTTGTATCTTTTTAGATTTCATTGGGTTTGTTGATGAATGGACTTCACCAGAGCCAACAGAAACTGAATCTGGGTGGAAGAACAAGATGAGTCTTGTGTTGATTGATCTAGAGTATGTGGTTTGACGAGGTATGGCCCAGACAAACCCGGCCCAAACCTCAAAACCATAAGCCCAAACAATAGAAAGCCCACCGACTATACAAAGTCAAACCAGTCAACACAGGTCAAACGCATTAAATTGAGAGCTGGTCAAAAGGCTAATTCAGCGAAGAAACAATCATGCAAGGATTGTCTCCCCTCGATAGGCAAAAGGACAACTATAAAAGGAGGAGTAAAGGTAAAGGACGAGATACATTTTTCTATACTCAATTCATATAAACATTATCCCTTACACCAAACAAATACTTATTCTCACGCCGGAGGGTGGTCACAGGGTTACCCCCAATCCTGTGGCGAGTCCTAACGGTGTTCTGTTTTACAGGCTTCATACTTATCATTTTGAGACGAGTTGGAAAGAGTCCCCTGTTCTGCATCATATAGAAGATTCAGAATACCTCCACCAGGTTCTTACTTCTTCATTGGCGCCATCCGTGGGACGGAAACAAGGTAGAAAGACATTCTTTCTACTCACTAAAAATGACGACCAACAATACATCACTGCGCAGAATCACGTCTGGAGCTCAGGAAAGGCCGGAAGAGGACCGTCAATCATCGGGACATGTCGACGAGGAGATTCTGATGGAACAACCCCCGGGGTTCACACCCCCCCGGAGGACGCAAAGCGGGTCCCGGCCCACACCTTCTGTGACACCGGTCCCCTCCGCGCTACCTTTCATTGAACCAATCCCAATTAGCACATACTCGCAACCAATCACGACACCCATGACAATGATGGGGGTCTCTTCCGCTCCGGGAACCACTTCATGGATGATGGCTGCGACAACCTTACCACTTTTTTCGGCTGCTATGAACGCGTCCCTGGCGCCCGTTTCAATGCCGATGTATTCCCCAATAACTCCTGTAATCAGTCATACTTCCCGCAACTACCTATGCCCCCTTACGGATACATGTACCCTCCGGTAGCAGGAAACCCATACCCGTATGGCTTTCCCTACATGTACCCGCCTACTCAATCCATGCCCTTGGGATTAGGAAATGGCACTCAGACTTCCAGACAGGATATAGGAGTGTCTTACGGAGGGGCGGGAACAAGGCTATCCTACGAGGACACGCCAGCCCTCACCCAACCGTTGAGCCTTACGACACAACCTGGCCGGGTAGACACGACTCGCACGCGGGTCCCAGACCATCAAGAAGAAGGGGATGATGAAGATCTTACTCGCCCCTATCGTCCCCCGGCAATGGTCACATACTCTAAATTTACTGCCCGGATAGCTAATGCACCACTCCCACAAAACCTGAAACTACCGTCAACTGTGGGGAAATACGACGGGACAGGTGATCCAGACGATCATCTAAGCATTTTTGAGTCGGCTGGACGATCGAAAGATTGGCCCATGCCAGCTTGGTGCTATATGTTTGTTCAGACTCTCATTGGGGCGGCCCGGGTCTGGTGGGACAGCCTGCCCACGGGGTCGGTATCCAATTGGAGGGAGATCGTAAAGGGTTTCTCCCAGCAATTCAGTCAGCAGAGAAGACACACGAAATATAGGGATGAAGTGATGCACATCCGACAAAGGGATAATGAATCAATGGAACATTTCATAATCCGCTTTAACAAAGAAAGACTATAGATCCCCGGTCTAACGGAGGAGTTGGCATGCACGGCTTTCACTATGGGAGTAAATGATGACGGCCTTTTGCGAAAGTTACACGGCCCCACAGGCTATCCGCAGACCATGGACGAAATGATGACTATCGCGAAGGCCTACGTGAAGCAAGAAAAGTCCATAGCCATGAATCATGCTGTGCGAAAAAAGCAAGAGGCAGCGAAGAACCAAGAAGCTCCCAGGGAGCACCAGGGCCACAAAAACAGGGGACGCTCGGAAAGGCACCCATATTCTCGCAATGACACACGGGAAGATCGGAGAGATGATAGGCGAAGGTCTGAAAGGTCACAAGATACTTTTGCAGGGAAGGGAGAAGGCTTGTCTAGACCCAAATTCGAGTACCCGGACCTAACAAAGACACCCCTCCAAATACTGGAGTCTGAAGACCTGAAGTTCAATATCCCCCGCCCAATGAAAGATTCACCGTCCCAGGACAAATCCAAATATTGTGCTTACCACAAAGGAAACGGTCATGAGACAAACGACTGTTTTCAGCTGAAGAAGCAGATCGATTATTTTGTCAGGACAGGAAAGCTGGCCCACCTAGTAAGAGATATCAAGCCGGGCCCGTCCTCGGCCGGGACAGACAAAGCCGCAGGAAAAAGGCCATGGGAAATAAACATGGTTAGGTTTGAAACAAGGAACGACCGGAAGAGATCATTTGAAAGAATCGAGCCGTGGATGGAAGCAACAATAACAATCCCACCTCATTATCGGATGTTGAGCATGGAAGCTTTAGTTATCTCAGCGGCAGTCGGCGACTACAGCATGAGAAGAATCCTCGTAGACACGGGAAGCTCGGAGGACATTGGATACGAACCATGCTTCCGGCGCATGCGCCCGGAGGATCAGAGAATGCTGGAGCCTGCTAGAGGGCCTGTCCGGGGATTCACAGGAGAAAGCATCGAACCTTTGGGGCAACTAACATTCCCCGTCACGATAGGGGACGGGCGGAAGGAACGGACCGTGTTAGTAACCTTCCTGGTCATCCGTGCTAACTCTCAATACAATGTGATCATGGGGCGGTATACCCTGGGAAAAATAGACGCATTGGTTTCTACGGCCAGAGGTTTCATGACGTTTCCAACTCCTCAGGGGGTAGTGACAGTATCCGGAGATAAAGCCTGTGCAACAAAAGATCGCAAATCATGCCGTCAAGCACCCACGGGATTGGTCGGGCTAGAAAGGTGGGTATTGAACACGGAATACCCGGAGCAAACAGTAACGATAGGGGATACCTTATCGGCCGCAGCACGTGAAAAGCTGAAACAGGTACTGAGAAACAACATAGACATATTTGCTTTCAAGCATGCACACATGACGGGAATAGCAAGATCAAGGGCGGAACACAAGTTGTCCACTTATCCATCCATTAAACCTGTCACACAAAAAAGACGGAGCATGGCTCCTGAAAGAAGAGCGGCAGTGGTCCAGGAGGTGAAAAAACTAGAAGAGGCTGGAATTCTGAGGAAGACAAGATATCATACTTGGGTGGCGAACCCGGTTATGGTCAAGAAACATGATGGGACGTGGAGGATGTGCGTAGATTATAAAGATCTGAACAAAGCATGTCCGAAGGACGCATATCCACTGCCGGAAATAGACCTCAAGGTGGACACAGTAGCACCATATAAGTTCAAGTGTTTTCTGGACGCGTACAAAGGTTACCACCAAATCAAAATGGCACGAGAAGATGAGGAAAAAACGGCGTTCCACACTGACGCCGGTATATATTGCTACACGAAGATGCCTTTTGGGCTGAAGAATGCCGGGGCCACATACCAGAGGCTGATGGATCAAGCGTTTGAAAAACAAATCGGCCGCAATCTGGAGGTTTACGTCGACGACCTCGTCATCAAAAGTTCCACAGAGGAGAAAATCATGGCTGATATTGAGGAAACCTTTAAGACGCTACGGGAATACAACATCAAGCTCAACCCGGGGAAGTGCTCTTTCGGGATGGAGGAGGGAAAATTCCTCGGAGTAGTGGTCACAAAAGACGGGTTCCGGGTAAATCCTGAGAAGATCACGGCTATAACCAGCATGCCGTCCCCTAAAACACTGAAAGAAGCCCAGACGTTGAACGGGAGGTTAGCTGCAATTAACCGATTCCTAGCAAGACACGCAGAAAGATCCCTTCCCTTTATATCAACCCTAAAAGAGTGCCTAAGTAAGAATAAGTTCAGATGGACGGAGGAAGCGGAAAAAGCGTTTCAGGAAATGAAGGTATTTGTCAGCAATTTACCAGCCCTCACAGCCCCGAGGCCCGACGAAACACTAAAAATGTACCTAGTAGCCGGGCATCACGCGGTCAGTGCGGTCCTTTTGGTGGAACGGGAAAAAATTCAAACACCAGTGTACTACATCAGCCGGGTTCTCTCGGATCCTGAAGGAAGATACCCCACGTTGGAAAAGCTGGTCCTGGCCTTGGTTCATGCATCCCGGCGCCTACGCCGGTACTTCCAGGGGCACAAGATCGAGGTTCTGACCGGCTATCCTTTGGCACAGGTTTTAAACCGGCCCGAGGTTTCAGGAAGATTGGCAAAATGGGCTATTGAACTAGGGGCCCATGAGATATCATTCAAAAAGAGAACAGCCATCAAGGGGCAGGTAATCGCGGACTTCATGGCGGAAATCCCGGAAGGAGAAGAGGTGCAGGTACCAAAGGATGGCAGCGCGACCGCGACGGATGATAGCGACTCAGCATGGCAGTTATACACAGACGGGTCATCCAACAGCAAAGGGTCAGGCGCTGGACTGGTGTTGGTCAACCCGGAAGGCGTGAGATCCTTACACGCACTGCGATTTGAGTTCGATTGCTCGAACAATCAATCAGAATACGAAGCACTCCTGGCCGGTATGCGGTTAGCATTGTCAATGGGGGCCAGAAAGGTGGATGCGCACGTTGATTCATTGTTAGTAAACAACCAAGTGAACGAGTCATATGAAGCTAAGGATGAGATCATGGCAAAGTACTTAAGAATGACAAAAGAGCTGATGGCAAAATTTGAAAAAGTGACATTAACTCATGTAAGGCGGCACAAAAACGACATTGCAGACGCCCTCAGCAAACTGGCATCCTCAGGAACTGAAGAAGACGTCCACATTGAAACCTTGCAACAGCCGGCAACCTGGGAAACAGAAGTGCATACTATTCGCATGCAGGAAACATCGTGGATGACACCAATCCAAGAGTACTTAGAAAAGGGAATTCTCCCGGAAAACAAGGGAGAAGCAATGAAGGTGCGAACCAAGGCTCTACAATACGAGATGCATGGGGGAGTGCTGTACAGAAAATCATACTTGGGACCGGCTTTGCGGTGTGTAACCCCGTCCGAGGCAAGATTCCTGATACAGGACATCCACGCAGGGATGTGTGGCATACATGCCGGCCCTCGGGCAGTGGTTGCCAAAATAACCAATGCAGGATATTTCTGGCCAGGCATGCACAACATGGCAGTAGAAGAATTACAAAAATGCATCAGCTGCCAGAAGTACGCGCCACAAACAATACGGCCCAAAAACAACCTAATCCCAGTCACGGCCGCCTGGCCATTCCAGAAGTGGGGGGTTGATTTAGTGGGGCCTTTCCCTTTGGCCCCAGGTAAGTTGAAATATTTGGTGGTTGCGGTAGACTATTTCACCAAGTGGGTGGAAGCAAAGCCACTGGCAAAGATTGAGGCTGCAAACATCAAGAAATTCTTATGGGAGCACATAGTATGCCGTTTCGGTGTCCCATTATACCTTGTAAGTGATAATGGAACACAGTTCACGGACAAGACAGTAAAAGAATGGTGTAAAGAACTACACATCCAACAGGTCTTTACTTCTGTTGCACACCCACAAGGAAATGGCCAGGTGGAAAGAGCAAACAGGAGTCTCCTGGATGGCCTAAAGAGGAGACTGGACGCGGAAGGAAAGTCCTGGGTGGAGCAGCTGCCTCACGTGTTATGGGCTCATAGAACAATGCCAAAGACAAGTAATGGGGAGACACCTTTTAGCCTAACGTATGGTTCAGAAGCAATGATCCCGGCAGAGATCGGGATCCCTTCCCCAAGAAGAAACAGAAATGAAGAGGCTAATGAGGAACTGATCCGGCAAAACTTGGAGATCCTAGAAGAGCGCCGGGAGACAGCATGCATCAACGAGGCAAGATACAAGCGGCTCTTGGAAAAGTATTATAACAAACGGGTGCAGGAAAAAAACTTCAAAGTTGGAGAATTCGTAATGAGAGATAACGAGGCAAGCCGGTTGATGTGTCGTAAAACACATCTATTCTCTTATGTATTTTTTGTTATAATTGAGTCTTTTGTATATAGTTTTTAGTAGTTTTAGGCGTGTATTCATTTGTTGGCCTATTTTTGTCATTGTATAGATTTTTATTAATTTTTAGTACTTATTTATTTATTTTATATTTTGGTAGGTGTTCGTGTGAACGTTGGAGCGTAAACGATAGACTTTGGTCAAGCCAAGAACACCCGAGCGTAGAGCACCGAATAATAATAATAATAATAATAATAATAATAATAATAATAATAATAATAATAATAATAATAATAATAAAATGAATGGTCAAATGACCATCTCGTGAGTGAAGTCAAAGGCCCAAAGCTAATAGAATTTAATGAAAAAAAAAGGGGTTTAGAAATATAAAGCAAAAAGGCGGTGCACATAAGATGGTTGGAAAGGAAGACGGCGCACAAAGAGGAAGGGATATATATTAAGGAAGCCGCATAAGACGAAGGAGGGGGATATTATCATTGACTTCAACAATTCATTGACAATTATCTTAGGATTAGACAGCGACATTCAAAAACAAAGAATTGCAATTCAATCGCACAAAGAGAAAAAAGGGGACCGGCCATAAGCGGTGACGAGCGGAAGGGCACGGAAGGAGAAAAGGCCACGGGCACGTTAAAGATCAATAGCCAGCGAGCCTTGGGTTAGGTTTAGTTTTCGTTTATTATTTTTATAGACATGGTTAAAACTATTTTTATTTATTTTGTGATGTTTATAAAGATTATGAACTAAATATTTTATGGTTGCTTAGGTTTATGAACTAGACACGTTATTTGCAGTTTTTAATGATTCTTGGTTTTTAAGTTGATGTGTAGGATTACATGATTTTAATTTTATTGTTGGATTTGATATATGTGTGTTGGTGTTATTTTTATTTGAAGTTTGTTTATTGGTTTTGTGGTGCTAGGCATGTAGAGATACCCCCTAGGTCTTGAAATCAATCTAGTTCGTCAACTTAGGTTAGCGTGCTAGTATTTGGAGTTGGAGTACGACACAAGTATAACAAACTAATATAATAAATTAACTAAGACGTGCAGTCCATTCTTGAGGGTGAGAAATCTAACTCGAGATTGCTAGGTGACTAACTAGGCATTGTTCGGTAGTTGGCAAGCGCTAGGGCGGGAGTCGCTACTTGTCCGTGTTTAGAGTTTTCCTAGGTTTTCTTCAGTAGAGTTTAAGTCTGCTTCATAGTTTGAGGGTTTTGATCCAGGAGAGGTTTTAATCTGATTTCTGTGGGATTTTGGTACGCTAGGGCGATCCGGATCCATCTTAGCATTTCTACACTTGTCCCGCCTTAAGTCTAGTGAGCCATTCTTGACAGGAGGTTTATTAGATAAGAATAGGGTCTCAAGTTAATTACCAGATTCAGGATTTATTGCTAGTGTCTAGGGATTTTACCTAAGTAACCAGCCTCCTTCCTACCTAATTTCTCTAGTTCCTTAAGTTCCCATTAGTTGTCAAGTTAAGTTAAATTTAATCTATTTTAATTAAGTTTGTAATTAATAGTTTAAATACCCCCCATTTAAGTATATATTTATTAGACTAGTATTTCGGTATAGGTTGTGATCTAGAGTTGCATTCGCGTCTTTGGGTTCGATACTCGGTCTTATCTGTTTACTGCTTTGCGACCGGTACACTTGCCGTGCGTGTGTAGTTTTTAGGTGAGTCGTTTTAATTAAAACTTGTGCACATTTTTATATATACATTTACACACATCATGTTTTTGGCGCCGTTGCCGGGGACGCAATTAGCACTCTTGAGAATTATCCGATCCGTTTCTAGTCTACTATTTTGTGAATAAGTTTTGTTTTTTTTTTCTTTTTTCTTATTATTATTTTTTTTTATTCTTAATATATAATTTTTTTTTATCATGTGCGAGATCTGCGGAGGACCCCATTTTACCATAAGATGCCCTCATTCATATTCATCGGGGTATTCCACGGATTATTATTCTAACACGTATTTGCAGCCACAGCCATACCAGTCATACCAGCCTTCATACCCACAGGCTAACCGGTGGTTTAACCCTGCAACATCTGAGTCACCAGATAGAATAAAAAGTCGGCCTGATCGTCTACAAGCTGAGATGTATCCACCTAGCCAACATCTATATTCACACCCCGATTATCGGGATGTCTCGTCTCACACTAGACCCGATTTTGCCGCCTTACTTGCTAAACAACAGCTCATGCTCGAGGATATCGATTCTTTGCTATCCAAGCGCACCGACTCTTTGAGGGAACAAGATGCGGCACTTAAAAGGCTAGAGGCTCAGGTGGATGAACTGAAGACTATAATGGACGTTGAAGTCCCACCTCCAGTTCAGCAGGTTAATTTCACATATGATGACCCAGACGAGATGGTAACACTTAGATTACCTGATTGTATTAGTCCCGTTGCTGAAACTGTTTGTCCTTACTCATCTGATTCTGTGCATGATTTAACTGACCCATATGATTCTTTACACTTGTCTTGTGAGGATGATATTTTGCAGGATTCAGGGTTAGAGCCAGAGACCATAATGGACGCCTTAGTCCCACCTTTGGTTCAGCAGGATGAGCAGCCTTGCCAGATCTCTAGTTCAACAGCATACCCTTGGGAGGCAGATGTCTGGAGTGATGATGAGGAGATAGAAAGGATAGCCTGGGACGCGCATAGGAAAGCCATGATGGAGAAGATAGGGGAGGCTGAGGAAGATATGGATTTTTCAGAATCCACAGGCTGGCTGTTTGAGGAAGAAGTGGTGGAAGAGGAAGACACCACTGACCTGCTTGAAGAAGCAGCTGATGGAGAAGCAGAGTTTGGTGACGAGTTGGTTGATTTGACAGCTCCAGAAGTGGACAAAGATTTTGAACAAGTGTCACCAAACAAGGAAGATGAGAAAGAAGCAGTGGTGGAAGAAGAAGAACACCACAGCCGGCCCGTGCAGGCATTGGATATTACACTGCTAGTAGTGCCACCACCATGGCCACCACCACGGGAGAAGGCGAAGAGGCACCTGGACCGACACAGGGCGAGGGTCAGGAGTTGCAGAGACAGCAAGTCCCCTCATTACATGCCAAGAATAAGGTTTGGTCCAGGTAAATTTAAATATTGGTGGCCCGACCCATTTAAATTCGATAAAATATTTTTCAATTCCACTAATTTAATTTTGCTAAATAATATGGACCGGGTGGAATTAAACGGATTGGATCGGGTCCAGATAAAAGAGAAGCCCCCTGATTAAGTTTAAGTGTGGGGAGGCTCTGTAGAGTTTGTAAATTTATATTTACACCTATTTATTTATTTTTTTCTAGCTTTTCATTTTTTTTATTTGTGGTCTGTCAATCGGTAGTGGTTCATAGGTTTTTATTTTTTATTTTTTGTGTCTTTGAGTCTATTTGCAGGTTTGCGTGTTTGCTTGGGTAGAGGAAATTTCACCATGAGCGGATCCCATGTATTATCTTTATATATATTTTATGAGTGGGAGTTTTGGTAAAGGTTTGGGTAATAAAAGAGATTTTTTCTTAAAAAAATTAATTAACTTTCTGTGAAAAAAGATTTTTCACGTAATGTGAGGAGTCTGGGCTGACCTGTTCGCCTTATGCGACCAGCTATTACCCCGGAAAGTTATATTTTTTTTTTCTCTTGCAACGCGTGTTGTGATCACCAGTGTCCTTCACGTTGAGCGAGAACCAGATTTTTTTTCTACCCATTTGGTTCTACCACCATTCACCGCCATTCTGCCACGCAGGTACGTTTTCTTGTTTGTTGTTATATTTTGAGTCTAAGTTAGTAGTTTGAGTCTTTTTATTTTTGTGTGGTTCGGTATTATGCTCGGGTTTTGTTTGTTTTGTTTTGCGCAGGTTTGGATTGCACCACCCGTACTCAATCTCCATTCGGGTGATTCTGGACTTGTACGTTATATTGAAGTAACCCGAGAGTTTACCATTGTGTCAGAGCCGATCGCGACCAAAATGCTATACGATCGAGCTGGATTGGACTAGAGCTTACGAAGAAAAATTAACCAGCTAAGTCCTTTTCAATTTGCCCTCGTTTTTTTTATTTTTGTATTCGGAATTTATTTTTTTTATTTTGAGTCGTTCTCTATTCCTACATTGAGGGCAATGTAGAGTTTAAGTGTGGGGATGGGAAACTGTCGTTTAGTCTGTATATAAAGTCATTTTAAGTCAAAAAAAAATGATGAAAAAAAAAAAAAGTCCATGATTTTGAAGTTTGCATTATATAAAATATGGAAAATGATAGGTAAAGTTAGGTGTCCGGTTTTCAAATAGTATGTATAATAAGAGATTAAAATTGATTGAAAACGTGTCTGATTTGGGATATGTGGGTAGGCTCGGCCGGTAGATAGGTTTCCTTTGAAAAGTAATAAATTAATTATGTTAGGCTATTTTGTGGGTTCTCATCTAGGAGAAGCGGGGAGACCGAAACCGCCAAAAATAGTATAAGAAGCACCGTTATAAGTAGAAAACCGTTAGAATTTCTAATCACTTAAAAAAAATTAGAAATCAAAGCAAAAATGCTGAAGCTTAAGGTGTCTGGCCACTGGGATAGCGACTTGGATTGGTCACACCCTCTGAGTTAAGTATGCTGAGATGAAAAAAAAAATATGCTGAAGCTTAAGGTGCCTGGCCACTGGGATAGCGACTTGGATTGGTCACACCCTCTGAGTTAAGTATGCAAAAAAAAAAAAATGATTTTAAATTCTCTTGGTTTTCTACATAAGACGTTTGGGAAATGGTCAATTGGTCGTTCCTTTAGCTTCATAAGCTTGAGGCGGGATTAGGAGGAACTGTGGCTTCCTTCGAGTGAGACCCTAAATAGACTAATCAACATGAACTTAACATAAATAAAAAGGGGCTTGGAAACCGGTGTGGGTTTAAGAGGATCAATATACCTGCAATCGCAATTAATACGTTAGTAGATTATTAATTAAGTAACCTATGTTTTGAAACTGGATGTAAACCTAACTGTGATTCCATAGCATAATTCTTTTTCAGGGACGAAAAAGAGTCAAGTGTGGGGATGTTTGATGTGTCGTAAAACACATCTATTCTCTTATGTATTTTTTGTTATAATTGAGTCTTTTGTATATAGTTTTTAGTAGTTTTAGGCGTGTATTCGTTTGTTGGCCTATTTTTGTCATTGTATAGATTTTTATTAATTTTTAGTACTTATTTATTTATTTTATATTTTGGTAGGTGTTCGTGTGAACGTTGGAGCGTAAACGATAGACTTTGGTCAAGCCAAGAACACCCGAGTGTAGAGCACCGAATAATAATAATAATAATAATAATAATAATAATAATAATAATAATAATAATAATAAAATGAATGGTCAAATGACCATCTCGTGAGTGAAGTCAAAGGCCCAAAGCTAATAGAATTTAATGAAAAAAAAGGGGTTTAGAAATATAAAGCAAAAAGGCGGTGCACATAAGATGGTTGGAAAGGAAGACGGCGCACAAAGAGGAAGGGATATATATTAAGGAAGCCGCATAAGACGAAGGAGGGGGATATTATCATTGACTTCAACAATTCATTGACAATTATCTTAGGATTAGACAGCGACATTCAAAAACAAAGAATTGCAATTCAATCGCACAAAGAGAAAAAAGGGGACCGGCCATAAGCGGTGACGAGCGGAAGGGCACGGAAGGAGAAAAGGCCACGGGCACGTTAAAGATCAATAGCCAGCGAGCCTTGGGTTAGGTTTAGTTTTCGTTTATTATTTTTATAGACATGGTTAAAACTATTTTTATTTATTTTGTGATGTTTATAAAGATTATGAACTAAATATTTTATGGTTGCTTAGGTTTATGAACTAGACACGTTATTTGCAGTTTTTAATGATTCTTGGTTTTTAAGTTGATGTGTAGGATTACATGATTTTAATTTTATTGTTGGATTTGATATATGTGTGTTGGTGTTATTTTTATTTGAAGTTTGTTTATTGGTTTTGTGGTGCTAGGCATGTAGAGATACCCCCTAGGTCTTGAAATCAATCTAGTTCGTCAACTTAGGTTAGCGTGCTAGTATTTGGAGTTGGAGTACGACACAAGTATAACAAACTAATATAATAAATTAACTAAGACGTGCAGTCCATTCTTGAGGGTGAGAAATCTAACTCGAGATTGCTAGGTGACTAACTAGGCATTGTTCGGTAGTTGGCAAGCGCTAGGGCGGGAGTCGCTACTTGTCCGTGTTTAGAGTTTTCCTAGGTTTTCTTCAGTAGAGTTTAAGTCTGCTTCATAGTTTGAGGGTTTTGATCCAGGAGAGGTTTTAATCTGATTTCTGTGGGATTTTGGTACGCTAGGGCGATCCGGATCCATCTTAGCATTTCTACACTTGTCCCGCCTTAAGTCTAGTGAGCCATTCTTGACAGGAGGTTTATTAGATAAGAATAGGGTCTCAAGTTAATTACCAGATTCAGGATTTATTGCTAGTGTCTAGGGATTTTACCTAAGTAACCAGCCTCCTTCCTACCTAATTTCTCTAGTTCCTTAAGTTCCCATTAGTTGTCAAGTTAAGTTAAATTTAATCTATTTTAATTAAGTTTGTAATTAATAGTTTAAATACCCCCCATTTAAGTATATATTTATTAGACTAGTATTTCGGTATAGGTTGTGATCTAGAGTTGCATTCGCGTCTTTGGGTTCGATACTCGGTCTTATCTGTTTACTGCTTTGCGACCAGTACACTTGCTGTGCGTGTGTAGTTTTTAGGTGAGTCGTTTTAATTAAAACTTGTGCACATTTTTATATATACATTTACACACATCACCGGTCCGAGAAACAAGGAAAGTTGGGACCTAACTGGGAAGGTCCGTATCAGATAGCTGAAGTGCTCGGAAAGGGAGCATATTCTTTGAAGCAGTTAGACGGGGAACCAATCCCCCGGGCATGGAACGCAGCACAACTGAAAAAATGTTATGTCTGAACAGGCACGAACAATGTATAAGAAATTAGTGTTTTTTGACAAAACACATTCTATGTAAACACAATGATAATCACGGAACACCGTGTTAATAAAAACGCCTTTTACGGCATACATTTACATATTGTTTTTTACATCCAACTACGATATTTAAAAAGTCATAAGCATGACATTGACAAAAATAGGGGGCAGGACAAAAATCCATATGCCACTTCCCTACAAAATACAAAAATGGCCTAACAGGCACACACAATCTTCAAATCCTACCATCCAGGATAGCTAACACCTCCCAAGGAGAATACAGCAACTCTTCCTCCTTAAAAGGAGGAGGAACTGGATGGTCAGGAAAGTCTCCAACGTCTTCAACAAAAGGATCTCCATGATCATCAGCACGACCGTCATCGCCTACCAAAATGATAGGACCTGCAGGAACAGGAACCTCGGGCACATGAACAACCCCCTCCGGGTCACGAACTCCAGGGATCTCCCCAGCCACATCGAGATCATGAACAGGCGGGGGAGCTTGGTCATTGTCATTATCCACGTCAAAAAATAACTTCCGAGGACCACGGGAATATACCTTCCCATACCTACGAGCTGGAACATAATCAGCATACCTAATGTTAAACTCCTCTATGGCAGCTACACGAGCATCCATTTCACGAGATTGCTGATACAACATCTTAAGAGCTTCAACAGCATCGAGTTCTCTTAATAGCTGTGTAACAGAAGCTGAATGGCATGCCATAGAGAAGAAAGGAAGCAAGAAACAACTTTTTCTCTTTGAGTGAAAATGGTAAAAAAGATGAACGGTTTGATAAGTCAAGTGACTTATATAGATCCTTTTTTGGGAAGATCAAAAGATACGTTTTTAATGCAACTGACACAAATATCTGTGCAAATAGTGCAAAAGGCGACTCGATACGACAGGTAATCATGACATGCAAAAGGTAATTAATAACCGTCACTTCGTTGTCAGCAAAAAGTAATGATATCTGTGACAGGTGGCATACACACACACCACACATTCATAACACATGTAACATACAAAATAATTATGTTCAAACAAAAAACTAAAGAAGACAAACAGTTCTTCAGTCTTGGCTAGGGGAAGAAGCCTCAGCATCAGACGAACCTTTGACAAAAGGCTCGAGCAAAACACGAAGAGAAGAAATCCCATCATCACCTACGTGGCTGCTCAGCTGGGATATGGGCTCTAGAGAATCACTGCTCAGTGCCTGCATAGAATCAGCAATCCGGGTGCCGACCTCTTTCTCCTGCTCAGTTGGAGGAGGTACTTTCTGACCAACAAGACCAAGACCGTTCCCATATGTGAGCCCGCCAAGATATCCGGATTCCGTAGCAACCTCGTAAAAGGTGTTAATACGATCTTGGTAGGTCTGACTAGTCCGGAAAAAACGCCAGGCAGCGGGCATACCCCGGGATATCAACCAATCACGATCATCCCGGGAGCGATCCAGCTGAGATTGGAGAGAAATGGCAAGATTCTTGGCAGCTTCGGTAGCATCCTCTGCTTGATCAGCACAGTCATTTGATAAACTTAGCTGCCTTTCGCACTCTTTAAGCTTCTCAGCCATCGCATCTTTCTCTTCCTCCAGACGTTTGATCCGGGACTCGAAAGTATGGAACTCGGTGGACAGATGTTTACACCTCTCCATCTCTGCTTGATTCCGAGCAATGAATTGTTTCTCAGTAGCAAGTTCTTTGGTCAATGCTTCAACCCGTCCTTCAAGACGAGAGATAATACCAGCTTGGGAATCATTGGCACGAAGAATTTCCAGTTTCTCCTCCATGTGTCCCTTAACCATTCGAGCTTTATCTGCCTCAAGCTTGTCCACAGCAACCTGACGAGAGACCAATTGAACCTCAGCCTCAGACAATTTGTGACACCCGGCAAATTCTGGTTAACAACGTTGTCTAGATGAAAGCCTACCTTAGCGAGTCACGCGTATATTGTACTTAACTGGGTTAGTTAAGTCGGGTTATGGTTCGGGAACTATCGGTTTAGTCTAGAGGGACATTGGATGTTGGTCTAGAGGTTCATTAGATGTCGGTCCTTAACCAAGTGTACAAACGGTGACGATTTGTAGGATCGTCAGGGCATACGGAACATACGAGTCTCGAGTCCCGGGAATTGGTGAACGAGTGTGAACATGTGTATTTACTTGTGTTACGTGTTTATAATCATTATGTGACTTGTCGGTACGTGAATATGTGTTAACATATGTTAAAACGGGGTTTAACGCGCAAAACACACGAAACTAACCCCTATAGGCGATTAGGAAGCCTAACCACCTATAGGGGAGGCGAGTAGGGGACATTAAGGGCGATTAGGGGCCTACTCGTGTGAAGGTTCATGCGATTAGGCCTAATTGTGTGAACTTTCATGCGATTAGCAGCCCTAATCGCGTGTAAGGGCTGCACAATCGCTAGTTACGGGCTGGACGACTAAAAACGACTATAAATACCATACTTAACCTCCTAAACTTCATTATACAAACCCTAGTCGTCCCATAACCCGCCCCAACACATAAACAACCTCTGGAAGGCGATTTTTGATCAAAACACAAGGTTTCAAGCTTGAATCATCATTCTTTCATAATCCTAAGGTTTGGTTTTCATCCATAAATCTTTATAAACGTTTTTAATCAATCCCTAATGGTCCAGACCTGTTCTTAAACGAAAAAGCTTTCTGAAAATCGTTAATAAGGGTTGTTAATCGGATTATAACTAATATACATGCGTTATGGGTGTGTATGATTAGAAAGCTAGGATTTTTATGATTCATGATGATGGATTGATATGTTATTATGTTAGATCAGAATTGATATTGATAGTATGATGATAGAAATCTCAGTAATTGGATATTAGGGTTATGATTATGCATGTTAGTATGATGATTGCATGCTATGTGAATGGTGTTTGGATTACGTGATTTGCATGCAGGGCTGATAATACGAGGCAAAACGAAGGGTTCTTGTTGGAACATGTTTAGGATAGTGTTTGGGATGATATTGGGTGGTTACACACGTTCTGGATCTGATTTGGAGCGTTAAACGCGTGAAAAACCGGAACAACAAGGTTACAGGCGAGTAGCATTCCTAATCGCCTATGTTATAGGCAAGTAGGGTGCTAATCGCCTATAACTCATGCGAGTAGAAGCCTACTCGTGTGACCTTAGGGGCGAGTAGCCCTAATTGCTAGTTGTTACATGCAATTAGCCCTAATTGCTAGTTGTTACATGCAATTAGCCCTAATTGCTAGTTTTTACATGCAATTAGCCCTAATTGCTAGTTTTTATATGCAATTAGCCCTAATTGCTAGTTTGTATATGCAATCAGTCCTAAATGCTAGTTTACGTTTCCTAATCGCGTGTACTGCTGCTGTAAGTGTAAATTAGCATTCCGAGACCCGATTTGACATGTAGTAACATGCTAGGAACCTCTTAACATATATAATAACTTAGTAACATATGTTTGGATGTAATTCGGTGATACGTGAACTATGTGCTAGGACTTGTTGTGCGTTAACGTATGTTAAGTGTAATTGCGTTATTGTATGTTTTGGAGCGTAAACATAACACGGGGAGTCTCGGGTCACCAATGGGATGTCGAGTCTTGTACTTTGGGTAAGTTAAACAGTCACGGTGTTTTCAAACGAACTTGGTTATGGTCTGGACATCTAGGGACTAATTAACCTACGGGTTATTAGTCTAAGTACTTGTAACTGTCATATGTTAGGTCGCCGCTTTACGGGACTAGCATAGCAGCTGAGTTTACTCGGGTTAAGGAGTAACGCAACTTAAGGTGAGTTTACGGCCCCTCTTTTAAACTGGTTTCACATTTCGGGGGAGAAAACATGTGTTAAAACGATTATTTGGTAACTACTGTCATACTATGGGTTTCTATTGTGTACTACACGATCTTTGGAAGTCCCGGGGGGAACCATGAATGTGCGGGTTTGCACAACGGGGAAATGTGAATAGCGCTATTGGGAGTGACCAACCCCGCTCGTCGGCTTGGAGGGCCGGGCGAGTGCATATTGTCTCAAACAGGAACAACAGGAACATTTGGTACTTTTCGGGCACAACATCTGGTATTCGAGTTAGTAATGGTTTTCCAATCGTGGTAGTAACAAAACGTACGCCTAGCTAGCGTATACTGGTTTTCGATTTGTTATAGTATGGACAGGTGGACTTGGTACTTGGATACAAAACCTGTAAACTCACCAGCATTTTTGTACTGACGTAAACTTTTACAGGTTTTCTCAGGTCGCTAAGGTAGCATGACTGGACTAGGGCGCACGCGTCTGCACGGCGTCTAACTAGGGTTGCATGGTCTTATGAACGTTGAACTATTGTTTCATTGTCGAGATACTGTTTTTGAATAAGCTTCCGCTGTAAACGGGATTTTAAACTATGTTTTGAAATTGCATTTATATTCATTTAGACTTGTTTATTGTGATCGTTGGTTTGGATCCTGGTTTGTCATGCGCCTCACGGTAAAACCCCGCAAGTGGATTTTGAGGGTGTGACAGATTGGTATCAGAGCCAATGGTTATAGTGAACTAGGACTGCATGTAGAGTCTAGTCTATAGCCGAGTCGCACACACACTAGACGATCACATGGTACTAAACGTTATAGTGGTTTACGTATGGTCTATCGGGGTGTCTCTAAATCACTGGTCTTTCTACGTTACATCATCCGTTCTATCTTAGGTTGGGTTACTTGTTTTCTAGGCAGTGTAGTCTATTGGAGTAACTCGTGCGCTCTTGAGATTTGTCCAAGGCTCGGACATCTCCCTTTCGTACTCCAATAGAAACACTTGCCATAAACTACCGTAGTATTACGGTGTGTAGCTAAGAGTCTATGTTCGGTGATTTGAACTTTGAACTAGGAGAACACTGGGAGGACCATGTAGAGCGGTTTATCATTTTGGGTGCACACAAAATCATAAAACGAAATGCATGGAAGCCCTAGTGAGCTCTGGGTTTGAGGGGATAGTCCTGGATTGGATCTAGCTTTGATCTTGTGAACATTTAGGAGAACACTGGGAGGACCATGTAGAGCGGTTTATCATTTTGGGTGCACACAAAATCATAAAACGAAATGCATGGAAGCCCTAGTGAGCTCTGGGTTTGAGGGGATAGTCCTGGATTGGATCTAGCTTTGATCTTGTGAACATTAGTGGTTATCTTTAACTGCGAAACTAAATTTTCTCATTCTTTTCTGCCAGAATCATGTCTGGAGTACGAGGAGGACGTGGAGGTGGTCGCAATGGTGGACGTGGTGGTGGTCGCGGTGGTGCTGGTGGTCGTGGTGGAGGTATTAACCTATCGCAGGCTGATCTGAACAACTTGCTCCAAGCTGCCTTTCAGTTAGGGCACAACGGTGGTGGTAAGTTGATTTATCCATTTTCTTTGCCTCATTGGTGAACCTTGTTTACATTCTTCGTGGTTTCTCATACGTTTCATTTCAGGTGGTCCTGTTGACCCACCCCCACCCATGTGCACCTACAAGATGTTCCGGGACTGTAAGCCCCAGGAATTCTCTGGCACTGAGGGTGCGGTGAGCTTGCTTAGGTGGTTGGAGAAAGTGGAGTCAGTATTTCTGATGTGTAACTGTCTCCCAGAAGATCGGGTAAAGTATGCTGCTGCGTTATTCCAGGATGTGGCATTGACTTGGTGGAATGGCATCACCCAGAATATGGGTATTGGGGAGGCATATGCTATGCCATGGGAGAATTTTGTGCAGTTGCTGAAGCGTGAGTATTGTCCGAGGGAAGAGGTACAGAAGCTGGAGCATGAGGTGTGGAACCTCAAGATGACTGGGTCGGAAATTGAGAAGTATACTGTGAGGCGGAATGAGTTGGCAGTGCTGTGTCCCGATCTGCATGTGCCAGAATACCGTAGGATTGAACACTATGTCTCGGGGTTAGTACCGGAAATTGCAGGATTAGTGGCTGCGGGAAATCATCCTACATACGCAGAGGTGGTTCGATCGGCCCATAGGATGACCAACTTAAAAGTGAATGAGGGTATTTTGCCTGCGAAGGGTTCGACTGTTAAGGCCCCAGAGAACAACAAGCGCAAGTGGGAAAATGACGGGAAGGGATCTGGGCCAGCACAGCAGGGTAAAAGGTTTGATAATGGGGGTTCTTCTTCTTCGGGTAACAAGCAGGGTGGTTATGCGGGAAAACTGCCCAAATGCAACAAGTGTGGACGCCATCATCAAGGGAACTGCGACAGTAACCGTTGTCACCGCTGCCAGCGAATTGGGCATTATGCTAAAAATTGTCGGGTTACACTTCCATCGACCCAGGCCCCGACTACTAACTCAGCTTCGACTGCTCAGGGGACTACAGGAAAACAGGGATGCTACAACTGTGGTGACACTGGGCATTACAAGAAGGATTGCCCAAAACTGAAGCAGGGTGGGAGCAACGGTAATGGGAACAACGGGGGCGGCGGCAGAAATGCACGTGCCTTCGTCATTGGAGCCGCTGAGGCTAGACAGGACCCTGACACAGTCACCGGTACGTTCCTTCTCAATAATCGTTCTGTTAGCGTATTATTTGATTCTGGTGCCGACAAGAGTTTTGTATCCATGGATGTTAGTCGACTGCTAGATGTAGTACCCGTACCATTAGAAACCAAGTATATTATTGAATTGGCTGACGGTAAAACGATTGAAGCTACTAGTGTCCTTCGGGAGTGTCAATTAGAGTTGTCGGGTTTATCGTTCCCCATCGACCTTATGCCGGTACCTTTGGGTAGTTTTGACGTTGTGGTAGGAATGGATTGGTTATCTTTGTATCGCGCGGAGATTGTCTGTTACGATAAGGTTATTCGGATTCCTCTCCCTGATGGAGAATTCCTTTCTGTGTACGGTATCAAGGGTGGTGTTCCGCTAAACATCATCTCTAGCATGAAAGCCCTTAAGTGTCTTCGAAAGGGTTATCCAGCCGTTTTGGCGCTTTTATCTGTTTCCTCTAGTGATGAGAAGAAGATCGACGATATTCCGGTGGTACGCGAGTTTCCTGATGTTTTTCCCGATGATTTATCTGGCCTTCCTCCTCATCGTCAAGTCGAGTTCGGTATTGATCTTGTACCAGGGGCTGCTCCTATTGCTCGGGCCCCCTACCGTCTTGCACCTCCCGAGATGCAGGAATTGTCTAGTCAGTTACAGGAACTCTTGGACAAGGGTTTCATCCGACCAAGTTCTTCCCCTTGGGGAGCCCCGATTTTATTTGTTAAGAAGAAGGATGGAAGTTTCCGATTATGTGTAGACTACAGAGAACTGAACAAATTGACCGTCAAGAACCGTTACCCTCTTCCACGTATTGATGATCTATTCGACCAGCTTCAGGGTTCTAGTTATTATTCCAAGATCGACTTGAGGTCCGGTTATCACCAGCTGCGCGTCAGGGAGGCTGACGTTGCCAAGACTGCCTTTCGAACACGTTATGGCCATTTCGAATTCTTGGTCATGCCTTTCGGTCTCACGAACGCACCGGCGGTTTTCATGGACTTGATGAACCGCGTCTGTAAACCATATCTGGACAAATTCGTCATTGTATTTATTGATGACATTCTGATCTACTCCAAGAACGAGACCGAACACGGGGAACATCTGCGGTTAGTTTTGGAACTCTTGCGACGGGAACAACTTTACGCCAAGTTCTCAAAGTGTGACTTTTGGTTACGCGAAGTTCAGTTCCTAGGACATGTAGTTAATGAACTAGGAATTCATGTCGATCCAGCTAAGATCGAAGCAATCAAGGACTGGGGAGCGCCAAAGACGCCAACTGAGGTGCGGCAATTCCTAGGCCTTGCGGGCTACTATCGTCGTTTCATTCAGGGGTTCTCGAAGATTGCTCAACCCCTCACCACTCTCACTCAGAAGGATAGGAAATTTGACTGGGGTGAACCACAAGAGTCAGCGTTTGAAGAACTGAAGTCTAAACTGTGTTCTGCTCCTATTTTGTCTTTACCTGAGGGCCCTGATGATTTCGTTGTCTACTGTGATGCTTCTATTCATGGTCTTGGTTGCGTGTTGATGCAACGCGAGAAGGTAATTGCGTATGCTTCTCGTCAACTCAAAGTGCACGAGAAGAACTACACAACTCATGATTTAGAGTTGGGTGCAGTGGTTTTCGCGTTGAAAATTTGGAGACATTACTTGTACGGTACCAAATGCACCATCTACACCGATCACAAGAGTCTCCAACATATTTTCGACCAACAACATTTGAACATACGGCAGCGTCGTTGGATTGAACTTCTGAACGACTATGATTGTGCTATTAAGTACCATCCTGGCAAGGCGAATGTTGTAGCAGACGCCTTGAGCAGGAAGGAATCTACTAAACCTCGTCGCGTTCGGGCATTGCAGCTCACCATTCATTCATCCTTACCTGATCAACTCCGTTCTGCCCAGTTAGAAGCTTTGAAGGAGGAAAACCTTAAAGCTGAAACTATGCACGGTGCCGACAAGCACCTAGAGCGAAGGCCTGATGGCCTGCACTATTTCGCAGAACGTATATGGGTTCCTTTATTCGGGGGACTACGGGAGCTTGTCCTTGATGAGGCTCATAAGTCCCGGTATTCTATTCATCCTGGTTCGGATAAGATGTACCAAGATCTGAAGGTGCTTTACTGGTGGCCAAACATGAGGTCGGACATAGCCTCATACGTAAGCAAATGCTTGACCTGTGCTAAGGTCAAGGTGGAATACCAGAAACCGTCGGGTCTCTTGCAACAACCTGAAATTCCGGAATGGAAATGGGAACGGATTACTATGGATTTTGTCACACAACTTCCTAAATCACCAAGCGGAAATGACAAGATATGGGTGATTGTCGATCGGTTGACGAAATCAGCCCATTTTCTTGCTATGAAGGAGACCGACACCATGGATCGTTTGGCTCGTCTTTACTTGAAGGAAGTTGTTTCTAAGCACGGGGTGCCAGTTTCTATTATCTCGGATCGTGACTCCCATTTTACTTCTCACTTCTGGAAGTCTTTGCACAAGGCTTTGGGTACCCAACTAGACATGAGTACGGCTTATCATCCACAGACTGACGGTCAGAGTGAGCGCACGATTCAAACTTTAGAAGACATGCTGCGAGCATGTGTGATCGATTTTGGCAAGGTTTGGGAAGCTCATCTACCATTGGTAGAATTCTCGTACAATAACAGTTATCACACGAGCATCAAGGCGGCTCCGTTCGAGGCACTATACGGACGGAAATGCCGTTCTCCTCTTTGTTGGGCTGAAGTGGGTGAGAGTCAACTCACTGGGCTTGAACTAGTGTACGAAACTTCGGAAAAGATCGTACAGATTCGTAACCGGTTGGCAGCGGCACGGGACCGGCAAAAGAGTTATGCCGATCAGCGTCGCAAACCATTGGAATTCCAAGTCAATGACAAAGTACTTCTAAAAGTCTCACCGTGGAAGGGCGTCATACGCTTTGGGAAGCGTGGCAAACTCAATCCGCGGTATGTCGGCCCATTTACGATCCTGGAACGGATTGGGCCGGTGGCATATCGTCTTGATTTACCGACGGAGCTCGGTAACGTACATAACGTCTTTCACGTGTCAAACTTGAAGAAGTGTCTGGCTGACGAGTCTCTCATCGTTCCACTAGAAGAGATCAAGGTTGATGATCGTCTTCGGATTGTGGAAGAACCTGTGGAGATCCTTGATTACAAGATTCGTAGCCTACGTCACAGCAAGATTCGTATCGTTAAGGTTCGGTGGAACTCGAACTGGGGACCGGAATATACGTGGGAACGGGAGGATCAGATGAAGTCTAAGTATCCTCATCTTTTTCCTAAGGAAGCGTTCGAGTCGAGTCGAGACATGTCTCTTCTGCAGCTGAATGAATCTCGGGGCGAGATTCCTTTTAACGTGGGGATGATGTGACACCCGGCAAATTCTGGTTAACAACGTTGTCTAGATGAAAGTCTACCTTAGCGAGTCACGCGTATATTGTACTTAACTGGGTTAGTTAAGTCGGGTTATGGTTCGGGAACTATCGGTTTAGTCTAGAGGGACATTGGATGTTGGTCTAGAGGTTCATTAGATGTCGGTCCTTAACCAAGTGTACAAACGGTGACGATTTGTAGGATCGTCAGGGCATACGGAACATACGAGTCTCGAGTCCCGGGAATTGGTGAACGAGTGTGAACATGTGTATTTACTTGTGTTACGTGTTTATAATCATTATGTGACTTGTCGGTACGTGAATATGTGTTAACATATGTTAAAACGGGGTTTAACGCGCAAAACACACGAAACTAACCCCTATAGGCGATTAGGAAGCCTAACCACCTATAGGGGAGGCGAGTAGGGGACATTAAGGGCGATTAGGGGCCTACTCGTGTGAAGGTTCATGCGATTAGGCCTAATTGTGTGAACTTTCATGCGATTAGCAGCCCTAATCGCGTGTAAGGGCTGCACAATCGCTAGTTACGGGCTGGACGACTAAAAACGACTATAAATACCATACTTAACCTCCTAAACTTCATTATACAAACCCTAGTCGTCCCATAACCCGCCCCAACACATAAACAACCTCTGGAAGGCGATTTTTGATCAAAACACAAGGTTTCAAGCTTGAATCATCATTCTTTCATAATCCTAAGGTTTGGTTTTCATCCATAAATCTTTATAAACGTTTTTAATCAATCCCTAATGGTCCAGACCTGTTCTTAAACGAAAAAGCTTTCTGAAAATCGTTAATAAGGGTTGTTAATCGGATTATAACTTACATGCGTTATGGGTGTGTATGATTAGAAAGCTAGGATTTTTATGATTCATGATGATGGATTGATATGTTATTATGTTAGATCAGAATTGATATTGATAGTATGATGATAGAAATCTCAGTAATTGGATATTAGGGTTATGATTATGCATGTTAGTATGATGATTGCATGCTATGTGAATGGTGTTTGGATTACGTGATTTGCATGCAGGGCTGATAATACGAGGCAAAACGAAGGGTTCTTGTTGGAACATGTTTAGGATAGTGTTTGGGATGATATTGGGTGGTTACACACGTTCTGGATCTGATTTGGAGCGTTAAACGCGCGAAAAACCGGAACAACAAGGTTACAGGCGAGTAGCATTCCTAATCGCCTATGTTATAGGCAAGTAGGGTGCTAATCGCCTATAACTCATGCGAGTAGAAGCCTACTCGTGTGACCTTAGGGGCGAGTAGCCCTAATTGCTAGTTGTTACATGCAATTAGCCCTAATTGCTAGTTGTTACATGCAATTAGCCCTAATTGCTAGTTTTTACATGCAATTAGCCCTAATTGCTAGTTTTTATATGCAATTAGCCCTAATTGCTAGTTTGTATATGCAATCAGTCCTAAATGCTAGTTTACGTTTCCTAATCGCGTGTACTGCTGCTGTAAGTGTAAATTAGCATTCCGAGACCCGATTTGACATGTAGTAACATGCTAGGAACCTCTTAACATATATAATAACTTAGTAACATATGTTTGGATGTAATTCGGTGATACGTGAACTATGTGCTAGGACTTGTTGTGCGTTAACGTATGTTAAGTGTAATTGCGTTATTGTATGTTTTGGAGCGTAAACATAACACGGGGAGTCTCGGGTCACCAATGGGATGTCGAGTCTTGTACTTTGGGTCAGTTAAACAGTCACGGTGTTTTCAAACGAACTTGGTTATGGTCTGGACATCTAGGGACTAATTAACCTACGGGTTATTAGTCTAAGTACTTGTAACTGTCATATGTTAGGTCGCCGCTTTACGGGACTAGCATAGCAGCTGAGTTTACTCGGGTTAAGGAGTAACGCAACTTAAGGTGAGTTTACGGCCCCTCTTTTAAACTGGTTTCACATTTCGGGGGAGAAAACATGTGTTAAAACGATTATTTGGTAACTACTGTCATACTATGGGTTTCTATTGTGTACTACACGATCTTTGGAAGTCCCGGGGGGAACCATGAATGTGCGGGTTTGCACAACGGGGAAATGTGAATAGCGCTATTGGGAGTGACCAACCCCGCTCGTCGGCTTGGAGGGCCGGGCGAGTGCATATTGTCTCAAACAGGAACAACAGGAACATTTGGTACTTTTCGGGCACAACATCTGGTATTCGAGTTAGTAATGGTTTTCCAATCGTGGTAGTAACAAAACGTACGCCTAGCTAGCGTATACTGGTTTTCGATTTGTTATAGTATGGACAGGTGGACTTGGTACTTGGATACAAAACCTGTAAACTCACCAGCATTTTTGTACTGACGTAAACTTTTACATGTTTTCTCAGGTCGCTAAGGTAGCATGACTGGACTAGGGCGCACGCGTCTGCACGGCGTCTAACTAGGGTTGCATGGTCTTATGAACGTTGAACTATTGTTTCATTGTCGAGATACTGTTTTTGAATAAGCTTCCGCTGTAAACGGGATTTTAAACTATGTTTTGAAATTGCATTTATATTCATTTAGACTTGTTTATTGTGATCGTTGGTTTGGATCCTGGTTTGTCATGCGCCTCGCGGTAAAACCCCGCAAGTGGATTTTGAGGGTGTGACACAATTGTTTGGTAAGCCTGTCATTCTGAGACATAAGTGGTCCCTGTCTATCCCGGGCCTCTAAAAGATGAGCAAGGTCTGACCGCCACCGGCGAAGGACTTCATATGAAGCAGCAGCGTAACTGGCACCAGCACCAAGAATGTTCTCGGCAAGTTGAGCATTATCTAAACCCTGCAAATAAAACCTTTCAGCTGGGGGGAAGGCATGCTCAGACCAATGACGAATGACCTCCGGATGGATAAGGCGGCTGGATTCAGCAATATGCCATTTAGGCACATAACAGATATCTTTCAGGGACGGCCGCCAATTAATCCCGGGAGCGTAGACATTGCTTGGGATACCACCTGCATCATCAGACGACGAACTGTCGGTCCTAAAACCACCAGGAAACTGGATAGGGCTCTTTTGTACATCCCGAAGGAGCTGGGAAAAACTCTGACCAGCAGGAAAACCAGAAGCCATAGATGGACCTGCAACAGAAAAGACCGGCTGCAATGGAATAGAGACTGGAACAGTAGTGGAGGACAGAGAAGTTGCCATAGGAGTCACTGAAACTGGGACCGATGTAGACAACGGAACCAAAGTGACAGCAACAGCAGACGCTGGAACAGAGCTAGCTAGAACACACGAGGAAACAGCAGTAACTCCCTCAGAGCTACCCTCAGCGATAGGAATAACTTTGGAAACTTCAGATGTAGAAGCACCTCCGGAAGCAGAAGCAGAGGTGCCTACAGAAATCCTCTCACCTGCATAGAATGATTGAATTCAAGGAAGGAACCGGCAATACAAAGGCAACAAAAACAAATAAAACATGCTTACCAAGTGACTTTTTCTTCATTTCCAATAACTGCTGCCGTTTGGCTAAAAGGGCTTCAGCATCCAAGGTCGCCGTAGTTTTCCTCTTCTTAGATTTATCTTTTTTCTTCTCAACATTTCCCTCACCTTGAGGAGGAGCAACATTAATGGGATCAGCCTCAACGGGACCCGGGAGATTTTCATCAACACCTGTAGGCATGGTCTCCACGGTGGATACGGACTGGCCAACTATCTGCTCAGAGGCAGAAGCAATTGGACCCGGGATAAAAAAATTAGAAATAGTCTGGCTAAGAACATCAAGCTCATCTGAACCCAGAGGACGGTCATATTCAACCAATTGAGAAGAAACCTCCTCGTCCAGGACGTCAAAGTATTGCCAGGCTCCCTGATCTTCACGTTTGTACTCCGGGAACACAGTTTCATCCACCCATAACCGGCTCATACCAACAGCAACTAAAGCCCGCTCCGGAATAAACGTACATTCTGTGGGATTATTTGTCAGGGCAAGGTATAAAGGATCTTTCTCATAAACAGAAGGAAGAGGGCACTCATCAGTCAACTTAGATTTAGCCTCCGGAAATCCAATCGGAGTAGGAACAGGAAAAACACGTTCGTCAATGTAAAAGAATTTCTTCCTCCAATCCTTATCCCGAACACTTTGAGGAAAGCTGTCAATGCAGCGCAACGATCCAGGACGACGATCAAAAGTAGAGTATTCTCCTTTGAATTTCAGTACATACAATACACGGAAAATCTCCAAAAGGGGTGCCCTACCCAAACCTAGGGCACAAAATTCAAAATGTCGAATTTTTATTAAACCTAGGGGATGCAATTGGGAGGGGTGTACCTTATAATATGACAGGATAGCAAGAAGGAAATTGGTAACCGGCAAACGAAAGTGAGAAAAAGTAAAAAACTCGTCGTACAAAGTGATTTTCCCTTCCTTGAGGGGAAAGGCCCGATCATCCTTACCAGGAAGCACAGGCCCCCATTCCAACGGAACATGGTAATCACTAAGGAAAGAGGAGAAGGATGGCCAGTGGCAAGGAATGTCGGATACACTTGTAGCAACCCGTGAAGAACTTGCTTTAGGAGCCATGGAAGGATTACGCAGTAGAGCGAGAG
The DNA here is from genome assembly GCA_028751855.1 of Ambrosia trifida. Classification (NCBI taxonomy): domain Eukaryota; kingdom Viridiplantae; phylum Streptophyta; class Magnoliopsida; order Asterales; family Asteraceae; genus Ambrosia; species Ambrosia trifida. Next base: position 155,922,905 of record CM054123.1, read on the forward strand.
AAAAGTGAAGAAAACAAACCGTTCAATTGATGAAGGAAATAACGATTGAGTAAAGTTGAAGAAAGTTTAAAATTCAAATATATAGAAACGCCACATGTCAACTCCCTACACACTTAAAACTTATTAAATAGAGGATTGATGTGACGGTTATAGCCATGATTACATCACGTGCCATCAAGAATACAAAACAAACCCAAAACTTTTTTCTTTTTTATTTTTAAGTCTAGTAACAATCACATGTTCTTATAACTAGACTGGGGGGACATGACGAGGTATGGCCCAGACAAACCCGGCCCAAACCTCAAAACCATAAGCCCAAACAATAGAAAGCCCACCGACTATACAAAGTCAAACCAGTCAACACAGGTCAAACGCATTAAATTGAGAGCTGGTCAAAAGGCTAATTCAGCGAAGAAACAATCATGCAAGGATTGTCTCCCCTCGATAGGCAAAAGGACAACTATAAAAGGAGGAGTAAAGGTAAAGGACGAGATACATTTTTCTATACTCAATTCATATAAACATTATCCCTTACACCAAACAAATACTTATTCTCACGCCGGAGGGTGGTCACAGGGTTACCCCCAATCCTGTGGCGAGTCCTAACGGTGTTCTGTTTTACAGGCTTCATACTTATCATTTTGAGACGAGTTGGAAAGAGTCCCCTGTTCTGCATCATATAGAAGATTCAGAATACCTCCACCAGGTTCTTACTTCTTCATGGTTCATCTTTTCAATAAAATGGTTTATTATTACATCATCTATAACATTATTTTAATTTAGGTGTGTACTATCAATTGGTAGCAATCCATATTTGAATGTTTTCCATTTAATAACCAATGTATTTTTATGTAGTGGTGTAAAAATTAGCTGTACTTTGTGGGATGAGTATTCTGACCAGATGTTTGACTACATCAAGCATAATGAAGCGGAAGTCCATGTTGTTCTGGTTGTTCAGTTTGGTAGTTTTAATAATTACAAAGGTTTGTACTTTATTAATGTTTTTTTATATTGTACATATTTTTGCTTTTTTAATATATATATATATATATAACCGTTTGTTAATTTTAATCTATTATAGGGAATATAACTGTTCAAAATGGATTTAATATCACTCGGCTGTTTATCAACGAACCAATTGATGATATTCTTGCTTTTAAGAAAAGGTAAGATATTTATCTATCTTTTTGTTATAATATATATACATATAAATTTTCTTATATATACTAAACTGATAGTCTTATTTGAATTTTAACAGTTATATTGAAAAGTTTATTGCTACTGAATCCTCCTCTGCTCAATGATCTCTCGGATCTTCTGGAAGCATGAATTTGGCAGATGAATTTCTAAACAAGACCCATTTCAGCACTATTCGTGATCTTCCGTTAATAACAGAGGTATATCAGTTTCCACATATAATAATGTAATATGAATGTTTATATTCCATTCAAAATATTATCACTTATGTATTTTAATGTATACACTATTAGTCATTTTGTGTGAAATTTTTTTTATTTTAAATTTTGACATTAATATTATTTTATTTTGCAGATCAACAAACAAGTCATTGTTGTTGGTACAGTGAAGGGTGTGGATGCCAATGATGATTGGTATTACTTAGGTTGTGAGGGATGTAATCGCAAGGTTGAGCCAACTCTCATGGTACCTGATGACGAGGAGGAAAAAGATGTTAATTCATTTAAGCAAGTTTTGGTTTGCACCAACAACGACTGTCCAAAGCATATTGTATCTGCTGAACCTGTGTAAGAATTATTTTTCATAAACATAAATTAAAATTTTTCGATATCATTTATTAAATAATTTGTTGTTATTACTTCCTTTAGGTTTAGAATTCCAATTAGGGTACAAGATTGTACTGGAATCACATCACTCACATTGTTTGATCGAGAATCGAAAAAAATGTTGGGCATGTCAGCGATGCAACTCCTGGAAAAATCCAAGCAGGTAATTTATTTTCTTCTTCCTTAAACAATATATCTTATTATACTTAATGTTACTTATGAAAATTTTTATCTAGGTTTCTGACCAGTCAGAGAAAATAACTCCTCCTGAATTTGCTTCATTTGAAGATAAAAAGTTTGCTTTCAAAATTAAAATTGGCCAATTTAACATTGATAAGCATATGGATGGTTATGGTATACGCAAACTTACCGATGATTCTTCAATAGTTGCTTCACTGGAACAAAGGTTCCCAGACATTCAGGTTATTATTATCATTGAAATATTCCTTTATTATTACTCTTATGAATCATTAGTACATTGTTATTATTCTTCTTATTAATTTTTTTTTTGTTTTTATTATCAACGTTTCCTTTGAAGTATTACATGTATATTTTTTTCCAGCTCGATCAACCTGTTTTTGAACACACTAACATAGATGAATCTTCAACACAGAATGCATTGTCTTTGAAGGTTGTTCTTTTACGAATTTAATCATATATTATATTTAACTTTTTTGCCCAGTTTATTCTAACAAAATTTACATGTCATTTAATATTGTAGGATTCTGTTGGAGATAACAATACTCCTGAGTCATCTTGTAGAGTTGGTGTTGTTCGTGATGATGAGGAAGTCAAGCGTAGCCTGGATCAAGTGTATGACCTTGATGATGATACAAGTGAATCTACAACAAAAGCTGCAAAGAAATCACCCGAGATCCCCCTATTGGTTCCGAAGGTTGAGAAATAGGGACAATGAACAATTGCTTTAGACATTTATGCTTCGTTTGGTTTTGTTGGACAATTTGGTTTTTTTTTTTATGGTTGGTTGTGTTTTTTGGATAATTTGTTTTTCTTTATGGTTTATGTCGTGTTTTGAGACTATTTTTACATGTATAAATGACATGTGGTTGCATTTTATGTTTCTTTTTATCAAGTTGTTTACAAATACAACATTTGTATTTTTATTTAAAAAATGTAATACAGTCAATAATATTAATCAAACAATTTTACAAAAACTATTATTACATTTCATTTATAACTTTATACTTAAAAAAATATTTTAAGTAGTTTAATATACAATTTCAAAGTAATCAAATGAATTTATTACCTTCAAATTATAAAGTTTCAATCATACCCTTCCATTTAAACACAATAATTGTAATTATTGAATCAGCAAAAATCGCGTTTAAACAATTCATTTAATTGTAAATACGAATTATTTAAAAATTTTCAATTTTAAGTTTTAATTACACAAAACATTCAATTTTGTAGAAATATTTAATAATGGTAAGTAATTATACCATACAGTTACTAAAATTATAATAAAAAAACTGAAAAATTAAATTTCGAAACCATTGAAAATTTTTAAATTTTAAATTCAAATTACCACCAAAAATTCAAATTTTTAGTCCTTTTTAATAATGGTAGGTAATTAAACATATTAATTATCATTATTAATTAGTAATTTAATTCTTAGTCTATATATACCATACTACTTTAAAAAAAATATTCACACCAAGAAATCAAATCAATCAAACTTTCTAGAGTTCTCCCTGGCTGTTTTTATTCTTGCTCAAGTCTTCTATCGTACAAGTTGAATGTATGTCCTTCTTTTATTTCAATATCAATTATTTTATTAAAACATGATCATCGTGATGTATGTTTGTTTTTCTTGAATCCATATTCCTCAATAATACTTCACTATTGGTAGCCTAACTCTTGAAGATCAATCGTTAGTTTATTATTATCTATATTTAAATCTGTATATGTATTACTGTTATTAAACATTTTATTTAGAAATTTCCTCTTTTTAGCTGAAATGGGACATAAAAGACTCTCTAATACTTCAAAAGGTAATTTTTTTATTCTATCTACAATGTTTTTATATTTCTATTATTTGTGTTGTGTCATTTAACTTTTCAATTTTTGTATAAGGTGATGACAAACGAACGCCGTTATCTAATATCTCAAATGGTACACAAATTTCATATTATTGACATCTTTATTTACATTATCTTAGTTTTATGTAAGAAATTAATTTTTTTTTCACAGCTTTGTCTGATGAATAAAAAAGAAATAACGCGGCCGAGTGTCGTCGAATTAGAAAATTACACTTGGATGCAAAGAGATGCAAGGTCACTAATCATACTAATGTACTATAACATTTACCGCCACCTAGAATATTCAACGGTGATTCAATTCAATGTTCTAACCATTCTATTCCGCAAGGCTCCACCGCCCAAACTACATTGAATGTTTTTACACCCGGTAAATGAATAACAATTTTTAATTTATATCTATATATAAAGTTTCAACTTCCAATCCCTATTTATGATTAGAGTAAATTTTGTTTGTGTCTGTTTTTTTTATAGGTCAATTGCAACCAACGCCTTTGTCTACTATCTCAAATGATATTTTTATTTATTTAAATAGCATATTCCATCTTATAAAAAATAACTACTTTGTTATTCACTTTATTATATAAACTAATATTACTTTATATGTTCTTTATACGTTTGAAGTCAACGTGAACATTGCATCGGATTCTCAAAAATCCAGAAATATGCAAATGGATGCTAAGTGAAAGAGTGTTAAGCAATGTGAAAATACCAATCCCTCACAATTCAAAAATAGTTTGGTTTCAATCGATATATCATCCGTTACAACAACCTTCAACAACCATTTTAACGCATCTTTTTCGGGTAATAATTGTTTGTAACATTTAATAATTTTAAGCGTTAATTTTTTCACTATATGTCAAATATTTTACTTGACTGCGTTATTTTTTTATTTACTTTATGTATCAACAGGTTCTACAGAACGCACTCCTTTGTCCAATATTACAAACGGTATTGTAATTCTATCTTACTTAAGTTTTTATCATACTTCAGTCCAAACTTATTTTATTTTTTATCTATTTTTTCAATGCCTGAACTCACAACACAACATTCTGTAGAGTTTCGAAAGTTCAGAAAATTACAACTTGATGCAAAAAGACGTAAAGTAAATTCTATTACTAGAACTCAAAAAAAATCTAATTTTACAACTCCTACTTATCCAACCACATCTGGTACAACTTTCTATGTGTCTATTAATTTTAAAAATTTTTAATTTTTTTAATATAAAATTTGAAATACTAAATATTAATTTAAGGTCGACTCACTAATGTTGATACAGTTTCACTTGCATCATATTCTGTGCAATCAGAAACCATGAATACATCAAGAAGTAATCGACGTTGCATCTCACCTGTTCGCATGGTTAGTTTGTCTGACGAAGAAGCTATCAACCCTCAACCAAATAAAGACTTGCAATATAGGGTGTCTCTAAAGGTAAATATTAAGTTTACAAAACAGTTACAACTATATTGATGTCTTTTATGCGTTAATTATTTTATTGGTTTATATTTGCCAGATTATCTGGATCACGGTGATCAAACGGTTGTATGTGAGATGTGTAACGCAAAATTGTGGAGATCAGAAGCTGGTAAAGGCCTTAAGGTTTCTGGAAGAACAACTTACATGCTATGTTGTTTTTATGGAAAGGTACAACTTCCAGATTTCAAAGAGAGCAGTTTAGATTATCGAAATCTTTTCAAAAACACAGAATCGAAGAGTAAATATCTCTTAATACACATTCGCCGCTTCAATTCCAAGTTTTGTTTTACTTCAATGGGAGCCAAGGTTGACTCAAATATCAATAGAGGAAAGGCTCCATTCATATACAGAATAAGTGGAGAAAATTATCACACCTTGGGTGGTCTTATTCCTAAAGATGGTTCTAAACCGAAATTTTCTCAGTTATATATTTATGACACCGAAAATGAAGTCTCTAACCGGGAAACGATTTATAGGTAATATTCTTTACTTTGTTACTTATTTTTTTACTTTTTTAGGTAAATATTAATATATGAATTTTCTTTTTTTTTTATTTGATCTTTTCAGTAATGAAAAAGGAGAGTCTAAGGATATTTCTCACGAACTTGACATTGAAATCATTCAGTACTTGAAGTCGATGTTAGACTCAAATAATCAGCTTGTGAAAAGCTATAGGATTGTACGTGATCGATTTCAAGAAAATCCTGAATTTAACCTTAAATTACGTCTTATTGGTAGGAGATCTAAAGACGGCCGAACATACAATTTACCCACTTCATCAGAAATTGCCGCCCTTATTTTGTCAAACGATGATGACCAGCTTGACAATAGAGATATTGTTGTTGAGTCAAGAACAGAGGGTCTTCAGCGTATAAGTGAACTTCATCCAAAATATCTAGCTCTCCAGTATCCATTGATTATTCCCTTTGGAGAAGATTGTTATAGGGTTGATATACCATACAGGGAAGAAAGGAAATCTAAAAAGAAAGTCGATTCAAAATGTTCAATGAGGGAGTATTTTGCATATCATATCCAATGTGACACCCCGCATTTTCAGGTTAAATACTTTTACTGAACTCTAGTTAACTTACATGTTCATTCATGGCTAGATACTTAACTAGGGGTAGTTAAGTAGGCCTAACACATGTTAGAGGTTATTAACATATGTGTTAAATAGGATAAGTATTGTTTAACACACACATGAGTCCTGTATCCCGAACGTTGGTGAATAATAAACTTATGTGAAAACCATACGTGATTATGTGAACCTAAACCGAACACGTTAATAAAAATCATTAAAAGTGGAGCATGAGGTTGATTAGGGTCTTAACGCATGGGGTTACACTTGTTACGGTCCGAAATAACGAAAACGTCGATGGATAACGCGTCGGGAGGCGAAACGAAGCAAAAGCGCGCGCCTCGGACCTGTGAGCGGCCGCTCACAGGCTCCGAGCGGCCGCTCGAACATCCCTGACGGGTCTAAACCGCCTCAAACTCATATTTAAGCATCCTAAACCCCCATGCAACCCCCATACTCAACCCTAATCGCCCCCTTACTGCCCCACACGAATATTTCACTCCAAAAACTCCTGCTAAGGCTCAAGATCATCAATTGGGAGGCTCCAAGGCGCGCGATTGATTGATTTGAAGAGCTAAGGGTATAACTTATGATTTCTTACGCTTTTACCTTATGTTTTTACTATAAAAATCATATAACAAGTTTGTCCAGGTCTGAAAGTATTTTATAAAAGTTAAAACATGATGATTACAAAGATTAAAAGGGTCAACCACATTGTTACATAATGAATGTTATATGTTTTGCATGATTATGCATGTTCTTGATGTTTTAGACTTCTAGGGTTTGTGAATAATGATGGTTGTGATGTATAATTAGGGTTTTGATCAGATGTGGTTCTTACTAAAGTTGTATGATGATTATTAGGTGTTATTGATTGATAATATGCAACTAGGGTTTGATATAATTGATAATATTGCATGATTAGAATCTGGACAGATTCTGAATGTCGACTTGTAGGGTCTGTTTCGTGGCTTGAAAATAATTGGTTTGATCGATTCTTTGCATGATTGTAATGCACAAGGTCTTAGCTTTTCATAATGGGCAAAACCATCGAATTTGGACATCGTTTGAGTCGTTTTTGGAATTTTAATTGATTAGGGGTCATATCAGATTTTCGGATTTGTAAATTGGGCTAACTTTAAATGGTCATAACTTGAGATTTACAATGAGTTAGGTTATGAAATTTTTACAGTAGGTCAATACTGGAAAATAAAGCTTTTCCAAGTGGATTCATCTCGTTTGGATGAATACACAATTTTTAAGAATTTTCCTACTAAACTGACCTGTTGAGGAAATTTTCTGAACACTGCTGTGTTGTACGAATTTTTATAATTTTTGTGTTTGGAATTAAGACAAAATAAAAATAGGTATTGTCGAGGGAATCCCAAATAAAATTCAGTAAAAATTTGGGACTCTCATTCATTCGTTAAGTATTTTAAATAAATTGTTTTCCACAGCGCACAATCTGTCCTAAAAACACAGATTGTGTACGGGGTCTTTAAGTGATTATTTGGAGTTCTATGTGGTGTGTAATTGACATGTACTTGTGTGGAAACTTGTATCAGATGTATTTGATGCATTAAACTGATAATAATTGCTATGATCACCAACGGGATACGTAGGACATACTTGAGCATGTAGAGTCATTAGGTGTCACCACACGGTTTTGAACTTTTAAAAGTCTTGGATAAACGAGTTACATGGTGTGTTGGTTACGCACGTATACTCACCTAGTGACATTTGTAATAGGGAGTCGGTAGCACTTTACTATTCGTGGAATTTGGATTTTCACTTGCGACCTAAGGTGAGTTCCACTACTCTTTCTCAAAAGCATGCGTCTCGGGTTGAGACAACTTACGTAACGTTTCTAGTCCGGGTTAGGACTACTTTTACACATCCCGGGTTTTGGGGTGCATGGTTCACGTGGTGAATCTATTTTTACTAATTCATATATATGTCTTTGATGAACTAAACCAAACACATCTTTTAAGTCCTTCAAAATACCGAATCAATTGCCGGTTGGGCAAGCGGGTTAATTAGTTGATAGCGCTATTAGGTCTAACAAACCTCACATCGTGCTGGGAGCACGGATGTGAACTATTAGCTTCAAACATAATCATTGTCGATGGACAATGATGCAAGGCATCCTTATCCCGGTTATGGGAACTTGTTCATTAGTAGTTCGGTATTCGCCGGTTTTAGTTATCATGAGTGGGCTAGCTACCCCTGGCATATGAATTAGCTATTTACTTGTGGCCATGGAGGCCGACGTTCTTACGTACTGTTATGTGGTCTGGGAGACCGACGTTTTCATTTGGTTACATGGTTTGGGAAACCTACGCTTTTACTTACTCACCTACTTTACTCAGTGAACTCACCAACATTGTTTGTTGACCCACGATTTACATGCTTTTGCAGGTAGTTAGCTTCCGGTGCCAGGATTAGAAAGCACTGTACACTTCACTGCATTTGGGCTCTCGGGCATACACATAAATTATATATTATGCTTTCGTATGGTTTTAATTTGGGTGCGTTGTTTTGCGCATGGTTTTAAAAGGTTTAAATTTGGTTTACGCTTCCGCAGCTTAACTAAACTTGGTTTTTTGAAAACGAACTAAATGGTTTGGGCATTTAGAGTTCGTTCCTGTGACTTATGGCTATGGGATCCTGGTATGTCACGCGCCTCGCGGTATAAACCCCGCAGTGGAAATTTGAGGGTGTGACATCCAAGACAGAGTTGGTAAGTTCTCATTGATTTTGAATGCAAGGCGACTACTTCAACAGTTTTTGGTTGACGTTTATACCATGATAGAGAGTGAGCGCTTATTTTATGTCCGTTTCAACCAAAGTGAACTTAGGTGCGAGACTTATACTAATCTTCAAATGTTGAACCAAAATGGACCTACTGATTTGTCAATAGTAGGGACGCCTGTAATTTTACCCTCTTCTTTTACTGGTGGTGCACGTTACATGAGGGAAAATTATCTTGATGCAATGTCTATTTGTAAAAAGCATGGATACCCTGATTTTTTTATTTCAATCACATGCAATCCCAAATGGCCTGAAATTAGAAGGTTTCTTAAGGACAAGAAGACAAATCCAGAAGATAGGCCAGACATTTTAGCTAGACTCAATCATGAAAGATTTACGTGAAAAATCATTATTGGGCAAGACTTCAGCAGGTATAATTATTTACGAAAAAAATTAAGTTTCAATACGTATTCATAGATTATCATGTTTATATAATTACTATCATGTTTATATTTATTAAGTTTCTAACTACATTTTTTAACTTAATATTACAGCTGTTTATACTATAGAGTTCCAAAAACGTGGTTTACCACACGCTCACATCTGTCTGTTTCTCAAAGATGACAGTAAGCTTCCCACGATTGACCATGGTGATCGTTTTGTTTCTGCTGAAATGAAATCCCTGATAAGAAAGTAGATCCGGAGTTGTTTAGTCTTGTGAGTAACTTTATGATTCATGGACCCTGCGGACGTGAATATCCCAACTGTCCGTGCATGTTTGACGGTAAGTGCTCCAAAAAATTTCCAAAGAAGTTTTCTTCTGCATCAACGTTAGATTCAAATGGATACCCAGTTTATAGAAGAAGAGACTCAGGGCTAATTGTTGAAAAAGGAACTGCTAAGTTAGACAACAGAAATGTGGATCCTTATAACGCAAAACTTTTAAAGCATTACCAAGCACATATCAATGTTGAATGGTGTAACCAGGCTGCTTCAATTAAGTATTTATTCAAATACATTAATAAAGGACCTGATAGGGCTAAAGTTGCTTTTGTAGAAGATGATGGAGAAGGTCAAGAAGTGGTTCAAAAAGATGAAATCAAAAAACATTTTGATTGTAGGTTCCTTTCTGCATGTGAAGCTTCATGGAGGATATTTAAAAACGAAGTGCATTATAGATACCCTCCAGTTATGAGGCTTCCATTTCATCTGCCCGGTGAGCAAAGTGTTGTATATGGTCCAGAAGAAAATCTTCAAAACGTTCTCGACAAACCAACAGTGTCTTCAACAATGTTTCTAAAATGGATGGAACTAAACCAAAGTGAGGCTGTGGCACGTGAACTAAGTTACATTGAAATCCTAAGTAAATTTGTTTGGAAAACAGAAGAAAAAAAATGGGACTTTCGAAAGATAGGTAAGTCAGTTGGTCGTGTTCACATGGTTACTCCATCCATGGGCGAGGCGTATTTCTTGAGAGTTCTTCTCAATAAAGTAAAAGGCCCTAGATCATTTGAGGAGATAAGAACGGTCAATGGAAAAGTTTTACCAACATTTCGTGATGCATGTTATGCTCTTGGCCTCTTAGATGATGACAACGAATATGTAGAAGCTATCGAGGAAGCTCATTATACTGGTTCAGGATACTCTCTTCGTAATTTGTTTGCGACGATGTTGGTGTCTAATACCTTATCTAGGCCTGAGCATGTTTGGGAAAAAACATAGAAATACCTGTCAGATGGTATTATGCGTAGACACGAAGATTTATTCGATATTGAAGGTAAATAATTTACTTTTAATTTTTTTTGTCCCTTTTGTTTTATATTAATAATTACACACTTTATCATTATCAGGGTTGTGTCTCACTGATGATCAAATCAAGAACATTACATTGCTTGAGATTGAGAAACAGTTGCTTCGGAATAACTCAAGCCTACGTAGATTTCCTTCTATGCCGTATCCTAATACTGATTCTATAGCAGCTGCAAATAACCGTTTGATTCTTGATGAGCTGAATTATCAAGTAGGTTCGGTTGCTGAGGAATTTGCTACAAACTCACGTTCTTTAACTGATGAGCAACGCTCAATTTTTGATGAGATCATTCATGCGGTTGACTGTAACAAAGGTGGTCTATTATTTGTTTATGGTTTTGGAGGCACTGGTAAAACATTTTTATGGAAAACTTTGTCTGCTGCTATAAGATCTAAAGGACAAATTGTTTTGAACGTTTCATCCAGTGGTATTGCTTCTCTTTTGTTATCCGGTGGAAGGACGGCGCATTCTAGGTTCCGTATACCTTTGAATGTTACTGAACAGTCCTTGTGCGGTATAAAGCCAAATAGTGATGAGGCTGCTTTATTGAAACAAACTAAGTTAATTATTTGGGATGAGGCTCCAATGATTCATAAACATGCTTTTGAAGCACTTGATCGTACAATGAAGGATGTCTTGAAGTCAACTTCTTCACTTAATTCTGAGTTGCCTTTTGGTGGTAAGGTTATGGTTTTAGGTGGTGATTTTAGACAGATCCTTCCTATTGTTCCCAATGGTAGTAGAAGAGATATTTTAAATGCCTCAATAACTTCCTCTCCTATTTGGAATAATTGCAAAGTACGTACATTAACCAAAAACATGAGGTTAACGTTGGGTAACAACACATGTGAAACCGCAGAAACAAAGCTATTTGCAGACTGGCTTCTTGAATTAGGTGAGGGTAAAGTTGGTGATTCAATTCATGATGATGAGGCAGATGTAGAGATACCAGATGATCTTCTTATTAAGGATTCATCAGATCCGATTTCAAGATTAATTGACTTCGTCTACCCTTCGCTTCTTCAACTTTACAAAGATAAAGATTACTTTGGAAAACGAGCAATACTTGCACCTACGAACGAAGTAGTACATGAAATTAATGAAAGGTTGCTTGCGTTGTTACCTGGGGATGAAGTCGAGTATCTAAGCTCTGATAGTATATGTCAGATTGAGAACGCTAATAATCATTCGCAGGAAGACTTATATTCTCCTGATGTCCTTAATGGTTTAAAAATTTATGGGTTGCCTAATCATCGACTAACACTAAAGGTCGGTGTTCCCGTTATGTTGTTGAGAAACATAGATCAACAAAATGGATTGTGTAACGGTACGCGATTACGGATCACCAAACTTGCAAAGCGTGTTATTGAGGCCGAAATCATATCAGGTGGAAACATTGGTATCAAAACTCTTATTCCTAGAATAAATCTGATACCATCTGATATCAAGATTCCTGTAAAGTTCCAAAGGCGTCAATTTCCAATAAGCGTATGTTTCGCAATGACCATCAACAAAAGCCAGGGTCAGTCTTTATCTAAGGTTGGATTGTACTTAAGAGAACCTGTATTCTCACATGGCCAACTTTATGTTGCTTTGTCAAGAGTAAAAAGCAGGGCAGGAGTGAAGTTACTAATACTGGATGATAATGGGAATGTGAAAACTAAAACCAGAAACTTCGTGTATAAAGAAATATTTAGTGATATTTGAATAAAATTTGTATTCGTTGTTTTATACTTTAATACAATATTTTTACTGTATTTTTCTTATACGTTATAATTCCCTAAATAGATGTACGTTGGTGAACTGCGTGTACACGCGGGCAAAAATCTAGTAAAAGTATAACAATGAATGGGAATGGGTTGATGACATGCCCACGCCTGGTAAGGGGAAGGAGGTGTGGGCCAAGAAAGTGGGTGTTGGGCTTAGTGGGCTTGTGGGTAAGGGTATGTGCTAGGCAGCCACTGTGGAGGCCACGGGGTATAGGGAGTAGGCCAAGGAGAGGTAGGTGAATACCAAGTATATGGATAGGTGTTGTCAGTCATTGTGAATGATAAGTGATAAAAAATAAAATAAAATAAAAAAGGAATGGGAAGGATAGATAATACTACAAAGATGAATAGATACTTAATATTATTCTCTTGAATGGTATTAATTTGCAGAAAAAAAAATAATGGGTCACAAGTATCATGTTATGATGAAAAGAAACAGAGGGTTTGGGTTGATATGAGGTAGGCGACAAAAGGGATTAAAGAATATGTTGGTGAATATTGGGTAGGCGACAAAAGGAAAAACAAACTAATATTGGATTAATGTGAGTGGATTGGTATTGGATAAGGAGGAAAAAAAAGAGAGAGGTTGATGGTCAGCAATAAGATTAAAGAAGTGGAAGAGATACATCAGTCGATGTAGAAGAAGATCGACCGGAAAGAAGAGGTGACGGCAGGGAAAAGATATTAGGGTTTGGCACACTGGACTCGTGATACCATAATAGAATTCAAACCCGTGCCTTTCTCATTCATTGAATCGGTATAAATAATACATTGTTATCTCTTAACTATGGTAAGAGATAATGACCAATAATTACAAATAATAACATTACTAAATATATATAATCTATTAACTTGTTCTCACGTCAGAGTACAAATGCAGGACCTCCTACGTTTAATAGTTTGTATGCCTTGTAGAACCCTTCAAGCCTTTGAGCCCCAGAGACGTCTACACCATCCCCTACTGTTACTTGTCGTAGAAACACGCAGTACTTCAAACACATTCATCGATAACTTTGGTTTAATGTTCTTTTCACCGTGCTTATTGTGTGTGTGTATATATATATATATATATATATATAGGGGAGGGTTATCTTGAGAACGCTAAATATTGTGAGAACCGTGAGAACAAGTACAAAAATCAATCAAAATCAATTTTTTTTAATACAAATCCCATTATAATCAAAATACAACATTAATAAATGAATTTTCTTTTCAAATAATCCATCTTTTCTTGCAAAAACACTTTCAAATTAACTTTTTACACATGTGTAAATGAAACAGTTTACACATTTATAAACAGCAAATTTACACATGTGTAAAAACAAATTATTTTCGTATACGAATGAATTTTTACGCGTAAATTGTGATTTGGGGATTGTATTTTAGTAATAAAGACAAGTGTAAAAAGAAATTTTGAATTTGAATGGTTTTAGATGCCGTTCTCACGGTTCGCATGAAATATAGGTGTTCTCAAAATAACTTTCCCCTATATATATATATATATATATATATATATATATATATATATATATATATATATATATATATATTTGTCCAAGATGTGTTTTAAAGTCCAAATATTGGGTTCAATGTTCATTTTTTTTATAAATACCGAAAACGAGCCCTAAAGCTCAACACTAAAGCAATTTAATTCATTTTTGTCTCATTTTTTTTCTCAATATCTACCCTAAATTTCAACCCAAAAAAATATAGGTAAAAGTGTTGGCTTGATTTTAGAAATGGTTGAAAATCATGTTGGAAAAATGAGTAGTGAAAATGATTTTTCACTAATTTTGGACTTAAATAAATGTATTTATATATGTGTTATCTATAATCTATAATCTATAATCTATACATCTAATAAACTAAAGTCCATGAGGACACTTGGCACTCCCACATTCATCCTCAATTGTGTAGCCTATCATATTGTGCCAAGTGTCTCATTGTGAGAATTTATAAACTTTTTCATTTAAAAAAAATTAAAAATAGAGTAATAATCTATACATATGGTAACAATTATCACTTACTACTTTCCTAATCTAATTAACCTACTCAATCAATTACCCTCATTCTCTCTCACACGCCAATTATTCTTTCTTCTCGGTGATTCCTCTATCTCCATCCGATCAAAAGCTTCCATCATCATCGTTCATCTTCTTCGTGTATATCATTCAAGGTAACGATTTCTTCATTGTTTTTCATACGATTTCTGTTAAATATCGTTGTTTCTTATAATTATTTACTGATTTAATCGATTTTTATGTTTCTCTGTTTCTTTCTATGTTTCCATCGCCGATCATTCGTCTTCCTCTATCTCTCATTCAAGGTAATCATTTTTTCTACTTTCTTGATACGATTCCTTTTATATATTGTTTTTTTTTTTTTGTAATTATTTTCAGATTTAAGTGATGAATGATATTAGGTCTTTCTTTTTTCTCTGATCGTCGCCTATTTATATTCTAATATTTCATTCAGATTCTAATATTAAACTTTTATTTTTGTATTGTTGATGGTTTTTAATAATTTTTCAGATTTTGGGCTTTAGGTTTCATCTTTCTTATTTTCTACTATGAGATTATATTGTGACTTTTAAGTTTCAGTGTTTAGGTATTGTTATTTGTTTTCAATGATTAGGTATTATGTTTGTTGTTTTCAAAAATTATGAGATTTTAATAATTTTCAGATTTGTGACATGATCAGTTTCAGTGTTTAGGTATTGTTATTTGTTTTCAATGATTAGGTATTATGTTTGTTGTTTTCAAAAATTATTAGATTTTAATAATTTTCAGATTTGTGATATGATCCTTCATGTTTTCTCAGTAGTAAAAACACGAAAATTTCCCGTGTATTATATATTTCTTCATGATATTATGTTGGCTCGATGATGTTTGTCTTCGGGTGAGGTTGAATGTTCATATGTTCTTCGAGGTGTTCTTGAGGATCATAATATTAGATGAAAGGTAAAAGAATGTTGGATATTTTTTAGTGATTAATCCGCTTAGGAAAGCTATTCGGGTCCGGGTCCTGTTTGTTGGTTCGGGTCTCATTTATTAGCATTTTATTTGTTTCCTAAGTTGATGGCTTAAAGTTTGGAAGGATAATTATAAGAATTAATTGTTATAAATGGTGGTTTGAAAAGTCTTGGATGTTAAAAGGAAGGGTCGAGTTTTTTGGTAAGAGATTGATTGATTGTATTATAGGAAAGTTAATAGCACAATTAGTTGTACACTTTCCATATAGTCATAGTCAAATGTATTAACTGCATAGTCAAATGTATTAACTATAACTGCTATAATTATGAATCTTGGTTTGGAAAGTTGTTGAATGGAATTGATGGTGGAATTGGTTTTGTAAAGTTATTGCACTAATTTTAATACATTTTTAAAATTCTGATTTGTTTTTTTAATACTTTTTTATGGCGGTTGCAGGTGTATAACGATTGTGTTGCACCAATGAGCAACGGTGGAGGCTGTTTGCTCAGGGTAATAGTACTCTGGCAGATTCTTGCATAGACCAATTGGAGTTTATTGTTGCACGGGCACAAAGGATTGGAGATCCAAAATATCAACAGAAGGTACATGATTTTGCTCTTTAGTGTTAACAATTCTTGCATTTTGATATTTATCATGATTTATACAATATTGGAAACATCTAATGTTAATAATTATAATTACCATATCATTAATAACCTTTAAACACAAAATTATTAATCAAATATAAATACATTTATAAATTTACTTTTAAACATTCAAAATCAAAATTTAAAAAATAAAATCGGTTTTTAAAATTAAAGACATTTAAACACAAAATAAATGCTTAATTCTTTGATTTGTCACATTACTATTTTTAGCGTATAATTAGCATTTATCATGATTTACACAATATTGGAAACATCTAATGTTAATAATTATGATTACCATTTCATTAATAACATTTAAACACAAAATTATTAATCATATATAAATATGAATACATTTATAAACAAAGTTAAATTTGAATTTTTTTCATCACACTTAATACGTCTATTTTCAATTGAATTACTTTATTTTCAAACATTCAAAATCAAAATTTTTAAAAAATTACGGTTTTTAAAATTAAAGTCATTTAAACACAAAATAAATGCTTAATTCTTTGATTTGTCACGTTACTATTTTTAGCGTATAATTGACATTTATCATGAGTTACACAATATTGGAAACATCTAATGTTAATAATTATGATTATCATTTCATTAATAACTTTTAAACACAAAATTATTAATCATATATAAATACATTTATAAATTTATTTTTACACATTTAAAATCAAAATAAAAAAACGGTTTTTAAAATTAAAGACATTTAAACACCAAATAAATGCTTAATTATTTGGTTTGTCACATTACTATTTTTAGCATATAAATAACATTTATCATGATTTACACAATATTGGAAACATCTAATGTTAATAATTATGATTACCATTTCATTAATAACATTTAAACACAAAATTATTAATCATATATAAATATAAATACATTTATAAACAAAGTTAAATTTGAATTTTTTTCATCACAATTAATACGTCTATTTTCAATTGAATTACTTTATTTTCAAACATTCAAAATCAAAATTTAAAAATGAATACGGTTTTTAAATTTAAAGACATTTAAACACTAAATAAATCCTTAATTCTTTGATTTGTCACATTACTATTTTTAGCGTATAATTAGCATTTATCGTGAGTTACACAATATTGGAAACATCTAATGTTAATAATTATGATTACCATTTAATTAATAACCTTTAAACATAAAATTATTAATCATATATAAATACATTTATAAATTTATTTTTAAACATTCAAAATCAAAATTTAAAAAAAAAATCCAGTTTTTAAAATTAAAGACATTTAAACACAAAATAAATGCTGAATTATTTCATTTGTCACATTACTATTTTTAGCGTATAAATAGCATCTATAAGGTAATAGTCGGTTAAAATTATTGAGTAATGCTCCTTTTACTTATACATGGGTCACTTTAGATAATGTTCCTTCCTATAAACGGGTCAAATAAGGTAATAGTCGGTTAAAATGTTGTTTTAATGGTGTAGGTTCATGTTTGTTTACTTATAAATTGGTCGATTTGGGTAATGTTCAACTTTTCCAATGGGTCAAATAGGGTAAAAGCCACCAACAGTGTGTTTATGGTGTTTTGATTAGATTGATGTTCCTTTTACTTATACATAGGCCATAGGTGAATTGGGGCAATCTTCCCTTTTCTTAACGGGTCGATTTGGGTAATGTTTGCCTTTTCAAATGTGTCAAATAGAATAAAATGTGCTCGAAGCTTTTTTTAGCGGGTCGATATGGGTAATGCTCATCTTCTCAGACGTGTCAAATTAAATTGTGAAATTTAGGTGGTAGTTAGTTTCTTATTTTTATTTTTATTACTTTCTTATTGTTGAATATGCCATAAGTCTATTTTTAACACATACCATTTAAGTCGCCTTATTCAGGTTGGATTGTATTTAAGAAACCCTGTATTCTCACATGGCCAGCTTTATGTCGCATTGTCAAGAGTTAAAAGCAGGGCAGGCGTGAAGTTACTTATACTGGATGCTGATGGGAAAGTGATGACTAAAACAAAAAATGTTGTTTATAAGGAAATTTTCAGCGATATTTGAATAAATGTCTATTCGTTGCTTTTAAATTTTAATAAACTGTTTCTACTTTATTTTTCTTATACGTTATACTACTCCAAATAATCGTACGTTGGTAAACTGCGTGTCAACGCGGGCAAATATCTAGTACATTATAAAGGAGTGATGTACCATAATGGATTTTTGACATGGGTACAATTTTTAAAGCAACAAGTTTAAGAGAATAAATCTTATTTCATAAGGGTATTATGGAGATAAATGTGACAATTAAGACACTTAGAAGGGTATTATAGACATTTGACCCATCTCCTCCTTTGCAATATAATAAAAAAATTCCATCTCTGCCCTTATTTTTCATCCCTGCCCTCTCACACGCCAGAATCCAGATGAAATCCCACAAGTGAATGGTCATCTAATCGGTTACAAATTCAATTACTCCTCTTTAATTCGTAACCCCCACCCCTTAGTACTCTGTTTTTTTCCTATTGTAAGTGAAGAAAATGAATGCGATGGTTGAAGATGATGACAGATATCCCTTCGAATACATGGTCAGTGATTCAAGTTGAATGTTGATTCCAAAGGGGTTAATGAAATTAATCTTTGCAGGTTAGAACTTTGACTGATATTTGGTTTTATATTTGCATTTATTTGTGTAAATTGTGCATTTTCTATTCTTCTGTTGTCAGCATTTTAACCTTCATATCCATGTGTGTAACCTTTATATGATTTTTATGATTTTATGTTTTTATGTGTTGTCATCTGGATTGATGTAGGGTTCAGGTACCCAGTTCAAGGATAATCCAAATGGTATGTGTGGTTTGTTTTAGCTTGTTACTTCACTCACCTTTACTAGTCCTTCTGCGGTGACTATTTATGTTTATTTTCTCAAATCATTATTTCAGTTATTTTCATATGATATATATTTAACTCGGTTAGTCACTTTGATTTTGGCTGATAGATTTTAAGAACGTCTCGATCGTGGGTCACTATGTCGAAGACCGTTCAAAGGATGCACCATTAATCATCATCAAGTAGTTATGCTATTCGGGTCCTTTATCTATCATGTGACACATGGTAAATATTGTTTATTTGTTTTAACAACGGTTTATCATATGAAGCCTAAGAAACAACATGTTTGAGTTGGCTGATCGACATGTGGGGATTTACAAAACCGACAATTGTACCAAGAGCATCACCATCAATCCAGACAATTTTGTGGTTTGTGAGAAGGCTGCTTGAACTCGGACCATTTGTGACCTTTTCAAAGTCTTCAAAAATCAACCCATGTTTTCATCTTATAAATTAATGTTCCTATCTAGAAATAAATTATGACTAATGCAATTTGCTTGACTGCAGTTCTTTATAAATTAGTGTTCCTGTCTGATTACTAATTAAAATGTTACTGAAAATGTGATATAATTAGATTCCTATGAGGGATGATGATGTGCCTCTTGCTCAGTTTACTGTTGCCTTTAATGGAGCATCATGGACAGATCCAGATTCAATTGCTTTTTGATGGCCATGCAAGCTATGCTTGGATCATGGAACAAAACTGCAGGAGCTGGCAAACATATGGGGTAGGTATCCTTTTATAATTTAAAAAAACTCAAACTATGCAATTGAAAGGCTATTGTGTACTTTAGGACAAACAATTTTGTAATGTTGCTACTACTGTTGGTGGTGTGGTGTTGTAGGGTTCTTTATCGCTTCTATCAGAAGCTTAAACAATGATTTGTTTTATTCAGACTTTTCTTAATTCTAAACTTCTAGCTTTGCATATAGATTTTTTTGTAACTATTTCATATGTGACACACAGTGTGTTTGATTATATTTGGGAGATTGGGTGTATTGTCACTTATTAATATCTTCATTCTTTGGAAACTATGAACAGTTCACAACTTGCTCAGCTGGTGGGGATTAGTGAACTTGCTGAGAGCATGATGACTTTCAACACCAACTATAAACACACTAGCTTATTTGGTGTCTATGCTTTTGCTAAGGTGAGTTTAAGCTCATTTTTTTTATCAGATACAATCTTAGATGATTACTTATCTTTCAAAATCATTGCTTAAAGTCGTTCACTTTTATCCAACTTAATGTTGTTTGCTCTTTTTGTAGCCGGATTGATTAGATGATCTGGCTTTTGCAATAATGCAAGAAATAAGCAAACTATGTCACCGAATAAATGACAATGATTTTATCCGTGCTCAAAATCAGGTAAAAGTTTCTTATTGCGTGCCTTCACTAAAGATTGCTATAATGTAGCATCAAATAACATAGTCAGTAGTCACCATAATATATAACCCTTGGTGATGTTTAGAACAGTATTTCTATTGGACTTTATTGATAACTGTTTGTAACTGTTTGCAGCTTAAATCTTCATTGCTTCTCCACATAGATGGAAGCAGGGCTACTGCTGAAGACATTGGACGACAGGTATCTCTAATACAGAATATCGTATTGTAGTTTAATACTGTCATTTTTTTTGTAAAACGATCATTTTATACTTAAACACCGTTAAAATTATATGATATATTCAAGTTTCAAACATGGAAGTAAAGCCGAGGCTACAAATAGTGAATAAAGTAAACTTTCTTAGAATGCTGGAGAAATCTTTGTCGAGAGAGCTTGATCTCGAGAAGAAACTGACATAATCGAATCAAGATGAAGAAGATTTAAGATTAAAATTAAGGTTAACAGAACAAGTAGCATTCATCATGGAAGAAGCAGCTGAGGTTGTTTGGGGTCGGTTTATGGAAGCAGAAAATGCGGCTGTTGTTTTAATGGGTGTTTCAAGAGACCTCATAGCTCAACATAAACTTCTTCAATTTAACCTCAACGGTTTTAATGAAAAAGAAAATGGGTTTAGATTAGAACTTGAAAACTGCATCATATTGTTGAATTTGAAAGATGCTTCTATAGAAAAACTCAATAGCCGAATCACACAGCTTGTTGCAGATAATCTTTAAGTGTCAGTTTTGCGGCAAAAGGTCAAATCACTGGAGGAAAAAGTCAACGAATCGGAATCCAATTTAAAAAGGCTAATGAATCAAGCGAATTATTTCAAGATTGTGTTAGAGAAATGGAAAGCGTGATATAATCATTAAAAGACGATGTTTACACAGTAGAAAATAGAGCTGAAACAGCCGAGGGGAAGGTAGCTGAATTAACCGATTCAAACAACGAGTTAAGTGAAGAATTAATATTTCTTAAAAGAAGCCATGAAAGCAGTTCTAAGAAGATGAGTTGAGAAACAATCAAGAGATTCAAGCGCAACATGCAAAGGCGTCTTCTAAAGCTGGTCAAGAACAGCAGAACATGCTGCACTCTGCAATTTAGGATATGGAGACTTTAATAGAAGTTCGTTGTTGACTGATATAACTCAGAGTTGACCAAAGAGGTTGAAACCTCTTTCACTAACCAGCTTCATACCTCTTTCAGTGAGCCAAGGCTTCTTATATTGACTGACCTGCGAACAGATCACCATGTTTATATTTTTATTCTTATATTATGTATGTTGTTCTTCAATTGTTGGGAGGTTATTTGTATTTAATCTGTCATTGTCATTGGTATTTTACAGCCATTAAGGAAGCTGCACTTGGAAACATACCTACAATAGCTTTCTGTGACACTGGCTCTCTTATGAGATATATTGATATCGGTATCCCCGCTAACAACTAAGGAAAACACAGCATCGGTTGTTTGTTTTGGCTTCTAGCAAGAATGGTTCTTCAGATGCGAGGTGTGATCAATCAAGGACATACGTGGGATGTTATGGTATTGGTCAAAGATACCGGATATGTTATTTTTGTCATCCATATAATTCATTGATTTGGAGTTTTTAAAAGTAACTTGTTTTTGCAGGTTGATTTGTTTTTCTACAAGGAGCCTGAGGAGGCTAAGGAAGAAGAGGACGAAACAGCTATAACAGAATACAAAGATTATGGAGTTGGTGCCATTGGAATGGATGATCAATGGTCGTCTCAGATTCCTGATGCACAATGGGGTGGAGATGTGGCTGATGCCGATGGTAAGAAACTTAAACTTTAAAACGTTTTTTCTTGTTTTATTACAAATATTATAAAGGTGACAATTTTTATTTACTTATGAATGAGTCAATTTGTGGTTATTTTTTTACAAAATATTATAAAATGAAAAAGGATGAACATGTCAAAAGTGATCAATGGCTTTTTTTTTGTTGAATAAAATGTATTCTCTACTCATCTTGTTTTTTTTCAGCTCCAATTGATGCCGTTGTCGACGCCTGGGAAGCTGTGGCAGCACATGTACCAACAGCTAATGGTGGTGCTGCAACTGGTTGGGACTGAACTTAGTTTCTTCTAAATTTGATGTTTCTTTATAAAGTTTTGTTTAATATCAAGTAGAATGCCTTGAGGGACGAAATATATATATATATATATATATATATATATATATATATATTTAATTTGTGACAGTTTGCAGAATTTTTATGTATCTTTTTTATAAAGTTTGTTGAGTTGGATATTTTTAAATTTATGCAACTCGCAAACCATTCTCTTATGTTGTCTTTTACACCCTACAATCATGACCCAGTTGATAAAAAAAATGGGCCTATTTAGAAAAAGAGATTTTGTTTGTGAATTTATATAGAACCATATTGACCTAGACTTACTTTTATGTATTTACAAAAAGCCTGTGTTAAAATTTAACACTCATCTTTACCTATTAAACATGACTTTTTTTTTGAACGGCCAACAAATTGGAATCACTCACGGAACATTGGAGTATCATCGTGCCAGCAATGTTACCACGCGATTATATTCCACCACCAAGTCACCAATTCAGGAGGAAACTCATAATTATGAGAAAACCTCTTTTGTGAGATTCGAACCCAGGACCTTATGATCCCTAAGTCTTATCTCACCACCAAGATGCCGCTGGGCTATAATGCCTTTTGGCTATTAAACATGACTTGACCCAACATGTTGTATAGAAAGTAAATTTGTTGAATGCATGTCAGGTGTGAACAAACTGCCACAAATAGTTATTTTGGTGGTTTATATGACGGCAACACTAAATTTAAAGGTGGAATATAAATCAATAAAATGTCATTAAAATAGTGTGTATAAGTTTACGGTTTATTTTTGGCACATTTTCTTTACATCTTATTGCAAATTATACAATTTTGATAACATACTCATATTGTAGATTGTATGACGGCGTGAAAGAATTAAGTTTAAATATAGGGAGTGAACCAAAACCGACTGAAATCCCATTCACTGCATGCGTATCCGTCAAAATTTTATTAAAAACAGATTCACCTCCGCCAGAAAGCGCCCCGCGGCAACGCGCGGGCACTCCCACTTGTATAAATAATTATTTTCGGGTTTGTGTACTATATTGTGAGAGTATCACAACGAACCAAACCACGTCTAAAATGAAGCTAAGATGAATGAGATATCGAAACTTGAAAGTTGTAGGTTGAAACAACCAAAGATGAGAAAGTGGATTAAGTTTTGTCCCACATTGGTGGGATGACAAAACATAAAGTGGTTTATAAGGAGGAGCACTCCTTATATATTGTTTAGCTTGAGCCAAACACTAGTGGTACCCTAAAGGGTGCGTACTCGCACACGCGCGCGTGGCGTGGGTGCAATGTGGCGCACTTTGCATCGCCGCGAGCCGCTTGAGAGTCGCCTTTGTATTTTTAACCTCGTGCGCGTGGTCTGGTACATGGCGGAAGACCATGTAGTGTCCTGGTCTCCACGGTGAGTAAGCGGGCTTCCGCATGGACAGGCTCTGGCGCGCATATGTACGAGTGGCGGATGGCGACTCACGTGGGCAGTGTATTGGTCTGCGCCTAATGTTACTGGTAGTCTCGATGGCGCATGTTATGCGCGCATCGGCATCTGGGAGCAGGAGTCTGTTACGAGTCGGTTGACTTGGTCAAACCGACTGTTTCAAGTCATGCCATAAAGTAACTTGACGGTTTCAAGTTGACCACTAAAATCCATTTTATTAGTATTTATAAAAATGTTTCATATTTGTTTTTGTCAATATAAAAGTTGAGTTATGTGCTCAATTTTTATGAGAGGAAGAACAATAATCTCATGACAAAAATATCTAGAAACATTGAAAGGAGTACTCTCAAGTGTTCCATAACTTTCCTTTTCTAACTTTTACGAACACCAAATGACCCGGTGGAATCTCGGGCTCAAGACCATCTCCGGCAGTACGACTACTATTCCGGTTGTTGTACCCTTGGAAACAACCCGCCTGAGAGGAGGCACAGAATCTGTTTTAAGGGTCCCGTGTTAAACACGATCCTCAACCAAAAACTGTCTACAACAAGTTTGTTTATTTTTTCAGCGGAGCATTATATTAGATGGTTCGGTTGAAGTTAATCAAAAACTTATGCTTGAATCTCAATTAGGTACATGTATTTTGTATCTTATTTTTATTTAGTTTTGTAATCGGTAGTATACTTTTATATTTCCTATGAATAATGAGGGTATCGTTATTATGCTTATTTTATTATTATTTTAATAAAATTATGAACCACATTTCCTACAATATTAAAACAGACTTTCGTGTAGATTGTCAATACAATCTAAAAACCTTCTTATTAAAGGATTTTTGGGTTCACGAAAGTATAAAAAATATTAATTGGGATTTTTGTGAAATCTTATAAATATTTTTTGGGAAATATATTTGTTGTACAAGTCGGATTTTTTTATGATTGGAGTACAATCCTTAATCCGATATACCGTGTTTACAAAACGAACGTTTTGATTTTTGCTTCTCGTGTTCATGGGTTTGTCATATTCATGGGTTTTTCGTGTTTTGTTAAAACCGATTTATACAAATAGAAAATGTACTCTAAATGTTTTTAAAATACATTTTTTTTCTAATGAGCGTATTAGAAAAATAATTTTGTCAACCCATGAAAATATTTGCTAGAGGTTATTTCTAATGAGCGTATTAGAAAATATTTTGGCAACCCATATAGAAACGTTTGGTGTACGTTTTCAATCTAACAAGCGTGTTAGAGATCATTATTTGGAGAAATAATGATTGTTATCAAATGTATAGAAATACATTTTTTTCTAGCGAGCGTGTTAGAAATACCTATAATTTTAAAATAATAATTTTAAACCTTTATATTTCCTAACGAGCGAGTTGGAAAATATTATTTTTGTAAATAATAAGGTTTAAAACATTCGTATTTTCTAACGAGCGTGCTAGAAAGTAATTATTTTAGTAAAATATTATTGGTTTCAAAATGTTGAAAACATTTAGATTTCTAATGGACGTATTAGAAATTTCTTATGTAAATAACAAGTTGTTGAAACATGTATATCTAACGAGCGTGTTAGAATTGACAACATTGAAAGAATAATGTGTCATTAAGCATTTCTAATGAGCGTATTAGAAATGAGTATTTACAAATCACAAGTAAAATTTCTAACGAGCGTGTTAGAAATTGATGCTTTTGTAAATATGAACAAGCTAGACGGTTAATTTTCTAACGAACGGGTTAGAAACAGCTTATAATATTTATATATGAGCCAATAAATTTTAAACGGTCTTGTTTATTATATTTCTAACGGGCGTGTTAGAAATGGTTGTACATATACAAACCAATAAGTTTTTAAATGATTTTGGTAATCGTTTATTTCTAACAGATGTGTTAGAAACGGTTTACCCATTATCCAGATGTAAACTTGACCTTTTATTAATGGAAAAATTATTTTCTTGACGTTATATAACCAAAACACCAAATTGTATTCTAACAAGCATGTTAGAAATGTTTAGTTATTGAAACCGAATATTTTTTTAATATTTGGTACACATATAGTTTCTAATGAGCGAATTAGAAAAGATTTATCATAAAATCCATATACTTTAACGATTTATAATCGTTTATTTTCTAACAAGCGGGTTAGAATCGGGTTTACTATGATAAACTAATTAAGATGATTGGTAATCATTTTATTTCTAACGACCGAGTTAGATGCGGTTTTAAATAATAAAACTACTTTCGAGTTTATGGTCTTGATTTGTAATCAAAGCATAAACATATATAGTTTAATTTTTTAAAATAGTTGCAAAAACGAGAAATGTTTTGAACGAATAAAACATGATTTTGTAATCGGTTCGATACTCGTATGAGAAATATCATGTCTTGAACCATATAATAGTCTTGAGAGACTATTTAAAGGAAAACAACCCAATGTTGTTTTTGACATATTTACTTGTTCGACTACTTGTGAGTAGTTAATTATAAACAACCTTGTTGTTTTGAACAATGTATTGAGGGAGTACCTCGAAACATGCCACAAGACGATATAATTATAATTATTTCGTCGAAATATAAAGTGTTAAAGAGAATAACCCTTTGAGATTTGATGTTTATATATCCTTATGAATCTGTTAAAATATATTTGTAATGTATTATATATATTTTGGATTATCGTTTATATTTTTTTAATAATCAGGTGATTTAAAATATAATAAACAATAAATATAAAAAGGAAATTAAACGTTGGTATTTTTTTTCTCTTTGACGATTTATATTCGACGAATTTAATAAGGATATATGTTTTAACGGGCTGTGCAAGGAGTGTCTTGCAAGAACACAATGAGCGGGTTGTGATCATGACTTATGCAATAAGTCACATACCAAACATCAAACGTACAACCACATTATGTGAGAATCATGATGAATGTGGCAAGTGTATTGAGATTAAATACACGAAAACGAGATATGTCATCCAATGTTGAGAGCATCAACATGAAAATACACAAATGTGAATTTTCGATGCATATAACATATGAAAGAATTATATGTTAATATTGTGAATTCGTCAATAAATTTTGCTAAATTTATTGTAAGACATTTACAATAGTGATGGATGTGTAGATGTTTCTATAACCATAAATGTTGTTTGACCTATGCGGAGGATTTGTCCTTTATTTTGGGAGAGCTTCCCCAATACATAGTTTTAACAAAAAACAATGGAAATGTATATATCACTTTAGGCATGTGTGAATGCTATGTCATTAAGTGTCAATCTAATTGATGTTATCTCAAGACTTTAGTGATTTTATAATAATACGGTTCATCTTGTTGATGATGACTATGTTCATCAAAGTGACTTACATTGAGACTTATGTTTAAGTTCTTAAGAGTCAATGGTGAAGCCTTAGAGATTAAAGGCAAATGAGTTTTGATCTTAATAGATGAAATTAACTATGATTTTGAGACACTCCTAAAAACAGAGGTTTTGGAGTGGTAAAACAAAATCTCATTATTGTGTCTAACTAAGACGTGAATGTTTGAAAGAGATAGTGTGTTATCTCTTAAGGCTGTGAAGAATCAGAATGATGCATCTTCTGTTCACATGCTAGTGTATTGGAGTCTAAAGCATGCTAGACTAATACTTGTTAATGAAACATTCAAAATATGTGACGACACAAGAATGGATTTTATATAAACAAAACTATAAATATAATTTCATTATTAAGGATAACTCGAAATAACCAATTACATAATTCATGGATTAATGATACTATTCGGTTTCATATGAGGTGTTAGTGTCATAATGAGTGGTATTACTCAAACTTCCTCAAAGTGCAAGCAATGTGGGGGGGGGGGGGGGGAAGAGCCATTTAAGAAACACCCGTAGGGGTTGAAAATGGTATTTGAGAAGTTTTCTCAAACTTCATATGAAAGGGAGAACCTTTACCTTTCATCACCCCATTGGATGTTATCCAATAACACTTAAATTTGGGGGTGGCTTGCATTTGAAAATGGAGCGAGTCAATCAAGTTGATTGGACTCAAATGCCAATAGGTAAGATCCAAAGTCTAGCTAACTTTGAATCACATCACCAAAGGCATGGAAACGTGTTTAGCCATGAATTGAGTTTCATGTCATTCTAAATACGAAAAGGAAGGTTCAAAGGGTAACACCTACCTATCCTGCTACCATAACCAGATCTATGTTTAGATCACATGTTATAAGTCTTACGAATGGACAAAATGGGAAAATTGACTAGCGGGTCAAGAACACGTTAGAACAACTTATCTAAATGCAAATGGATCCAACAACCTGATGGTTGATAAGAGATAAAGTTGTGTGGATTGAGATTAAAGCCCATGAAAAAAAGGGACATGAGGGAAACCTAACCTAGTTGACTCGAGATCCCAAGATCTAGGTTCAATAGGCAAACTTATTCATGAACTAAAGGGTGGTCACTGTGTAGGCACAACTAAGATATATGTTTATATGTAAGCTAGTATATATGGATATATACATATCCCCCTAAACTACAAAAGGGTGTTTAAATACGTCCTAGTCCATTCCTATAAATCCAGTGACATTGTTGAGAGGTTAAGCATAAGATATGGTTTAATGATTAGTGTAAATCATTGTACACCATAATGCTTTTGATGATTTGAAGGAAAATCACCTATGTTGGAGAGAAGTGTGGTCACTTCGAATGAAATTGTGGGCACAGTTTCTAGAGCTCCCGCAGAACCAGGAAAGTGTTCCAGGACCATTATTGGACACGATAATGAGGGGATGGCCAGGCTAGGGGAGTCTTGTGTGAACGTATATTGTCGTTTAAACAAATAGCCCTCATTTCAAAGACATCAAGTTCTACTGAAAGCTAGTAAGCTAAGTATGCTTCACAAGGGAAGGTTCAAATGTTTACACCCACCTATCCTATGCAAGACTCAACCGTCGAGGTTACATCGGGTTTGTGTGTTTTATTCGATCTCCATTAATGTGGGGATTGTTGAAAAAATGAGTAGTGAAAATGATTTTTCACTAATTTTGGACATAAATAACTAGTATATTCCCCGCCGCGCTATGCGCGGCGTAGAAACATACAACCCATCGAATTTGCGTCAAATGAAAATGCATTATATTTTGACTCGAAAATGTGCCTTGGATGATCCACATCTCAGGGTAGTAAATTAATCCGCGCGTTGCGGCAGGAGTTCAGTCAGCACGTATTTTTGTTCCGATATTTGAGTTTTGGTACACACACGTTGTAGTAACCGAAATGCAAACCGGATCACCAGAATATCATCTTTCCATATTCAACCTTTTCTACCTTATTTTATTATTGTTTTTGTTGATATTTTGGTATTTTGAACAACTGTTATGTGTTGTCCGGGCCACATCCTTTTTAGCTTCTTCAAGCTTGCCACGTATCCTTTTTACTTTATTCTTGCCCACAGTAAATCATGTGTTGTGTTTTTCTCTTGATGACACCATGACATTTTTTATCCTTTTAAGCATGAAACACACTGCACATGACACTTTTCATCATTTTTACTTTCTTCTTTCCTACTGTAAACCATACTCTGACTCAGATTGATGGTGGCTGGTCCTTTTTGTTCAAATGCGGCATAATCTTATGGTTTTTATTTTTTGCCTTAGCGATAGACGAAGAGAGACGGTGGTTGTAGGTGTTGTAGCGTGGTGGTTAGATGGCGATTACATGATAGTGGATGAGGATACGTTGACCGTAATTCAGGTGGGTGGTCGGCAACTGCATTGAGAGGCCGAGAAACGTTATCTTAACCGTCACCTCCGTTATATCTCCACCAAAATCAGGCAACATGTATACTACCGTAGCCACCACCACTACTCCTATTACCGCTACAGTCATCTGTGTCTCGAGAAGGAAGATTAAGAGCTAAATACCTGCAAAACGTGGTTGTCAGGGGACACGAGCCAATGTCGTTCCATGCCACCGATCTACACTTAGTCTCATTGAATTGGCGGAAACGATCGATACCAAAGATCCTAACCCTTCCCATCCTCCGCATCGTCTCCATTTGAAAGATAGACCACATGCCTCCCTAGTGGTTGCCTATCATCAGGTGGGGTTTGCAGTTACCACGGATGAAGAAGTCAGTCAACGAAAGTCAAACGCAGAGGATGGTCAACGTTGTCAACTGTGGAACTGTAACGTGGACCAGTAGAAGCAGAGCACTGTAGCGACGAAAACGACGTTCGTTGTAGTGTTTTCGTCGATGTGAATTGTTATATATAATAATTATTTCCGGGTTTGTGTACTATATTGAGAGAGTATCACAACGAACCAAGCCACGTCCAAAATGGAGCTAAGATGAATGAGATATCGAAGCTTGAAAGTTGTAGGTTGGAACAACCAAAGATGAGAAAGTGGATTAAGTTTTGTCCCACATTGGTGGGATGACAAAACATAAAGTGGTTTACTGGTGGTCTCGATGGCACATGTTATGCACGCATCGGCGTCTGGGAGTAGGAGTCTGTTACGAGTCAGTTGACTTGGTCAAACCGACTGTTTCAAGTCATGCCATAAAGTAACTTGACAGTTTCAAGTTCACCACTAAAATCCATTTTATTCGTATTTATAAAAATGTTTCATATTTGTTTTTGTCAATATAAAAGATGAGTTATGTGCTCAATTTTTATGTGAGGAAGAACAACAATCTCATGACAAAAATCTTTAGAAACATTGAAATGAGCACTCTCAAGTATTCCATAACTTTCCTTTTCTAACTTTTACGAACACCAAATGACCCTGTGGAATCTCGGGCTCAAGACCATCTCCGGCAGTACGACTATTGTTCCGGTTGTTGTACCCTGGGAAACAGCCCGTCTGAGAGGAGGCGCGGAATCTGTTTTAAGGGCCCCGTGTCAAACACGATCCTCAACCAAAAACCGTTTACAACAAGTTTGTTTATTTTTGCAGTGGAGCATTATATTAGATGGTTTGGTTGAAGTTCATCAAAAACTTATGCTTGAATCTCAATTAGCTACATGTATTTTGTATCTTATTTTTATTTAGTTTTTGTAATCGGTAGTATACTTTTATATTTACTATGAATAACGAGGGTCTCGTTATTATGTTTATTTTATTATTATTTTAATAAAATTATGAACCCTATTTCCTACAAATCAAACATTAAGGCATGAAACTAGGTAAAAGTGTTGTCTTGATTTTTGAATATAAAAACGTAGTTGAATTCACAAGTTACACTAAGCGAGGCGCACCAGGAGTAAGTCTTATGTCATGTTAAGCTGGGTTCGAATCAAAACAGGTATTGATGACGTGGGTAGTCTAGAGCTAAATAAATCAATTATATAGCAAAAACTTGCTTGAAAGGTTAAAAGGCAAAAGGGTTAAAAAGTTGATATAGTGTTAAACATAAAGAACAAAACATATGACTTGTCTTGTCATCATCTTTGTCGGTCAAAGCTCCCAGCTGTCCACACTCTGCATGTGGAGAAGCTGCACAGCATGGACCGCAGGTCTAAAGCCTTCATCGGCTAAAAGGGGCTAGTCCCAAAGTTGCTACAAGGATCAAGAGTTTACCATTGCCCAAAGTGGAGTTTACCATCGTCGCTCTTAATAAAATCCAAAGCAAAAATAACTACAAGAACAAAAAAAAACATAAGGATCGAACAAAATAGGGACAATAAAGTTAAGAATAAAAAATATCATACCCTGACCACTCCTTAAGAGAACCGGATCTCTATCCTGTTCATCCCAACAGGTACTAATCCCAGATAAAATTAAAAAAGGTTCAGGGAAGGGGTGAAGCCTTGAAGGACATGCTCGAAGCGCTACAAGAAAGTTTTCGTCCAACTCGGACAAAGAAGGTTCCATCTCGTTTAGAACAGGGTCAGGACGCCTCCAAACCTGTTTATACGGGAGAATTGATTCTGAAACCCGGAAAATTTTTGTCTTCCACACACCAACCGTGGTCACGTATGAAGAAATCAAGCAATTATCGATTTGAGAAGTTTCAAAGGTGTACCAATCACCGTTCTTCGCCAGACGGAAAAAAGGCGAAACATCAAGAGGTAGAATCATAGCCAAGTACATGACAAAGCATCTCAAAATGCAACACCCTAGCCAACCCATGATGGTGTAACTGGCCGAAAAAAAACAGGTAATATTCTAACACATTCAAAAGAAAAACTAAAAAGGGGTGGCGAAGGTTAGAAAACTCAAAATGTCGACAATATAGAGCAATCGAACCATCCGGACACCGATCAACCGAAGCATTAAGTCCGGGAGCAACAGGATTAAACGAAAGGTCGATTCCCCATTCAGCACATAAAGCCTCAACCTCTTCTTGGGTAAGAGAGGAGAAACTAACTGCCATGTCCTTTTTGGCACCCATTATGCTTGTAGGGATGATCAGATGAAGCAAATGAAAGAAAAAAATAACCTGATTGAAGCAGGGGAAACGAAACCCTAAGAGAGAAGAGGAAGTGATCTAATGATTGAAGAAAGTAAAAGTGATTAAGTATAAAAAAAAGAAGTTATAATATTATAACTTGTAGATATAATGATGAAGTGCATTAATAACCGCCCCGCCCCTGCTAAGGCTGACGCTTGTCACATCAAATGTTACTTCAAAATTCAAATCCAGAGGTGTAACCGCCTAAAACCAAGAAAATCCCTTAACCTTCGAACCTTATAACGTCTATAAGTTGAGTAAAAAGTCAGAAGCCTTTGAGTTACGCCATAAACACCTCTGACTTGGGGGGCTGATGACGTGGGTAGTCTAGAGCTGAATAAATCAATCATATTGCACAAACTTGCTTGAAAGGTTAAAAGTCAAAAGGGTTCAAAAGTTGATAAAGTGTTGAACATAAAGAACAAAACATATGACTTGTCTTGTCATCATCTTTCTCAGTCAAAGCTCCCAGCTGTCCACACTCTGCATGTGGAGAAGCTACACTGCATGAACCGCAGGTCTAAAGCCTTCATCGGTTAAAAGTGGCTAGTCCCTAAGGTGCTACAAGGATCAAGAGTTTACCATTGCCTAAAGTGGAAGACCCCTTTTAAATAAATCAGTGAGCTAATCATTCACTCTTAGGGGGTCCGGGGGGGGGGACCCCTTCAAGCCCTAAAAAACCACATCCGACACATTGTCACTCTTAATAAAATCCAAAGCAGACATAACTACAGGAACAAACAAAAAAACCATAAGGATAAAACAAAATAGGGAAAATAAAGTTAATAATAAAAATATCATACCCTGACCACCCCTCAAGAGAACCGGATCTTTATCCTGTTTATCCCGATAGGTACTAATCCCAGATAAAACGAAAAAAGGTTCAGGGAAGGGAAGGGGTGAAGCCTTGAAGGACATGCTCAAAGCGCTACAAGAAAGTTTTTGTCCAACTCGGACTCAGAAGGTTCCATCTCGTTTAGAACAGCGTCAGGACGCCTCTAAACCTGTTTAAACGGGAGAATTGATTCTGAAACCCAGAAAAATTTTGTCTTCCACACACCAACTTTGATCACGTGTGAAGAAATAAAGCAAATATCGATTTGGGAAATTTCAAAGGTGTACCAATCACCGTTCTTCGCCAGACGAAAAAAATGTCGAAACATCAAGAGGTAGGATCATAGCCAAGTGCATGACAAAGCATCTCAAAATGCAACACCCTGGCCAACCCATGAGGGTGTAACTGGCTGAAAAAAACCCAGGTAATATTCTAACACATTCAAAAGAAAAACTGAAAAGGGGTAGCGAAGGTTAGAAAAATCAAAATGTCGACAATATAGAGCAACCGAACCATCCGGACACCGATCAACCGAATCATTAAGTCTAGGAACAATAGGATTAAACGAAAGTTCGATTCCCCATTCAGCACAAAAAGCCTCAACCTCTTCTTGGGTAAGAGAGGAGAAACTAATTGCCATGTCCTTTTTGGCACCCATTATGCTTGGAAGGATGATCAGATGAAGCAAATGAAAAAAAAATAACCTGATTGAAGCAGGGGAAACAAAACCCTAAAAGAGAAGAGGAAGTGATCTGATGATTGAAGAAAGTAAAAGTGATTAAGTATATTATAACTTATAGGTATAATGATGAAGTGCATTAATAACAGCCCCTGCTAAGGCTGACGCTTGTCACATCAAATGTTACTTCAAAATTCAAATCCAGAGGTGTAACCGCCTAAAACCAAGCAAAGCCTTTAACCCTCGAACCTTTTAACGTCTATAAGTTGAGTAAAAAGTCAGAAGCCTTTGAGTTACGCCATAAACACCTCTGACTTAGGGGGCTGATGACGTGGGTAGTCTAGAGCTGAATAAATCAATCATATTGCACAAACTTGCTTGAAAGGTTAAAAGTCAAAATGGTTCAAAAGTTGATAAAGTGTTGAACATAAACAACAAAACATATGACTTGTCTTGTCATCATCTTTCTCAATCAAAGCTCCCAGCTATCCACACTCTGCATGTGGAGAAGCTGCACCGTATGCACCGCAAGTCTAAAGCCTTCATCGGCTAAAAGTGGCTAGTCCCTAAGTTGCTACAAGGATCAAGTGTTTACCATTGGCCAAAGTGGAAGATCCCTTTTCTATAAATCAGATCACTATATCAGTGATTTGATCATTCACTCTTACATTCCCACTTCCACACTCTTTTATTCTCTTTGATCTTAACATTTTCACGTGTGATAGATTTTCTCCATCACATAACATTCCACTTGAAGTTACAAACAACATTCTGACATTGAGTACCACTCAAATCAGAATTGTAACAATCAAAACATAAAACTCTTGAACATCCTTCTACGTTTAGCAACGTAGAGGGAAACCATGACCTGCATTAGGCTAAATTAAACCCTTTAACCCTTTTACCCTTCCTCAGTCTCTGTACTAACGTTGGACTCATATTTGTTGTAGCAACAGGTATTGAGTGGACCCAGATTGAAACTAGTTGCTTTAAAAAAAAATTCAAAATAAGTTTAATGTTGGATACTTTTTATGGAACCAGGGACGACAGGTGAAGGTGGTGATGATAACGATGATAGTGGTGGTAGCGTTGAGGCGAAGACAACAATGTACTGACTATGGCCCAAAGGACTATGGCGTTTTCAATGGAGGGTGGTGATTGGTTGTGGTTGTGGCGTAGTGTAAATTCTCGTCTTCACAAGTCAATAACATAACTCTGAACACGAGAAGCCCTTTAAAAGATCCACTTAGCCAAAGCCCCCTCAAACACACCGACAATCAAGCAAGTCATATATTCAAAGAGAAACAAAACCATCATAAGGAAATCATCAATATGAATGTATTGTGATAAGAGAGGAGGTTAGTTATGTGACACCCGGCAAATTCTGGTTAACAACGTTGTCTGGATGAAAGTCTACCTTAGCGAGTCACGCGTATATTGTACTTAACTGGGTTAGTTAAGTCGGTTTATGGTTCGGGAACTATCGGTTTAGTCTAGAAGATCATTGGATGTTGGTCTAGAGGTTCATTAGATGTCGGTCCTTAAACCAAGTGTACAAACGGTGACGATTTGTAGGATCGTCAGGGCATACGGAACATACAAGTCTCGAGTCCCGGGAATTGGTGAACGAGTGTGAATATGTGTATTTACATGTGTTATGTGTTTACAATCATTACGTGACTTGTCGGTATGTGAATATGTGTTAACATATGTTAAAACGGGGTTTAACGCGCAAAACACACGGAACAGGCCCCTATAGGCGATTAGGCTAGCCCAATCGCCTATAGGAGGGGCGAGTGGGGGACCTTAGGGGCGAGTAGGGACCAATTGCATGACTGTTCATGCGATTTGGCCCTAATTGCATGAACTTACATGCGATTAGGCTTCCTAATCGCGTGTAAGGGCTGCATAATCGCTAGTTACATGCTGGACGACTAAAAACGACTATAAATACCATACTTGACCTCATAAACTTCATTATACAAACCCTGGTCGTCCCATAACCTGCCCCAACACACACACAACCTCTGGAACGCGATTTTTGATCAAAACACAAGGTTTCAAGCTTAATCCATCATTCTTTCACAAATCTAAGGTTTGGTTTCCATCCATGAATCTTTATAAACGTTTTTATACAATCCCTAATAGTCCAGGCCTGTTCTAAAACGGAAAAGCTTTCTGAAAATCGTTAATAAGTGTTGTTAATCGGATTTTAACTAGTATACATGTGTTATGGGTGTTTATAATTAGAAAGCTAGGGTTTTTATGATTCAAGATGAATGAATGACATGTTAATATGTTAGATCAGAATAATAATGATATTATGATGATAAAATCTGAGAATTGATTATTAGGGTTATAGTTACGCATGTTAGTATGATGTTGCATGCTATGTGAATGGTGTTTGGATTACGTGATTGCATGCAGGGCTGATAATACGAGGCAAAACGAAGGGTTTTAGTTGAAACATGTTTAGGATAGTGTTTGGGATGATATTGGGTGGTTACACATGTTCTGGATCTGATTTGGAGCGTTAAACGCGCGAAAAACTGGAACAACAAGGTTACAGGCGATTAGCAATCCTAATCGCCTATGTTAGAGGCGATTAGGAGGCTAATCGCCAGTCTTTCATGCGATTAGGCCCCAATCGCTAGTTTTTACATGCAATCAGCCCTAATCGCTAGTTTTTACATGCAATCAGCCCTAATCGCTAGTTTTTACATGCAATCAGCCCTAATCGCTAGTTTTTACATGCAATCAGCCCTAAATGCTAGTTTTTACATGCAATCAGCCCTAAATGCTAGTAGTTACATGCAATCAGCCCTAAATGCTAGTAGTTACATGCGATTAGCCTTCCTAAATGCCAGTTGACCAACCTAAATGCTAGTTGACTTTTCCTAATCGCGTGTACTGCTGCTGTAAGTATAAAATAGCATTCCGAGACCCGATTTGACATGTAGGAACATGCTAAGAACCCCGTAACATATCTAATAACTTGGTAACATATGTATGGATGTAATTCGGTGATACGTGAGCTATGTGCTATAACTTGTTGTGCGTTAACGTATGTTAAGTGTGCTTGCATAATTGTGTGTTTAAGAGCGTAAACATAACACGGGGAGTCTCGGGTCACTAATGGGATGTCGAGTCTTGTACTTTGGGTCGGTTAAACAGTCACGGTGTTTTCAAACAAACTTGGTTATGGTCTGGACATCTAGGGACTAATTAACCTGCGGGTTATTAGTCTAAGTACTTGTAACTGTCATATGTTAGGTCGCCGCTTTACGGGACTAGCATAGCAGCTGAGTTTACTCGGGTTAAGGAGTAACGCAACTTAAGGTGAGTTTACGGCCCCTCTTTTAAACTGGTTTCATATTTTCGGGGGAGAAAACATGTGTTAAAACGATTATTTGGTAACTACTGTCATACTATGGGTTATTGTGTACTACACGATCTTTGGAAGTCCCGGGGGGAACCATGAATGTGCGGGTTTGCACAACGGGGAAATGTGAATAGCGCTATTGGGAGTGACCAACCCCGCTCGTCGGCTTGGAGGGCCGGGCGAGTGCATATTGTCTCAAACAGGAACAACAGGAACAACTGGTTTACTTTTCGGGCACAACATCTGGTATGCGTGTTAGTAATGGTTTTCCAATCGTGGTAGTAACAAAACATACGCCTAGCTAGCGTACACTAGTTTTCGATTTGTTATAGTATGGACAGGTTGACTTGGTACTTGGATACAAAACCCGTGAACTCACCAGCATTTTTGTGCTGACGTAAACTTTTACATGATTTCTCAGGTCGCTAAGGTAGCACAATGGAACTAGGGCGCACGCGTCTGCATGGCGTCTAGTTAGAGTTGCATGGTTTTACAAACGTTGAACATTGGTTTATTATTGAATAATTGTTTTGAATAAGCTTCCGCTGTAAACGGGGATTTTAAACATTGTTTTGAAATTGCATTATGTTCATGTTAGACTTGTTTATTGTGATCGTTGGTTTGGATCCTGGTTTGTCATGCGCCTCGCGGTAAAACTCCGCAAGTGGATTTTGAGGGTGTGACAAGTTAGAAAAAGGGAGGAGAATGCCCCTACATATCCATTATCTATATCTATATCTATATCTATATCTATATCTATATCTATATCTATACTACTATATAGTGTATCCTGAACGGCTAAAATGGTCATTTCACATTCATCTTCATGGGTAAAATAGTAATTTTATTAACTTGCTAAGACACATTTAAGAGAACAATTAATAGGGATGCCCTATTCTTGTTATTAATCTATACTTCTATACTACTATATAGTGTATCCTGGATGGCTAAAATGATCATTTCACATTCATCTACATTGATAAAATAGTAATTTTATTAAATTGGTAAGACACATTTAAGAAAAAATTAAATCTATCTTTATTGAACTCTACAATTAGATGGTTACTAAAAGAAAGTTAAATTAATATATGCTTTGAAATTTGAATGTGAGTATGTGACCTTTACCTTACCATACCTTTCATAATTTTAATGCAAATCATATCCTATTCATGAAACTCTCGTGCTTTGGTTCTCATTCCGAGTCACACACTACGATAGCCAACTCGTGATCGAGGTCCGGATCCTCCCTCATCATGCGCTCGTAGAGGGTGGTTCACCGATCACACTTAATGTTGAGATCGGCCCACTTCAGTTGGAGGTTCTCGATGGCCCGGTCGTTGGTACCGATATACTGGTTGAAGTCGCCCAACACGCGGGCCCATAACCCCTCCGGGGGTAGCCCGAGCACGAGGCCCTCTAGAGTTGTTGTATAGCCGGGTCCTTTGTGGCGTCTTTGTAGCACACCACCAACGCCATCTCTTGTTCCTCGGTCCAGCGACTCATCTTTGTGTAGAGTGTGGGTGTTTGCATTTTTAAACCGTGATAAAGTGTGAGTTTTAACCTCACTATTTGATGTGTTTATATACAAAACTTTGAAACGATTTCCCATTCATAATTTAATTTTACTGAATTTTTGGTGGGACGGTTGTAATAGTGTGAAATTAAATATTATTAACCGGTTTAAAAATTTTAGTTGTGTGAAATTTAAAAAAAAAAAAGTTTAGATATTTAAATGAAAATAAATAAAAGAATCAGTGGAGTGTTGCCTTCAAAAAAATTGTTTCAGTGAAGTAATGTGGCAATGCAGGATTGGTTAAAATCAGTGAAAGAATCAGTGAAGTGATGTGACAATGCAGGATTAGTTAAAATCAGTGAAAAAATTATAAAAATTCCTACAAGCACCCCTCCCCCCTCCCCCTCCCCCCGATACACTTTTTTTCTTCATAAAATAAAACTAAAATAACCAACATATTAATTAAACAACACACACATTTAAATTAAATTTATTAAAACATATTAAAAAACATTAAACACCCCATTCACCAAGGAAAGACTTAGGAGATGACACATCACGGTCACTGTCAGAACCGTCCGATCTATAGTCCTGATTGTGACATCCAAAGTCTGGAGATGGACAATTGGTTTCGTGGTAAAATTCTTCAATGTACTCATCGCCCGTGTGGTTTCGTACCCTTCCGCCCAACTATGTATTTTTTGAGTTGGACGAATACTGCTCAAAGGAGGGTTTGTTAGGGACTTTGTATCCGTCTCCGGAATTGGTAGCTCATGACCTTGTATTTGACCAAACGTTTGGTCATAAAGCAAGTTTAGCTCCTTGTCAGTAGGTTGTTCAAACCATGGAGCAGTTTCAGAGTACACGGCTTGACTAGGACCTCTGTAGGATTGACCTGGAACGTCGACGATAATATTGCTTAGTGATCGGAGGTTGGGATGCCTCACTCTGATTATAACTAGTATTCATTTTTTACACCTAATGTGTTCTACACTTTTTTTTCAAAGTTGGTATTGAAGGTTATGGTATTTATAGGCAAGTAGTGGTGTTCAAGGTACATTATTATTTCAATTATTAAAACTTACAACAAAATAATATACGCACAAACTTTAAAAAAAATTAACATTCATGATAATATTAAAACTTACAGCAAAAATAAGATACACACAAACATTAGAAGGCAATTCATAAAAAAATAAAAATATAAACCAACATCTTTAAACATTCAGCTCTAAAAATATCGTTCAATCTTCTCCACTTAAAATATGCAGCTCCAAAAAAAAAAAAAATTGGAAGGTGACAAGCTCGGATGGTTATGGCGAGGGAGGAGAGGAACTTCCAAAAAAATTTGGAATGGTGATTATGATGGGGAAGGGAAGGAAACAGAAAATGTGAGAGGAAAATGATGGAGATTTGAAGGGGATAACTTTAATCCCAAAGTTTTGGATTAAAAAGTGGCATGATGTTAACTAAAAAAAAATACTTCGGTTTTCTGAAGCTTAGAAACACGTCGAATAAACTAAAAATATCTATGCTTGAACCGTGTTAAATATTTGAGAAGATAAGGGTTTTTTTTTTTTTTTTTTTTTTTTTTTTTGTAAAATTTTGATTAGAGGAAATCAAAGGGGAAAGATAAATGTAGTTGATTTTTTATCCACACAAACCATCCTCTATATACCCATAAATTGTGTAAAAAAACAAAAAAAAATGTCCTTCATAGACGGTTGGAGATGCCTGAGGATGGCTCGGAGACGGCTCAGCCGAGCCGAAAACGGCTTGAGCCCAGACACCACCGGAGACGTCTGACACTCATCAGGACACATGGTGGTCTTTTATTGGATGTTACCGAAAGTCTCTCGGGAGACGTTTCAAACGTCTTAGAAGCCGTGTACCGTCTCTCTAAAAAAATATGAACGAACTATTCTGGTAATTCAATCGATCAACGGGCTAAAATCTTGATTTTCCCAATAAAAAAATATTTGAAAGTCTAGGTGTTAGTACACCACTATAAGTCATTAACTATTAAGTATCCACTAAAAGACTCTAGTTATGCTTGTACCAACAATGTAGGGCTACCAAAATTAATGAGATTTGAGAAGATAAACAAAATGGGAGTTAACCTAAGGTGGATCTAATTATAGGTCTGGTTGGGGTGGTGGCCCAATGGTAGAAGCAAAGCTTCTAGGAACACCTAAGGGGGAGGTCATGGGTTCAAGTCTCACAAGGAATGAAATTTGCCGTTCAAAAAAAAAATTATAGGTCTGGTTAAATAGATAGATCACGTTTGGTAACAAGTCAAAATTCAAAACCATATATGTTAAAAAGTTTTAATTAAATTATGTCAAACAAGTGTCTAATTAAGCAACAATAAATGATAACTATATCAACTATACTTTTTCCTTTTTTTTGAACGGTTTCTTTTATCTTTTATGGGGATCCGTAGGTGACACCCGCTAAGGCAGACCCTCCACCCCACATCTGGTCAGGCTATGATGCAGCGGGCAGAGCACTCTGACTCCAGTGCGGAGTTTGGCGTTCCACGAAAACCGTATCTTAACACGTCCAGTGACGCACCTAGTGCCTAATGCCCAAGCAGGAACAAGTCCCCAAAGTAACACTATCGACCGAATGAAACTTGTGTTGGCTTGGATTTAAACTCGCGACCTCCAAAAAGTTCTAATTCTTATTTTCATTATTCTAACCACTCATACTGAACAATATACAATTGAAATTATAATGGTTGCTTACTTGCCTCAACATATTTGGAAGATATGTACAATGTTGGAATAAATATATGTAATGTTTGTATATTTATCGATAGCCATTATGGGTTAGGATCAAATACACAAGATACTTTTTCTAGGAAGGGTGAGAAGGATTGTGATCCTCCACATGCAATGCACATGTCAATTCTCCCCATCATTTTAAAACGTCTATAACTTTTTCATACGACATTTTTTTTTCAAAAATATTTCACCATATTAACGAGCATTATTTTATCTTTAATATGAGTACCACATTGCTACATTAAAATTGAAAAAAAAAAATTCGTGCTAAATGAATTTTCTTCTCCGTTGTGTCTTCTACTCGTTCATTGTGTTATAGTATGCATGTGTCCTTTATAAATATGTTATTTATGTTTTTTTAGTTTACACATGATTTAACTTTGTCCATTGTGTTTTTAGTAAGCTTTTCATTGTGTTTTACGCAAATGAGTTTTGTATTTAGGTGTACATTGTGTTTTATTATGTTGTTCATTGTGTTTAAGTCTATTATTCATTGTGTTTTAGTCTTCTGTTCATTGTGTCTTTTATATGTCGTCCATTGTGTTTTATTAGACTGTTCATTGTGTTTTATACCATATTGTTCATTGCATATTTAATTGGTACTCATTGTGTTTTACGTTATCTCTATTGTGTCTTACGCAACTAGGTTATCAATTTTTTTTCCAAAAGTATTCATTGTGTTTTAATCTTCTGTTCATTGTGTCTTTATTATGTCGTCCATTGTGTTTTACACAATTGGGTTTTTAACCTTTTTTCAAAAGTATTCATTGTGTTTTAGTCTTCTTTTCATTGTGTCTTTCGTATGTCATCCATTGTGTTTTACGCAACTGGGTTTTCAACTTTTTTTCTCAAAATTATTCATTGTGTTTTAGTCTTCTATTCATTGTGTCTTTAATATGTCGTCCATTGTGTTTTATTAGACTCTTGATT
Organism: Ambrosia trifida; assembly: GCA_028751855.1. Classification (NCBI taxonomy): domain Eukaryota; kingdom Viridiplantae; phylum Streptophyta; class Magnoliopsida; order Asterales; family Asteraceae; genus Ambrosia; species Ambrosia trifida. The sequence continues at coordinate 155,965,656 of CM054123.1, forward strand.
GTGTTTTATAGCCTATATTTAATTTGTGTTCATTGTGTTTTACACTCCATTGTGTCTTACGCAAGTGGGTTTTGAAAATTTTTTTTTCAAAATTATAACAATATGGTACTAATATTAAAGATAAAAAGACGCTCAATGTTATGGTATAATTTTTTTAAAAAAGGATGACGTATAAAAAGTTACGGGCATTTAAATATGAAGGTGGAAATGGCATGTGACTTGCATGTGCATATATTTTTGACAAAATTACCCCTCCCACTTGTTAATCCTTTGGACACATGTCAATTTCTAGTGGCTTCTCACCCTTCTCATTTTTTGTAGCCTTTGTAGAATAACCCAACCCTAGCCATTATAATCATTTATATTATGATGATCAATTATTAATATTATCCTAAGCCCAATAACAGATATGTCTTTGATGGGCGCACTATCATTAGATGGGCCTTATTAGGGTGTCCCCTGGGTATGTATAAATATGGAGAGATATTATGAGATTAGGGTTGACACACAATTATAACAACATAACACCATTAGCCATACCCTATCTCTCTCTCTCTCTCTCAATATGTTCATAACTCAAGAACACATAAACCATCAGAACTTCATACCCTAAAGGGAACCCAATCAAGATTATGGTGTCTTCCATTACTGAGGTTCTTGAACGGTTAAGCAAATCAGGTACACATGATTACATCATATGTTCATTCCTTATGTTTTTATTAATATAATTAACATGTGGTATCAGAGCTATGTTGATTATATAAATTCAATCATGAAATTCAACTTCGATAATTTATTCTTATGGTGGATTCAAAGGTTCCAAATAATTGGTGCCGTAAATGTTTTTATTATAATTGTTTTCTGCAAATACAATCATGAATAATTTTTGCAGTTGATGATGAAAAGAATCTTATGTAAATGTGTTTGCAACAATCTTTTCAACGCTTTGTCCATCATCTATCTATCTATCTATACATATAATAAACCAAAGCCATTTTAATGACATGGCACTCAAAGAGGCATTCTCTTCTTTGAGTGTGCCATGTGTCATCCCATGTGGCATTGAGAAATTTTAGGAAAAAAATAATTTAAAAACAAAATTGGATTTTTCACCCTCATGTTTCCTCCCATAATTTTTAAACGTTAATATCTTTAATATACGAGATTTGTTAAAGAAAAAAATTACACCAAATTAACGAGCGTTTTATTATCTTTCCAACGAGTACCATAGTGCTATATAAAAAACGGAGAAAAAAACGACTGTTTTTTGTAACCCGACAGGTATTGTGTCAGGTTTGGAATTAGTTTAAAAAAATTGTGGGTTTGGGTCGGGCTTGGGATTAGGTGATACCCGACCCAATTACCCCTTTTTATATTAGAATATGATAACTTATGACAGAGATTGTTTTAAATAATAATAATAATAATAATAATAATAATAATAATAATAATATTCATTAATCATATATTGCAGATGCCATTTTTATGGTTTAGATACTTCTAATTTTATTCACTTTATTTAGATTTCTCAACCCGGGACGCTCCCGGGGTATAAACTAGTAACTATAATAATAATGGAGAATTCTAGAAGTAAACAAATCATGAACAATCATGTTATGAGTTAGTGATTTGTTTTCTTATTTGTCATTATTCGGCAAAATAATATACTCTACAATATGATTTCAAAATCAATTAGTGATTCGATTACTGATACCATTGAATCAAAACATGTTAATATATTATAAATTGCATATTTTCAAATACCCTTATTTTGGGATAAAATTTTGACTTGATTATGTTTTCTAAAATTGTGTAACTTTATCTCCAAGTTTCGAATAAAAAAAATATTTATTTATTTTTATTCGAACTAATAGACTTGGATATGTAACACCCCAACCGATGGCGGAAACATCGGGATGTCACGTAGTGATGATTGTTCAATAGCTCATGGTACTAAATTAAAAGTTGAATAATATTAAACAATTTACAATTTGTCTTACAAGTAATGATTACAAAAGTTGATTAGTAAAAACTAGATCCAAAGCTCCTACGTGTTCCAAGACTTGTACAACTTCCAATAGCAAACAAAACCTGAAACATGTTAAGTTGGAAAGATGGGGGGGTCAACTATAAATAGTTGGTGAGAATACATAGGTTTTGCATATAGTTGAAAACAATATGTTGTATAGCAATCATTGTTGAAGTATAATAATGAGTAATGATAGAATATGAGTCCGACATGTAACAATGCGTCTTTTGTACAATCAAACCTTGTGTCGACTGAGACCTAACTCGCAAGTTAGTAAAAGTGTAACTGTTATCGATCATCCCTGAATTTATGCGGGGGATGGGTTTGTCAGACCTATAGCGCTATAATCTAAACAGACGGCTTGATCAATGTTAATGATTGTACTGTGTCTTTTTGTTACAGTCAAATGATAGAATGAGTAAATGATAGTGTAGTGGAATCACAAGTTTCAACAATGTAAGAATGAGTAAATGATAGTGTATAAAATGTTTAAACATGTTTCACCCCAAAATGTAAAACAGAAAAAAGGGGCTATGTAAACTCACATTGGCTAAGGTGAATTATCCTCTAAGTGTTGTGAATGTATGCGAGGCGAATCCCAAAGACTCAACAACGTAGCTAGTCCAAATTGAAGAAATAAAAAAAACGAAAAAGAAAGAATATCAAGCTTCCAATTCGCCAATTACAAGAGCTTATAATCAAAGCTTCAATTGTAGAAGTAATAGACTATAGAAGAAAGGTATGAGGGAAAGTTTAATCGGATTGAAACAATCGATTTAGAGGTGCCAAGTATAATGGGTCATAGGTGGGTTTTTATACTAGTTTTGGATTCAATTAGCCATTAAAATTGGTCAACACCATAAAGTAAGGTTTTATGATGAATTGACTATTTGACTAAGACTTTGACTGTTTGACTAAGACTTTGACTAGGACTTTGACCAGGACTTTGACTAGGACTTTGAAAGGGTTTAAGTTTAATTGGTTTTAATTAACATCACAAAACACCAAATGGTGTAGTGGTTCGTGTGGTGTGGTTAAGGTTTAGCCCGCCAGGGACTCGGGTTCGAATCCTGGCACAAGCAAACATTTTTTTTAACGTTTTTAAATCAGAATTTTTAATAGAATCCAATTTAATATTGATTATAAGTAGGAGTGTACAAAAAGTTCGCGACTCGAGGCTCGCTCGAAAAAAGCTCGGCTCAAAGAGGCTCGTTTTGTTTTTGAGCCGAGCCGAGCTGGCTCGTTTTGCAATCGAGCCGAGCTCGAGCCAGGGGTGTTCAGCTCGTGGCTCAGCTCGTGGCTCGGCTCGATGGCTCGACTCGTGGCTCGGCTCGATGGCTCGACATATGGCTCGACTTAGGCTTGTGTAATTTAGAAAAATAAAAAAAATATACATGATAAATAAACCATAACTTAAAAAATAAAAAAAATATACATGATTATGTGTAATTTTATTTAATTTTATTGTTTTTTATTTAATAAATATTTGTAAAAAAATAAAAAATTAAAAAAATATATATATCGAGCTGGCTCGAGTCAGCTCGAGCTCGGCTCGAACATTTACAAGCCGAGCTCGAGCTCGACTTTTCAGCTCGATCAGAAAAACGAGCCGAGCTGGCTCGGTTTAGGTTCGAGCTCGAGCTCGAGCTGGGCCTGGCTCAGCTCGACTCGGCTCGTGTACAGCCCTAATTATAAGTCATTATTTAAACAAAAGAAATTAACAAAATGGATGGTAAAGATACTGTAAACATGAATCGGATGAATAAACGATGGAGTTCTATATATATATATATATATATATATATATATATAGAGAGAGAGAGAGAAAATTTGTGTGATGTTACAGTCTCCCCTACTTTTAGGAACTTCGTCCCGAAGTTTATTTTAAGAAGAGACATTTCAATAGTGTTGAGGATAGTTAGGGTGACTATGGTTCAGAGTAGGGTAAGAGTTTAAGGAATGTATAAGATAACCATAAATGCTAGATAGACTACCAAATAACTAGGGTTTGTTATTGGTCTGACCCTACAGTATCCCTTTCCACGTATCATTAGTGTTTATATATAGGGTGTACCGCAGCTAACCCATCACACCTCTGATACTTCGAAAACATACGGGGTATCTCCCAAAACCTTAATAGAATTTCACACTACCTTAATGTACCTATAAATTCATGATTACGTTCCGGACCGCAATCACCAATTTACCTTACATTAGGGTTTTGTGTCCTTCTATGACTCTAAACACACATGTAAGTAATGCAAAATAGCCTTGTGATTGAATCGTATACAATGTATCCAAAAATAAGTCCAACTGTTGAGCAGGAAAAAGACCTCTACCAGTCAGTGAGTAAGAACCTCTACCGATTGTTGAGCAGGTGCGATAGCCTCTACCATTCGTTGAGCAGGTTGTAGGGCCTCTACCGACTGTTGAGAAGGCATGATGACCTCTACCAATCATTGAGTAGGTTATTTGGTACTCTACTAACTGTTGAGCAAGTACTTCATCCTCTATCAGTTGTTTGATTAAGTGTACCAATTATTACACACATGAATTGCAAATTGATAATATGTACATGTAAGCAATCAAGTATCAAGTATAGCATACGAGTTGTAATAGAGTTGCCCTAGACAAGTTTAATGACTCTAGGTGTGTCTATAGCAAATAGTTTATATTCCATGAATTCTAGTTTCAAATGTTCAAATATGGTAGATAGTCGAATCCTCATGTATAACTAAGGATTATGTTTGATGCAACACACAATCAAGTTTCAATAGTTTGGTTATCATGGGTAACTAGCTCATGTGTGAGAAGGTGAAGGATATGAATTTAGTTCTTGAGAGGATGATGAAAAAGCAGAATCAAGGTTGTGAGACATAGTGAATGTGAAGATAGTTGATAAAGAGTTTATTTTATAGTAAGGAGATTATGGGGTTTGGATCAAAGGTTATAATCAAGTGTATAAGAAAACATGATTGTGGTATATGCCAAATATTGTAAAATTTTGAACAAGTTGAAAATGAGTGAGTGTCGATGGAGAATTTAGAGACTAGATATTATTCCTATGGATAAAAAAAAATCTTATTTTCAAAATTGGTTTTATACATAAAGCAAAAGTTGTTAAATAGTACAAGCTAAGTGGGCTTTGATTAAAATATTCCCGTTAGTTGGAGATTTCAAACATGACATTAGGTTTTGAAAATCAAGGTTCTATTATGTCACACCCTCAAATTTCCACATGCGGGGTTTTACCGCGAGGCGCGTGACACACCAGGATCCAAGTCAACGGTCACAATAAACGACATCTATATGATAAGAAAACAACGTAAACTACCATTGAGATTCAAAACCTTTCTAACACAGCGGAAGCAAAATGTATTATTACAACTTAAAAGTAAAACTCAAAGTCTGAAATGTTTAACAAAATATGCATATGATCCCTAGACGCCGTGAGACTCTGTGCGCCTATACTCAATGCTGCTACCTTAGCGACCTGAGAAAACATGCCAAAAAGACGTCAACATATAATGCTGGTGAGTTCACAGGTTTAAGTTCGTAAACGTTTTCATGTGTAAAGCAATTCCTCATAAAGTTCCAAGTGTGCAAAAGTTCCAAGTAAATAACAAACGTTCCCTTACTACTACGACTATGTTGCTAAAACCATTACTGACAAACGTTGCTCAAGTTGCTGCCCATGTGTCAAGTGTCAAGTAGAGACAATATGCACCCGCCCGGCTCCCAGCCGTCAGGTGGGGTTCGTCACACCCGATAGATCAATCCACATTTCCCCCGTTGTGCCCCGCACATTCATGGTTTCAATAGGGACTTAGGTTTCGTCGTATAGTAAATAAGTGCCAAGCGTCAAGTGTCAAATGCCAAACATCAATGTTTAAAAGTGTCAAGTGCCAATGTTTAAATATGCCAAGTGCCAAACGTGTCACATTTCTTAAAAGAGTCACATTCCCAAAAGGCGTCATGTTTCTAAAAGCGTTGCGTTTCAAAAGTGTTGTGTTTCAAAAGCGTCGTGTTTCAAAAGCGTTGCGTTTCAAAAGCGTTATGTTTCCAAAAGTGGTAAGTTTCATAAGAGTTGTGTTTTCAAATCATAAACGTTGCATTGCTAAAACGCGTGGCATGCTTCTCCCCCGAGAGAAAAGAGTATAAAAGAGGGGCCGTGAAACTCACCTTAGAGTGCGTCTTCTGATAACTAGAATTCCAACACGTGTATGATAATCCCAACTAATGACAACCTATCAATGAGTTTACATAAGTGTGATGACTATTATCCCGAAGGCTAACTAGTCCCCAATTGTCCAGTTCTTGACTACGTGTGTTAAAAAGTGTGTTTAAACGTTAACCGGACATCCCAGACCGACCCGACATCCCGTTGGTGACCCATTACATCAATTAGTCATGCACATAAGTTTAACACATAAGTTTCAAGCATAAAACACTTAGTTTGCATCAAAAATCTCATTCCGGACATCAGATGGTCGAATGTGGTTTTTCCCATTTCCACGTTCGCCCGTTTGAGCCACGTTCGCCCGTTTTTCCCACATTTTGTTCCACGTTCGCCCGTTTGAGCCACGTTCGCCCGTTTTTCCCACGTTCGCCCGTTTTTCCACGTTCGCCCGTTTTTCCACGTTCGCCCATATTTTATTCCACGTTCGCCCATTCGAACCAATTTTATTCCACGTTCGCCCGTTTTCATCAGCATTTTATAAAACGCACCAAAACGCATCTAAACGGTCCGAAAACATCACGAAACATTACCAATCACAGCAGTCAACTATCATTAACATATTCCTACATAACCCTACCAATTTTATCCCGAAATCCGTCCGTTTTACAAGTTACCCGAAATAGCAAATTATGGAGATGTCACATCAAACGCATGCAATTTTTACCCAATTAGGAAACTTTATGAAATTAATCAATAATCAACTTAATATACTCAGATTATCATGAACAATAAACCCCCCAATCATATCGTTATCACTATCATCATGAACAAGCCCTAGATCTAACCCAAAATCCCCAAAATGAACATAACATCATCAATAATCAATTGTAACCTATCTCAATCATAAATCATCATCAATAACAGTCCTAGATCATTGTCATAACATCTATACAGCAATCAATCCTCAAACAATGCATAACATCACATAAAACACCATTAACACATGTTATTTTGTATGAAAACTCATTGTTTATGAATAGGTTTTGTTTAGAAAGATATTAGGAAGGTTTTTATTCATGAAAACATGTTTGAATCAGATCTGGACTCTTGGGGTTTAATGAAAACGAATTGAAATGCTTTAAAAATGATTTAGAATGAAGAACACACCTTAAATCTTTGTGTAGAAGATGTTTGTAGGTTAGATTATAGAAAACAAGGGCAAAAACTCCTTCCCCAATGTTTAAAGTTGCTAGAGAGTGTTTTGAGGCGTTTAGGGTTTGTGAAATGGTGAAAAATGACAAAGTGTGGTATTTATACTATGTCCACATTCGCCCCTTTTACAAGGGTCGAACGAGGAGTATTGTCCAGGTTCGCCCATTCGATTGGTCGAACCAGGACTCAAGTTTCTCTAGTTTTCCAATTTGTCGTGTTTAACGCATTTTAACGCACCCTAACATACGAGCATGCAACCTTAGTCTATGTTTAACATATTTAAGCATGGATGATTATCTATACATCATTTAAACACATCTAAGCATATAATCTACCATACAACAATTAGTCTACACAACACTTAATTAGTTTATGTAATTCACCAACAACGGGACTCGTATCGTGTGTGTGTGTGTGTGACTAACCCAATGATCTCCCGAATCATTGGACCCTGGACTGGACAATACGGACTGTGTTCCGACTCTACTGACCCCGTCAAGTATGTTTAATAAACGTTTTTCGCTAAGGTAGACTTATGTGTTTATAAAATGTTGACCCAAACATGCCGGGTGTCACATCATCCCCCTGTTGAAAGAATTTTCGTCCCGAAAATTTCCCGAAGTCAAAGAGAACGAAGCGATAAAAAGAAAAATTTTCCCGGTCGTCACATCATCCCCCTGTTGAAAGGAATCTCGCCCCGAGATTCACTCTTCGACAGTAATGAGTGTCGACCTAACCCAAGTAACGTCTCCCAGAACGCAAACGAAGTGATAACCACGAACAAAAGATGATATCAACAGATACTCTATGCCAGGGAACCGCCCTCCCCAAAGTGAATACAAAACAATGAATCCTCCTGATCGAAGGCCTACTAGAGACTACTGCGATCGGTATAATGACACACCGGTACCGTCCAAGTAGCATCTCTATAAGACCCACATCAGACCCATGAATGCAAAACGATGACCAAATACCAAACTGAATGCACACAATGAATACGAATCGCCAAACAATGTGAACGAGAATGAATACGAGCATAACGAGAATCGAGAAAAGAATACTCACCAGTAACAGTATCAGGATCCTCCTGGTTCTCCCTAGCGCCAATGACATATACATGACCACGAGTAGTTCGACCGCCGCCTTCGTTCCCAGCACCACCTGCAGTCCCTTGGTTCAGCTTAGGACAATCCCGCTTGAAGTGCCCAGTCTCCCCACAGTTAAAACACCCATGGTTTCCCCGAGGAGCAGGAGCGGGGACAACCGCTTGAGTCTGTTTCGGCTGCCGATTGACCCTACAATCCTTAGCCAAGTGACCGAATCGCTGACAACGATTACAGCGAAATGCATCACAACCCCCAACATGGTGATACCCACATGTGTTACACTTCGGACTCTTACCAACATAACCCCCAGTCTTCTGCTCAGATGACGCTCCCACAACGTCCTGCCTCTTAACCTGCTGTTGAGACGACCCAACGTTCTTCCTAGCACTCTCCCACTTCCTCTTGTTGTCCGCAGGGGCTTTCACAGCAGCACCCCTCGGAGGTAGAACACCCTCAGCAACCTTCATGTTGGTCAGCTTGTGAGCTGCCCGAACAGTGGCCAACATAGTAGTGTGATCAGCAGCGGCAACAAGTCCAGCAATCTCCGGCACTAACCCAGCAACATAGTGCTCAATCCTCCGGTACTTCGGTGTAGCCAAACCGGGGCACATTACAGCCAACTCGTTGTGCCTCGCAGTAAACTCCTCGATCTCCGACCCAACCATCTTCAGATTCCAGAACTCATGCTCCAACTTCATAATCTCGTCCCTCGGGCAATACTCTGCTCGCAACATCTGAACGAACTCGGACCACGTCATAGCATTGGCCTCACCCAGGCCAAGGTTCACAGTGGTGGAGTTCCACCAGGTCAAAGCGTGTCCCTCTAGGGTAGCAGAAGCATACTTGACACGATCAGCGTCAGGACAGTTACACATAGCAAACACTGACTCGATCTTCTCTAACCACCGGAGCAGACCCACTGCCCCTTCAGTCCCATTGAAGAAATGGGGCTTACAGTCCATGAACTTCTTGTAGGTGCACCAGACTGCACCTGATTAGTATTTCCCAAGGTCTGCTGAGCAGCCTGGAAAGCAGCCAACGCAACGTTCAACTGCTGCTGCAACATGTTCTCCAACTCTGACTGAGTCATGGTGATGTTCCCACCACCTCGTCCACCGCCATTGCGACCCCCGCCGCCACCACGGCGTCCACCAGCGCGACCAGACATGTTCTGCCAAATATGAGACAAGATACTCAAAACCACCAACAGATCGAGCTACAAGTGACCAAATGAATTCAGAACGTGGTTCCAGCATGACCATTAGTCCGAACACGAAGTCCACCAAGATTTTCATGCATTTCGATTTATGATTTCGTGTGCACCCGAAATAACAAATCGCTCTACATGGTCCTCTAGGCGTGCTCCTAGCTAGAACTTCAAATCACCCGATACACACATTCCTAAAAGAAACAGTTATCGCACGAAGATCCCAAAGTGAACAGTCACTTAGGAGTGTACTATGACAAGTACTAGTGCATGATAGTGTTTGTGTAGGCAAGTATGTACATTAGAGCATAGAGGGGAGATATCCAAAACCCGGAAAGATCTCAAGAATGTGCCGAAGCCACCCCAATGTACACTACTGTCAAGTATAAGCGATAAGCCCCTTCATCTTCAAACCCGAAGAAGAAGATAGAACCCAGGTAGGAATAACAAAAGATGGATAATGTGATACTGTGTGATGAGGACACTGACACCCCGACAAGGTTAGTATGTTTACCAAATGACACGACCCGTAACTATGTGTGACCGTCTAACGTGTGTGATACTCGGCTATAGACTAGACTCTGATACCAATCTGTCACACCCTCAAATTTCCACATGCGGGGTTTTACCGCGAGGCGCGTGACACACCAGGATCCAAGTCAACGGTCACCATAAACGACATCTATATGATAAGAAAACAACGTAAACTACCATTGAGATTCAAAACCGTTCTAACACAGCGGAAGCAAAATGTATTATTACAACTTAAAAGTAAAACTCAAAGTCTGAAATGTTTAACAAAATATGCATATGATCCCTAGACGCCGTGAGACTCCGTGCGCCTATACTCAATGCTGCTACCTTAGCGACCTGAGAAAACATGCCAAAAAGACGTCAACATATAATGCTGGTGAGTTCACAGGTTTAAGTTTGTAAACGTTTTCATGTGTAAAGCAATTCCTCATAAAGTTCCAAGTGTGCAAAAGTTCCAAGTAAATAACAAACGTTCCCTTACTACTACGACTATGTTGCTAAAACCATTACTGGCAAACGTTGCTCAAGTTGCTGCCCATGTGTCAAGTGTCAAGTGTCAAGTGTCAAGTAGAGATAATATGCACCCGCCCGGCTCCCAGCCGTCAGGTGGGGTTCGTCACACCCGATAGATCTATCCACATTTCCCCCGTTGTGCCCCGCACATTCATGGTTCCAATAGGGACTTAGGTTTCGTCGTATAGTAAATAAGTGCCAAGCGTCAAGTGTCAAATGCCAAACATCAATGTTTAAAAGTGTCAAGTGCCAATGTTTAAATATGCCAAGTGCCAAACGTGTCACATTTCTTAAAAGAGTCACATTCCCAAAAGGCGTCATGTTTCTAAAAGCGTTGCGTTTCAAAAGTGTTGTGTTTCAAAAGCGTCGTGTTTCAAAAGCGTTGCGTTTCAAAAGCGTTATGTTTCCAAAAGTGGTAAGTTTCATAAGAGTTGTGTTTTCAAATCATAAACGTTGCATTGCTAAAACGCGTGGCATGCTTCTCCCCCGAGAGAAAAGAGTATAAAAGAGGGGCCGTGAAACTCACCTTAGAGTGCGTCTTCTGATAACTAGAATTCCAACACGTGTATGATAATCCCAACTAATGACAACCTATCAATGAGTTTACATAAGGGTGATGACTATTATCCCGAAGGCTAACTAGTCCCCGATTGTCCAGATCTTGACTACGTGTGTTAAAAAGTGTGTTTAAACGTTAACCGGACATCCCAGACCGACCCGACATCCCGTTGGTGACCCATTACATCAATTAGTCATGCACATAAGTTTAACACATAAGTTTCAAGCATAAAACACTTAGTTTGCATCAAAAATCTCATTCCGGACATCAGATGGTCGAATGTGGTTTTTCCCATTTCCACGTTCGCCCGTTTGAGCCACGTTCGCCCGTTTTTCCCACATTTTGTTCCACGTTCGCCCATTTGAGCCACGTTCGCCCGTTTTTCCACGTTCGCCCGTTTTTCCACGTTCGCCCGTTTTTCCACGTTTGCCCATATTTTATTCCACGTTCGCCCATTCGAACCAATTTTATTCCACGTTCGCCCGTTTCATCAGCATTTTATAAAACGCACCAAAACGCATCTAAACGGTCCGAAAACATCACGAAACATTACCAATCACAGCAGTCAACTATCATTAACATATTCCTACATAACCCTACCAATTTTATCCCGAAATCCGTCCGTTTTACAAGTTACCCGAAATAGCAAATTATGGAGATGTCACATTAAACGCATGCAATCTTTACCCAATTAGGAAACTTTATGAAATTAATCAATAATCAACATAATATACTCAGATTATCATGAACAATAAATGTCACACCCTCAAATTCCACGTGCGGGGTTTTACCGCGAGGCGCGTGACACACCAGGATCTCAGACAACGATCACAATAAACATACAACAAGCATGCATTCATAAATATATTTAAAACCAAAATATTATGCTTTGAGCCGTAAACCAGCAGCGGAAGCATTCTTGTTTACAACCAAAAGACATATCATTGTTTACAAAACATTGTTTAATATGCTTCAAAATATTAGACGCTGTGCATGACTCCGTGCGCCTAGCCCATTGACTGCTACCTTAGCGACCTGAGAAAACATGCCAAAAATGTCAACATATCATGCTGGTGAGTTCACAGGTTTTCTTTTATAAAGTGTTGTTATAAGTTCGGTAAGATCATTTCCGTTACTACTATGTTATGAAAACGTTAGCTAGACGTTAGGTGTTACTACTACTGCGGTTGGGAATCCATTACTAAACCGGTATAAGTGATGAAGCCAGCCCAGACGGACGGGATTACCGATGCCTCGGTAACCCCCAAAGTGTTAGAGACAATATGCACCCACCCGGCTCCCAGCCGTCGGGTGGGGTTTGTAAGGCCCAATAGATCTATCCACATTTCCCCCGTTGTGCATCCCCGCACATTCATGGTTCCCCCCTGGGACTTTCTGTAAAAGCCGCATAGTACGTGAAATAACCATAGTATAACATGATATATGATGAGTAATCAAAATAAGTAGCATGTTTCTCCCCCGAAAGCAAAACGGTAAAAGTGGGGCTGTGACACTCACCTTGGATTGCGTTACTTGAAAACGGTTAAGTAATTATGCTATTATAGCCCCAATTAGCGGCGACCTCTCATAAAATGTGTATAAGTATCCGGACTAATAACCCGTGGGTTAACTAGTCCCCGAATGTCCAGACCGTGACCATAAACGTTTGAAACATCTTTAACTGTTAAACCGACCGTGCCAGACAAGACCCGGCATCCCATTGGTGACCCGACATCCCACGTGTTAGGTAAATACAAGACATCATGCAACATATGCAATTAAACATTTAATACGTGCAATAGTTCACCTAGCCTAGCATAATGTCCGATTAACGCATAATCAGGTCCGAACACGTCTTACTAAGTCATTGGGTGCATCCCGGGGTTCCTATCATGTTCCTAGGTGTCAAATCATGTTCCGGGATGTCAAAACGCGTTTACGACAGCAGTACACGCGATTAGGAAGGTCATCACGCGAGTAGCTTCAGCCTATTGGCGATTAGGGGCCCAATCGCCTGATATATCAGGCGATTAGGGTCCTAATCGCCTTCATGTATGCATAATCGCCTTCAGCATCAGGCGATTAGGATTCCTAATCGCCTGCTGCTGCTGTGTGACGGATTTTTGCGCGTTTAACCCTCCAAATTAGATCCGAAACATGCAACAACACCCAATATCAAACCTAAATCATTTACCAACCCATTCCAAGCAAAACCCCCCGACATATCACTGATCTAACATGTTCTAAGCAATTATTTCCTAAAATGGCAAAGTACTAGGTTTCACCAACCAACCTTATCTTTCCTTAAATGGAAACAATTAGATTTCAATCTCTACAAACTTGCAAATCATCAAACCTCTGATCTAACATCTTCCTAGTATGAATTCTAACAACATTGCATCAACAATTATACCATAATCATCCTAAATCTTCAAGAACATCCAAATGGGTCAAAATACACATTTTCATCAAAACACAACAACAATGGCTCAAACTCTAAGATAACCATCCTAATACTCTCTCCATAACAGAAGTACAATCATATCATGGAAACAATCATGTTATAATCACCAAGAAGACCAATATATGCATGTAAACTTCACATATAACAAGCATTAAGGTGTAGACTTCGTTTAGAACTCTTTTGAAAGGTTTTTAAAGACACAAACTTAGTAAAACAAGGTCTGGACCTTTGGGGAACCAAAATAACAACTTTACAAAGGTTAGGGATGAAGAACACACCTTGGGTTTTGTTAAAGAAAGGTGTGTAGGCTTGGAGATGGTGATTTTTGTAGCAAAATGAGTTCCAGAGGTGTTTCAAGGTGTGTGGGTGGCTTGGGATCAGCTAGGGTTGTTCTAGGGGTGTTTGGGGAGTTAAGGGTTCTATTTATAGGTGTTTTGACCCGGACTCTGCAGTATAGGCGATTAGCAGCCCATATCATGCGATTGGGGGCCTAATCGCATGCTACATCAGGCGATTAGGTCCCAATCGCCTGCTATCATCCTCCTACTCGCCTATATATAGGCGATTAGGCCCTTTTCCAGATCCTAATCGCCTGAAACCCTCCAAGCTGGGTTTTCGGCGCGTTAAACGCTATTTTAACACATATAAACACGTATTCACATACCGATAAGTCACATAATGATTCCAAACATATAATGCATGATAACTAACACGTTTACATCCGTTCACCAATTCCCGGGACTCAAGACTCGTGTGTGCATTAAACCCGGCGATTCCACGAATCACCAATCCTTGTACACATGGTTATGGATCGACTCCCGATGACCCCGCGGATCATCGTAACGACTCCCGATGATTCCCAGAATCCTCATACCGACTCGACTGACCCCGTTAAGTACGTAATATGCATGACTCGCTAAGGTAGACTTACTAGTTTAGTCAACGTTACTAACCTGAGTTTGCCGGGTGTCACATCATCCCCCTGTTGAAAGAATTTTCGTCCCGAAAATTGCCCAAGGCCCAAAAAAGGAAGAGACGAAAGAGAAGAAAAATTTTCCGGTTGCCGCATCATCCCCCTGTTGAAAGGAATCTCGACCCAAGATTCATTCAGCTTCAGCAGAGACATGCCTTGATTCGAACGCGCGTTTAGGAAATAAATGGGGATACTTAGCCTTCATTTGATCTTCCCGTTCCCACGTGAACTCCGGTCCACGATCTGAGTTCCAACGGACTTTAACAATGCGGATTTTACTCTGGCGAAGGCTACGGATTTTATAGTCGAGAATTTCAACCGGTTCCTCCACTATACGCAGACGATCGTCCACCTTGATCTCCTCGAGAGGAACAACCAAAGATTCATCCGCCAAACACTTCTTCAGATTAGAGACATGGAAGACATTATGAACATTACTGAGTTCAGCTGGCAGATCAAGCCTGTATGCTACCGGTCCAATCCGTTCCAGAATTGCGAACGGTCCCACATACCGAGGATTCAATTTGCCCCGCTTCCCAAAACGTATAACGCCCTTCCACGGAGATACCTTCAACAAAACCCTGTCGCCAACCTCAAACTCCAAAGGCTTGCGACGACGATCGGCATAGCTCTTTTGACGATCCCGAGCTGCTGCCAAGCGGTTACGGATTT
The DNA here is from genome assembly GCA_028751855.1 of Ambrosia trifida. NCBI lineage: Eukaryota > Viridiplantae > Streptophyta > Magnoliopsida > Asterales > Asteraceae > Ambrosia > Ambrosia trifida. The sequence goes on from CM054123.1 coordinate 155,981,105, forward strand.
GTACGATCTTCTCGGAAGTCTCGTACACAAGTTCCGGGCCGGTGAGTTGACTCTCACCCACCTCAGCCCAACAAAGGGGAGACCGGCATTTCCGCCCGTAAAGAGCCTCGAACGGAGCTGCCTTGATGCTAGAATGGTAACTATTGTTGTAGGAGAATTCCACCAACGGTAGATGACTCTCCCACCCTTTGCCAAAATCGATCACACATGCCCGAAGCATGTCTTCTAGCGTTTGGATTGTCTGCTCACTTTGACCGTCAGTATGCGGATGATACGCTGTGCTCATGTCTAACTGAGTACCCAAAGCCTTATGCAAGGATTTCCAGAAGTTAGAGGCGAACCGAGGATCACGATCAGAAATAATAGAGACAGGCACCCCGTGCCGAGAGACCACTTCCTTGAGATATAACCGTGCCAGACGCTCGAGGCCATCGGTATCCTTGATAGCGAGGAAGTGCGCAGACTTTGTCAACCTATCGACAATTACCCAGATCATGTTACAACCACTGGGCGATTTCGGGAGTTTGGTCACAAAGTCCATCGTAATCCGCTCCCACTTCCACTCGGGAATTTCAGGCTGTTGCAGAAGGCCGGATGGCTTTTGATACTCGACTTTGACCTTGGCACAGGTCAAGCACTTGCTCACGTACGAAGCCACGTCCGCCTTCATGTTCGGCCACCAATAAAGTATCTTTAGGTCTTGATACATCTTATCGGAGCCAGGGTGAATAGAGTACCGGGACTTGTGAGCTTCATCAAGAACGAGCTCCCGCAAGCCCCCAAATAAAGGAACCCAAATACGTTCAGCGAAATAGTGTAACCCATCGGACCTGAGCTCAAGGTGGCTATCAGCACCATGCATGGTTTCAGCTTTAAGGTTTTCCTCCTTCAAAGCTTCTTGCTGCGCTGAACGGATTCGATCAGGTAAGCCAGAATGGATGGTGAGCTGAAGAGCTCGAACACGACGAGGTTTAGCCGTTTCCTTCCTGCTCAAGGCGTCTGCGACCACATTCGCCTTGCCAGGATGGTATTTAATAGCGCACTCGTAATCATTAAGAAGCTCGACCCAGCGACGCTGTCTTATATTCAACACCTTCTGATCAAAGATGTGCTGGAGGCTCTTGTGATCGGTGTAAATAGTGCACTTGGTACCGTACAAGTAATGCCTCCAAATCTTTAAAGCAAAGACTACAGCACCCAATTCCAGATCATGGGTGGGGTAGTTTTTCTCATGAACTTTGAGCTGACGAGAAGCATAGGCGATGACCTTCTCGCGCTGCATCAGTACACAACCGAGACCCCGGATAGAAGCGTCACAATAAACCACAAAATCATCCGTGCCCTCAGGCAAGGACAAGATAGGAGCAGAACAGAGTTTAGCCTTTAACATCTGGAAGGCCGACTCCTGCGAATCACCCCAGTCGAACTTCCTGTCCTTCTGGGTAAGCGAGGTGAGGGGTTGAGCGATCTTCGAAAATCCCTCGATAAAACGACGATAATAACCTGCAAGGCCCAGGAATTGCCGCACCTCAGATGGCGTCTTTGGTGCTTCCCAGTCTTTAATGGCTTCAATCTTAGCTGGGTCAACGTGAATTCCTTTCTCATTAACAACATGACCAAGGAACTGGACTTCACGCAACCAGAAGCTACACTTAGAAAACTTGGCGTACAACTGTTCCCGCCTCAGGAGTTCCAAAACAAGACGCAAGTGTTCCTGGTGGTCCACCTCGTTCTTGGAATAGACTAGAATATCATCAATGAAGACAATCACGAACTTATCAAGATAGGGCTTACAAACACGGTTCATCAGATCCATAAAAATGGCCGGTGCATTGGTGAGACCAAAAGGCATGACCAGGAATTCAAAATGGCCATAGCGAGTTCGAAAGGCGGTCTTCGGAACGTCAGCTTCTTGAACCCTCAACTGATGGTACCCCGACCTCAAATCGATCTTCGAATAGAAACCAGAACCCTGAAGCTGGTCAAATATGTCATCGATGCGAGGAAGAGGATAACGATTCTTGATGGTAACCTTGTTCAATTCCCGGTAGTCGATACACATTCGTAGGCTCCCGTCCTTCTTCTTGACAAACAAAATAGGGGCTCCCCACGGGGACGAACTAGGTCGAATGAAACCCTTCTCTAACAGCTCCTGCAACTGGTTTGACAACTCCTGCATCTCGGGAGGTGCAAGTCGATATGGGGCACGGGCAATAGGGGCCGCACCTTGAGCAAGTTCAATACCGAATTCGACCTGACGATAAGGCGGGAGACCAGGTAAGTCTTCAGGAAATACATCGGGAAAATCACGGACAACAGGAATATCTTCAATCTTCTTCTCTTCCTCAGACGAAACCGAAACAAGTGCCAGGATGGCAGAATACCCCTTCCGAAGATACTTATAGGCTTTCATACACGAAATGATACTCAATGGGACCCCACTCTTCTCACCGTGCACCAACAGAATTTCTCCATCAGGGAGAGGAAGTCGAATGACTTTATCAAAACAGACGATCTCAGCATGATACAGAGACAACCAATCCATACCCACGACAACATCGAAACTACCCAAGGACACCGGCATAAGATCAATAGGAAAGGAATAACCCGACAACTCAAGGTGACACTCCCTAAGGACGTGCGTCGCCTCGACTTTCTTACCATCAGCCAATTCTATCAGGTATTTAGTCTCTAAAGGTGTAGGTACCCTATCAAGCAATTGACTAAACCCAAGAGATATAAAACTCTTATCGGCACCGGAATCGAATAAAACCGTAGCATAGCGATTATCGAGAAGAAACGTACCAGTAACAGTGTCAGGATCCTGTCGAGCACCGCTCGAACCAATCACGAAGGCGCGAGCATTCCTGCCTCCGCCCCCATTGTTTCCATTACCCGACCCGTTCTTCCCGACTTCACCCTGTTTCAACTTGGGGCAGTTACGCTTGTAGTGACCAAGCTCACCACAGTTATAGCACCTTTGTTTCCCCTGATTTCCCTGGGGAGCAGCGACTTGAGGGGCTGGGGCTGGCGTGACCGACGGGTTTCGGTTCCCCAGAGGGTTGGACCTACAATCCTTGGCTTGGTGCCCAATCTTATGGCACCGACGGCAACGGTCCTTATCATCGCAAGGACCGGTATGATGATAGTTGCATCGATCACACTTCGGCAACTTCCCAGCATAGACCCCCGGTTGTCGTTCAGACGACGATCCCCCAGTATCAGTCTTCCTCACCTGCTGAGGCTGAGCCGAGCTCGAGCCTTTCCCCACAGCTTCCCACTTCCGCTTGTTACTATCAGGAGCCTTCACAGTAGCGCCTCGAGGAGGCAAGACCCCTTCAGCCACCTTCATGTTGGTCAGCCTGTGAGCCGACCGAACCACTTCAGAATAAACAGTGAGATTACCCGCAGCAACCAACCCTGCGATCTCCGGTACCAACCCAGCGACATAGTGTTCAATCCTTCGGTATTCGGGTGCGTGCAGATCAGGGCACAACACCGCCAACTCATTGTGCCTAGCAGTGTAAGCTTCAATCTCGGACCCCACCATCTTATGATTCCAGACTTCGTGCTCAAGCTTTTGGATTTCATCCCTCGGGCAGTACTCGTTTTTCAGCAACTGAATGAACTCCGCCCAGGGCATAGCGTGGGCTTCCCCAATACCCATAGTATGGGTGGTGGAGTTCCACCAAGTCAGAGCTTGACCCTCCAGGGTCGCAGAAGCATATTTCACCCGGTAGCCTTCCGGGCAGCTGCACATCGAGAAAAGCGATTCAATTTTCTCCAACCAGCGGAGCAGTCCCACTGCCCCTTCAGTGCAACTAAAGTTGTGGGGCTTGCAATCCATAAACTTTTTGTAGGAACACTGGGGTGGAGGAGGATTGACAGCACCACCTGGAACAGACACACAGGTGAAAACCAAGAAAAGGGCACAGTACCCCAGAACAAGATAGGATAGGTGAGAATCGACGTACCACCCATAGCATTATGAGCGGCTTGGAATGCAGCCAGAGCAATATTCACGTGCTGCTGCATCAGGTTATCCAACTCCGCTTGGGTCATATTAATGTTCCCACGGCCACCGCCGCCACCACGGCCGCCAGCACGGCCGCCAGCACGGCCGCCTCTGCGACCTCCACGAGCTCCCGACATCTTCTGTCATAATCATAAAACAAAAGATTTAGGCTTGCCCGTGGTATAACCCATTAGGAATTTCAAGAAACTAGACCGAGCCCAGTTCGGGTCCATCCGTTCAAGCCCAAAGTCCGCCAGGGATCCCATGCATCACAGTTTATGATCTCGTGTGCACCCGAGATGATAAACTGTTCTACATGATAAACTGTTCTACATGGTCCTCCAGGCGCGCTTTAAGTTTGAAGTTCAAGTCACCGAACACTAGCGCCCAATCATGGTATTATCATAAGTATAAGTACAAGATAGTATGCATAAGAACGAGCGTGTTCATTAGGGCATAGAAGGGAGATGTCCAAATCCCTGGACAGATCTCAAGAGTACGCCGAAGCTACCCCAATGTACACCGCCGTCAAGAAAGTTCAATAGTATATCGTTCACCATCGAATCATAGTAAGGATGAGTCAAGAGATAGGATGATAAAGAGTAAATAGATGATGTAGCGTAGAAGATGACGACACCGACACCCCGACAAGTCATATTGTTACCCACTTGTTAAGACTCGACTAATTGTGACCGTCTAGTGTTTGCGACTCAGTTATAGACTAGACTCTACATGCAGTCCTAGTTCACTATAACCGTTGGCTCTGATACCAATCTGTCACACCCTCAAATTGAGGCGCGTGACACACCAGGATCTCAGACAACGATCACAATAAACATACAACAAGCATGCATTCATAAATATATTTAAAACCAAAATATTATGCTTTGAGCCGTAAACCAGCAGCGGAAGCATTCTTGTTTACAACCAAAAGACATATCATTGTTTACAAAACATTGTTTAATATGCTTCAAAATATTAGACGCTGTGCATGACTCCGTGCGCCTAGCCCATTGACTGCTACCTTAGCGACCTGAGAAAACATGCCAAAAATGTCAACATATAATGCTGGTGAGTTCACAGGTTTTCTTTTATAAAGTGTTGTTATAAGTTCGGTAAGATCATTTCCTTTACTACTATGTTATGAAAACGTTAGCTAGACGTTAGGTGTTACTACTACTGCGGTTGGGAATCCATTACTAAACCGGTATAAGTGTTGAAGCCAGCCCAGACGGACGGGATTACCAATGCCTCGGTAACCCCCAAAGTGTTAGAGACAATATGCACCCGCCCGGCTCCCAGCCGTCGGGTGGGGTTTGTAAGGCCCAATAGATCTATCCACATTTCCCCCGTTGTGCATCCCCGCACATTCATGGTTCCCCCCTAGGACTTTCTGTAAAAGCCGCATAGTACGTGAAATAACCATAGTATAACATGATCTATGATGAGTAATCAAAATAAGTAGCATGTTTCTCCCCCGAAAGCAAAACGGTAAAAGTGGGGCTGTGACACTCACCTTGGATTGCGTTACTTGAAAACAGCTAAGTAATTATGCTATTATAGCCCCAATTAGCGGCGACCTATCATAAAATGTGTATAAGTATCCGGACTAATAACCCGTGGGTTAACTAGTCCCCGAATGTCCAGACCGTGACCATAAACGTTTGAAACATCTTTAACTGTTAAACCGACCGTGCCAGACAAGACCCGACATCCCATTGGTGACCCGACATCCCACGTGTTAGGTAAATACAAGACATCACGCAACATATGCAATTAAACACTTAATACGCGCAATAGTTCACCTAGCCTAGCATAATGTCCGATTAACGCATAATCAGGTCCGAACACGTCTTACTAAGTCATTGGGTGCATCCCGGGGTTCCTATCATGTTCCTAGGTGTCAAATCATGTTCCGGGATGTCAAAACGCGTTTACGACAGCAGTACATGCGATTAGGAAGGTCATCACGCGAGTAGCTTCAGCCTATTGGCGATTAGGGGCCCAATCGCCTGATATATCAGGCGATTAGGGTCCTAATCGCCTTCATGTATGCATAATCGCCTTCAGCATCAGGCGATTAGGATTCCTAATCGCCTGCTGCTGCTGTGTGACGGATTTTTGCGCGTTTAACCCTCCAAATCAGATCCGAAACATGCAACAACACCCAATATCAAACCTAAATCATTTACCAATCCATTCCAAGCAAAACCCCCCGACATATCACTGATCTAACATGTTCTAAGCAATTATTTCCTAAAATGGCAAAGTACTAGGTTTCACCAACCAATCTTATCTTTCCTTAATTGGAAACAATCAGATTTCAATCTCTACAAACTTGCAAATCATCAAACCTCTGATCTAACATCTTCCTAGTATGAATTCTAACAACATTGCATCAACAATTATACCATAATCATCCTAAATCTTCAAGAACATCCAAATGGGTCAAAATACACATTTTCATCAAAACACAACAACAATGGCTCAAACTCTAAGATAACCATCCTAATACTCTCTCCATAACAGAAGTACAATCATATCATGGAAACAATCATGTTATAATCACCAAGAAGACCAACATATGCATGTAAACTTCACATATAACAAGCATTAAGGTGTAGACTTCGTTTAGAACTCTTTTGAAAGGTTTTTAAAGACACAAACTTAGTAAAACAAGGTCTGGACCTTTGGGGAACCAAAATAACAACTTTACAAAGGTTAGGGATGAAGAACACACCTTGGGTTTTGTTAAAGAAAGGTGTGTAGGCTTGGAGATGGTGATTTTTGTAGCAAAATGAGTTCCAGAGGTGTTTCAAGGTGTGTGGGTGGCTTGGGATCAGCTAGGGTTGTTCTAGGGGTGTTTGGGGAGTTAAGGGTTCTATTTATAGGTGTTTTGACCCGGACTCTGCAGTATAGGCGATTAGCAGCCCATATCATGCGATTGGGGGCCTAATCGCATGCTACATCAGGCGATTAGGTCCCAATCGCCTGCTATCATCCTCCTACTCGCCTATATATAGGCGATTAGGCCCTTTTCCAGATCCTAATCGCCTGAAACCCTCCAAGCTGGGTTTTCGGCGCGTTAAACGCTATTTTAACACATATAAACACGTATTCACATACCGATAAGTCACATAATGATTCCAAACATATAATGCATGATAACTAACACGTTTACATCCGTTCACCAATTCCCGGGACTCGAGACTCGTGTGTGCATTAAACCCGGCGATTCCACGAATCACCAATCCTTGTACACATGGTTATGGACCGATTCCCGATGACCCCGCGGATCATCGTAACGACTCCCGATGATTCCCAGAATCATCATACCGACTCGACTGACCCCGTTAAGTACGTAATATGCATGACTCGCTAAGGTAGACTTACTAGTTTAGTCAACGTTACTAACCTGAGTTTGCCGGGTGTCACAATAAACCCCCCAATCATATCCTTATCACTATCATCATGAACAAGCCCTAGATCTAACCCAAAATCCCCAAAATGAACATAACATCATCAATAATCAATTGTAACCTATCTCAATCATAAATCATCATCAATAACAGTCCTAGATCATTGTCATAACATCTATACAGCAATCAATCCTCAAACAATGCATAACATCACATAAAACATCATTAACACATGTTATTTTGTATGAAAACTCATTGTTTATGAATAGGTTTTGTTTAGAAAGATATTAGGAAGGTTTTTATTCATGAAAACATGTTTGAATCAGATCTGGACCCTTGGGGTTTAATGAAAACGAATTGAAATGCTTTAAAAATGATTTAGAATGAAGAACACACCTTAGATCTTTGTGTAGAAGATGTTTGTAGGTTAGATTATAGAAAACAAGGGCAAAAACTCCTTCCCCAATGTTTAAAGTTACTAGAGAGTGTTTTGAGGCGTTTAGGGTTTGTGAAATGGTGAAAAATGACAAAGTGTGGTATTTATACTATGTCCACATTCGCCTCTTTTACAAGGGTCGAACGAGGAGTATTGTCCAGGTTCGCCCATTCGATTGGTCGAACCAGGACTCAAGTTTTTCTAGTTTTCCAATTTGTCGTGTTTAACGCATTTTAACGCACCCTAACATACGAGCATGCAACCTTAGTCTATGTTTAACATATTTAAGCATGGATGATTATCTATACATCATTTAAACACATCTAAGCATATAATCCACCATACAACAATTAGTCTACACATACACTTAATTAGTTTATGTAATTCACCAACAACGGGACTCGTATCGTGTGTGTGTGTGTGTGTGACTAACCCAATGATCTCCCGAATCATTGGACCCTGGACTGGACAATACGGACTGTGTTCCGACTCTACTGACCCCGTCAAGTATGTTTAATAAACGTTTTTCGCTAAGGTAGACTTATGTGTTTATAAAATGTTGACCCAAACATGCCGGGTGTCACATCATCCCCCTGTTGAAAGAATTTTCGTCCCGAAAATTTCCCGAAGTCAAAGAGAACGAAGCGATAAAAAGAAAAATTTTCCCGGTCGTCACATATTAAGTGATTTTTAATAGTTTAAAGCATTATATAGAAAATTGTTTGTTACGTCAATAAATAAACAATTGAATTTAAGTTCGAGGAGATCTTTTGACAAAAAAAATATGTACTTTGTAAAGTTACTAGGTAATGAAAATACAACAGGATTTAGAAATCTTTAGTTTGTGCTAAGGTATGAGGTTATAGTTTTTAAAAATAAGTAACATGTGGAGAAATGAAATAATATGAGTCCGACATGTAACAATGCTCCTACGTGTTCCAAGACTTGTACAACTTCCAATAGCAAACAAAACCTGAAACATGTTAAGTTGGAAAGATGGGGGGTCAACTATAAATAGTTGGTGAGAATACATAGGTTTTGCATATAGTTGAAAACAATATGTTGTATAGCAATCATTGTTGAAGTATAATAATGAGTAATGATAAAATATGAGTCCGACATGTAACAATGCGTCTTTTGTACAATTAAACCTTGTGTCGACTGAGACCTAACTCGCAAGTTAGTAAAAGTGTAACTGTTATCGATCATCCCTGAATTTATGCGGGGGGATGGGTTTGTCAGACCTATAGCGCTATAATCTAAACAGGCGGCTTGATCATTGTTAATGATTGTACTATGTCTTTTTGTTACAGTCAAATGATAGAATGAGTAAATGATAGTGTAGTGGAATCACAAGTTTCAACAATGTAAGAATGAGTAAATGATAGTGTATAAAATGTTTAAACATGTTTCACCCCAAAATGTAAAACAGAAAAAAGGGGCTATGTAAACTGTGACAACCGTCACCCTCTAAAGTTTCTTAGATGTTTGGCTATACGTTTAAAGTTTTAAACAACATAGATTTATTTTTGTGGTTTGATAAAAGTTTAAAAAAAAATTAAGTTTTTTTTTTAAAAAAAAGGGTTTGGGATTGGTTAATGTTAAAAGTTAGTTAGTAGGGTTAAGTTTATAAAAGAAAATCTAACTAAGTTATAATATTACTAACCTAGTTAATAAGTTGAGGGACCATAAATGTAAAATGTAAAACTAAAAAAAAATGAATTTTGCCTTCCTGTTGCTTTCTCCGATCGTGACCAGGCTCATCGCCGGTCCGATTCCGGTGACCCAAAAAAACTCGGTTTTAATGTTTGTATATTCAATCCAATCAGTTACTCAACATGTCCCATCATTGTTAGTCAGTACCAACCGTTATAACGTGCACAATAACAGGTTTTAATCATGCCTTAATCAGATTTGTAGTGTAACCGTCGGAACCATTAAAACCGATTGAAACGTTGATAATATTCAAAGACCATTATAAATACATCGTCCCACATCTTTCCTCAACCCTTGCACAGTATAAATCCTCGTTAAAAACAGTCCAATCACGATCAGAAATGTTGCAATCGGCTCTCAAAGTTTTGGACTTTTATCTTCTAATTCGGTTCTTAAACGACATTGTAAGTCGCTTATTATAATGCCGTTATATTCCCCATCAGATTCTGAACAAAAGCCCTTTATAGCAGATGTATAATCGTAGCTGTATTGGGTTATTAGATTTGGTATAGGGTTAGGGTTCTTAAGCTAGTAATTAGGGAAGAAGATAAATTTCATTTATGGTTTATATATTATTACATTTCAATTGAGTTAACAAATGTTGTGCTGGGTCTAGTGGTTTGGGTGTGAGATGACAACAAGAACCACACGGGTTCGAGTCTGCCATGCCCCATTTCTTTTATTTCGTTTTTTTATATCATATTATTTTAATTTTCCATATTTATATAAGTCATAAAAACCAAATAATTCATAATAAATTCATATTTGATCCAAAAATTATAAAATTTTAGGTGTAGATTCTTGATACTTCATAGAAAATTGTCATATTTTTAGTTTTCTAAAAAAATATCTATTTTCATGATTTCATTAATTTAAATTGATTTAATCATAATTAATTGATTAAAAATTCATTTTTAATGATTTTTATCTCAAAATTTTTGATAAATTATTTCTAATCATCATGAACTAAATAAAAAATTATTAGTTCGGAAAACATTTATTTTTATTTATTTTCCTATTTTTATCATTTAAACATGATTTAAATTCATTTAAATCAGTTTTAAATATAAATAAGTTTATAAAAATTATGAAACAATTTATTTTCATTTATTAACATAATAAAGCATCCAATTTCTATAAAAATAGTATTTTTGGTCATGTCTTGTATTATTAACATTATTTATGTTTAATTAGACATAATTAAACATTTATTTATTTACACTATTTAAACATCTAGTTTATAAATAATTTTCTTATAAAATATAAATATTTCTATGTTTGAAAATATTAATTACCAATTGTTGGATCATCGTGTAACTCAAAATCATTTATTTATACATTTAAAATAATTGTATTATTTACAATAATTAGTTACAGCAAATAACTACATCATTTTATCTTAATTAGTCAAACATAATTTTTATCAAAATATTTAGTTGGTAATAATTATGTTACCTAAACCGTAGTTTTAAACATTGGTATGTTATTCTACAACTTTTGTATTAATCCAATTTATCATAAAACTTTAATTCCCCAAATCGACTTAGCAAACCCTAATGCCTTAGACCCTAGTTGCCTTAGACTCTTAGACATTTCCTTATTAGTACTTTCATACATTATAGGTTGGATTCTTCGGAATTCCCATTACTTAGCTCACGACCGCTTAAGTGGATTTTGATCGCTTTCGCAAACTGTGAGTATATCTTTCCCCTTTTTACTGTTTTACTATTCTGGGGTGACTCATGTACTTACTATCAAGTTTCTATTTCTTTTACTAAATGCAATTCTCATGTGTGTTTGCTTTATGTTAATTGGTGTGTCTATGACTTGTCAAAATCATTAACTGCTGGGCGGCCTAGCATTTCAATGAATAGTACTATGGTATACCCCCTTGAGACTCTGTTGAGAGAATCTTGGTCATTGTCTTGTTAATTCATTATTCAGTTGGTTAGTCATGTGTTAGTCATTATTCTCAGGTTTGGTTTTGAACGGATATTACTTATTACATAATTGCAAATGGTACCGCACATGAATTGCTAAACACTTTTCTACCATATTTATTTAAATAGGGTATGCTCACCAATACAATTTTTGTATTGACCAAATTATTTTGTACATGTTTCAGGTTATTTTGAGATGCATTCTTTAAGCTTCGGAATTATATTTAGATTTTGATTCATTGTGTTTCAGATTAGTTGGCATTTAGAATCGTTGTATTTCATTTCAATGTAATAAACTATTTAATCAATGTATCAATATTTACACTTTTAGTCCATGAGCTATTGAACAATCGTCACTACGTGACACCTCGATGTTTCCGCCATCGGTTGGGTTGTTACAGATTGGTATCAGAGCCATGGTTATAGGGAATTAGGTTATTAGAATACCTTTTAGCCTAGACTATAACTAAGTTTACTTTCACGAGTCCTCTCGTGTATATTTCTCTTGTTTCTTATATTTTCTTTCAGGATATTTTCGGTATGATTATTCCTCGTTATTCTTTCGATATTTTGCTTGGCGAAGTAGACACTTGTATTTCACAAACGAAACGATATCATCAAGTTAGGAGTGGTATGCATACCTTGGTGAATAGTTTCACTCCTTTATATGTTATTTATCTTAGGAATATATCTTTGAGATAGGAGTGACATCCATACCTCAAAGAGTATTTCCTTCAAAAAGAAACTTAACCACTAAGCTGGGGGTGATATCCTTAACTTAGTGATTGGTTTCATTCCTCAATTGTTTTCAATTTTGAAATACATCTTTGAGTTAGGAGTGAAATCCGCATCTCAGGGATCTGTTTCTACATCTCGTTCTAAAGTCTCGCTAAAGGTTTTGAAATTTACCAGTGACGGGGTATGTGCAATCGGGAAAAATGACCATTCACTCATGGGTTCAAGTACGCTCCCCACAAGTCACTAATAATATTTCAATCTCTTTGGCTAGTCACCAGTTTCATTAGAAATATTTTCAATATCACATTTTTGATATATTTTTCATTTGTTGTTTGAAACTCTTATCATAAATTTTTTTTTATAATGAAGTTATTATGTCTTTTGAGTTTTCTCTATTAATAGCTATCGCTATTTGTACATTTTTCCGTTTTTCATTATTAACTCTTAAGTTTTGTTTAACATTTGGATTTTAAGTTCCATCTCTTGATGTTTTTATATACTCATTAATTATTCGCTTTTGGATTTTTTTCATCATCATTATTAAAACTTTTATCCGCTTTAAAACTTACACTATTTTCAGTTATGATTTGTGACTTCTACACTATTGTCGCATTGACTTTTATCATTCACGTCATTTCTAAATCTTGGTCTTTTGAAAACACATTTGATTTATATGATTTTCGAGAAAAGAAACTTGCGACTGATAATATGCATTATGACAATTTCCAACTCGACTTCTTGTAAACACATGAAAGTATGTACTTACGAAGTCTTTTCATGTGAACCTGTTTAGAACTTAAAACACTCTTCGATTCCTAAAAAGTTATCCTCATGCATTACTACTATCCTTTCAACTATATCACCAAGTTTGAGCAAACTACGTTTTTGATAAACGGAAATTTATCTTATTACACTCGCACTCTTTCAATCGCAAAACTTTTGGTCTAACAAAATATTGTACATATCCTATCAGAATGTTACTAATTGTCTTATATCATATAGTGTATATATGTAAAACTAAACCCTTATGTCAGTAGACTATACGACTGTTTGCGTACTCTCACTTATCGTAAATTTCATTATTTTATTCTTACACCATTTTATTCATAGTTATTTCTAACACGTTATTTGTGATTTTTTTTCACACTGCTGGTTTGCAAAAGTTCAACTCGTTTACCTTCATTTTGAGCAACTGTGCGATTTACTCGATTTATATTATACTATTCTTTCAATCGAACTTTTATGCTATACTTATATACTTACATGAACGCATATTTTGTATGCATATGTTTCCTGTTTTGAGCAAAACCCTGTTATACTTTACAATATTTTGTTCATCATCATGGTCAATGAACATACTAATTGATAACTCGTATGAGATCTAAGCCAGTGCCCACGTACGACTTGGATTAGAGTATTTCTTTAATCCGAGGGGAACGGTGTAAATCTCGAAGTTTATCAATATAGGTGTTTAGAGCTCAACGATGTGAACAGAAATTTACGGTTAAAGGGTAAACCCGGAAGGGAATTTCCTCTAACCATGTCATGATTGAGCATTATTTCATAGCAGTATCTATTACTTAATACATATTGGTTGCACGCAGTTATTTCTTATTAGTGTTATGGAAAAGCATAACACCCTAGTGTAAGGTAAATCGATGATTACGGTCCGGAACGCAATCATGGGTTTACAGGTACATGAGGGTGGTGTTTAATTCTATTTAGGTTGTTGGTAGACAAACAGTACGAGCCCAAAGTATCGGGAGTGTGGTGGGTCAGCTGCGGTACACCCTATATATAAGCATAAACGATACTGCGGGAATGGACTAGGAGTTGACCAAGAACCTACCCATTACTTTATAGTTACCTCTTCATTAGATCGTTGACTACTAGTTAGCATTTTCGATTAGAACGTTCTTACACGAGCTTTAATTCGTCTTCCTAGAGTCTTTCCCTTGACCATCCACATAGGAACCACGAACCTTGTATACTCTTACACACTCGATTATTTGGATACTTGCTGCATACTCTAATAACATATAGTCAAAAACTTTTCTAAAGTAGGGGAGACTGCTTCATTAGTACCTCTGCCCCTCACCCGTTATACGTTCCCAAAACCTTTCTCATCTAAAATCTCAACTTTCTAACTTTACTGTCAAAGATTTTGACATTATTACTTTGGAAACTAGACGATTACTTTAAAATTTACCAAAACATGAATGATGTGATATATTTTTTTTTAAACCTACTTGACTTTTACAACGCCTTTTGTTTCATAGAAACCTTCACTTAAAGGAAATTTCGAGACGAAATTTTCTAAAGTAGGGGAGACTGTGACAACCGTCACCCTCGTCTTTTAGCAAGTGTCAATTATAGTCCTTTTTGTATTCAAATGTTTCTATTTTGGTCCGTATAAGATTTGTCGTTTTCAAATTTAAAAAAAAAACGAACTCAATGTTTATCATTTTGTATTTATTATGGATCGTATCTACGTATAGTAAAACGTTATAGATTTTATATAAAGTCTCGATTCTAAAGTTTCTTAGATGTTTGGCTATACGTTTAAAGTTTTAAACAACATAGATTTATTTTTGTGGTTTGATAAAAGTTTAAAAAAAATCAAGTTTTTTTTTAAAAAAAAAGGGTTTGGGATTGGTTAATGTTAAAAGTTAGTTAGTAGGGTTAAGTTTATAAAAGAAAATCTAACTAAGTTATAATATTACTAACCTAGTTAATAAGTTGAGGGACCATAAATGTAAAATGTAAAACTAAAAAAAAATGAATTTTGCCTTCCTGTTGCTTTCTCCGATTGTGACCAGGCTCATCGCCGGTCCGATTCCGGTGACCCAAAAAAACTCGGTTTTAATGTTTGTATATTCAATCCAATCAGTTACTCAACATGTCCCATCATTGTTAGTCAGTACCAACCGTTATAACGTGCACAATAACAGGTTTTAATCATGCCTTAATCAGATTTGTAGTGTAACCGTCGGAACCATTAAAACCGATTGAAACGTTGATAATATTCAAAGACCATTATAAATACATCGTCCCACATCATTCCTCAACCCTTGCACAGTATAAATCCTCGTTAAAAACAGTCCAATCATGATCAGAAATGTTGCAATCGGCTCTCAAAGTTTTGGACTTTTATCTTCTAATTCGGTTCTTAAACGACATTGTAAGTTGCTTATTATCATGCCGTTATATTCCCCATCAGATTCTGAACAAAAGCCCTTTATAGCAGATGTATAATCGTAGCTGTATTAGGTTATTAGATTTGGTATAGGGTTAGGGTTCTTAAGCTAGTAATTGGGGAAGAAGATAAATTTCATTTATGGTTTATATATTATTACATTTCAATTGAGTTAACAAATGTTGTGCTTGGGCTAGTGGTTTGGGTGTGAGATGACAACAAGAACCACACGGGTTCGAGTCTGCCATGCCCCATTTCTTTTATTTCGTTTTTTTTATATCATATTATTTAAATTTTCCATATTTATATAAGTCATAAAAACCAAATAATTCATAATAAATTCATATTTGATCCAAAAATTATAAAAATTAAGGCGTAGCTTCTTGATACTTCATAGAAAATTGTCATATTTTTAGTTTTCTAAAAAATATCTATTTTCATGATTTTATTAATTTAAATTGATTTAATCATAATTAATTGATTAAAAATTCATTTTTAATGATTTTTATCTCAAAATTTTTGATAAATTATTTCTAATCATCATGAACTAAATAAAAAATTATTAGTTCGGAAAAAATTTATTTTTATTTATTTTCCTATTTTTATCATTTAAACATGATTTAAATTCATTAAATCAGTTTTAAATATAAATAAGTTTATAAAAATTATGAAACAATTTATTTTCATTTATTAACATAATAAAGCATCCAATTTCTATAAAAATAGTATTTTTGGTCATGTCTTGTATTATTAACATTATTTATGTTTAATTAGACATAATTAAACATTTATTTATTTACACTATTTAAACATCTAGTTTATAAATAATTTTCTTATAAAATATAAATATTTCTATGTTTGAAAATATTAATTACCAATTGTTGGATCATCGTGTAACTCAAAATCATTTATTTATACATTTAAAATAATTGTATTATTTACAATAATTAGTTACAGCAAATAACTACATCATTTTATCTTAATTAGTCAAACATAATTTTTATCAAAATATTTAGTTTGTAATAATTATGTTACCTAAACCGTAGTTTTAAACATTGGTATGTTATTCTACAACTTTTGTATTAATCCAATTTATCATAAAACTTTAATTCCCCAAATCGACTTAGCAAACCCTAATGCCTTAGACTCTTAGACATTTCCTTATTAGTACTTTCATACATTATAGGTTGGATTCTTCGGAATTCCCATTACTTAGCTCACGACCGCTTAAGTGGATTTTGATCGCTTTCGCAAACTGTGAGTATATCTTTCCCCTTTTTACTGTTTTACTATTCTGGGGTGACTCATGTACTTACTATCAAGTTTCTATTTCTTTTACTAAATGCAATTCTCATGTGTGTTTGCTTTATGTTAATTGGTGTGTCTATGACTTGTCAAAATCATTAACTGCTGGGCGGCCTAGCATTTCAATGAATAGTACTATGGTATACCCCCTTGAGACTCTGTTGAGAGAATCTTGGTCATTGTCTTGTTAATTCATTATTCAGTTGGTTAGTCATGTGTTAGTCATTATTCTCAGGTTTGGTTTTGAACGGATATTACTTATTACATAATTGCAAATGGTACCGCACATGAATTGCTAAACACTTTTCTACCATATTTATTTAAATAGGGTATGCTCACCAATACAATTTTTGTATTGACCAAATTATTTTGTACATGTTTTAGGTTATTTTGAGATGCATTCTTTAAGCTTTCGGAATTATATTTAGATTTTGATTCATTGTGTTTCAGATTAGTTGGCATTTAGAATCGTTGTATTTCATTTCAATGTAATAAACTATTTAATCAATGTATCAATATTTACACTTTTAGTCCATGAGCTATTGAACAATCGTCACTACGTGACACCTCGATGTTTCCGCCATCGGTTGGGGTGTTACATAAACTCACATTGGCTAAGGTGAATTATCCTCTAAGTGTTGTCAATGTATGCGAGGCGAATCCCAAAGACTCAACAACGTAGCTAGTCCAATTTGAAGAAATAAAAAAACGAAAAAGAAAGAATATCAAGCTTCCAATTCGCCAATTACAAGAGCTTATAATCAAAGCTTCAGTTGTAGAAGTAATAGACTATAGAAGAAAGGTATGAGGGAAAGTTTAATCGGATTGAAACTGTCACACCCCGACTTTTCCCTTGTCGGATGCGACGTTTGGTGCCTTTGCCAGCGCAGTGGAAAGATGCATCTAAGACTCTGGTTCCCTGAACGCCAATTCTAAACCTCTAGGATTCCCGTTCCCAACTGTCACCTACTCCAACCGTGCCGTTACCAAAGTTTAAACCTGAAAGACATACTTAAAAAGTCAACATAAAGCTGGTGAGTTCATAAGTTTTACAAAAGAGTTTCCATAAGTTTGAAAAGATCATATCCGTTACTACTAGGTTATGAGAACGTTAGCTAGACGTTTAGTGTTTTTTTTTTTTACTACTGCGGTTGGGAACCCATTACTATACGTTTATAAGTTGTTGAAGCTTGCCCAGCTGTTTTGGCTATAACCGATGCCTCGGCGAGCCAGTAATAAGAGACAATATGCACCCGCCCGGCCCAGCCGTCGAGTGGGGTTTGTGAGGCCCAATAGATCTATCCACATTTCCCCCGTTGTGCATCCCCACACATTCATGGTTTCCCCCCTGGGAATTTCCATAAAAGCCGCATAGTATTTGTAAAGTAACCATAGTATAACATGACCTTTAGTAAGTAAGTATGTAAAATGTTTCTTCCCCGAAAGTAAAACCAGTAAAAGTAGGGTCGTGACACTCACGCACCCATTTCATTTTTCAAAGACTTGTTCGTTTGGAATTCCTCAGGTTTGCCTAAAAGAAGCATGTCTTCCACCCCGAAAACATTTATAAAACAGTAAAAAGTGGGGTCATGAACTCACCTCAATTCCCATGCTAAGCTAGCAAATAAAGTCCAAGCCTCGACCGGCTTCCTCGTGCCCTATTACAACAAAGGACACCTTAAAGTCTAACACATATAAACCTAGCCTATAATCCGGCTAAAAGGTAGTTTATCCAACTATCTAGACTCGTGTGTATAACTCGAGTACTAATATGCTTTAACTCGACGAACCGATCGTGACTTATCTTACTTATGCGTTAACACACGACATAGTACCCAAGTTGCGCACTCGTCACTATTCGTGTGCACACCACGTTGGACTATATTATGAAACGTATAACTTATCCCGAGCCGTAGCTCGTCTTATTATTACATTTTAGGAAAATACTCTTTGATGAAAATATAAGTATAGCTATTTAAATCCGATCCGTAACAAGTGTCGCTTCTTTTCCTAAATCCGTAAGCCTTTAAAGGTTTCAAAATATTAACTTTTTGTATAATTCTTTTCTCCAATACGCCGAGCGTTTTGTAATTCAAAACCGTAAAAAAAATAGAAATGTTTTAGTTACTAAAATCTTTAAAGGTTGACGCAATTGACGCTCAGTAAATAATATGCATTTGTTTTGGAAATAGCGTTCGACGTTTTTCTTTAAATGTTGCAAGAAATCATTTGTCGAAAACCTTTTGCGATATTGTAGAAAACTACATTTGTCAAAATACTTGAAGGTTGTTTATAATGAAATATACAAGAAATATCGCCTTCGTTTATGGTTATAAATTTTATAAAAATTTCAGCAGAGTTTCCTTTGTTTTCGTACAAACCAGGCAACACAAGTCGCCTACAATTTTCCCAAAAATCAATATCCAATACAAGACTTTATACGCTACGACAACTTTTGTAAATATACATATTTACATAAGTATTCATATTTATATAAATATACTTGTATGCAAATGGTCCAACAATTTTAGTCCGACGACAAAACACAAGTTACGTTTTAATATACAAGTTTTCGTTTATCTTCGTAAATGGTTCGTCGCGAGTTAACACATCTTATTCGTTTATATTTATAATATGTTTTATAAATACAAGTTCAAAATATAACAATTAAATTATACTGAATCGCATACGTGAGACCCGACACGCCACTTTATCTCGGATGATGTGTAGACAGAAGCCGAGTCTGACCCGTTGACTGCGCATTTGTCCGAACCAGTATGTTTGACCAGATCTGACCCGGGTTTGACTGAGTTGACCAGTTGTTGACCGAGTTAACTCGGTTTGACCAGATCTGAAACGAGTCTGGATCTGAGTTGGAACCAGACCCGAACCACAACCTTAACCCAAACCTGACCCAGACCTGAGCCCCATCGGACCCGAGCCGGAGCCAACCCAGCCAAACCATCACCTCCGACAACCACCACCATGGCCGGACACCACCTGAACTCACCAAATAACAACCTGACCAGCCCCAATCGGACCAAACCCGAGCCAAATCAAGCCACCACGCCACCTCCTGAACCGGACCACCACTAATCAGCCCCAAACATCACCTAACACCACCAATCGGACCACCACACCTCCACCGCCCTTGCCCCCTTGAACCACCATCATCACAGCCCTATTTGGGCTTAAAGAACCCGCTGCCGCCGCCACCTGTAACATGGTGGTTGGGCCGGCTTGTTTTTGAGGAGGAGAGAGAGATGCGGGATGGGTAGTGAGAGAGAGACTGAACGAGAGAGAGAGATGAGGGAGAGAGTTTTAGAGAGAGAGTAGAGAGAGAGGTTGCAGAGATTGGGGGGGGTGTTTGGCTGCGGGTGTCAAATGGAGGAAGAAGAAGATTAGGTTGCTTGTATAGCTAGGGTTGGTAGGTAGGTGAGGTATACCGCGTATCGAACCCGTATAAACGTAAAACGTCTCGGTTTTATCTTAGGCCCGATAATTAATTATAAAAAGTAGTCGGTTTTGTTCGAAATTAAAAATAATAATAAGCCGAGTAAAAATATAATTATTTTTGTTACCCGATGCGTGCTTTCAGTTCGTGCGTTTAAATCGCGTCAATTAAATCGGTCGCAGTTTCACTTGTAAAAACGGTCAGTAAACTTCCGAAACTTTATATTTAACAATATTTATAATAAATATTTAATTTTTAATAATAAAAATCACATCGGTACAGATCGGAAATTGCCGGTTGTCACATCCTCCCAATGTTACAGAAATTTTGTCCTCAAAATTTGAGGTAGGATATCATCCAAGAACCAATGGTAGTACAACAAAAATAGTCAACGGACTTGCCGGTACAAATGGCACGAAATAAAGTTTCAGAATCAACTGAATGCAAAGTGTAAACAATAACTCTATCAACAAATACTATTGGCACACCTCAAACGAAGCAACTAGTGCACCAACTTTTCATTACACACCACAAGGTGTGTCTGCATTTAAGGCAATAACAAACACGTTGATGAAAGTGAGACATGTCAATAAAAATCATTCATTATTCCAAGTAGATTGAATATTCACCGCAAGGTGCTGTATCAAATTCCAACAATTCGATTCAACTGAAACGTCGACTTTAAAGAAACTCGTCGACGAAGTATCAAAGGATTCATTGCCCACAATGGCCTAACATAGTAAAACTAGAAGACAACCATTACGAGCAACGTAATGATTAAACAAATCATCAATGAAACAATTGTTTGATGCGAAGCCCCACAATGGACCTTCACAGATTTAAAGAATCCAAACATACAATAGTTGACACATGTACAAAAATATGTGTCTAATTTGGTGAAAAGAATAAGGAATCAACAAAAATTAAATTCCTTTATGATTGAATGTTGAAGGCCACGAATACAAAAGAAGAGAGATGTAGATCGTACTCAAAAAGATGTAACTAGGATCTACAACATGAACCTTAGAAGTTCAAGAAACGAGATCATCAAGAACTTAAACTGGTTTAAGAAAAGCAAGGTCACAAATGACACGAATAGGGGAGAATCGACAATCACGTCCGTAACAACAAAATAATGAAAAACCCTTATCCATTACATATATATATATATATGTATATACAACAACCTAATAGCATAGATACCCTCACGATAGATGTCTTTAGAATTATCAAGTGCCTGTAAATTTGCGATAACGTGACATCTGCGTTATCGAAAATTTACCTCACCAGATCATCCTATTAACCTCCATCCTGAGTTATATCACAAGCACTCGTTACAGTCACATAATAACACGTATATAGTATAGTACATAATATAATGTCTGTCGTGTGCGCCACCTTTCTCAGTGCTTCTCCCGACCGCATTGCAGCTTTGCAGTATCATCGGTAAAACGAGGTGCCTCATCAAAACGTTTCTAACCCAAGTCGACCTTGACGACATAGCATACTCCGAACCCGGGATGCGAAACCGCAGATGCTACAACAATCCCCTTGCCAACTCGTCCAACTAACATGACACGTGTGAGCGTTGTAAATACGTCCAAGCTTGAGTCGACAACCATTGGCGATACATATTATATATACTTTACATAAATACACGTTGTATACAAACAAGTAGATTGTTCCTCATACCAAGAAACAATGACTCGGCTAACTCTATGTGAATAACCGCTCTGAAGTCTAAAACGATGACTCGCCAGTCACCAGTGAGGTATGCCTAACCACTACATACCAATGTCCTTTCTATATACAACTATAGAAAATACTGACTTCCTATTCACATAAGAAAAATAAATGTTCCTTGCGCCGAAGGAATGTACGCTAAGTTTAGTGTGATTTAACACACTAATAGTCATGTAACACACTTCGCAACGGTTGGAATTCCAGTTCCTAGGCGTTCGTACTAAATATTATGTCTTAGAAATTTCGGTCCCTACTTCAAAACAAACTCAGGTTAAAGCCTAGATATCTACACAGACACCTAGTTCGCTAAAACCTATGGCTCTGATACCAAACTGTCACACCCCGACTTTTCCCTTGTCGGATGCGACGTTTGGTGCCTTTGCCAGCGCAGCGGAAAGATGCATCTAAGACTCTGGTTCCCTGAACGCCAATTCTAAACCTCTAGGATTCCCGTTCCCAACTGTCACCTACTCCAACCGTGCCGTTACCAAAGTTTAAACCTGAAAGACATACTTAAAAAGTCAACATAAAGCTGGTGAGTTCATAAGTTTTACAAAAGAGTTTCCATAAGTTTGAAAAGATCATATCCGTTACTACTAGGTTATGAGAACGTTAGCTAGACGTTTAGTGTTTTTTTTTTACTACTGCGGTTGGGAACCCATTACTATACGTTTATAAGTTGTTGAAGCTTGCCCAGCTGTTTTGGCTATAACCGATGCCTCGGCGAGCCAGTAATAAGAGACAATATGCACCCGTCCGGCCCAGCCGTCGAGTGGGGTTTGTGAGGCCCAATAGATCTATCCACATTTCCCCCGTTGTGCATCCCCACACATTCATGGTTTCCCCCCTGGGACTTTCCATAAAAGCCGCATAGTATTTGTAAAGTAACCATAGTATAACATGACCTTTAGTAAGTAAGTATGTAAAATGTTTCTTCCCCGAAAGTAAAACCAGTAAAAGTAGGGTCGTGACACTCACGCTCCCATTTCATTTTTCAAAGACTTGTTCGTTTGGAATTCCTCAGGTTTGCATAAAAGAAGCATGTCTTCCACCCCGAAAACATTTATAAAACAGTAAAAAGTGGGGTCATGAACTCACCTCAATTCCCATGCTAAGCTAGCAAATAAAGTCCAAGCCTCGACCGGCTTCCTCGTGCCCTATTACAACAAAGGACACCTTAAAGTCTAACACATATAAACCTAGCCTATAATCCGGCTAAAAGGTAGTTTATCCAACTATCTAGACTCGTGTGTATAACTCGAGTACTAATATGCTTTAACTCGACGAACCGATCGTGACTTATCTTACTTATGCGTTAACACACGACATAGTACCCAAGTTGCGCACTCGTCACTATTCGTGTGCACACCACGTTGGACTATATTATGAAACGTATAACTTATCCCGAGCCGTAGCTCGTCTTATAATTACATTTTAGGAAAATACTCTTTGATGAAAATATAAGTATAGCTATTTAAATCCGATCCGTAACAAGTGTCGCTTCTTTTCCTAAATCCGTAAGCCTTTAAAGGTTTCAAAATATTAACTTTTTGTATAATTCTTTTCTCCAATACGCCGAGCGTTTTGTAATTCAAAACCGTAAAAAAAATAGAAATGTTTTAGTTACTAAAATCTTTAAAGGTTGACGCAATTGACGCTCAGTAAATAATATGCATTTGTTTTGGAAATAGCGTTCGACGTTTTTCTTTAAATGTTGCAAGAAATCATTTGTCGAAAACCTTTTGCGATATTGTAGAATACTACATTTGTCAAAATACTTGAAGGTTGTTTATAATGAAATATACAAGAAATATCGCCTTCGTTTATGCTTATAAATTTTATAAAAATTTCGGCAGAGTTTCCTCTGTTTTCGTACAAACCAGGCAACACAAGTCGCCTACAATTTTCCCAAAAATCAATATCCAATACAAGACTTTATACGCTACGACAACTTTTGTAAATATACATATTTACATAAGTATTCATATTTATATAAATATACTTGTATGCAAATGGTCCAACAATTTTAGTCCGACGACAAAACACAAGTCACGTTTTAATATACAAGTTTTCGTTTATCTTCGTAAATGGTTCGTCGCGAGTTAACAGATCTTATTCGTTTATATTTATAATATGTTTTATAAATACAAGTTCAAAATATAACAATTAAATTATACCGAATCGCATACGTGAGACCCGACACGCCACTTTATCTCGGATGATGTGTAGACAGAAGCCGAGTCTGACCCGTTGACTGCGCATTTGTCCGAACCAGTATGTTTGACCAGATCTGACCCGGGTTTGACTGAGTTGACCAGTTGTTGACCGAGTTAACTCGGTTTGACCAGATCTGAAACGAGTCCGGATCTGAGTTGGAACCAGACCCGAACCACAACCTTAACCCAAACCTGACCCAGACCTGAGCCCCATCGGACCCGAGCCGGAGCCAACCCAGCCAAACCATCACCTCCGACAACCACCACCATGGCCGGACACCACCTGAACTCACCAAATAACAACCTGACCAGCCCCAATCGGACCAAACCCGAGCCAAATCAAGCCACCACGCCACCTCCTGAACCGGACCACCACTAATCAGCCCCAAACATCACCTAACACCACCAATCGGACCACCACACCTCCACCGCCCTTGCCCCCTTGAACCACCATCATCACAGCCCTATTTGGGCTTAAAGAACCCGCTGCCGCCGCCACCTGTAACATGGTGGTTGGGCCGGCTTGTTTTTGAGGAGGAGAGAGAGATGCGGGATGGGTAGTGAGAGAGAGACTGAACGAGAGAGAGAGGTGAGGGAGAGAGTTTTAGAGAGGGAGTAGAGAGAGGTTGCAGAGATTGGGGGGGTGTTTGGCTGCGGGTGTCAAATGGAGGAAGAAGAAGATTAGGTTGCTTTTATAGCTAGGGTTGGTAGGTAGGTGAGGTATACCGCGTATCGAACCCGTATAAACGTAAAACGTCTCGGTTTTATCTTAGGCCCGATAATTAATTATAAAAAGTAGTCGGTTTTGTTCGAAATTAAAAATAATAATAAGCCGAGTAAAAATATAATTATTTTTGTTACCCGATGCGTGCTTTCAGTTCGTGCGTTTAAATCTCGTCAATTAAATCGGTCGCAGTTTCACTTGTAAAAACGGGCAGTAAACTTCCGAAACTTTATATTTAACAATATTTATAATAAATATTTAATTTTTAATAATAAAAATCACATCGGTACAGATCGGAAATTGCCGGTTGTCACAGAAACAATCGATTTAGAGGTGCCAAGTATAATGGGTCATAGGTGGGTTTTTATAATAATTTTGGATTCAATTAGCCATTAAAATTGGTCAACACCATAAAGTAAGGTTTTATGATGAATTGACTATTTGACTAAGACTTTGACTGTTTGACTAAGACTTTGACTAGGACTTTGACCAGGTTTTTGACTAGGACTTTGAAAGGGTTTAAGTTTAATTGGTTTTAATTAACATCACAAAACACCAAATGGTGTAGTGGTTCGTGTGATGTGGTTAAGGTTTAGCCCGCCAGGGACTCGGGTTCGAATCCTGGCACAAGCAAACATTTTTTTTAACGTTTTTAAATCATAATTTTTAATACAATCCAATTTAATATTGATTATAAGTCATTATTTAAACAAAAAAATTAACAAAATGGATGGTAAAGATACTGTAAACATGAATCAGATAAATAAGCGGTGGAGTTCTATATATATATATATATATATATATATATATATATATAAAGAAAATTTGTGTGATGTTACAGGATAGATATAAATACACCTAAGATATTTGGAAATTATAATCAAAATCCCTAACTTTATCACTTTTAGTTTTCGATAATAACAACTGGTTTTCAGTTTTAAGAATCAATAAATTAAGTTCTCGGAAAATCTCTCAGTTACCGAATTCAGGTTCTCGGTTTTAAGTTCTCGGTTATAAAGCTTTCGATCAGGTTCACGGACAGGAGTTCTCGGTCAAGGTCTTCTACTTTGAAAACCCATGATTTTGAGATTCCATAATTTTTCCGAGAACCCATCTTATTAATCGAGAACTATCACGTATTCGAGAACCAATATTTTCGAGAACTATTAAAGAATCCGAGAGCTGTTAAAGTTATTCGAAAACATAAGTTATTCGAGTACTCATAATATTCGAGAACTCATCAGTAAATCGAGAACTAATTCTGATATTTTGAGAACTCATCATGACATTCGAGAACTCATTATGATATCTGAGAACTCATCAAGTCTTCGAGTACTCATGATTTGTTCGAGATCTCATAAGTCTTCCAGGAACTCATCACTTTCGAGAACTCATTAAGTCTTCGAGAACTCATAATTTCGAGAACCCCATACGTTATTTGAGGTCTCATAAGTTTTTAGGTAACTCATTATTTTTTCGAGAACCCCTTATGCTATTCGAGAACTCATATAAATTTTTAGAGAACTCAATTCTTTGAGAACCCATTATTTCGAGAACTCATAAGCTAATTCGAGAACTCTTTATTTTTTCGGGAACTCATAAGATTACTGAGAACCCACTATTTTTCGGGATCTCTAACAAAATTTACAATTTTGATAAAACCTAATGTATCAAGTTTATTCAAAACATTATAAAACCTTGCTTAACTTGCAATAACATTTTGAGGTGTCACTTCTGCCCAAAGGTGATGTGTCACATTAGTTCGTTATAAAGATCTCGTTAAGCATTGTAGCTCGTTCACATAAATGCCATAAGGTTTCACTTCTGCCCAAAGGTGATGTGTGACAGATTATGTTGGTGAACTGAGCGTATTGCATTAGAACTTTGAGTGTCTCACTTCTGCCCAAAGGTGATGCGTTACATTCACTGTTAGCAACTTAATACTTAAATAAATAGCGTATAGCCAAAGCTAGAGCATGTTATTTAAGTAGCTTATGTTGGTGTTATAATATTATCACGTCTTCATTACAAAATTGATCCTCACAATTAATGATCCTTCATTAATATAATGATCATAATCTAAGTTTGCCTTACATCAATACCCATAACTCGAAACTAATCTCACATTCTTCTATAAATTACTATCTTAACTAAGTAATCCACTCTAATTATCAAAACTAAGAAGAGTTTGCTTAAATTTTGTTCTTATTAAGTTACCTCTTAAGACATAACATTCCTACGCTCTATCTGATAAAGTATTACAGAATAACACATGAGCATAATAAGTGGAAAAAAAATGTCTCTTATGGTAATTAAGAACGCTTTTACTGATTCATATTAGGTGAGCTATTAAAGATTCTGAAATTCCTAAGACTAATGTATTATCTATGGAACGAAAGAATATAGCGAATTCCTAAGAAGCATGAAATAAATAAATCTAACTTTATGGTTAAATGGCATATGTGAATACATCTCAATATTGAATGACCCATAAAGCTAAGGGGTTACACATGAAAATAAATAAATTTCTAGTGCATAATAACTTTTCCATAAGTACGGTTAGATGCATTCTGAATCAACTATAACACTCAGAAATATCAAAGTAAAATGAGTGTGTTGATAGCAAATTACGTACAGGAAAAGGAACACATTAAACTAGAAAAGTTGATGTTATTCACCTTACTACCATTAAACCTAAAAGAGGAAGAATAATTAGCATAGAGAGGATAATTATAAGGTCTAGAAACAAAATACAAGTACTACTTTTAGCTATAAGTTTCTCCAAAGGGAAAGTCTTACTAAGCAAAACTGTGCCATTAAGAATAGGCATAAGCAATGAGATTACCCATAAGTAGAGAGAACAACTGGCTAAGATATGTAGTGCCTAATTAAGGATATTTAACTCCACAAATGCTAATGAATTCCAAATAACACATGATGTTTGAATCTAGTTTTATACATTTCCTTACCATAATTCAACAAACACTTAAGATGAGAGTTTGTGGCAAAATTAATGGTCTATTAACCAATAATAACTAATCTTAGTATTGAATCTATATGATACCTTACGATACTCTTGAGATTACTCTGAATTTAGTATCAACACTAAAACTACAATTTTTTTACAGTTACAAGGTTTTAATTACCATAACAAAGCCACCATTAAGTTAAAATCTCATATTGTTTGTTGTCTTTATCTGAATAGAAACCTTATGAAATAAAACTAGATGATCCAATAACGTTTTTTCACAACTTTGTTATCATGAAAATGAGAATTTAACAAAGGAAAATGAGACCCATGCAATTCATCCACTAAGACCAAAATTTCATGAGAAATCATGATCAGGTCACTAAAGGATGCTTAGCTATCAAATCTCATTCTCAGTGACTTAAAAGCATGTGTTAAACGCCCTAAACATTAAATGGCGAAAGGAATAAATGGGTTTCCATCATAAGTCATATTTAATTGACATTAGTGGAGCTTAGATAAATATCTGATTGTATCTAACCTGTTTCCTACCGACCAAAGTATTAAAGAAATCAATTCATATATACTTAGTAAGATTCCCTCTAAGTATGTCCTTAAAATTTCTTATGAAATTTGGATAATAAGGGAAATCAAGTATAAAATATATGAAATATTATCGTTCACATGCATCGGTAAAACTTATTATGTGGAGGTACTAAGAGACCTAAAAGATTAGTGGGAGCATAAGATGTCCTACTTATGACTTGCAAAAGTTACAGAGGTGGGGGGAACGACAATTTGATCTATCCTCAAATTGCACCTCTTTCACTGGACAACACTCTATCAAAACTTGTCTCTTTAGTACTTAACGCACTCCTAACAAAGTTTTGTGGATGCCTGAATATGGGCGAACTTAGATTTCTTACTAAAGTAATCCTCATCAAGAGAAACGACAATAAACATAATTAGGTTGTTTTCTCTATTAAAATCTATGGATCTTACAAATGTTAGATCTTAAACATGCTGGATTCATTAAGATCTCTAAGGTAAGTGGGAGCAGTAAAAGTCCTTATTATGACTTTTTCGGAAGTACAAGATGTGGGGGAGAGACTCATTAATTTTAATTCCGAATTTAACTTCAATTATTCCTCTTGTACACCTTACTGCACCAACTCTTACACACTTAGAAACTAATATCGCTCCTTATATACCTGAAAATAAAAACACCTAACTAAAGTTAAGTTTGCATCATAATAAACCCAATGTTCAACTCAGGAGGTCATCTGGGTCTAAAAGCCCATTAAATTTATTGATTATGTAACCTGCCTGACTAACACAAAATGGATGTTTGGAAAGTTTACTGATCCTACCTCTTATAATTAAATCATTAGTATCAATCAATCTTCTAAATGGAATAAAGCTATTATTAGCACAACTCATTCCATAATTTAGAATAACGTTTGGGATTTGGTTGAATAACCTAAAGGTATTCATAATTAAACCAGATCCGAATGGAACGTTGTAAGATAAGATTGATTGTAAAAGATTATACTCAAGAAGGGATTAGATTATCAAAGAATCTTCTTATCTGTATTACAAAAGATTTCATTGAGGATCATTACCGTCCTAGTAGCTCATAATAACTAAGAGCCACATTAGATGGACATTTAGACAACTTTCCATAACGATGACCTACATGTTCATTAAGCAACCTGAAAGTTCTAAACTGAAGGTTAAGAACACTTAGTCTACAAGTCAATAAAATCCATATATGGGTTGATGCAAGCATAAAATGTGTTGGAATCATAATGGAATTCTCTTCATCAAGAGCTAAGTGGATTAAAGAACCTACCTCAAGATGAGTGGGAGCAACTAATGAAAACTTGTCCTTACATAGATGACGTTTCTCTTGACAAGTATATGTTACCTAAGTCAAAGTATTATTCATGCATACTTTTGACATGATGAATATCGGGGATTCCTCTTACGTGATAGGAATCAAAATATACCGAGATAGACCCAACGGGATATTAGTTTCATCCCATAAGTTTTAATCTAAGAGGGTCCTTACGTATGTAACATACAACATTGCTCTCCTTTAGAGTATAATAAGATAATTTGAGATTATCACCTTATGCTTCATTAATTAGAAGACTTATGTAAAGTTAAGTCTATGCTTGTTTATGATATTGTTCGTATTTCTTAACACTAGACTTGTCTAGATTGATGAAAAGCAACTAATGGAACATTACAATATCTTTAAGAAACAAGAGACTATAATCTAAAGAAGAAGTGATAACCTAAAGTGATTGAATACTCTTACTCTAACTTTGTTATATTCAAAGGAAATCAAGTGTCAATTTCGGGGTATATCATAACGTTAGCAGACATAACTATCTCATGGAGGAGTCATAAGGAACTGTAACAACAACCTAAGTTATCATGACATAATGTGTTGCTGATCACAACAGAATGGTCATTAAATGTTGTTGGTATATTTATCAGATGACTCATAACTTATTAACTCCATGTAAATACTAAGTTGAAGACTTACTGTGATAAAGTCAGCTGCCCTAATTTCTCGAACAGTAATAGTTTGAGAGGAGCTGCATTAGAGTTCGATACGAAATTATTGTTCGCTTATGATTAAGAACAAATAGAGGAAATCAGAATTTTGTATCGAATGCATTCATGATATGCTTATGGATCCAATAACTAAAGGTCTATCACCCATACGTCTCACTAATGGGCCAACTAAGAGAAAAGGGTATTACTAATGACCATGTACAACTGCATATCGTAGTATGAATGACTTATGACTAATGACTAATAATTAATTTTCCTCATTATGATTTGTTTGTCTATTAGTATGCTAAGCTAGCATAATGGCATAAAGACAATAATATAACAAATCAACTAAGGGCATAACGTTAATTGATCCTGATGTTAAGTTTTAAATTTGGGTGTAGTATGATTAATGGGGGTCCTAAGTCGAATAAAGACTTAACGACTGTATTTCTCTGCTACATTTTGGGTTTAGAACTAAAATGAGTATTATCTCTGCAGACTTATGTAATACTCATAATAAATGATTACTCGGCTAAGTGGGAGAATGTTGGAATAAATATACGTAACGTTTGTATATTTATCGATAGCCATTATAATCATTTATATTATGATGATCAATTATTAATATTATCCTAAGCCCAATAACAGATATGTCTTTGATGGGCGGACTATCATTAGATGGGCCTTATTAGGGTGTCCCCTGGGTATGTATAAATATGGAGAGATATTATGAGATTAGGGTTGACACACAATTATAACAACATAACACCATTAGTCATCACCTATCTCTCTCTCTCTCAATGTGTTCATAACTCAAGAATACATAAACCATCAGAACTGCATACCCTAAAGGGAACCCAATCAAGATGATGGTGTCTTCCATTACTGAGTTTCCTGAACGGTTAAGCAAATCAGGTACACATGATTACATCATATGTTCATTCCTTATCATAAAATCCAATAACAACATAAAGAAATACAAAATGTCCATTCACATTACCATAAAGATAATATATGTGTGCCTCTTCATACTCCATATGCCCACAATTCTTTGTTTCTATAGATGATGATGAAACCGACGAGCACCACAATACATAGATAACGATAGTTTGTTTCTCCTTCTATCTCCAATGAAGCCGGCAATAGTGTCTTACTTAGGGTACAATGACAATAGCTGACGCCAAATGGTAATGCTTAGGAAACAAAAACATACAAAACCAAACCGACCATTTAACCTTTGCTATTTTTATTTATTTTAGAGTATGCAATCATGTGTGCATATGTTTTTGTTTTTATATTTTAATAGAATGTACCAAATTTTGAAAAGAAAGCCGTAAAACCTTCATAATTGAATAGTAGAGATGATAATATTTGGTTGCCTAAGCGGACTACCCAACTCAATCGAACTCATTTGGCATTTCATGGAACTATAGTTTATATAATCCTGTATTTTATGTTAAACCGTCATTTCGTGACAAAGTACAAATGATTACACACTACCAAACATAAACATTTTAAGTTTTAGATAAGAGTAAATTGCTAAAATGGCCCATCAGGTTTGGCCCAGATTGTTTGTTTGGTCAGTTATCTTTTTGTTCTGTCAAAAGCACCCCTCACAGATTGAAAATTGCCATTTTGGCCCATATTTAACAGAGTTTCTAACGAAGAAGAAAAACTCAGTTAAGTGGGAGGGGCATTTTCGTCCTTTCGTGTTATAACGTTTAAAAACCCCATTTAAAACCCATCTTCTTCATCTTCAGACCTTCTTCATCACTACCCTCTCATTTTCGTCTCTACATGGGTCAAGCTCCTCTTCTTCTTGAACTGCCTTCCCTTTAGCCTTTTCATCAACCTTTGTAAGTTGTTTAAAATTATCTTCAACCAACTCTTGAACCACCTTTTCATCATCCGTTGTATCATACTCTTCATCAACAACTTCAGGGTTTTCAACCGGTTCTTGAACTGCAGGTAGTGCAAGAACAACTTGCCTAAACATTTTTGGAAATTAGAGATGAAATATGAAGTTGAATTGTAAGATTGTTTTGCAATATTGGGTCTTTTAAATCAGCTGAAAATTAACTTATCCATCTACCTGAAATCTACCCACTGACCCCATAAATGAACTTCATTCAATGCAACTGCCACACAAGTGTTACACAAGTGTTCGACTGCCAAAATGATATATTATAACACGAAAGGACGAAAATGAGAGGGTAGTGATGAAGAAGGTCTGAAGATGAAGAAGATGGGTTTTAAATGGGGTTTTTAAACGTTATAACACGAAAGGACGAAAATGCCCCTCCTACTTAACTGAGTTTTTCTTCTTCGTTAGAAACTCTGTTAAATATGGGCCAAAATGGCAATTTTCGATCTGTGAGGGGTGCTTTTGGCAGAAAAAAAAAAGATAACTGACCAAACAAGCAATCTGGGCCAAACCTGAGGGGCCATTTTAGCAATTTACTCTTTAGATAATTATATGTTATTTTCTTAGATCATGTGTTGTGGCCCGCAAGCGAGCTGCCGCGAGCCACCAACAAAGCCACGTGGATCGCTTGAACCATAACACCCTTCCCTCTGGCCGCGAGCGAGCCCAAACGACCTGGATCGCGTGAGCTAGCGAGGATAACATGTGTGTCTATATATGTTTTCTATTTTTTTTTCTTGGTGAGCAAAACAGAGATGCCTATGTTGCAGGTTTGTAAAAAGTAAAGAAGATGATTGCAGGTTTGTAAAAACTAAAAATTGAGAAAGATGAGCAACGTAAATTTTTATTTGTTTTTTAATCAAAAAATAAAAGTTTAGCGTGAGAGTGACATCTGACATGACTTAATTTAATATAATAAAACTTATTTTTTTATTTTATATTCCTTTTTACTTTTTCTTATTTTTCTTTTATTAGTTTGTGACCTACTTTTCTATATAATATTTATCGTAATGTTTTTAATTTTATGTAATATAAATGTTTTTTATATTTTTATTAATGTTAAAAAAATGAATAAAGTTATTGTTCACCTTGAGCCACAACAGGATCAAGTGAGCAGATTGTGATCGCGAGCTAGTGACACGTGAGCGCCTACTTGACACAATATTAGGGGGCGGGGCGCCTATCGATTTGGTCACGGGTACCCCACTACCAGCACGGTAACACCGCCGCCACCCATGCTGGTAGTGGTCTCGTGAACCAAATTCGGGTTCTAGTTACCGTGCTGGTAACACCTGATTTTTCTCTCTCCATCTATCAAATCACTAATATTCAAAGATTTTCTAGACGGTTTTTTTTATTGATTGAGTTAAAAATAAGTCGGTTACCTGCAGCTCTAGCAAATTTTTTTGCTTCTGGTAATTTGGAAAGAAGATGATGATAATATGTGCACCTTTTGTTTTTTATAATAAATATAATATTGTTAATCATGAAAAAGACGAAAGCAATCAGTTAAAACCAATTTTGTTTTTTTCTTTCACGTGCCACGCTTTTAGAGATTGTTTTATTATTTTTTTTAAATATGGTTAAGTGTTTAAATTTATTATGTGTAAAAATATATATTTATTTTTAAATTTAAGTGTTTAAATATGTAATATATATAATATATTATTATTACATGTAAAAATAATTGATTGTTAGTAAAGAATCAGTGAAATGTTGTCTTCAAAAAAGTGATTCAGTGAAGTGATGTGACAGTGTAGAATTTGTTCAAATCAGTAAAGTGAAAAACAATTG
The DNA here is from genome assembly GCA_028751855.1 of Ambrosia trifida. Lineage (NCBI taxonomy): Eukaryota > Viridiplantae > Streptophyta > Magnoliopsida > Asterales > Asteraceae > Ambrosia > Ambrosia trifida. Next base: position 156,015,261 of record CM054123.1, read on the forward strand.
ATGGTAGTGCCTCTTCCCCCTTATAGGATCAAGTTGTAGCTTACCTCTAGCTACAACATATAATCTTATTGTTAAATAATTACATAAATAATATTATCTTTTATTTATAAGCTATGAAGACCTCGCTCAAATGTGATGAAGACCTCTAGCTACAACACATGTGTGTATATATATATAATATATAATTTATATGTATTGTTAACTTGTATCCTAAATTTATATTTATTTATTTAAGTCATGGAATGAAAATTACTTCCAATTTAAAAAAAAATATTTACTTTTTACATCTTTCATTTATTTTGTACAAAGGTAAAAATGTTGATTGTGTGAAAAAAAAAAATTAGCATAAATTATCAGGTTAAGAAGTAATCAATAATTTTTTTTCCCTATCTTCGTAGTGAGATAAGGCTTGAAGACTATTTTGTTTTTGGTTCGATTTGCACAAAAGGATTTTCTCCAGATTTATTAGGTGATGGATATGATTGGTTGATTCTACTGGTAACACGATAATACTATCGTCATCTGTCCGTAATCTTGATTTTCAGTTAAAAAAAAAAAGAATTTTGTTTTCACCAAATCTCAAGCTATCCGATTCTAGAAGCAAACATCCAACGCATATGGCGTACAACAGTCCCCATCTACCCAAACCAACTTAACATACGCCACATTCCTCTCACGACAAATCCAGTCACCACTTGCTTCCACCTTCTTCCATTCCATCTCTCTCTCTCTCTCTCTCTCTCTCTCTCTACAATATATACTACTTTAAAATCCTCACTCATTCAATATTACAAACCGTGGAACAAAAATAACGGTTAATGGCTTCGATTCAGATATTAAAATCCGGTTTATATCCATTTTCAGCTCTCCAACCGTCGTCTCGCAGAAATGAACGATTACTTTGCTACGATAGCACCAGACGACTTTTCAAGTTTACTTCAAAATTATCGGTTCACTGAAGGTTTGTGGTGTCGTGTAAGAGTCAAGGTACTGATGATAATGATATTAAAGGTATAGTTTTACTTCTTATGTGTGTTGTTGTGATTATTTGGGTTAATATTAATTGCTTGGTTTGAATTAACGACTGCAGTATGAGTATTAAGTTTGTTTTGGAATTTTAATTTTAAAAAGCGAGACGCACACAAAAGCGATAAGCTTTTAGTACCTGAGGCGCACATAATTATGTAATTTATTGTAAATTTCCTGTAGGTTTCTAGCACAATTTACTCAATATATAGACACAAATAAGCTTAGGTTTTAATATTGAAAATACATGTAGCAACAGTTTGCTGCAAAAAAAAAAAAAAAAAAAAAAAATCTGATAAATACGTGGAGACGCGCATGCTTCAGGGGGATTCTTGCCAAAGAAAGTGCGCCTCAGGTACAGCTCATGTATTACACGCACCTTGTGCAGCCTGAGGTGTTGAGGCGACACGAGGCACACTTTTTAAAACCAAGTTAAGAATTCATGTATATTAGGGTGATTATATGGTTTAATTCCATCAATTGATTCAAATTAACATGTGTAGTGTGAGGATTTAGCTTGTTGTAGTGTATTTCTTTTGGAATTCATGCATATTACGGTGATTATTTGCTTTAAACTAACCATGTGATTCGAGTTAACTAGTGTAGTGCGAGGATTAAATCTGTTGTAATGTATTTTATGTGGAATTCATGTAAATAAGCGGGATTATTTGGCTCAAATCAACGACATGATTATAATTAACAAATAACAAGTGTAGTGTGAGAATTTAGTTTGTTGCAGCACATTGCTTTCTGAATTCGTGTATATTAGCTTAATTATTTGGTTCAAATCAACTGCATGATTCTAATTAACTAGGGTAATGTATATTAGTGTTATTATTTGGTTAAAGTCAATCGCATGATTCGAATTAACAAATGTAGTGTGAGCATTTAGTTTGTTGTGCTTCTTTTGGAAATCAGGTATATTAGCATGATTATGATTATTTGATTCAAATCAACCGCATGATTATAATTAACAAGTGTAGTGTGAGTTTGTAGTTTGTTTAGTGTGTTTCTTCCTGAATTCGTTTATATTAGCGTCACTATTTGGTTCAAATCACATGCTAGTGAAATAACAAGTGTAGTGGATGGATTTAGTTTGCTGTAGTGTATTTCTTTTGTAATTCATGTATATTAGCGTGATTATTTGGTTTATCAACTGCATGATTCGAATTAACGAGTGTACTGTGAGGATTTAGTTTGTTGTAGTGTATTTCTTTTGGAATTCATGTATATTATTGTGATTATATTGTTCAAATCAACCGCTTGATTTGAATTAACAAGTGTAGTGTATTTCTTTTGAAATTCTTGTATATTAGTGTGATTATTTGGTTTAAGTCAATTGCTTGATTGAAATTAACAGGTGTAATGTGAGTATTTAGTTTGTTGTGGTTTATTTCTTTTCGAATTCATGTATATAATTGGCGTGATTATTTGGTTTAAATTTGCCTCATCACTTGGATTCATGTATATTGGCGTGATTATTTGTGATGGTCTCCCTGTTACACTCGATTGTTGCAGTATCTCATACAAAGATCGTTCTAAGCATCATAAAACCGAGTGAGATTTTGTAAGTCTATCGATTTTTCAATAATAGAGCGTATTAATGACGGTTTATATAAGTCTGTGGGTAAGTTGTTCTTCAGAAGGAATTGTAGCACATGATTTACGTTACAAGATAAATAAAAAACATGTGGACATGTAGTTGATTTAATGTTTTATGTTTGTAGAGTGACATGATTTGAAATAATTTCAAATGAATTTTGCTTAAAAGTTGAACTTTCTCCTTGAAGTTATTGATCAAACATATAAATGCAATGAGTGCTTCACTTCTTGGGTTAGATTCTGAAATAGAAAGAAAACATGTAAGAGGGCTCACATAGTTTTCATTGTAATAGAAAAAGGTTTTCAGAATACCTGTTTGGGACAGCAACAGTGCAACACCTTGCTTTTATATGCATTGCTCGTCTTCAGTATGTTTAGGACATGGGCCTTCATTAGTGAAGGTTACAGAGTGTGTTGTTATGGCCCAATAGTATCTTGCTATGGGGCATTATGACATATTGCTCAATGGCTGGCCTAAAGGTTCTTGTGTATGGCACTCATTCAAATTGTAGCATTTATAACAAACTGAGACACCTCCGATGTGAAGCGACTAGTCAGGTTGTAGTAACCATCCTTGATGTCATATTGGAGTGGTCCTTGTTGGACTAATCTTGATTAGGTCAAGTCGAGTCATGGATTTGGATACGGGTCAGACGATACGGGTCTTGATATTAGGCACATGTTTTCAGTGTTTTTACAATGTCATGGGTTGTTTATTTGTTAGTTAAAGTAATGGGTGAGTGGATACGGTAGTTGCCTTTTTCTTTAGGAGCAAGTGTTTGATTTTCTTATATAATGTAAGGCCTTCTTTGATTGAATGAATACAAGATTTTCGTTGAGCAGAAAACATATCCAACTCTCTTCTATTTTCTTTGTGCATGATTGGGGCGTGAACCATCAGTCCCTAGATGATAGTTTTCTTGCAAGTTTTGGCGGTTTTGGTTTTGGTCTTGGTCATATTGGATTGTCACGTGAGCCTGTCTCCAGGTCTTTTGTACCCTTAACTTCACAGACCCTAGTCTTTTTTAAGTCATCTATTTAACATATGGGTTCTGATTTCTGAGCATCGGAATCCACATGTTGGTACACCACTACTAATGTAGCAACTGTTCTTTTGTCTTGAAGGTGATTTATGTCTACCAACATAGAAGCTATTAAGTATTTTAGGTGACTAGGCATAACATTGCCTCTTAGATTGTATAGAACATTGAACATCCGTCATTTCTATCTCTCCTATCCTAATACCACACATCTGATCCTCCTCGATTACCACTCCTTGTTTTTGCCTTTACGGACTTGTAATAAGAATATGAATAATTGATACAACTTGAAAGAGTTATAACAAGAGGCAAGTAGAATGCAAATCTTTTTTTTTTTTTGTTATGATCTGTATTTGGCCTGAACCTGATCAGGCTTCAAAAAATGATGTTGTACCTGTCTTGTTTGTTCATTTTTGCAATGCGGGTCCACAAAAACCCAACCTTTGGTAAATTCTGATGTTAGTCAATGACGTTTGGATGTCCATGGGCCAGGTATGGACTGGATCATCCTAAGCAAGTAGTTTTTATTTGGGTGTAAATATTTGAAAAGTTCGTGAACCCTTCTGTAAATAGTTATACCAGTCTATTGCTCTTCACCTGATCATTTTTTAGTGTTTACATATCAATTTAAACATAGTTTTCTAATATATATTTACTGTCTGCAGGTGAAGAACCTACCGAATCTTTGTTTATGAAAGAACTAAAGCGACGGGGCATGACTCCCACTTCATTATTAGAGGAAAGTTGGAGCACCTTGAAAGACGAGAATATTACATACACAGAAGAAGAAGATGGTGGTTTTTCAAACAGAAATTCTGTATCAACGGATTTTGAGAAAGCCTTATCTAATCAAAGGGAGCGATCTATGGCTTTGAACAGTGAGGGCCTTGAGGTTAAAACATGTTTTTCCTCAATTTTCATGCATTATTTTTTGTTAATATAAAGTGATATGTTAATCACTTTTTGTGTTATATATGCCAGGGTTTAATTCCTCACGCTAAAGTTTTGCTAACCCTTGGAGGAACGTACTTCTTGGCATTTTGGCCTCTTATCCTTGTAACGGTGGTGTCCTTCTCGGCTGTTTACCTTGTAAGTTTTCTTGATATCTACACTTACCTACTTTTAGTTATTATTTTGTTAACTGATATGCGATGGTCAATGCAATATAGTCACCACTAAAGAATTCTTGACTGTGTATGTGTTTTGTAATGCGTTGCTACCATCCATATTGCGATAACAATTAATTATAAATGTGCAACGAAACTAGTGTTGCATGTGGGGAATGGGATCTAACTTTCTTCCAAAGAGAATGATGAAAATAATAGATGTGGGAAAACGGTTGGATTTAGGTGCAAGGGGACAGCCGGTCAGCGTTTCCTTGTGTTGTAAATATTTAATGTAGGTAATACGAATACAATTATTAAGTGGTTTTTTATGCTTAACCCGTTCAACCCATTTTGATTTCTTACTGGTTTTAACATATGTTTCCATTCAGTACTTTGGACCAAAGTTTGTGCATGATGCTACCACAAGACAAGTAAACTTACCCCAGTATGTCGATCCATATGCACTTCTAGAAGACCAACGGATCTCGGAAACCGCACCACAGCTAAACCAAAGGTACAATCTCAGCACTCGATATACGTTATATAACATCATTAGCTATACTTATTGTCGTTACGTTTCTCTATCAAATTCCCCAAAAGTTGTATAAATGTAACCAAGAAACCTTTCAGTCAGACATTTGTAAATATAGATTCCTACTTGTGCAATGAAAGTCACCTCTAGTTAAAAGTCAAATTGCTAGTTGATTTCCATTATTATAATATAAAAACCAAACCCGCACCTAAACCGGAACCTGCTTGGGTTAGTTAGGATACAGATTGAAAGAGTTTGAATGATTGGACTGAAATGATGAGCCCACGGGTTGACCCAACCGCAGCTACTAGAGACACAATGAAGCATGCTAGACTAACTATTTGCATCCAAATCCAAGTAAAGGAGTACTTGCGGATCTTTGCTTGTGAAATATACATCTCGAATGGGAAATAAACCGATAATGGCCAGAACGTGCACGCGCCAAGTAATCCCACAAAGTCGTTAAAGAACGGGAATAACATTGCTATTATAGTCATCGCTATCACGTAACTTGTTCTCCAAACAAATCTCATCATATTGATATCGAATCCCCACAATGAGAACTCTTTTGTGATGAGTTTGTTTTTTGGCCATTTCTCTTTGCTCCAGATCTCTACAATCCCAAAAATTGGTTGCGCTAATACCTGGTTAACCAGTGGTAAGAAAACGGTTGGGTTAGCTACCATTTTAGGTTGCAAATTTAGGCTTGGCAACTTTTCTAGACGACACAAACATGTCATGAATATAATTAGGTTTTGGGTTGTCATCTAACCCCTCAAACAAATACATTGTTGTGTTTAGGCTGGCATGTTTAACCTTTTAATTGAGCAGTTTGACCCCCATCCCGTTTAATTGAGCAAGTAGACCCCTAACCTGTTTAGTTGAGGATGTAACCCGTTTATGACATGGTTAACCCTTTTCCATAGCCCGATTAACATGTTTACTACTCGATTATTACCAACGTACTTGTTTGACACATTATGTATATGGGTTAAATGGGTTAGGACTGATGTTTATTTTACCCGAGTTAATATATGGGTCACGTTAGGGCTGAAAATTCAACCGCCAACCCGACAAAGTTGACATCTGTAGTGATGATTGGTGACATGGTTTCTTGAAGGCACTACTTTACCTGATAAGCACCAAGAAGATGAACAACAATGCATATATTAGCGACATCAACCAACCAAAACGGGTTATAAAACCCAAACCCGGTCAAGAAATTTCCAGGTGCTTCGTTTCCGAAGGCGGCGTAACCCAACACCCCACACAACATATAAAATAAAATTGATGTCGATATTCCGGTGGCTGTAGCCTTCTTCATTTCTTTGTTCTCTGGTGGACTCGATTTTAATGTGTCCTGCATTTGTTCAACACAAACTTTATTTTTATTAGAAAATAGAGGTAGCATATTTGACCAGTTCACATATAAACGAGTCATTTAGCTTATATTTAAAATTAAAGAAAATTGTTCTAAAAGTATTACTTGTTAAAATATCTCAAAATCATTGTATTTAAAAACGAGTTAGATTATAACTCAAATAATATAATTATTAATCATTTTTTACACTAATTATTTAATAAAAAGTGCAAATTAGGGGGTGTTTGTGATTGATTATTCAAAACAGATTATGCGTTTTGAAAAAGCAGGGGTGGAGCTGCTTATAGATTATTGCGTTTTGGTAGCCTAAAAAACTGATTATTTGTGTTTTCAAAACACAATCCAAACACTAAAAACTGATTGTCTGCGTTTTCAAAACGCAATAATCTAAAAATCAGATTTAAAACGTTGTGTCAGTGTTTCAAGTTAACCCAACTCGAGTGCAGAAACTACCCATTTTAGCAAGCTATCTGACCCGCTCGATCCACCCATCTTCCCACAACTACACAAGACTTGCCTGAATTTCGATGAGGACGAAACAAAAGGAATAGGAAAAGGCAAAATCTCCTAGAGCAGAGAGTATGTTCCACATTTTCTCCGTACCCGTGAAGTCCTCTGTGATCGGTATTCCTGTTAGAGACGCCTTACCAAATCCTTCACCTATGGACACAATAAAAAGAATGTCTCAAAATTAATAACGAGATCGATTATTAAATGCTAACAAACAAGCATACAAGTGTTGTTAATTGTTTTTACTGACCAATAACTCTGGCAATTGAAAGCCCGATGCCAATCAATGAATATGAGAACGACATGACAGCAGCAATGACCGAGAGTGGTGACAGTTTATGAAAGTTAGGGACCTGGCTTAGGACGATTTCAATGATGGCGAAAATGACCATAAACGAGTTGTTGGGCACACGACAAGCTGCTTCGTGGCCATGTTTATGGAAACAATTGGATTTCTTGACCGCGCTGATGATGGTAGTTAAAAAGGTTAAAACAGGGAAAACAAAAGTTATGTTACGAAAAGTTGATGCTGTTTTCGACTTACGCCATGCTCATCGCGGTAGTGGTGGTGTATCCGATGGTTATTCCGATGAGAACACCGCATTGAGCTATGCTACAAAGCTTGTATTGAAGTGTTCCTGCATACACAAACATGGAGTTTGATTACTAAACAGTTGTCATAGTTGGGTTTTGATACTGAAAACTTTAAAAAAGTTGTTTTCAAGATATCGGTACCAATACGAAAATCCTATAAAATGGGTACTGGGGGTACTGAAAACAACCCGATACCATTTGCTAATCCGTGTTTAAGTGTGATACTTTAATCATATAATTGACTAGCTTATACCCCGGGAGCGTCCCGGATTGAGAAATCTAAGTAAAGTGAATAAAATTAGAAGTATCTAAACTATAAAAATGGCATTTATGTATCAACTTACATTAGATACTTTAAAAAAAAAATACCAAAAGATCCATTTCACTTTACAACATCAACACCTAAAACAGAATATTAAAATCCCAAGCACTTCAAGGGGACATAGATTGTTTAGCACCAATACATTCAGTTAAAGGTCTTTAACTGCATACAATAAGATTTGAGCTATTTCAGAATATGGTAGAAAAAGAAAACATAGCAATTACCTGTTGGAGAGCGTCCCGGGTTGAAATATCTAATATGACATAATAAAATATCTAATATGACAACATAATTAATGACTTGTCAATATATGATTAATGATGATTATTAATATTATTATTATTATTATTATTATTATTATTATTATTATTATTATTTTAAACAAATCTTTGTCATAAGTTATCATATTCTAATATAAAAAAAGGGTAATTGGGTCGGGTATCACCTAATCCCAGACCCGACCCAAACCCACAATTTTTTTTAAACTAATTCCAAACCTGACACAATACCTGTCGGGTTACAAAAAATAGTCGTTTTTTTTCTCCGTTTTTTATATAGCACTATGGTACTCGTTGGAAAGATAATAAAACGCTCGTTAATTTGGTGTAATTTTTTTTCTTTAAAAAATCTCGTGTATAAAAGATATTAACGTTTAAAAGTTATGGGATGAAACATTAGAGATAAAATCTAATTTTGTTTTTAAATTTTAAACTATTATTTTCCTAAAATAAAGGTCTTGCCACATGGGATGACACATGGCACACTCAATAAAGAAAATACCCTCTTTAAATGTCATGTCATTAAAATGGCTTTGGTTTATTATATGTATAGATTAACAAATCGGTCTTTATCCTAAAGTACAATCCTTTAAGCATTAAAGTCATCCATAATTTTTTTTTGAGTTAATTGCCAATTTTGTCCCTGAGGTTTGTTAAAAATTGCCACTTTCATCCAAATCTTTTTTTTATTGTCAATTTAGCCCACGTGGTTTCATTTTTTGTCATTTTAGTCCCTGAGGTTGTTCAAAAATTGCCACTTTCATCCAAATCTTGTTAGTCCGTAGGGACTAAAATGACAAAAAAATGAAACCACAAGGACTAAATTGACCAAAAAAAAAAGATTTTGATGAAAGTGGCAATTCTTGACAAACCTCAAGGACTAAATTGGCATTTAACTCTTTTTTTTTTTTTTATCCAAACCGTACCCTTAGTATTATTTATACAATAAAGCATTCTTGAATTCTCATGTAAGAGTGAACGTATAAACACATTTCGTATATATGGTCAAGTTATTTTACACAATCTAACAAAAATGAGAATGGTGAGAAAGATACAAAAAACACAATATATAATGAAATATGACACAATGAGCCATAAAATATAACACAATGCCAAAAATACAACACAATGTTGATGAAAAAAGACACAATGATGAAAATAAGAAAAAGACATAATGGTATATAAAAGACACAATGATATAACGCATATTCTAAAAACTACAAGCTAAAACCCCAAAAATACGAAGACCTAAAAACTAACGTCGTAGACTTCGATAAGACGGTTCCAATGCCATTTGAATGAGTTCAATCGGAGTCCGTTTGATACTGTTCCTATGATTTTCTATTTTTCTTTCATTATGTATTTCATCCTAACCTTATAAAAATAATAGTTTTCTGTAAAAGTAAAGGAAAATTATATATTTAATACGCTAATAATAATAATTGGTTTATTGATTGATCTACCAAAACGAGAAAGTACTTGGTTAACTAAAATTAAAAACAAAAATCTAAATCATATCATGTTCACATCTGATAGTTAGGGTTTTTTTTTTTTTTTTTTTTTTTTTTTTTTTTTTTTTTTGCTAACAATTCGAAATTAAATTGCAAACTAACAAATAAAAACATATCATATCATATTATTTCATATTACAGTATACTTGGTCAACCTTGTTTTGAATAAATTGACTATAAAAAGCCAACAAACATTTACATAATACATTTACCTATGTTGTTTTAACTATAGATAATTAGTTCAATCGGAGTCCGTTTGATACTGTTCCTATGATTTTCTATTTTTCTTTCATTATGTATTTCATCATAACCTTATAAAAATAATAGTTTTCTGTAAAAGTAAAGGAAAATTATATATTTAATACGCTAATAATAATAATTGGTTTATTGATTGATCTACCAAAACGAGAAAGTACTTGGTTAACTAAAATTAAAAACAAAAATCTAAATCATATCATGTTCACATCTGATAGTTTTTTTTTTTTTTTTTTTTTTTTTTTTTTTTTTTTTTTTGCTAACAATTCGAAATTAAATTGCAAACTAACAAATAAAAACATATCATATCATATTATTTCATATTACAGTATACTTGGTCAACCTTGTTTTGAATAAATTGACTATAAAAAGCCAACAAACATTTACATAATACATTTACCCATGTTGTTTTAACTATAGATAATTAGATTAACTTTTACGTAATCATATCCGGATACATAGGAGAGTAAAAAGAGTATTAAAAGTATTTTATACCGTTACATACTTGTCTCTAGCATGACATTAAGGGTGAATGGAGAACCCTCGGGTACCCCAGTTCGAGTACTTTACAAGGCTTGGGTACATTGCGTCAATGTCGCGGGTACCATTCGCAGATATTGGAATCGGATGTAGTCACCGTTGAAAAGAGAGAGAGGGAGTTGTTTGTAGCGGGAACACCGCTGCCAATGAGAGCGGGTTCTTGTGAATAATTGCAAAATTATAGATGTGCCGCTCAGCTTGTGGTGTTCAGGGGCTTATACTTATACCCTATCCACGCAAAAAATTTTAGATTATAGCTAGCTAGTGATTTTTGTTTCAATTTAAACTAAGTTGTATATTAAATGAAGTCATTATGACCATTTAATACTAATCCATTTTAGAAGCCGGGTACATCCTATGCGGTTCTCAATGGTTAAGTGGAGCCCTAGTCGGCCTAACCTGGACGGAGCCCTTAGCCCACCAGCCATCAGTTTCGGGGAAAACCCGACCATCCAGGGGCGAAGGATATGTTGGGCTAGGGATGGCCTTGCCCCCCTGTTTTTTGGCGCAATGGTATAAATTTGCGATTATCATAAGTGAATTGAGTCCAGGTTGAGTCCGGCCCCCGCCGATTTGCCACTACCGATCAAAAAAAAATTTGAGTTCGGCCCCTCCCGATTCAAAAACCAAGCTTCGCCCCCACGACAATCCACCCGCCCTCCCGAAAGTACGATAATGGAATAATCGGTAAAACCCGACGCTCTCAAGAATCGAACCCATGACCTTTGAGCTATAGATCTTCTATCATTGAGCTTTCATACCACTCCACCATAAGATGGTTGGTACGAAGAAAATGTGTTATAAATAGATAAAAATAAGTTTAAACTAACATGAATGATTAATTTAATGTTTTATAAGGGCATATGGTAATTTACAAAATTCATTAATTTATTGTAACTCCCTAAATTAGCAAAATAAAAGAAACCAGTAAGTCATTTTCAAAATATAGTATTTTAAAACAAACATAATTTACAGCGTATGATGAACTTTAATATGTGCAGGATAAATATAGAATCAATTTTGATATGTGTAGAATACATATTAGTTGGGTGCCCGCGCATTACGGCGGGTAACAACATTTAGATTGGTTAGGTTAAACAATAATCAATTGACCGAAATATTTATCTTGGTGTGTGGTATAATCATTAGCGGGGCTTGGTTAGGTTAAACATTTAGATCGGTTAGGTTGAACAATAACCAATTGACCTAATTAACCGATCAAATTATACATAATGTATATAGATTTCAACTATTAGATTATACATTTTCAAGATATTTTCCTTATATATATATATATATATCCAAAAAAACAAAGAGTTGTGAACTATATTATAGTATTTTTCATTAAAAAAAAATCAAGTTGAGAACAATGTCACAACATGTATTTTCTTATTCAACAACTTATTACACAAAAATTTTCTACAAACACAAATGAGATAAAATTCTAACCTTAATGAATAATATTGACTGAGTAAGTGGTAAACAATTTTTAAACAAAATTTTGAATTCAATAAATAAAACTACTTTTTTTACCACAATCGAATCCTATGTGCCAGCGGAAGTACAAGCACATGAATATATACATAGCAATAATTTATGTGATACGCTAAGCAAAAAATTAGGGTGACTGTGAGGAAGTGGGAAGTTACATGTGCAAATGTAACTTCTCACTTACTTTGTTTTCGTTCCGGTTATTACTTAACCTTAATATATCATTTTCTAAATTAATACAACTATAGTAATACTATAATCAAATTAAAGGGAACAAAATGCTCATTTATACGGTGTAATAATATAAAGAAAATATTAATGTATGAAAAAGTTATGGATGTTTAAAAAATCATGAGAGTAGTTGGTTGAAATAAGGGTGAAAAAATATAATTATTATTTAAATAAATAAAAGTATAGTAAAGTTGTGGGGGCAAATGTGTAAGTATTGTATAAAAGAAATATTACCCTCAAAAAATATTTAATATGTGCATTGTGTGTTATACTCTAACCAATTATACTTGTAAAACTTAAATTAAACGAGGTATTTGGAAAATGTATTATAAGATAGTATAGATATAGAAGCTTTCGGCTCATTTTCGTTTGTTTTTGTTTTGATTATTACTTAATCTTAACATGTCATTTTTTTAAATTAAAAAAATTATAACAATACTATACTCAAATTAAAGAGAGAAAAAAAAGTTCGTTTATACAGTGTAATAATATTAAGAAAATATTGATGTATGAAAAAGTTATGAACGTTTAAAAATCGTGAGGGATAGTTGGTTATAATAATGGTAAAAAGTGTAATTATTATTTAAATAAACAAAAGTTGAGGGGCAAATGTGTAAGTATTGTATAAAAACATATTTTTCCTCAAAAAATAGTTAATATGTGCATTGTGTGTTATACTCTAAGCAATTATAATTATAAAACTTAAATTTTAAGAGGTCCTTATTAAATGTATTATAAGATAGTATAGATATAAATATAGATAGAATGCATTTTGATATGTGTATGATAAATGTGTGATGAATTTCAATATGTGAAAGATGTATGTAGAATGAATTTTGATGTGTATGATAAATTTTAATATATGTAAGATAAATTGATTTTGACTAATTAATTAACGTAGATAACTAATGTTAAACGATATAAAATATTTAGTATTTTACTGTTATGACATTTATTTTCTCTCTTCTAACATTAAAATTTATCTCAAAAGAAATTTTTTTGAACGGCCAACTAAATACCACTTGAACTGTTAGTGGTTAATTAGTAGCAGACAAATGGATGCCTACCAGGCAACCCAAGTCCACCAAGACATCAATACGAGGAAAATCCGTCGCCCGAAGACTCACTGCTGTAAAACCCACTTGATTGGATTCAAACTTGAGGCCAAATGGCCTCAAACCTTTATCTTCATTTCTCAATACCACTCCACCAAATTGTGGATGATTATCTCAAAAGATTACCCATTGTATCTATACATGTAAACATAAATAAATGGCATAATAGTAAAACAATAAACGTTATTTGGTGAATGGTATAAAATGTTGCGTTTGGCCGTTCAAAAAAAAAATATTAATTATCCTCTCAGTAATTAATTAGAAAAATATTATTTATCCTACATGTATTGAAATTTATTATACACACTTCAAAATTTATCCTATACATATCAAAATTTATCATACATATATCGTACTAATTAAGATCAAATACAAAGTGAAAGAAAAATAGGAAGTCGTAGGAACAGTATCAAACGGTAATTAATTAGAAAAATATTATTTATCCTACATGTATTGAAATTTATTATACACACTTCAAAATTTATCCTATACATATCAAAATTTATCATACATATATCGTACTAATTAAGATCAAATACACAATGAAAGAAAAATAGGAAGTCGTAGGAAGAGTATCAAACGGATTCCGTTTGAACTCATTCAAGAGACATTGGAACCGTCTCATTGAACCCTACGATCTTAGTTTTAGGTTTTCATTTATTTGGATTTTTAGCTTGTAGTATTAGAATTTACATTATAAGATTGTGTCTTTTATGTAGTATTGTGTTTTTTTCTTATTTTCATCATTGTGTCATTTTTGCGATTCATTGTATCTTTTTTTCTCCAGTATTGTGTTATTTTTTTTGGCATTGTGTTATATTTTGCGGATCATTGTGTCATATTTCGTGATCTATTGTGTTTTTTGTATTCTTCTCACTCTTCTCATTTTTATTACCCTGTATAGAATAACTTGGCCCATCGAATTTTATTCTACATTTATCACACACATCAAAATGTATCCTTCACCATATATTAGGTTTGTTTGAAAAGGTATAGTTTGAAATACTAAGTTATTAGTTCGATTGAATTTGCTAAAGAAAGGAAACAATAAAAATTAGTTATTTATGTAAATTTACCCATACACCTAATGATGTATTTTTATTGTTTTTTTTCTTTTCTCTAAAGTGTTGTTCTGAATCTTTTAAACCCTGTTTATATGTAAAAGATAAAATCCTGCTAGTACTGCATTGAAATATACAAATGTTTTTCTGTATAGTTTTAGCATTTCTTTAATTAAAATTAATTTTATAATTTATTGTAAATGTATCATATGATAATTACATTTGTCATAAATGGTTTTTGTTTTTATATTTTTATTGTTTAACCAATAGTTTACCAACAGCACGTTAATGTTGGTAAGTGGAAACTGGAAAGCATGACGTTTTTCTACATGTAATGGTATTTATATGTGATTTGCATGTACTGCCTATTGGCAGACGACCGACACCGGCCAAAGCACTTGCTTCAAGCCAATCACATCACATAAATTGGTAATAAACTTTTTATTTTGCTATCTACTAAAAATCTCTCCATAAAAAAATGTTGAATATAGAACTTGTACAATGGTGATATCAATAACTAGTAAGGTCTTGACTGTTAAAATGGTGTGGGTTTTATTCTTATATATAGTTAATAGAGATTTACCAAGATTGGATTTTACGGCATCCATATAAGTATAATTTCTGGTTCCGGTGACAGGATCCCGATAGCATTCCGTCAACAAGAGTGAGGTATACAATGTGATGGCCGAAAACAAGACGAGGGTGATCGAACCCGCGATCCAGCCTAGTTGAGCAAAACTCCATGCTAATGATAACACTCCTGATCCAATCACTGCTGTTATTATATGTGCGGTTGCACTCATCCAAGTCCCTTCATTATTGAACAAGCAATGATTAAAAACTTAAACCCAACTAAAAAACATTCATGATGAGATCAACTTACCCGTTCGTTTTATCCTGCCATCCTCATCAAACTTCTCGCTATGTAGGCACCCGCTTTCCGCTATCGAGAGACTTGAACCATTTTGCATCATGTTTTTCTTTTTGTGAATACTCAAATTAAGATAAATTGAGTTTGGAGTTATATTGTTGTTTGAATTTGATTCCTGGTTCACTCAGGGAAACACTTAAAGAGTATTTATAGTGTTGGAAGGTGTTTTGGCATCCACCAATTAAATGCGACATCTTTTTATTAAATATGATATAGTAACCATTTTCTATCCATCCATCCATAGTTGGTGGAGTGGCTTTTGTTTCACCTATGTGATCAAAGGTTCAATCCTCACTTTCAACATTTATGGTTTGGTATCCGGGTGAAGATCGAATACGGGTGGCGTCGGTTCGAATCTGACGGGCGGCGAGATTTTACCGAGTTCTATAACACTGTCGTGCCTTCGGGCGGGTGGGGCTCGGGTTTCCGCGCATCGGGAGAAGGCGGGGGCTGCTGGAGGTCGAGTAGTCGATTCTTGGACATGACGCCCGCAAAGGTGGTTGCCACACAGTTGTTCGCCGATAAAAAAAAAAAGTAACCATTTTCTTTGCTTATGTAATACTTTTTTTAAACTGCGGATACACCACCTAAAATCTATCTATTATTCACTTTGTGAGATTTGAACCCACATCATTTTTTTTGTTAGTATTAAATACATGGTGCCACAAGGACATTCGACAATACCGGTTATGATATATGTATCTGATTATTTTAGAATAATTCCTTGTGCTTATGTGCTATAGTCTATAAGTTTTTACTTGTGTATTATTGTTTACGTGCTATGATGTAGCATAGTAATAAATTTACTCTCTCATATTATTTTTATCGTATGGCACATAACTTCGAAGTAGCTAAATACACATACAAATGATAGTCGCATACAAGGTGTATAATTGAATTCATATCTACCATCTATGTACTAAGTTTTTTATTTAGAGATGGTTAATCTTTTCTTTAATACTCAAAGATTACAAATTTTTTTTTTTTTTTTGTAGAGGATACACACATGGACAGTATATACACAAATCAGAATCATATACCATGGGCTCGACCTGTTGGACCTTACACCGAATTTCCACAAAGGAGCCGCACTTGGAACCCTTGCCAAGAAACCTTAAAACCCCTGACTCGTTTGATCATGAGATTACAACGGTCTCAAACAATGATCTCAGTAACACTAAAATTACCAACATTATCAACCAAACACAAACTAATTAAATTGTTTAAAATTTCTTTTATAAATAACAAACTAAGTATTTTCTCTATTGTAAAATAAAGTTATAATCTGTTTATATCTACAATCCGTCTTGCTAAACGGATTTTGATATATTTACTTCACTGATGGTAGAAAAGCTATATTATTTATTTTTGGACCACATTTATGATTAAAGGGTGTGTATTCCCAAGAACCACATTTAATATGAACTTTGTAATTGTCAGTGGCGAAGCTTGACCCAAAGGTTCGGGGGGTCGGAAGTTACTAGTCTCGGGGGGTCGAAACCCTATATTTCCAAATTTTTCTATACAAATACTATATAATCGGAACTTCTGCGCGAAAATTCGGGGGGGGGGGGGGGGGTCGGTCGCCCCCTCCCGCCCCTACAATGCTTCGCCAATGGTAATTGTAACAGTTGATATGTTAAAACAAGTTATTTCAATTTACATTTTTTTAAAGCCAATTTTATTCCAATCAAGAAGTCTATTCCAGGGTGTTGGAAATCTATAGTAACTTGGCTAGAAACAACAAAGATACAAGGTAAGTCCATTCATCAATTGATTCGGGGAGTTGTGGGTAAAGGTAGTACCATCCGTTTCTGGTCCAATTACTGGATTGGGGATGTTCTGTTAAAAAGCCGATGGCCTTGTCTTTATAGGCTGGAAAAAAAATAAAAAATGTAGGGTCATGGAGAGAATGGAGCAAGGTACAAATGGTTGGAAATTTCAAGGTAATTGGTACAGGTGGCCGGGAACAGTGGAGGAGCTTTCTGAGATGCAGGACATGAAGAGGCTGCTGGGGAATTTTTGTTTCGGTGGTCATGGGGACAGATAGGTTTAGGCTGATGGGTCTTCTAGTACATTTACTATGGCAGATTGCAAAACTTTTTTAAAAAAGGATAACATTGCAGGTCATAAGTTACACATGACGTGGGAAAGTTGGGTGCCTATACAAGTCAACTTGATTACTTGGAAGGCGGAGCGTGATAGACTTACAACACGGGTTGCGCTGGTTAGAAGGCGAATTCAGATTGAAGATGTGAAGTGTCCTTTGTGCGAAACGACGGATGAAGATGTTAAGCATTTGTTGGTTGATTGCGGGTTCGCTTATGGTGTTTGGAGTTTTATTTGCAAATGGTGTAAGTTGGAACCATTTTTTGCTTATGACTATGATGATTTATTGATGCTTTATAAGAATGTTCATAGCGGAAAGTGAAGAAAAAAAGATTATTAGAGGTATTATCATGATCACAACTTGGGTACTATGGCACAAGGAATGCGAAACTCTTTGATGACAAGACTACAAAGGTTATTGACGTGGTGGCCGAGATAAAGTCAAGGTCTTTTCTTTGGTTGAAAAATAGGTCCAAATTTAGGACAATTGTATGGAAGGATTGGGCAATTTACCCTTTGTATATGTGTATTTAGTCTTTGGCGGTTCTTGGTTTGAGAGCTAGTCGGTTTTAATGAAAGTTATTGTTCAAAAAATAAATAAATAAAAATAAAACATATTTCCAAGAGACTATATACAAAGCATCCTGATAAGTTACATAAAAGAGACTTGGTTTGAAGTTAAACGAGCTAGTTTGGCTCATTTATTTTAATGAGTGGAACTTTAAGCTCGAGTTCAGTTTGTGAAAAGCTTAAGCCAACTAGTTATGTTCATGCTAGGTTATACCAATTTAATACGAAGTGATCAAATGTGTGTTATGATTTAACATAGAAATTAATATAATATAACATGAGAAAGCAACAATTTTAATCATATGAATAAGAATGAAAATATATACTAAAGAGAAAATGTACGTTTGGATAACAAATAGAGACAGAAGAAACTGTTACATGTTGTGATTAAGGCGTGGGCCTCGAAGGTAGAGTTTTTTTTTTTTAGAAACGACAGGTTTTGCCCTATTTTGCTTTTGATGAAAACAGAACTCCCATTTATAGTATCATTGTGACGACCCACACCTTCCGCTTTTCATAAATGTATCAACCGGTCCCTCAACTATTTCAAGATCTTCATTTTTAACCCTTGTATTTGAGTATTTAAAAATTGTCGTTTACCTGGAATTAATGGATTTTTTTAGTAATTCTAAACAACTCTCTTCAAAGAAGAGTTAAGATTTGGACACATTAAATATTTAAAGTTTGCAAGATATAAAAGTTTAAGTGTTTATTATAGTGTTAATTAACAAATCAATGTTTACTAGAACTTAACATTTAGTTATAACATACAATATTGAAGTGTAGTATTTGTGAGTGGAGTTTAAATAGTTTTCTACTACATAATATTTCGTAACCCTCCAAATGAAACTTCCTGTGACCATAATTAAAAATTGATGGAATGAATCAATGGTATTTGTTTAGTAACTGATTGACTTTTATGAGCAATAACCCACAATTATCAAGTCACATTAATGTGACATACATGAAACCCCTAGTAGACAAGCATAAATACTAGCTTAAGCCTTGAACATATGGAGCTTGTGGGAGTTACGAAACATACAAATTTATACCCCTTTCCCATGATAAATTTTTATAATTATACATTCATATGTTTCCTAACGCTTTAGCTCTCAAGATCTGTAATGCAATCTGACCAATCATCCTGCTCAATTTGAGGTATAGGCTGATAGCCCTCTGTTAATTTCCTATTTCACTTCAGTAGTTGGGTTCGATTTTGGATTCGGGGAAACCAGGGTTTTAGATATTGATTTGGGATTAGGGATACGATCAGAAACAAGTTTTATTAACTTTCTTTTTATCTTCTAATAAGAGTAGCTTAGTTGGGTTGCCATACGTGTGCAAGGTTAATGACCCTTATGAAACTTTTTTGTTTATTTGTTTATTTAATTTTTTTCTTTTCTTTTTCCTTAATTCTCTTATCTAATTATTTCTTATTGGGTAAAAATTTTATATATATAAAAAAAGACTTGTTTCATGGTTTAGACAAACTCGTTTCTAGCTATTTAAGATCAGCAAATGGTACAATTATTGTTTTACAACTCTATTATAAATCGATCCATATATTTAAAACTTTATTGGAGTTATCTCATTTGAAATTATTAAACTTATCTAATAGCTTTCATTAGATAATTTTTTGTATATAAAGTACGTTTATATACATATATACCAAGTAGACTATTCTAAGGCAAAATTCTTTCGTAGATGAATACCTTTACAAACTAAATTATTAATTTGGTACTTTCCATTTAATCAAAGTTTGCTAATTATCTACTTAAATATTTGCATTAACAGTTATTCGTAATACATTTAAAGCGTATCATTTAGATTGTTATATATATACATATTTTATCATGGCGTGTCGTACATTAGTAGTTTATTTTCCATTATTATTTTTTTCAATATCAAAAGAATAAATAAAAGTCTCTAGTACTCTAAATTCCCAAATTAAGGTCTAAAATCCCTAATCGTCTATAGTCCTAGAACCCTAGGTTTTAATTTAAGATCGTTGACTCACGAATTTACTCAAACAATTTAGGGTAAATTTCTCGACCGTTTAGTAGAATTACCTTACCTCGCAAACTGTGAGTATATCTTTCCCCTTTTTACTGTTTTACTATTTTGGGGTGACTCATGTACTTACTATCAATTTTCTATTTCATCTTACTAAAATAGCAATTCTTATGTGTGTTTGCTTGTGTCATTTCGTGTATCTATGACCTGTCAAATCATTAACCGTTGCGGCCTGGCATTTCAATGAATAGTACTATGGTATATACCCTTGTGACTCTGTTGAGAGTCCTTGTCATTGCTATGTATACATTACTACTAGCGCATACTATATATATCTGCTTTCCTTTCATAGGGTTGATTTGACCCAGATACCACTTATTACATTTTGCAAAATAACACATGAATTGCTAAATTTTCCTTACTATATATATCAAACGGGTATGCTCACCAGTACAACTTTTGTATTGACCAAATTATTTTCGTACATGTTTCAGGTTCTTATGAGATCACTTCTAAGCGTTTGGAACTTAGACTTAGACTGAGATTTACTGTATTTTAATATTAGATTGCTAGTTGTAATTGTTGTATTTCTTTCAATGTAATAAATTATTAAATTCAATGTATCAAAATTTACATTTCTAGTCCATGAGCTATTGAACAATCGTCACTACGTAACACCTCGATGTTTCCGCCATCGGTTGGGGTGTTACAGATTGGTATCAGAGCCATGGTTATAGGGAATTAGATTATTTGAATGCCTTTTAGCCTAGTCTATAACTAATCTTACCACTACAAGAAATTTGGGTATTTACCCACACATAGCATGTGTAGGAAAAACCATATAATGTGTTAGTACTTACATTTATCTACACATAAATTAAGTGTCATGATGTGTAGACTCAGCACTGTAGATATAGATCATTACTTACACATTTATTATGTGTAGGTATATACCAAGCTATACCTACACATATATGTGTGGCTAAAACTAATATATATGTGTTGGTAGAAGTATAGCAACTAGTTACATTAGCATATGACGTGGCATCTGACGTGGCATCCATCGTGGCAGCTAATTATGTGTAGGTATTGATCTTAACATGTGTAGGTATTTGATCTTAACATGTGTAGAAATAATATATTGATGTGTTGGTAAAAATATTTAAATGTGAAGATAATAACCATGATTTATTTAAATAATATTTTTTTTAAATATATACAATCAAATACAAAAAAAGTTATAGAAACATACGCGACCAAATTAACATTCATAATCAAAACATAATTGTTCAAACAACCAAACACTTAAACAAACAAAGCAAATATTGGCCCTAAGTTACTAACGGGTATATAAAATTACTAAACGACATCACTCATCGATAATTTCATCACCCTCTAGAGTATCTCCTTGAGATTGCCCAAATGTACTTGATGAAGGAGGCATGATATTACTTGTCACTGTCTGAAGTGCATGGACTAGCTCATCATAAGAAGGATGCTTTGTTTTTTTAGTTGTACCCATTGTGTTATTGAGAATAACCGGATCACGTCCCCACCTATGCAAACGAATAGAGCTTCATCCAAGTACATTCTCAATAATTGACTTGTCACTCATAGATTCCACGGTATGCTGGTTTCTCAACTTTATCATTTCTTCCTTTTAAGAAAAAAAAAAGAAAACAAATACAATAAATTAATTGTTTACCAAATAATGAATACTTGGAAGTAGAAAAGAAAAAGTAAACTTACATATATTGCAACCGCATTTTTAGATATCCAACCTTTTTTCGCATCCCAATGTGTAAGCCACCAAGTCTCAAGTTGACTGGATGAAGAATCCAAATCCAAGCCACGCTCAATGTGATAGCGTGTTGTACACTTCGAACCATTTCTCTATCAAATGCATCCACAACCACTTCCATGAATCATTATCCCCAACGTCACAACCATTCTCTTCGAAAACCATACCTTTAAGCAAGTGAACAGAAAGCCATAGTGATGTTAATCTATGAAGTTAAAGATTAGACACTTACTGACATATTAAAGGAAATTGTTGCAATTCTCATGAACAGAAGATCAATATGGTCATCATGAACCCATTACCTGACCTGTCCGTTTTTCCAGGCCTACTAATAAGTAACATTTACCTAGAAACAAAATTAGCATTTGAATAGATAACTCTAAATATGTTAAATACAAGTATGCATACAATTAAAAAGACAAAAAAATATTTAATTGCATCATAACACCATGAACTTGTCTTCAAATGTCCTGTCTCTATGGTAAACCAAAGCAAAAAAAAAAAAAAAAAAAAAGAAAAGAAAAAAAAGAAAAAAAAAACATAGTTAACTAAGAAATCATTATAAAAACTATTTACTTGCCACATTGCTTCCATCTCATATAAATTATTACATCCTCTTTTTTTTAACAGTTTTCAACATTAAAACTACCTAATAGCTCACTATTTAGATAAAGATTAGTTGTCTTTATGCACTAAGCAGTTAATCTCGGCGATATCTCGGTTATCGGCCTTAGAGGTTTATATCGGTAGAAAATATCGGTCATTATCTCGTTGCCGATAATCTCGGCCGATATAGGTGATATATCGGCCGATACACCCTTCATAATATCGGTGATTTAACCGATTATCTCGTTTTGTTTTGTTTTTTGGCCCATTTATGCTCAAGAATGGAGATAAAGGTGAAGAAATGTGAGCTTACCATTGATGATGATGTAGAAGCACGCTGAATATGAAGATGAAGATGAAGCAGATGTATGGAGGATGGACATGGAGGCAGGAGAGATGATAAGAAGAATGAGGATGAGGATGAACCATGAAGACGATTGACGGCTGTGGTTCTTGTATTTTAACCTAATTGACTAATTTAACCTAGTACCATTTTACTAGTTACACCCTCAAGCTTTTTTGTTTTTTTCAATTTTAACTTAAAACCTTACTTGTTTATTTTCTTTCAATTTTAACCTAAAACTTTGTTTATTTGTTTTTTCCTTATTTCATTAAGAGTTAAAGCTTGTTTAATATCTTTATATAGTTTTCTTTAGTGTTATGTGTGTGTGTGTGTGTATATATATATATATATTACCGATATCCCACCGATATCTCACCACGAAAACCGATATATCAAATATCGGTCATTGACCGATAACCGATATTTTTCCGCATTATCTAAAACAATTAAACAAAATTGTAGATTAAAATCAAGCCTTTGTATCATTCCTCAAAAGCAAATTAGTCACTA
The DNA here is from genome assembly GCA_028751855.1 of Ambrosia trifida. Classification (NCBI taxonomy): domain Eukaryota; kingdom Viridiplantae; phylum Streptophyta; class Magnoliopsida; order Asterales; family Asteraceae; genus Ambrosia; species Ambrosia trifida. The sequence goes on from CM054123.1 coordinate 156,038,739, forward strand.
AACTTATGTTCTTAGCATCCCGTCATAATCTATTGAAAATAAAGTAGAATGAAGTCTTTTTTTTTTTGCTAGTAAGAAATAAAGAGCAACAATAAAAAATAAATAAAGGGTTACATGAGTTCATAAATTAAATTCTCTGGTCCTAGTATTCCAACGAGTTTTTGTGGGTACTATTGAAAATATAGGAAAGTATAAACAATTGGCAAAATTGCATAATCGTCACTTCAGTTGCAATTTTGAAGAACAATATTAACTTTCTAATACATAACATATTTTTAATTTTTTTCTTTGTTCGCTTTTTTATTTTAGGCCCTCGCATTTTTTGCGCCTTGCGCATGGGCAAGGCCTATGCGCCTTGAGTGCGCCTAGCGCTGTTGAACAATGGTTTCACCCATAAACTTCATTCGCTCTTTTAAAAAAAGATGTTATGGTTTTATTTTCCCCATAGATAATCTAATAACATAAACATTAATCAAGTCATAATTATTTTCAAACGTAATTGGCCAATAATCCAAAGCAAAATAACTAATGAACTAATAAAAATAAAACACCAACATCAATTGTAATTATCCAAAGCAGAAGTGCAGAACAACACTCAACAACAACGACTGAACTAAATATTATATTGAAAATGAAAATGAAAATGAAATTAGTATTTAATTGTGCACCTGGATACTTTCTTAATTTTGAATGAAGACAAAAGACTTCAATCTTCAAAATGCTCTTGGAGGCTTGGGGCTGTGACCGAGATTCAAAGATAGAGGAGTCAGGAGAGCTGGAGAGGGACGAGAGGGACGAGAGTTTTAGGTTAAAATTTTATTATTTGGGTTTAGGTTTTAAGTGGGCTTTTAATTGGGTTTTCTTTAAAAAAAAATGGGCTAAATAAAATAATTGGGTTTTACCACTCAAAATGGGCCGAAAAGAACAAAACAAAGAAAAATAATAAACTATTATAAATAAGTTATTATGATGACTATCCACATTCCAACTCCCATCTCTTTGTATCCTATTCATTAATGTAATAGCCTTATAAATAGAGGTTTCATGTAATTATTATGATACATATCAATAAGAATGAATCATTCTATTATCTATTCTCTCTAATCTATGTTCTAAGATCTACACATCTTGTATGTTAGTTGCTAGTAGGTCGTTGTTTTACAACACGTTATCAGCACGAGTTGCTTTTGGAGTCGGGTATTATTATCGTATAGGTAAGTCTACATGATCAAATTTACTTTGTTTTTGTTCATTCTCTCAATCTAAATCCATAATGTTCGGGTTATCTTGAGATTTATTATTCGTTGTTCTTGTCTAGATTTTATCAAACATAAACCATATCGTGATTTATACAATCTTGGTTAAATTGAGATTTATTTATAATTTTAATATAGTGATTACATTCGGCATAAGATACTTATTTGTTGAAAAACGTCACCTTTTACTATCAAGTAAGATAAGAAGTTTAACAATACAAATTATGAAAGAGTTTCAACCGACATCATGAAAGCATATATGTAGTTCTTGATTATTATCTCAAAATATATTTATAAATTATTGTATATCTCATAGATATGTTTTTGTTTTAACAAAAATGGTTTGATTTCAATTATGTCTATTGAAAGTTATTAAATGGAATAGCAGTTAGAAATGAAAAACATTCATATTACTATATTAACTTGTTGAATGGCATTTCTACATTCATGTTACTTTATTAACTTATTCTATGACATTTTATTAACGATTAATGATTTTGATGTTTCATATTTTGTAATAACTGAATGCTACATGATGGTTTCAAAATGATAATATTTTACTTTAGTAATTAATTTTGAAATAGTCACATATGTTAGTACATTATATAACTTGATTTAATATTGAAATAACATAAACTCATTTACTATGATTCTGTTGATTTCTATATCTTGATTTTCATATAATAAATATCATATTTTGATATTGAAAATTGATAAAGTATTACACGTTGATTCTATTCCATTAAGAAAAATTATGACATTAAATGTTTCTAAAAGGTTAAAGTGGTTGCATCATATATAAATGAGTATAATTGAGAAGATGGTTAGTATGAAGTTGGAGGATAAATGCAATTTGTTTATATATTCTAATCTAATGTTGGCATAATCATATTAGACATGTGCTTGAATATGTCTAGATACATGTATTGTATATAGAGATTATTAATACTAGTTTGTTGCCTAGTTATGTTTTATTATTTTTATTTTGAAACAATTGACTACCTTGTATTTTATATGATATCATTTACTTGGCATTGAACACAACAAATAAAACAAAGTTATGGTTTATTATCACTCTCATAAAAGATTTACATTTGACATCCAAAGTGTCATACACCTTGAATCTCATTATCGTGTTATAAAAGGCCGTAAGGTGTTAGGCCGATAATATTATATGTTTTGGACATATAATTACTTCTCCATGGATGTTATGTGAAGAAAAGTTTATCTATGACGGAAATTGGATAAAACAAATTTTGTTTGTTTGTCAAACCTCAAATATGCTCTTGAAGTAGCAATGTCATTAAAATTGGGTGAAAGGTTTGAAGTGACTTTATATCCGTCCAAAAAGGAATGAGTATCCTTGAATGTTTTCGGATTCTATCTCATTCCCTGAAGCGAATGTGATGAAAAATGATCGGTATAAAGGTTAAGGTTAAGGTTAAGATCATGTACATAACTAAGAAAGTTGTAATGATCATCATGTTCATAACAAGATCAGCCCTGTTAATACTGGATGAGGAAATTGTAATGATCGTCATGTGGATAATAAGATCAACGATGTTAATATTGAAACCGGCCACAAGAAGTGGCACACTAAGGAAGTAATTATAAGAGAATAAGATATATTATTCTCTCGTATTTCTTGTCGTGTATTAGACAAGAAAAAGTGTAACATGTTTAATAATTTGTCACATATGAGATGTGCTCATGAAGTAACCATATCATTAAGAGAGTATGGAAAGTTTGAAATCATCTCATATTCTTGTGATCGAGTAAATAATGAAAAGTTATGAAGCTTGTTTCGCTTATACTCCATTCCCTGAAGTGAATGTGACTACATATTGATCATTGTAAAGGTAATGATCATGGACATCATTGAGATATTTGTAATGATGAGATCGACCATTTGGAATTGTAATGATGGTCATGTTAATAATGAGACGATGGTTTGAAGATTTCATACATACTCTCATATCTTACGTTTGTATTACATACGTGCAAGTAATACATATTCGACCATAAACTAGAAGTTTAGTTTGTGGATCATAATTATTTAATTAGTTGGCATGACCGGTAAGACCACACCGAGTCGATGATGATGTGAATATAATGAAGAACTTAAAGATTCTTCCATCTGATACAAAGCATGTAATGTTTGCTCTTAAGCAAAATTATATATTTTGGAATTGATTAAAGGATACGCATATCCTAACATGATACCATTTAGTATTTAAAATCGATGCATCGTCTAAATGGTTATCAAGTTTGCAACCTGAAGTTTGCTTGATTTATGGATTAGCTAATAAGATAGCAAGCATATTATTCTATATTGGCATATTTAATCAATTCCAAGATAATAATGATCACTGAAATATGTGACACCCGGCAAACTCAGGTTAGTAACGTTGACTAAACTAGTAAGTCTACCTTAGCGAGTCATGCATATTACGTCCTTAACGGGGTCAGTTGAGTCGGTATGATGATTCTGGGAATCATCGGGAGTCGTTATGATGATCCGCGGGGTCATCGGGAGTCGGTCCATAACTATGGGTACAAGGATCGGCGATTCGTGGAATCGCCGGGTCTAACGCACACACGAGTCTCGAGTCCCGGGAATTGGTGAACGGATGTAAACGTGTTAGTTATCATGCATTATATGTTTGAAATCATTATGTGACTTATCGGTATGTGAATACGTGTTTAAATATGATAAAATAGTGTTTAACGCGCCAAAAACCCATTCCAGCACCTTATAGGCGATTAGGAGCCTGGGGGACTCCTAATCGCGTGAACAGTAAGCGATTACAAGGGGAGTGGGGCGAGTAGGAGGCCTAATCGCATGAACAGTGGCGATTAGGGTCCCTACTCGCGAGTAGGAGGTTAATCGCGTGAACAAAGAGGCGATTAGGCCCCTAATCGCCTGATCTGGGCTTCTAATCGCATGAACAGCAGGGTCCGGGTCAAAACACCTATAAATAGAACCCTTAACTCCCCAAACACCTCTAGAACAACCCTAGCTGCTCCCAAACCACCCACACACCTTGGAACACCTCTGGAACTCTTTTTGCTACAAAAATCACCATCCCAAAGCTTACACACCTTTCTTTAGCAAAATCCAAGGTGTGTTCTTCATCCCTAACCTTTGTAAAGTTGTTATTTTGAGTTCCCCAAAGTTCCAGACCTTGTTTTACCAAAATGTGTCTTTAAAAACCTTTCAAAAGAGTCCTAAACTAAGTCCACACCTTAATGCTTGTTATATGTGAAGTTTACATGCATATGTTGGTCTTCTTGGTGATTTTAACATGAATGTTTTCAAGATATGATTGTACTTCTGCTATGTAGAGGTTATTAGGAAGGTTGTCTTAGAATCTTAGCCATTATTGTGGTGTTTTGAAGAAAATGCATATTTTGACCCATTTGTATGTTCTTGAAGATTTAGGATGGTTATGCTATGATTGTTGATGTAAAGTTGTTAGAATTGATGCTAGGAAGATGTTAGAACAGAGGTTTGATGATCTACATGTTGGTAGAGGTGGAAATCTGATTGTTTCCATTTAAGGAAAGATAAGGTTGGTAGGTGAAACCTAGTACTTTGCCATTTTAGGAAATAATTGCATAGAACATGCTAGATCAGTGATATGTCGGGGGTTTTTGCTTGAAATGGGTTGGTAAATGATTTAGGTTTGATATTGGGTGTCGTTGCATGTTTCGGATCTGATTTGGAGGGTTAAACGCGCGAAAATACGTTACACAGCAGCTGCAGGCGATTAGGAATCCTAATCGCCTGAGCTGGGGGCGATTATGCAGACTTATAGGCGATTTGGGCCCTACTCGCCTGATACATCAGGCGATTAGGCCTCTAATCGCCTGTAGGCTGATGCCTACTCACGTGTGACCTTCCTAATCGCATGAACTGCTGTCGTGAACGCGTTTTGACATCCCGGAACACGATTTGACACCTAGGAACATGCTAGGAACCCCGGGATGCACCCAATGACTTAGTAAGACGTATTCGGACCTGATTATGCGTTAAACGGATATTATGCTAGACTGGGTGAATTATTGCGCGTGCTAAGTGTTTAATTGCATATGTTGCATGATGTCTTGTACTTATCTAATACGTGGAATGTCGGGTCACCAATGGGATGTCGGGTCTTGTCTGGCACGGTCGGTTTAACAGTTAAAGGTGTTTTCAAACGTATGGTCACGGTCTGGACATTCGGGGACTAGTTAACCCACGGGTTATTAGTCCAGGTACTTATACACATCTTATGATAGGTCGCCGCTATTTGGGGCTATCATAGCTTAACTTCTTAACTGTTTTCAAGTAACGTAAACCGAGGTGAGTTTCACAGCCCCACTTTTACTGTTTGGCTTTCGGGGGGAGAAACATGCTTTGTACGAACGATTTAAAGGACAGGTTATACTATGGGCACTTTATGTACTATACGGTCTTTATGGAAAGTCCCAGGGGGAAACCATGAATGTGCGGGAATGCACAACGAGGGAAATGTGGATAGATCTATTGTGGCCTCACAAGCCCCACCCGACGGCCGGGGGCCGGGCGGGTGCATATTGTCTCTACCTATCGGGTTACCGAGGCATCGGTAGCCCAGTCGTCTGGGCTGGTCTCGTCTATTGGTTCATGTTCAGTAATGGGTTCCCAACCGTAGTAGTGAGATCACTTAACGTCTAGCTAACGTTCTTATGACATAGTATAACGGGAATGATCTTTGTGAACTTGTGACAACTCTTTTATAAAAGAAAACCTGTGAACTCACCAGCATTATATGTTGACATTTTTGGCATGTTTTCTCAGGTCGCTAAGGTAGCAGTCATCGGACTAGGCGCACGGAGTCATGCACAGCGTCTAACATTTTGAAGCATATTAAACAATGTTTTTGTAAACAATGATATGTCTTTTGGTTGTAAACAAGAATGCTTCCGCTGCTGGTTTACAGCTCAAAGCGTGATCTTTTGGTTTTAAATATAATTATTGAATGCATGTTTGTTGTATGTTTATTGTGATCGTTGATTGAGATCCTGGTGTGTCACGCGCCTCGCGGTAAAACCCCGCACGTGGAATTTGAGGGTGTGACAGATTTGTATCAGAGCCAACGGTTATAGTGAACTAGGACTGCATGTAGAGTCTAGTCTATAACTGAGTCGCACACACTAGACGGTCACAATTAGTCGAGTCTTAGTAAGCGGGTAACAATATGACTTGTCGGGGTGTCGGTGTCATTGTCTTCTACGCTACATCATCTGTTTGCTCTTTATCATTCTATTTCTTGATTCCTCATTACTATGATTCGGCGGCGAACGATATACTATTGAACTTTCTTGACGGCGGTGTACATTGGGGTAGCTTCGGCGTACTCTTGAGATCTGTCCAAGGATTTGGACATCTCCCCTCTATGCCTTAATGGACACGCTCGTTCTTATGCATATTACCTTGTACTATACTTATGATAATACCATGATTGGGCGCTAGTGTTCGGTGACCTGAACTTCAAACTTAAAGCGCGCCTGGAGGGCCATGTGGAACAGTTTATCATGTCGGGTGCACACGAGATCATAAACTGTGATGCATGGGATCCCTGGCGGGCTTTGGGCTTGAACGGATGGACCCGAGCTGGGCTCGGTCTAGTTTCTTGAAATTCTTAATTGGGTTATATCACGGGCAAGCCTGAGTCTTTTGTTTCATGTTGTGACAGAAGATGTCAGGAGCTCGTGGAGGTCGCAGAGGCGGCCGTGCTAGCGGCCGTGGTGGTGGCCGCGGTGGTGGCCGTGGGAACATTAATATGACCCAGGCGGAGTTGGATAACCTGATGCAGCAGCATGTGAATATTGCTTTGGCTGCGTTCCAAGCCGCTCATAACGCGATGGGTGGTACGTCAGTTCTCACCTATTCTGACTTGTTCTGGGGTACTGTATCTTTTCTTGATTTTCTTCGATGTGTCTGTCCCAGGTGGTGCTGTCAATCCCCCTCCACCTGGTTGCTCTTACAAGAAGTTTATGGATTGTAAGCCCCACACTTATAGTGGAGCTGAAGGGGCAGTGGGACTGCTCCGCTGGCTAGAGAAGATTGAGTCGGTTTTCTTGATGTGTAATTGCCCGGAAGGCGACCGGGTGAAGTATGCTTCTGCGACCCTTGAGGGTCAAGCCCTGACTTGGTGGAACTCCACCACCCAGACCCTGGGTATTGGGGAGGCTAACGCCATGCCCTGGGCAGAGTTTACTCAGCTGCTGAAAAAGGAATACTGCCCGAGGGATGAGATCCAGAAGCTCGAGCATGAGGTCTGGAATCATAAGATGGTGGGTTCTGAGATTGAAGCTTACACTGCTAGGCATAATGAGTTGGCGGTGTTGTGCCCTGATCTGCACACACCGGAATATCGAAGGATTGAGCATTATATTGGCGGGTTGGTACCGGAGATTGCGGGATTAGTAGCTGCGGGTAATCCCACTGTTTATGCTGAAGTGGTTCGGTCTGCTCATAGGCTGACCAACATGAAGGTGGCTGAAGGGGTCTTGCCTCCTCGAGGCGTTACTGTAAAGGCTCCTGAGACTAACAAACGGAAGTGGGAAGCCGTGGGGAAAGGCTCGAGTTCGGCTCAGCCTCAGCAGGTGAGGAAGTCTGATGTTGGGGGATCGTCGACGGAGCAGAAACCGGGGGGTTATACTGGGAAGCTGCCAAAGTGTGACCGGTGTGGATTTCACCACAACGGTCGTTGTGAGGACCGGAACCGCTGCCACAGGTGCCATAAGAATGGGCACCTGGAAAAGGATTGCAGGGCTAATCTTCAGGGTAACCGGAACCCGCCTGCTACACCTACTCCGGCTCCTCTTGTTGCTGCTCCCGAGGGAAACCAGGGCAAACAGGGGTGCTACAACTGTGGTGAACTCGGTCACTACAAGCGTGAGTGCCCCAAGTTGAAACGGGGTGAAGCTGGGAAGAATGGGTCGGGTAATGGAAACAATGGGGGCGGAGGCAGGAATGCTCGCGCCTTCGTGATCGGTTCAAGTGGTGCTCGACAGGATCCCGACACTGTTACTGGTACGTTTCTCCTCGATAATCGCTATGCTACGGTTTTATTCGACTCTGGTGCCGATAAGAGTTTTATATCTCTTGGGTTTAGTCAATTGCTTGATAGGGTACCTACACCTTTAGAGGCTAAGTACTTGATAGAATTGGCTGATGGTAAGAAAGTCGAGGCGACGCACGTCCTTAGGGAGTGTCACCTTGAGTTGTCGGGTTATTCCTTCCCTATTGATCTTATGCCGGTGTCCTTGGGTAGTTTCGATGTCGTCGTGGGTATGGATTTGTTGTCCCTGTATCATGCTGAGATCGTTTGTTTCGATAAAGTCATTCGACTTCCTCTCCCTGATGGAGAAATTCTGTTGGTGCACGGTGAGAAGAGCGGGGTCCCGTTGAGTATCATTTCGTGTATGAAAGCCTATAAGTATCTTCGGAAGGGGTATTCTGCCATTCTGGCACTTGTTTCGGTTTCGTCTGAAGAAGAGAAGGGGATTGAAGATATTCCTGTTGTCCGTGATTTTCCCGATGTATTTCCTGAAGACTTACCAGGTCTTCCGCCTTATCGCCAGGTCGAATTTGGTATTGAACTTGCTCCGGGTGCGGCCCCTATTGCCCGTGCCCCTTATCGTCTTGCACCTCCCGAGATGCAGGAATTATCGAACCAGTTGCAGGAGCTGTTAGAGAAGGGTTTCATTCGACCTAGTTCGTCCCCGTGGGGAGCCCCTATTTTGTTTGTCAAGAAGAAGGACGGAAGCCTACGGATGTGTATCGACTACCGGGAGTTGAATAAAGTTACCATCAAGAATCGCTATCCTCTTCCTCGCATCGATGACTTATTTGACCAGCTTCAGGGTTCCAGTTTCTATTCGAAGATCGATTTGAGGTCGGGGTACCATCAGTTGAGGGTTCAAGAAGCTGACATTCCGAAGACCGCCTTTCGAACTCGCTATGGCCATTTTGAATTCTTGGTCATGCCTTTTGGTCTCACCAATGCACCTGCCATCTTTATGGATCTGATGAACCGTGTTTGCAAGCCTTATCTTGATAAGTTCGTGATTGTCTTCATTGATGATATTCTAGTCTATTCCAAGAACGAGGTGGACCACCAGGAACACTTACGTCTTGTTTTGGAACTCCTGAGGCGGGAACAGTTGTACGCCAAGTTTTCTAAGTGTAGCTTCTGGTTGCGTGAAGTTCAATTCCTTGGTCATGTTGTTAATGAGAAAGGAATTCACGTTGACCCAGCGAAGATTGAAGCCATTAAAGACTGGGAAGCACCAAAGACGCCATCTGAGGTGCGGCAATTCCTAGGCCTTGCAGGTTATTACCGTCGTTTTATTGAGGGATTCTCGAAGATCGCTCAACCCCTCACCTCGCTTACCCAGAAGGACAGAAAGTTCAACTGGGGTGATTCGCAGGAGTCGGCCTTCCAGTTGTTAAAGGCTAAACTCTGTTCTGCTCCTATCTTGTCCTTGCCTGAGGGTACGGACGATTTTGTGGTTTATTGTGACGCTTCTATCCGGGGTCTTGGTTGTGTACTGATGCAGCGCGAGAAGGTCATCGCCTATGCTTCTCGTCAGCTCAAAGTTCATGAGAAAAACTACCCCACCCATGATCTGGAGTTGGGTGCGGTGGTCTTTGCTTTAAAGATTTGGAGGCATTACTTGTACGGTACCAAATGCACTATTTACACCGATCACAAGAGCCTCCAGCATATCTTTGATCAGAAGATGTTGAATATAAGACAGCGTCGTTGGGTCGAGCTTCTCAATGATTACGAGTGCGCTATTAAATACCATCCTGGCAAGGCGAATGTGGTCGCAGACGCCTTGAGCAGGAAGGAAACGGCTAAACCTCGTCGTGTTCGAGCTCTTCAGCTCACCATCCATTCCGGCTTACCAGATCGAATCCGTTCAGCGCAGCAAGAAGCTTTGAAGGAGGAAAACCTTAAAGCTGAAACCATGCATGGTGCTGATAGCCACCTTGAGCTTAGGTCCGATGGGTTACACTATTTCGCTGAACGTATTTGGGTCCCCTTATTTGGGGGCTTGCGGGAGCTCGTTCTTGATGAGGCTCACAAGTCCCGGTACTCTATTCACCCTGGCTCCGATAAGATGTATCAAGACCTGAAGATACTTTATTGGTGGCCGAACATGAAGGCGGACGTGGCTTCGTACGTAAGCAAGTGCTTGACCTGTGCCAAGGTCAAGGTCGAGTATCAAAAGCCATCCGGCCTTCTGCAACAGCCTGAAATCCCCGAGTGGAAGTGGGAGCGGATTACGATGGACTTTGTGACCAAACTCTCGAAATCGCCCAGTGGTTGCGACATGATCTGGGTGATTGTCGATAGGTTGACAAAGTCTGCGCACTTCCTCGCTATCAAAGAGACCGATGGTCTCGAGCGTTTGGCACGGTTATATCTCAAGGAAGTGGTCTCTCGGCACGGGGTGCCTGTCTCTATTATTTCTGATCGTGATCCTCGGTTCGCCTCTAACTTTTGGAAGTCTTTGCATAAGGCTCTGGGTACTCAGTTAGACATGAGCACAGCGTATCATCCGCAAACTGACGGTCAAAGTGAGCGGACAATCCAAACGCTAGAAGACATGCTCCGGGCATGTGTGATCGATTTTGGCAAGGGATGGGAGAGTCATCTACCGTTGGTGGAATTCTCCTACAACAACAGTTACCATTCTAGCATCAAGGCAGCTCCGTTCGAGGCTCTTTACGGGCGGAAATGCCGGTCTCCTCTTTGTTGGGCCGAGGTGGGTGAGAGTTAACTCACCGGCCCGGAACTTGTGTACGAGACTTCCGAAAAGATCGTACAAATCCGTAACCGCATGGCAGCAGCTCGGGATCGTCAAAAGAGCTATGCCGATCGTCGTCGCAAGCCTTTGGAGTTTGAGGTTGGCGACAGGGTTTTATTGAAGGTATCCCCATGGAAGGGCGTTATACGTTTTGGGAAGCGGGGCAAATTGAATCCTCGGTATGTGGGACCGTTCGCAATCTTGGAACGGATTGGACCGGTAGCATACAGGCTTGATCTGCCGGCTGAGCTCAGTAATGTTCATAATGTCTTCCATGTTTCTAATTTGAAGAAGTGTTTGGCGGATGAATCTTTGGTTGTTCCTCTCGAAGAGATCAAGGTGGATGATCGTCTACGTATCGTGGAGGAACCGGTTGAAATTCTTGACTATAAAATCCGTAGCCTTCGCCGGAGTAAAATCCGCATTGTTAAAGTCCGTTGGAACTCTGATCGTGGAACGGAGTTCACGTGGGAACGGGAAGATCAAATGAAGGCTAAGTATCCCCATTTATTTCCTAAGCGCGCGTTCGAATCAAGACATGTCTCTGCTGAAGCTGAATGAATCTCGGGTCGAGATTCCTTTCAACAGGGGGATGATGTGGCAACCGGAAAATTTTTCTTCTCTTTCGTCTCTTCCTTTTTGGCCTTGGGCAATTTTCGGGACGAAAATTCTTTCAACAGGGGGATGATGTGACACCCGGCAAACTCAGGTTAGTAACGTTGACTAAACTAGTAAGTCTACCTTAGCGAGTCATGCATATTACGTCCTTAACGGGGTCAGTTGAGTCGGTATGATGATTCTGGGAATCATCGGGAGTCGTTATGATGATTCGCGGGGTCATCGGGAGTCGGTCCATAACTATGGGTACAAGGATCGGCGATTCGTGGAATCGCCGGGTCTAACGCACACACGAGTCTCGAGTCCCGGGAATTGGTGAACGGATGTAAACGTGTTAGTTATTTCAATTAAAAATATTAACCTTGATTGTTTCGAAAACAATATATGAAGAAGTAGGATTGAAGATTTTGGTCGTTTGTAAACAAAAAAAAAAAAAAAAAAAAATCAAGACAAGAAATGTAAGAAGCATGGAATAGTGAGGCTATGGGCCATGGCTATTCATGGGGATTGGGTCAAGTAGTCCCCATTATCATTTTGATAAACGAAAACTAGTTTTACTTCGGATATATACTCAGATAATCATGGGAACTAATTTGTGAAAATAATTTTTAATTGAAATTTACCAAAACTACGTAGTTTTGATTGTTTGCACATGTAAGGTTACATGTGAAACAACACCATATTCACTTTCCCCAAAATGTTAAATTGTTTTTAATAAACAGAAATATAAAAAGAATAGTTAAGAAAATAAATATTAAATAAATAAGACATAAACGTGAAAGTATGATTTAATAATATTATTTAAGATGAGAGATAATTGAGATAATCATAAATTTTTATTTATTATATTGTAATGTAATAATAAAGATAAATATAAAAAAGTAATAATAAAAATAAAGACTATAAACTAATAAATATTGGGTTAATTAGGTTATTTATAACCTAAAATTTTTGACGAGTATTTAAAGGTGGGAATGACCTCAAAAAGTGACGTGTCCCCACCCCAAACAGTTTAATTTAGATTTTAGGAAAAAGGTAATATTAAAACTAGTATGAGTTACAAAAATGGTCTCTGTGATTTGGTCTAAATTATCACCTTGGTTCCTAGACTTTATTTTTCCACTAAGAGTCCTAGCGATTTCTATTTGTTTACACTTTTAGTCCAAATCATTGATAGGGTTATCATTTTTTGTTAAATATGTGTAAAATTACCCTTTTACCCCTTATCCTTATAAAATCAAATCACAAGGACTAACCATGTAATTTACTTTATTATATAAAAATAAATTTCAACTATTCATTATTACTAAATATGTGTAGTCTCTAGTCCTTGAGTCTTGTCAAGTGTATGAAGATTACTGATATGGGTTTGAAGAATGTTTTCCAGCAAAATTGAGGGCTGATAAAGGTTAGTATTTTAGACTATATTTATATATTTACATGTGTATTTAGATATGTTTGTATTTGTATATGAGTAACATGCCCCTACTTATGATTTTATGATTATTTAGGGCCTAATCAGCTTCATACTAGCAAGCAACCAAATTGATCATCAAAATGTAGATTAAAATTAGTTATACGCCTTTTTTTCTACCAAGATGTTGTTTGTTACTTTCTTAAATCATCAAAACTTGCCAAACACTAGATACGTCGAAAACTACCATTACAACTTCAAAAAACAAAACCTTCAAGTGGTGGTGGCACCGTGCGCCTGATTCTTTCTAACAGAGGTCCTAGGTTTAAATTCAGCTTATAATGGTTTTTGCCTAAAACCGCTGCGCCACGTGAGTGTCCAGTGCCAGGGCCTTACGGTTTTGAAACAATTCAAGCAACAAATATCATTTAAATACTATTTTCTGCACCATCTTTTGTTACAACTTGATTTTCTGATTCTGAATATCGAATAATACTTTATCTCTTATAAAGTGCACATCTAACCACCTCTAAATCATGACGCAAGATTATGTTTAGACGTGTTTTAGCTACTTGAAGCTGCAAACATCTTGGCAAGTCCTCACATTTAAGGAAGTAACATATAAAATAACGGTATGTAAGTAATTTGAAAGGTTTTATAAATGGAATATAACCATTCAAAAAAGTATTTCAGGCATGTGAAGTTAATAGAGCAGGTTCAGGCTTTCAACTAAATGGTTTTCTTATTTGTAAAAGGTTGATGTTTTGAGTCGACTCGACCCATTATATGGTCTTCGTAATTGTAAAAATTAGCTATTTAAAACTTTTGTTTCTACCTATTAAAGGAAACTAACTACTATATGTGCAGCAGGCTTAAAAGGCTAATCAACTTTGGCATCTGGACATTCTAATAGGATAAGGTTTTCAAGTCTTTTACGATGGAGCTTGGGGAGGATTGGGTTGGGCTGGCGTTGTTGGGCCTGCAGTTTCAATGGTTGGTATGGTTACTCATCTTCTTTAAGTACAAAAAATTGGTTGAAGTTAGGATGATTACCACTATATTAGCATTCATGTTTAACATGTTCATGTTTAATAGATAGATAAATAGATAACAATAATAATAACTAGGTGTATTCTCCGTGCGCGCGTTGCGGCGCGTTGAACCAAATCATTTTTATTGTTTGATAACATGTATGTTTGCGCTACTGAGACTACAAATACTATATACAACAATTACATCATATTGAGATGATTAAAAATTGTTGCTGGTCTGCCTCTGGCAAGTGTAGCCAAGAGGGTATTCCTTCCAAAGGAGGTTCACATTCGAAATTGATGCGAGCATTTGATGTCTCACCCACTTGAATGTCACTATAACACTTAAATCTGGGACAGCCAACTTGAATCTCCTCTGATTCTAGTTGTGGTGCCGATCTCCTTTATGAGACATCTTTCCTCAATTTTAACCTGAAACAACTGCCGACCCATAAATGTGCAGTATAGACAACCAACTAATATTCAACCAAACCACTTTGAATCTTTACCAACTGTATAGGTTTATATATATATATATATATATATATATATATATATATATATATATATATATATATATATATATAGGGGATGGTTCAATAGAAAACTCATTTTATTGAGAGAACTCAAGAACTGAATAATAACCATTGATCTTAATAGATCAATGGTTGTGGTTAAATGAAATATAACAACAACAAATAGATGGGATTTTAACAAGGAAGGGTATTTTGGGGAATTATAAAAAGATTTTACTAATCCTTTCATCATTTCAAAACCTTCACAAAAGAAAACCATTCACTTTCCCTCTCTTTGTCCATCTACCCAAATGATGAAAACCTAGGGTATGTTCAATCACGAGTTTATCAATCATTCAAATAACATGATAACCATCAAACAATCGATTATATGCATCAAATGTACTGATCCATCAAACAATCGTTCATCAACATCAGGTGTGACACCCGACACGTTTGGGTCAACATTTTATAAACACATAAGTCTACCTTAGCAAAAAACGTATATTAAACATACTTGACGGGGTCAGTAGAGTCGGAACACAGTCCGTATTGTCCAGGGTTCAATGATTCGGGAGATCATTGGGTTAGTCACACACACACACGATACGAGTCCCGTTGTTGGTGAATTACATAAACTAATTAAGTGTATGTGTAGACTAATTGTCATATGGTGGATTATATGCTTAGACGTGTTTAAATGATGTGTAGATAATCATCTGTGCTTAAATATGTTAAACATAGACTAAGGTTGCATGCTCGTATGTTAGGGTGCGCTAGAATGCGTTAAACACGACAAACTGGAAAACTAGACAAACATGGACTCTGGTTCGACCACTTCGAATGGTCGAAGGAGGAAACTTGTTTGGTTCGACCCTTTGTAAATGGGCGAACCTGGGATATGGGATTGAAGGAATTCCCTTCGACCAGGACAGGGCTCATTCGACCCTGTGAAAGGGTCAAAGGAGAGTACATTCGCCCAGGTAAAAGGGGCGAATGAGGACATAGTATAAATACCACACTTTATCATTTTTCACCATTTCACAAACCCTAAACGTCCCTAAACACTCTCTAGCAACTTTAAACATTGGGGGAGGAGTTTTTGCCCTTGTTTTCTATAATCTAACCTACAAACATCTTCTACACAAAGATCTAAGGTGTGTTCTTCATTCTAAATAATTTTTAAAAGCATTTCAATTCGTTTTTATTAAACCCTAAGAGTCCAGATCTGATTCAAACATGTTTTCATGAATAAAAACCTTCCTAATATCTTTCTAAACAAAACCTATTCATAAACAATGAGTTTTCATACAAAATAACATGTGTTAATGGTGTTTTATGTGATGTTATGCATTGTTTGATGATTGATTGTTGTATAGATGTTATAACAATGATCTAGGACTGTTGTTGATGATGTTTTATGATTAAGATAGGTTATAATTGATTATTGATGATGATATGTTCATTTTGGGGATTTTGGGTTAAATCTAGGGCTTGTTCATGATGATAGTGATGAGGATGGGATTGGGGGTTTATTGTTCATGATAATCTGAGCATATTAAGTTGATTATTGATTGATTTCATAAAGTTTCCTAATTGGGTAAAGATTGCATGCATGATGATGTGACATCTCCATAATTTACTATTTTGGGAAACTTGTAAAATGACCAGATTTTGGTGTAAAATCGGTAGGGTTTTGTAGGGATAAGTTATCCATGCTCGACTGCTGTGTTTGATGATGTTTCGGGTCGTTTTGAATGTGTTTGAAGCATTTTTAGGAAAATTTGCACAACAGGGGTGAACCTGGCCTCCTTCGACCGATCGAAGGTGCGAAGGAGGGACTCCAGGGTCGAACCTGGTTACTAACTGGTCGAACGTACTGCAAATGGGCGAAGGAGGGAGAAAAGGGGCGAAGGTAGCCACATTCGACCATTTAAAGCCTCCTTCGACCGCTTAAAGCTACATTCGACCCTACGATTTCTAAAATGAGATTTTTGATGCAAACTAAGTGTTTTATGCTTGAAACTTATGTGTTAAACTTATGTGCATGACTAATTGATGTAATGGGTCACCAACAGGATGTCGGGTCGGTTTGGGATGTCCGGTTAACGTTTAAACACACTTTTTAACACACGTAGTCAAGATCTGGACAATCGGGGACTAGTTAGCCTTCAGGTTAATAGTCATCACACTTATGTAAACTCATTGATAGGTTGTCATTAGTTGGGATTATCATACACGTGTTGGAATTCTAGTTATCAGAAGACGCACTCTAAGGTGAGTTCACGGCCCCTCTTTTATACTCTTTTCTCTCGGGGGAGAAGCATGCCACACGTTTTAGCAAAGCAACGTTTATGATTTGAAAACACAACTTTTATGAAACTTACCACTTTTGGAAACATAACGCTTTTGAAACACGACGCTTTGAAACACAACACTTTTGAAACGCTACGCTTTTAGAAACATGACGCCTTTTGGAAATGTGACTCTTTTGAGAAACGTGACACGTTTGGCACTTGGCATATTTAAACATTGGCACTTGACACTTTTAAACATTGATGTTTGGCATTCGACACTTGACGCTTGGCACTTACTTACTATACGACGAAACCTAAGTCCCTATTGAAACCATGAATGTGCGGGGCACAACGGGGGAAATGTGGATAGATCTATCGGGTGTGACGAACCCCACTCGATGGCTTGGAGGGCCGGGCGGGTGCATATTGTCTCTACTTGACACTTGACACTTGACACATGGGCAGCAACTTGAGCAACGTTTGTCAGTAATGGTTTTAGCAACATAGTCGTAGTAGTAAGGGAACGTTTGTTATTTACTTGGGACTTTTGCACACTTGGCACTTTATGAGAAATCGCTTTACGCATGAAAACGTTTACGAACTTAAAACCTGTGAACTCACCAGCATTATATGTTGACATCTTTTTGGCATGTTTTCTCAGGTCGCTAAGGTAGCAGCTTTGAGTATAGGCACACGGAGTCTCACGGCGTCTAGGGATCATATGCATATTTTTGTCAAACATTTCAGACTTTGAGCTTTACTTTCAAGTTGTACTAATACATTTTGCTTCCGATGTGTTAGAACGGTTTTGAAACTCAATGGTAGTTTACGTTGTTTTCTTATCATATAGATGTCGTTTATTGTGACCGTTGACTTGGATCCTGGTGTGTCACGCGCCTCGCGGTAAAACCCTGCATGTGGAAATTTGAGGGTGTGACATCAGGTATCGTCATATTATTCATATTATCTGTGTCACACACGCACTGAGACAATTTGCACTCGTATTACTTGATTAATTAGGCATTTTGTGTAAAAAACACTATACCATTAACTAATGTTTCGATGTGTTGTATGTGAAATAAGTTAAATGGTAGTTTCGAACAATATTGTGATCTGTCATGTGTAATACATGTTTAAGTGAACTGTATGATATGTATTGCACAGATGTTATAGTTATACGATTGATATGTGCATATATTGTATGATATGTATTACACATACGTAATAGTATTGTTATGTTTGTAGTGTATTACATATATGTAATGTAGTACTATTATGTTTGCGGTGTACAACACACGTGTGTATTACGCATGTGTACTCGTCCTGTTAGTGTTAAATGAGATTATGTTTCTGTGTGACAGATTTAACTGTATTCCACATGTGTATTATAACTGTTGTAGCTAATGTTATTCGTGAATCTTGTATGTAATGTATTGCACACGTGTGATAATCGTGAAATGCATTACACATGTGTGTTAATATGGTTGGTGATAGTTAGTATTTACACAAGGTTAGGCTTAGTTTGTTATGTGTTGCGCATTTGTGATAGATCTAATTGTAGTTCGCATGTGTAATATGATTGTTTCTTCTAATGTTAACAGTGAACAGGCTTTGTATGCAATGTATTGCACATGTGTGATAATTATGCCATGTATTTCACATGTGTGATAATATTATTTGTGATAGTGAGTGTTAAGTTAGACTGATGTGCTTGTTAATATGTTACACGTATGACATATTTGTAATTGTATTTCACACGTGTGGTAGTCTTGTTTTAGTTGATATTTAATGTAGATAAGCTTTGTATGCAATGTACTAAACCTATGTTATAATTGTTTAATGTATTTCACATGTGTGATAATTTATAGTTAATGTTAAAATGATATAATGTTTTGTTTGTCATGTGGTGCCATATGTTATTGTTGTAACTATATTCGACATGTGTAATACTACAGGGAAGGAGTTGTGGGTTTGGCTGACACTCCATTGTGTGGATGAGCTGATGAAGTGATACTTGGGCTATTGAGATCGATTAGCAGCCATGAATATCAAGCTAGGCTAAGGGAACCTCGGATTAGGCGACATGAAGAACGAGCTAGAATTATTGCATTGAAGAATAAAAGATTGAAGTTTTTTTATTAGGTCCTTTTCATCATGTAATTTGTTTTATAATGAATTAACCTATGTACTAAGTTTGGATGTATAAATTAATGGATAGTTGTTTTGAATTTATATATGTACCACGTTTAATGGATAAATGAATGGCATGTATTAATCAGTTTGGTTATTTAAACTTGATTGGCATTTTTGGTTGTATAATGAACCATTTTCAATGCATTTTATGCTATAGTTTTGGTAAAAAAAAAATCTGCAGTTTTGACTGTAGTTTTGGCACATTATTGATGTTTTTTCTGCAATTTTTGACCCATTTCGAGATATTTTTGCTGCAGTTTTTTGCTGCAGTTTATGACCTATTTTGGCTGAAGTTTTGACACATTTTGCTGCAGTATTTAACACATTTTGGCACTAACTTGGCTACAGTTTTTTAACACATGTCGACACATCGTTCCTGCAGTTTTTGACCCATTACGGCGCATTTTTGCTGCAGTTTATGAACTATTTCGGCTGCAGTTTTGGCACATTTTGATGCAGTTTTTAACACATTTTTGTAACTTTTTGCTGCAGTTTTTAACTCATTTTGGCACATTTTTTCTGCAGTTTTTTGCTGCAGTTTATGACCCATTTTGGTGCAGTTTTGACACATTTTGCTATCGTTTTTAACATATTTCGCACTTTTTTTTTGCTGCAACTTTTAACACATTCGACACCTTTTTACTGCAGTTTTTTAACACATTTTTAACAAATACTAAATCAAACAACTTTATGTAAGTGATAAGTGATAAATACCATAACATAAAACCATCAAATTGATTACATACCAAAAAGACATGTTCATAACCTAATACCATAAAACATGTTCATAACAAACATAACCCAAAAGATATGTTCATATCATACATCATACAAAAGACATGTTCATAACGTATTATTACTGATTAGCCCCATCATATTGTGATTGTCCGCTGCAAGTTATCATATTGTGGCCTCTATGACCACACTTGTCACATGCTACAGTATCATCCGATACTTTAGGTACCCAATAGGTAGTTCCACAAGGAGTTATATAGACATAATTGGATAGACGACCTGCATATAAAAACATTGTATTAGTATTATCGTCTACAGTGAACATGTGCATAAATTATAAAACATGTAGAATAAAAAATACAGTAAACGCAAAAATAATGTAGTGCACATGTATGATACTTAAATTTTGAACACATACCTCTATGTTGTGTGAAAAATACAACAGAAACAAACCGAATGTATTGCACATGTGCAATACGTAAATTTAAGAACACATACATATTGTGTAAGAAAATACAGCAAACGCAATCAAAATATAGTGCACATGTGCAATACGTTAATGTTAAAAAAATATATACATCTAGGTTGTGTAAAACATCAGTAAACATAAACTGGATGCAGTGCACATGTGCAGTATGAAAATTTAAGAACAGGTACCTCTATGTTCAATGCTAAACAACAGTACTCATTATTCTTGATCATGTCTATGTTAATGAGCATGATTATTAGTAAACAATAATAATAACAACAACAACAACAACAACAACAACAACAACAATAATAATAATAATAATTAAAAATAATTAAAAATAAAAAATCCTACCTAATTACACCTAAATTTACCTGTTTAATGTCTCTTTCAACTTGACCACCTGTCCTAATACCACAATCTGAACTCTGCATTAACATTATCCAATACTAAAAACCTAGCTACCAATTCCTACAACAACAATCAACCTCATAATATTTGTCCAGAATTAATCACAATCTCTTACATTTATTTTTGAACACATACCTCTATGTTGTGTAAAAAATACAACAAGATCAAATCGAATGTATTGCACATGTGCAATACGTCAATTTAAGCACACGTACATATTATGTAAAAAAAATACAGCAAACACAATTTGAATATAGTGCACATGTGCAATACGTAAATGTTAAAAAAACAGATACATCTAGGTTGTGTAAAACATCAATAAACATAAACTGGCTGAAGTGCACATGTGCAGTATGAAAATTTAAGAACATGTACCTCTATGTTCACTGCTAGAAAGCTTTGTATCATCTGAAGTGGAATTACCACAATTCGAAGAAGAAGCAACGTTTGATGCCGATTCTGCATTATCGTCTAACAAGATAGCTAGGTTTTTTCCTCGATTAACCTTTATATATGATAGATAATCCATGTTTATCGCATGGTTGTTTGAATTCGATGAAGAAGTTGGATTTAAATAACAACCATACAATTAATCGATACATACACAAATCTGTAAGATTACAAATAATAGTAATAACCTTCGATTGTCATTAATAACAGAGGAAGATGCAGAATTCATATGTTGATTCGATTACAAAATAGATGAAACGATGAATCAAGGTATACGATCATATGAAATGTCACACCCTCAAATTTCCACCTGCGGAGTTCTACCGCGAGGCGTGTGACACACCAGGATCCAAGTCAACGGTCACAATAAACGACGTCTAAATGTAAAAACATACGTAAACCAAAAACCATGCATAAGTTTAAACCAACATTCAAACAGTGCGGAAGCATTTAAAGTTTACAAAAGCCATGCATAAATAAAACATAAGTTCAAAAGTTCATGATTCCAAAACGTGCAGATGAGACCCTAGACGCGAGACGACTCCAGTGCGACCACGTGCGCCTATCCGACAGCTGCTACCTTAGCGACCTGAGAAAACATGCTAAAAGAGTCAACATATAATGCTGGTGAGTTCACAGGTTTTAATTAAGCGTTTAAAGTGTTCCATCAAAAAAAAACCGTTACCATCACAATTACTACAATGCTTATGAGAACGCCAACCCGGCGCAGAATGAGATACTCATACGGGTGAAACCATTACTGACTGAGCCGTGTGTTACCCTTAGTTTCCTATGGGCTACCGTCATCGCCGGTAGACCTTGTTTTGTTAGAGACAATATGCACCCGCCCGGTCCAACCGTCGAGTGGGGTTTGTCAGTTCCCAATAGCGCTATCCATATTTCCCCGCCATATACCCATGTTAGTGGTTTCAAGGGATTTTCGATGAACCGTATAGTACGATAAGTGAGCCATAGTATAACGTGATAAAGAGTCATGAGCCATAAGAGTTTAACAAGTCATAAGTCATAAAAGAGTTTTAAGCATGTTTCTCCCCCGAAAACATAAACAGTAAAATGTGGGGCCGTGAACTCACCTTAAGTTGCGTATTCCGTTTAAGAGTAAACCGTATGCGTGATATGAGTAAACCGTCTGTGAGATATGATAGCCCCAACTATTGGCGACCTATCATAAGATATGTGTCAAGTTAGACTAATAACCCATCGGGTTCATTAGTCCCTAAGTCCAGTCCATGACCATTATGTGTCCGAAAAGCATGTTTAACCGACAACCAGACAACGTAAGACAAGACTCGACATCCCATTGGTGACCCGACATTCCACGTGTTAGATAAATACAAGACATCATGCCACATATGCAATTAAACACTTAATACGCGCAACAGTTCACCTAGTCTAGCATAATATCCGATTAACGCATAAACAGGTCCGAACACGTGTTACTAAGTCATCGGGTGAATCCCGGGGTTCCTATCATGTTCCTAGGCGTCAAATCATGTTCCGGGATGTTAAAATATACATACAGCAGCATTACACGCGATTAGGAAATCAAACTAGCATTTAGGATTGTAATCGCTAGTAGTATAGGGGAATAGGATTGTAATCGCTAGTAGTATAGGGGAATAGGATTGTAATCGCTAGTAGTATAGGGGAATAGGATTGTAATCGCTAGTAGTATAGGGGAATAGGCCTCTACTCGCCTATATATAGGCGAATAGGGCTCGTACTCGCCTATACATCAGGCATTTAGGGGCCTACTCGCCTAAAGCCTCATACGAGTAGGTTCCTACTCGCCTATACTGTTCTGTAGTGCAATTTCGCGCGCCGAACACTCCAAATCAGATCTGAAACATGTAGGAACATCCAATAATCATCCTAACACATTAACAAACATATTTCAAGCAAAACCCCTAAGTTTTCATCGTTCTAACAGTTCCGAATGCGAGCGTTTTCCCAAAATAGCAACTTAGCATGTAAACATCACATCAACATGCAAGAACTTGCCCTAAATAGCAATTATCCAGATTAAATCACATAACCACGTTATCCAATAGCATCCTACTGTTCTAGCATCATCCTAGAGCAAACCCTAACATCATACAATCAACAACACACCTCATATCATCCTTAATCATCCAAAATCCTTCAAATGGGTCAAAACATCAAGTATCAACAATACACAACCAAAACCATTCAAACTCCTAGGACATCATCATACTAACTTGTAATAGCCATAAACATCATAATAACACAAAAACAATCATGATTCAATCCTAAAAATTCTATCTTTAATCACATATAACACATACAACACATGTAAAGGTGTGGGTTTGTTTAAAAACGGTTTTAAATGGATTTTCAAAGACAAAAACATTTATAAGTCAGGCCTGGACTTTTAGGGAGTAAAACATAATCATTTAAAGGTTTAGGTTTGAAGAACACACCTTGTATTCAAGAGGAAATGATGGAATAAGCTTGGAAATGGTTGTTTTGATGTAAAAATAGGTTCCAGAGGGTGTTTGTGGGTTGAGATAGGTTATGGAACGGCTAGGGTTGAATAAATGATGTTTTAGAGGTCAAGGGTGGTATTTATAGGCGTTTCTAGTCGTTCGGGGCAATTCAGGCGAGTACGCAGCAGTATACGCGATTAGGACTGCTACTCGCATGAACCTTCATGCGAGTAGCATCCTACTCGCTTAAAGAATCCCCTACTCGCCTCAAATACTGGCGATTAGGCTATACCACATGGCCTAATCGCCTATAGTCTGTGTGTCCGGGTTTTTGGCGCGTTAAACCCTATTTTAACATATGTAATCACGTTTCCACATACCGATAAGTCACATAATGATTACCAACATATAATGCATGATAAATAACACGTTCCCGCCCGATCACCAATTCCCGGGACCCGAGACTTGCGTATGTTAAAACCCTAATGATGTGCGATTCGACTCGACCGACCTTGTTATGTGTAACGTATGCGCGACTCGCTAAGGTAGACTTACTAAGTTTTCAAAAGTTAGTTACCGAAAGTTGCCGGGTGTCACATGAAAGATGTTCTTCAATGGTCTAATGATATGCACATTAGAATAACTAGGGTTTCTCCATAGTTTTGGGGTTGTATATCAGTTAATGAGGTTTGATGAAATATTTGACAAAAATACCCCTATACTTAAGGAGTTCTCGAGTTCTCTCCCTAACTATGAGTTCTCAATTGAACCTTCCCCTATATATATATATATATATATATATATATATATATATATATATATATCAAGATACTAACCAGTAGTTCGGACTAACCTCCCCAAAAATCTGGTTGTCCAATGCCTGGATAATAACTACACGTTTGTGCAATAAAAGGTCACAATTCTAACCGTTTTAAGGACTCTTCAACCTTAATTGCACTTATCGCTTCTTCATATTGTTGTCTTTCTTTGGAATTAGTCACATAAGACCTCATCCGCGGTTCATCTCCAACATCATTTCTCATAATTTTTTTTGGGAAAAGTTGTAAGATTTAACAACAGTAAACAAAACGGAAAGACAAATGTCTACCTTAACTTGTTTGACTGAAAGACTTCTAAACGTACTTGTTGCCTTCCTATTTCATTGCTAATTTTGAAGTTGGTGGATAAGCTCCTCTTTGCTATAAAAAAATGTAACGTCTGAAAAGAACACAAATTTTGTTAAGCGAAGTAAGATACAATTGCAGATATGGCTAAATAAAAAAAAGTATGTTGCTATTATATAATTTGACCCATATCAAAATCACCCATATTCAACCAATTAATATCATGTGTTTTCATGTAGAAATAATTTGTGATAACTAACATTTAGGGTGTGCAGGTTTAAGTACACGTGTAAGTTACTTATCTCAAAAAATTCTCAACTTGTAAATGTTAGAAAACTTGATGTAATTATAAAACACACATGAGTTCTTCTCTAAATCTTAGTTGCATAAAAAAGAAACCAAAACATTTTTACCTGGAAACTTAGCAAGGCACCTTTCCAACAAATTCGCCTTGTGGTGTGTATGCATCATAAATCACCATATACAAATTAAAGTTGATGTATTCGATAATAGCATTATATTTTGCAACTTATATATGGGAAAAATGCCTAAGTTCACCAAGATTACAGTCGCCAAAATGTTGTTGTAAGACTTACTATAAGACGATTTCATTATCCTATATGGGTGCTTGTCCAGTGCTTGATCCATCATAGCTCTAATTTGGAAGCTTGGAAGGATGCTCAACTGGTTTTGAAAGTATCTACAAAAGAAATGATAAAAATAAAATATAACCCCTTTTAAACAAAAATATAGTTTAGACCATTATCAAATGTAATCAAAGTTTTAAAAGCCAACATACCATTGATTTGTATCGCGCATTTGTCCTAAAACCTCCAATGTTATTTCAAAACACTGAAAGCACGAAATGTAAGAAGCAATGCAGATGAGGTACTTATGCGTGTGAATATAAATTCTTTTTCTACTTTATTTAAGGAACAAAAGATACGATAAAAATAAAAAATAGCGCTTGTTTTTTTAAAACAAATGATTTGTTGTGCACATTTGACCCAAAACCTCCAATCCTGTTTCAAAACATGGAAATTCATTGTGCCATTTTCATCTAAATACACATCATTGAAAACCAAAATACAATGTCAACAAAAAAAGTAAAAAAGTTAACCATGAAAATTCATGTTTTTGGTTGAATAAAGCCTCTGTGGTAACACTCTCACTAACCGGATGTAAGCAACAACTTTAAAGCATATATGGCCATGAAGTATGCTAGAAGAAAATATGAGCAAATCATCAAAACCAATAACCGAATATAAATGTACGTGCATATCCCCAAAAGAAAATTTATCTACACATACAAAATTTGTCTCAACAAAATTTAGGACAATTACTTGCTCTCTCGAATCCCACAATGGCCAATGATAGACATGAGACGTGAAATAACCGTGAGATACAACTCACCAAGGATAGTGAACTATCATTGGATCAATCTTGACTGTTATGCGGAACATCTTGCTCAATCATCATGCTACCTCTAGGTTCTTTATCCAATTTCATAGCCATACCCGTAGAGCTCAACATTTAAGTAGTACAAAGAACAAAACCCTAAATGTTGACAATGTTACGTTTTTCATCATTTTACAATTAACAGACCATGTATATATCTCTACTTTATAATTTTATAATCAATCAAGCCTTCAGTCCAATTGAAAATGAGTCCGCCGTTTCACTTTTCAACAACATTAACAAATGGAAAAGCAAAGAAACACTATTTTCTCATTATAGACGTTTACCTAAATTGATGAACTACACATCAGATCAAAGAAAAAAAATGTGGAGATAAAATTAAGGAGCGAAGAAAAATTACCTGATTGTTGTTAATACGTTCAAACAGGGAGAATTGAACAGTCTGTACAAGGAGGCATTGGCATCGTATCAACGATTTTAGGACAGATGAAAAAGGGATATTGTAGAAGATTGATATCACCGATCAGGTAACGATCGTGGATTTGGACAGGTGAAGTAGAAGGTTGTGAGATCTAATCTTGAATATATCAATTTAGGGTGTAGGAGTTGTCGCCAGATATGGTGGAAGGCGAGAGAAGAAGAGGTGGTAAACATGTGGTGGAGGAAAAGATCCAAGGTATAGACTGTCAAATTTATGGTATATTCACTTAATGATTATTATTAAGACCAAAAACTAATACAAAGAAACCAACCAATGATTACACAATAGACCTCTCAAACTTTCTCTAAACCAACCCAGCAGATCATCAATAGATGATCTGCAATTACACCCCAAATATCTAACCTAATCTGATTATGTAACCCTAGGTGAAAGAGAGAGTGAACGAGTAAAAGTAATCGAAAAGTGAACAAATGATCTGATCTAAGAGAGAGACTGAAAACACAAAGCTATTTATAGCTCCCTCTCTACTCATCCTTCGAGACAAAATAAACGGCTGAGATTAACACAAGTACAAATGATCAACGGGTGAAACATGTTTGTGTTTGTTTCACCCGGATTGCCATCGTGGCATTAATACCAGGCTTGGGCCATAATGAACTGGGCCAGACACAGTAGAATTCTTCATGGGCTTCTATCACGGGCTCATCTACACGAACAATATCTGGACTCTAGACTCGTACACTTGAAGACTGGAACACTTCTTGAATTTGTACTCATCATAACATGTAAACCAAATAAAGTGTGTAAGTGTATAAGCATATACAAGTGAAGAATATATAAAAAAAATATATACTATCTAGACATCCCCCAAAAAAACCCTAGACACCCCTAGGATGGGTCATTGAGGCCTCAATGGGTCATTGAGGCCAAATCTGGAAAAAACGATGGGTCATTGAGGCCTCAACGGGCCATTGAGGCCAAATCTGGAAAAAACAATGTCCCATTGAGGCCTCAACGACCCATCCTAGTACGAGGTACGATGTGTCAGTCTGAACAATATCTACACGGACAATATCTGGACTCTAGACTCGTACACTTGAAGACTGGAACACTTCTTGAATTTGTACTCATCATAACATGTAAACCAAATAAAGTGTGTAAGTGTATAAGCATATAAAAGTGAAGAATATATAAAAATATATCTATCTATATATTTTAACACCCCCCTCACTTTTATTCCCAAACAGATTTACCAGTTTAAGCCATTTGCAGCTGACATTATGTTGAGATACCAACAACCCTTTGGTAAAAACATCAGCTATTTGATGTTCAGACTTTATTCCTTGTGGTTTAACCACACCTTTTGATACCTTTTCTCTTAAGAAGAAAAGATCAATCTCGAAATGTTTGGTTTTCTCATGCAAAACAGGATTAGTAGCAATCGAAATTGCAGCAGTGTTATCACAAAATAATGACACAGGAACAGACACCTGAATATGTAACTCATTAAGCAGGTTAATTAACCAAAGAATCTCACATGTCGCAGTACACATTGCACGATACTCAGCTTATTGTCGACTGCTTTTTTACTTTTCCAAGTTATCAAGTTATCTCCTAGAAATATACAAAAACCTGTTACAGACCTTCTGGTTACCAAACACTTTGCCCAGTCAGAATCAGCATAGGCTTTTAAGTCAAAGTTATCACTTTTCTTAAAGCTAATGCCACTTCCTTGGGACCCTTTTAAGTATCTCAAAACTCTCATAGCAATCTGAAAATGAGCCTTTGTAGGCTTATGCATGTATTGACTCAATACATGTACAAAATATGCTATGTCAGGACGAGTATGAGATAGGTAAATCAATTTACCTACAAGTCTTTGGTACCCCGTTATGTCTACCAGATTCTCACTCTCTTTAACACACAAAGATGTCATCAAATAATTTGACTCAAGAGGGCTATTGGCTGGCTTGCATCCAGTCATGCCATACTCAGCCAAAAGCTCCATACAATATTTTCTTTGGGTCAAAACTAATTCATCTTTTGTATTAACTACTTCAATTCCTAGAAAATATTTTAAAGACCGTAAGTCTTTTATTTGAAACTTGGATTGTAAAAATAGTTTAACAAGCTTAATTCCTTCTAAACTGTTTCCAGTGACTATGATATCATCAACATAAACAAGTAACACAATCACAGTATCATCATTAATTTTTATGAACATAGAATAATCACACACACTTTGCACAAAGCCATTTTCAAATAATACACTGACCAATTTCTCATTCCACATTCTAGGTGCTTGTTTAAGACCATATAATGATCTTTTTAACTTGCAAACCCTAGTGTCAGATTTTGAAAAATACCCTTCAGGTAACATCATATAGACATCTTCTATAAGATCTCCATACAGAAAGGCATTGTTCACATCCAACTGGAATAAAGGCCAGTTATTTTGATCAGCCATATAGATAATAACCCTAATGGTAACCATTTTCACCACAAGTGAAAATGTTTCATCAAAATCTATGCCCTCTCTTTGACTAAAGCCCTTGGCAACAAGCCGAGCTTTATATCTATCTATTTCCCCAGAAGCTTTATACTTGATTTTGTAGATCCACTTACATCCTATTGGTTTTCGACCAATAGGAAGATCTACAATATCCCAAGTATCATTTCTAAGCAAAGCTTCTATCTCATCATTCATTGCAGTTACCCAATTGGGATCTTTGCAAGCCTGATGATAAAATTTGGGTTCACTAGACTTATTTAACATAGACACAAAACAGAAATTTTCCTTAGACAAATTTGAATAATTCACAAACTTTTCAAGTCCATACTTAACCTTACCCTCAATGATAAATTCATCTAACCTCTTAGGAAACACAGTATTCCTAGCTGATCTTCTAACAACACTTGGCTGAACCAAAGGTGATATGCTTCCCTAAGAATTTTGAGAAGCTTCATGGTCATAATGCTCACCCTCAGCCCTGCCTAACTCATTCCTATTTCTACTCGGTTGCTGACTGCCACCAGTCTTAGCATCTCCAAAAGTAGACTCAGAATTCTGAGTTGGATGCTGAGACCCATGAGCTTCTGACTCAGTTTTGTTCATTACCCCCTTATAATCATTGGGCACACCTAGATTAGCTGAGTGTTGTGTATCAGTACTATCATAAGTATAAAAAAAAAATTGTATTATTGATGTTCTCATAATTTTTAGAATCATAGTTTTTAGAAATATGGTTTTCTTTAAAAGGGAAAATAGACTCATAGAACCTAACATCTCTTGAAAACATTATTTGTTTTTGTTCAAGATTCCACAACTTATAGCCCTTTTTTTCATTTGTATATCCTAATAATACACATTTTTCAGCACGACTTTCTAATTTATCATTATTATTTAAGACAGTACTATAACACAAACACCTAAACACTCTAAGTCTATCTAAAGGGGGGTTTATATCCAAACATCAACTCAAATGGGGTCCTACCTTTTAACACAGAGGATGGAGTCCTATTTATAAGATAAACAGCAGTCAGAACACATTCAGACCAGAACTTCAAAGGTAAACAACTTTGAAACAATAAAGATCTAGCCACATTTAAGAGGTGCCTATGTTTTCTTTCTACTACCCCATTTTGTTGGGGTGTATAAGGACATGAAGTTTGATGAAAAATACCAAGTTTGTTACAAAATGTTTTAAACTGATTGTTAACAAATTCAGTGCCATTGTCACTCCTAAAAGTTTTAACACTCTTTTTAAACTGATTAATCAAACATGTTTGTAAAGTGAACAATATTATCAAACACCTCTGTTTTAGACTTCATAAGATATACCCAAACAGCCCTAGTATAATCATCAACAATGGTTAGAAAATACCTAAAACCATCCCTACTAGTGACCCTATAGGGACCCCAAACATCCAAATGAACAATATCTCCAAGACTTGTTGTCTTGTGTTCACTAAGTGGAAAGGGCTCCCTATGTTGTTTGGCCTTATGACAAGTCTCACATGGATTGTCACTTCTACTATTTTTTATTTTTAAATCAGTTTTTAACACATCTAACACAATGTCAGAGGGGTGACCTAACCTAGCATGCCATAAGTTGGTCAACTCACTATTAGACACACTAGCACAAGACAACACAAAGGACTCACCACAGAAGTACAGACCATCATGCTCACTACCAGTCACAAGAACTTTCTTGGTTAAAGAATCCTGGATATAGCATTTAGATTCATCAAATGATACAGTCAATTTACTACCCTTGGCAAGTTTGTTAACAGATAACAGATTAACACAGTAATCAGGGACAACAAACACATCATACAAGGTGACATTATTACTTAGTTTAACATCCCCAATTTTAGTGACCTTTGCAAAAGTTCCATTAGGATGATTTACTCTTATGTTTAAATCCCTAACATCTATTTGATTTATCAAACCTTTATCACTCATGACCATGTGCTGATTTGCCCCTGAGTCACAATTCCATCCTAACACTCTATATTTGCCATTAAAACTAGCAAAAGAAAAAAACTCTTTTTGAGTTCCCACAAAAACTAAATGAACACCAAAACACATTGCTTCTACCTGCAGCATTGCAGCTTGTAGAAGGTTCATCAGGTTTTTTATTTAACAGACTCAACAGTTGAGCAACCTGTTCAGAAGTCAGAACACTTGGAGAGAAAGAGTTATTATTTTCAGCAGAAGCAGTATTAATATTACTATTACCCAACCCTTTCCTGTTCTGACCAGGTCTAGGTCTCATCCAATTAGGGTATCCTATTATTTCAAAACATTTATCAATGGTATGCCCAGTCTTATTACAGTGAACACATTTAAGACTCTGATTTGTGTTTTTACTAGACTTCATCTTGTTATCCAAGGTCTGATTTGCTTTAGCAAAGAACCCCATGGTCTGACTAAGATCCTTAGAACTTGAGCTGCTAGAATTTCTATGAGACTCTTCTCTAGAAATTATAGCAAAGGCTTCTTTAACAGTGCGTAAACTATCTCTAATCAACAAACTTGTTCTTACTGATTGATAAACACTATCAAGTCCCATCAGAAACTGCATTAGTTTTATCATACTACTAAAATCATTAAACTGTCTAGCAGCTTCACAAGTACAAGCAGGTAATTGTAGTATTTGATCTAATTGATTCCACATGACATTTAACTTGTGATAATATTCAGAAACAGAAATGCCATTTTGTGAAAAAGAATTAATCTGTTGATATAAGTTGAACACAACTGACCCATCTATCTTGTTATAGGTTTCTTTTAGTTCCTTCCAAACCTCTGAGGCTAATTTAGAGTATACTTGCCCTAAATAAAGTTCCTCAGAGATTGAGTTAAGATTCCAAGTTAAGACAATGGAATTATATCTATTCCATTGTCTTTCTAATACAGGATCACTAGTTGGTTTAACACACTCACCATTTATAAAACCTACTTTGTTTTTAACTTGCAGGGCTAATATCATAGCATTAGCCCATACATTATAATTGTCAGTTCCTTTAAGTTTTATATTTACAATGGTTAAGTTTGCAGAGTCACTAGGATGAAGATATAGTGGGTCACTTGGATCAAGTTTTCCAATTAAGGTGACAGAGTTAGTATTAACAACTGTAGTATCATCATTATCACTATGATTACTATGGTTATCATCATCAGCCATGTTTTAGCAATTAACACACAGAAGAACTTTACACAATGTAAAGAACAAACAATTAATCACACAATCACCAAACAAATCAAGCAAGAATAGACCTAGGCGAAACCAAGCCAGGGACCAGATCACGGGTTCATCACTCAAGGGTGCCTGCGCAAGCCTTAACTTGGGAGCCTTTCCTAATCTAGACGCTTAGACAGACACAACCAAGTATTGAGTCTCAATGCCGGTCCCCCTAACCCGGCCAGGCGACTCCTAGACACAACCAACAAAAATAAAGAACAAGAAAAAACACAAACAGGAACGATCTCACCAATAAAGACCCAAGTTAGGGTTTCTCCAGTAATAGGTTACCCTTTGATTGGGGGTAACGCACAGGAACTCCTCACTAGGGTTTTTACGACCCCTAGCACATCGCCTTCACAGACTCAAGCCACACAGGTTAGCTATTAGCTATGACCAGTCAAGAATCGAAGACAGCTCCACAGATCTTGATCAAGATCTACAAAGAGAAGACCCAACGGACACAACCAGAAAACAGATCAATAATAACCAGTGAATATCAGATCAAAACCTGGCTCTGATACCATGTCAAATTTATAGTATATTCACTTAATGATTATTATTAAGACCAAAAACTAATACAAAGAAACCAACCAACGATACAATTGCTATAAAAAAATGTAACGTCTGAAAAGAACACAAATTTTGTTAAGCGAAGTAAGATACAATTGCTGATATGGCTAAATAAAAAAAAAGTATGTTGCTATTATATAATTTGACCCATATCAAAATCACCCATATTCAACCAATTAATATCAAGTGTTTTCATGTAGAAATAATTTGTGATAACAAACATTTAGGGTGTGCAGGTTTAAGTACACGTGTAAGTTACTTATCTCAAAAAATTCTCAACTTGTAAATGTTAGAAAACTTGATGTAATTATAAAACACACAGGAGTTCTTCTCTAAATCTTAGTTGCATAAAAAAGAAACCAAAACATTTTTACCTGGAAAACTTAGCAAGGCACATTTCCAACAAATTCGCCTTGTGGTGTGTATGCATCATAAATCACCTTATACAAATTAAAGTTGATGTATTCGATAATAGCATTTTATTTTGCAACTTATATATGGGAAAAATGCCTAAGTTCACCAAGATTACAGTCGCCAAAATGTTGTTGTAAGACTTACTATAAGACGATTTCACTATCCTATATGGGTGCTTGTCCAGTGCTTGATCCATCATAGCTCTAATTTGGAAGCTTGGAAGGATGCTCAACTGGTTTTGAAAGTGTCTACAAAAGAAATGATAAAAATAAAATATAACCCCTTTTAAACAAAAATATAGTTTAGACCATTATCAAATGTAATCAAAGTTTTAAAAGCCAACATACCATTGATTTGTATCGCGCATTTGTCCTAAAACCTCCAATCTTATTTCAAAACAATGAAAGCACGAAGTGTAATAAGCAATGCAGATGAGGTACTTATGCGTGTGAATATAAATTCTTTTTCTACTTAATTTTAAGGAACAAAAGATACCATAAAAATAAAAAATAGCGCTTCTTTTTAAAACAAATGATTTGTTGTGCACATTTGACTCAAAACCTCCAATCCTGTTTCAAAACATGGAAATTCATTGTGCCATTTCCATCTAAATACACATCATTGAAAACCAAAAAACAATGTCAACAAAAAAAGTAAAAAAGTTAACCATGAAAATTCATGTTTTTGGTTGAATAAAGCC
The DNA here is from genome assembly GCA_028751855.1 of Ambrosia trifida. Lineage (NCBI taxonomy): Eukaryota > Viridiplantae > Streptophyta > Magnoliopsida > Asterales > Asteraceae > Ambrosia > Ambrosia trifida. Next base: position 156,072,864 of record CM054123.1, read on the forward strand.
TCTGTGGTAACACTCTCACTAACCGGATGTAAGCAACAACTTTAAAGCATATATGGCCATGAAGTATGTTAGAAGAAAATATGAGCAAATCATCTAAACCAATAACCGAATATAAATGTACGTGCATATCCCCAAAAGAAAATTTATCTACACATACAAAATTTGTCTCAACAAAATTTAGGACAATTACTTGCTCTCTCGAATCCCACAATGGCCAATGATAGACATGAGACGTGAAATAACCGTGAGATACAACTCACCAAGGATAGTGAACTATCATTGGATCAATCTTGACTGTTATGCGGAACATCTTGCTCAATCATCATGCTACCTCTAGGTTCTTTATCCGATTTCATAGCCAAACCTGTAGAGCTCAACATTTAAGTAGTACAAAGAACAAAACCCTAAATGTTGACAATGTTACATTTTTCATCATTTTACAATTAACAGACCATGTATATATCTCTACTTTATAATTTTATAATCAATCAAGCCTTAAGTCCAATTGAAAATGAGTCCGCCGTTTCACTTTTCAACAACATTAACAAATGGAAAAGCAAAGAAACACTATTTTCTCATTATAGACGTTTAGCTAAATTGATGAACTACACATCAGATCAAAGAAAAAAATGTGGAGATAAAATTAAGGAGCGAAGAAAAATTACCTGATTGTTGTTAATACGTTCAAGCAGGGAGAATTGAACAGTCTGTACAAGGAGGCATTGGCATCGTATCAACGATTTTAGGACAGATGGAAAAGGGATATTGTAAAAGATTGATATCATTGATCAGGTAACGATCGTGGATTTGGACAGGTGAAGTAGAAGATTGTGAGATCTAATCTTGAATATATCGATTTAGGGTGTAGGAGTTGTCGCCAGATATGGTGGAAGGCGAGAGAAGAAGAGGTGGAAAACATGTGGTGGAGGAAAAGATGCAAGGTATAGACTGTCAAATTTATGGTATATTCACTTAATGATTATTATTAAGACCAAAAACTAATACAAAGAAACCAACCAATGATTACACAATAGACCTCTCAAACTTTCTCTAAACCAACCCAGCAGATCATCAATAGATGATCTGCAATTACACCCAAATATCTAACCTAATCTGATTATGTAACCCTAGGTGAAAGAGAGAGTGAACGAGTAAAAGTAATCGAAAAGTGAACAAATGATCTGATCTAAGAGAGAGACTGAAAACACAAAGCTATTTATAGCTCCCTCTCTACTCATCCTTCGAGACAAAATAAACGGCTGAGATTAACACAAGTACAAATGATCAACGGGTGAAACATGTTTGTGTTTGTTTCACCCGGATTGCCATCGTGGCATTAATACCAGGCTTGGGCCATAATGAACTGGGCCAGACACAGTAGAATTCTTCATGGGCTTCTATCACGGGCTCATCTACACGAACAATATCTGGACTCTAGACTCGTACACTTGAAGACTGGAACACTTCTTGAATTTGTACTCATCATAACATGTAAACCAAATAAAGTGTGTAAGTGTATAAGCATATACAAGTGAAGAATATATAAAAAAAATATATACTATCTAGACATCCCCCAAAAAAACCCTAGACACCCCTAGGATGGGTCATTGAGGCCTCAATGGGTCATTGAGGCCAAATCTGGAAAAAACGATGGGTCATTGAGGCCTCAACGGGCCATTGAGGCCAAATCTGGAAAAAACGATGTCCCATTGAGGCCTCAACGACCCATCCTAGTACGAGGTACGATGTGTCAGTCTGAACTCCCTGCAAAGCAGGGAGTTCAGACTGAAATGGCCTGAAAAAGTGATTCCCCATGTCCCATTGAGGCCTCAATGGCCCTCTAAAATGTGTTAAGTTTGGGCATTTAAACTCCCCACAACCCATTGAGACCTCAATGGCCCGTGAAAATGTGTTAGGTTTGGGCATTTAATCCCTCAACGACCCATTGAGGCCTCAATGGCCCGCGCTTGTGATGAAAATAGACAAAGTTATGGAGTCACGGCGCGTAGCGGTAAAGGACTCCTTCGAATACAATCGATCAACAAGAATATGGCACCATAATCTACCGATGTTTCAAAACGTACTTGGTAGGGTTTCCCATACAGCGCTCGAATTGATGGTCGGGGAATGCAATAAGATAAGGAAGATAAGGCTTCGGTTAGTATTATTATTATTATTATTATTATTATTATTATTATTGTTGTTGTTGTTGTTGTTGTTGTTGTTATTGTTCTATAAATTTTTCAATGTAGGGGAAAAAGCCATTTAGAAGAGGTAAACAATCAAAGGACAAACCGATTGTTTACGATAAACATTTTCCACTGTTGGTAGGGGAGAGGTACAAACTACTGATATACACATTCATACATGCATACATATTTATACACATATTAAGTCTCACTGTTTGACGGTCACAGGTACAAACTCGAGATCAACAAGTTTAAGGAATGGCTTCCATCTCAATATCATGAATACATTACAGATATTCAAAATGTCTGTGGAGACGGTAACTGTGGGTTTCGATCCGTAGCTGTGGGTTTAGGGTGGAAAGAGGATATGTGGCACTTCATCCGCACACAGCTTAAGGAGGAGATAGAGGATAACGCAGACCAGTGGTGGCCAATTTTAAACAATGTAGATCATAGTTGCTACGAGAGAATATACACGTCGTTAGATTGACGTGGAGTGGGACCAGCGACGGAGCAACATTGGATGGAGATGCCCTCCACAGGATTGCTGATTGCTCAGAAATTTAAGGTGGTTGTTCAATTTCTATCTCCGCATGATCTCAGTGAGACTTACTTCCCTATGTTCGATGGTCCACGCAACATTCAAGAGCATGCGTTCGTATCGTTTGCTTTTGTTAACAAAAATTATTTCATCAAGATTGAGTTAGCAGAAGGCGCCCCAATGCCAAAACTGAATAGCACATGGTGTAAGTTTCGATCTGAAGAGGCAAGTGAGTGGGAGACAATATATGACGACCGTATACAAAGGGTTGATGTTCCACCACCTCAATACTTCGACTTAACCTAGCTTATCTATGTTACTTCGACTTAACGGAAAAAAAATTGTTGTCTACGCTAATTTATAATTATGAGAAGAATGTACTTTTTATTTTTTATATAAAAAATACAAATATTAAGCTTAAAATACATAAAACACGCTAAAAAACCAAAAAAAAAATATGGGTCATTGAGGGTCATGGAGGCCATAATGGGTCATTGAGACCAAAATTTTGAAAAACGATGGGCCGTTGAGGCCTCAATGGGCCATTGAGACAAATCAATGATGGGTCGTTGAGGTCTCAATGGCCCATTGAGACAAAGCTTCTTGAGGAAGCTTCTAAAATTAATTAAAAATTAAAAAAAAAATTACAACGAACCATTAAGGCCTTAATTGGCCATTGAGACCCTCTCAATGACCCATTGAGTCCCTCTCAATGACCCATTGAGATCCTCTCAACGGATTATTGAGGCCTCAATTGGCCATTAGGTCTCTCAATGGACCATTGAGCAGCCAAACCTTGCTTCAACGAGCTAAAAAGGAAAAAAATGTCTCAACGGACCATTGAGGCCTCAATTAGCCATTGAGGTCTATCAATGGGCCATTGAGCTTGCTTCAACGAGCTAAAAAGGAAAAAAAAATGTCTCAACTGACCATTGAGGCCTCAATTAGCCATTGAGGTCTCTCAATGGGCCATTGAGCTTGCTTCAACGAGCTAAAAAGGAAAAAAATGTCTCAACAGACCATTGAGGCCTCAATTAGCCATTGAGGTCTCTCAATGGGCCATTGAGCTTGCTTCAACGAGCTAAAAAGGAAAAAAATGTCTCAACAGACCATTGAGGCCTCAATTAGCCATTGAGGTCTCTTAATGGGCCATTGAGCTTGCTTCAACGAGCTAAAAAGGAAAAAAATGTCTCAACTGACCATTGAGGCCTCAATTAGCCATTGAGGTCTCTCAATGAGCCATTGAGCTTGCTTCAACGAGCTAAAAAGCAAAAAAATGTCTCAACAGACCATTGAGGCCTCAATTAGCCATTGAGGTCTCTCAATGGGCCATTGAGCTTGCTTCAACGAGCTAAAAAGGAAAAAAAAATGTCTCAACTGACCATTGAGGCCTCAATTAGCCATTGAGGTCTCTCAATGGGCCATTGAGCTTGCTTCAACGAGCTAAAAAGGAAAAAAAATGTCTCAACGGACCATTGAGGCCTCAATTAGCCATTGAGGTCTCTCAATGGGCCATTGAGCTTGCTTCAACAAGATAAAAAGGAAAAAAATGTCTCAACTGACCATTAAAGCCTCAATTAGCCATTGAGGTCTCTTAATGGGCCATTAACCCTACTATTCAGCAGATGACTCAAACCACTTTCCCTTTCACTCTCTCTCTCTCTCTCTAACCCCACTCCCCCTCTCACCGCCAATCATTACCAATCATTGCCAATGATTGGTTAATGATTACCAATAATTGGCAAACCTCAATGGGTCATTGAGGCCTCCATGAACCATTTTTTTCCAGTTTTTGGCCCTCAATGGGTCGTTGAGGCCTCAATGTCCCATTGAGGTTCTCTGTTTGACCCTCAATGGGTAATTGAGGCCCCAATGAGCCATTGAGAGGGGTGTTTAGATAAAAAAACCTAGTGTGTGAATAACCTAACCCATTAAAAATAACATATCAGAAAGTACTCTGACCAATTTCGACCTATAATAAAGACAAAATTACACAGATTGTCCTTTATTTATTAATCAAATTGCACCTTTTGTCCCTTGTCTTTCATTTGCAATTATTATGTCCTTTATTTTCTCAGTTTGTTACATCCTCTATCCTTTAGCCTAACTAAGTTAAAAAAGTTGGTTAACTTTATTTTCTAACTTTACACTTTTAGCCCCTGTAGTTTTCCCAAGTCAAAAAATTTAAAAAATATTTAAAAAAAATAAAATCGGGTAAATTTGAATTCATCCGAATTACGTAAAAAATTAAAAAAAAAAGTCATCCATTTCTTTCGCTTATCAGACTTTCCAAAAATCCAATAAGAAAATTCATCCTACCCTTTTCCACGACTCTTTTGACAAGGAGTTACACGGGTTAAATACGCGTCTACAACAAAAAGGGGTATGACAGTTTATTATTGTATTTGATGTGTGCATTTATGTATATACTAATGATAAACCATATTAATTATATATGTACAGGACTTTTTGTAGTATGACTATAAAAACTTTCAACCTATATAATTTTTTTCATTGGTACAGCAGCCAAAGTAAGATACAAATAATGTTGCATGTTTTCCATTTGATACAGCAGGCAGTGTAAGATACGAAAAGGCGCAACGGTCACAAATTGACGATTTCAGACAGCATAACCATTATTTAAAACGCTAAAAGCCGTTGACATATACAACACGACACCACAACCATGCGTAGTACTTCACGCACCTAAACTCTGGAATAACAAATTAAGTCCTTGTTCATATTTGTTTTGTATTGGTTTTGATTTTTTTAAGTACAGCCTAAGCAAACTTATGTCTTTAATAATATAAGCGTGTGAGGCTTTCAACTTATATTTTGAAAAACTACAATTTTAGTTTAGCTTGAGGAACGATATATGATTTTATAGCCAACTTTTCAATGTTCAGCGAGTAATAAAAAAACATCATCTTTGATTTAAACAAAAAAGTTATCCGAGGACATACAAGTTTTTGGTTTTGCTCTTACGACATGGTCATTTTTACTATAATTTCGACAATTTTTTTTTTTTTTTTTTTTTTTTTTTTTTGTGATGTGAATATCAATATACAAGTCAATGAAACTGAGCCTTACAAAATTTGAAACATCCTCTGCAACACATAGGTTTCATCCGATATCACTTGCACCATGATTTTTATTAAATAAAATTAATTTAAAAATTACAATTTGACAATTTGAGAAGCGAAAGAAATGGATGATTTTTTTATAATTTTTTTACGTAATTCAGACGAATTCGAATTTACCAGATTTTATTTATTTTTTATTTTTATTTTTATTTTTTGACTTAGGAAAACTACAGGGGCTAAAAGTGTAAAGTTAGAAAATAAAGTTAACCAACTTTTTTAACTTAATTAGGCTAAAGGATAGAGGGTATAGCAAACTGAGAAAATAAAGGACATAATGAGTGCAAATGAAAGACAAGGGACAGAAGTTGCAATTTGGGTAATAAATAAAGGACAATCTGTATAATTTGGTCTATAATAAAAGATGCGCATTGCAACCCCTTACCCAACCTGAGCTTAAACCATCCGATCATAATTAAGGAATAAAACAAAAGCTGAATATTATAATTTCATTTTGGATAAACATTACTTGCAGGTATTCTTCCACATTATTTACAATTATTCATGAAGTTATGAGCACATATAAAACAACAATTACTACATGTAATTAGATTTGCACGTGCAAATTCTATGAAATTATGAAGGAAGAGGATTTGATGGATTGTATCGGAAAAAAAACCTTATTTACATTGGTCGGTTTTGTAATACCACAAATTCATAAAACCATAAATATGTTCACCTTACCACAGCCAAAAAAGAGAGCTTCAAGTTGTTCATCAGTCACCTACATTTATAAAATAGTAATATTAAAAAAAAAAAAAAAAAAAAAGATTCATCACACATCTAAAACTTTGAGTAATAATTAACAAAAAGAAAACAACAAATCTTAATAAAAATACTTAGATTATTTTATCTTCTTATTAATAGTCAAATACGTAATGAGACTGATTTGCTTGAACGGCTTTTATCTAAGATTTAACCACAAAACAATGTATGAAACAAAGTTTGTAATTAGCACATAAGTAGCAATTTCAACTAATCAAAAGAACATAATTTTCTTACTTTACTTCCAAACATCTATCCATGTCAAGATTTAGGTGAAAGTATACTCTTTATCTTGTTGTCGTCGTATTCGAAAATGAAAAATCAAGTATTCGATGCAATTCAAAAATCAATTCGGTTCTTTCATCTCATCTCCAATTGTATCGACTAAAGCTCTTTTGCCATATCCATCTCCATCATCTCTACCCCCATAAATCCATACCCAAGTTGTTATCCATTTGTTTGAAGCATTGGAATTCTGGCCGGTAACGTGTTCTGAATTTCTCCATTTTATGAGCCTTTAATGATATAGTTTTCTTTCTGTTCTTCACGCCACCAACCAGGACACACATACCTTCTTCGTAAAATTAAAGAATTAGGTGCATCAAATACATATGCTTACACAGATGAAGACAAGTGGGAAAGATGATGATGCATGGCAAACGGTTCCCCTGGAATTATCCATAGTCCATGAAAAATCATATGTAGATAATTTTGCTACAACACCAATAATAAAATTATTTAAACGTATACATAAATATTCGTAGCCTTTCATTATTTGATAACTAAAATATGTGTAAAAAAGAAGGGTTGATATCTACCATACATGTACCTCGTGCCATCTATTGTTCAAATAACAATCACAACTGTAGGATCAATATAGCTAGCTTGGTCCCATGAACCTTAACAACCTGCAAATTTCATGACATGAAAGGGTATGTGATGTATAATTCTTCTGTCAGGTAAAACTTTTTAAGGTTCTACATCATTATATCATAACCTTACCTTATTAATAATGCTGAAGACATGATCGAGAGATGTTGTCTCCTGAAGTTTCCATCAAAAACATTCGAAAATGACATGGGTAGAATACTAATTGGATCTGAACAAATCTTTAATCTTGATTTTGTAAATTGAACAATAAGAACCGATAAGTTGTTAAACATAGCAAAACCACAAAATGATGATTGCCTTACCTAAGACGCAAACACATTTTAATCCATAATTCCGATTGAATAAAACAAAACTGGTAAGTACTTAAAGCAACCAAAGAAACTAACCCTAAAAGATGAATCGGTTAAGAATTGAAGTTGTGGAGATAATCTCACATTATGAAAAGCACACTAATTCGAATTTTTCTAATCGATGAAGAAGAAACAAACATCCGACCCCAAAAAGGTTTATCAGATACGAAAACATTCAAATGTAATCCAGATGAAAGGCCCGTCGCTAGAGGAAAACATAAATGATGAAAATGACTGTAAAAAAGATGAAGAAGGACCTTAGTAGCACAACCGGTGCTGTCCTCTTTTCTCTCTCTCTCTCTCTTGCTCTTAGTTTCTTTCTTTGTGAAGCTAAGCAACATAAGCGGAGGCACATAGTTGTAAATGTAAATGATGCATATGATGTTAATCGTAAAAGGGAAACAGGGGGACGAAGGAAGAAGTAAGATGAGATGAAAAAAGAGAGGATGCAGAAGGGGGTGCCGCAAATATTAAAAAAGGAAAACAACAATCGAAAGGAAATATTATTAGGAGGCACATTATTATTTTCGGAGGAGGGACAATCAAGAACAGCTGCAAGTTTTTAAAAAGGATCGAAGGCAGCATTCATGTTTTGAGGAGGTGGAGCATCGACGGTTCTTCGGGATTTATCAACACGGTTCCTCGTTCTTTTGTTTCTGTATTATTTAAAACTATGTTTGATGAATTATTATCGGATTTTAGTTATATTTCCATCATACTTGTTGGCTAGATAATTATCACTACCTAGGTTAACGATGATTGCACTTGAATGATTTATTTTCTTTTGGTTTTGGAAGTTTTGGTTGTGGGTGAATTGAGAACTCTTTATTTTCTGGTTTGATGTATATGCATATTTATTTTTGTTTAAATAACTTTTATAAACTCCACTTACATTTTTGTGAATGTCTTTCATGTATGAATGCGGGTTAGGTTGCGGACTGGGTGTTAGAAACTACATTATGGTTAATTTCTACAGGTTATCCATAGGAGTTTTAATTGTTAGTTAGATAATTCTAGCTGTTCTACCGATTCTCAATAGTTGTGAGGTGCGAGATTGTTGGTTTGTCTAGGGTGTTAAATTGCTAGATCTAGAGGCTTTGTGAGAAGATCTTCCTAGTTTCCCTAGCATTCCTTGTAGGCCAAGTCTTATCAGAAATAGTGTAGTTACCGTTTGCACTTTCAGGTGTATTGTGACTTTCGTGCTGTGAGGTAGACTGTCTAGCGGGTACTTTAAGAATCGAGTAGGAAAGCCTGTGAGGGTAACCTCTCAACCGGTGGTTTAACAGCTTTTAGGAATTCTACGGGTGATATCTTGAGAAGGGTTGGGGTTCCCGTAGTTGACTTTAAGTTTAGTATTTTTAAGATCCCGATTCCACACCAGTTCCATAACCATTAGAAACTTATCACACGAGTAGGATTCTAGCCTAGGCAGTGCTTTCCCATCACCTGATTTCAGTTACGGTTCCCAGTTCTTGTTTTCAGTTATTTCAGTTTTACTTATTTATTTTCAATTAGTTTGTTAGACCCCCCCCTAAACAGCAAAACATTATTAAGTCTGTTTGTAGATAAGTAATCGAGTCTAGTTTATGTTTTCTAGTAGAGTCTTGTGGTTCAGTACTCGGACTTACTTTAGCTGTACTGCACTAACCGGTACACTTGCTGGTTGTGTGGTTTCGGTTTAGAAAGTCTAGGTTATAAATTTAAAACTTAGAGTGTCTAGTTTAGGTTCCATTGGAAACCAACCTTTCGTAAAAGAACCATAGAAACCACTCACAACCATTGATCAAATTAATCAATGGTTGTGATTAAATCTAGATTTTTTAGGTATAAATGCAATTATCTTTTGGATGGAAGGACAATACAGTCTTTTTCTCCCCCATGTCCTTTCTCATCTTTTTTTTAATATAATCATATCTCTGATTATCTCTCTCTCTCTCATCTCTTTATATCATCAGATGTCTAAACTCTTTCTCTCTCTCTCTTCTCTCTCTCTTCTCTCTTTCAATTCTCCAAGAAGATGATGATAATAATAATAATAATAATAACAACGACAACAAAGAGTCGTAGATCTGTTCAAGAAACAACATGCTGTAAATAATAATAATAACGAAGAACAGATCTGGGGGAATGGTGCAAGTTTGATGTCGATCCTTCGATGGTGGTTGTGGTGGGTTCGATGGTGACGGTGGCTGTGAGGGGAGGGGGGTTCGATGGTGGTTGTGGTGGGTTCGATGGTGGCTTGTGGTGGGTTCGATGGTGGTGTTCAGGTATTATTATCATTATTATTATTATTATTATTATTATTATTATTATTATTAGTGTGATTATTATTATTATTAATATTATTATTATTTTGTTTTGAAGGAGACATTGCTGTTCAAAAACAAGATAAGGTGGATGATGGTGGGGTGTAGGAGATGGAGGTGTGGATGAAGGAGGTGGCATATATATGGTGGTGACAGTGGTGAAGGAAGGAGTGATTTTGTGGGTTACAAAACAAAGATTAAAAGATGGGTGAATCCACTAAAGATAGTAGTCACAGAATACAGATTACAAAACATAATTTTTGTGGACAAGGTATGATGTTTTTTGCTTTTGGATTTGTGATTTTGTTTGTTTACATTGGTGTAAGGTTGTTAGTGGGAATATTTGTACACCAAATTTACCATATTTTTATCTTTTTTAGAATGTGAATGGGTTTGTTTTTGTGTTTTGATGCTGATATAATGAACAAATTATTATATCCGATGCTTATACAAGAACACAATGTTTTTTAGACGATACAAAAAACGGATTATCAATGAATAGATTATTATTATATTAGATCAGTGTTTTAAACAATGTTTGATGCTTATACAAAACACAAGTTTGATGTTTTTGTTTATTTATATCAGTGTTTAAACAATGATGTAAACATCAGTGTAAAATAATCATGTTTATAAACCCATCAGATTTGTAAAACACTGGTGTTTCTTTTGTTATTTAGGATATACTATAAACCCATCAGATTTGTAAAACACTGGTGTTTCTTTTGTTGATTATAACCTGTATTAGTAGATTATTTTATTTTTTTAAAATTCTCAATGTGTGTGTATATATATGATTGGTTTTATATATAAAAAAGAGTACATTGTTTGGTAAATTACATTTTGTGTGTCATGTTTGAATCTTTATTGATGTGTTACACTGGTGTAAGTTTCATTTTTTCATGTTGATGTAAACTATTTTTATGTTGTTGTAAATTGTTTTTACACACAAGAACACATTTTATGACATTTTGTTTAAAGATGATAGTTTTTAATATGTTGAAGGAAGATTACACGATGGGGTTACACTGGTGTGATGGATTGGTAACATAGTTAACATAACTGATTGCAATTTTACAAATATGATGGGTTTATAGTATAACAAACATGGTAAACATAACTGATCGCTAATGGATGAACAAAATAATGATGGGTTTATAGCATAGTTCCATTATATAAAGAATAATGGTTTTTGACATGTTGTAGGAAGATTTACATAAATCCGTTTTTCTTTTAACATCAAATGTGAATTTCATATATGTAGTGCAATTTACATTGGTGTAACGGTTTATTTCCCAATTTTCTTAATGGCTGGCTGAACACTGATGGTTTGGTTTGGTTTTTTTAGGGAAAAAGGTCGGAAGGACTACCGAACTTCTAAAGCCAGAAGAGGCGTTTGAGCACTTAGGTAGCAGAACAATTTTGCATTGTCTAGTGACCTTTTTTAATGTGAAAGTGTGTTTTACACTGATGTAAAGTAATATAAACTATGTTACTAATGGGGGTTTTACATTGGTGTAAAACGAATTATGTGTTGTAAAAGACTGAATTAAAAAATAAAATAAAAGCAGATTTATTTTCTGATATGTTTTTGGTTTTTTTTAATTTATCATATTATTATTATTATTATTATTATTATTATTATTATTATTATTATTATTATTATTATTATTATTATTATTATTATTAAATAGAGTTGTGAGAAGAGAGAGAAGAGAGAAAGATGAATTTGACTTTTTGGGGTATTGGTGTTAGGTGGGCCCATGTGTAAGGAAAAAGGAGGAGAGAGAGTGAGTGTAAGAAGACTATAATACCCTTAAAGGTTTTTTTTTTTATATTATCCATATAATAAAAAAATGCAAGTGGATGGAAAAGGACAAAAAAAATATGTGTCACAATCTTAACCATTAGATCATCAAAGATCAATGGATAGAAATGGTTTCCGGTGTTCTTTCACGAAAAGTGTGTTCTCATTTTACCCTTTCCCTATATATATATATATATATATATATAATATAGGGTAAGGATAATGTGGAAACCCACTATTATAGTGAAAACTCTGACTTCTCAATTTTTTTTTTTGAAAAAATTAGGGCATAATATACATGATTTTAAGCATTTTGGGCCAAAAAAATAAAAAAAGCGCCGAAAACTTTTTTTTAAAAAAAAAAAAATAAAATAAAATTTCGACCAACACATGTTAAGCCAAACTAACACGTGTTACCCATTTTTACCCGAAGACGGTTTTTATTAAAAAAAACAGCTTGGCGCTTTTTTGATTTTTTTGGCCTAAAATGCTTAAAATCATGTATGTTACATACCCTAAAATTTTCATAAAAAATGTCGGGAAGTTAGAGTTTGATAGAGTTTCCAATATAACCTTATACTATATATATATATATATATATATATATATTTGATGGAGTTCAATAAACATATTATATGTATACATACATATACATACCTACGGCCCATATATATATATATAAATATATATATAGGGAATGGATAATTTGAGAGCTCACTTGAGTTGTGAGAACCATAGGAACTCATCTGGACCATTGATCTTAATGATCTAATGGTTGAGATTCAAGGATGAGAATTTTGTCTTGATTTGATTAATAAGCATTTTTTTATTCCCTTAAAGTACTTTTAAGGGTATTTAAGTAAAATACCCATGAGAGAGAAATAATTAATATAAATATTATTTAAACTTTTATTCCATTATTAAATTAAACAATTAATTTCCTAAAAAAAAAAAACAAACTGACATTCTGTCATACACAATATTTTTTAAAATATTCATTTTTTTACCTTTATTTCATTTAACTTTTTATTCAGTTATTAAAAAATCATTTTTTTATAAACTTTATTTTATTTTTTAATTGACTTATATTTTTTTAAACTTTCATATTCTTTTGTGTGATTTATGTAATTATTTACACCAGTGTAAAATCTACCATACACAAACTTTTACAAAAATTACGCTGGTGTAAAAACCTAAACAAACATATAATGAGGATGATTTACACTGGTGTAATTATTTACACCAGTGTAAAATCTGCGATACACAAAACTTCCCCAAAAATTTGTATATAATGGGGATGATTTACACTGGTGTAAATAATTACACCAGTGTAAAATCTGCGATACACAAAACTTCTCAAAAAATTTATATATAATGAGGATGATTTACACTGTTGTAATTATTTACACCAGTGTAAAATCTGTCAAACACAAAACTTCTCCAAAAATTTGTATATTACATTAGTGTAAAAAACCAAACAACCATCTATACATTCGTATTTACACCACTGTAAACGTCCCACAACCATCTATACATTTGTATATTACATCAATGTAAAAACGAAAACATCTATAAAACAACAAAAAAAACCCATCATCATTTCTTCAAAAACATCATCATCTTCTTGATATTATCATCATCTTCCCACACAATAATGATAATAATAATAATAATAATAATAATAATAATAATAATAATAATAATAAACAAAAAACACAAAAAAAATAATAATAGTAATAATAAGAAACAACAACACACAACAGAAAAATAAATAATAATAATAATAATAATAATAATAATAATAATAATAATAATACCTGTTCATCTTCTTCCTTCAACCACCATAACCCCCCAGATCCACCACCATAACCCACCACCATACCCGTCACACACCCATCAAAACACCACCATCTTCTTCCTTCAACCACCATACCCGTCGCCTTCACCCAGACCTCCACCCCCCAAAACCACCATCACACACCCATCAAAACACCACCATAACCCACCCATGACCTCCACAGCCATGAACCACCAAAACCCACCATCGTCGCGTCGCCTTCATCCAGATCCAACCTTCCTGTTCATCACCTCCACTACACCAGCCATGAACCCCCAACCTGTTCAGAAACAATAATAATAATAATAATAATAATAATAATAATAATAATAATAATAATAATAATAATAATAACAACATGCCATACCATCGTCTTCCTGTTTCCAGCCTTCTACACCATCAACCCACCAGATCCACCTTCGTCTTCTTGTTTCCAGCCTTCTGCACCATCGAAAACCTCACCACCGTAGACCATATCCCACCATCGAACCACCACAACTCCTCCCACACCATTGACCCACCACAGCCCCTCCCCCTCTAACCCTCACTCCCCGTCGCCAAACCATCATCAAAATGACAATAACCACCGGGCACCAACTATTACAGATCTGTTCTTTGTTTATGAGAGAGAGAGAGAGAGACGAAGAGAGAGAGAGAGAGCAGAAGAAGAGAGAGAGAGAGAGAGAGAGAGAGAACGAGAGAGAAGAAGAGAGAGAGAGAGCAGGTTTTTAAAATGAGAGAGAGAGAGAGAGGAGAGTCTTTGTATTATTATTATTATTATTATTATTATTATTATTATTATTATTATTATTATTATTATTATTATTATTGTTATTGGGTGAGTGGGGTGGGGTGGGGTGTTATTATTACTAAAATGTCCTTAACTACTTGTGCATAAAGACTATCTTGCCCCTGATTAAACAAATGCAAAAAAATACAATACAGATGATGTGGCAGTTGGTGATTGGTCTATTGGAGTTCTCAAGTTCTCGTAACTCAAGTGAGTTCTCAAATGATCCCATTCCTATATATATATATATATATATATATATATATATATGTGTGTGTGTGTGTGTGTAATCAAACAAAACCAATACAACACATATATACACACACGACTTAATACATACATATGTATGTTCATGAGAAACAATGTATATGCTTACACATACAATGCACAAAGAAACAAAGTGAATACACATACTTACATATATGCGATATATATATATATATATATTTGTATGTATATGGAAACTAGATTTTCACCAAGTTTAAGATGATTTGACCTTCCTAAAACAAAGAAACCTCTCCTACACCTCTCTCTCTCTCTTAGTTATATATATGGCTTTATGTCCCTTGTTTTTCCACACCACATTCATTCAAACTCTATAATACAAAAACATACTCTTCCATTCATTTCCCTTGCCTTTTGCCAACCCAACAGCCCACACCGAAGCTATCATCGATCGTACACCACCACAATTGCCTATAATCAGGTGTAATCTAACACCTAGAAGTCATATAATGGAAGGAATCGGCCAAGGATTCAACCATTTCATTTATTTCGGCTACATTTAATTGGCATGTTGAAACTTACCTAAGCTCATTACACATTCTAGTTTCTAGTCGATACATGCATTCACCCAACCACGTGACTCTATGACACACACTAACACACTAATACAACGAGTTATAGTTGATAAAACTTACAAAATTTGAATCTATATATCATATATACATACGTATATATATATATATATACGCACATACAATGTCGTGTACGTACACATATGTGTATGCGTGTATGTATATGAGCCACAAACTCGATTCTTGGAACTTAAACATAAACTTATACAAGTTCATGGTTTTTATGAAACATATGTTAATATTACCAAACATGTGTTAACTACACTTTTAAAATAAAACTTCTAAAACATATATTTGATGAATTATTATCGGATTTTAGTTATATTTCCATGATACTTGTTGGCTAGATAATTATCACTACCTAGGTTAACGATGATTGCACTTGAATGATTTATTTTCTTTTGGTTTTGGAAGTTTTGGTTGTGGGTGAATTGAGAACTCTTTATTTTCTGGTTTGATGTATATGCATATTTATTTTTGTTTAAATAACTTTTATAAACTCCACTTACATTTTTGTGAATGTCTTTCATGTATGAATGCGGGTTAGGTTGCGGACTGGGTGTTAGAAACTACATTATGGTTAATTTCTACAGGTTATCCATAGGAGTTTTAATTGTTAGTTAGATAATTCTAGCTGTTCTACCGATTCTCAATAGTTGTGAGGTGCGAGATTGTTGGTTTGTCTAGGGTGTTAAATTGCTAGATCTAGAGGCTTTGTGAGAGGATCTTCCTAGTTTCCCTAGAATTCCTTGTAGGCTAAGTCTTATCAGAAATAGTGTAGTTACCGTTTGCACTTTCAGGTGTATTGTGACTTTCGTGCTGTGAGGTAGACTGTCTAGCGGGTACTTTAAGAATCGAGTAGGAAAGCCTGTGAGGGTAACCTCTCAACCGGTGGTTTAACAGCTTTTAGGAATTCTACGGGTGATATCTTGAGAAGGGTTGGGGTTCCCGTAGTTGACTTTAAGTTTAGTATTTTTAAGATCCCGATTCCACACCAGTTCCAAAACCATTAGAAACTTATCACACGAGTAGGATTCTAGCCTAGGCAGTGCTTTCCCATCACCTGATTTCAGTTACGGTTCCCAGTTCTTGTTTTCAGTTATTTCAGTTTTACTTATTTATTTTCAATTAGTTTGTTAGACCCCCCCCCCCTTAACAGCAAAACATTATTAAGTCTGTTTGTAGATAAGTAATCGAGTCTAGTTTATGTTTTCTAGTAGAGTCTTGTGGTTCAGTACTCGGACTTACTTTAGCTGTACTGCACTAACCGGTACACTTGCTGGTTGTGTGGTTTCGGTTTAGAAAGTCTAGGTTATAAATTTAAAACTTAGAGTGTCTAGTTTAGGTTAATTTAGTTAGTTTTTTTTAAACCACTTTTGAGCACATCATGTACATACAACCGATATATATATATATATAGGATTAGGTTCCATTGGAAACCAACCTTTCGTAAAAGAACCATAGAAACCACTCACAACCATTGATCAAATTAATCAATGGTTGTGATTAAATCTAGATTTTTTAGGTATAAATGCAATTATCTTTTGGATGGAAGGACAATACAGTCTTTTTCTCCCCCATGTCCTTTCTCATCTTTTTTTTAATATAATCATATCTCTGATTATCTCTCTCTCTCTCTCTCATCTCTTTATATCATCAGATTTCTAAACTCTTTCTCTCTCTCTTCTTTCTCTCTTCTCTCTTTCAATTCTCCAAGAAGATGATGATAATAATAATAATAATAATAACAACGACAACAAAGAGTCGTAGATCTGTTCAAGAAACAACATGCTGTAAATAATAATAATAACGAAGAACAGATCTGGGGGAATGGTGCAAGTTTGATGTCGATCCTTCGATGGTGGTTGTGGTGGGTTCGATGGTGACGGTGGCTGTGAGGGGAGGGGGGTTAGATGGTGGCTTGTGGTGGGTTCGATGGTGGTGTTCAGGTATTATTATCATCATTATTATTATTATTATTATTATTATTATTATTATTAGGGTGATTATTATTATTATTATTAATATTATTATTATTTTGTTTTGAAGGAGACATTGCTGTTCAAAAACAAGATAAGGTGGATGATGGTGGGGTGTAGGAGATGGAGGCGTGGATGAAGGAGGTGGCATATATATGGTGGTGACAGTGGTGAAGGAGGGAGTGATTTTTGTGGGTTACAAAACAAAGATTAAAGGATGGGTGAATCCACTAAAGATAGTAGTCACAGAATACAGATTACAAAACATAATTTTTGTGGACAAGGTATGATGTTTTTTGCTTTTGGATTTGTGATTTTGTTTGTTTACATTGGTGTAAGGTTGTTAGTGGGAATATTTGTACACCAAATTTACCATATTTTTATCTTTTTTAGAATGTGAATGGGTTTGTTTTTGTGTTTTGATGCTGATATAATGAACAAATTATTATATCCGATGCTTATACAAGAACACAATGTTTTTTAGACGATACAAAAAAACGGATTATCAATGAATAGATTATTATTATATTAGATCAGTGTTTTAAACAATGTTTGATGCTTATACAAAACACAAGTTTGATGTTTTTGTTTATTTATATCAGTGTTTAAACAATGATGTAAACATCAGTGTAAAATAATCATGTTTATAAACCCATCAGATTTGTAAAACACTGGTGTTTCTTTTGGTTATTTAGGATATACTATAAACCCATCAGATTTGTAAAACACTAGTGTTTCTTTTGTTGGTTATAACCTGTATTAGTAGATTATTTTATTTTTTTTTAAATTCTCAATGTGTGTATATATATATATATGATTGGTTTTATATATAAAAAAGAGTACATTGTTTGGTAAATTACATTTTGTGTGTCATGTTTGAATCTTTATTGATGTGTTACACTGGTTTAAGTTTCATTTTTTCATGTTGATGTAAACTGTTTTTATGTTGTTGTAAATTGTTTTTACACACAAGAACACATTTTATGACATTTTGTTTAAAGATGATAGTTTTTAATATGTTGAAGGAAGATTACACGATGGGGTTACACTGGTGTGATGGATTGGTAACATAGTTAACATAACTGATTGCAATTTTACAAATCTGATGGGTTTATAGTATAACAAACATGGTAAACATAACTGAACGCTAATGGATGAACAAAATAATGATGGGTTTATAGCATAGTTCCATTATATAAAGAATAATGGTTTTTGACATGTTGTAGGAAGATTTACATAAATCCGTTTTTCTTTTAACATCAAATGTGAATTTCATATATGTAGTGCAATTTACATTGGTGTAACGGTTTATTTCCCAATTTTCTTAACGGCTGGCTGAACACTGATGGTTTGGTTTGGTTTTTTTAGGGAAAAAGGTCGGAAGGACTACCGAACTTCTAAAGCCAGAAGAGGCGTTTGAGCACTTAGGTAGCAGAACAATTGTGCATTGTCTAGTGACCTTTTTTAATGTGAAAGTGTGTTTTACACTGATGTAAAGTAATATAAACTATGTTGCTAATGGGGGTTTTACATTGGTGTAAAACGAATTATGTGTTGTAAAAGACTGAATTAAAAAATAAAATAAAAGCAGATTTATTTTCTGATATGTTTTGGTTTTTTTTAATTTATCATATTATTATTATTATTATTATTATTATTATTATTATTATTAAATAGAGTTGTGAGAAGAGAGAGAAGAGAGAAGATGAATTTGACTTTTTGGGGTATTGGTGTTAGGTGGGCCCATGTGTAAGGAAAAAGGAGGAGAGAGAGTGAGTGTAAGAAGACTATAATACCCTAATGGTTTTTTTTTATATTATCCATATAATAAAATAATGCAAGTGGATGGAAAAGGACAAAAAAATATGTGTCACAATCTTAACCATTAGATCATCAAAGATCAATGGATAGAAATGGTTTTCGGTGTTCTTTCACGAAAAGTGTGTTCTCATTTTACCCTTTCCCTATATATATATATATATATATATATATATAATATAGGGTAAGGATAATGTGGAAACCCACTATTATAGTGAAAACTCTGACTTCTCAATTTTTTTTTTGAAAAAAATAGGGCATAATATACATGATTTTAAGCATTTTGGGCCAAAAAAATAAAAAAAGCGCCGAACACTTTTTTTAAAAAAAAAAATAAATAAAATTTCGACCAACACATGTTAAGCCAAACTAACACGTGTTACCCATTTTTACCTGAAGACGGTTTTTATTTAAAAAAAACAGCTTGGCGCTTTTTTGATTTTTTTGGCCCAAAATGCTTAAAATCATGTATGTTACATACCCTAAAATTTTCATAAAAAACGTCGGGAAGTTAGAGTTTGATAAAGTTTCCAATATAACCTTATACTATATATATATATATATATATATATATATATATATATATATATATATATTTGATGGAGTTCAATAAACATATTATATGTATACATACATATACATACCTACGGCCCATATATATATATATATATATATATATATATATATATATATATATATATATATAATATATATATATATATATAGGGAATGGATAATTTGAGAGCTCACTTGAGTTGTGAGAACCATAGGAACTCACCTGGACCATTGATCTTAATGATCTAATGGTTGAGATTCAAGGATGAGAATTTTGTCTTGATTTGATTAATAAGCATTTTTATTCCCTTAACAGTACTTTTAAGGGGATTTAAGTAAAATATCCATGAGAGAGAAATAATTAATATAAATATTATTTAAACTTTTATTCATTATTTAAATTAAACAATTAATTTCCTAAAAAAAAAAAAAAACAAACTGACATTCTGTCATACACAATATTTTTAAAATATTCATTTTTTTTACCTTTATTTCATTTAACTTTTTATTCAGTTATTAAAAAATCATTTTTTTTAAAACTTTATTTTATTTTTTAATTGACTTATATTTTTTTAAACTTTCATATTCTTTTGTGTGATTTATGTAATTATTTACACCAGTGTAAAATCTACCATACACAAACTTTTACAAAAATTACGCTGGTGTAAAAACCTAAACAAACATATAATGAGGATGATTTACACTGGTGTAATTATTTACACCAGTGTAAAATCTGCCATACACAAAACTTCCCCAAAAATTTGTATATAATGGGGATGATTTACACTGGTGTAAATAATTACACCAGTGTAAAATCTGCGATACACAAAACATCTCAAAAAATTTATATATAATGAGGATGATTTACACTGTTGTAATTATTTACACCAGTGTAAAATCTGTCAAACACAAAACTTCTCCAAAAATTTGTATATTACATCAGTGTAAAAAACCAAACAACCATCTATACATTCGTATTTACACCACTGTAAACGTCCCACAACCATCTATACATTTGTATATTACATCAATGTAAAAACGAAAACATCTATAAAACAACAAAAAAAAACCCATCATCATTTCTTCAAAAACATCATCATCTTCTTGATATTATCATCATCTTCCCACACAATAATGATAATAATAATAATAATAATAATAAACAAAAAACACAAAAAAAAAATAATAGTAATAATAAGAAACAACAACACACAACAGAAAAATAAATAATAATAATAATAATAATAATAATAATAATAATAATAATAATAATAATACCTGTTCATCTTCTTCCTTCAACCACCATAACCCCCCAGATCCACCACCATACCCGTCACACACCCATCAAAACACCACCATCTTCTTCCTTCAACCACCATACCCGTCGCCTTCACCCAGACCTCCACCCCCCAAAACCACCATCACACACCCATCAAAACACCACCATAACCCACCCATGACCTCCACAGCCATGAACCCCCAAAACCCACCATCGTCGCGTCGCCTTCATCCAGATCCAACCTTCCTGTTCATCACCTCCACTACACCAGCCATGAACCCCCAACCTGTTCAGAAACAATAATAATAATAATAATAATAATAATAATAATAATAATAATAATAATAATAATAATAATAATAATAATAATAATAATAATAATAACAACAACAACATGCCATACCATCGTCTTCCTGTTTCCAGCCTTCTACACCATCAACCCACCAGATCCACCTTCGTCTTCTTGTTTCCAGCCTTCTGTACCATCGAAAACCTCACCACCGTAGACCATATCCCACCATCGAACCACCACAACTCCTCCCACACCATCGACCCACCACAGCCCCTCCCCCTCTAACCCTCACTCCCCGTCGCCAAACCATTATCAAAATGACAATAACCACCGGGCAACAACTATTACAGATCTGTTCTTTGTTTATGAGAGAGAGAGAGAGAGAGAGACGAAGAGAGAGAGAGAGAGAGAGAGAGAGCAGAAGAAGAGAGAGAGAGAGAGAGAGAAAGAACGAGAGAGAAGAAGAGAGAGAGAGCAGGTTTTTAAAATGAGAGAGAGAGAGAGGAGAGTCTTTGTATTATTATTATTATTATTATTATTATTATTATTATTATTATTATTATTATTATTGTTATTGGGTGAGTGGGGTGGGGTGGGGTGTTATTATTACTAAAATGTCCTTAACTACTTGTGCATAAAGACTATCTTGCCCCTGATTAAACAAATGCAAAAAAATACAATACAGATGATGTGGCAGTTGGTGATTGGTCTATTGGAGTTCTCAAGTTCTCGTAACTCAAGTGAGTTCTCAAATGATCCCATTCCTATATATATATATATATATGTGTGTGTGTGTGTGTGTGTGTGTAATCAAACAAAACCAATACAACACATATATACACACACGACTTAATACATACATATGTGTGTTCATGAGAAACAATGTATATGCTTACACATACAATGCACAAAGAAACAAAGTGAATACACATACTTACATATATGCGATATATATATATATATATGTGTGTGTGTGTGTGTGTGATAAAAATGGAGCTAATTGATATACCTATACATACATACGATGCATATATATATATATATGTGTATGATTGGAATTTTTGAATCAATATACAATATATACACACTCATGCGATCCATGTGTATGGGTGTGTGATGAACTTTAAGCATGCATACATACAATAAACATTAACAAACAACATACACCTTTATCTAACAAGGAACCATAGCCACCCAACACTTTCTTCACAACCATATTTGACCTTCCAAATTTCCCATTTTACTTCCCTAGAATCGGCCCACATGTTTCAAGAGGAAGGTATGCACAAAAACTAGCCCCTAGGTCAACTATTTGTATGTATATGGAAACTAGATTTTCACCAAGTTTAAGATGATTTGACCTTCCTAAAACAAAGAAACCTCTCCTACACCTCTCTCTCTCTCTTAGTTATATATATGGCTTTATGTCCCTTGTTTTTCCACACCACATTCATTCAAACTCTATAATACAAAAACGTACTCTTCCATTCATTTCCCTTGCCTTTTGCCAACCCAACAGCCCACACCGAAGCTATCATCGATCGTACATGTCACACCCTCAAATTCCACTTGCGGAGTTTTACCGCGAGGCGCATGACAAACCAGGATTCAAGTCAACGGTCACAATAAACAACACTATATGCATAACACAATACTCAAAAGATATAGATATAAAAACATAAACTGTAGCGGAAGCTTTAAATGTTTACAACCCAAAAGACACAGTTCAAAAGTTTAATGAAGACCATGCTCTAAACCCTAGACGCCCGTGCCGACTCGTGCGCCTAGATCCAGTTGTTGCTACCTTAGCGACCTGAGAAAAACATGCCAAAAGACGTCAACATATAATGCTGGTGAGTTCACAGGTTTGTTCAAAAATGTTATCCAAATGTTACCATGTCCATACTATATCAATGCTACCAAGTACGCTAGCTAGGCGTATGTATTATTACTACTACGATTGGAAACCATTACTGGACACGTTTAGCAATGTTTAGCATGTTTAGCAGCCCGTAATGTTCAGCACGATAATGTTCCTGTTCGAGACAATATGCACCCGCCCGGCCCTCCAAGCCGACGAGTGGGGCAGGTCACGCCCAATAGATCTATCCACATTTCCCCCGTTGTGCAAACCCGCACATTCATGGTTTCCCCCGGGACTTTCCAAAAGATCGTATAGCAATATAAAGTTAAAACCATAGTATGACATATGTTACCAAAACTGTTTAGCGCATGTTTTCTCCCCCAAACGTTAAAGCATATAAAAGTGGGGGCCGTGAACTCACCTTAGATTGCGTTCTTCAATTATAAGTAAAGATGTTTAGCCCTTGATAATCCCTCTACCGGAGATCTATCAAAATGTTCACATAAGTGTTCCGACTAATAACCATAAGGTTATCTAGTCCCCGATTGTCCAGATCATAACCAAGTATGTTTTAAAACGTGTTTAAATGTTTAACCGACACACTAGACCGACCCGACATCCCGTTGGTGACCCATTACACTAACTAATCAAGTACACATAGATTACACGCAAGGTTCAAGCATAAAACACTTAGTTTGTATCAAAAATCCCATTTTTGTTAACGTAGGGTCGAATGTAGTCCTGGGAGGTCGAAGGTGGCCTTAACTGGTCGAATGTGGCTTTGAACCTCCACCTTCGCCCCTTTTCTTCCCACCTTCGCCCCTTTTAGTTCATTCGCCCCTTTTAGTTTCCAGGTTCGCCCCCTGGAACCCACCTTCGACCGTTCGACTGGTCGAAGGTATTCCAGGTTCGCCCCTGATGTCAGATTTTTCCAAAAACGCGTCGAAAAACATCCGAAAACATCACAAAACATCACGAGTTACAGCAGTCAAGCATCATTAATACATTCCTACGAAACCCTACCAATTTTACCCCAAAATCTATCCGTTTTACAAGTTTCCTAAAATAGTAAATTATGGAGATGTCACATCACTATGCATGAAAATATTACCCAATTAGGAAACTTTCTGAAATCGATCAATAATCCGTCCATCATACTCGAATCATCATGAACAAGAAACCCTTATCATAACCTTATCATAATCATCCAAAAACAAACCCTAAATCTAACTAAAAACCCCTTTAATTGCCAAAACACCATCAACAATCAAAGGTAACATGTTTCAATCATAACCCATCATTAATAACAGCCCTAGGTTGTTGTCATATCATCTATACAACAAGTAATCATCAAACAATGCATAATATCATACTAACACATGTTTATTTGCATAAAAACTCATTGTTTATGAATAGGTTTTAGTTAGGAAAGGTTTTTATTCATAAAATAGGTTGATATCAGATCTGGACCCTTGGGGTTTAGATTTAAAACAAGTCAAAATTGTTTAAAAAGGATTTGTAATGAAGAACACACCTTAGATCTTCACTTGTAATGATTTAGAGAGTTAGGTTATGAAAAACAAGCTCAAAAACTCCTTCCCCAATGATAATAGCTGATAGAGAGTGTTTGGAGGCGTTTAGGGTTTGTGAAATGGTGAAAAATGGCTAAGGATGGTATTTATACCCAGTCCAGGTTCGCCCATTTTATGTGGTCGAATGTGGAACTTTTCCACATTCGCCCATTTGTAATGGTCGAATGTGGAATCTTTCCACATTCGCCCACTTTGTTTCCACGTTCGCCCATTTCTCAAGTCCCATTTCCACATTCGCCCATTATTTCCACATTCAGGTCATCAGCACTTTTTAACACATGTTAACAGCACTTTTAACATATGTTAACCTTTTTCCAGTTTGTCGTGTTTAACGCATTCTAACACATCTTAACACATAAGCATGCATCCATAGTCTATACTTAGCATGTTTAGGCACGTATAATCATTTGTACATCATTTAAGCAAGTATAAGCATACAATTCACCACACGACCCATAATCTACACATATACTTAATTAGTTCATGTAATGTCACCAACGACGGAACCCGGTACTAATGTATTCCCAAAACGACTCCCAATGATCCTCCAGATCATTGACCCTGGACAATCCTAATTTGACCCGACTCAACTGACCCAGTTAAGTTTGTTTATAAATGTTTCTCGCTAAGGTAGACTTAGATGTTACTATTATGTTTAAGTCGAACATGCCGGGTGTCACATCATCCCCACGTTGAAAGAATTTTCGTCCCGAAAATTGCACGAAGCCCAAAAGTGAAAAAGACGAAAAGGAAGAAAACAAAAAGAAAGGTTACCGGTTGTCACATCATCCCCACGTTGAAAGGGAATCTCGCCCCGAGATTCACTCTGCTTCAGCAGTAACATGCCTGGACTCGAACGCGCGCTTCGGAAAGAGATGAGGGTACTTAGCCTTCATCTGGTCCTCTCGTTCCCACGTGAACTCCGGTCCACGATCCGAGTTCCAACGAACTTTAACGATGCGGATTTTACTCCGCCGAAGGCAACGAATCTTATAATCCAGAATCTCCACGGGTTCCTCCACAATGCGAAGACGATCATCAACCTTGATCTCTTCCAGTGGTACAACAAGAGATTCGTCAGCCAAACACTTCCTTAAGTTAGACACATGGAAGACGTTATGAACATTACCGAGCTCCGTCGGTAAATCAAGTCTGTACGCCACCGGCCCAATCCGTTCCAGGATTGCGAACGGTCCGACGTAACGAGGGTTAAGCTTGCCACGCTTTCCAAAGCGTATGACGCCCTTCCATGGTGAAACTTTCAGAAGCACCTTGTCCCCAACCTGGAACTCTAGCGGTTTGCGACGGCGATCGGCATAGCTCTTCTGACGATCCCGCGCAGCTGCCAAACGGTTACGGATCTGTACGATTTTCTCCGAAGTTTCGTACACCAGTTCCGGGCCAGTGAGCTGACTCTCGCCCACCTCAGCCCAACACAAGGGAGATCGGCATTTCCGTCCATACAGAGCTTCGAACGGAGCTGCCCCGATACTGGAGTGGTAGCTGTTGTTGTAGGAGAACTCCACCAACGGCAGGTGAGTCTCCCAACCCTTGCCAAAATCGATGACACATGCCCGCAGCATGTCCTCCAGTGTTTGTATCGTCCGCTCACTCTGGCCGTCAGTTTGCGGATGATAAGCCGTACTCATATCCAGCTGAGTACCCAAGGCCTTATGAAGAGCCTTCCAGAAACGCGAAGCAAAGCGGGAATCACGATCAGAAATGATAGAAACAGGCACCCCGTGCCGAGAGACCACCTCCTTAAGGTAGAGTCGAGCCAACCGCTCGAGTCCGTCCGTTTCCTTAATAGGTATGAAGTGTGCCGATTTCGTCAATCGGTCGACGATCACCCAAATCATGTCGCAACCACTTGGTGATCTCGGTAGTTTGGTGACGAAATCCATCGTGATCCGCTCCCACTTCCATTCTGGAATCTCAGGTTGCTGTAGGAGACTAGACGGCTTCTGATACTCCACCTTGACCTTAGCACAGGTCAAGCATTTGCTCACATAGGAGGCTATATCAGCCTTCATGTTCGGCCACCAATAAAGTATCTTCAGATCCTGATACATCTTATCGGAGCCTGGATGAATAGAATACCGGGATTTGTGAGCCTCGTCCAAGACAAGCTCCCGTAATCCCCCGAGTAAAGGAACCCAAACACGCCCAGCGAAGTAGTGTAGGCCATCAGACCTAAGCTCAAGGTGTTTGTCCGCACTGTGCATCGTTTCGGCCTTAAGGTTTTCCTCCTTCAAGGCATCCACCTGAGCCGAACGGATCCGGTCAGGCAAGGAGGAATGTATGGTAAGCTGCAAGGCTCGGACACGCCGAGGCTTCGCCGACTCCTTCCTGCTCAAGGCATCCGCCACAACGTTTGCCTTGCCAGGATGGTACTTAATCGCACAGTCGTAGTCGTTCAAGAGTTCAACCCAACGACGCTGCCGCATGTTTAACACCTTCTGGTCGAAAATATGCTGGAGACTCTTGTGATCGGTGTAAACTTCACACTTGGTACCGTACAAGTAATGTCTCCAGATTTTCAACGCCAAAACTACTGCACCCAGCTCCAAGTCGTGAGTAGTATAGTTCTTCTCGTGAACTTTGAGTTGACGAGAAGCATAAGCGATAACCTTCCCGCGTTGCATCAACACGCAACCGAGACCCCGAATTGAAGCATCACAGTACATCACGAAATCATCCGTACCCTCGGGTAAGGATAAGATAGGAGCAGAACAAAGTTTAAGCTTCAGCATCTGAAATGCTGATTCCTGTGGTTCGCCCCAGTCGAACTTTCGGTCCTTCTGGGTGAGAGCAGTGAGGGGTTGAGCGATCTTCGAAAATCCCTCGATAAAACGCCGATAGTAACCTGCAAGACCCAGGAATTGCCGCACCTCAGATGGCGTCTTTGGTGCTTCCCAGTCTTTAATAGCTTCGATCTTAGCCGGATCGACATGAATTCCCAGTTCATTCACCACATGCCCTAGGAATTGAACTTCGCGTAACCAAAAATCACACTTTGAGAACTTAGCATACAACTGCTCCCGTCTCAAAAGTTCCAAGACCAACCGCAGATGTTCCTCATGATCCGCCTTGTTCTTGGAATAAATCAGAATGTCATCAATGAACACGATGACGAACTTATCAAGGTACGGCTTACAAACACGGTTCATCAAATCCATGAACACTGCCGGTGCGTTAGTGAGACCGAAAGGCATGACTAAGAACTCAAAATGGCCATAACGAGTGCGAAAAGCAGTCTTCTGGATGTCAGCTTCCCTGACGCGCAACTGGTGATAACCGGACCGCAAATCAATCTTCGAGTAGTAACTGGAGCCCTGAAGCTGGTCAAAGAGATCATCAATGCGAGGAAGAGGATAACGATTCTTGATGGTCACTTTGTTCAGCTCACGGTAATCGATACACATACGAAGGCTCCCATCCTTCTTCTTCACGAACAAAATAGGAGCTCCCCACGGGGACGAGCTCGGTCGAATGAAACCCTTTTCCAAGAGTTCCTGTAACTGGCTGGATAACTCTTGCATCTCAGGAGGTGCAAGACGATACGGAGCTCGGGCAATAGGAGCTGCGCCCGGAGCAAGATCAATATCAAACTCAACCTGACGATAGGGAGGAAGACCAGGCAAATCATCAGGAAACACATCAGAAAAGTCACGAACCACCGGAATATCCTCGATCTTCTTCTCATCGTCAGTAGAAACGTT
The DNA here is from genome assembly GCA_028751855.1 of Ambrosia trifida. NCBI lineage: Eukaryota > Viridiplantae > Streptophyta > Magnoliopsida > Asterales > Asteraceae > Ambrosia > Ambrosia trifida. Next base: position 156,101,438 of record CM054123.1, read on the forward strand.
AACAAGTGCCAGAATGGCCGAACAGCCCTTTCGAAGATACTTACGGGCTTTCATGCTGGAAATGATACTCAGCGGAGCACCGCTTTTCTCGCCGTGAACCGAAAGAATCTCTCCATCGGGGAGAGGGATCCGAATAACCTTGTCAAAGCAAACAATCTCTGCACGATACAACGATAACCAATCCATGCCCACAACGACATCGAAACTTCCCAGAGGTACAGGCATAAGGTCAATGGGGAATGACAGACCCGACAGTTCCAAGTGACACTCCCTAAGGATATGAGTCGCCTCGATGTTCTTACCATTAGCCAATTCTATCAAGTACTTAGCCTCTAAAGGTGTGGGTACTATATCTAGCAACTGACTAACATCCACAGATACGAAGCTCTTATCGGCACCAGAATCAAATAAAACAGAAACATAGCGATTGTTGAGAAGGAACGTACCAGTAACTGTGTCTGGATCCTGCCTAGCCTCCGCAGACCCAATGACGAAAGCACGCGCAGTCCTGCCTCCGCCGCCATTCCCGTTACCGTTACCGTTTCCGCCCCTCCCATTATCGCCCTGCTTCAGCTTGGGACAATCACGCTTGAAGTGTCCCGTGTCACCACAGTTGTAACACCCCTGCCTCCCCTGAGTCCCCTGAGCAGCAGGAGCAGGAGTAGCCGCAGGAGTCTGGGTTGGGGTGAGCGTCACCTTGCAATCCTTAGCATGGTGCCCCAACTGATGGCACCGATGACAACGAGCCCGATCACAATTCCCAGAATGGTGAAAGCCACACTTGTTACACTTGGGATGCTTCCCAATGTATCCACCTGTCTTCTGCGAAGAAGACGACCCAGATCCCTCAGTCTTCTTGGCCGGTTGAGACGGCGCCGGCACTGCACTCTTACCCACGTTCTCCCATTTCCTCTTGTTGCCATCAGACCCCTTCGCAGTTGAACCCTTAGGAGGTAAAGCGCCCTCCAAAATCTTCATGTTGGTCATCTTGTGTGCAGAACGGACGACCTCAGCCAGTGTAGGAAGGTTCCCAGCAGCTACTAACCCAGCAATCTCCGGCACCAATCCAGAGATGTAGTGCTCGATCCTACGGTACTCAGGTGTGTGCATGTCAGGACACAACACCGCCAGCTCATTGCGTCGCACAGTATACTCTTCAATCTCGGACCCCACCATCTTGCAGTTCCAGACTTCATGTTCCAACTTCTGCACTTCCTCCCTGGGACAGTACTCACTCTTCAATAACCGAACAAAATCCACCCAAAGCATAGCATGAGCTTCCCCCAAGCCCATGTTCTGCGTAGTAGCATTCCACCATGACAAAGCAGGACCCTCAAATGTCGCAGTGGCATACTTGACCCGGTCCTCAACAGGACAGTTACACATCAAGAAAACAGATTCAACCTTTTCCAACCATCAGAGCAGTCCCACTGCCCCTTCAGTCCCTGCGAAGTTATGGGGCTGACAGTCCCTAAACTTCTTGTAGGAACATTGGGATGGAGGCGGGTTGACAGCAGCACCTGAAACACGACACAAAGATAAACCACAAAGGAAACATGACACCCAAGAACGAAACAAGGCAGGTAAGAACCAACTTACCACCCATAGCATTGTGCCCAGCCTGGAAAGCAGCCAAGGCTATGTTCACTTGCTGTTGAAGCAAGTTGTTCAGCTCTGCTTGGGTCATGTTAATGTTACCACGACCACCGCCACGGCCACCGCCGCCACGACCACCACCACGACGTCCACCACCGCGTGCACCCGACATGATCTGACAAATCAGAAATCGAGAGATTCAGATTCACTGCTAGTGTCATCCACTAGTAGCTAGAAAAGTTACGTCTAGACCCAATCCAGGACTATACATCCAAGTTCAGAGTCCACTTGGATTCTCATGCATTTCAGTTTATGATTTCGTGTGCACCCGAAATGATAAACTGCTCTACATGGTCCTCCAGGCTTTCCCGCAGCTTGAACTCAAGTCGCTGAATATCGGCATCTAGCATCATGCTATCACAAGCATAAGTGCACGAGATAATGTGTAAGCAAGTGCGTCTATTGGGGTATGAAAGGGAGATGTCCGAATCCTGGACAGACCCCGAGAGTACGTAAGACTACCCCAACGTACGACACTGCCGTGCAATAACCCACGAGTCAATTCCTTCTCCTTCAAACCCCGAAAAAGAACATAAGAGTGTATAAAGCCAAGAGTAAGATCGGATGATGTAACAGAGAAGTGTGATGATAATGTAACGACACCCCGACAAAGTTAGTACATGTTCCAAACCGACACAAGTATGTGACCGTCTAGTGTGTGCGACTCGGCTATAGACCAGACTCTAAATGCAGTCCTAGTTCACTATAACCATTGGCTCTAATACCAATCTGTCACACCCTCAAATTCCACTTGCGGGGTTTTACCGCGAGGCGCATGACAAACCAGGATTCAAGTCAACGGTCACAATAAACAACACTATATGCATAACACAATACTCAAAAGATATAGATATAAAAACATAAACTGTAGCGGAAGCTTTAAATGTTTACAACCCAAAAGACACAGTTCAAAAGTTTAATGAAGACCATGCTCTAAACCCTAGACGCCCGTGCCGACTCGTGCGCCTAGATCCAGTTGTTGCTACCTTAGCGACCTGAGAAAAACATGCCAAAAGACGTCAACATATAATGCTGGTGAGTTCACAGGTTTGTTCAAAAATGTTATCCAAATGTTACCATGTCCATACTATATCAATGCTACCAAGTACGCTAGCTAGGCGTATGTATTATTACTACTACGATTGGAAACCATTACTGGACACGTTTAGCAATGTTTAGCATGTTTAGCAGCCCGTAATCTTCAGCACGATAATGTTCCTGTTCGAGACAATATGCACCCGCCCGGCCCTCCAAGCCGACGAGTGGGGCAGGTCACGCCCAATAGATCTATCCACATTTCCCCCGTTGTGCAAACCCGCACATTCATGGTTTCCCCCGGGACTTTCCAAAAGATCGTATAGCAATATAAAGTTAAAACCATAGTATGACATATGTTACCAAAACTGTTTAGCGCATGTTTTCTCCCCCAAACGTTAAAGCATATAAAAGTGGGGCCGTGAACTCACCTTAGATTGCGTTCTTCAATTATAAGTAAAGATGTTTAGCCCTTGATAATCCCTCTACCGGAGATCTATCAAAATGTTCACATAAGTGTTCCGACTAATAACCATAAGGTTATCTAGTCCCCGATTGTCCAGATCATAACCAAGTATGTTTTAAACGTGTTTAAATGTTTAACCGACACACTAGACCGACCCGACATCCCCTTGGTGACCCATTACCCTAACTAATCAAGTACACATAGATTACACGCAAGGTTCAAGCATAAAACACTTAGTTTGTATCAAAAATCCCATTTTTGTTAACGTAGGGTCGAATGTAGTCCTGGGAGGTCGAAGGTGGCCTTAACTGGTCGAATGTGGCTTTGAACCTCCACCTTCGCCCCTTTTCTTCCCACCTTCGCCCCTTTTAGTTCATTCGCCCCTTTTAGTTTCCAGGTTCGCCCCCTGGAACCCACCTTCGACCGTTCGACTGGTCGAAGGTATTCCAGGTTCGCCCCTGATGTCAGATTTTTCCAAAAACGCGTCGAAAAACATCCGAAAACATCACAAAACATCACGAGTTACAGCAGTCAAGCATCATTAATACATTCCTACGAAACCCTACCAATTTTACCCCAAAATCTATCCGTTTTACAAGTTTCCTAAAATAGTAAATTATGGAGATGTCACATCACTATGCATGAAAATATTACCCAATTAGGAAACTTTCTGAAATCGATCAATAATCCGTCCATCATACTCGAATCATCATGAACAAGAAACCCTTATCATAACCTTATCATAATCATCCAAAAACAAACCCTAAATCTAACTAAAAACCCCTTTAATTGCCAAAACACCATCAACAATCAAAGGTAACATGTTTCAATCATAACCCATCATTAATAACAGCCCTAGGTTGTTGTCATATCATCTATACAACAAGTAATCATCAAACAATGCATAATATCATACTAACACATGTTTATTTGCATAAAAACTCATTGTTTATGAATAGGTTTTAGTTAGGAAAGGTTTTTATTCATAAAATAGGTTGATATCAGATCTGGACCCTTGGGGTTTAGATTTAAAACAAGTCAAAATTGTTTAAAAAGGATTTGTAATGAAGAACACACCTTAGATCTTCACTTGTAATGATTTAGAGAGTTAGGTTATGAAAAACAAGCTCAAAAACTCCTTCCCCAATGATAATAGCTGATAGAGAGTGTTTGGAGGCGTTTAGGGTTTGTGAAATGGTGAAAAATGGCTAAGGATGGTATTTATACCCAGTCCAGGTTCGCCCATTTTATGTGGTCGAATGTGGAACTTTTCCACATTCGCCCATTTGTAATGGTCGAATGTGGAATCTTTCCACATTCGCCCACTTTGTTTCCACGTTCGCCCATTTCTCAAGTCCCATTTCCACATTCGCCCATTATTTCCACATTCAGGTCATCAGCACTTTTTAACACATGTTAACAGCACTTTTAACATATGTTAACCTTTTTCCAGTTTGTCGTGTTTAACGCATTCTAACACATCTTAACACATAAGCATGCATCCATAGTCTATACTTAGCATGTTTAGGCACGTATAATCATTTGTACATCATTTAAGCAAGTATAAGCATACAATTCACCACACGACCCATAATCTACACATATACTTAATTAGTTCATGTAATGTCACCAACGACGGAACCCGGTACTAATGTATTCCCAAAACGACTCCCAATGATCCTCCAGATCATTGACCCTGGACAATCCTAATTTGACCCGACTCAACTGACCCAGTTAAGTTTGTTTATAAACGTTTCTCGCTAAGGTAGACTTAGATGTTACTATTATGTTTAAGCCGAACATGCCGGGTGTCACAGTACACCACCACAATCGCCTATAATCAGGTGTAATCTAGCACCTAGAAGTCATATAATGGAAGGAATCGGCCAAGGATTCAACCATTTCATTTATTTCGGCTACATTTAATTGGCATGTTGAAACTTACCTAAGCTCATTACACATTCTAGTTTCTAGTCGATACATGCATTCACCCAACCACGTGACTCTATGACACACACTAACACACTAATACAACGAGTTATAGTTGATAAAACTTACAAAATTTGAATCTATATATCATATATACATACGTATATATATATATATACACACACACATACAATGTCGTGTACGTACACATATGTGTATGCGTGTATGTATATGAGCCACAAACTCGATTCTTGGAACTTAAACATAAACTTATACAAGTTCATGGTTTTTATGAAACATATGTTAATATTACCAAACATGTGTTAACTACACTTTTAAAATAAAACTTCTAAAACATATATTAACCACCCTTTTGTCACACCCCACCCAGGCTGGGGCACTTACAGTGACTAGTCGGCGCAAACTTAAAGCGGAAACGTAATCTCATTACATAACTTGAGTGTTTATTACAAGCCAGTGCGATCCAAGTACCACCAAGCTAAACAAAGCTTATCTATAATAAGATGAACCGTCTTAAATATTCCAACTCTCAGCTAGGAACTCCCATTCCTTACACCATCAACCTGTGATACATGCTCGAGTAACAAAAAAAATTCGTCAGCACACAGCTGGTGAGCCACATAAACTGAGTAAGTGAGCCACATAAACTGACTCATCAGTAAAACACCCCATAAACAATTTTATTGATCAAGTATGAGCTCCTTGCACGTCACCATAATCATATATCCGGCCTAAGCATTATATATTCACACATACAGCGTAAACACACCCCATATAGCTGTACGTGTATGTCCACACATGGAAAATATAATGATCGTTATAATATATATAACACCTTGGATGCCACACACCTATGGTTCGATGCATATACATGATCAATCACCACCAAAACAATTTTATAAGCAAGTATCACGTTTTGAAAATAGTTTAAGTAACTCACCTTTGCTTCTATAGACGTCTACTCTAATCAATCCGAACTTGACTCCCTGATCAAGACCAAGACAGTCTTAAATACTGGTTAAGCAAGGAGTGGGTACTAACTAGCCATTATCGTGGTCGGCTTTGGATAATCCTACCTAGTTTAAGCATAGGTGATCAGTCTATGTATAAATTAGGGTTAGATTACCCAACACCTACCCTGTCTATGGCCCTAAATCTTACTCTTAATATTACACTAAACTTTAAATTGATACTTTAAAGACTAGAAAACATACCTAAAAGTGTAACGCAGAGACTGTCAAAGACGAACTATAATGTTATGGGCTAAGACTATTTATAGAAAGGCTTCAACCGGCTTGATCGTGACCGACTTCTAGATCAGTTTAAATGGAACAATCTTCAGGGTTAAGATTTTCAATAACAACGCCACTCACGTACACGTGTACATTATTACATATTCTATTGCTGGCAAACTCATCTGTTGGTTTATATATCTTCACTATGAAGTTTTATTTATATACAACATCGAAGTCTTATACCGACTTCACATCGTCGGTTCCTTTTTCTTACTTAAGGATGAAGAGTTAAATACCTTACCCTCATGCACCTCTTATATCATGCTCTCGCTATTATATTTTTAGAAACATATGTGCCACTCATCTAATGTATATCTTTCATCCATATTCACTCCTAAGGTGCATGTATACACGTACAGACATTTAGAAATTTACACGTTTCATTTGTTTGTTTATAATTACTTTTCTTGCAAACAAATCTGTTTTATCCATGAATCTTAATTGTGAAGAGTTGAACACATATGTCCTACATACAGAGACGTGTCTTATTATTGAACATTCACATTTTAGGTTTAGAGTTATAATATTACTACTATAATTAATTCAGCTGCTTCACTTGTTTTTCTCGTATAACTTTTAAACTATAATGTTTTACGAAATTTCGAATATACTGATGGGACAAGCTTATTATTCTCTATGTTTTGACCTAAGTTTCAATAAAAACGGAGCAAGGTCAAATATAATATATTTTAATATTACTAAACGGTCTCCTATAATACCGATTACTCATCTAGATGTCACGTCACAGATAATCTTACTATTGGTCACATACTCGTCAACTAATTTTAATTACACAAATATCCATCTCCCATGTTATTGGTTCGTTTTGACGGTTAATGACCCGTTTCATTCACTAATAAATATGAACCAATACATTTTATTTATATGACAAAAACGGGATGTTACACCTTTTTACATAAGAACCTTAACGTGTGTTAACATGAGGTATCATATGGTGACATATGGTAACTTGTGAACATAGTTTTGACAAGATTTGTTATTATTACAACTAGAAACGAACGGATCTAACGAGGGTTTTCAAGATTTACGAGTTAAAACGATAAATCTTTTCAAAAGGACAAGCAATGATACGTAATAATCGTCACGTGTATGGACAATAACACCATGTACATATAGTCAACAACTTACATGGTAGATAATCGAGTACAAAGACTTAAGTTGTCCTCTACATTCTAGGGCACTTTCGTTCGGACTCTAGTCATTCGGGCTTGCTAGTCTACTCGCACAGTCACTTATATATGTTAAATTATACATATATAATTCTCCGATTAAACTCCCGAATTGCGTGTTTTCGACTGTTTCCGCATGAATTCGGTACTTAATCGCTTTGCATTATTTTTGCAGGTCATAAACGGCGCCCCAAAGACAAAGTTGAAGAAAACGGGCGAAAACTGGACTGAATGGACATTTCCTGCACAATTAGAAGAAATTGACACTTGTGCACGACCGTGCAAAATTTATGCATGGCCGTGTAGGTCCACTTGACTCGGTTGCACTGCAGTGCAAAGGCAAGTGCAACCAATGTCCCGGGAACCTTGACCCGCACAGCCGTGCAAACTTTGTGCACTCCCGTGCGGGCTTGTTTTGATCAGTTTCACTGTCAGTGCATAAGGCAGTGCAACCCTGTTCTCGAGTATCTCATGATCAGCACTGCCGTGCAACATTTGTGCACGGCCTTCCAACTCCCCAGATATATTTAGAAACCAAGTAGCCCACTTTCCTATCACATCAGACGACGTCACGATCAAAATAAAGTGCACGACTGTGCGCCTTTTTGATATTTCTATAAAAACATAGCAGAACTCACTGATAAGATATTGGGTATTTTCTGGATGATCCTTGGGCGATTTCTAGACCTGTGAAGCTGCTGAGAAGCCGTATAACAAGCTCTGGAGGCGATCGAGATCAACTATCATCATCCAATCCATCACATTAGGCATTTTATGGTTTGAACCTTAAACTTATAGCTTGTTCAAATCAGTTTGTTTTAGCCTAAATATGATGCTTATGTAATGTATTTCTAAACCTATGGGTAAAAACACTAGTATCTTGTAGTTAGAACAATCGTTTGTATGTTTAATCGTGTTTTGTATGATTTTGGCGTTTTTCATGTTTGAATCTTGATGATCATATTGCAACCATGTTTCATTGTTGTTGGATTTCTGATTATGTTTGTATGACTTTGATGATTATCGTTTTGTGTTAGTCGGATAAATGTTGAAAAACCGTCCGGTTAATCGATCGGTAGTAGACTAGTTAACTTGTTAATGTGTTTACACCATGAAACTGAAAACGGGTATTGGTTTGGTTAAAGTCAGTCGAATAATGATTAGAAATGCTTATCGGCACGTAAAAGGGTTTAAAAAGCTTAATGGTGTTGCTACTGATCTTTGACACGATTGTTGTTCTTTGCTAGTTATTTTGGTGAAAATGGCGATCTTAGTAGATTCATGTTCAAAGTTGGTAAAATGGAATAGTTTGTGATATGCTCTACTTTATGCTAGTCTAGGTGGTCGTATTGTGTATTCGGTATTGCTTTCCTTGATTAGTGAGGTTAGAAAACTATTAACAGATGACTAACTTATCTTTAGAAGATTTGCATGAGATTTTACCAGCTGCTCACTAATGAAAATTGGAATGTTGATCTCGACAATTTGAGGTGGTTAACGTGTGTTATCGTGTTTGCTTTCCGTATAATTGTCATGTTAGGATTCCCGAAAGGGATACTAATTGTCTGAAAATGGGAATGTTGATCTCACGCCTGTTTAACATATGTTATGTAGTTGACATGCTAGGATTGTTATTATAGTGTCTTATATATATATATATATATATATATATATATATATATATATATATATATATATTTTGCATTTGGAGTCTTACTTATGTTTATTTAGTGTTTTAGAATTAATCTAGTTTAAACAACTTCATACTATCATTTACTGGTAAATCGGGGATGGAGTTTAAGTACTATTGCATCCGCTCGCGTCCATGGATCGATATCTGGTTCTTATCTGAGCTTACTACATATATGACAGGGTACACTTGCCTTTTTGTGTGTGTTTTAATGTTAAGGTCTAAACCATTTTTATAAATATTAAAACCAAAATTGTGTTTATTCAGTGTAAAATTATGTGTATATCCGCACACGTCAATCACTAGGTGAGTTTCATGGCCCCTTTTTACTATTTTCATATATTTGTGGGAAAAACCTATATTATTCAAGTTACAAACTGTTTAGAGTGAATTCTCTCATGGCCACCACGTGAAACATGAGACAAACGGTTGATGAGCTCAACAGTCCTCGTAAATACATTACACTATAACCATTAGCTAAACAATTAGCCATGGAACACTTAAATAGATCTATTAGGTTTGACACCTCCACTCTTGGTTAGTCACTGTAACCTGTTACATACAAAAGAATACTGGTTTTCTACGATTCTTACATTGTCTTTATTGTACAATGCGAGAGGCACAACAATCAAGAGGTTTGCTTATGGGACTCATGTTGGCATAGTAATCATTGGCTTAGCTAGCTTTGATTGGTCACACACGAATTTCACTAACACTATTTTTTGTACATTTAAACATGTGAACTCACCTTCTTTATGTCGACAAATCTCTTATGAATGTTTTTCACGTAATTGATTTGCATAAATAATAGGACTTGAGAACTGGTTTGAGCTTGAACTGTGTGGTACCAACATTTGTGGATCTTGTCTTGAACAATTAAACAGTTATGTGTTTTTATTAGGTTCTACCTGCTAAGACAATTTATTTCATGTTGTGTAAAACAATTTATGTGTTTGGTATCAAATCCATTAGATTCTTATGTGTTTGCTCAAACATTATGATTGGAAAACCTTTCGATGTTACATTCCTGTATTTTTTCCTAAGCGGGGTGTGACAATATACGAGCTCAAAACAAATTGTGCGTAGGCTAGACATTAGGCAAGGTTTCACAATCTGGTGTTAAAGCATATATTTTATTACATGTGTTTTGTATGCTATTTGGTCATTTCTTGCGACAGTTGTTGGCTACCCAGCAGGGTCGTCTCCGAGAATCTCCAAAATGTTTTGGGCCTAGGGCGAATAAAAAAAATCAGGGCCCTTATAAAATTTAAGTTTTAACTTTCAATTTTCAAATATGAGTAATTCAAATTTCAACTTTTAATTATCAAACATCAATACCTAGAATATATATTATATTAAAAAAATAAAGTAAAGTTGGTGTTCTTCATTAAATGCATTGTTATACAAAAATTAAATCAATGAAGTGGGATTTGAACCTAAGTTCTCTATCTTGAAATATAATTTACTAACCAATTCATCTACATTGGCTTTGTTCTCATTTCCCATACTAAAATAATTTAAATACACTTTATACATAATATATATTTTAAAATTTTAAAATTTCGGGCGTCCCAAGAGTTTAGGCCTTGGGTCGCCGCCCACCCCGCCCATGCCCAAAACCGGGCCTACTACCCAGGCACTAAATTTGTTGCCTGATATGATATGTAGGTCTGGATACTTTCAAAGTCCATGAACCATCAAGAGGAAACGAGCATCATTGGCATGCACAGGGGTTATGTGTCACACCCTCGAATTTCACTTGCGGGGTTTTACCGCGAGGTGCGTGACATATAATAGGATCCAAGTGAAAGGTCACAATAAACGACAACTATATGATATGAAAATAAGGTGTAAATAACCAACCACACAATTAAAAGTTTCAAAAGTAAAACAGGCAACGACAGCGGAAGCTTTAAGTTTACAAAACCATAGTTTCAAATGTATGTAGTTAAACCAATCACGGTTTACTTATGAATGCAAGACTAGACGCAGTGCGACTCCAGTGCACCTAAGACTCCCTGCTACCTTAGCGACCTGAGAAAACATGCAAAGTTAGTCAACACATACAGTGCCGGTCAGTCACAGAGATAAAGTTTGCAAAAGTTTGTAACAGGAGTAATCCAGACCCAACAACCCTTACATCTATACCTGATGCTAGCTAGACATTGTTACATGATACTATAGTGTCGTTAACCACTGCTGAACGTTAGAATGCCTCTATACCCGTCACCGGTTCATCACGGTGCTGTAAGTTTGTAGGACAAATATGCACCCGCCACCGACCTCCAGTCGGTCCGAGTGGGGCGTGCCAGGCCCAATAGATCTATTCACACATTCCCCACTATGTATCCACAAATTAATGGTCACTAAGTTTGAGAGGTCTTTACCGATGAATAAAAGTCACTAAGTATCCATGTGATATAATGTAATATGTTGGTCTAAAAGTTTGTAAGTTCGTACCACATGTTTCTCCCCCAAAAGTATGAAAATAGTAAAGAATGGGGTTGTGACACTCACCTTAGATTCCTTCCTTAAACAAAGACACAGTCTTTATAGTCCCAAATTCTGTGGATCTATCATAAAAGTTTGTATAAGTGTTTTGACTAATAACCCGTAGGTTAACTAGTCCCCGATGTAACATCGCGAATTTCCCCTATTTTTTTTTTGATAAAAAGAATGTATTGTTTTAAACAATATATGTTTTAAATACCTTAAACTAATAATTATTTGTATCTCGACACTTTTGTACGTTTTAAAAATATTTCGAGTCACTTTCGGGCTTATATAATCATATTATGAATTTAGAATAATATAGTTTTAGGGAAATAATTGCCAAAAAAAGATTTGTGTGGACCGGGACTCGAACCCGCGTCCATAGCCAACCAACACACAGTGACAGCCAACTGAGCCAACTATCATCTTGTGTAGTATTTCAGAAGAAAATAAACTTAACACATTCCTTAAATTGATTAGTCAAAGTCTTAGTCAAACAGTCAAAGTCTTAGTCAAACAGTCAAAGTCTTAGTCAAATAGTCAATTCATCATAAAACCTTACTTTATGGTGTTGACCAATTTTAATGGCTAATTGACTCCAAAACTAGTATAAAAACCCACCTATGACCCATTATACTTTGCACCTCTAAATCGATTGTTTCAATCCGATTAAACTTTCCCTCATACCTTTCTTCTATAGTCTATTACTTCTACAATTGAAGCTTTGATTATAAGCTCTTGTAATTGGCGAATTGGAAGCTTGATATTCTTTCTTTTTCGTTTTCTTCAATTTGGACTAGCTACGTTGTTGAGTCTTTGGGATTCGCCTCGCATACATTCACAACACTTTATTCTATTTTTTTCACGAGACATAACATTTTGCTAAGGTGAGTTTACATAGCCCTTTTTTCTGTTTTACATTTTGGGGTGAAACATGTTTAAACATTTTATATACTATCATTTACTCATTTTTACATTGTTGAAACTTGTGATTCAATTATAAACATTTTATACACTATCATTTACTCATTCTATCATTTGATTGTAACAAAAAGACACAGTACAATCATTAACATTGATCAAGCCGCCTGTTTAGATTATAGCGCTATAGGTCTGACAAACCCATCCCCCCGCATAAATTCAGGGATGATCGATAACAGTAACAACATTAAACTAACTTGCGAGTTAGTCATCAGTCGACATAAGGTTTGATTGTACAAAGACGCATTGTTACATGTCGGACTCATACTCTATCATCATACAACTGTGATTGTTGTACAAACTATTGTTATCAAAACCTATGTATTCTCACCAACTTTTGTTGACCCAAAATATTTTCAAACTTAACATGTTTAAGGTTCTACTTGCTTGAATATTTGAGTTAATGCTTGAAGATGTGTGCATATTATTATTCATTTTGATGTACGAATTCTTGTAGAACAATTGTATGTAATTTATTTAAATCATTTTTAATGAAATTTATTATTCACCATGAGCTACTGAACAATCATCAATACGTGATATCCCGATGTTTCCGCCATCGGTTGGGGTGTTACAAATTGGTATCAGAGCCATGGTTATAGGGAATTAGGTTATTAGAAAAAAAAATAATCTAGTCTATAACCATAGGATTTTAATCAGTAATTGCTCCTTTTACTTGCACCCTTACATGTTTATATTATCTATTTTACTTCTTATCCTTACTTTAGTCCCTACAAGAAGAGTGCTCTCCATCACAAGATCTACTCTTAGATAAATAGGACAAATCCTCAGGTTTAGCCTGAATCACCTTGAAGATCTCGTCGAAGTTCTAGATTTTAATAACGAACACGTGCAATCTGGAAGGGTGAACGCCTGTATTCTGAGTTTTCTGTCTAGGACTGGCATTGCGCATATATCCCAATCAGACGAGGGACCCGGATGCCTACCTGGGAATTCTCGGGATGAGTGTTCACTTATAGGCTAAAGCATGTCTTCACTATGTTATTAGAATCTAGAAGCTTTGATAAGTCAATGTTTTCATTTATTCGTTTTAATTAATGAATAGATGATTACACTCACTTCCCTTAAAACTAAGCTCTAAAATCTCAAAATTTTACAGCTTAAATCAATCTCATATCATAACCATCTATGGATTTCACAATCACACTTCACCTTACCATCTTAGCCACTTTTTAAATATTCAACACCCTACCCAAATCATATTATTTCATTTCTCCACATGTTACTTATTTTTTTAAAAACTATAACCTCATACCTTAGCACAAACTAAAGATTTCTAAATCTTGTTGTATTTTCATTACCTAGTAACTTTACAAAGTACATATTTTTGTCAAAAGATGTCCTCGAACTTAAATTCAATTGTTTATTTATTGACGTAACAAACAATTTTCTATATAATGCTTTAAACTATTAAAAATCACTTAATAGAACCTTGATCTTCAAAACCTAATGTCATGTTTGAAATCTCCAACTAACGGGAATATTTTAATCAAAGCCCACTTAGCTTGTACTATTTAACAACTTTTGCTTTATGTATAAAACCAATTTTGAAAATAAGATTTTTTTCCATAGGAATAATATCTAGTCTCTAAATTCTCCATCGACACTCACTCATTTTCAACTTGTTCAAATTTTTACAATATTTGGCATATATCACAATCATGTTTTCTTATACACTTGATTATAACCTTTGATCCAAACCCCAAAATTTACACTGTTACATAATCTCCTTACTATAAAATAAACTCTTTATCAACTATCTTCACATTCACTATCTCTCACAACCTTGATTCTGCTTCAAGATTTTTCATCATCCTCTCAAGAACTAAATTCATATCCTTCACCTTCTCAAACATGAACTAGTTACCCATGATAACCAAACTATTGAAACTTGGTTGTGTGTTGCATCAAACTTAATCCTTAGTTATACATGAGGATTCGATTATCTACCATATTTAAACATTTGATACTAGAAATCATGGAATATAAACTATTTGCTATAGACACACCTAGAGTCATTAACCTTGTCTAGGACAACACTATTACAACTCGCATGCTATGCTTGATACTTGATTGTTTATATGTACATATTATCAATTTGCAATTTATGTGTGAAATAATTGGTACACTTAATCAAACAACTGGTAGAGGATGAAGTACTTGCTCAACAGTTAGTTGAGTACCAAATAACCTACTCAACGATTGGTAGAGGTCATCATGCCTGCTCAACAGTCGGTAGAGGCCCTACAACCTGCTCAACGTCTGGTAGAGGCTATCGCACCTGCTCAACAATCGGTAGAGGTTCTTACTCACTGACTGATAGAAGTCTTTTTCCTACTCAACAGTTGGACTCATTTTTGGATACATTGTAAACGATTCAATCACAAGTTTATTTTGCATTACTTACATATGTGTTTAGAGTCATAGAAGGACACAAAACCCTAATGTAAGGTAAATTGGTGATTGCGGTCCAGAACGTAATCATTAATTTACACGTACGTTAAGGCAGTGTGAAATTCTAATAAGGTTTTAGTAGTTCATTTGGTTTTCATATAGCCAATCAATTCATGCACTTCTTATAAGATTCCTAAAACATAAGTTGAGTATTTTGCTAGATTCTTATGCTTCTTGCTACTTCAGACGAACCTAATCCAATCCTTAAAACTCACATCTCAAACCTCTTATCCAAATTATTCGAAACAAATTATTCTATTACCTATAAATTCATGTCATGCCTTAACCCAAACCACAGCTGCCTTAATTTCTACCTAATCAACCTCAAACCTGTGTTTTTAATAACTTCGGGACGAAGTTTCCAAAAGTAGGGGAGACTGTAACATCGCGAATTTTCCCTAATTTTTTTGATAAAAATAATGTATTGTTTTAAACAATATATGTTTTAAATACCTTAAACTAATAATTATTTGTATCTCGACACTTTTGTACGTTTTAAAAATATTTCGAGTCACTTTCGGGCTTATATAATCATATTATGAATTTAGAATAATATAGTTTTAGGGAAATAATTGCCAAAAAAAGATTTGTGTGGACCGGGACTTGAACCCGCGTCCACAGCCAACCAACACACAGTGACAACCAACTGAGCCAACTACCATCTTGTGTAGTATTTCAGAAGAAAATAAACTTAACACATTCCTTAAATTGATTAGTCAAAGTCTTAGTCAAACAGTCAAAGTCTTAGTTAAACAGTCAAAGTCTTAGTCAAATAGTCAATTCATCATAAAACCTTACTTTATGGTGTTGACCAATTTTAATGGCTAATTGACTCCAAAACTAGTATACTTTGCACCTCTAAATCGATTGTTTCAATCCGATTAAACTTTCCCTCATACCTTCTTCTATAGTCTATTACTTCTACAATTGAAGCTTTGATTATAAGCTCTTGTAATTGGCGAATTGGAAGCTTGATATTCTTTCTTTTTCGTTTTCTTCAATTTGGACTAGCTACGTTGTTGAGTCTTTGGGATTCGCCTCGCATACATTCACAACACTTTATTCTATTTTTTTCACGAGACATAACATTTTGCTAAGGTGAGTTTACATAGCCCCTTTTTCTGTTTTACATTTTGGGGTGAAACATGTTTAAACATTTTATATACTATCATTTACTCATTTTTACATTGTTGAAACTTGTGATTCAATTATAAACATTTTATACACTATCATTTACTCATTCTATCATTTGACTGTAACAAAAAGACACAGTACAATCATTAACATTGATCAAGCCGCCTGTTTAGATTATAGCGCTATAGGTCTGACAAACCCATCCCCCCGCATAAATTCAGGGATGATCGATAACAGTAACAACATTAAACTAACTTGCGAGTTAGTCATCAGTCGACACAAGGTTTGATTGTACAAAGACGCATTGTTACATGTCGGACTCATACTCTATCATCATACAACTGTGATTGTTGTACAAACTATTGTTATCAAAACCTATGTATTCTCACCAACTTTTGTTGACCCAAAATATTTTCAAACTTAACATGTTTCAGGTTCTACTTGCTTGAAGATTTGAGTTAATGCTTGAAGATGTGTGCATAGTATTATTCGTTTTGATGTACGAATTCTTGTAGAACAATTGTATGTAATTTATTTAAATCATTTAATGAAATTTATTATTCACCATGAGCTACTGAACAATCATCAATACGTGACATCCCGATGTTTCCGCCATCGGTTGGGGTGTTACACCCGATTGTCTAGATCATGACTAAGTATGTTTGAAAAGATGTTTGACTGTTAAACCGACACACCAGACCGACCCGACATCACGTTGGTGACCCATTACATAATCAAGTACACATAGATTCCACCCAAGGTTCAAGCATAAAACACTTAGTTTGCATCAAGAGTCGCACATAGCAAGGTGTAAGGTCGAATCAGAGTTTCTGGAAGTTCATTCGACCTATATGGGTCTTCATTCGACCCACAAGTTATTGATTCGGCCCATACACAAGTTCATTTGACCAAACATATGTTAATTCGACCTAAGCACATGTTCATTCTGTCACACCCTCAAATTTCCACTACGGGGTTTATACCGCGAGGCGCATGACATACCAGGATCCCATAGCAATAAGTCATATGAACGAACTCTAAATGCCCAAACCATGTAGTTCATTTTCAAAAATCAAGTTTAGTTAAGCTGCGGAAGCGTAAACCAAATTTAAACCTTTTAAAAACCATGCGCAAAACAACGCGCCCAAATTAAAACCATATGAAAGAAAACGTAAAAGAATGATAAATAATTTAAGTGTATGCCCAAGACCCCAAATGCAGTGAAGTGTGCAGTGCTTTCTAATCGTGGAACCGAAAGCTAACTACCTGCAAAAGCATGTATATTGTGGGTCAACAAACAATGTTGGTGATTTCGCAAAGTAAAGAAAATGAGTAAGTAAATGCGCTGGTTTCCAAAACCACGTAACCAAGTAAAAGCGTAAGTAATTGAGTTGGTTCCAAAAACCGTGTAAACACTAGTTCATCGCATGCCAAGGGTAGCTAACCCATTCATGATAACTAACACCGATATACCGAACTGCTGATGTACGTGTAGTCACAAATGTGAGCTGCATGCCTTACATCATTGCCTATCAACAATGATAATTTGTTAAGTTATAGTTCACTCCCACACTCCTCCAAGCCGGTGTGAGGTTTGTCAGACCTAATAGCGCTATCAACTAATAACCCGCTTGCCATAACCCGGCAACTCATTCGGTATGTGAAGGACTTACAGTGATAGAGTTGGTTTAGTTCATCAAGGACATAGTTTGCGAACTAGCAACAACCCGACCCACACAAGGAGTCATAGCATCCCAGCCCGGGATGTGTAAGTAGTCCCAAACCGGACTAGAAAAAGTTAAGTACGTTGTCTCAAACCCGAGACACATGCTTTTGAGAAAAAGTAGTGAAACTCACCTTAGGTTGCACGTGAATGACCCAAATCCCTCAAACAGTAACGAGCTACCGACTCTCTATTACAAATGTCACTAGGTGAGTATATGTGCATAACCAACACACCATACAACTCGTTTGTCCAAGACTTTTAAAGTTAAAACCATGTAGTGACACCTAATGACTCTACATGCACAAGTAAGACCTACGTATCCCGTTGGTGATCATATTGATTATTATCAGTTTTATACCTCATACACATCTCATATAAGTATTCATACAAGTTCATGTCAAATACATGCCATATAAGACTCCAAATAGTCACGTAAACATCCCTTACACAATCTGCGTTTTTAGGGCAGATTGTGCGCTGTGAGAAACGAATTATTTAGAATACTTAACGAATGAATTAAACTCCCAAAATTTTACTGAATATTCATTGAGATTCATTTGATAACCCATATTTTTTTTTGTCTCAAAACCAAGCACACAAATTATTAAAATTCGTACAACACAACAATGTCCAGAAAATTTCCACAACAGGTCAGTTTAGTAGAAAAATTCCCAAAAATGGTGTATTCATCCAAACGAGGTGAATCCACTTGTAAAAGCCAAGTTTTTCCAATTTTGAAATACTTTCCAAAATTCATAACTTAACTCTTTGTAGAACTCGAGTTATGACCATTTAAATTTGACCCAATTTATAATTCCAAAAATCTGATATGACCTTTAATCAAATAAAATTCCAAAAACATATCAAACGATATCCAAATCAGATGATTTTGCCCATTCTAAAAATCTAAGACCATGTACAATCCATTCATGCAAAGAATCGATCAAAACAATGAATTTAACATCACAATACAGACCCTACAAAACACCCTAACGAATCTGTCAGAAAACTGAAACTTGCACCCAAAGTTATTCACAAACCCTAATTATGCATAAAAATCTCTAACACATGCATAACCCATATTATCATGATCAAACACATCTATTATCATACAAAAACCCTAATTATGATTACTAACAACAATCATCATCATCAAATCACAATGAACATTCAAGAACTCCCACTAACACATGTATGCGATTTTTATATATATGTATACTCTATGATTTTTAAACTTTTCAAGCATTATAAATCATTATAAAACATGTAAAAATTATACCTTTCAATGCAAGAGTCCTCAAAGCCTAGAGATTTCACCCAAACTAGCTTGAAGAGATGAATAGGATTGATGTTTGTTGAAAATCAAGAGAGAGGGGGTGGGGTAGTTCACGACGCAAACAAGTAATAGGGGTTAGGGTTTTATTTTTATTTTTTTTGATCTATAATTATAAGGGAATTTGGCTTGTTGCCCAAGTAATTAGGTATTAGGGCCCTTTTAGTCCGCTAATCGGACCCGTTAATCATGTTTTAGCCCAATACCGGACCCAATAATATTAACCACCCCAACTTGTATAAAAACCATTATTTTTATCATCTCATAACATATTAATCATAAGGTGTATGTAATTTGCATGGTTTACATATTAACTTTCAGTCAAGCGGTAATTCACATAAACATGTATTCCACATAAATATGTAACTTCACGTTCATCATAATTCAATTGTACACATTATCATGTATGCCAGACAATTCGCCAACGTTCGGGATACAGGGCTCGTGTGTGCATTGTGATGATAACTCTACTTATTATAATGTAACATATGTTATTATCACATAACATATGTTATTAACCTATAACATATAGGAAGACCTTCCTAACTAACCCTAGTCAAGTGTTTAGTCACGTATGCACATTCAAGTTAACTAGAGTTCAGTTAAAGTAGGAATCTGAAATTACGGGGTATCACACATTCGACCTTAACACATATTAATTCGACCAAAACAAGATTCATTCGACTGCAAGAATGTTGGTTCGACCTTAATGAACTCCATTCGACCCCACGAAGGGTCGAATGAGTTTGGTTGGTTCGACCTAGTTCAGCCAAGCATCATGAAACACACCAAATCGCATCTAAACAGTCCGAAAACATCACGAATCACAACAGTCAAGCATGAATAACATATCCCTACAAAACCCTACTAATTTTACTCCAAAATCAGCCCGTTTTATAACTTACCCAAAATGGCAAAATTATGGAAATGTCACATCAATGCATGTAAACTTTACCCAATCTGGAAACTTATTGAAATCCCTTAATAATCAGCTCAAAATGCTCGGATTAGTAAGTATATGAAAACCCCTAATCATTTCATTAACATTAACATCATGAATCAAACACCAGATCTAACAAAAATCCCTAAAATAGACAAAACATCATCATCCCACAACTTGTAACCTAAGATAATCAAAACCCATCATCAATAACACTCCTAGATCATTTCTATAACATCTATACAATATTGAATCCTCAAGCAACATATAACACACCATAAAA
Source organism: Ambrosia trifida (assembly GCA_028751855.1). Classification (NCBI taxonomy): domain Eukaryota; kingdom Viridiplantae; phylum Streptophyta; class Magnoliopsida; order Asterales; family Asteraceae; genus Ambrosia; species Ambrosia trifida. The sequence continues at coordinate 156,122,085 of CM054123.1, forward strand.
CACCATTAACACATGTTAATTTGTATGAAAACTCATGTTTATTGATGAGGTTTTGTTTAGAAAGGTGTTAGAAAGGTTTTTAATCATGAAAACTATCTTAGAACAGCTCTGGACCCTTGGGGTTTAATAAAACGAATAAAAATGCTTAAAAAGGATTTTGAATCAAGAACACACCTTAGATCTTCACTTGTTTATGACATAGAAGGTGTTTGTAGGTTAGATTGTGAAAAAGAAGGTCAAAAACTCTTTCCTCAATGATTAAGGTTGAGAGAGAGTGTTTAGAGGCGTTTAAGGTTTGTGAAATGATGAAAAATTGCAAAGTATGGTATTTATAGTGACTGTTCATTCAACCCTTGCAGGGGTCGAATGGGGTTTCATTGTGGTCGAATGAGGGTTATCAAGAAATCATTGTATTGGTTCGACCCCCCTTAAGGTCAAACCAGTATGTGTCTTTTCCAGATTTTCAAGTTTTGTCGTTTTAACGCATTTTAACACATCCTAGCATATGAACATGCAATCCTAAGATATGTTAAACATATAGAATCATGTAAACACCGTTAAAACACGTATTTGCAGATTATATAACATATATGGATCAATCTATGTATAACACTTAATTCAATTCATGTCATTCACCAACCACAGGACTCAAGACTCGTGTGTACAGAAAATGACATCAATGATCCTCCAGATCATTGAACCCTGGACAATACGTAAAGTAACCCGACTCAACTGACCCAGATAAGTACGTTAATAAAATGTTTTTCGCTAAGGTAGAATTATATGTTTGCAAAATGTTAAGTTGAATATGCAGAGTGTCACATCATCCCCATGTTGAAAGATTTTTCATCCTGAAAATTGCATGAAGACAAAAAGGAAAGAGACAAAAAGAAATAAATGAAAAGAAAATTTACCGGTTGTCATATCATCCCCGAGTTGAAAGGAATCTCGACCCGAGATTCATTCAGCTTCAGCGGTAGCATGTTTAGATTCGAACGCACGCTTAGTTAAAAGATGAGGATATTTAGATTTCATCTGATCTTCCCGTTCCCAAGTGAACTCCGGTCCACGATTTGAATTCCAGCGAACTTTAACGATGCGGATTTTACTCCGTCGAAAGCTACGAATCTTATAATCAAGAATTTCAACAGGTTCCTCCACGATACGAAGACGATCATCAACCTTGATCTCTTCAAGAGGAAAAATAAGCGATTCATTTGCCAAACACTTCTTCAAGTTAGACACATGGAAGATGTTGTTGGCACTACCGAGCTCCACCGGTAAGTCAAGTCTGTACGCCACCGGTCCAATTCATTCTAGGATTGCAAACGGTTCGACATAACAAGGGTTAAGTTTGCCATGCTTCCCAAAGCGTATGACGCCCTTCCATGGATAAACTTTTAGAAGCACCCTGTCCCCAACCTGGAACTCCAAAGGGTTGTGACTGCGATCGGCATAACTCTTCTGACGATCCGGCGCAACTGCCAAACGGTTACAAATTTGTACGATTTTCTCCGAAGTTTCGTACACAAGTTCCGGACCAGTAGGCTAACTCTCGCCCACCTCAGCCCAACAAAGAGGAGACCGACATTTTCATCCATAAAGAGCATCGAACGGAGCTGCCTTGCCAAAATCGATAACACATACCCGAAGCATATCCTCCAGGGTTTGAATCGTCCGCTCACTCTAACCGTCAGTTTGCGGGTGATAGGCTGTACTCATATCCAACTGAGTACCCAAGGCCTTATGCAGAGCCTTCCAGAAATGCGAAGCGAAACGAGAATCACGATCAGAAATGATAGAAACAGGCACCCCGTGCCGAGAAACCACTTCCGTAAGGTAAATGCGAGGAGACCGACAAGTAATGTCTCCAGATCTTTAGAGTTAAAACCACCGCACCCAATTCCAAGTCATGGGTAGTATAGTTCTCGCTACCTTAGCGACCTGAGAAAACATGCAAAGTTAGTTAACACATATAGTGCCGATGAGTGACAGAGATAAAGTTTGCAAAAGTTTGTAACAGTAGTAATCCAGATCCAACAACCCTTACATCTATACCTGATGCTAGCTAGACATCGTTACATGATACTATAGTGTCGTGAACCACTACTGAATGTCAGAATGCCTCTATGCCCGTCACCGGTTCATCACGGTGCCGTAAGTTTGTCGGACAAATATGCATCCGCCACCGACCTCTAGTCGGTTCGAGTGGGGCTTGCTACGCCCAATAGATCTATTCACACTTTCCCCGCTATGTATCCACATATTAATGGTTCACTAAGTTTGAGAGGTCTTTACCGATAAATAAAAGTCACTAAGTATCCGTGTGATATAATGTAATATGTTGGTCTAAAAGTTTGTAAGTTCGTACCGCGTGTTTCTCCCCCAAAAGTATGAAAACAGTAAAGAATAGGGATGCGACACTTACCTTAGTTTGCTTCCTTAAACAAAGACACATTCTTGATAGTCCCAAATACCGGCGATCTATCATAAAAGTTTGTATAAGTGTTTTGACTAATAACCCTAGGTTAACTAGTCCCCGATTGTCCAGATCATGACTACGTATGTTTGAAAACGTGTTTGACTGTTAAACCGACACACCAGACTAACCTGACATCCCGTTGGTGACCCATTACATAAACTAATCAAGTACACATAGATTACACATAAGGTTTAAGCATAAAACACCTAGTTTGCATCAAGAATCGCATATAGCAAGGTGTAAGGTCGAATCATGGTTTCTGGAAGTTCATTCGACCCACAAGTTGTTGATTCGACCCATACAGAAGTTCATTTGACCTAACATATGTTAATTCCACCTAAGCACACGTTCATTCGAGCTAACACATGTTCATTCAACCTTAACACATGTCAATTCGACCAAAACAAAATTCATTCGACTGAAAGAATGTTGGTTTGACCTCCATGAACTCCATTCAACCCCACGAAGGGTCGAATGAGTTTGGTTGGTTCGACCTAGTTTAGCCAAACATCACAAAACGCACCAAATCGCATCTAAACAGTCCGAGAACATCACGAAACATCACGAATCACAGCAGTCAAGCATGAATAACATATCCCTATTAAAACATACTAATTTTACTCCAAAATCAGTTCGTTTAATAACTTACCCAAAATGGCAAAATTATGAAAATGTCACATCAATGCATGTAAAGTTTACCCAATTTGGAAACTTGTTGAAATCCCTTAATAATTAGCTCAAAATGCTTGGATTAGTAAGTATATGAAAACCCCTAATCATTTCATTAACATTAACATCATGAACCAAACCCCCTAGATCTAACAAAAATCCCAAAATAGATAAAACATCATCATCCCACAACTTGTAACCTAAGATAATCAAAACCCATCATCAATAACACTCCTAGATCATTTCTATAACATCTATACAATATTGAATCCTCAAGCAACATATAACACACCATAAAACACCATTAACACATGTTAATTTGTATGAAAACTCATGTTTATTGAAGAGGTTTTGTTTAGAAAGGTGTTAGAAAGGTTTTTAATCATGAAAAATATCTTAGAACAACTCTGGACCCTTGGGGTTTAATAAAACGAATAAAAAATGCTTAAAAAGGATTTTGGATCAAGAACACACCTTAGGTCTTCACTTGTTTATGATATAGAAGGTGTTTATAGGTTAGATTGTGCAAAACAAGGTCAAAATCTCCTTGCACAGTGTTTAAGGTCGAGAGAGAGAGAGTGTTTAGAGGCCTTTAGGGTTTGTGAAATGATGAAAAATAGCAAAGTATGGTATTTTTAGTGACTGTTCATTCGACCCTTGCAACGGTCGAATGGGGTTTCATTATGGTCGATTGAGGGTTTTCAAGAAATCATTGACTTTGTTCGACCCCGCTTAAGGTCGAACTAGTATGTGTCTTTTCCAGATTGTCCAGTTTTGTCGTTTTAACGCATTTTAACACATCCTTGCATATGAACATGCAACCCTAACATATGTTAAAAATATAGAATCATGTATAATCATGTAAACACCGTTAAAACACGTATTTGAACATTATATAACATATATGGATCAATCTATGTATAACACTTTAATTTTATTCATGTAATTCACCAACAACAGGACTCAAGACTCGTGTGTACACAAAATGACATCAATGATCCTCCAGATCATTGAACCTTGGACAATACGTAAAGTAACCCGACTCAACTGACCCAGTTATATACGTTAATAAAATGTTTTTTGCTAAGGTAGACTTATAAGTTTGTAAAATGTTAATTTGAATATGTCGGGTGTCACATTATGTAGCATGGTAAAAACAGTGGAGCCATGTCACAAACAACAAACCTTTTTCGGTGAGGAAAAGAAACATTGTAAACATGTGACTTGCAAACTATTTACAAAAGTGTTAGCATACTTCCTTTCAAGGAACTACATGTATTGTGTATTCGTATTTTTGTAAATTATAGCGTATTATGTAATAAGTTTTGGGAGTAATGCATTTAAGAAACTATTGGTTATTGGCCGGTCCTAACTAACGAAATATGAGCTAGCGGTCTGGCCTTTTGACATGTCGGCCACCAACAAACCAAAACTAAATAAGTGCTAACTTCGTTAGTATGATGCTAATGTGGCATGCTTGGGTGTCAAAAACTTCTTACATGGCATGCTTGCTTGGTAAAATTTATTTTAATATAATATATACACATAGATCTGTATTATTATTTTACAAAATTCTGATTTGAAAAAATAACAAAAACCCACCTCCCCCACCCCTCTCTTTCTAAAACACCATAACCAACATACCACATACCACCACCACAATTAACCCACCCACCATCCTTCACCACCATCGCTCACCACCATTACCATTACCATCACCATCAGCATCACCATCCATATTCTCAAACTAATTTCACATAGTAGGGTAGCGATGACAACAGAAGATGACAGTGGTTATTGTGGGTTATGTGAAGGAGCAACGAGGGTGACAAAGGTTAGGGTTTTGTAGCTGCCATAGATAATGATGATGTATTTATGAGGACAGTGGCAACTAAGTTTAACACATGTTGTAGGGTTCCGACAAGGTCTGGTACGATTCCGACTAGATTACAATATGACCCGACTCCTCCCATGCCCTTTTATTGTCTAGATCGACTCACGATTGATCGAACCCACTTTTGTTTCTGTTTGAATATCGTTATTTTTGGTCGTCTAAAGTAGTGGTCGTTGTTAAAGATTTGGGTGGCATGAGCTTGTTGATGGCTAGGCGATGGTGGTGATAGTGACGGTGGTGAACGATGGTGGTGATGGTGGTGGGTTGTTTGTGGTGGTGAACGGTTGTGGCAGTGATGATGGTTGTGGTGGTGAACAACGATGACAGGTGGTGGTGGGTGGCGGCTGGGAAGAGAGTTTAGAAGAGAGGTTAGGGTTGGAAATAAACATTAACAGAGAAAGGATGTTAGGGTTAATTTAAAGAGGCAGATGCCACGTCATTCGCCACGTAGGATCATTTTTGACACCCAAGCATGGCGTATCAACATCATACAAATGAGTTAACACTCGGTTAGTTTAGGTTCGTTGGTGGCCAATATATCGAAAGGTGGGATTGCTAGCACATATTTTGTTAGTTGGGACCGGCAGCGGCCAATAGACATTAGTTTGGATTATTTAAATCAATTACTTGTTAGTTTTATCCACCTACAAAGTTATAAGCCCCTTGCCACAACGAGCTGGGTTCAAATTCTAGTTATTATAATTAAGATTTTTTTTGAACATTTTGTGATAAGGGTTGCAGATTTTGCGACCTGTTTTTTTGGGTCACAAATTTTGGTTGCAGTTGCTCAGTTTTCAAGTTACTTACCTATGTTTCTTAATAAATTTTTGAAAACTAGTGTAAATGTAACCAAGAACCATTCCCTTCAGAAACTAGTAAATACAGATTCCTACTTTTAAAATGAAAGTCACCTCTAGTAACTTGTTACAAGTCACCTTTGTAGATGAGTTATATTTGGATATTTAAACTAAACTTAAACACAATTGGTTTAGTTAGGATACAGATTGAAAGGGTTTAAAGGACTCGACTGAGGTGATGAGCCCACGGGTTGATCCAACTGCAGCTACTAGTGACACAATTAAGCATGCTAGACTTAGTATTTGCATCCAAATCCAAGTGAAGGAGTACTTGCGGATCTTTACTTGTGAAATATACATCTCTATGGGGAAATAAACCGATAATGGCCAGAATGTGCCCGCGCCAAGTAATCCCACAAAGTCGTTAAAGAACGGGAATATCATTGCTATTATTGTCATCACTATCACATAAGTTGTTCTCCAAACAAATCTCAACATATTGATATCGAATCCACACAAGGAGAACTCTTTTTTGATGAGTTTGTTTTGTGGCCATTTCTCTTTGATCCAGCTCTCTACAAACCCGAAAATTGGTTGGGCTAATACCTGGTGAATCAGTTGCAAGAAAACGGTTTAGTTAATCAGTAATTATTTTGGATTGTGAACCAAATTAAGGCACACAAAAATAATTGGGTTTTGCCTGTTTAATAAATATGATGTGTTAGAGTTGGCCTGTTGGACCCTTTTATTTAAAACGGTTGTCCGTCAACCTGTTAATGAGATGTTACCCCATTTTTTATTACTCACAACTCATATTTGCATGTTTACAACTTTATTATTACATTTTTATACGCTTAGATAAATAGGTTAAACTTTATGGTGTTCTGGTTATACAAAACTAAAGTGTTTTTTTTTTTTTCTGTTAGAGTTCATGTTTTTAACATGGATAATCATATGGGTCGTGTTTTGGTTGAAAAATTCAACCTGCTAACCCAGACACCCTTGGTTTTAATATTGTGGCATGGTTTCTTAATAGTATTACTTTAATTACCTGATAAGCACCAAGGAGATGAATAATGATGCAAATATTTGCAAGGTCGACGAGCCAAAACGGGTCATAAAACCCGAAGCCGGTCAAGAAATTTCCAGGTGCTTTGTTTCCAAAGGCGGCATATCCCAGCACTCCACACAACATATAAAACACAGTTGATGATGTGATTCCAATGATTGTAGCCTTCTTCATTTGTTTGTTCTCGGGCGGACTTGATTTCAATGTATCCTACATTTGTCCAAAACTAAGACTTAGTTTTTATCCAAAAATAGTGTTAATTTACAATTTCAGCATGAGTGAGTCACTTTAAGTTAAGTTTCACCTTTAACCAACCAAATTAGTGATGTTTGAATAGCTAGCGGCTTGATGCTTACTTAATCAGCTTGTAAATAAACGAGCCGAGCTCGATCATTTTGAGCCATGGAGCTCGGTCGTTTACTTGCTCTAGTTAAGTAGGTGAACAGAAAAGTCTTTTAACTTTTATAGGAAAAGCAACCATCAATGTTTTTGTTTTTCTTTTCTTTTTTGTTTTTCTTTTATTTATCCGTATATGCAACCAAATGCCATTTTTGTTGTTACATCAATACGTTGTGTAAAAAATTACTAATTTTTAAAAATTTAAAATACCCAAGCTGGCTCCGACTTGAAGCTGGCTCAGCTCACTTATTATTTAAATTATTTAAAAAACGGGATAGATCATAAATTGTATAAGATGACTTGCTTTAATCAATTGTCACCCTAATTACTTAAAAATATATGTTATTTTGACCCAGTAATGTTTTAGATTATCCTAATCCGACTTGATTCGTGCAAAAAGTGTGGATTTACACTCATTATCCAACCCGCTTGACCCACCCATTTTACGACAATATCATACACGACTTGCCTGGATTTCAATAAGGATGAAACAAAACGAATAGGCGAAAGCAACATCTCCTAGAGCAGAGAACGTTTTCCACATTTTCTCCATGCCCGTAAAGTCGTTTGTGATCGGTATCCCAGTTAGAGTCGTGTTTCCAATTCCTTCGTCTATATATAACCACATCATAGAAATCACAAAATCAATGACATTATCGTTTATTAAACGCTAACAAACGAGTAAACACATGTTATTCCTAACCAATAATTTTGGCAATTGAGAGCCCGATGCCAATCAACGAATACATGAACGACATGATAGCAGCAACAACTGAGAGCGGCGACAGTTTATGGAAGTTTGGGACTTGACTTAGGATGATTTGAATGATGGCGAAAATGACCATAAACGAGTTGTTGTGCACATGGCAACCTGCTGCATGGCCGCGTTTATGGAAACAGTTGGATTTCTTGATCGCGCTGATGAATGGTAGTTAAAAGGATTAAAAGGGAATATATAAAAGTTGTGAATCAAATTTTGTGGACTTACGCCATGCTGATCGAGGTGGTGATGGTGTATCCGATTGCGATTCCAGTAAGAACACCGTATTGAGCGAAGCCACAAAGCTTGTATTGTAGTGTTCCTGCATACGCAAATTTGATGTTTTTGTTTACCAAAAGCAGTTGTCTTTGTCGGGTTTCGGGACTCGGGTACTTTTGATATCCACAATTTAAAAAAAAAAAAAAAAACTGTTTTAAGGATGATTTATATTTAACAACAGTTTGACGACACCCCATGCATTATGCATTATGAAAGCTTTTGATATCATGAGCGAATTAGACATAGTGATTACATTTGTCAAAATGTTTTTTGTTTATAATTTTATTGTTTGACCATCTAATACCGACAACCAGTTAATCGTGTTACTAAAAACCATGCTCTTGTATCAGATTATATTGTTACTCAGCAACATTGTTTTCATAAAGTTACTATAAATTAAAAAACTATTTATTTTATAACTCATTTTTAATTTATAATTATATTTGTCATAAATCTTTTTGTTTTTATAATTTTATTGTTTGACCATTTAATACCGACAAACCAGTTAATGGTGGTGGTTGGAAAATTTAACGTTTTCCTACATGGCATGCAATAGTGTTTAGTGTTTCTATAAGATTTGCATGTACCGTTACCCGCACCGGCCAAAGCACTAGTTTCAAGCCAATCACTTAAATTGGTAACAAAACTTTATTTTATTATTTATAAAACCCTTTTTGTGTGGATAAAGAGAATGTGAGAAAAATAAAAATAAAATTACCAAGATTGGATTTTACGGCATCCATATAAGTATAGTTTCTGGTTCCAGTGACAGGATCCGGTGATCGGTAACAGTCCGTCAACAAGAGCGAGTTAAACATAGTGATGACCGAAAACAAGACAAGGGTGATTGTCCCCGCAATCCAACCTAGTTGAGCAAAACACCATGCTAAGGATAAAACTCCTGACCCGATCACAGCTGTTATTATATGTGCGGTTGCACTCTTCCAAGTCCCTTCATTAAGGAATGAGTGACGATAAGAAAACCAAAACCAATTTAATAAAAACACGTATAATGATATCAACATACCGGCTCGTTTTATCCTGCCATCGTCATCAAACTTCTCGCTATGGAGGTACCCGCTTTCCGCGGTTGAAAGACATGAACTATTCTGCATGTCGTTTTTCTTTTCGAAAATGTGTTGGAGACCGTGTTATATTATTGTTAGGAACTTGATATCCCTCGTTTAGGGAAACAATTGAAGAGTATTTATAGTGTCAAAAGGTGTTACAAGGTGTGTTGGTGTGGGTACCCACCAATTAATAATATATGACACTTGTTGGGTTTCAGTAGTGTCAACTTTACTTTTTTTATCAAAACGGGTTTGATATATTTGTTATTAATTAAACATATAATTAATAAAAAAAAACGCAGCGAAATATTTATAAAATGTTAACACCAAAACTAACAGAACAGGATCTGGTTACAAAACAAACAAATACGGTATTGAACAATATTAATCTACCAATGAGATAGATATACATGAGTGGTTAATAATTAACCGTTTGAGATACCGAGGTACAACGAACTAGAGCTAAAACACGAACACGAAACAAGCGGCTCACGGTGGTAATCGGCCGGAAGTGGCAAAACAGAAAAAGGTCTGAATTGCTTTTGCGGCTGAACGTTTATTGGGATATATAAATTGCTTGCGGCAATATTATTTCTTCCTTAAAGATGTGCCGTAGGTTATATATATATATATATATATATATATATATATATATATATATATATATTGTGATGAATACCATTATTGGATAATGATCACAAAACTCATTGCAATCCCATTATTGTCGTAGGGTTGTTTTAGGATGTTGATAATAATAATAATAATAATAATAATAATTATTATTATTATTATTATTATTATTATTATTATTATTATATAACAATCTTATAAATCACACATCCAATTGCATGTAGGACCCAAGCCCAATACGCAATAAATAGCCCGTAGCTTATACATTCTTTATAACCAGTATAAATAATAAAAGCCCGTTCCATGAAATTCGTTAATTGTTTGTGATTACCAGTTAATCATGTTAAGTGGATTTAATGTTCGTTGCCCAAGGTGTAACTCTTACGGGTCACAGCTCAGTTAGTAGCGTTAAGTTATCGAGACCATACATATAAATCCAACAATCTCCCACTTGGACGGCCTTCGATAAAATCCTCAACGTAGACAGTCAGCGGTGCTCTAGCTGCACATAGCTGCCCCAACAAGGTATGACACTTTAAAGTCATTAACCAAAACATCTTGTTTTAGACAAGACAATAGACTTATGGCAATCGTTGTCATTCATCCTTTCTGTAAAAGACATCAATTGAATCAATGAGACATGGATTAAGTTCATTCTCATATGGTGTTCAATTATTATTGTTCTCGATCAAGATTCATAGTGGTCCAATGAAACACACAGTTAGTTTGGGCAAGGCCTTACACTTCACCAGTTTGAATCAACGAGGGCGCCACGATGACTAACTGTTACATATCATGTAAGAGTACAGAATCCCTTATCGATTACATACAACTCCCACTGAACTTCAGAACTATTCCCAACTAAAGCCTTTATGACTGGCAGTTACGCGACAGCGGTTGACAGTAATCAAAGAATAATCCCTGGTAAACAAAAGTTCTAATATGCATCTCAGGTCAGAGGATACTAAATGAGTATACCAATATCAAAACATCTTATGACTAAGATCCATGAAGATGATTTGAAGCGAGTTACATCCAACGTCATTCACAATGAGGTCTGTGAACTTGGAGTTAACTACTTGAGTCCAAGTTCAAAATAGTCTTAATTCAGAGTTGCTCCCACGAGTCTGATCGACTACGGATAATTTTGAATATAATATTCATGGATTAAACGTATTAAAAACGAACACAGTTATAAGATTCAGAATTATATTCAACTAGTAAATAAAAACGCATTCAAAAGTACAACTATTTAAATGTTCGTACATTCAAATACTAAATCAAAACATATGGCTAGCTAATCTAAGCCCTATAGCATCCCTATGCTGATCATGCTTGTCCTGAGTCATGGGCTTAGTAAACGGGTCTGCTAGGTTTTGATCTGTGTTTACTTTGCTTACCATGATGTCTCCACGTTCCACAATTTCCCGTATATAGTGGAATTTTCTTAGAACGTGTTTGACCTGGTGATGAGATCTGGGCTCTTTGGCTTGAGCTATAGCACCTGTGTTATCACAAAAGATCTCGATGGGTTTCCGAATGCTTGGAACCACATCAAGGTCGGCTACGAATTTCTTCATCCAAGCAGCTTCCTTTGCAGCATCTGATGCGGCTATATACTCAGATTCGGTGGTTGAATCCGCCACAACACTCGGTTTGGAGCTTTTCCATGAGATAGCTCCTCCATTCAGAGTGAATACAAAACCTGATTATGAGCGAGAATCATCTCGGTCACTTTGAAAACTGGCATCAATGTAACATCTTACAGTGAGCTCTTCTTCCACTCCTCCAAATACTAAGAACATATCTTTAGTTCTTCTCAGATACTTTAGAATGTTCTTGGCTGCAGTCCAATGGGCTATGCCAGGACTTTGCTGATGACGGCTAGTCATGCTTAAAGCATACGAGACATCAGGTCTAGTGCATAACATAGCATACATGATAGAACCAATCGCAGAAGCATATGGAATTGCTTCCATTCGCTTAATATCAATGTCCGTTGAAGGAGATTGCGATTTGTTCAAGACAGTACCTTTAGTCATAGGAACACCTCCTTTCTTGGAGTTTTCCATCTTAAAGCGTGTCATCATTTTGTCTATGTATGTACTTTGAGTTAGCCCTAGAAGCCGCTAAGATCTATCCCTATAGATCTTGATTCCTAGAATGTAAGCTATTTCTCCAAGATCTTTCATTGCGAAACAAGTTCCCAAATAGTGTTTAACTTCGTTAAGCATAGGGATGTTGTTTCCAATTATTAGTATATCATCCACATACAGGATGAGGAATGATATAGTGCTCCCACTAGCCTTTCTGTAAACACAAGGCTCATCTTCATTTTTGAGAAAACCAAATTCTTTGATCTTTTGGTCAAAACGAAGATTCCATCTACGAGATGCCTGTTTAAGTCCATAAATGGACTTATTCAGTTTAGACACCCTATTAGGATATTTTGGATCAATAAAACCTTCAGGCTGAACCATATAGACATCTCCAGAGAGATGTCCATTAAGAAAAGCGGTTTTGACATCCATTTGCCATATCTCGTAGTCATAGTACGCGGCTATGGCAAGCAATATCCTGATCAATTTGATCATAGCAACGGGCGAGAAGGTCTCATCATAGTCAACACCTTGAGTCTGAGTGAAACCTTTCGCAACTAGTCGTGCTTTATAGGTGTGTATATTTCCATGCATGTCGGTTTTCTTCTTGAAAACCCATTTGCTCCCTACTACCTGAGATTCGGGGGGTAGCTCAACCAAGTCCTAGACTTGATTTTCACGCATAGATTGCATCTCAGCATTCATGGCTTTCAACCATTTCGTAGATTCGGAATCTGAGATAGCAGATTTGTAGTTAGTAGGTTCGTCATTAGACTCAGCTATTACCAGGACTTCAGAACCATCAAGATGCCAGAGGTATCTTTCAGGCTTTTCGAGTCCTGCTACTTCTGCGAATGCTTGTGTTTATGTCCGATTCATTAGCAACAATTTCTTGTTGATCAGACGTTCCGACTTCATCAGCGGTTGTTTGCGGTTCTCGAATTTCTTCAAGATCCACAATATTGTTTTCAGTTCCTCGATTAAGAAGTTTTTCCTCGAGAAACTTTCCATTCCTTTTGATGGAAATAGTATTTGCATCAGGATGGTAGAAAGATATATGCTTTTGTTATAGTATCCGACGAAAATAACTCTTTCGCCTCGAGGATCGATCTTATCATCAGAATCGCTGGTGATATAAGCATTAGATCCCCATACTCTTAGGTATTCCAAATTGGGTTTACGCCCATGCCATATCTCATATGGAATTTTGTTTACCTTCTTAGTCGGAGCTAGATTGACTAGGCGGGTAGCGGTCATAAGAGCATGACCCCAAAAGGAGTGAGGCAAGTTAGTCCTACACATCATCAATCGAACTATATTAAGTAGGGTTCAATTTCTCCTCTCACTTACGCCATTAAGTTGGGGTGTGCCAGGAAGAGTGGGCTGTGAAATTATTCCACGCTCTTTTAGATGATTGAGGAACTCTGAGTTGAGGTATTTTCCACCTCTATCTGATCTAAGTATCTTTATCGTTCTACTGAGCTGGTTTTCAACTTCGTTTTGTAACTCTTTGAACTTGTCAAAAGTTTCATGCTTATGCTTCATGAGATAGACATAAGCATATCGACTATAATCGTCGATAAATGTGACGAAGTATCTTTCATGATTTCTAGTCATGGTTTTAAAAGGGCCACATATATAAGTGTGTATGAGTCCTAGTAGACCATTGGCTCGTTCACCAACATGGGTGAAGGGATCTTTAGTGAGTTTGCCAGCTAAGCAAGATTCGCAATCATTAAAGGAGTCCTGTCCAGTGGATTCAAGGATCCCCTCGGATTGGAGCCATTTTATACGTGCCTTGCTTATGTGGCCAAGTCTACAATGCCATAGAAATGTTTCATTACTGCCAACTTTGTTAGGTTTAGAAAGATTATATATGTTATTGTCTGTTTGAAGATCTATCTCATAAATACCGTTTCGAGGTTTAGCCTCAAAATAAAAGACATCATTCAAGTAAGTAGAAATAGCAATACCATTAAAAACGTACTTGAAACCTTGTTCAAACAATAAAGAAACTGAAATAATGTTTCTGGTTAAACTAGGTGCAAACAAACAATTATTTTAAAGTAACTACAAGGCCAGAAGGACATGAAAGATGATACGTTCCAGTTGCAAGAACTGGTACTCTCTTCCCATCACCAACGATGAGCTCCATGTCGCCTTGTTTCAGCTTCTTCCACGTTTCAGGCTCCTGCAAGACATTAATGATGTGGTAACCACATCCTGTATCAAAAACCCATGTGTTGCTAGAAACAGTGAAAAGTTCAATAACATAAATAAGAATACCTGAAGAAGTGCCAACACCGTTGGCCTTGTTCAATTTCAGCTTCGTCAGATATTCAGGGCAGTTGCGTTTCCAGTGCCCCATCTTGTTGCATTCATAACACTGACGCTCTTCAGGAGGTTGTGCTTTTGCAACTTGCTTGTTATTATTGGTGGCAGGTTTGGCAGCAACATTAACTTTCTTCTTGCCTTTGCCATTATAACCCCTTTTCTTGTTGTTGGGCTTTTTGACACCAGCAGATTTGACCATCAGAACTTGATTTGTTTTTTTAGGTATATTCATCTCAGCTGTTTTGAGCATTCCATGAAGCTCAGTCACTGTCTTTTCCTAGGCATTCATATTGAAATTCATAACGAACTGATCGTAAGAGCTGGGGAGAGAGTTCAAGATGAAATCCGCTGCCATTTCATTTTGCAGGGGATAACCAAGTTTATTGAGTTGGTCAATGTACCCTTTCATCTTAAGCACATGAGCACTAACAGATGAGCCCTCTTGCATTTTACAGCTTATGAGCTGTTTCATGGTGTCATAGCGTTCTTGTCGGGCTTGTTTCTGGAACATGTCCTTAAGTTGCTCGATCATGTCAAATGCATTCTTGTCTTCCGTGTTCTTCTGGAGATCAGGAGACATAGTGGCTTGCATAAGGCAGGCTACCTCAATGGCATCCTCATTATGCTTTTCCAGTGCCCTACGAGCAGCAGCAATGTTATTTTCAGGCTCGTTGGGGAATGGGCCATCTTAAACGTAGAGCTTCTTTGCAATTTTGAGAACAATTCTTAGATTGCGGTGCCATTCGAGAAAGTTAGTGTCATTTAGTTTTTCTTTCTCAAGTATTGACTTGAGAGCAAAGGTGGAGTTGTTTTCATTAGCCATCTGTTAAATAAGCAAAATAATTTTTTTATTAGTATTATCGATGTTTAATTTCCGTATTAATTAATGACCCATTTACAATAATTATAGGGAATGAGAATCTGACTATATCAGTTACTAAAGGCAGTTGTGGCATGCAACATTAGTAAGTGGTTAGGCAGACAGACAATGAGTGTCAATTGTGAGAAATGCAAAACTCTCGAGTATGAGGCCTACTATGACAACTCTTGTCTAAGCATTGATACGTTTAGCCTCATCTATGCCCACTTTCACTCTCCAGGCCGCTGTGGCATGCCAAGAGGGAAAAAGTAATAGTCGCCCTGAAATAGGTACGCGTGGAAGGGCCGGATGTGTCTACGAAACCGTTGCACCTTGGAGGATAAACTAGACATCAAGTGCGGTGCTGTGGCTCCTAACACTGATGGTTCGCTTTATGCTCCAAGTGTTACTTATAAAAGGATGGCATAGACTATTGATTTTAAATATGAGATTTAATTTTAGAGTTTACCGAATAGGGTCGTAAAAGCCAGTTTTACTATATAATGTTCGTGACAGTATAATTAACCCTTTCATCACTCGGGACACTTAGTTTTAAATAATCTATTAAAACTAAGTTTATCGCGACTTGAATAACCAATTAAAGTTAATAGTTACAACTATTAAGTTGTGAGTTTTTAGAAAGTTAAAATTTGTTTAAATTTCAAAAACTCTAGTGGTTATTATTTATTTTAAAAACAAACTATTTGTTTTATGATAAATTTTCACAAGTTGTAAAAATAAGTTTAGAACTTGTTTTATTTGATTGTGTCAATATTTTAAAAACTTCTTTTTTTAAAAGGTTTGGTATTAGGTTGGTATGTTATAACAATTTATAAAATAAAGCAACCACAATAACAAATAAATATGTAAATCATATGGCCAAAAATTGTTTGATCTTGCTAGAGCCTTTTAGCAAGACCAAATGGGGTCATGAGATCACAACACATAAACAACCACAAGGATGGACTTGGACTTGACTGCATCTTTTTGTCTTGAGAGACTCCCACTGACTTCATGACTCCTGTCTTGGTCTTCAGTTTTGTCTTCGGGTCTTCAATATTTAATATATTTACAAAATATATAAAAATAAACAACCCTAATCTATTACAACTTTGAGCCAACAAAGTGGGCCAAAAACCATAAAACCAAAACTGAAATAAATATAAAATATTCAACAACAAGGTCGGGCCAGATTTACATATTTCAGACAATCAACATAAATTGGGCAATCTTTTGGTCAAATAAAATAAATAAAACTTTGACAAAAATATTTTGTTGCCTAAAAATTACTTAGATCTAAAACTTTAAATAATATAAAGTTTGAGATCTATAACTGGTTAAAAGAACGGATCCGATTTGTATGTTGTAACCGAGGCTCTGATACCACTGTTGGGTTTCGGTGGTGTCAACTTTACTTTTTATCAAAACGGGTTTGATATATTTGTTATTAATTAAACATATAATTAATAAAAAAACGCAACGGAATATTTATAAAATTTTAACACCAAAACTAACCGAACAGGATCTGGTTACAAAACATACAAATACGATATTGAACAATATTAATCTACCAATGAGATAGATATACCTGAGTGGTTAATAATTAACTGTTTGAGACACCGAGGTACAACGAACTAGAGCTAGAACACGAACACGAAACAAGCGGCTCACGGTGGTAATCGGCCGGAAGTGGCAAAATAGAAAAAGGTCTGAATTGCTTTTGCGGCTGAACGTTTGTTGGGATATATAAATTGCTTGCGGCAATATTATTTATTCCTTAAAGATGTGCCGTAAGTTATGTATTGTCACACCCTCAAAATCCACTTGCGGAGTTTTACCGCGAGGCGCATGACAAACCAGGATCCAAACCAACGATCACAATAAACAAGTCTAAATGTAATTAATGCAATACCAAAACATAGTTTTAAAATCCCGTTTACAGCGGAAGCTTATTCAAAACAAAGTTCAACATAAATAAACCAAGTTCAATGTTTGTGAAATCATGCAACTCTATCTAGACGCCGTGCAGACGCGTGCGCCCTAGTTCCCCTGTGCTACCTTAGCGACCTGAGAAAACATGTAAAAGTTTACGTCAGCACAAAAATGCTGGTGAGTTTACAGGTTTGCAGTTCAAGTACCAAGTCCACCTGTCCATACTATATCAAATAGAAAACCAGTATATGCTAGCTAGGCGTACGTTTTGCTACTACCACGATTGGAAAACCATTACTAACACGTATACCAGTTTTGTGCCCGAATAGTTCCAAATGTTCCTGTTGTTCCTGTTTGAGACAATATGCACTCGCCCGGCCCTCCAAGCCGACGAGCGGGGTTGGTCACTCCCAATAGCGCTATTCACATTTCCCCGTTGTGCAAACCCGCACATTCATGGTTCCCCCCGGGACTTCCAAAGATCGTGTAGTATAAGTTAGAACCCATAGTATGACAGAATTTACCAAACAATCGTTTTAACACATGTTTCCTCCCCCGAAAGTATAAAACCAGTTTAAAAGAGGGGCCGTAAACTCACCTTAAGTTCCTTTACTCCTTAACCCGAGTAAACTCAGCTGCTATGCTAGTCCCGTAAAGTGGCGACCTAACATACGACAGTTACAAGTACTTAGACTAATAACCCTCAGGTTAATTAGTCCCTAGATGTCCAGACCATAACCAAGTTCGTTTGAAAATACCGTGACTGTTTAACTGACCCAAAGTACAAGACTCGACATCCCATTGGTGACCCGAGACTCCCCGTGTTATGTTTACGCTCCAAAACATACAATAACGCAAGTACACTTAACATACGTTAACGCACAACAAGTTATAGCACATAGTTCACGTATCACCGAAATACATCCAAATATATGTTACCAAGTTACTAGATATGTTACGGGGTTCCTAGCATGTTACTACATGTCAAATCAGGTCTCGGTATGCTAATATACACTTACAGCAGCAGTACACGCGATTAGGGAGGCTAATCGCATGTCATGTCACGCGACTGGGGCTAATCGCCCCTTGATCCACGCGATTAGGGGCTACTCGCCCCTGTTGACTGGCGATTGGGCTACTCGCCCCAGTATCACGCGAGTGGGGCCTAATCGCCCCTATGGCATGCGAGTGGGGGCCTACTCGCCCCTGTTACATGCGATTAGCAAGGCTAATCGCCTGTAACCTTGCTGTTCCGGTTTTTTTTTCGCGCGTTTAACGCTCCAAATCAGATCCAGAGCGTGTGTAACTACCCAATATCATCCCAAACACTATCCTAAACATGTTTAACCCAAAACCCTTCGTTCATCCTCGTAAAATCAGTCCTGCATGCAACCAAAGCAATCCAAACACATACACATAGCATGCAACATTCAAATAACGCATGTAATCATAACCCTATTATCCAATTACTGAGATTCCTATCATTGTGATAACAATATTACTTCTGACCTAGCATGATAACACATCAACACATCATCAAGATTCATAAAAATCCTATCTTTCTAATCATGCATACCCATAACACATGTTTATTAATTATAATCCGATTAATAACTCTTATTGACGATTTTCAGAAATCTTTTTCGTTTATGAACAGGTCTGGACCATTAGGGATTGATTAAAAACATTTACAAAGTATTATGGATGAGAATTAAACCTTGGAATTGCAAAAGGATGATGATTAGACCTTGAAACCTTGTGTTTTTGATCAAAATCGCCTTCCAGAGGTTGTTTAAGTGTGTGGGGCGGTTATGGGACGACTAGGGTTAATATTAGTGAGTTTAGGAGGTTAAGTGTTGTATTTATAGGCGTTTCTAGTCGTCCAGCACGTTATAGGCGAGTATGCAGCAGCTACATGCGATTAGGGCTGCTAATCGCATGAGATTGGGCCTAATCGCCCCGAAGAACACACGAGTAGCCTCCTACTCGCGTCTACAGTGCCCTACTCGCCTCCCCTATGGGCGATTAGGCCTCCTAATCGCCTGTAGGGGTTCCCTTTGTGTGTTTTGCGCGTTAAACCCCGTTTTAACATATGTTAATGCATATTCATGTACCGACAAGTCACATAATGATTGTAAACACATAACACAAGTAAATACACATATTTACACTCGTTCACCAATTCCCGGGACTCGAGACTCGTACGTTCCGTATGCCCTGACGATCCTACAAATCGTCACCGTTTGTACACTTGGTTAAGGACCGACATCTAATGAACCTCTAGACCAACATCCAATGATCTTCTAGACTAACTAATAGTTCTCGAACCATAACCCGACTTAACTAACCCAGTTAAGTACGATATACGCGTGACTCGCTAAGGTAGACTTTTCATCTAGACAACATTGTTAATCCGAATTTGCCAGGTGTCACATCATCCCCACGTTAAAAGAATTTTCGTCCCGAAAATTTGCACAAGTACAGAAAGAACAAAGAATTAACGAAGGAACAAACAAAAGATAGAAACCAGAATAGAGATTTACCCGAGTTGTCACATCATCCCCACGTTAAAAGGAATCTCGACCCGAGATTCATTCAGCTGCCGATGAGACATGTCTCGACTCGAACGCTTCCTTAGGGAAGAGATGAGGATACTTAGACTTCATCTGATCCTCCCGTTCCCATGTATATTCCGGTCCCCGGTCCGAGTTCCACCGAACCTTAACGATACGAATCTTGCTGTGGCGTAGGCTACGAATCTTGTAATCAAGGATCTCTACAGGTTCTTCCACAATCCGAAGACGATCATCTACCTTGATCTCTTCTAGTGGAACGATGAGAGACTCGTCAGCCAGACACTTCTTCAAGTTTGACACGTGAAAGACGTTATGTACGTTACCGAGCTCCGTCGGTAGATCAAGTCGATATGCCACCGGCCCAATCCGTTCCAGGATCGTAAATGGGCCGACATATCGCGGATTTAGTTTGCCACGCTTCCCAAAGCGTATGACGCCCTTCCACGGTGAGACTTTTAGAAGTACCTTGTCGTTGACTTGGAACTCCAGTGGTTTGCGACGCTGATCAGCATAACTCTTTTGCCGGTCCCGTGCCGCCGCCAACCGATTTCGAATCTGTACGATCTTTTCCGAAGTTTCGTACACTAGTTCAGGCCCAGTGAGTTGACTCTCACCCACCTCAGCCCAACAAAGAGGAGAGCGGCATTTCCGTCCGTACAGTGCCTCGAACGGAGCTGCCTTGATGCTCGTGTGATAACTGTTGTTGTACGAGAATTCTACCAACGGCAGATGAGCTTCCCAACCTTTGCCAAAATCGATCACACACGCCCGCAGCATGTCTTCTAAAGTTTGAATCGTACGCTCACTCTGACCGTCAGTCTGTGGATGGTAAGCCGTACTCATGTCTAGTTGGGTACCCAAAGCCTTGTGCAAAGACTTCCAGAAGTGAGAAGTAAAGCGAGAATCGCGATCCGAGATAATAGAAACAGGTACCCCGTGCTTAGAAACAACCTCCTTCAAGTAAAGACGAGCCAAACGATCCATAGTGTCGGTCTCCTTAATAGCAAGAAAATGGGCTGATTTCGTTAACCGATCGACAATCACCCATATCTTGTCGTTCCCGCTTGGTGACTTAGGAAGTTGTGTGACAAAATCCATAGTAATCCGTTCCCATTTCCATTCCGGAATTTCAGGTTGTTGCAGGAGACCCGACGGTTTCTGGTATTCCACCTTGACCTTAGCACAGGTCAAGCATTTACTCACGTATGAGGCTATGTCCGACCTCATGTTTGGCCACCAGTAAAGTACCTTCAGATCTTGGTACATCTTATCCGAACCAGGATGAATAGAATACCGGGACTTATGAGCCTCATCAAGAACAAGCTCCCGTAGTCCCCCGAATAAAGGAACCCATATGCGTTCTGCGAAATAGTGCAGGCCATCAGGCCTTCGCTCTAGGTGCTTGTCGGCACCGTGCATAGTTTCAGCTTTAAGGTTTTCCTCCTTCAAAGCTTCCAATTGGGCAGAACGGAGTTGATCAGGTAACGAAGAATGGATAGTGAGCTGCAATGCCCGAACGCGACGAGGTTTAGAAGATTCCTTCCTGCTCAAGGCGTCTGCTACAACATTCGCCTTGCCAGGATGGTACTTAATAGCACAATCATAATCGTTCAAAAGTTCGATCCAACGACGCTGCCGTATGTTCAAGTGTTGTTGGTCGAAAATGTGTTGGAGACTCTTGTGATCGGTGTAGATGGTGCATTTGGTACCGTACAAGTAATGTCTCCAAATTTTCAACGCGAATACCACGGCACCCAACTCCAAGTCATGAGTTGTGTAGTTCTTCTCGTGCACTTTGAGTTGACGAGAAGCATACGCAATCACTTTCTCGCGTTGCATCAACACGCAACCGAGTCCATGAATGGAAGCATCACAGTAAACGACAAAATCATCAGGACCCTCAGGTAAAGACAGAATAGGAGCAGAACACAGTTTAGACTTTAGTTCCTCAAACGCGGACTCTTGTGATTCACCCCAGTCGAACTTCCTATCCTTCTGAGTGAGAGTGGTGAGGGGTTGAGCAATCTTCGAGAACCCCTGAATAAAACGACGATAATAGCCCGCAAGGCCTAGGAATTGCCGCACCTCAGTTGGTGTCTTAGGTGCTCCCCAGTCCTTGATCGCTTCGATTTTAGCGGGATCGACATGAATTCCTAGTTCATTAACCACATGTCCTAGGAATTGAACTTCGCGTAACCAAAAATCACACTTTGAGAACTTGGCGTAAAGTTGCTCCCGTCGTAAAAGTTCCAAAACTAACCGCAGATGCTCCCCGTGTTCAGTCTCGTTCTTGGAGTAGATCAGAATGTCATCGATAAACACAATGACAAACTTGTCCAGATACGGTTTACAGACGCGGTTCATCAAGTCCATGAAAACCGCTGGTGCGTTCGTGAGACCGAAAGGCATGACCAAGAATTCAAAATGACCATAACGTGTTCGAAAAGCAGTCTTTGCAACGTCAGCCTCCCTGACGCGCAGCTGGTGATAACCGGATCTCAAATCGATCTTGGAATAATAACTAGAACCCTGAAGCTGGTCGAATAGATCATCGATACGTGGAAGAGGATAACGGTTCTTAATGGTCAACTTGTTCAGCTCTCTGTAGTCTACACACAATCGGAAACTCCCATCCTTCTTCTTGACAAATAAAATTGGGGCTCCCCAAGGGGAAGAACTTGGTCGGATGAAACCCTTGTCCAAGAGTTCCTGTAACTGGCTAGACAATTCCTGCATCTCGGGAGGTGCAAGACGGTAGGGGGCCCGAGCAATAGGAGCAGCCCCTGGTACAAGATCAATACCGAACTCGACTTGACGATGAGGAGGAAGACCAGATAAATCATCAGGAAAAACATCAGAAAACTCGCGTACAACCGGAATGTCGTCAATCTTCTTCTCATCACTAGTGGAAACAGATAAGAGTGCCAAAACGGCTGGATAACCCTTTCGAAGACACTTAAGGGCTTTCATGCTAGAGATGATGTTTAGCGAAACACCACCCTTGATACCGTATACAGAAAGAAATTCTCCATCAGGGAGAGGAATCCGAATAACCTTATCGTAACAGACGATCTCCGCGCGATACAAAGATAACCAATCCATTCCTACCACAACGTCAAAACTACCCAATGGTACCGGCATAAGGTCGATGGGAAACGTTATACCCGACAATTCTAATTGACACTCCCGAAGAACACTAGTAGCTTCAATCGTTTTCCCGTCAGCCAACTCAATAATATACTTGGTCTCTAATGGTACAGGTACTACATCTAGCAGTCGACTAACACTCATGGATACAAAACTCTTGTCGGCACCAGAATCAAATAACACACTAACAGTATGATTGTTGAGAAGAAACGTACCGGTGACTGTATCAGGATCTTGCCTCGCCTCAGCAGCTCCAATGACGAAGGCACGTGCATTTCTGCCGCCGCCCCCGTTGTTACCATCCCCATTGTTTCCACCCTGTTTCAGTTTTGGACAATCCTTCTTGTAGTGCCCAGTGTCACCACAGTTGTAGCATCCCTGTTTCCCTGTAGTCCCCTGAGTAGTCGGAGCTGAACTGTTGGTCGGAGTCTGAGTCGATGGAAGTGTAACCCGACAATCTTTAGCATAGTGGCCTGTCCGCTGGCAGCGGTGACAACGGTTACTGTCGCAGTTCCCTTGGTGATGGCGTCCACACTTGTTGCATTTGGGCAGTTTTCCTGCATAACCACCCTGCTTATTACCCGAAGACGATGAACCCCCATTATCAAACTTTTTACCCTGCTGCACAGACCCAGACCCTTTCCCGTCGTTTTCCCACTTGCGCTTATTGTTCTCTGGAGTCTTAGCAGTCGAACCTTTCGCCGGCAAAATCCCCTCATTCACCTTTAAATTGGTCATCCTATGTGCAGATCGAACTACCTCCGCATAAGTAGGATGATTCCCAGCAGCCACTAACCCTGCAATTTCCGGCACCAACCCTGAGACATAATGTTCAATCTTACGATACTCTGGTACGTGCAAATCGGGACACAGCACCGCCAACTCATTCCTCCTAACCGTATACTTCTCGATTTCCGACCCATTCATCTTGAGGTTCCACACCTCATGCTCCAGCTTCTGCACCTCTTCTCTCGGGCAATACTCCCGCTTCAGCAACTGCACAAAATTCTCCCATGGCATAGCATATGCCTCCCCAATCCCCATGTTCTGGGTGATACCATTCCACCAAGTCAATGCCACGTCCTGAAACAACGCAGCCGAATACTTCACCCGATCTTCTGGGAGACAGTTACACATCAGGAATACCGACTCCACTTTCTCCAACCATCTAAGCAAACTGACCGCACCCTCGGTGCCAGAGAATTCCTGGGGCTTGCAGTCTCGAAACATCTTATAGGTACACATGGGTGGGGGTGGGTCAACAGGACCACCTGAAATGAAACGTATGAGAAATCACGAATAACGTACACAAGACTCACCAATGAGGCAAAGAAAATGGATAAAACAACTCACCACCACCGTTGTGCCCTAACTGGAAGGCAGCCTGGAGCAAGTTGTTCAGATCAGCCTGTGACAGGTTAATACCTCCACCACGACCACCAGCACCACCACGACCACCACCGCGTCCTCCACCGCGTCCACCTCCTCGTCCTCCACGCACTCCAGACATGATTCTGGCAGAAAGAACGAGAAAATTTAGTTTCGCAGTTAAAGATAACCACTAATGTTCACAAGATTAAAGCCAGATCCAATCCAGGACTATCCCCTCAAACCCAAAGCTCACTAGGGCTTCCATGCATTTCGTTTTATGATTTTGTGTGCACCCAAAATGATAAAACGCTCTACATGGTCCTCCAAGTGTTCTCCTAGTTCAAGGTTCAAATCACCGAACATAGACTCTTAGCTACACACCGTAATACTACGGTAGTTCATGACAAGTGTTTCTATTGGAGTGCGAAAGGGAGATGTCCGAGCCTTGGACAAATCTCAAGAGCACACGAGTTACTCCAACAGACCACACTGCCTAGAAAACAAGTAATCCAACCTAAGATAGAACGGATGATGTAACGTAGAAAGACCAAATGGTTTAGAGACACCCCGACAAGACCATACGTAAATCACTATAACGTTTAGTACCATGTGATCGTCTAGTGTGTGCGACTCGGCTATAGACTAGACTCTACATGCAGTCCTAGTTCACTATAACCATTGGCTCTGATACCAATCTGTCACACCCTCAAAATCCACTTGCGGAGTTTTACCGCGAGGCGCATGACAAACCAGGATCCAAACCAACGATCACAATAAACAAGTCTAAATGTAATTAATGCAATACCAAAACATAGTTTTAAAATCCCGTTTACAGCGGAAGCTTATTCAAAACAAAGTTCAACATAAATAAACCAAGTTCAATGTTTGTGAAATCATGCAACTCTATCTAGACGCCGTGCAGACGCGTGCGCCCTAGTTCCCCTGTGCTACCTTAGCGACCTGAGAAAACATGTAAAAGTTTACGTCAGCACAAAAATGCTGGTGAGTTTACAGGTTTGCAGTTCAAGTACCAAGTCCACCTGTCCATACTATATCAAATAGAAAACCAGTATACGCTAGCTAGGCGTACGTTTTGCTACTACCACGATTGGAAAACCATTACTAACACGTATACCAGTTTTGTGCCCGAATAGTTCCAAATGTTCCTGTTGTTCCTGTTTGAGACAATATGCACTCGCCCGGCCCTCCAAGCCGACGAGCGGGGTTGGTCACTCCCAATAGCGCTATTCACATTTCCCCGTTGTGCAAACCCGCACATTCATGGTTCCCCCCGGGACTTCCAAAGATCGTGTAGTATAAGTTAGAACCCATAGTATGACAGAATTTACCAAACAATCGTTTTAACACATGTTTCCTCCCCCGAAAGTATAAAACCAGTTTAAAAGAGGGGCCGTAAACTCACCTTAAGTTCCTTTACTCCTTAACCCGAGTAAACTCAGCTGCTATGCTAGTCCCGTAAAGTGGCGACCTAACATACGACAGTTACAAGTACTTAGACTAATAACCCTCAGGTTAATTAGTCCCTAGATGTCCAGACCATAACCAAGTTCGTTTGAAAATACCGTGACTGTTTAACTGACCCAAAGTACAAGACTCGACATCCCATTGGTGACCCGAGACTCCCCGTGTTATGTTTACGCTCCAAAACATACAATAACGCAAGTACACTTAACATACGTTAACGCACAACAAGTTATAGCACATAGTTCACGTATCACCGAAATACATCCAAATATATGTTACCAAGTTACTAGATATGTTACGGGGTTCCTAGCATGTTACTACATGTCAAATCAGGTCTCGGTATGCTAATATACACTTACAGCAGCAGTACACGCGATTAGGGAGGCTAATCGCATGTCATGTCACGCGACTGGGGCTAATCGCCCCTTGATCCACGCGATTAGGGGCTACTCGCCCCTGTTGACTGGCGATTGGGCTACTCGCCCCAGTATCACGCGAGTGGGGCCTAATCGCCCCTATGGCATGCGAGTGGGGGCCTACTCGCCCCTGTTACATGCGATTAGCAAGGCTAATCGCCTGTAACCTTGCTGTTCCGGTTTTTTTTTCGCGCGTTTAACGCTCCAAATCAGATCCAGAGCGTGTGTAACTACCCAATATCATCCCAAACACTATCCTAAACATGTTTAACCCAAAACCCTTCGTTCATCCTCGTAAAATCAGTCCTGCATGCAACCAAAGCAATCCAAACACATACACATAGCATGCAACATTCAAATAACGCATGTAATCATAACCCTATTATCCAATTACTGAGATTCCTATCATTGTGATAACAATATTACTTCTGACCTAGCATGATAACACATCAACACATCATCAAGATTCATAAAAATCCTATCTTTCTAATCATGCATACCCATAACACATGTTTATTAATTATAATCCGATTAATAACTCTTATTGACGATTTTCAGAAATCTTTTTCGTTTATGAACAGGTCTGGACCATTAGGGATTGATTAAAAACATTTACAAAGTATTATGGATGAGAATTAAACCTTGGAATTGCAAAAGGATGATGATTAGACCTTGAAACCTTGTGTTTTTGATCAAAATCGCCTTCCAGAGGTTGTTTAAGTGTGTGGGGCGGTTATGGGACGACTAGGGTTAATATTAGTGAGTTTAGGAGGTTAAGTGTTGTATTTATAGGCGTTTCTAGTCGTCCAGCACGTTATAGGCGAGTATGCAGCAGCTACATGCGATTAGGGCTGCTAATCGCATGAGATTGGGCCTAATCGCCCCGAAGAACACACGAGTAGCCTCCTACTCGCGTCTACAGTGCCCTACTCGCCTCCCCTATGGGCGATTAGGCCTCCTAATCGCCTGTAGGGGTTCCCTTTGTGTGTTTTGCGCGTTAAACCCCGTTTTAACATATGTTAATGCATATTCATGTACCGACAAGTCACATAATGATTGTAAACACATAACACAAGTAAATACACATATTTACACTCGTTCACCAATTCCCGGGACTCGAGACTCGTACGTTCCGTATGCCCTGACGATCCTACAAATCGTCACCGTTTGTACACTTGGTTAAGGACCGACATCTAATGAACCTCTAGACCAACATCCAATGATCTTCTAGACTAACTAATAGTTCTCGAACCATAACCCGACTTAACTAACCCAGTTAAGTACGATATACGCGTGACTCGCTAAGGTAGACTTTTCATCTAGACAACATTGTTAATCCGAATTTGCCAGGTGTCACATGTATATATATATTGCGATGAATACCAATATTGGATAATGATCACAAAACTCATTGCAATCCCATTATTGTCGTAGGGTTGTTTTAGGATGTTGATAATTATTATAATAATAATAATTATATAACAATCTTATAAATCACACACCTAATTGCATGTAGGACCCAAGCCCAATACGCAATAAATAGCCCGTAGCCTATATATTCTTTATAACCAGTATAAATAATAAAAGCCCGTTCCACGAAATTCGTTAATTGTTTTTGATTACCAGTTAATCAAGTTAAGTGGATTTAATATTTGTTGCCCAAGGTGTAACTCTTACGGGTCACAGCTCAGTTAGTAACGTTAAGTTATCGAGACCGTACATATAAATCCAACAATAATTAAAAAAAAAACAATAACCATTTTTCTGTTGGGATATATCAAAT
Source organism: Ambrosia trifida (assembly GCA_028751855.1). NCBI lineage: Eukaryota > Viridiplantae > Streptophyta > Magnoliopsida > Asterales > Asteraceae > Ambrosia > Ambrosia trifida. The sequence goes on from CM054123.1 coordinate 156,150,136, forward strand.
AAGAGTTAATTGCAGTTTTTTTCTTAATATTTGGCCAAGTTAGTAGGTTTTGTACGTCACTGTAGTTTCGAGTCTTAACACTATTCGTCCTTGGTTCCAATGTCCGTTACATAGTTCGTTAATGATGAGGATATAATTTAACTAAAACAAAATAAGTATAAATAAATTTTTAAACCCAATCAAATTCTGCCACGAACCAATCTATCCAACCTTTTAGTTTCTTTTAATCTATTTCAACTATATTTTTATCATCTTCTTCTTTCGTAAGAATTACAAGTAAACCCAACAATAACTGTTTCACTCCCATCTTATCTTCTTTGTTTTTTGTTTATCTTCGCTTTTGTATCTGTAACTCAATCGACCCACCCACAATCTATGGAACAAACGAAGACTTATGTTACCCATGCATCTCATAATCCTACCACATTGTGCTCTCATCACGGTTGGTATTCTTCCGTTCTCCGATCAATTTATCATTGAAGCAACAATTGGAGATCCTCTACATCTATGAATGCCCGTTCAACGGTTTCTTCGCTAGGTTGGCTCGAACTCAAGCCTCTTAGCTCTGTTGACTCCCAGGAATATATGGAGTACGGAGATGGTGATATTCGTTAGAGTGCTTGACATCGAGATCAGGCCTGAATGACCTAGTTTCTCTGACGAAGCACTTTCAACGGTGTCTTCTAACCGGGAAGGTAGTTGTGAGGTCACACTAGATTTTTATCCGCCAACATGTAATCATAAAATTTTTTGCGCTGAGGCTTTTGACAAAGGCTATATGGCGAGTCTCAACAGCCGTTGTGTGACAACCGACAAAATTAAGGTAATTCTGTATGCGATTAATACATATAATTAACTGATTTAGCAAACTCTAAAAATTAATTGGAACAATTTAGTCACTTGAGAATAGCAAAGTCCCCATAAAAGGCATAGATTTGCATTAGTTTAATTAAAAGCGTGACGCGATCGTGTATGTGACACCCGACAAACTCAAGTTAATACTTTTACAAACATATAAGTCTATATTAGCGAAACATTTTATATAATGTACTTAACTGGGTTGGTTGGGTCGGTTCGATGATTCGTTGAATCATCGGGAGTTGGTTCATACTTGCATAATGTCTATAATTGTCCATAGTTCAATGATTCGGGGAACCATTGGGGAAACACACACGTACATCCGCGTCTTGAGTCCCGATGTTGGTGAAAACATATAATTGGAGTAACTTATCAAGTATTACATGTAATACAATCAATTAAAAACTTATTAATGCATGATTATGTGAATTCATATGCTAATGTATGTTAAAATGCTATTTTAGGGTCGTATGGGCGAATTAGTAGTTGAATCTTCTCATTTGCATGATAAAGGATGCGAATGGGGAGTTTGGATCCTCATTCGCATGGTAATCGACTCATTCGCACGCTTTGGTGTGTGAATGGGAGTAGTGTGTGTGTGTGTGTATATTTTTGCCATATTCTCATCATTTTGCAACCCTAACTCGCCCCAAAGTGCTCTCTCTCAAACCCAAACCTATAGAAACGAGTTTTTGCCCTCATTTCTTGGATCCTAAAATTAAAACAAGTTTTATGTCAATATCAATTAAAAATTCAAGGTCCATTAATCATCTAAACCCTTTTCAATACATTTTTATACATTTTTGACAAACTCTAAGTGTCCAGATCTGAATAAAAATCTTTCTAACATCTTTCTAAACTAGATCTAGACCTAAACAATGAATTTCTTCATAAAATACTAAGTTTAAATGATGATTGTGGATTGTTTAGGAGTATGATTAGGGATAATATGAGTGATTTATTGTTGTTTTGTGGACTTTTACCCATTTTGGGGGTTTATGTGATGAATCTAGGGTTATAACATGAATATGTTGATGATCTGATTAGGGATTCATTTAGGTGAGTTAATCTGTGCTTAATTTGGAAATGATGCTATTTTAATACTTTCCATTTTGTGTAAATTTCTCATGCAATTGATGTCACAACTCCATAATTTGCTATTTTGGGTAATATGTGATTTGGTGTGTGAAATGGACTAATTGATGACTGAATCAGGTGTAGTAACATGTGGTTAGGATAGATAAGTGTGACTATAGTGTTTGGTTGTATTTCGTGAAGTTTTTGATTGGGTTTGAAGGGTTTATGTTTGTCAAAATAGCTTAACAACTGAGCAAGTACGAATGGGTTCCCATTCGCATGGTCGACTGTGCGAATGAGTAGGGTGTTCTCCCATTCGCATGATCGACTATGCGAATGAGAGGAATTTAAACCCATTCACACCACATTGACTCATTCTTACCAAGGGTCCATTCTATTGATGCGAATGACAAATTTAAGGACCCATTCGCATGGACAAAGGGTACAAATGAGACTGGAATAGACTCATTGGCACCAACATGAAAAATTGTGAATCTTTGATATAAACTATGTGTTTTACGTGCATTATTTGTGTGTGAACTGTATATACTTGAAGAACTTATATAACCAGTCACCGGGGATGTCGAGTCTTGTGTGGTTAAGTCAAACATTCAAACACGTTTTCAAACATACGGGTTATTAGTCAACACATACTCATGAGCATTTTATGATAGGTCGCCGATATTAGGGACCATCATCACACATTTGGTTAATCTGTTTTGAAGAACGTAACCTAAGGTGAGTTTCACGGCCCCACTTTTATACGTTTTATCATGGGGGATGAATCTGACTAACTTAGGAATTAATAATTACATTTATATATATATATATATATAGGTTAAGTGAAACTTATAGCGCGAGTAACCCATCACTAACGGGCCTACAGCTTACATTTTAATTAAATGGGGATTATATATAACTAGTGGTGTTGGGAATTGGGTGTACAACATTCCGGTTAAGCGCACTATAGACCTAGTGTCTTATACGTCTTGGAAAGTGGTAGGTGTTTGACCTTGGACTAGAGTGCTATTCACATTTGGAGAAGCATACATGACTGAGGTGAGTTTCATGGCCCATTTCTGTGATTCCTGGCAAACTCTGGTTAGTAACTTTTGTCAAACTAGGAAGTCTACCTTAGCGAGTCATGCATACATTACACTTAACTGGGTCGGTTGAGTCATTACGATGGTTTGTGGAATCATCGGGAGTCGTTATGGTGGTTCGGGGAATCATCGGGGGTCGTTCCATAACCATGTGTACAAAGATTGGTGATTTGTGGGATCACCAGATTTAATGCACACACACGAGTCTCGAGTACCGGGGATTGGTGAACGAATGTGAACATGTTAGTTATCAAGTAATATATGCTATAATCATTATATAACTTGTCGGTATGTGAATGTGTGCTTATATGTGTTAAAATAGTGTTTAACACGCCGAAAAACATCACCTGCTGCAGGGGCAACTGGGGTAGCTAGTTGCCACCTGCCCTAGTCGCCTGTTGTAGGGGGGACTAGCCGGGCTAGTTGCTACCTGCAGCAGCGTAGTCGCCTATTGTGTCTGAAACGACTAGCAGCAGCTATAAATACCATACTTGACTTGTTAAACATCATTTGTGAAACCCTAACTCGCCCCAAACCTCTCTAACACTATCCTTAACCTCTGTAACCTGTTTTTGCCCTAAATCTACCATTTCCATGCCTAAAAAATCATTTCTAACGAAATCTAAGGTGTGTTATTAATCCTAAGCTTTTGTCATGTCGTTATTTTGATCCCTAAAGGTCCAGATCTGGTTTTATAAAGTTTGTGTCTTTGAAAACCTTTGAAAAAATATTTTAAAACAAGTCTAATCTTTTAAGTGGGTTCTATATGGAGGATTAATTCATAAAACGGTTTTTTGTTGATGCACTTTATGTGGACGTCACTGTCGAATAGACTAGGGTTGAGTCGTATATTGTATTACATGAGATTGTGGTGATCCATAAGGGCATTGTATGGATCTGATGCATTTGTTTAAGGTAGACCTGGTTGGTTCGAACCATCGTGAGGTCGAACCAGATATAGAAAGGTCGAACCGGTTCATTCGACCCTTACATGAGGTCGAACGAGCTGGGCCTATAAATAGCAATCTCATGTGTTGGTTTTCATTAGAAGATTGTGAGTTTGTGCTTAGAATCCTCTCAAGGGGAGGTCATGCGCGACCTCCCCCGGCCCCGAGATAGATGTTTATCCTACTGTTGACAGTGTCTGTAACCGTTTCTGATGTAATACGAATCTGTGTTGACGTTGTAATCATCTATTTCTGTTTCGTCTCAAACCCTCCGTCTGAAATCGAGTTGTATTCGTGTAATCGATCCATGATTTCGGTCACAAATCGAAATTTCATTTTTGATGATTAATACATGGGGATTATTATGTATTTGATGTTTTGTTGACATAAATGAGTTATTAGGATGATTAACTTGGATTAGGAAGGTTGTTTGATGTGTTTTGATGATAATATCTGTTATGACTCGTTTGAGTGCATTAGGAGGATTTAGGATGTTATAGGATGATTTGATGATTGAATGATGTTAGGGTTTATGCTAGAATGATGTAGTAACAGTATGATGATGATTGGAACGTGATTATGTGATAAAATCTGATTATTTGCCATTTAGGGTAAGGTTTTCATGTAATGATGTGATGTTTTAGTAATATTATTCCATTTTGGGAAATGCTTGAGATTAGGATGTTAGACTGATGATAAATTGGGGTTTTTTGTTTAGGATAAGTTTCTTGATGATTATTGATTGATATTGGGAGTTTTTATATGTTTCGGATCTGATTTGGAGGGTTTAGTGCAAGAAAAGAGTCACCTAAGCTGCTTGGGGCGACTAGCTAAGCTAGTCGCATGCTGTAGGGGGCGGTCGCCTATTGGGAACCCAGTGGCCCCTCCAGGGGGAAACTAGCTTTGCTAGTTGCCTGTTTGATACCAAATCGTGTGTTTTGATGCCTAGTCGTGTGTTTTGCTATTGTAAGTGTATTTCGGGATCCCAAAAAATGATTTGACACCTAGGAACATATTGTAAGCCCTGTGGGTTGTCTAGAAACCTGGTAAGATGTGTTATAACACGTATGTGTAGTGTGTGAACTGTATGCTGGACTTTGTGGACCGTTATGTGAATAAGGTGTGTATTTATACATGATTGCTTGGTTACTTGTATTTGGCTAACACGGGGGATGTCGGGTCACCAATGGGATGTCGAGTCTTATCTTGTGTGGTCAGGTTAATGTTCAAACGTGTTTTCAAATGTTCAATAGTTATGGTCTGGACATTCAAGGACTAGTTAACCTACTGGTTATTAGTCCGGATACTTATATACATCTTATGATAGGTCACCGGTATTAGGGACTATCATAGCATTTCGGTTTAACTGTTTTCAAGAACGCAACTTAAGGTGAGTCTCACAGCCCCACTTTGATTGGTTTTACTTTTAGGGGAGGAACATGGTTCGTACTTTGGACTTTTAAAGATCATGTTTTACTATGGTTATCTTTTGTTACTATACTGTGTTTCATCCTAAGTCCCGGGGGAACCATGAGTGTGCGAGGTAGCACAATAAGGGAAATGTGGATAGATCTATTTGGGTGTGACCAGCCCCACCCGGGTCGACTGGAGGTCGGCCGAGTGCATATTATCTAAGTTCATATGCCATGGATGACGGTAGTGCATTCGGGCAGTACCTATTAGTTCGTGTCAAGTAATGGTTTCAAACGGTAGTAGTAACAGTACTTAACGTTTAGTTAACGTTCATATAACATAGTAGTAACGGGAATGATCTTTTGAAACTATGGAAACGTTTTATAAATGCCTGTGAACTCAGCAACATTATATGTTGACATTTTTTTGCATGTTTTCTTAGGTCGCTAAGGTAGCAGTTCATGGATTAGGCTCACGAGGTCTTGCACAACGTCTAAAGTTCATTTGCATATGTTAAACATTTTCATACTTACTTTTATTTACTGTTTTGGAATGTAAACTTGATGAAGCTTCCGCTGTGGTGGATTTTATGATATAAAACTTTACGGTTGTGGTTTACGTATTTTTACATATAGTTGTCATTTATTATGGCTGTTGACTTGGATCCTGGTGTGTCACGCGCCTCGCGGTAAAACCCCGTACTTCCAAAAGAGTGGGTAATGCTAAAAGCACCGAGAGTGAACAATCTATACATTCTCGACATGTCGAAGGCCATGACAACCCAAGTTCAAGTAACGTGTTTCCTCTCCAAGGCTACTGAAAAAGAATCAATCATGTGGCATAGGAGAATGGGACACATTCACCTTAGAAAAATGAACCATCTGGTGAAGAATGAACTTTTCAAAGGCGTAAATGTTAAACATTTCCATTTGAACGACAAGTGTGTGAGTTGCAAGAAAGGAAAGCAGCACAAGCAGTCTCACAAACCAAAGAAAGTCAATTCAGTTGAATTACCACTTGAGCGTTTGCACATGGATCTTTTTGGACTGGTCAAGCGTAAAAGTCATGCTGGTGAATTGTATAGTCTTGTGGTTACCGATGACTATTCAAGATTTTCATGGGTTATGTGCTTGCATCATAAGAGCGACACGTTTAACAATCTGAAGGTTTTGTTCACTCGACTAGAAAATGTCTATGGTTTGAAGATCAAGAGAATTAGGAGTGATAATGGGACGGAGTTCAAGAACGCACAGATGGATGTTCTTTGTGAAGACAAAGGAATTCATCATGAATATAGTGCTCCGTATACCCCGCAACAGAACGGTGTCGCGAAACGCAAAAACAGGACTCTAATTGAAGCGGCGAGAACAATGCTTGTGGATTCCAACCATCCAGTAATGTTCTGGAATGAAGCCATTTACGCAACTTGTTATACTCTCAATCATGTTTTAACAGAGAAGAAGTTTGGTAAAACTTCTTATGAGCTGTTAAACAGACGAAAGCCGAACTTAGAGTATCTAGAACCGTTTGGAGCACCATGTACGATGCTTAATCCATGTGAGAAGTTCGCACCAAAAGCTAAAGAAGGATTCTTTGTTGGATATACAACCCCGCTCAAACGGGTATTCAACAAACGAACTCGTAAGGTAGAGGAGTGGGCTAACGTTGAAGTTCAGCGGTATACTCAGAATGTACAGGGTAGGGGTCCAGACTGGATGTTTGATTACAAAGATTTCTTTGAATCATTCAATCTAGATAGCTTGGTTAAAGAGGCTGTATTACGATTATATTACGAGTGTGAAAACGTTGTGACATCACCGTTGGTGCGTCCGATCACCGTAACCCCTCAAACAGCTTCTAATGATACCAATACTCCTGCAGCTGAAGAAGAGGTATTTTAGGAAGCTTCCACAACTCTCAATTCATCAGAATCGGAAGATGATGATGATGTTACAAGTGAATCTGTTCCATATATTGCTACAGAGACACCTCCAGTGAACCCAAATCCGAATGGTGCTTCATCATCAAACTTGGGTAATGATCTGGATTCGACTGAAAATTTGACTACTCAAACGGGAGTGCAAGTACCTGATTATCCGGAATCTCGGATACATCGTATTCACCCGCTCGAGCAGGTTATTGGTGATCCTGGTAGCAGTGTCATGAAAAGAGGACAACTGAGGAATGCTAACTCACTAGAAAATCTTGGAGCCCTAGCCTTATATGCTAAAATTCAAAAATCAGGTTGTCAGAATGACTGGTCTTTTGCTTGTTATGTTTCGCAGGTTGATCCGCGGACATACAAGGATGCTCTTTTGGATGACGCTTGGGTAGAGGCAATGCAAGAGGAGTCATTACAGTTTTAGAAACTGGGAGTATGGACACTGACAGATTTACCTCCAGGACGGAAAAAGATTGGAACAAAATGGGTGTTCAAATGTAAGAAGGATGACAGAGGAGTGATTGTTAGGAACAAAGCTCGATTGGTCGTACAAGGATTTCATCAAGTGGAAGGAATCGATTATAACGAGATTTATGCACCGGTTGCATGCTTAGAAGCTATCCGCATGTTTCTAGCGTTTGCATCTTACAAGAAATTCAAGGTGTATCAAATGGACGTTAAAAGCGCGTTTCTTTATGGTGTGGTCAAGGAAGTAGTTTACGTAGGTCAACCACCAGGCTTTGAGGATCCTATTCACCGGGATAAGGTCTTCATTCTAAACAAAGCTCTCTATGGGTTGCACCAAGCTCCACGGCAATGGTATGAGGAGCTGAGCACGTATCTTCCATCCAAAGGATTTAAGTGAGGTTTTGTAGATTGCACACTGTTCACAAAACGAACAGGAGATGACTTGCTTCTAGTGCAAATTTATGTTGATGACATTATTTTTGGTTCTACTAATGAACTTTTGTGTAGAGAATTCGAAAAAGTTATGCCGGAAAAGTTCGAAATGAGTGCGATGGGAGAGATGCAGTTTTCCTAGGCTTGCAGGTGGACCAAAGACCAACGGGGATCTTTATTCACCAGACTAAACACGTTTCTGAAGTCTTGAGTCGATTCCAGATGGATGATTCGAAGCCGATGGATACCCCGATACAACCTAATCACGGGATTGGTGTTGACGCTAAGGGGGAGCTGACTGATCCTTTTACATACAGAGCAATCGTCAGATCTCTGATGTATCTCACCGCATCTAGACCAGACAAAATGTTTGCCACATGTCTTTGTGCACGTTATCAATGGAAGCCGAAACAGAGTCATTTAGCAGCTGTCAAACGTACCCTTAGATATCTGAAGGGTTGTCCATCGAGAGGACTATGGTACCCTAATGATGATAATTTTGACCTAATTGCTTTTAGTGATGCAGATTGGGGAGGCTGTGACAAAGACAGCAAATCCACAACGGCTGGATGTCAGTTTATGGGGAGCAGGCTTGTGACCTGGCAATGCAAGAAACAAACTGCAGTCGCCTTATCAACATGTGAAGCAGAATACGTCTCAGCATCAAGCTGCTTCTCACAAGTTCTCTGGATACAACAACATATGGTGGACTACGGTTTGCAATTTCCTAAAACCCCTACTTACTGTGATAATGAGGCCGCAATTGCATTAACAAAAGATTTAGTCAATTACTCGAAAGCTTAGCATATCCGAATCAAATACCATTTTATCCGTGATTGTTATGCAAAAGAGTTGATCGATATGGTCAAAATCCATACTGACTATCAACGTGCAGATCTTTTTACCAAAGCTTTTGATAAATCAAGATTCGATTATCTATTAAAAGCTAAGTGTACAAAAGAAAAACAAGACTGATCATCACCTCAGTTTATCGCTTTTTAGTTTTAGTTTTTACTGTTTTTCAGAAAAATTCAAAAACCTAAAAATATGTTTTTCATTTTAGGGGGAGTTTATTTTCAGAAAAACCAAAAACATTGAAAAATTCAAAAAACACATAAAAATTAGAAAACCCAAAATGATTTCCAGGAGAAAAAGGGGAAATGATAGTACATCAGTGGGGATCTGGCACATGCTAAAGAAGTGTAATGCAATATAAGGCGTGTGTTTGAGTCTGTGTGATGTGTTGATTGGCTTTGTAGACCTATTACTGCGTGCCTGATACATACATATCAAACGAATTGTTGTGTGGATGAACTCCTCATGGGCATATGGTCTTAGTATTGTAATTTCGTTTGATAGGGTATTTGTACAAAATTCGGAGGTTTCAGGTCGTTATGTTATTAGTTATCTGGGGATAGCCTCTCTGATCATCTGCTGTAAGTCATTACGGACCTAGATCAGATAGGGTGCCTTTATAAAAGAGCTTTTAAAGCCAAATCCTAAAGTTACCGAATTGAGGAACTTTCAATGTATGATGATAATCAAAGATTATCTAATGCATCATATCCAATCATGATTGATATTAGCCCTCAACCTGGTAGAGTGCACAAGTTACTTTGTAGCATTGAGTTGCTAACCTGTACACCTATGTGCCTCATATCTTGTAAATTACAGATGACGAAAGCATAATCACGCGTTACAATGAGTCTTTGTGCATTTACTTCTTGATACGGGAGTATGTCGTGTGTGTGGGAACCACAGACAATTGCGTTTATACTATAAATAATCGTATCAGTCTAAAGCACTGCACAATAGTCTGCATGTGAGCTTATGTGGACAACAATATCAGCAGTTGCCAGATCACACATTGTCTTTAATGATAATAAATCAAAAAGATCAATGGTGTGATCAGCTTTCTCAATAACTGATATGATCCTCTTACCGAAAATCACAAAACATTTACTGTTTTATCTTTACATTTCTGCATTTTACATTTCTCGTCAAAAATACAAAACTCAAAAAGATTTTAGGTGTGTTTTAACAAAAACTTTAAGAAAACCCAAAAGATTTTACATTTCTATCTTATTTTTGATAACCGATGGTGGTTGATGGTGATTTTCTGAAACTTGATGGACCATTTGGGTTTTGTCATCTTTAAAATGAGAAATAATGAATGACCGATGTTTAAAAGTTGAGAAAAATATTGAACGGGACTCGATTTTGAGATTTGGTAAAAAAAAAAAATTCAAAAATTCCAAATTTCATTCGCCCCTTCGATGGGTCGAATGTGGAATTTTGCTGTTCATTCGAACTTTTCAAACGGTCGAATGTGAGTGTTCTTATGTCTGATTGTACATTCAAACCATTTTTCTTCCTTCGAACCTTTAAATAGGGTCGAATGTAGAAAAATTTTCACATTCGCCCATGTCAAATGGTCGAATGTGGAGCCTATATATACTGATCTGCACTTTCGATCCCCATTTCAAAAAAAAATTCAAACTTCTGAGATTAAGACCCCTTGTTGCTCGTGTTTTTAAATTCATACCATTGTGATCTTCGTCTCTTACTGATCATTTTAAGACATTGTTTCAGGTTATCATCTATTATTCATTTCAGAATCGATGATTTTGTGTACAAACCCTAAACTGGATCGCCATGGATTGTGGACAGTTATAGGAACAATTCTTGTTAAGGAATTAATGTTTAAGTATTTTAGGGGGAGAAGAAACCAAAATCCAGGGTTTAATCACACCAGATTAACGAATTGATTGATTAAAATGTTCAAACCCTAGATTTTAGGAGAAAATACTTAAACATTGAATAATCATAACAATTGTTGATTGAAAAGGTTAATCGTTCATGTTAGATGCTTTACAAATCAAAATGGCATGTTTAAACACACAAAATCAAAATCTGTAAATTTTGAAGATGAACAGACACGTTCGACCACTTCAAAAGGGTCGAATGTGACTTTTTGGTCGAAAGTACCAAGTTCAAACGGTCGAAAGTGGATAAAAATGGTCCAATGTACATTTTTAAAAACTGTTTTTCACATTCGAACCTTATTTTCCATATTCGAACCTCATTTCCCACATTCGTAGTCTCGATTGGTCGAATGTGGAATTCCAAATTCAAAAATTTCAAATTTTGAATATTTTGTCCGTTTTTAACGTGTTTTCTTGTTTTGTTTTGCAGTTTAATCATGTCTAAAGAACTGAGTACTGATATTCCCACAGGTTCATCAAACAAGGCAGCCGGGAAGAAGCCTGTAGAAGATTTACCGTTCGAAGAAGCACATAACTGCTGTGCTTATCTGGGCGATTTGAAGAAACATACCGAATTAACCGGTATTGTTGATTTTCTTAAGAGAAGTCGTGTTGTTGATGCCATTGCTACTCCTGCCATTATTTACAGAGACCACCAAAAAGAATTCTGGACGAACGCTAGAATGGATTTTTGGGACAACAAATCTGCTATCGTAAGTAAGATTCAGGGGGAGTTAGTGATTATTTCTGAAGGCGACATCAGGCAAGCATTGAAGTTGACGGATAAGAAGACTGATCCAAGAGTTCTTTCTTGGATTGAGCAGAGAAAGTGTTTCCTGAGAATGAAATATAATGGACCGATTACTGATGGTTCATTACATAAAGGAAAACTGTGCGCCCAGTTCAAGTACCTTGCTCACGTCATGCTACATGTTTTCGGATCTGTGAGTGGAGGTTATGACGTAATGAGAAAGAGTATTAGCTCTTTAATGGTTGCCCTGATCTTGAACAAGCCATTCAACGTATCTGGAATGATACTTGAACACATATTGGAACCATTGAGAGGATTGAAGAGTAAGAAGTTTTTGTTATACCCAAGATTCCTGTAGATGATCTCTGATGAGAAGTACAAGAATTTGAGAAAGGATCCTACACAGATAGTAGTTCAGGATCACATGAGCATGAGCACATTAGTAAGAATGAAGGGATACAAAGTTTTTGTTATACCCAAGATTCCTGCAGATGATCTCATTCATGCCGATGAATGAAAGATCACAAATGAAGAATTTGTTTGGTCACCTGATCAATGCAGGTTATGAATATCCAGGTGTTGATAAAGCCAGGAATGTAAACAGTGATTCTGATGAAGATAATCCACTTTGTCCTGTTGATCCTGAAGCTAAAAGGAAAAGACAAGTTGTGAATATTGGTGTGAAGAGTGGTAAAGGGAAAGGAAAGGAAAAAGAGGATGATGCTGAACCACCAAAGAAGACATCTCGGAGAAAGAAGAGTGTTGTGAAGAAAGGCATACACTTGGTTGATGAAGAATCGATGGATTCTGAAGAGACTCAGGTAGAGGAGAGATGGGATTATGAGAATGAGACTGTTAAGAGCACCATGCCTAAGGACACTATGGCTGGTGAGTCTGAAAGTCTGAACAAATCATTAGAGGAACAAAGATTGAAAAGTCCGATAGTGTTGGATGATGTTGATGAAAGTCTGGGTTTGGGATCTGATGATTTTGGTGGATCGCCAAAGACTGGAGAGAAACAGAAAAATCCTACTTACAAGAATAAGGCTAAGGCTGTAGAGATTGAAAAGCCGATGAAGAAAAGAGCTAAGGACATTGAAAGCCTAATTGCAGGAAAGAAAGTTCCTGTGATGTCTAGTTCTAAGTCACCCATGACATCCCCAGCAGCGAAGAAACAGAAAACATCTGCTGCTGAGCAATCTGAACTTCCAACTGATGATTTCAATGATGCGTTGGATAGAGTCTTGAAGAAATTTAAGAAACAAAAGAATCCAGTTGCTGAAGCTTTAACTCCAAAGGTTACTGTATCAGGAGATGTGATGGATGCAGTGAACCAGAAGTTGACTAACATGATGAAAATCATTAACCAGCAACAAGCAGAGATTGAACAATTGAGAAAGAATGATAGGAAGATGTTGGATGTAGTCGAATCTTCACAGGAGAGCCATGAAGAAATATCTGCTAAAATCAAGCTGCTCCAGAAAGAAAATAAGAAGTTGTTGTTGCATGAGAAGAGAAATACTAGAAGATATATCACTTTGAGGCTTGAAAACAAGAAGTTGAGAGCAAACAACAAGAGCATGAAGAATATCATTGATGAATTATACTCAAAAGCTCCTCAATTGAAAGAAGGAAAAGAGGATAAAGATAAAGAAGAAGAACTTGTTGATTTCGAACCATCTGAATCAGAAAAAGATGAAGAAGATGATGAAGATCTTGAACAGGATGCCGGTGATGCTCCTGAGAAGAAGAAGAAGAAAGATGATGATGATAAAGATGGTTCAGGTGATGATTCTGGTGATGGTAATAGCTCTGCTGATAGTGATGATGATGATGACAATGATGATGATACTGATAAGTATAAGTATGAGAAGAGAGAAACAGGAAAAGATGTAGGAGAGTCTAGTTCAAAAGCTCCTGGTGGTAATACTGACGATGATGACATATTCTGGAATGAGAAAATCAGATCATTATCTGATGAAGACAAGAAGTTATATCGCCAGATGTTGACTGATAGAGTCTGGACGATTGAGATGATTGGCAGATTTCCAGAGATTTTTGATTCAGATGATGTGAGATTTGAACTAGAGTATAATGATCCTGATCTGGAAGATGGAAAAGTTTCGGCAGCTGTGACTAAAGGAATACCGGAAGGATTAGCTAAACAGGTTGGTAAATCTCTTGAAGAGTTGATGAGTGAGAACCAAATACCAAACATTCCTGAGAAAGAAGCAGGAAATCACTCTTATGATAGAGATGTTCTAGTGTTTGAAGAAGTTGAGATGGAGGATATTACTAGTGAGGAATATCCAGAATACTTCAAAAATGATAAAGAGTATGGATTTCCTGAATTCTCTGAAGAGTTGCTAAGTCAAGCTGAGAAATTTGCTCATGAGAAAAGCAAGAAATTTGTTGAAGAAGTGTTTAACAACTCAGATTGTCAAAAGCCAGCTGTTGAACAATCAGACGATCTGAAAGAATTGCTGAGGAAGCTTAAAGAAAAAGAAGCTAACCGCCCTAAGACTGAAGTTCAGGGTAGTTTCTACAAATTTCATAATGAATTGTTCAAAGGTAAAGCTCTCGGATGGAAATATTTGAGACAGCTTAGGTGTGTCGCTGTAAAGTGGGAAAAAGGAATTCTGTACTTCAACAGATTCCATGACATAAAGACACTACCTTATTGGGCTGTTCGTGATATTTGCAGACATACAATGTCAAGTGCTTCAGTAAACAACAATCTTGTTGGTTACTTTGCATATCGCATGGCAATAGAGAGTAGAACGAAATGGGAAGTGTTCACCCCTCAGTATCGTAAACGGATAGTTCACAAGGAGAAAGATCAGATTACGGGGTTGAACAAGGTGACTTTGAAATATAAACCATCGACTGTTTAAAAACACATTCCTTTGATACCTATTCCACAACATTTCTCTAAAGACTTTATGTGGTGGTACTATGACTGGAAGACGGCAAAGGCTATTATCGTATTACAATCCGATTTATTGTGAAGAGAAAGATAGTGAGCAGGCTGCTAAATACCAACGTATGGTATTCTTATGTTTTGCATGGGATGTCAATGCGGGTTGTGATTTTGATAAGAAGCTGGGGAAGTTTGTTCAGATTCAGAAAGCTAAAAAGAAGAAACCGAAGCAAACTCATGAACCAGTCATAACAAAAGAACAGAAGAAATTATTGCACATCAAGCTGATGAATAAGAGGATGGATGAAGATCGAAGGCTGAAGCAATTCAAGTAGTAGTCGAGGGGGAGTTTGTAGATACACGAAGTGCGACTAGTGCTATTGAATTGCAAATTCTAATATGTTTTGTTGATATCGGACGGTCGAAGGTGGAAGCTAGACGGTCTAATGTAGATTAAACGGTCGAAGGGAGAAGCTCAGAGAGGCCAAATGAAGTTTTGATTGTATATATGTTTTGGTTCGCCCAACTTAAATGGTCGAACCTGCACATTCGCCCAAATAAATGGTCGAATGTGCAGGTCTATATATAGGATGAATCATTTTCTAAGTTTAACTATTGGTCATTTTTGTTTCCCTCTCCATGTGTTTTGTCTCCCTAGGGTTTTATTGAGTCTGTAACTGATATCTATCATTATAAACAAGGTTTTAAAGTGTAAATCATTATGTTTATCAATGAAATGAAAATGTTTGAGATGATTTGCTTGTTTTGCTAGTTATATTATCATTTTGTGGTCAATTCAGGGATTCCGCACCTAAATTGAACTTGTTTGATCATATTCTTTGTTTGAAGATCGATTCTTAATCACATACACAATTGTTAATCATTGGTATTGATTTTTTGTGTGGTATTTTGGGAAGATGTGCTCTGGCTCTTGATATGGGATACGAGTTATCGGGATAAACTTCATTATAAGATTTCAAGCTTAGACACTTGGAATACTTCATCTAGGATATGAGTTTATTCTGGTTTGCTTCTTTACACGAAGTTCGAGCATGGAATAACTTCATTATAAGGTTTCGAGCTTAAACACTCTGAATACTTTATCAAGGATACGAGTTATAACATCACACAAATTTTCTTTATATATATATATATATATATATATAGAACTCCCTCGTTTATTCATCCGATTCATGTTTACAGTATCTTTACCATCCATTTTGTTAATTTTTTTGTTTAAATAATGACTTATAATCAATATTAAATTGGATTGTATTAAAAATTCTGATTTAAAAACGTAAAAAAAAAAAAAATGTTTGCCTGTGCCAGGATTCGAACCCGAGTCCCTGGCGGGCTAAACCTTAACCACACCACACAAACCACTACACCATTTGGTGTTTTGTGATGTTAATTAAAACCAATTAAACTTAAACCCTTTTAAGGTCCCTTAGTCAAACCTGAAAAGCCAAACGTAGTCTCCTAGTCAAGTCAAGTCAAAGTGTTTGTAAATATGGTGAGTTTACATAGCCCCTTTTACCATTTCACTATTTTGGGGTGAAACATGTTACAACATTCTATCTACAATTCAATCACAAGTGTCTATGTGTTATTCTATGTTGCATTATGTCTTAAACATTACTAGGGTAAGCACAATATTCTAGCATAATCATTGACATTGATCAGCCGACGGTATACAATGATAGATCTATTGGACTGACAACCCCACCCGGATACGTGTACCTCCTACATAGGTAGCGTGGGTGATTGTTATCGAATTTATAACATAATCGAGTGAACCATGAGCGTATGGGATGGACCACAATATTCTAGTCACAAGGTTTGATTATGCACTCGATTTACCCGATGGTTTTGTTTTCACATATGGACTAGACTTGCCATGACACTCGAATTGTACAAGTTTTTATTCAATATTCAAACCTATGTAATTCTCACCAACTTTTGTTGACCCAAAATATTTTCAAACTTAACATGTTTCAGGTTATATTTGCTTGAAGATTTGAGTTAATGCTTGAAGATGCGTAGCTAGTATTTTTTTTATCTTGATGTACAAATTCTTAGAACAATTGTATGTAATTTATTTAAATCATATATTGAAACTTATTATTTACCATGAGCTACTGAACAATTATCAATATGTGACATCCCGATGTTTCCGCCATCGGTTGGGGTGTTACAGATTGGTATCAGAGCCATGGTTATATGGAATTAGGTTATTAGAAAAAAAAATAATCTAGTCTATAACCATAGGAATTTAACCAGTACTTGCTCCTTTTACTTGCAACCTTACTTGTTTCTATTCTCTATCCAACTTCTTATCCTTACTTTAGTCCCTACAAGAAGAGTGCTCTCCATCACAAGATCTACTATTAGTCTAGTAGGACAAATCCTCAGGTTTAGCCTGAACCACCTTGAGATCTCGTCGAAGTTCTAGATTTTAATAGCGAACACGTGCAATCTGGAAGGGTGAACGCCTGTATTCTGAGTTTTCTGTCTAGGATTGGCATTGCGCATAAATCCCAATCAGACGAGGGACCCGGATGCCTACCTAGGAGTTCTCGGGATGAGTGTTCACTTATAGGCTAAAGCATGTCTTCACTATGTTATTAGAATCTAGAAGTTTTGATAAGTCAGCGTTTTCGTTTATTCATTTTAATTAATGAATAAATGATTACACTCACTTTCCTTAAACTAAGCTCTAAAATCTCAAAATTTTACAGCTTAAATCAATCTCATTTCATAACCATCTATGGATATCACAATCACACTTCACCTTACCATCTTAGCCACTTTTTAAATATTCAACACCCTACCCAAATCCTATTATTTCATTTCTCCACATGTTACTTATTTTTAAAAACTATAACCTCATACCTTAGCACAAACTAAAGATTTCTAAATCTTGTTGTATTTTCATTACCTAGTAACTTTACAAAGTACATATTTTTGTCAAAAGATGTTCTCGAACTTAAATTCAATTGTTTATTTATTGACGTAACAAACAATTTTCTATATAATGCTTTAAACTATTAAAAATCACTTAATAGAACCTTGATCTTCAAAACCTAATGTCATGTTCGATATCTCCAACTAACGGGAATATTTTAATCAAAGCCCACTTAGCTTGTACTATTTAACAACTTTTGCTTTATGTATAAAACCAATTTTGAAAATATGATTTTTTTTTATCCATAGGAATAATATCTAGTCTCTAAATTCTCCATCGACACTCACTCATTTTCAACTTGTTCAAATTTTTACAATATTTGGCATATACCACAATCATGTTTTCTTATACACTTGATTATAATCTTTAAACCAAACCCCACAAGTTACACTGCTACATAATCTCCTTACTATAAAATAAACTTCTTATCAACCATCTTCACATTCACTATCTCTCGCAACCTTGATTCTGTTTTGAGATTTTTCATCATTCCCCCAAGAACTAAATTCATATCCTTCACCTTCTCAAACATGAGCTAGTTACCCATGATAACCAAACTATTGAAACTTGATTGTGTGTTGCATCAAACTTAATCTTTAGTTATACATGAGGATTCGATTATCTACCATATTTGAACATTTGATACTAGAAGTTATGGAATATAAACTATTTGCTATAGACACACCTAGAGTCATTAACCTTGTCTAGGGCAACTCTATTACAACTCGCATGCTATACTTGATACTTGATTACTTACATGTGCATATTATCAATTTGCAATTTATGTGTGTAATAATTGGTACACTTAATCAAAGAACTAATAGAGGATGAAGTACTTGCTTAACAGTTAGTAGAGTACCAAATAACCTACTCAACGATTGGTAGAGGTCATCATGCCTTTTCAACAGTCGGTAGAGGCCCTACAACCTGCTCAACGACTGGTAGAGGCTATCGAACCTGCTTAACAATCGGTAGAGGTTCCTACTCACTAACTGGTAGGAGTCTTTTTCCTACTCAACAGTTGGACTCATTAACACAGAGGTTCAACAACAGGATTATTTTTGCATTACTTATATGTGTGTTAGAGTTATAGAAGGACACAAAACCCTAATGTAAGGTAAATTGGTGATTGCGGTCCGGAACGTTATCATGAATTTACAGGTATGTTAAGGTGGTGTGAAATTCAATCAAGGTTACGATAGATAACCAATTATAAACCCTAGTTACCTAGTAGTTCATTTAGTCTTTTTATAGTCAATCAATTCATGCATTTCTTTTAGGATCCCTAAAACTTAAGTTTAGTGCTCTTACTAGATTCTTATTCTCCTTGCTATTTCAGATGAGCCTAATCCAACACTTAAAACTCACACATATCAATCCTCTTATTTAAATTATTCGAAACAGTTATTTCTATTACCTACAAAATTCATGTCGTGCCTTAACCCCAAATTTTCCAAACCACGGTTGTTCCAATCACCCTCAACCCTGTGTTTTTAATAACTTTGGGACGAAGTTCCTAAAAGTAGGGGAGACTGTAACATGACACAAATTTTCTTTATATATATATAGAACCCCCTCGTTTATTCATCTGATTCATGTTTACAGTATCTTTACCATCCATTTTGTTAATTTTTTTGTTTAAATAATGACTTATAATTAATATTAAATTGGATTGTATTAAAAATTCTGATTTAAAAACGTTAAAAAAAATGTTTGCCTAAATTCTGATTTAAATATGGTCTCCTAGTCAAGTCAAAGTGTTAGTAAATATGGTCTTCTAGTCAAGTCAAAGTTGTTCCTAAATTCTAGCCTAGTCAAAGTAGTCCCTAATTACAACTCCAAATTATACACTATAAATACTATAGCCTACCATTCAACTCTTTATACCATTCAATAAAAAAAAACATTATTATCCCATCTCCCATATACTAAAGTTTTCATCCATCATTATCTCCTCTAGCTAGTTCCGAGTTTTCCAAGGCATTATTACTAAGTGTTTGCACGCTCAATAAAACGCCCGAACTCATTATGCACCTAAGGTGAGTTTACATAGCCCCTTTTTACCATTTCACTATTTTGGGGTGAAACATGTTACAACATTCTATCTACAATTCAATCACAAGTGTCTATGTGTTATTCTATGTTGCATTATGTCTTAAACATTACTAGGGTAAGCACAATATTCTAGCATAATCATTAACATTGATCAGCCGACGGTATACAATGATAGATCTATTGGACTGACAGCCCCACCCGGATACATGTACCTCCTACATAGGTAGCGTGGGTGATTGTTATCGAATTTATAACATAATCGAGTGAACCATGAGCGTATAGGATGGACCACAATATTCTAGTCACAAGGTTTGATTATGCACTCGATTTACCCGATGGTTTTGTTTTCACATATGGACTAGACTTGCCATAACACTCGAATTGTACAAGTTTTTATCCAATATTCAAACCTATGTAATTCTCACCAACTTTTGTTGACCTAAAATATTTTCAAACTTAACATGTTTCAGGTTATATTTGCTTGAAGATTTGAGTTAATGCTTGAAGATGCGTAGCTAGTATTTTTTTATCTTGATGTACAAATTCTTAGAACAATTGTATGTAATTTATTTAAATCATATATTGAAACTTATTATTTACCATGAGCTACTGAACAATTATCAATATGTGACATCCCGATGTTTCCGCCATCGGTTGGGGTGTTACACGAGTTATTCTAGTTTGTTCTTTGTAAGAGTTGAAGCATGTTGGACTGAAATATGATGCCCGATCTAGAGATTGTAACAAATGGGTTACTGATCAGGCGGTTATGATGATGAAATGTTATATTATAGGGTAGTCAATAGAATTAGGAGTACTGAGTTACGATTATCCGATTTAGATGACTATTATGGGCAAAAATAGATAGATTTTATTCCGCAAGTTGTGAACAATCAATCCAGTTCCATTATGATTAAGGGAACTTGTTCAGAGAGAAGAAAGTGTTTATGCAATCACACTCAGCACAGATAAAGATTTTAAATGAAAATACAAGTGTCCGAGTGGATTGTTTTGCATAGAGTCACATAAAAGAAAATTAATTGGGTACCGAGAGTTAGATTTCTCCAGTTGGTGTGAAGGGTGATGCATGGGTAAGTTCAAGTAGGAGACGTAAATTAGTGATGGTGCCTATATGTTATGTTAAATATCTAGTCTGTCTTTATGGAATCCAACTAACAGGGGTCTTATTAGATGGCAGGTAAGACTAGTTGGATTGCGTATGATGTATTTGGTCAAGATAACATCCCTAGGTACTGATGCTACGAGGCTGTAGTGCATTGCATTGTCGACTTCACATTGGCGTAAGTAGGTGATCTAGTTGTAATTCAACTGAGCGTGCCGGTTGAGTTCGCAAATGATTTACGTGGTCTAGATAACTTCCTTCATATTTATGCTAAAGGTCCATAGTGCATTACTTGCTCGGTCCACGAAGGATGTTGTACTTATACTCAATACAAAGGTGCATGTATTGAGGGGGAGATCTATTATATTGACTGATGATGTGCAAGGTGTATTCAACATTCACCAGCAACGTCCAAGGGGGAGATTTTTGATGCACTTTGTGTGTGGCTGTCGTTATCGAATAGACTAGGGTTGAGTCATGTGTTATAAAACATGAGATTGTGGTGATCCATAAGAGCAATTATGGATCTGATGCATTTGTTTAAGTCGACAAAGAAATCAAGAATCTCGTTTGTACTGTCGTGAGGTCGAATGAGAATTCAAGACTCTCATTCATTCCTTGTTTGGGTCGAACGACCTCGTTCGTGCCTTCGAAGGTACGAATGGGGATATTATCTTGTGGTCTACAAATAGCAATCTCATGTGTGGAGTTCCTGAAGATTGTGAGTTTATGCTTTGAATGCTCTCTATGGAAGGTCATGCCGGACCTCCCCTGGCCCTGAGATAGTTTATTCTACTGATGAAAGTTTTTGTAATTGTTTATGATGTAATACGAATCTGTGTTGACATGGTTTTCATCTATTTATGTTTGGTCTCCAATCTTCATTTAAAACCGAGTTGTAATGCAAATCTGTGTCGATGTGGTTTTCATCTAAACCGTTTTCACAATCGTCTCATGTAACTTAACTGTTATGAACCAAAAATAACTATTTGTAATGTGTTTGCCTTGTTACCCTCACCACTGGTCATCACTTGGTGACGTTATGTTAAAGATGACAAATATGCACCCGCTCGACCTCCAGCGGACTCGAGTGGGGCTTGTCAAGCCCAATAGATTTATTCACATTTTCCGCGCCATGTTATACATACTCATGGTTCAAGCTATTGGATGGACTTTAGATGAGTCGCTTAGTACACAAGTGATATAATTTAATTTATTTATGCTCTATAGCGTTCGAGTTTGCTTAGCAAGTTTCTCCCCCAACGGGGAGTAAAAGGGTCCGTGAAACTCACCTTAGGTTGCGTCTTCTAGTAAAATAAGACCAGTCGTGTTAATGGTAGAATCCGACTACTACCTACCATAAATAGCCTATAAGTTGTTTTACTAAAATCGTGTTTGTTTGATACCCCATTGTTATCCGAACAACGACTTAGTGTGTTTTCATAAAATGTTTGACTACACTAGACACGGCAACCCGTTGGTGATTCGTTATATCAGTTTATTAGTTACATATAAACTTTTAGATAGTCGATCAGGTAAAAACACGTAATTTCACATAACCATATAATAGCAGATCCGATTATAGCGAATGGGAACCAACAAGGAGCCATTTATTGTAACTTTCACACGAATGAGTCAAGAATTATGTCATTTGATAAGATAAAATGGAACTTATAGCAAATGAGTCAATTTAGGCAAATGAGACCAGAATCCTCTCATTCGCTAGTTCGACCTAGCGAATGAGTGCTCATTCGCCTTGCATAGTCTGTTTAACAATTTTGATGAACAAAACCCTTTGAATTAGATCAAAAACTTACCAAATCATAGGTTAATGATGCAGTAACTTATATCTGACCCATTAGCACAATATCACATCAGTTTGGGTCATCAAATGGTCCATTTCGTGCACAAAATGACATATTCCCAAAATGGAAAATTATGGAGATGTCACATCAATTGCATTAAAAACTTACCCTAAATGGCAAATATTTAAATTACATATATACAATGTTCATCCTATCATCAAACTCATCCTAATATGATTCCAAATGTGTTATCATCATCCTAAAATGCTTCTAAAGGAGAACTAGGAGGCGAGTTAGGGTTTTGAGACTGATGAGAATGAGTAAAGGATAGCATTCATAGTTCGCTCTCATTCGCTATGCCTTTCCAGCGAATGAGAGGTATTCGCTAGTTCACTCTAGCGTATGACTATCCTTGATGTCTCATTCGCGTGTAATGACCAGCGAATGAGTGGTTTCTAGGGCCATTCACCTAAACGACATCAATTTGCACATAAAACACATATTATCATATTAACTGATGTAAACACATAACACAAGTTACGAACTGATCCTAAACACATAATTCTGAACCACTAACTTTTATTATATTAAATTATATACGAAATGGGATTCAAGACTCGTGTGTGTTACCCATTGATTTGCCAAATCACCGAGACCATGACCATAGTGTGTAGACCTTATTCACTAACCCAGTTAAGTTTGTTTTACAGTTGTTTTGCTAAGGTAGACTTGTGTGTTGTTAGGAAAGTTAAGCTTAGTTTCCCAGGTGTCACATCATCCCCCCTACTGAAAGAAATTTCATCCCGGAAATTGCTCAATATTGCTAGGAAAGAAAGAAAAATTTCCCGGTTCCTACATTATACCCCTGTTAAGAGTAATTTCACCCTGAAATTCAGCTTGCTTCAACAGTATCAGGTGTTGCTTCTTGAATAGTTGAGGATACTTGAGTTTAATTTGATCCTCACATTCCCAAGTGAACTTTGTTCCATGGTTGGTGTTCCAAAGAACATTAACGATACGGATTTTACTCTGTCGAAGGTTTCTGACCTTGAAGTCTAAGATTTAAACTGGTTCTTGGACAATACACAACTGGCCACTGATTTTGATTTCATCAAGAGGAACAACAAGTCTCTTCAGACAGACAATTTTTATGGTTAGAGACATGGAAAACGTTATGTACGCTACTGAGTTCAACTGGTAGATCAAGTTTGTATGCCACTGGGCCAATCCATTCTAGGATTACGAAAGATCCTTTCCATGGAGAGAATTTCAGAAGTACTATGTGGCCAACATGGAATTCCAATGGTTTACGACGACCATTGGCATAGCTCTTTTGACGATCCCGAGCTGTTGCTATGCGATTACGGATTTGCATGATCTTCTCAGTAGTCTCATACACAAGTTCTAGACATGTGAGTTGACTCACACCCACTTCAGCCCAACAGATCAGAGATCGAAATTTCCATACATAAAGAGCCTCAAACAGAGCTGCCTTAATGCTAGTATGATAGAAGTTGTTGTAAAGGAAGTCCACCAAAGGTAGTAGACACTCCCAACTCTTGCTAAAGTCGATAACACACGCATGAAGTATGTCCTCTAAACTTTGAATTGTCTGCTCACTTTGACTGTCACTTTGCGGATGATAAGCCGTACTCATATTAAAATGACTACTAAAAGATTTATGCAATGCTTGCTAGAAATGAGAGGTAAAACGGGCGTCACGATCAGAGATGATAGAAATAGGCACACCATGCTGCGAGATAACTTCCTTGAGGTTGATTCGAGCCACGTGCTCCATCTTTTTAGTTTCCTTGATAGCTAGCAAGTGTGCAGACTTGGTTAAACGGTCGACAATCACCCAACGAATGAGAGACCATTCGTACCATTCTGCTGAAAAACTATTTTGACAAACAAAAACCCTTTAAATCCGATTAAAAACCCTATGAATCATAACTAAATCCTGCAGTAACATCTATCTAACCTAATAGCATGTTATCACACATGATTCAGTCATCAATTTGTTCATTTTGCATATCAAATTACATATTTTCCAAATTGGCAAAGTATTGGGATGCCATACTAATTGCATGAAAACTTTACCCAAAAAGGAAAGTACTGAAATCAACCTATAAACATCATTTTCCAGATTATCCAAATTAGATTCCAGCATCCTAATATGTTTCTAACATGTTATTATCCTCATGTTCCCATTACAAGTCCTAGATCTACAATATAAACCCCTAAAATGGGTCAAAGTTCACAAAACATCAATCAATCATTCACACGTAACCTAATCATGTTCCTAAACAATTTCAAATCATTTAAACATCATTCTTGTAGATATATATGTGTGGCTATCGCTTTGGATTAATTAAGTTATGGCGTTTATTATTGAAGTTTTGAAGATATTTAAGACCATTCGACCATATGTGAGGTCGAATGACGTTTTATGAAGGTCAAACGGAGATAGTTTATGAATGTTTAAGTTGGTTCGAGCTATGAATAGGTCGAACAGGTCCATTCGACCTCTGCAAGGGTCGAATGGATGTTGCCTATATATAGTTTTGGTCGTTTTGCAGTTAACAATGGTTGGTCATTTGTGTGTGTTAACTGTGTGTTTTTCAGTGTGTGTCTAGAAGGTTCTGACCTAGTGTTTTCATTGTTATCTAAGCCTTTCTATGATTAATATCAATTGATTATCAATGAAATTATTATTATAATGGATTTCTTCTTGTTCAGGTATGTTGATTATCATTTTGTATGTGATCTAGGGTTTCTGCACCTAGGTTACTCTACTTGTGTGATAAACTAGTTGATTTCTTACAATCCGATCTTTAGAAAGTGGTATCAGAGCTTTGTCCATCACACAACTGTAAATTGATAGTTTTCAATCAATTTTTTCATCAAAAAGACCTAAAATTTTTCTGTTTTGCATGAACATTGCATGAACATGGAGATTGATTGATTTAGACTTGTTTTTACGGATAAAATCAAAAATTCTTTCACAAATGTTGATCTCCATCAAATCCGAAGCAAAACCTACTAAATTTCATTGAAATCCATCAACTTTTGAAAAACTCAGATCAAATTGAGTGATTTTTGAAGAAAATTTGATTTTGAAATGGGTCAGGTCGAATAAAGTGTTTTTGGGTCGAACCAATGTGAGTTTTAGGTCGAACCAGTTGGGATTATAGGTCGAATCAGATGTTTGTTCTTCATTCAGAGTGTGTTGTGTCTCATTCAAACCTTTGAAGTTCATTCAACCTTACGTGAGGTCAAACCAATGTCATTTTAGGGTCGAATCAAGGTTTAATGTTTCAGTTTCTCATTCGAGTTCATCTTTGGGGTCGAACCAACTATTTCTATTCCATTCGAACCCTCAATTACTTGTGATAGGTTGAACCAGATTCTGATTTTCAAGATTTTCTAAGTATTGGTATTCCGAACATCATGGACAACATTTTGGGATTTCCAATGACACCTAGACCTGCAATGACACAACCACAACAAGTACCTACTAATCCTTGGGGAGTTACAACATAGAAGACTAACACACAACCACTACAGATGCCGAATTACTTTGCCATATGAAGTTCAACACAACCGACTGTTAGTCATCCTCAACAACAAATGCCAGACTATTGGGGAGTCGCAGCAGCAGCGGTAGCTCAAAGTCAGACTTCTAATGCGATCACTACTTTGATTATCGACGTATCATCAGGAAGTGGCAATCGTCCACCGAAGTTGTTGGATATGTCTGATGTAACACCCCAACCGATGGCGGAAACATCGAGGTGTCACGTATGAATGATTGTTCAGTAGCTCATGGTAATACTTATGTTTACATAATCCTTTAATACAATATTGAATTACAATAACTGTCTTGAATGAAATCTAGTACATCCAAAAATCAAACAAAGCATAAAACTTCAAATATCTTCTCATGCTAGCTCTAGACTTCAAGCATCATTATTTCCTGTTGAGTTTGGAAAAATGGGGGGGGGGGGGTCAACTAGAAGTTGGTGAGAATACATAAGCCATGTCAAGCAATTAAGTTTAAGAATAAAAGTTTAGCAATTCACATGTCTATCGTAAGTTTAAGTCTACATGAATAAACATAATATGTTGAATCGACATAATCAAACCTCCGACTAGTTTAGGTCCATCCCGTCATCCACGGTTCACTTTAATAATATGTTGGAACGATAACAATCACCCACGCTACCTATGTAGGAGGTACACGTATCCGGGTGGGATTGTCAATCCAATAGATCTATTATTGAGTATCGCCGGCTTTGCCATAGCTAATGATTATGTAATGTTGAAACTCGTTGAAACTCGTTGAAACTGTTGTTGTGGTCTAATTCATGAGGCATTAAAGTTTACAACTAGACATGCATGTAGAATTGCTTAAGTATAATGTTGCAAGTATGAAGAATTGCATAAACATGGTTACGTAAACTCACCTTAGCAAAGTATTAAGTCTCGAAAAATAGAATATGTGTAGCCCCAAAGTTGCCAATTACAAGAGCTTATAATCAAAGCTTCAATTGTAGAAGTAATAGACTATAGAAGAAAGGTATGAGGAAAAGTTTAATCGGATTGAAACAATCGATTTAGAGGTGGCAAGTGTAATGGTTCATAGGTGGGTTTTTATACTAGTTTTGGATTCAATTAGCCATTAAAATTGGTCAACACCATAAAGTAAGGTTTTATGATGAATTGACTATTTGACTAGGACTTTGATTGTTTGACTAAGACTTTGACTAGGACTTTGACTATTTGACTCAATGCTTTATTTAAGAAATAAATAAATAAAAAAAATCATTAGTTTGAATTAGAAAATAAAAAAACGCCGTCTTATAAAATGACGATTTTTTAAATAGAATTAGGATAGGACATATGTCACGATTGAAGATTTTTTTTTAAGCACAATGATAAAAGGAACTTAGAAAAATAGAGTGCACGGATAAAGATAAGAATACTTAGAAATAAATTAGACTTTATATCATGGATCAGGAAATACTTTAATGCAAAATAAATGGGAAAATTCGTGAGGTTACATCTGAGTATTATCAATGGCAAAGGAAGTTTAAGATTCATCTTGAAGGCATGGGATTGGAAGGTGGAGAGGCATGGCAGATGATCATGAAAGGTTATAGTGCACCAATGGTTAAGAACACTAATGTTCCGATTGCACTTGAAGACTTGAAGACTTGAAAGACGATGAGAAGAAGAAGTTTGCAGTAGAGAAGAAGGCGTTTTCTCAGTTGTCTCAGGCCTTAACTACAAATTTGCTACATCAGTTTGGATCATGTACAACTTCTAAGCAAGTATGGGATGTTTTGAAGAGTCGGCAAGATGGTAATGGGAAGACTATGAGAATTCGTATGGAAGAGCTCAAAAAGGAGTTTGAAAATTTTAGTTACATTGGGAATGAAACATTGAAGGAGCTTATTCCAATATTCTTTCATTTGTTGTCAGAATTATCGAATTATGAGATTACTATTCCCATGACTGAAATTGTTGAGAAGTTTGTTGATTCGTTACCTCTGTACTGGGGACAACATGTTGAGGCACTGAAGGAAAAAGATGCTTATCAGTATTGGACCATTAGTGAGTTCATATAGAAGTTGGAGAACAAAGAGATGGAAGAAAAGAGGAAAGCTAAAAGAGCACAGTTTCCACAAAATCTGGAGCTGTATCATGCTACATCATCTTCTTCTATTTCTAATCCATCAGGAGGAGCAAGTGTTGCACCTCAAACCGCTTTTGTATCAAATATTGAGCCACGGATGAGTGCAGCCTGTTACCTTACAACACCAACTTCTTACACACCAACTCAACCTCCTATGTCTGCCTCTTGTTACACATCATCAGCAAGTATTCAATAACAACAACAACCATATGTTGCACCGAAGATGAATCAAGCTTCCTCAAGCCAAAGTCCGATCGTGTTGGAAACTTCCAACATGAATAATGTGACTGTAGAAATGGCACAAGAACATGTTGCATTGGTTTCAGCAATGGTCGCTTCTTACAATGGATTGGTGGCAAGTATGATAGGCAACAACAATATGACCAATGAGGATTATGCCCAGATCGAGATGGAAGGAATGGAACTGATTGATATACAATGGGCGTTTGCAAGTTTCATGAGGAGAGCTAAAGAGTTCATTGAGAAGACGGGCAAAATAGATTTTGCTATTTCACCAAACACAACCTATAGTTTTAACAAGGCCATGGTAACGTGTTTTAATTGTGGAACTAGAGGACACTTTGCTCGTGAATGTACCCAACCTAAACAACAAGGTAACCGAAATCCCTTCAATTCTAACTACTAAAACCGTCAAAACCAAAATCAAGTTACCTTCCAAAGTCAAAAAAACAACTATCAAAACCAAAACAATTATCAAAACCTACAAAACACCTCCCAAAATACCACTCAAAAAACACCTAATCCAACCAGAACCATTGTTCCTATCACTACACCAAACACTTAACCACAGAATGAGAATCAAGCATCGGTGATACAAAAGGATGAAGGGTTTGACTGGAATACAATGCAACTTGGTGTTGATGAGACAACTAGTGGAAATGTGGCATGTTTTGCACAAGAAATGGAAAGAGAGGAGTTGCTGATAGTTGATGATTTGGAAGACAAGAAGGTTTTTGAGAAGGTAGTTATTGAAGAAATCATTGAAGAGGAGGTTCTAGAAGTTGTTGCAGAGAAGGTTAAGGAACCGGTTACTGAAATGGTTTCAGGGTCTATTATCGATTCTGTTGCTGATGTCTCTGATGATTGGGAGTCTGTATTCTGATTCGGAAAGTGAATCTGACTCGAAAGCTAGTGTGAACTCTCTTGATGATGATACTGATCAACTGCTAGCAGAAGCAGACTTTCTCATGACAAGGAAATCATGCATGGTGGATGAAGCTTTCACAAAGGTGGATTACTCTAAG
The DNA here is from genome assembly GCA_028751855.1 of Ambrosia trifida. Lineage (NCBI taxonomy): Eukaryota > Viridiplantae > Streptophyta > Magnoliopsida > Asterales > Asteraceae > Ambrosia > Ambrosia trifida. The sequence continues at coordinate 156,179,723 of CM054123.1, forward strand.
TTCTTTGCTGGAAAGGAAGCTCATTTCGCTCTAATGGCCATGACAGATCCTCCTAAACTGGTAAGTCCTAACTCTGCTTCTAGTGATAAATATTGTGATACTTGTGATAGACTTAATGATGAGGTTAAGAAACTTAAGCATCAGCTTGAGAGTGCTAAAATTGTTATTCATTCGTATCATAAGGATGAACATGATTTCAACAAAACACTTGAGAGTTATAAAAATGATGTTTCTGAATTAATTAAAACTCTTTCATTGGAACAAATACCCATTAATAATTGCATTAATGAAATTGATGAAACTAAATTGGAAATCGCTAAAATTAAGTGTTTTGCTGAAAAGATCAACAAGAAGTTAGAGAGTTATAAGAATGTAGCGTATGTTTTTTACCACAGTATTGAGGAACCAGTTCAATCCAGTAGTGCGAACTACAAATCTTTTCCTTCCCGAGTATTATTTGAAAATCATAATCTCAATTCAGTAACACCGAAGAGTTAAGTTAGACTGGATTCCTCATCGGAAAACGAATCAAACACTTCAAGTGTTGGCGATCTGAATTTTGATGTGAGACCGATTCTCAGATTGAATGATGATGGAGTGGTTGCAGTAACTGATGATTCAGATACTGAGAGTGAGGAACCTAAGAAGAATGATGATATTCCATTAGAAAATCACATTGAGCGAATGAGACTGTACCACCTTCTCAGGTTCCACATTCTCAAAAGAATGAAAACAAAAAGAATCAATCAGTTAAGCAAATTGAAAAGAATGATTCAGTGAAAACCCGTGAAGGTATTTTCTCAGATGGAAGGATCCGATAAGATAATTTCGGATGATGAGTATCCTATATAGTTTGCAAATTATTCAAAAATTGAGCAAATTTGGCAAGAGAGTACCATTTGGTTTCCAAAACATGAACGAACCAATGATATTCCACTGGAACTAATCAAACGCCTGTATGGTGATGACTCTAACAACCCAAGGTTCTTGTCACTGAGTTTATTCAACCGAAAGACAAGATTAACGAAATTTATGAACCTACTTACTCAATGGTGCCCGCTCCTTAGAGTCTAAGGCAAAAATGTATTGATGATCAATACATGGAGAGGGCATTTACTTGCTTACTGTCCATATGTGCGACACAAAAGGCATGAGGTTGATAGTAGACAGATTCAGAGGAATTCGGTTGATGGTTATTCTTAGAGACAGTCTTTTCCACAAAGATTATTTTACCCTCAAAGACAACAGTTTTACAATCAAAACCCTTTTTATCCAAAGATGGAAAACCATCCAATTGTTTATGACAATAGAAACCGAATTTCCTTAGAGAAGAAACTGAAGAAACCAATGGTAAACTTAACTAATGACAAACAAAAGGTTTATCCAAAACCTGCTGTTATGTCATCAGTGTAACATTTCGCATTTAATAATTGTACGTTGCGTATAATTAGAATAAAACGTCAAGTTTCTCATCATTATTGTCCTTTAAAAATATTATGGTGGCGTATTTGGAACCCTAATACTATAATAATTATACATAATATACATATATATATAAATTAAATGTAAAAAATACATTGCTTGGGCCGGGACTCGAACCCGCGCCCCAAGCCGGTTCATATATACACACACACACACATAACCATCTGATCTGCACGAACTTCTTGTTTTATTCCCAGCTCATAATTAATTTAACATGACTTTGGTTCTTCACAGTTGACTTGGAAAGTCAACTGTGATAGCAATCTTCCTTAAATAACCAATTTGAACGCGTTACTAACCTCAATTTGGTATGATTGCATGATGTCCGGCCTTATACGCGTATAACCCATGAATAATTATCATCAATTCATTCCAATTATAGCCAATTATACGCGTATACATTCAAACCGAGGTCAAACATTCCAATTCTACGATCCAGACCTCATCACTATAAATTGAACATCCTAAACCCATCCTAACTCGCCGAATACCCTCCCACAATCACCAATTTCTTGTTTGAATCTGCTGTTCTTGTGTTTTTGATCGTATTTTGACTTCTGCGTTGACTGATCAAATTGCATTCAATTTGTGTTTGTAAGTTTCGTTTTCTCAGTGGGTTTTGATCTTTGGCAATCACACAACAATAACCCTATGCTTAATTGGGTTATTGTTGTGTGAATCAGTTAATTGCAAAATCTAGGGTTCGAAATCGTATTTGGGGAAGAACACCAATCAGAACTTGGTTTTATAATTAAAAAGAACTGAAATCAAACACAACCCCTGATCTAGATCAGGTGGTTGTGTTGATGTTGTTTAACCAAGCCACGCGGGTTCGAGTCCAACTTATACGGATTTTTATTCTTTTCATTTTAATTGAATTTAAATCATGATTCACTTATATTATATAATTATAATAATCTGAAATAAATCGTTCTCACGGTCCAGACCAGTTGGTCTGGGCTTGTGATTTAAAACACACGAACCGGCCAAGGACCCGGGTTCGAACCTCGGCATCAACAAACATATTTTTTTTAAACTTATATATATATATATTCCTTTATATTTTTAAATTCATTTTAAAATACTTAAACTCTTTTAAAAATTCTACAAAAATTATATTATGCTAATCTAGTGAAAAAGTTTAACATACAATTTTTAGTTTTCAAAAATTCATTTATTTAATATATATAATAAATAAATCAAGTTTATTCTATTTTATTTATAAAATTCTATAAAAATATCAAAACGATCTTATAAATTTCCACCAAAAATATTCTGAGTTTTTATAACAATAAACTTTTCTGAAACGATTTTTATTTCTGAAAAATCATTTATTTAATATTTTTAATCAATTTTTGTTAGTTTTAATCATAAATAAATCATAATAAATTCATTTTTCAATATTTTTGCACCAAAATTTTATATAAATTATTTCTGATTATTTGGAACAGAAATATAATTTTTAACCCAATAATTCTTTAATTTTAGTATTTTTAAATATTAAAGTTAAATTTTGACAATTTGAAATAAATAGATTTAATATTCTATTTTTAAGAAAATAATTTTATAAAAATTATTTTTATACTTTAAACTCATTATTGTGACCATCTTTGATTCGAATTTTATAAAAAGACTTTTGTTTATCTATTTATCAAATTTCTCTCAATTATCAAATATTTTAATTACTAATCAAATAAGCACTTATCCCCAATTCGAAGCCCTAGAATATATATCTGTAGACTAGAAATACTTAGACATATTTGTTACCTTAATTATAGGGTAATACTTGGCATTGTTGGGCAACACAATATTCTATTTTTCACAAGATATAACATTTTGCTAAGGTGAGTTTTACATAGCCCCTTTTCTATTTATCACCGTTTTTGGGGTGAAACATGTTACAACATTCTATATGCAATTCAATCATCAAAGTGTCTATGTGTTTTTCTATGTTGCATTATGTCTTGAACATGACTAGGGTAAGCACAATTCTAGCATAATCATTAACATTGATCAGCCAACGGTATACAATGATAGATCTATTGGACTGACAATCCCACCCGGATACGTGCCTCCTACAAAGGTAGCGTGGGTGATTGTTATCGCATAACATATTCGAGTGAACCATGAGCGTATGGGATGTACCACATTATAACAGTCACAAGGGTTGATTATGCACTCGATTTACTTCTAGTATGTTTTCACATATGGACTAGACTTGCCATGACACTTGAATTGTACAAGCTTTATTCAATTATCAAAACCTATGTAATTCTCACCAACTTTTGTTGACCCAGAATATTTTCAAATTTAACATGTTTCAGGTTATACTTGCTTGAAGATTGAGTCAATGCTTGAAGATGTGTGCATAGTATTATTCATTTTGATGTACGAATAATTGTAGAACAATCGTATGTAATTTATTTAAATTATTTAATGAAATTTATTATTCACCATGAGCTACTGAACAATCATCAATACGTGACATCCCGATGTTTCCGCCATCGGTTGGGGTGTTACAGATTGTTATCAGAGCCATGGTTATAGGGAATTAGGTTATTAGAAAAATAATCTAGTCTATAACCATAGGATTTAACCAGTACTTGTTTCTCTTACTTGCTTCTCTACTTATTCCTATTCTCTATCTCCCTCCTACTTCTTATCCCTACTTTAACCCTTACAAGAAGATCGCTCTCCGTCACTGGATCTACTCTTAGACTGATAAGACAAAATCCTCAGGCTTAGCCTGAACCACCTTGAGATCTCGTCGAAGTTCTAGATTTTAATAACGAACACGTGCAATCTGGAAGGGTGAATGCCTGTATTCTGAGTCTTCTGTCTAGGCTGGAATTGCGCATATATCCCAATCAGACGAGGGACCCGGATGCCTACCTGGGAATTCTCGGGATGAGTATTCACTTATAGGCTAAAGCATGTCTTCATATGTTATTAAAATCTGGAATCTTTGATAAGTCAACGTTTTCGTTTATTCGTTTTAATAAATGAATAAATGATTACATTCCTTATATAACCTCATTCAATTCATTGTGTCTCTTACAGATCATGCCTCCACGTCGCAGCACTCGCCTTAACAGTGGTGACAATCAAGATGAAGTGAATAGCAACAACCACAACACTGACCACAACAACAACAATAACAACAACAATGGTGTTGATGCCCAACTGACTGCGATCATTTCTCAACAAATGGCGCAGCAAATCGCGACTCTGGTTCCTAACTTACTGGCTCAAGTCATCCAGATGAACGGAAACGGCAACGGAAACGGTCATGGAAACGGGAACGGTAATGGAAACCACAACGGAAACGGGAATAGTCTCCTAGCTTACACTCTTAAGCACTTTAATTCCTGTAATCCCCCTAAGTTCAGTGGAGAAGAAGGAGCTACGGGACTCTTACAATGGTTCGAGGGCATTGAGAATACCTTCATTAACAGTGAGTGTCCCGATAACTTAAAGGTCCGTTATGCTATGAGTGTTCTTCACAAACGAGCACTCACTTGGTGGAATGAGGAAAAGCGCACCCGCGGAGCTGAAGCTGCACTGGCCTTAACTTGGGATCAAGCTAAAGACATTATGAAGGCAGAGTTCTGCCCTCGTAATGAAATCAAGAAGCTGGAAGATGAGTTTCATGATCTTGCTCAAGATAGTGGTGAAAACCTTGCCTACAACACTCGTTTTCACGAACTTAGTCTACTGCTACCACACAAGGTCACCCCCTTGCCTATTGCGATCGAAAAATACATTGGTGGCTTACCGATGCAGATTCAAGACATGGTGTGGGGAAGGAACCCTGCTACTTTGGAGGAAGCAAAACGTTTGGCGGCCACCCTAAAAGATAACCATGTGAAGGCAGGAACCCTGACTCGGAAGGGGGAAAAAATACTGTTGCGAAGGATTCTCCCCAACCTGCCGTTGAAATCAAAACTGAGGCCTCAACCAATGGAAGGCGCAAGGTCAGGAATTTTGCAATAGACGCCACTGTCCCACCCAATAAGAAACAATACAACGGGAACCAACCTAAGTGTGACACCTGCCAGTATCACCACCAACCCAAGTGCCCTGCCGTCAGTGTACCAATTGTCAAAGGTATGGGCATCTTGCGGATGCATGTCGAATTCCTGCTGCAAACGCCCTTGCTGCTCCAAATAACCCCGCTAGGGACCCTCCAGCTACTTAACAGCAAGCCCCACCATTTGAATGATGTCTGCTTTTTAATTCTATGTATTGATTCAAGTAATAAATTCTAGTATTTTCATAACATCTAGATGCATGCTTGTTTTGAATGTGAACTAATTGCTATATCTATATTTAAATCATACTCATTATACATGCTTACTTGTACAACAGTTAGTTGACTACCAAACAACCTACTCAACGATTGGTAGAGGTCATCATGTCTTTCCAACAGTCGGGAGAGGCCCTACAACCTGCTCAATGACTGGTGGAGGCTATCGAACCTGCTCAACAATCGGTAGAGTCATAGAAGGACACAAAACCCTAATGTAAGGTAAAATTGGTGATTACGGTCCGGAACGTAATCATGAATTTACAGGTACGTTAAGGTAGTGTGAAATTTTATCAAGGTTTTCGGTAGTTGACCAATTGTAAACCTGGTGTTTTTCTTTTAACTTCGGGACGAAGTTCCTAAAAGTAGGGGAGACTGTAACATTTTGCATTTAATAATTGTACGTTACGTATAATTTGAATAAAACGTCAAGTTTCTCATCATTATTGTCCTTTAAAAATATTATTGTGGCGTATTTGGAACCCTAATGCTATAATAATTATACATAATATACATATATATATAAATTAAATGTAAAAAAATACATTGCTTGGGCCGGGACTCGAACCCGCGCCCCAAGCCGGTTCATATACACACACACACATAACCATCTGATCTGCACGAACTTCTTGTTTTATTCCCAGCTCATAATTAATTTAACATGACTTTGGTTCTTCACAGTTGACTTGGAAAGTCAGCTGTGATAGCAATCTTCCTTAAATAACCAATTTGAACGCGTTATTAACCTCAATTTGGTATGATTGCATGATGTCCGGCCTTATACGCGTATAACCCATGAATAATTATCATCAATTCATATCAATTATAGCCAATTATACGCGTATACATTCAAACCGAGGTCAAACATTTCAATTCTACGATCCAGACCTCATCACAATAAATTGAACATCCTAAACCCATCCCAACTCGCCGAATACCCTCCCACAATCAACAATTTCTTGTTTGAATCTGCTGTTCTTGTGTTTTTGATCGTATTTTGACTTCTGCGTTGACTGATCAAATTGCATTCAATTCGTGTTGTGTGAATCAAACGATAAACCTATGCTTAATTGGGTTATTGTTGTGTGAATCAGTTAATTGCAAAATCTAGGGTTCAAAATCGTATTTGGGGAAGAACACCAATCAGAACTTGGTTTTATAATTAAAAAGAACTAAAATCAATCACAACCCCTGATGTTGTTTAACCAATCCACGCGGGTTCGAGTCCCACTGATGTGTGAAAATGTGTATTAAATAAATTCGGGTCAAGTTTTAAAAATGGATAAACCCGCTAAACCACACACTAACGGCAAGTGCACCGGTCGTAGTGTAGCACAGCAAGTAAGTCCGGAATATCGATCCGTGGACACTATGTGGCGACTCTCGATACTAGACCTCTATCGACTCCTAGCCTAGCAAATTGGATTTTTTGTGATTTTTATATTAATTAATTACTAAAGTAAATAAATTAAAAGGCTTAAATTAAAAGATAGTAGAGGATAACTAAGGAGGGAATCAGAGATGGGAAAGGCAACCACCTAGGTATCGAATCCTACTAATGAAATTGGAACTGCCCTGGCTTTGGAAACTATGTTGGCAATCAGGATCTTATAATATTCACCCCTAGTATCCTAGTGGCTCCCGGATCATTTACCAAGACTGACCAAAAAGGAATCCTAAAGGCTACTAGTCTCACTGATTGGTTAGATCACCTCTCGGTCTCACTAACTATGCTAAAGTACTCGCTAGACTTGTTTAGATTTCTCACTCTCCAATCACAATACACCCTAAAGTGCAAGGAGTAACCTGTAAAGTCAATCTATGACACAGATAAGCAAATAATACTAGAGAACCTAGGAAAACCTGATCTGTCAGCGTTTCTAGCCTAAACCTCTAGCACCAAAGACAAACCTGACTACTTATCACCTCTCGGTCTCAATAGTAGGAAGAATACTAATTACCTCTAAACTCACAATCAATGTTCCTATGGAATTTAGGCCTAAAACCATAAAGTAAACTACAAGCACAAAGCAAGTAATTCTAACAAGTGTCCAAACATGAAAGACATTCACTAAGACACTTGTGGAACATTAAAAGATCATAAATTAGTAAAAAGTACGCACACACATCATAGAATCATAAACAAGTTTCTTACTAAAACATAAATCCAACTATAAAATCCAAATCCGAAACATAAACCAAAATCAAAAAGTCGTCATGTCAAACCTAGGTGGCCAATAATGTTTTAGCCAAACATAATAAGAGAAAACAATAAAAACATAGGTTCAAGAAAAATAAAAGTTATAGTAATAATATTCATAAACACAAAGTCAATAAATATAAAAACTAAAACTTATTATAGTCAAACCCGTTGGTTCGATCTTGAACCCGTGCCTTCTTCCCCTTCACTTCTTCTCCTCTCTAAAATCTGCTCTTGTTCGTCTGCTCCAATGGCGGCTCCTTTGCTCTCCAAATAATGATGTCTTCGTGATAAAAAAATTCTGCTCCCCCAAAAATATGTACGCCGCCCTCTCTTATAATAATATTGTGCTCTTAAATAATATATGTCCTCAAGATATCTGCCGCCTCAATCATCATTTGTTGTAGGGTTTTTTTATATTTTCTAATTTTCTTCCGTTGACTTTTGCTTGAGCCCACAATTCACGAGCCTACAATCCTTCATCACCATTTTTTAGTTATTATTATTATTATTATTATTATTATTATTATTAATAGTAATAGTATACTCTAAACTCGCATCTCGGGTGTTTTTGGCTCGACCAAAATTCCTCGTTTACGTTTCAACGTCCATGAACACCGGCTCTCAAGTGTTGGTGTCTCGATTCAAATTCTTTCATTTTGAGCTCATTTTCTCCAAACACCTATAAAATAATAAAATAGATAAATACATAATAAAAACGACACAAAACGAATAAAAACTTAACCAAATAATATACAAAATACATAGGAAAAGAGATGTGTTTTGCAACACATCAAACATCCCCACACTTAAAACTTTTGCGTCCCGAAAAAGAATTATACAAAATCTTAAACATTTTCAACAAAGTACTTAAGAAAAACGATAGCATCAAACAAGGTCAAAAGCAGGCTACGAAATCAATAAGCATAGCGGTTTCACAAGACTTACATCGTTCAAAAGGCTGACTAGTCAAGATAATACAATTTAAAAACAAGGCATACCTAGTCAAGCTTCAGTTACCTTCAAGCAACCGACTATGAACCTGTAAACACCCCTCACAATATCACTCATCTCTCGGTTATATATTTATTTGGAGTGAATCTCTCAAAGCCGAACTATGAAGCAAAATTATCATAAGCTTGTACGTCAATCAAATTTCCACCGAATTGCTAACACTAACACAAATCAAGAGGACTTTGAAAGGGTAGGTAAGGGTTAAAGGTAGGGTATTTTGTTGGGAAAATTGGCTAAAAAGAAAAATAAGAGGTAAACCGGATAAACGATGAATATATAAACTTTAACTCTTTGGTCCTCTCGACCCACAACATTTATTCTATTTTTTTTTTCTCTCTTTTTCATATATTTTTTTTTCAGTTTCTTTTTTTTTTTTTTGTCAGCTACTCTTTATGCTGATATATATTTTTCTCTTTTTTTTTCACATTACATAAATATAAACAATCCGGTAATCAATATAAAATAAAATGGGTGACAAACGAAAGGTTTAGGCTCAAAGTGGTTTCTAAAGGTAAAAATGGGGTAACTGGTCAAATAACAAAAACAAATGAAAAGGCTAAACAAAATGGGTAATCCTAATGCCTCTATCATATCTGTGTCAAGTCCAAGCCTGTGGTCTCAAAATGCATCAAAACGCACAAGTTCTAAAATAATGCAACAAAGTCGGTATATCACACATGAAACGAAATAGTGAATATTTATATATAATATTTAAAGGCTCAAAACTCACTGTCATATGGAAATAAGGGTTACCGATACTAACAAGTGCAAAACCAGTTAATCATCCAGCTTGATCCACTATCTCAGGCACCCCAAACATTTTATTTCATAAAAACAACTCAGTCAAGCCTACTATCCCGCAACTTAAAGAAACATATGCTAAGACCCGTAAACCCGACAATCGACCCCGCTTTTAACCGACGTATTACATTGAAAAGGCTCGCTTACTACGCGCAAAAAGGATCGGGACTAACACCAAACCAACTTTTTTTTTTTTTTTTTTTTTTTTTTTTTTTTGTTGACTCAACCTACAACTAAGCGAAATAAAAACGAAGTTTCCCATCCCCACACTTAGAAAGGCACAATGTCCTCAATGTGCTCCAGGATACAACGCAGACTAAAAATAAAAATACAAAAATAAAGAAGAAACAAAAAAAATATATATATATATATATAACAACAAAATAATAAATGGAACGAACTCCCCTGGAATATGTGGCGATAGATCGCAGAAAGTGTCCCGTCCGTCCATCATCTACAGCCGTATAGCATTTCCTTCGCGGCCATAGTCGAAATCCTGCAAAAATAGACTAAAAAGAAAATAAAAGTAAAATGACTCAATGATAAGTGAGACGCCTGTTTACAAAAAATAATTTTAAGATCGACCCCACCGGAATGGAGATTGAGTACGGGCGGGGGAGATCCAACAGCGAAAAGGGCCAAGGCAATCCCACACGACTCAATAAACTAGAAATTAAATATATATATAAAAATAAAGAAGAATGAAAATAAAATAAAATAAAAACATACCTGGCAGATGATGATACAAAACTCTACACTTGGGTTTTAACCCAAGTTCAATCAGGTGGCTTCTCTTTTATCCACCCTTTATCCAACCCGTTTAATTCAGATCGTTCACCATTGTTCGTCAAAAAACGAATGGTGAATCTAGAATAACGTTTGAAAAATTCAAACGGGTCAGAGCACCTATTCTTACACTTACTTGGACCAAACCTTGTATGTGGCATATGATGCTGGTCCTTGTGACTGTGAACCCTCTCCCGTGATGGTGGCGGCACGGGCCGGCAATCCTGAATGTGACGAGGTGGTTTGGTCTCCTTCTTTGTTACCACCTCTTCATCTTCTTCCTCGTTTGGTGTATTGATCTCCGTTGTTGGCATACCTGCAAGTAAAGTTTCTAAAAATAGTAGATCACCAACATGATCAAATTCTCCTTCTTCAAGAATTGGTAAATCTACCAACTCATCACCAAACTCATCCTCCCAAGATGGTATATGCATATCTTCTTCTTCATCTCCCATCTTGTTCTCATTCTCACTAACCTCTTCAATCAACCCGACGTCTTCTTCAACCTCATTACCACTCCAAAAATCATCTTCAATTGGTTCTTGTTGGACCGGAGGTGGGACTTCTTCGTCCATTATTGTCTCCGGTGCTAGAGTGATATCATGTGGTTGTAAGTATGGATTTTCCCCTTCATACCAATCTACATAGATCCTTGGTACTGAAGAGGCAAGAAAACTATCGGGCTCCCTCCAAACAGGCATATAGTGATTTTGCATTTGTGTGTAGATGCCTTCTTCATTGTTACCGGTCTGGTCGCGCTCTCTTATGTAGTCTGCTACAGTCTTTCTTCCACTAGCATCTGGCATCCTAAAAATTTAACTGTAGACAGACACTAAACAAACATATCACGGGCACCAGATAGAAAAAATATATATAAAAAAAAATAAATAAAAATAAAGAAGAGAAAAATAAATAAAAATATCTACAAAATGACTAGATCCCCGACTCGGGCCGTCCTCGAAAGCGCACTGTGTCCCCGGCAACGGCGCCAAAAACTTGATGTGTGAAAATGTGTATTAAATAAATTCGGGTCAAGTTTTAAAAATGGATAAACCCGCTAAACCACACACTAACGGCAAGTGCACCGGTCGTAGTGTAGCACAGCAAGTAAGTCCGGAATATCGATCCGTGGACACTATGTGGCGACTCTCGATACTAGACCTCTATCGACTCCTAGCCTAGCAAATTGGATTTTTTGTGATTTTTATATTAATTAATTACTAAAGTAAATAAATTAAAAGGCTTAAATTAAAAGATAGTAGAGGATAACTAAGGAGGGAATCAGAGATGGGAAAGGCAACCACCTAGGTATCGAATCCTACTAATGAAATTGGAACTACCCTGGCTTTGGAAACTATGTTGGCAATCAGGATCTTATAATATTCACCCCTAGTATCCTAGTGGCTCCCGGATCATTTACCAAGACTGACCAAAAAGGAATCCTAAAGGCTACTAGTCTCACTGATTGGTTAGATCACCTCTCGGTCTCACTAACTATGCTAAAGTACTCGCTAGACTGGTTTAGATTTCTCACTCTCCAATCACAATACACCCTAAAGTGCAAGGAGTAACCTGTAAAGTCAATCTATGACACAGATAAGCAAATAATACTAGAGAACCTAGGAAAACCTGATCTCTCAGCGTTTCTAGCCTAAACCTCTAGCACCAAAGACAAACCTGACTACTTATCACCTCTCGGTCTCAATAGTAGGAAGAATACTAATTACCTCTAAACTCACAATCAATGTTCCTATGGAATTTAGGCCTAAAACCATAAAGTAAACTACAAGCACAAAGCAAGTAATTCTAACAAGTGTCCAAACATGAAAGACATTCACTAAGACACTTGTGGAACATTAAAAGATCATAAATTAGTAAAAAGTACGCACACACATCATAGAATCATAAACAAGTTTCTTACTAAAACATAAATCCAACTATAAAATCCAAATCCGAAACATAAACCAAAATCAAAAAGTCGTCATGTCAAACCTAGGTGGCCAATAATGTTTTAGCCAAACATAATAAGAGAAAACAATAAAAACATAGGTTCAAGAAAAATAAAAGTTATAGTAATAATATTCATAAACACAAAGTCAATAAATATAAAAACTAAAACTTATTATAGTCAAACCCGTTGGTTCGATCTTGAACCCGTGCCTTCTTCCCCTTCACTTCTTCTCCTCTCTAAAATCTGCTCTTGTTCGTCTGCTCCAATGGCGGCTCCTTTGCTCTCCAAATAATGATGTCTTCGTGATAAAAAAAATTCTGCTCCCCCAAAAATATGTACGCCGCCCTCTCTTATAATAATATTGTGCTCTTAAATAATATATGTCCTCAAGATATCTGCCGCCTCAATCATCATTTGTTGTAGGGTTTTTTTATATTTTCTAATTTTCTTCCGTTGACTTTTGCTTGAGCCCACAATTCACGAGCCTACAATCCTTCATCACCATTTTTTAGTTATTATTATTATTATTATTATTATTATTATTATTATTAATAGTAATAGTATACTCTAAACTCGCATCTCGGGTGTTTTTGGCTCGACCAAAATTCCTCGTTTACGTTTCAACGTCCATGAACACCGGCTCTCAAGTGTTGGTGTCTCGATTCAAATTCTTTCATTTTGAGCTCATTTTCTCCAAACACCTATAAAATAATAAAATAGATAAATACATAATAAAAACGACACAAAACGAATAAAAACTTAACCAAATAATATACAAAATACATAGGAAAAGAGATGTGTTTTGCAACACATCACCCACTTATACGGATTTTTATTCTTTTCATTTTAATTGAATTTAAATCATGATTCACTAATATTATATAATTATAATAATCTGAAATAAATCGTTCTCAGGGTCCAGACCAGTTGGTCTGGGCTTGTGATTTAAAACACACGAACCGGCCAAGAACCCTCGGCATCAACAAACATATTTTTTTTTAAACTTATATATATATATATATATATTCCCTTATATTTTTAAATTCATTTTAAAATACTTAAACTCTTTTAAAAATTCTACAAAAATTATATTATGTTAATCTAGTGAAAAAGTTTAACATACAATTTTTAGTTTTCAAAAATTCAATAATTTAATATATATAATAAATAAATCAAGTTTATTCTATTTTATTTATAAAATTCTATAAAAATATCAAAACGATCTTATAAATTTCCACAAAAATTATTCTGAGTTTTTATAACAATAAACTTTTCTGAAATGATTTTTATTTCTGAAAAATCATTTATTTAATATTTTTAATCAATTTTTGTTAGTTTTAATCATAAATAAGTCATAATAAATTCATTTTTCAATATTTTTGCACCAAAATTTTATATAAATTATTTCTGATTATTTGGAACAGAAATATAATTTTTAATCCAATAATTCTTTAATTTTAGTATTTTTAAATATTAAAGTTAAATTTTGACAATTTAAAATAAATAGATTTAATATTCTATTTTTAAGAAAATAATTTTATAAAAATTATTTTTATACTTTAAACTCATTATTGTGACCATCTTTGATTCGAATTTTATAAAAAGACTTTTGTTTATCTATTTATCAAATTTCTCTCAATTATCAAATATTTTAATTACTAATCAAACAAGCACTTATCCTTAATTCGAAGCCCTAGAATATATATCTGTAGACTAGAAATACTTAGACATATTTGTTACCTTAATTATAGGTTAATACTTGGCATTGTTGGGCAACACAATATTCTATTTTTCACAAGATATAACATTTTGCTAAGGTGAGTTTTACATAGCCCCTTTCTATTTATCACCGTTTTTGGGGTGAAACATGTTACAACATTCTATATGCAATTCAATCATTAAAGTGTCTATGTGTTTTTCTATGTTGCATTATGTCTTGAACATGACTAGGGTAAGCACAATTCTAGCATAATCATTAACATTGATCAGCCGACGGTATACAATGATAGATCTATTGGACTGACAATCCCACCCAGATACGTGCCTCCTACAAAGGTAGCGTGGGTGATTGTTATCGCATAACATATTCGAGTGAACCATGAGCGTATGGGATGTACCACATTATAACAGTCACAAGGGTTGATTATGCACTCGATTTACTTCTAGTATGTTTTCACATATGGACTAGACTTGCCATGACACTTGAATTGTACAAGCTTTATTCAATTATCGAAACCTATGTAATTCTCACCAACTTTTGTTGACCCAGAATATTTTCAAATTTAACATGTTTCAGGTTATACTTGCTTGAAGATTGAGTCAATGCTTGAAGATGTGTGCATAGTATTATTCATTTTGATGTACGAATAATTGTAGAACAATCATATGTAATTTATTTAAATAATTTAATGAAATTTATTATTCACCATGAGCTACTGAACAATCATCAATACGTGACATCCCGATGTTTCTGCCATCGGTTGGGGTGTTACAATCAGTTGGACCTATATCTGTTAAATCAGATAAGGTAGCCAAGAAAGTTTGTTTCACAAACGATACAAAGAAACCTGTTGAGGTTAAACAACCTCAAATTAGGATTCTTAAACGTTCGAAACAGACTTGGACACCAAAGGTATCTCCAGGTGTTTCTACTTCATCTGCTAAGGTTCAAGTTAAATGTGAGGAAGTTTTGGCCAATCAGAAAAAGATTGATTCAAAACAAGTTGAAAAGAAAGTATGTGATAAGGATTCTTTGAATGTTAACACTCAATGACACAAGACCACAAAGGCTTGGGTCCCTCGTAAAACCTAATTGTGCTATGAATGGTGCAGAGAGCGCCAGCTGGCCCTGTTAGCAGTCTCTGGATTGTCGACGGTGGAGCTTCTGGGCACATGACCGGTGATATGTCGCTACTTTTTGATATCAAGAATATTAATGGAGGTGTGTAGAGTTCCATGGAAATAAAAGAGGTTATATAACAATGGATGGCATCTTTAGTAATGTGATTGTGAGTTTTGAACGAATATCTTATGTGAAGCAGATAGACAATAATCTGCTGAGTGTTAGTCAGATTTGTGACAAGAAGTTTTCTCTACACTTTGACGATAAATCTTGCTACATCTTGAAGCATGGTTTTGTTATACCCAAAGAGTGGATCATGCTTAAAGCTCTAAGAGTGAACAATTTGTACATTCTTGACATGAGCAAGGCAACCACAACTCAGGGTCAAGTAACGTGTTTTCTGTCCAAAGCTACAGAGAAAGAATCTATTATGTGGCACAGACGTATGGGTCATATTCACCTGAGGAAAATGAATAATCTGGTGAAGAACGGGCTTGTAGAAGGAGTCAATGTTAAGCATTATCATTTGAAAGATAAATGTGTGACTTGCAAGAAGGGGAAACAACACAAACATTACCACAATCCCAAGAAAGTCAACTCGGTTGAATTTCCACTTGAGCGTTTACACATGGATCTTTTCGGACCTGTTAAGCGTAAGAGTATAAATGGAGATCTTTATTGTCTTGTCGTTACTGATGATTACTCAAGATTCTCGTCGGTGATATGCATGCAACACAAAAGCGAAACGTTTAACAACTTGAAAGTTCTGTTTACCCGATTAGAGAATATCTATGGTTTGAAGATCAAACATATCAGAAGTGACAATGGGACGGAGTTCAAGAATTCTATGATGGATGCATTGTGCGAAACAAACGGTATTCACCATTAGTACAGTGCACCATATACTTCATAATAGAACAGTGTTGCAGAAAGAGAGAATAGGACTCTAATTGAAGCGGCTCGAACTATGCTTGCAGATTCTAATCTTCCGGTTATGTTCTAGAATGAAGCCGTTCATGTAGCATGTTATAAATTTAATCGTGTGTTCATAGTGAAGAAGTTTATCAATACTTTCGTATGGTTTTAATTTGGGCGCGTTGTTTTGCACATGGTTTTAAAAGGATTAGATTCGGTTTACACTTCCGCAGCATAACTAAACTTGGCTTTTGAAAACGAACTAAATGGTTTGAGCATTTAGAGTTCGTTCATATGACTTATGGCTATGGGATCCTGGTATGTCATGCGCCTCGCGGTATAAACCCCACAGTGGAAATTTGAGGGTGTGACAAATGTCATCAACTTAAATTTGCACAAGAAGCAAGTCACCCTCTGTTCGTTTTGTGAACAGGGTACAGTCTACCAGTCCTCGTTTGAATCCTTTGGAGGGAAGATATGTGTTGAGCTCCTCATACCATTGTCTTGGAGCTTGGTGCAAACCATACAAAGCTTTGTTCAGCTTGTAGACCTTATCCCAGTGAATAGGAACCTCAAAACCCGGTGGTTGCCTGACATATACTTCTTCCTTCACCATACCATATAGAAAAGCACTCTTTACATCCATTTGATACACCTTGAACTTCATGTAAGAAACATACGCAAGAAACATTTGAATTTCTTCAATGGGCGCAACCGATGCATAGACTTTGTTGTAGTCAATTCCTACTGTTTGACGAAAACCTTGTACCACCAATCGAGTTTTGTTTCTGATTAAATGCCTCGATCATCCTTGTTGAACTTAGACACCCATTTAGTTCCAATCTTCTTTCTGTCTGGCAGTAAATCGGTTAGCGTCCAGACTCCGAGTTTCTGAAACTGTTGTAAATTTTGTTGCATCGCTTCCACCTATGATTCGTCTAAAAAAGCGTCCTTGTATGTTCTCGGTTCAACCTGTGAAACATAACAAGCAAAAGACCAATCATTTTGTCAACCTAATTTCGAATTTTAGCATACAGGGAAAGAGCTCCAATGTTATCATGTGAAGTTGCACGTCTAAGTTGACCACAAGTCATCACACTGCTTCCAGGAGCACCAATAACCTGTTCTAGCGGGTGAATCTGATGTATCCAAGATTCTGGATGATCAGGAATAGGAATCACCGCTTGAACATTCACATTCTCTGCCGTCTCCAGATCATTACTCGTATTTGATGAAGATGGAATATCTAGATTAGGGTTCACTAGTGATGATACTATAGCATTATCCACGACCACTTCACTAGTAACTTCTTCGTCGTCTTCCGATTCAGAAGAATCAAGTGTTGTTGAACCTTCCTAGAAAATTTCTTCTTCAACTACAGGAGCGTTGGTATCATCAGAAGCTGCTGTTGGAGGAGTCACGGTGATCGGACACACTAACGGTGAAGTTAGTGCATTCTCACACTCGTAATATAATCGAAGCAGCTTCTTCAACCAAGCTTTCTAGATTTAATGACTCAAAGAGTTCTTTATAATCAAACATCCAATCGGGCCCACTTCCTTAAACATTCTGAGTGTAACATTGAGCATCAACATTCACTCACTCTTCAACTTGTTTAGTTCTTTTGTTAAATATGCGTTTAAGTGGTGTCGCATATCCAACAAAATAACCTTCTTCATCTTTCGGTCCAAACTTCTTATTAGGATTCAACATTGTACATGGCGCCCCGAATGGTTCTAGAAACTCTAAGTTTGGCTTTCGTATGTTAAGAAGTTAATAAGAAGTATTGATAAACTTCTTCACTATGAACACACGATTAAATGTATAGCATGCTACATGAAAGGCTTCATTCTAGAACATAACCGAAAGATTAGAATCTGCAAGCATAGTTCGAGCCGCTTCAATTAGAGTCCTGTTCTCTCTTTCTGCAACACTATTCTATTATGGAGTATATGGTGCACTGTACTAATGGGGAATACCCTTTGTTTCGCACAATGCATCCATCATAGAATTCTTGAACTCCATCCCATTATCACTTCTGATACGTTTGATCTTCAAACCATAGATATTCTCCAATCGAGTAAACAGAACTTTCAAGTTGTTAAACGTTTCGCTTTTGTGTTGCATGCATATAACCGACGAGAATCTTGAGTAATCATCAGTAACGACAAGACAATAAAGATCTCCATTTATGTAACACCCCAACCGATGGCGGAAACATCGAGGCGTCACGAATGAATGATTGTTCAGTAGCTCATGGTAATACATATGCTTAAATAATCCTTTATTTCTTTACAAAATTGAATTACATTAAAGTCTACATCAAATAATCAAACAAAGCTTAAAACTTCAAATATCTCCTCATGCTAGCTCTAGACTTCAAGCATCAGTATTTCCTGTTGAGTTTGGAAAAATGGGGGGGGGGGGGTCAACTAGAAGTTGGTGTGAATACATAAGCCATGTCAAGCAATTAAGTTTAAGAATAAAAGTTTAGCAATTCATATGTCTATCGTAAGTTTAAGTCTACATGAATAAACATGAAATCTTGAATCGACATAATCAAACCTCGGACTAGTTTAGGTCCATCCCGTCATCCACGGTTCACCTTAATAATATGTTGGAACAATAACAATCACCCACGCTACCTATGTAGGAGGTACACGTATCCGGGTGGGATTGTCAATCCAATAGATCTATTATTGAGTTTCGCCGGCTTGGCCATAGCTAATGATTATGTATTGTTGAAACTTGTTGAAACTGTTGTTGTCTAAATCATGAGGCATTAAAGTTTACAACTAGACATGTATGTAGAATTTCTTAAGTGTAATGTTGCAAGTATAAAGAATTGCATAAACATGTTTACGTAAACTCACCTTAGCAAAGTATTAAGTCTCGAGAAATAGAATATGTGTAGCCCCAAAGTTGCCAATTACAAGAGCTTATTATCAAAGCTTCAATTGTAGAAGTAATAGACTATAGAAGAAAAGTATGAGGGAAAGTTTAATCGGATTGAAACAATCGATTTAGAGGTGCAAAGTATAATGGGTCATAGGTGGGTTTTTTATACTAGTTTTCGAGTCAATTAGCCATTAAAATTGGTCAACACCATAAAGTAAGGTTTTATGATGAATTGACTATTTGACCAAGACTTTGACTGTTTGACTAAGACTTTGACTATTTGACTAAGACTTTGACTAATCAATTTAAGAATGTATTAAGTTTATTTTCTTCTGAAATACTACACAAGATGATAGTTGGCTCAGTTGGTTGTCACTGTGTGTTGGTTGGCTGTGGACGCGGGTTCGAGTCCCGGTCCACACAAATCTTTTTTTTTTGCCAATTATTTCCCTAAAACTATACTATTCTAAATTCATAATATGATTATATAAGCCCGAAAGTGACTCGAAATATTTTTAAAACGTACAAAAGTGTTGAGATACAAATAATTATTAGTTTAAGGTATTTAAAACATATATTGTTTAAAACAATACATTCTTTTTATCAAAAAAAAAAATTAGGGGAAATTTGCGATGTTACAACTTATACTCTTACACTTAACAGGTCCGAAAAGATCCATGTGTAAACGCTCAAGTGGAAATTCAACCGAGTTCACTTTCTTGGGATTGTGGGAATGTTTGTGCTGTTTCCCTTTCTTGCAACTCACACATTTATCGTTCAAATGATAATGCTTAACATTGACTCCTTCTACAAGCCCGTTCTTCACCAGATTATTCATTTTCCTCAGGTGAATATGCCCCATCCGTCTGTGCCACATAATAGATTCTTTCTCTGTAGCTTTGGATAGAAAACACGTTACTTAACCCTGAGTGGTGGTTGCCTTGCTCATGTCAAGAATGTACAAATTGTTCACTCTTAGAGCTTTAAGCATGATCCACTCTTTGGGTATAACAAAACCATGCTTCAAGATGTAGCAAGATTTATCGTCAAAGTGTAGAGAAAACTTCTTGTCACAAATCTGACTGACACTCAGCAGATTATAGTCTATCTGCTTCACATAAGATATTCGTTCAAAACTCACAATCACATTGCTAACACTGCCCTCCATTGTTATATAACCTCTTTTATTTCCATGGAACGCTACACACCTCCATTAATATTCTTGATATCAAAAAGTAGCGACATATCACCGGTCATGTGCCCAGAAGCTCCACCGTCGACAATCCAGAGACTGCTAACAGGGCCAGCTGGAGCTCTCTGCACCATTCATAAAACAGTTAGGTTTTACAAGGGACCTAAGCCTTTGTGGTCTTGTGTCTTTGAGTGTTAACATTCAAAGAATCCTTATCACAAACTTTCTTTTCAACTTGTTTTGAATCAATCTTTTTCTGATTGGCCAAAACTTCCTCACATTTAACTTGAACCTTAGCAGATGAAGTAGATGCACCTAGAGATCCCTTTGGTGTCCAAGTCTGTTTCGAACATTTAAGAATCCTAATTTGAGTGTATGCCTAAGACCCAAATGCATTGAAGTGCGAAGTGCTTTCTAATGAGAAGCTAACTACCTACAAATGCATGTATATCGTGGGTCAACAAACAATGTTGGTGAGTTCACAAAGTAAAGTAAGTAAAGGTGTAGGTTTCCCAAACCAAGAACAATAGTTAAGTTTCCCAAACCCAAAGTAGTAGTCAAAAACCCAAATGTTCAAGTGTCATCAGTTTAAGCGTGTCAGGGGTAGCTAGCCCACTCATTGTAACTAAACATGTGATTATTGGGAACCTTCAGTAATGTGTTAACTTACGTTAAACTGCCTTAGTGACTAGTGTCTATCAACACTAGTAAAACAGATGTGGTCAGAAGTTCATGCCCGTGCTCCTAGCACCGCAAACATGAGGTTGCTGCACAACCTAATAGCGCTATCAACTAATACCCCATTCGCCTCCAACGACTAACCCAATAATATGTAAGGACTTTAAGTGATAAAGTGTTTAGTGCACAAAGGACCGTAAAAGTTTTAAACTGATAAAAGCGCAATCCACGCCAGTATTCGTAAAACCCGACCCACACAAGGAGTCAAAGCATCTCAAACCCAAGATGTAAAAGTAGTCCGAAACCGGACTAGAAAAGTAAGTAATTCCCAACCAGGAATTTATATGTGTGTCTCCAACCAGAGACGCATGCTTTTGAGAAAAAAGTAGTGAAACTCACCTTAGTATGCAAGCAATTAATCCAAACTTCCAAAGTAGTGTGCACTACCGACTCCCTATTACATGTGTCACTAAGTGAGTATATGTGTAATATATTACACCATATAACCCATTTGTCCAAGACATTTAAAAGTTCAAAACCGTGTAAGTGACACATAACGATTCTACATGCATAAGTAAAGCCTACGGACCTGTTGGTGAATATGTTGATTATCATCAGTTTTACACTTCATATGCATCTTATATAAGTGTCCATTCAAGTTCATGTCAAATACATACCACATAAGACTGCAAATAGTCACATAAACATACATTACACAATCTGCGTTTTTAGGACAGATTATGCAACGTAAAAACTAATTTGTTAAAAATACTTGTCTAGTGAGTTAGAATCCCAAACTTTTACTAAATATTCTAGAGAGATACTGGACAAATCTACATTTTTAGTTTGTGATAAAACCTTGCACAAAATTTATGAAAAATCACGCAACACAGCTATGTCTAGAAAATACACTGTAGATGCGTTTTGCGACTAGTGATTGGATACTAACATATGTTAAATAGTGTTGATTGGTAGAATGTGAATTGATAAGGGGCGAAGGTAGACATAAAGTGGGCGAAGGTAGAAATGGAAGCTGATCAGAATACATTCGTACCTTGGAAGTGGGCGAATGTGGAAGAACTTCACATTCGTCCATATCAACTGGGCGAACGTGCAGAGTCTATATATAGATTTTGTGTTTTTGAGAATGTAATAGAGTTGTTAGTTGTGTGTGTGTTCAGGTCAGGTTCCAGGTTATTTTGTGAAAGTCTGTAATTGATCTAGATTAAAGTGTGTGTGATTGTAATTGAATATTTGAGAAAGTTAATCTATGAAAAAGCTTTGAAAATGATATTGATTGTGTTTTGATTAGAGTTTTATCAGTTTGTTCAGAACTAGGGTTTCCGCACCTGGTTTTGTAACTTGTATGATCATATAATCCTGTTTTAGTGAAAATCTTTCGCTTACAAAGTGGTATCAGAGCCATACGGATCATACAACAACAAATTTGATAAACTCAGAGCTGATTTGGACATGTTTTTGATCAAAATACATCTGTTTTTGCATGAAAATGGTTTTTGAGTGTTTTTGATTGATTTGAAGTTGATTTTGTGGTTAAAATTCAAAATTCCAAGTATTAAAGTTGCTCCAAATCAATTCCGAATCATAACCTGATTAAGATCATTCAAATCCACAAACTTTTGAAAATCAGAGATCAAAATAACCGTTTTTCAAAGTGTAACCGTTTTTCAAATCTGAAAGTTACTGTAAAATGGGCGAACCTGGAACCAGTGGACGAAGGTGAGTTGTGTTTTGGTCGAATCTAGAAAATTTTGGGCGAATCTGGAATTTGTTGGATAAATTTTTCACTTTCGGGTCACATTTTTCACCTTCGGTTGATAAAACGGGCGAACCTAGATACATACTGGGCGAACCTAGAATTTTTCCGGACGAACGTGAAAAGTGTTAGTGTGTTTTTACATTCTGGTGAGTTTTTACTTTCGAGTGGTACTGTTTGGGCGAACTTGAATCAGAAAGGGACGAACGTGAAACTTTTTGGGCGAACCTCGGCTTAGTTTTTGGAAAATTTTCTAAGTGTTGGATTTTTCGAAGTTCGTGATCATGTGGAATTTTCCGACTACTCCGAGACCAGCAACGACACAACCACAACAGCAAGTGATGGACCCATGGACAGTGGCAGCACAAAAGACGAGCACACAGTCTTCGCAACCGATAAACTACATGGCGATGACGAGCTCGATGCCTCAAAGTGTAGCACCTCCAGCACCACAACCTGACTACTGGGGTGTAGCAGCGGCGGTGGTAAACACTCAAACTACAAATGCTATTTCTACATTGATTAACGATTTGTCTTCAGGTAGCGGGAATAGGCCACCGAAGCTCATGGACATACAAGAATACAATCAGTGGCAGAACAAGTTCAAGATTCATTTAGAAGGCATGGGAGTGGAAGGAGCAGAGGCATGGAGTATGATTGCTAAAGGTTACACAGCACCGATTTTGGAGAATACAGGTGAGATGATTCCATTGGAAAGCTTAACTGAGGATGAGAAGAAGAAATATGTGGTGGAAAAGAAAGCCTTTTCCCAATTGACTCAGGCAATCACAAATGATCTGCTACATCAATTTGGGACTTGTACAACGTCTAAGCAATTGTGGGATGTGCTTAAGAGGAGGCATGATGGGAATGAGAAAACGAGAAGTTTGAGGATGGATGAACTGAGAAAGGAGTTTGAGAATTTTTCTTATATTGGAAATGAAACTTTAAAAGAATTAACTCCTAGATATAGTCATTTGCTAACTGAATTGTCTAGTTATGGTATACAGATTCCTATGAAGAATTTGGTGGATAAGTTTGCAGATGCTTTACCACCTTACTGGGATCAGCATGTGGAAGTTCTCAGGGAGAAGGATGCATATCAATACTGGACTATTCAAGAGTTCATACAGAAGCTGGAAAACAAGGAAATGGAAGAGAAGAGGAAAGCTAGAAGATCACAGGTTCCTCAGAATCCTAGCTTATACTTTGGAGGCACTCCAGTTCCTGTGAGTAACTCAAGTTCAGGAGGGATAGTTGCACCACATGTTGCTTGAATTTCCAATGCTATGGAATCACCAAAACCTACCATCAATTACATGGCACAAACTTCATCCTACTCACAACCATCATACACACAACCACCACTACAACAACAATACAACAATTCCTACATTTCACCATTCTCCCCAATGCAACAAGCATCTTTCTATACTGCTAGCCAATCTCAACAACCAATGAACCATGTTACTCAACCTAATCAACAACAAGTGGTTTTGGAGACTTCTAACTTGGGCAATGTGACAGTGGAAATTGCTCAACAACATATTGCACTAGTCTCAGCAATGGTTTCATCCTACAATAGACTTGTTGCTAGTCAAATTGGGAATAACAATTTAACCAATGAGGACTATGCACAGATCGACAAGGAAGAGATGGAACTAATTGATATCCAATGGGCTTTTGCAAGCATCATGAGAAGAGCAACAGAGTTTATTTAAAAAGACAGGTAGAACAGATTTGGGAACATCTCCTAACACAACCTACGGGTTCAACAAGGAGAAAGTTACTTGTTTTAACTGTGGAGAAAGAGGTCACTTTAAACGTGAATGCACCCAGCCACCAAAACAAGGTAATAGAAACCCATTCAATGCAAGCTATCAGAATCGTCAACAACAAAACCAAAACCGAGTTTCTTACCAAAACAACAACAATTTCCAAAACCGTCAAAACAACTCTAACAACAACCAAAACAGACAACCTAACACATCAAACCAGATCCAAAACCAATCTCCTAACAACACTAACCGAACAGTTATACCGATCACTACACCGAATGAGACACAACAGAACATGAGTCAGAATCAAGCACTGATGACTCAACAAGATGAAAGGTTTGATTGGTCGGGATTGCAAATAGGAGTGGAGGAAATCACTACTGGTGGCAATGTGGCTTGCGTTGCTTGCAAGGTTGATATTGAAGAGTCGGTGATGGTAGATGAAAAGAAAGAAACTGAGTGTGAAAGTGATGAGTCTGAGGCTGAGATGGATGTGGAGAATGAACCTGTTGAGGTTAAGGTTGAAGAAACTAATTCTGGAGTGGTGATTGATACTGTTTCTGATGTTCCTGAGGAGTGTGAATCGGTTTATTCTGATTCAGACAGTGAATCAGATACGGAAGCAAGTGTTACATCACTAGATGATGACATAGATCAGTTGCTAGCAGAAGCGGATTTTCTGATGACAAGGAAGTCGTGCATTGCTGATGACGCTTTCACCAAGATTGACTATTCCAAATTTTTTACTGGAAAGGAAGCTCATTTCGCGTTGATGGCTATGGCTGAACCGCCAAAACCTGTAAGTTCTGAGTCTAGCATTGATATTAAAAGTGAGAAATATTGTGGAACATGTGATAGATTGACTGAGGAGAATAAACAACTCCGAATTCAACGTGATAGTGCTATCATAAACAGTCAATCTACTCGCAAAGAGTTGAATGCTTTCAACAAAGTATTAGATGGCTACAAAAAGGACATTTCCGACTTGAAAAACACTTTATCATTGAAACAATTGGCAATTAATAACTATATCAATGAAATTGAAAATACCAAGTTGGAAAGGGCAGCCATAAAATGCTTTGCTGAGAAAGTAAACAAAAAGTTGGAAAGTTATAAGCACATTGCTTATGTGGTAGATCACATCATAGATGATAACACCACTAATTACAAGTCTGTGCCATCTCCGGTTCTTTTTGAAAATCATAACTATCACCAAGTTATACCGGAGAGCTCGGTAAAATCAGACTCATCATCGGAAATGGAATCTAATACCTCGAGTATTGGTGATCCTCATTCCGATGTGAGACCGATTTTAGGCTTGAATGATGAGGGTGTTTATGCTGAAAGTGTGGATTCAGACTCAGAGAATGATGATACTGGTAATGACCAAAGTGTTAATGCATGTGAAATTCCAAAAGAAAATCACATCATTACTACTGAACCAGTGTCACCATCTCAACATGTGCATCCGATGGCAACTGCTCATCGTGAGAAAAAGTCTGAAAAGAATGAGAGTAGAAAGGACCTTGAGAATGAACCATGTGACAAACCTGTCAAGGTGTTTTATCGGATGGAAGGATCTGATAAAATTATCTCAGATGAGGAATTTCCAATCAAAAATGCTAACTATGCTAAAATACAAAAGATTTGGCAAGAAAGCACTATTTGGTTCCCAAAACATGAGAGAACAAATGAGATTCCACCAGAAATTTTAAAGAAATTGTTTTTGGATGTTCCTCAAGAACCAAAGGTCCATGTCACAGAGTTCATTCGACCAAATGACAGAGCTAATGGTTTTCATGAACCCAATTACTCAAAAGGACCACTTCCTGAGAGTTTGAGGAATCAACAGTATAATGATCAATATCCTGTTAGATCATTTGCTCAGCCAAATGCTCAATATGTTTTTGAAGAGTATCGAAAATGCTTTAAATGTGGGGAACGTGGGCATTTACTTGCTCAGTGTCCATATGTAAGGCATAAAAGACATGAGGTTGAAGTGAGAAATTCCATGAGAAAACCGATTGATCATTATGTTCCACCACACAGAAGAGTTGTTCCTCAACAACAACAGTTTTATAATCAAAACAATTTTCATCAAATGAGGAACAATCGTCCAATTCAATATGATCAAAGAAATCGGATTGCTATGGAACAATCATGGAGAAAGCCTGTGGTGAACGCAACAATTGATAGACAAAAGGTTCCACAAAAACCGATTGTCAAATCAAATGTTGGACCTAAGTCTGTTAACTCAGATAAGGTAGCCAAGAAAGTTACTTTTGTTAACAATGTTCAGAAACCAATTGAGAAACCAAAATCTCAAATTCGCATTCTTAAAAGGTCTGAACAATCTTGGTCACCCAATGGTACTCCAGGAGCTTCTACTTCTAAGGTCAATGAGAAAAAGGAAACTGTTTTGAACAATCAGAAAAAGATTGATCCAAAACAAAAAGTTGTTGAAAATGTTAATAAAAATGTTTCTTTGAAAGCTGATGTTCAAAGGCCCAAGACTCAGGCTTGGGTCCCCCGAAAGAACTAAATGATTTACTTTTTGTGTGCAGGGAGCTTCAGCTGGCCCTATTAGCAGTCTATGGATTGTTGATAGTGGAGCTTCAGGCCACATGACAGGGGATCTCGCATTGTTGTTCGACGTGAAAAACATCAATGGAGGGTATGTCGCATTCGCTGGAAACAAAGGAGGATATATCATAATGGAGGGGAGCGTGAGTAATGGGATAGTGAGCTTTGAGCGGATATCTTATGTAAAGCAGATAGATTATAATCTGCTGAGTGTCAGTCAAATATGTGATAAACAATTTTCTGTGCATTTTGATGACAAATCCTGCTATATTCTCAAACCGGGCTTCAAAATTCCAAAGGAGTGGATAATGTTGATGGCACCTCGCGTCAACAATCTCTATATTCTTGATATGTCCAAGGCGATGACATCACAGGGGCAAATAACATGTTTTCTATCCAAAGCGACTGAGAAAGAATCGATAATGTGGCACCGAAGAATGGGACACATTCATCTGAGGAAAATGAATCAACTTGTGAAAAATGGGCTTGTCGATGGAGTAAACGTGAAACATTTCCATCTGAATGACAAGTGTGTAAGCTGTAAGAAGGTGAAGCAACACAAACAGGCCCACAAAGTGAAGAAAGTTAACTCTGTTGAGATGCCACTTGAGCGATTGCACATGGACTTATTCGGACCAGTCAAGCGCAAAAGTCATCTTGGAGAGCTTTATTGTTTAGTTGTTACCGATGACTATTCACGATTTTCATGGGTGATGTGTTTGCAAAATAAAAGTGACACCTTTAACAACTTAAAAGTTCTGTTCACTCGATTGGAGAATCTCTACAATGTGAAGATAAAGAGAATTCGGAGTGATAATGGGACGGAGTTCAAAAATGCCAAGATGGTTGAACTTTGTGAAAGCAAAGGGATACATCATGAATATTTGGCTCCGTACACCCCACAACAGAACGGTGTTGCTGAACGAAAGAATAGGACTCTAATTGAAGCGGCTAGAACAATGCTTGCTGATTCAAATCTTCCAGTAATGTTCTGGAACGAGGCGATTTATGCAGCAAATTATACACTAAATCGGGTTCTAACAGTGAAGAAGTTTGGAAAAACATCTTATGAACTGTTACACCGACGAAAGCCCAACTTAGAGTATCTAGAACCTTTTGGGGTGCCATGCACGATGTTGAATCCAGGTGAGAAGTTTAGTCCTAAAGCTGAGGAGGGATATTTTGTTGGATATGCAACCCCGCTCAAACGGGTATTCAACAAGCGAACTCGTCAAGTGGAGGATTGGGCTAACGTGGAAGTTCAACGATATACTCAAAATTTGCAAGGCACGGGTCCTGATTGGATGTTTGATTACAAAGACTTCTTTGAATCATTCAACCTAGATAGCTTGGTTGAAGAAGCTGTTATCAGATTACTTTACGAGTGTGAAAACGCGTCGACTTCATCGTTGGTGCGTCCAATCACCGTGAACCCATTACCAGCTTCTGATGATATCAATGCTCCTATACAAGAGGAAGATGTGTTTCAAGAGGCTTCAACTTCATTAGACTCTTCAGAATCTAAAGTTGAACAATTTGAAGAAGTCATTCTTGAACATGCAGAAGAACCAGAAGCAATGCCAGTGAACCCAACTGCAACTCCAGAAGTTGCTTCTTCATCAAACACGGGTCATGATCTGGATGCTGTAGAAAACTTAACTGCTCAGACGGGAGTTATTGTACCTATTTATCCGGAATCTCGGATTCATCGTATTCACCCGCTGGAGCAAGTTATCGGTGATCCTGGAAGTGGTGTTATGACCAGAGGGCAGCTGAAAAGCGTTAACTCGCCAGAGAGTTTTGGTGCTTTAGCATTATATGCCAAAATTCAAAAATCTGGTAGTCAAAATGATTGGTCGTTTGCATGTTATGTGTCGCAGGTAGAGTCAAGGACATACAAGGACGCTTTGAATGAAGAAGCCTGGGTTGAGGCAATGCAGGAGGAGTTATTGCAATTCCAGAAATTGGGAGTTTGGACGCTCACGGATTTGCCGCCGGGAAGGAAGAAAATAGGCACTAAATGGGTGTTTAAGTGCAAAAAGGATGATCGTGGGGTTATTGTTCGTAACAAAGCCAGATTGGTCGTGCAGGGTTTCCATCAAATTGAAGGGATTGATTACAACGAAATCTATGCACCAGTAGCACGGATTGAAGCTATTCGGATGTTCCTCGCGTTTGCTTCATACAAGAAATTCAAAGTTTATCAAATGGACGTCAAGAGCGCATTTTTGTACGGGAAAGTCAAGGAAGAGGTTTATGTCGGGCAGCCACCAGGCTTTGAGGACCCAATCCACCAGGATGATTTGCTTTATATGGTTTGCACCAGGCTCCAAGACAGTGGTACGAGGAGCTAAGTACATATCTCATCTCCAAAGGATTCAAGCGCGGCCTCGTCGATTGCACCCTCTTCACGAAGAAGACGGGAGATGATTTGCTTCTAGTACAGATTTACGTTGATGATATTATATTTGGTTCAACTAACGAACTTTTATGCAGGGAATTCGAAACTGTCATGCAAGAAAAGTTCGAAATGAGCGCAATGGGGGAGATGCAGTTTTTCCTCGGCTTGCAGGTGGACCAAAGACCCGATGGGATCTTCATTCACCAGACGAAATATGTATCCGACATCTTGAGCCGATTCCAGATGGAGGACTCTAAGCCGATGGATACCCCGATTCAACCCAATCACGGGATTGGAGTGGACGCTAAGGGGGAGCTAACGGACCCATTTACATACAGAGCAATCATCGGATCTCTGATGTATTTGATGGCGTCTCGACCAGATATTATGTATGCAACGTGTTTATGTGCTCGCTATCAATCGAAGCCGAAACAAAGTCATCTGACGGCGGTCAAGCGTATCCTTCGATATCTGAAGGGTTGTCCATCAAAAGGACTTTGGTACCCTAATGATGATGATTTTGATTTTATTGCTTTTAGTGATGCAGATTGGGGCGGCTGTGACAAAGATAGCAAATCTACTACAGCTGGTTGCCAGTTTTTAGGGAGCAGGTTAATTACCTGGCAATGCAAGAAACAGACTTCCGTGGCGCTGTCTACCTGTGAAGCTGAGTACATTGCAGCCTCAAGTTGCTGTTCGCAAGTACTCTGGATCCAACAACAGATGGTGGATTACGGTTTGCAGTTTCTTAAAACCCCTATACACTGTGACAACGAAGCCGCAATTGCATTAACTAAAAATACTGAAAATCATTCTAAAGCGAAACATATCCGGATCAAGTATCATTTTATCCGTGATTGTTACGCTAAGGAATTGATAGATATGGTCAAAATCCATACTGACTACCAACGTGCAGATTTGTTTACAAAAGCTTTTGACAGATCCCGCTTTGAATATCTTTTAAAAGTAAACAATATAAAGGAAAAACAGGACTAATCGGCACCTCGGTTTATCGCTTTTTAGTTTTAGTTTTTAGTTTTTAATATTTTGCTAATTGGGAATTTCTCTTTGCTAATTGGGAATTTCTCTTTTCTATCATAATCCTCAAAGAAGTTGATGCTTTCGAGGGGATTGTTTAATCCTCAAAGAAGTTGATGCTTTCAAGTGGATTGTTTCTTTCAAATTTTTTTGTTTTGTTTTTCAGAAAAATTAAAAACCCAAAAATATGTTCTTTATTTTAGGGGGAGTCATTTTATCAGAAAAACCAAAAACATTGAAAAATTTCAAAAGACCTAAAAATTAGAAAAACCAAAATGATTTCCTGGATAAAAAGAGGAAATGATAGTACATCAGTGGGGATCTGACACAGGCTAAAGAATTGTAAAGTATAATGAGACGTATGTTGATTACGTGTGATATGCTGATAGGCTTCGTAGACTAAATATTGCGTGCATTAGTGATACAAACATAACAAACTACGCGTTCGTGGCTGATCACCTCATGGGCATATGGTCTTAGTACCCTAATTTCGTTTGATAGGATTGCCAAAATCTGAGGTTTCGGGTCGTTATGTTATTGTTATCCGGGATATTCTGATTAAACTTCTGTCGTATTGATTTACGGACCTAGTTTCATCAGAATATTTGCAAAAGAGCTTATTGCCAAAACCGAAAGTTACCGAATTGAGGAACTTTATGTTTTATTGATCAAAGATTATTATTACATCGTATTGACTTTCTGATGCAAATCAGTGGTTAATATTAGCCTCAACCTAGTGTATACGCACATGTTACTTTGCTGCATTCATTTGCTGACCTGTACACCTCTGTGCTATATACTTTGTAAACTTTACGGATAACTCTGGCATAATCACGCGTTACGATGAAGCTTTGTGCAATTACTTGATACGGGAGTATGTCGTGTGTGTGGGAACCACAATGTGTTAGTCTAATACACCTAATTCGTATCATTTTAAAGCATTGCGTAATTGTCTGCATGTGAGCTTATGTGGATCACAATATCAGCAATTGCCGTGTCAGATATTGTTTCTAATGATAATATTAAAACAGATCAACGCTGTGTTCAGATTTCTCAGAAAACTGATATGATCCTCTTACCGGACATCACAAAATGTTTACTGCTTTCATTTACTTTGATGCATTTTACTTTGTTACATTTTACTTTTATTGTCAAAAAGATACAAAATCCAAAAAGATTTTAGGTGTGTTTTGATAAAATTTCAGAAAACCCAAAATTTTTGCATTTCTGCTTTATTTTTGATAACCGGGGATGCTTGATGGTCAATTTCTGAGATTTAATAACACCATCTGGGCTTTGTATCATTCAAAAAGTGAAAATTTGAAGTTTTGGAAGTTTAACAGATTGAAAAATGTTGAACGGGATTCGAATTCGTGATTTGGTAAATTTTCAGATTTTTCCATTTCACATTCGCCCCTTAATTGGGTCGAATGTGGAAAAATCATTACCTTCGGCCGTTACATTTTGGACGAATGTGGAAACTTTATAACTAAATTTTACCTTCGGGTACTCATTTTACCTTCGGGCCATTAAGTTGGGGCGAAGGTGAAATAGTTTCACATTCGCCCACTATAAACGGGCGAAGGTGGACTTCCTATATAACCAATTCCAGATTCGAACCTTCATTCATATTTTTTTCAGAATTTTTTCTTCATTACCAAACTTTGTTGCTTGGATTTCTTTTTCATGAGCTTTTGATTCCTGGTCAATCACTGATTATTTTAAACCTAATTTCACAGGTAATGGAGCCCTAACAAGATCAGAATCGTCGTTTTTGTTACCGGACCTAGGGTTTTACAGTTTAGGGTCTTAGAGTGTGTTTTAGTGTTTGATTTTGATTGCATTTCAATCCTCATCAGTTTTAGGGGGAGAATAGTCCAGGAATTAGTATAATAACAACCTCAGATGATTAATTGATCATGTTGAAACTGTCGTGACCTAATTCCTATGAAAAACTGATGATAATTGAAATTTAGGGAAAATTGGTTATGGACGAGTGTTGATCGGCCATTTTAGGACACATTTCAATCAAAATTATATGTTAAAAACAAGATTGGCAAAATTTTAAATTTTAGGGGTAAACAGGTTTACCTTCGGGTCTATTAAAACGGGCGAAGGTGGATTTTTTGGACGAATGTACATTTTAAACCGGGCGAATGTGTTTTATAATTCAAACCTTTTCACTTTCGTCCAGAATATCTCATATTCGTCCAGAAGATTTCACATTCGTCCAGATCAAAAGGGGCGAATGTGAAACTTTAAACCCTAAAATTTTTAACTTTTTGTCGTTTTTGGATTTTGACGTTTATTTCTGTTTTTGATGTGCAGATGGCTGATCAGACTGAGAATGTTGAAACTCCAGTGGAGAATATAGTTTCAGAACCAGTTCCAGAGAACGTTCAAGAAGGTGAATCGTCAAGTACAAGCAGTTGGTTGTTTGAGAAAACGCATAACTGTTGTGCTTATCTGGGCGATGTAGAAAAGAATGTCGAATTTACTAGAATCATTGAATTCTTGAGGAGGAGCAGAGTTGTCTATGCTCTAGCTACTCCAACCATCATTTACAAATATATCATTGAAGACTTCTACAAGAATGCGAAGTATGATTTCTGGGATGATCAGACCATTATAAAGAGCAAGATACAAGACTTAGAGATGTTTATTACAGAGTCTGATATCAGAGAAGCGCTTCAGATCAAGTTTGAAGTGAGTGAAGATCCCAGAGAATTGTCATGGACTGAACAGAAGGCTTGTTTCTTAAGAATGAAGTACAAAGGTCCGATCACTGATGGATCTATGTATAAAGGGAAGCTGAGTGTGCAGTTCAAGTACTTTGCACATGTCATTATCCATGTTTTCTGATGTGTGAGTGGAGGTTATGATGTTATGAGGAAAAGTTTGAGTTCGATGATGGTTGCGTTGACTCTCAACAAACCATTCAACGTGTCTGGAATGATACTGTATCATATGCTTGAGATGTTAAAAGGTGTGAAGAAGAAGCAATTCATGCTATATCCGAGATTTCTCATGATGATCTTTGACCACAAGTATCCAGAATTGAAGAAGGATCCAACTATGATCCTAGGTCAAGATCACATGAACATTCGTACTTTGGTGAGAATGAAAGGATACAAAGGTGTGCCAGACAATGAAAAGCCACCTCACAGGAGACTCTTTGGAGCTTTGGCTAGTCAGGATTATACTGATCCTGGCAAGAACAGAGCAAGACATGATGACAGTGATTCTGATAATGATGATCCCTTGGTGTATGTTGATGCAAGCACTAAGAGGAAGAGACAGGTAGTCAATCCCGGAGCCAAAAGGAAGGGTAAGGGAAAGACTGATCAAGAAAGCTCTAAGCAACAGGTGGTGAGGAAGAAATCAACTGCAAAGAAAGGTACTAGTTTGATTGATGAAGAATCAGTGGATTCAGAGGAAACTGAGGTAGAAGAAAGATGGGATTCTGATACTGAGAATGTTAGGACCACCAAACGTAAGGCCACTATGGTTGGTGAGTCTGAATCTTTAAACAAATCGATTGAGGAAGCTGAGAAAAGAAAGAAGTCAGTGAATGTTGAAGATGAAAGTTTAGGTGTTGACTTGGAAGAGTTGAATATTGGAGAGACTGTGGTTGTAAACTTGCCCAAAGCCAAGCACAAGACTATGTCTAAGAAGACAAGCACTAAACAGTTGAGAGAGAAAGAACTAGCACAACTGTTGAAAGGAAAAAGAGTGCCCGATGCTGGTACATCATCAAAGCTATCTTCACCTGTCACCAAGAAGCAAAAGAAATCCAAAGAGGCAGAAACAATATCAGCTGATCAACTTAATGTTGCACTGGACAATGTACTTGACATGTTCAAAAAGCCTCAGAAAGAAAAGGAAGTTGAGCCATCCAGATCCAAATCCAAGAAAGTTACTGTGGATGATGATGTGATGAAGCAGGTGAACAGGAAAATGGATGATATGATGAAAATGATTGTGGCTCAACAAGCTAAAATAGCTAAGTTTAAGCAGAATGAAGAGAAAATGCTTCAGATTGTGGTTGCTTCTAAATCTAATCAAGATGAGATTAATGAGAAGGTTAAGAAGCTTGAAGCAAAGAATGAAAAGCTTGAAGGAAAGTGTGCAAGAAACAAGAGCAGGATTAAGTTGATTAAAGCGGACAACAAAGAACTAAGGGCTGAGAATAAACGCCTTAGTGATTTGATTGATGATTTATATAATACTGCACCCAAGTTGAAGGAGGGTGAAGAAGATAAAGAAGAAGAAGAAGAAAAAGTTGACTATGAAGATTCTGAATCGGATGAAGAAAAAGATGATGATGAGGATGATGAAGAGTCAGATAAAAATGATGATGAGGATGATAATGATGATGATGATGATGCTGAAGGGTCTGGGAGACAGAAAGAGGATGATAGTGAGAGTGATGATGATGATGGAGGTGATGATACTTCAAAGTTTACATTTGAAGAAAGAACATCCAAAAAGAAGAGTACTGGAGAATCAAGTTCTAAGAAGAAGAAAGGTGAGAACGTTGATTCAGATGAAAGTATTTTCTGGAATGAGAAGGTGAGGTCTTTATCAGATGATGCTAAACAAGTGTATAAAGACATGTTGGAAAAGAGAGAATGGACCATTGAGTTCACAGGATGTTTCGCTGAGATATTCCAAACTGATGATTTGAGATATGAATTGGAATATGAAGATCCTGATCTTGAAGAAGGAGAAGTACCTGCTTCTGTGGCAAAGGAGATTTTGGATGGACTTGCACAGAGAGTAGGGAAAACATTTGAGGAGTTTATGATAGATGAGTCGATTCCAGACATTTCTGAAAAAGATGTTGGAAGTCACTCAGATGATAAAAATACTCCTGAGATTGATGAAGTGGAGGTTGAAGATATAACTCATGAAGAGTTTCCTCAGTACTTCAGAGAAATAGATGAAGATGAAATATTTCCTGATTTCACTGAGACACCGAACAATTCAGCGAAGCAGAAAGCACAGCAAAGAAGTGCAGAGTTTGTGGAGAAGGTATTTGGTCCTGATAAGCAAGAATCTTCAAATCAATCTGATGAATTGAAGAGTTATTTGAAGAAGTTGAGAGAAATGGATGAGAACCGACCGAAGCCTGAAGCTCAAGGAAACTTTTATAGATTTCACAACGCCAAGTTCAAAGGCAGAGCTCTTGGGTGGACATATTTGGGCAGGCTGAAGTGCATAGCTGCTAAATGGGAAACATGAATCTTGTATTTTAACAGATTCATTGACTTACTAACTCTACCGTACTGGGCGGTCAGAGATCTATGCAGATTCCCTATGTCTGGTGCTTCAGTTAGTGGTACACATGTCGGTTGGTGTGCAGACAAGTTGGTTTGGGAGAGTAGAACAAGATGGAATAGATTTAAGCCTCAATATCCCCGAAGGAAAGTTCATAGGGATATTGATCCTCAAACCAATATGAAGCGGGTTACTTTGATATACAAAGCACCTGAAGTTATGAGAAAAATACCTTTGATGCCTATGCCACAACATTTCAGTGCTGATTTTATTTTCTGGTACTATGATTGGAGAAAGGCTGAAGCGGTGATTGTGTTGAGAGATGGGAAGGATAAATACAAGCATGTTCATGTATTTGATCCTATGTGGTTGATTAATTGCACTTTTGAAGACATCATCATGCTTTTCTACAATCCGATTTACTTTGAACCAAAAGACGCTGCTCAAGCAAAGAAAGTATACTCAAGTGGTTGGAGTTTGTTTTGCTTATGACCTTAATGCGGGAAGTAATTTGGAGAATAAACTTGACAAGACGGTGAAGATGGCAAATGTGTCGAAACCAGTAAAGAGAACATTTGAGCCTCCAATGACTACTGAGCAGAAGAAACAGCTCAGAATCAAGTTGATGAACAAAGCAATGGACGAAAAGAGAAGACAATCCAATCAATAGTCGAGGGGGAGTTTGTAGATGCGTTTTGCGACTAGTGATTGGATACTAACATATGTTAAATAGTGTTGATTGGTAGAATGTGAATTGATAAGGGGCGAAGGTAGACATAAAGTGGGCGAAGGTAGAAATGGAAGCTGATCAGAATACATTCGTACCTTGGAAGTGGGCGAATGTGGAAGAACTTCACATTCGTCCATATCAACTGGGCGAACGTGCAGAGTCTATATATAGATTTTGTGTTTTTGAGAATGTAATAGAGTTGTTAGTTGTGTGTGTGTTCAGGTCAGGTTCCAGGTTATTTTGTGAAAGTCTGTAATTGATCTAGATTAACGTGTGTGTGATTGTAATTGAATATTTGAGAAAGTTAATCTATGAAAAAGCTTTGAAAATGATATTGATTGTGTTTTGATTAGAGTTTTATCAGTTTGTTCAGAACTAGGGTTTCCGCACCTGGTTTTGTAACTTGTATGATCATATAATCCTGTTTTAGTCAAAATCTTTCGCTTACATACACACAACAGATCAGATTAGTAGAAAAATTCCCAAAAATCGTGTATTCATCCAAATGGGATGAATCCAGTTTATTAATCCGAGTTATGATTGTTTAAAGTTGACCCAGTTTATTAATCCGAAAATCTGATATGACCTTTAATCAAACAAAATTCCAAAATCATATTAAACGACATCCAAATCTGATGATTTTGCCTATTCTAAAAAGCTAAGACCATGTACAATCCATTTATGCAAAGAATCTATCAAAAAAATTATTTGCATGCCACGTAACAGACCCTACAATTCGACATTCAGATTCGGTCCAGATTTTAATCATGCAATATTATAATTATATCAAACCCTAGTTGCATATTATAAATTAATAACACCTAATAATCATCATACAACATTAATAAGAGCCACATCTGATCAAAACCCTAATGATACATCATAAACATCATCATTCATAAACCCTAGGAGTCTAAAGCATCAAGAACATGCATAATAATGCAAAACACATAATATCCATTACATAACAACATGATTAATTCTTTTAATCTCTATAAGCATCAAGTTTTAAATTTTACAAAAGTGTTTCAGACCTGGACAAGCATGGTTATGATGTTTTAAAACATATTAAAGAAGATTAAAACACAAGGGATTGAATATTATACCGCAAGCACTTCAAAACTATCAACCGATTGCTCTCCAAGCTTCCCGATCGATGTTCTTGAGCCTTAGCAGGTGTTTGGGGTTAATATTTTCGTAACTAGGCATTATGGGGCAATTAGGGTTGAGTTTAGGGGATACATGAGGCTTAAGATTGTTTAAATAAGGGTTTAAGTCGGTTTAGTTGCGTCAGGATCCTGCGCACGGCCGCTCGGAGGGAGTGAATGGCTGCTCACCCACGCACGACCGTTCGGAGAGAGTGAGCGGCCGCTCACTCCTCCCCGGCCCGCTCCGGGTGGCCTGCTTCATTGTACCGCGTGTTTTCTTGGATGTTTTCGCTATTTTGTACCATTACAAGTATAACCCCATGTGTTACGACCCCAACCATCCTAATGGTCCACCCATTACAATTTCTATTAACGTTTTCAGTTTAAGTTCGCATAATCACATATAGTTTGCACATAGTTTCACAGAGTTTCATAGAAGCGCGTAATTGCAATCAACCTCAATCAATTAATTCATAATTATCTAATTTCACCGTTCACCAACGTCCGAGGTTCACTACTCATGTATATAGTCTTGTATTCCCCGAATTACCACTTCATGCAGTTATTAACCCATAACTGTGCGACGTGTGACCTATCTAGCTAACCTTAGTTAAGTAGAATGCAAGGTGTAACAACCCTGGCTGATGTGGCCGGGTTGTCGGGTCGGGTTATCGGAGTTACACAGCGGAATCCAGGGTAATAACAGTTTTGTAGTCTTCCAGGATCCACGTCATCTTTTCTGTTGGGTTACCTGAACACATGTCAAAAATAGTTTCTGTCAACATAAAGTTGGTGAGGTCTCGTATTTTATAAAGTGAATGGCCAGTTCGTTTATTCATAATTCTTTTATAAATATCTTTTATAAATATGCTTTACAATTCTATATTCTGGAGGGGAACTAGATATTCTATTAATTCGATTATATTTCTATTATTTCGATTAGATTCTATAAGTTGCCATTCCTTTCTATGGTATCACTCTGCTTGTGATAATATATGATTATTTTACCCTCTACTCGGGTAAACTGGTTCTTGTCCTCTAGTTAGACAAGAAAGGAAATGGCGATACCGTCCAGTACTGTCCTCGTTGTTTCTATTGCCCCTTTATATAACTTCTATTATTAATGATTCTTTTGTGTAAAGCATTATGTTTTCTTATAAGTGACATGTATTCCCCTAAAACACTTAATAAAACTGTAAAAGAGGGGAGTTCACGATACTCACTTGTTTGCGTTATATCTTCTAGCTAATCTTCTTATTACAATTATATTTCATATATATATTGATACGTTTAACGCGTGGGACTTGTTAAATTGTAATACTTAGGATATATATCATATATACAATTTATATATATGGAATCCGGTATATATTAGATAGTCCTAAACTCGGGGTTTGGGCAATCTAGGCAAAAAGAAACAAAGCTGGCCTTTACAGCTTGGCACGCGAACCTAAAAGAACTCTAGACATTCTTACCCGAGCTTAGTATATCGTTTTATATATCGAATCTTATACATAAACGTATATATTTTATATATAATTATTAATCTCTTATTATTATTATCAAGTCCGTACGTTATTCGTATTATATATATATTCGTATAATTAATAATACTCCTCGTCTAGTTATCGGAACCGGGTTCTATTCCGGGTGTTGACCGAGTCACTGAGTCGACTCGGTATCAGTTTAACTCTCCGATTGGATTAACGGTACCTCGCAATAATCACGGAAACAGTATTATAATCGGGTATCAACGATTAATACCAACATATCTATAATAACTGTTAGATTATACCTTTCGAATAATCGTTGGTATGAGACCGGAGGTCAACCGGACCTTACCGGAAACTGACCGGAAATTAGCCGGAGGCTCGACAGAAAACATAACACGAACCGGACTATAACGGAAATCAACCGAAGGCCTCTAACTGCCTGATTATCACCCACAAACACGTTTATCAATAACTATGGTTCGGATCAGAAAGTAACCGGGTATGAATAGGCCCGATAACTATGTTTCTTGGATAATTATTGGTGACAGTCACCATCACCGGTGACTGTCTGGCTTCCGTAACAGACCAGAGGATTACCGGGTTTGAGTATTATCGGGGTTGGGTTTATTATCGAGCCATAACAGAATCAAAGAGAAGGTTTCTTGGTAGTCATCGGGTAAGAGTGGAGAGACACCTGATGACAGTCACCGGCTCCGGTGACTGTCCGGTTTATTAATTGTAACAGAGGGACGAAGGAAAAGGACGTCGGACTGTTTATCAGAGGCACAGAGAGGGGAACGCCGGTACCGGTTATGGTTTATAAGTAAATCAGAAAGAAGCTCAAGATATCATCGGAACAGAGGGTTAGTTGATAATTACTAAAAGCAGAGGTGATGGCGGCGGCTGGTTCTAGTCACCGTAGAAGAACTGGGGTGGTGCCCGGAGACAGATTAGCGATGGTCGGAGAGGAGGCGGCGTAAGCCGGCCATGTTCTCCGGTGAGGCTTCCGAGTTCCGGCATCACACACCCAAGGGTTTGTCTGTTTGTTTTATGCAGAGAAAGAGAGCGAGAGACTAGAGAGGAGAGGGTTTATATAGATAGATTAAATATGAGGGTGCTTGGCTACGGGGATAAATACTGAGACTCGGGTATCTGGTAATAATTATAACGATTAAACAAAAGACGTTGGACAACGGGTTATTAGCAGATTAGGAGCGTTTAACCGTAATAATAATAATTCAATAATTATTATTTATATATTCGGTTAAAACGGTTTGTCGAGAGATTCGAACTTGAATAATTAATTTGGATAACCGGGTGGTCAGGTCCGACCCGACCCGTTTAAGAGACACGTAAGGTGACGTAATCACTTCGAGACTTTGGGGTGTTACAATCTCCCCCCCTTAGGAAATTTCGTCCCCGAAATTTGAATGATCTTGTCCTTTATATTCTTTAATCTATAAGGACGTTATAATTAGAACAACAATACTTGTCGTCGAGACATGATTGGTTCTCATGGGTTGCGGGGAAATCGATTTTGTATCAATCCAATATTAGAAATGTCAATCTGTATGACTACATTTTGATCATATTTCTAATTACGTTTTAACCTTTCTTGCTATAGTCATATTATTTCAGATACATGGATTATCTGTATTATTTCGATATGACTATTAAAGGTTCTCGTATTGATACTATACTTCCATCGTTTGATATTCGGATTCGTTTACAATGATGGATTCTAGATAGTTCTCAAGAGATAGATACGGAAGTCCCTTCGTTAATTTGATTTGAACGGGATCCGAGCTACTATCTCTTTTATTCGAACTTTAGAATTTACCATCATTGTAATTCCGATTCTTAAAGAGTAGGGATAATCTTGGTAACTATCGGATTATTTCTTATGAATTCTATTCTTCGAATTCCATCTATATGGTTGATTTCTAGGTTATCTCCATTTGTGGACATACTTAAGAGGTTTCTTAACCCATGAGATGTATCTTATCTGAATTCTTAAAGGTACCGGAAAAGACTAATTCATTGATAATTGAGATTTCTCTTAAATCATCTATAATAATCTTTCTGACTATTTCATTGATGATTAACTGCATTGTGTCTAATATTATTTGACTTTTCTCAGTGTATTATTGTGAACGAGGTCTTTCACAATTCTACAGTCAATATATGTAAATTTCTCTTTATAGTCTCAGAATCTACTGGTAACAATCGTTGTTACGATTCTTTTGACTTTAAAACAATGCATCATTCAGTTTTTCTCAAAATCATGATTATCATTCCGGATTATTATACTTATCGTATTAACTATTTCTATAAAATTCTTTCTTATTTCTAGTTCGGAATTCGATACACTCTCGGTTAAAATATTTCTTATAAAATTTCTAGTTGTTTTCGTACGACTTATATTCTGATAATTTCTTTTAATGTTTATATTCTTATTCTGATAACTATATTTCTCGGCATATCGGATGCCTTTCTATTTTTCAGACATATCGGATGTCTTTTATAATTCTTTTTATTGTCGATTTATATTCTTTTATTTATTCATTTATATTCTTTTATATCCAAGCAAATACTGATAATATTTATAGCACACACTATAAATTCAGTATTTCTATAATATATGTTTGCTTGGAATAATTCTTTCTTATATATATATTCGATCAAAGTCCATGCTATTGGTGTCTGAAAACACATTCCTATAGACTTATATTTAGGCAATATATCATATCTTCTTAATCCAACTTATTATAAGCAAGGCTTATTTCGTTGAGATATTCGTATAGATAGTTCTTGCCAAAACAGTGATTTCTTATAATAACTCTCATAAGCCGTTATTCGGAATAGGAAATCCATCCTTCTTTGGCCAGAGAGTTTCACTGGAAAAATGAGCATAACTCTATTCATTTTTCGTTTTAACTTCGATTATACCTTGCGAATCTCTATGTGATTTCGCTTGGTATTACTTATATTTCGATATATTCGTTGGATTCTACCATCTCTGGTTTCCGAATCCATATAGATTTTTATCTGTTATATTCTTGGTATTTTAACAATTCTTTTATCACTTCTTAAATTTCAAACTTGGTAACACTTGACCGTTTTACCAATTTGATTGTATTATAACTCTCGTGAGTTTATATACGAAGTGACTGCGAAGATTTGTTCATAGTAGTATATATCCTCATAAAGAATCCTGTGACTTAGTGGCAAATGTCCGGATATACCTTCTGTAAGGGTCCGAATTTCCTTTGCCACGGGGATTACACAGAGGACATATAACTAGCTTTGGTTGGCAATTAAAATCAATAAACTGATTTCTTTGATTCGTAGAATTTAACCAATCGGTGGTTTCTATTCTGCGAATATATTCTTAGTTGTATTCACGAAGGAAT
Source organism: Ambrosia trifida (assembly GCA_028751855.1). Taxonomy (NCBI): domain Eukaryota; kingdom Viridiplantae; phylum Streptophyta; class Magnoliopsida; order Asterales; family Asteraceae; genus Ambrosia; species Ambrosia trifida. Next base: position 156,222,429 of record CM054123.1, read on the forward strand.
TTCAACAATATTGCCAGTTTTGTGGTCGTATTCTCCACATATGAAATGCTGATAATTCGGATTTATATTTCTTCTTATTATTTATTTTCGTATTAGTTCTCTTAATATGTTCGTGACTCAACATACTGTGATCTTGATAAATTCCTACTCGAATGTTCCTGTGCCTGTGGCGTTCATAATTATGTTTGCAACCATAATTATTATTCCACCTCACCTAACATTCCAGTATTCGTTTACTTTAATCACAATAGGTATGTGTCCCTTACATATTATTTCGATATTCTGTTCTTTATTTTCTCTTAGATTTGCGATTATATTATTCGGGATAAAACTTGTTGATCTAAGTCTAACGAAATAGACTATTAATCGTTCAAGAATTTGTTCATGTCAGAAGATATTCAATATAACAATCCAATCTTTTTAATATCCCTGACTTGTTCGAATCATAGGATTAAGACGGTAGTTATATTTTCGTATAATCGAGCGAGTAAGAATTCGGTTTCGTCCGACAGATACCAGCGTATGTTGATTACGGAATTTCGAGAATAATATTTTTGTCCAAATATTATTTAATTCTGGAAGGGATCGAGGAGGACCTCTAACCGAGATTTGTATATAATTACAGAGATGGGTTTAGATTATAAAACGGAATATATATAATATGTATCGTTTATATTGAAATAATATTGAGAAATTATACAATCGAACATAGATATATATATATAAAATTATACTGAAAAGGATCTTGATATTTATATACGAATATGGATTCGAGAATAACATTAAATACGGTTAAAAAAATATGTTTCGGTAAAATAATACGGTCGTAGTTCTTTTGTATAAAAATTCTTGGAAATAATTTATAGGAACAATACGAATTCGAGTTTTATAATAATATTCGTTTTCAAAAATAAAATTTACGATTCAAAAGAGTCGTGGTAAAAATTTTCTTAATATCTGAATTCTTATATTTTTAATAAACAAAATTCTTTTATTATATAACAGAAAATAAGATAAAATAGATTTTCTAAAAATTTTGACGTCAAACTTTTACTGTTAATTAAATTATACTGATTTATCTGAAAACGTACGATTAGAATAGATTCGGGGAACGTTTTAATAATTATACGGAGTATAAATAATAGATTTAATAAAACGTAATTTATATATCGACGGCTTTTCGTAGTCTGATAAATTTGAATAAATCGTTATTGAAAAATCGGGATATATATATATTTTTACTAAAATCGAAATACTGGTTTAGTAAAAATAATAATAACTAAGTATCAAATTAGTAAACTTCCGAAATTATACTTAAAAGATTTAAAACATTTTAAATAATCGCGGTATATATAGGATCTTTTATTTAAATAATCGAGGAAAATTCTTAGGAAACACAATATTTATATAGTTCTGGCGTATTAGAATTTATAAAAACTTCGGAAATTACGGTATAAAAATAATACTTCTGGAAACTCGAGCATAGGAATGTTCAAGTTGGAGTGTATATTTGTATTTTCTTTATAATTATTGGATTAACCGTGAGGTTAACGATTTAAATGATTACTGAGACTGGAATAATTCAATAAACTTATGTGAAGTTTCTTGAATCAAGACGGATGATTCATGTTTAATGATCTATATATTTTTCTATATCAACATTTATATACTTTTTATAACTTCGTCATTTCTTATTTATATCGAGATTTATTTTCTGATTTCTTTTAATATATCTGGTTTCTTTTCTGTATATTATTTCTCATTTCTTGTGGCCTTTATATCCTGTAAGATTTCCCAGAAATTAGATGTGCATATAAATTCACAACTGTGTACAGAATTGTCAATTTATCCCACATAATCATTCTAGTAATATCCTGTGGTGGATTTGTTTTAAATTCTAATATACGGTTATGGTTCTCACCAACTTTATACTGATTTGACATTTAGGTACCCAAAAATTTACTCGACTGATATTTTTCTTTTCTAATCCTGATATCCTAAATATTTCTAATTTATTTTTCTAAGCAACATTTCTTTTTAGAAAAAACATTCTGGTAGATCCCGGATGACTAAAGACTTCAAAACTGTTATAAGTGCCGCTCTGATACCAACTGTAACAACCCTGGCTGATGTGGCCGGGTTGTCGGGTCGGGTTATCGGAGTTACACAGCGGAATCCAGGGTAATAACAGTTTTGTAGTCTTCCAGGATCCACGTCATCTTTTCTGTTGGGTTACCTGAACACATGTCAAAAATAGTTTCTGTCAACATAAAGTTGGTGAGGTCTCGTATTTTATAAAGTGAATGGCCAGTTCGTTTATTCATAATTCTTTTATAAATATCTTTTATAAATATGCTTTACAATTCTATATTCTGGAGGGGAACTAGATATTCTATTAATTCGATTATATTTCTATTATTTCGATTAGATTCTATAAGTTGCCATTCCTTTCTATGGTATCACTCTGCTTGTGATAATATATGATTATTTTACCCTCTACTCGGGTAAACTGGTTCTTGTCCTCTAGTTAGACAAGAAAGGAAATGGCGATACCGTCCAGTACTGTCCTCGTTGTTTCTATTGCCCCTTTATATAACTTCTATTATTAATGATTCTTTTGTGTAAAGCATTATGTTTTCTTATAAGTGACATGTATTCCCCTAAAACACTTAATAAAACTGTAAAAGAGGGGAGTTCACGATACTCACTTGTTTGCGTTATATCTTCTAGCTAATCTTCTTATTACAATTATATTTCATATATATATTGATACGTTTAACGCGTGGGACTTGTTAAATTGTAATACTTAGGATATATATCATATATACAATTTATATATATGGAATCCGGTATATATTAGATAGTCCTAAACTCGGGGTTTGGGCAATCTAGGCAAAAAGAAACAAAGCTGGCCTTTACAGCTTGGCACGCGAACCTAAAAGAACTCTAGACATTCTTACCCGAGCTTAGTATATCGTTTTATATATCGAATCTTATACATAAACGTATATATTTTATATATAATTATTAATCTCTTATTATTATTATCAAGTCCGTACGTTATTCGTATTATATATATATTCGTATAATTAATAATACTCCTCGTCTAGTTATCGGAACCGGGTTCTATTCCGGGTGTTGACCGAGTCACTGAGTCGACTCGGTATCAGTTTAACTCTCCGATTGGATTAACGGTACCTCGCAATAATCACGGAAACAGTATTATAATCGGGTATCAACGATTAATACCAACATATCTATAATAACTGTTAGATTATACCTTTCGAATAATCGTTGGTATGAGACCGGAGGTCAACCGGACCTTACCGGAAACTGACCGGAAATTAGCCGGAGGCTCGACAGAAAACATAACACGAACGGACTATAACGGAAATTAACCGAAGGCCTCTAACTGCCTGATTATCACCCACAAACACCTTTATCAATAACTATGGTTCGGATCAGAAAGTAACCGGGTATGAATAGGCCCGATAACTATGTTTCTTGGATAATTATTGGTGACAGTCACCATCACCGGTGACTGTCTGGCTTCCGTAACAGACCAGAGGATTACCGGGTTTGAGTATTATCGGGGTTGGGTTTATTATCGAGCCATAACAGAATCAAAGAGAAGGTTTCTTGGTAGTCATCGGGTAAGAGTGGAGAGACACCTGATGACAGTCACCGGCTCCGGTGACTGTCCGGTTTATTAATTGTAACAGAGGGACGAAGGAAAAGGTCGTCGGACTGTTTATCAGAGGCACAGAGAGGGGAACGCCGGTACCGGTTATGGTTTATAAGTAAATCAGAAAGAAGCTCAAGATATCATCGGAACAGAGGGTTAGTTGATAATTACTAAAAGCAGAGGTGATGGCGGCGGCTGGTTCTAGTCACCGTAGAAGAACTGGGGTGGTGCCCGGAGACAGATTAGCGATGGTCGGAGAGGAGGCGGCGTAAGCCGGCCATGTTCTCCGGTGAGGCTTCCGAGTTCCGGCATCACACACCCAAGGGTTTGTCTGTTTGTTTTATGCAGAGAAAGAGAGCGAGAGACTAGAGAGGAGAGGGTTTATATAGATAGATTAAATATGAGGGTGCTTGGCTACGGGGATAAATACTGAGACTCGGGTATCTGGTAATAATTATAACGATTAAACAAAAGACGTTGGACAACGGGTTATTAGCAGATTAGGAGCGTTTAACCGTAATAATAATAATTCAATAATTATTATTTATATATTCGGTTAAAACGGTTTGTCTAGAGATTCGAACTTGAATAATTAATTTGGATAACCGGGTGGTCAGGTCCGACCCGACCCGTTTAAGAGACACGTAAGGTGACGTAATCACTTCGAGACTTTGGGGTGTTACACAAGGAATGTAACTAGAGTTTAGTTAAAGTGAGAACCTGAAATTGCGGGGTATCACAACATTATATTTAGTTCTACTAATGAACTTCTGTGCAGGGAATTTGAAAAGATTATGCAGCAAAGGTTTGAGATGACCTCAATGGGAGAGATGCAATTCTTTATGGGATTGCAGGTTGATCAATTGTCGTTAGGGATCTTCATCCACCAGACGAAATACGTTTTCAAATTCTTGAGCCGATTCCAGATGGAGGATTCGACGCTTGATACTCCCATGCAACCTAATCACGGGATTGGAGTTGATGCTAAGGGGGATCTCTCAGACCCCTTTACATATAGAGCCATCGTTGGATCTTTGATGTATTTCACTTCATCCCGGATAGATATAATGTTTGCTACATGTAATTGTGCGAGATTTCAAGCAAAACCAAAACAAAGTCACCTTACAGCTGTCAAGAGAATCCTACGATATCTGAAGGGTTGTCCCTCGAGTCGACTATGGTACCCTAATGATGATTGTAGATACACGAAGTGCGACTAGTGTTATTGAATTGCGAATATCATTATGTTTTGTTGATATCGGATGGTCGAAGGTGGAAAACGTATGGTCGAATGTAGATATTCTGGTCGAAGGGAGAACTTAGAGAGGTCGAATGAAGTTTTGATTGTATATACATGTTGGTTCGCCGACTGTGAATGGTCGAACCTGCACATTCGCCCAATCGAATGGTCGAATGTGCAGGTCTATATATAGGTTGAATCATTTTCTAAGTTTAACAATTGGTCATTTTTGTTTCCCTCTCTGTGTGTTCTGTCTCCCTAGGGTTTTATTGAGTCTGTAACTGATATCTATCATTGTAAACAAAGTTTTAAAGTGTTAATCATTATGTTTATCAATGAAATGAAAATGTTTGAGATGATTTGCTAGTTTTGCTAGATATATTATCATTTCGTGATCAATTCAGGGATTCCACACTTGAATTGAACTTGTTTGATCATATTCTTTGTTTGAAGATCGATCCTTAACACACACAAAGTGGTATCAGAGCCATAAGCATCAAACAACTACGAATTGATAATATTAGTGTTGATTTGGACCCAATTTTGATCAAAACATTTCTGTTTTCATTAAACATTTGAATTTGGTGAATATTTATTGGTTTGAACTTGTTTTCATCGATAAAATTCAAAATTCTCTTTGTTAAACTTGTTCCAAATCCAATCCCAAGCAAAACCTGTATAACATCATCAAATTTCATCAACATTTGAAAATTTTTTATCAAAATAACCGATTTTCAAAGTATAACCGTTTTTCAAAATGAAAGGGTCAAACCTAGGGAGAAACGGTCGAGAGTGTGGTTTTTAGGTCGAACCAGGGAGTTTTTGGTCGAACGTGGAGTGTATTTTGGTCAAACCTAGAAAGTTTTAGTGTGTTGTTGTTCATTCGACCATCTGTGTTACATTCGACCAATCGGGAGGTCGAAAGTTGATTGATTTTGTCGAAAGTGGAACGTGTCTATTATTTTCTATATTCGAGTCTTTAGAAACGGTCGAATCTGGACTAAATTCCACATTCGCCCACACGATCACAAGTGAATGGTCGAAAGTAGAAACTGTTGAAAATTTTTTCTAATCGTTTCATGTTTTATACTTTTCAGACAATATGTGGAACTTTCCGACAACACCACGACCTAATACAACACCACAACAGCAAACAACAATGGATCCTTGATCGGTGGCTGCTCAGAAGACTAGTCAACCATCTCAACCAATCAACTATTTGGTGATGACTAATTCGATGCCCCAACAAGTTGCACAACCATAACCACAACCCATGGCTGATTACTGGGGAGTTGCAGCACCGGCGATACATTCTCAGACTACTAATGCGATTTCGACGCTTATTCAGGACTTATCTTCGGGTAGTGGGAGTCATCCACCAAAGTTGATGGGAATGGAAGGCACGGAAGCTTGGCAAATGATTGCTAAAGGGTATGTAGCTCCGGTTTTGGAGAATACTGGTGAGCCGATTCCATTAGAGAGTCTAGCTGAGGACGAGAAGAAAAAGATTGCTGTGGAAAAGAAGGCGTTTTCCCAACTGTCCCAGGCCATTAACACTAATCTTTTACATCAGTTCGGGTCATGCACAACTTCGAAGCAATTATGGGATATGTTAAGGAATCGTCACGATGGGAATGAAAAGACAAGGAAGCTTAGAATGGAGGAGTTGAGAAAAGAGTTTGAGAACTTTAGCTATATGGGAAATGAGATGTTGAAAGAGTTGATTCCGAGGTATTGCCATTTATTGAATGAACTTTCAAGTTATGATATCAATATACCCATGTCTGAGCTGGTGGATAAGTTTGCTGATGCATTGCCACCATACTGGAATCAACATATTGAGGTCCTTAAGGAGAAGGATGCATACCAATATTGGACCATCAATGAATTCATCCAGAAGCTTGAGAACAAAGAGATGGAGGAAAAGAGGAAAGCGAAAAGAGCACAAGTTCCTCAGAATCCAGAGTTATATCATGGCGGTACATCTTCATCTCTAACTAGTTCAAGTTCTAGTACTACTGTTGCTTTACACATAGCTTGTGTTTCAAGCATTGTTGAACCAACCAAAATTCCCATAAACTATCTTGCTCAAACCTCATCTTATACACCACTATCATATCCTACTACTTACATCCCACCATTTTCACCTATGCAACAAGCTGCATGTTATTCAGCTAATTTTAAATAACCTCAACAACAATCCTACATTCCTGAAGTGAATCAAACCCAAATGAACCCAAGTCAACCTAACCAGAGCCCAATTGTGTTGGAGACGTCAAACTTGAACAATGTTACCGTTGAAGTTGCACATCAACATGTAGCCTTGGTTTCTGCTATGGTCGCTTCATATAACGGGTTAGTAGCTAGTCAAATTGGTAACAACAACTTAACCAGTGAAGACTATGCTCAAATTGACAAGGAGGAGATGGAGCTCATTGACATCCAGTGGGCGTTTTCTAGTGTTATGAGGCGAGCGACTGAGTTCATAGAGAAGAAGGGCAGAACTGATCTTTCTACATCTCCCAACACCACATATGGCTTCAACAAAGCCAAAGTCACATGCTTTAACTGTGGTGGGAAAGGTCACTTCAAGAGAGAATGCACACAGCCAGCACAATAGGGGAACATGAATCCTTTTAACACCAACTACCAGAACCGTCAATCACAAAATCAGGTATCATATCAAAGCCAAAACAACTCCAATTTTCAACCACAAAACAATTACCAAAACCATCAAAACACCTCAACAAATAATTCTGTTAGACAAACCACTACACAAAACCAGAATCAAAACCAAACACCACATAATCCAACCAGAACAATCATTCCTATCTCTACACCTAATAGCCAAACCCAACCAGATAACCAGAACCAGGCTTTGGTAATCCAGAAAGATGAGGGATTTGATTGGACTGGTATGCAACTTTGTGTTGAGGAAATCACTACTGCTAATGTGGCGTGTGTTGCCCGGAAGATGGATTTGGAGGAGCCGGTGTCAGTTGAAGATGTTTTGGAGATTGAGAAGATGTTTGAGGTGAAGATTGAGGAGTTAGTTGAAGAAAATGAAGTTTGTGTTAAGAAGAAGTTGGGATTGATTCTTGACTCTGTTACTAATGTTCCCGAACAGTGTGATTCAGCTTATTCTGACTCGGGGAGCGATTCTGATTCTGAAGCTAGTGTTACTTCACTAGATGATGATATCGATCAACTTCTAGCCGAAGCTGATTTTCTGATGACGCGCAAATCTTGCATAATGGATGATGCTTTTACCAGAATTGATTATTCTAAATTCTTTGCTGGAAAGGAAGCACATTTTGCATTGATGGTGATGACAGAGCCTCCAAAACAGGTAAGTTCTGAATCTTCTTTAGATATGAACAGTGAAAAGCATTGTGGTGCATGCTATAGATTGACAGAGGATAATAAGCAACTCAGGGTTCAGCTTGAGAGTGCTAAGATCAACTGTCAATCGTATAAAAATGAAGCACGTGAATTCAATAAGGTGCTTGATGGTTATAAGAAAGATATTTCAGATCTTAAAAAGACATTATCTTTAAAATAATTAGCCATTAACAATTACATCAATGAATTAGAAGAAACAAAACTTGAAATGGCTACCATCAAGTGCTTTGCTGAGAAAGTCAATAAGAAGCTTGAAAGCTACAAACATATTGCATATGTTGTTGACCATATAATTGAGGAACCTTCACAGTCGAGTAGTGCAAACTACAAGGCCGTCCCATCTCCAGTGTTATTTGAAAATCACTTTGTCAACCACCTGGTTTTGAAGACACATTCCATCCTGACTATGTCTACAAGCTTAACAAAGCCTTATATGGATTCCAGCAAGCACCTAGGGCCTGGTATGAAACTCTTTCCACCTTTCTCTTATCCATTGGTTTCACAAGAGGCAAAATTGATAAATCCTTATTTTTGAAATAGAGAGGGAAAGACTTAATGATTGTTCAAATATATGTGGATGAAATCATTTTTGAATCCACCTATAACAAAATGTGTGAAGAGTTTAGGGAACTCATGACAGCAGAGTTTGAAATGAGTGCTATGGGTGAACTTAAGTGCTTCCTTGGTCTACAAGTGAAGCAACTGCAAAATGGCACATTCATTCATCAAAACAAATATGTGTAAAATTTGTTAACTAGATTGGAGATGAATGACTGTAAGCCATGTAGTACACCCATGAGTACAGTCAAGCTACTCACTATTAATGACAAGGATGAACTGGTTGACCAGACACATTACAGATGCATGATTGGGTCTTTATTGTACTTAACTGCATCTAGGCCAGACATTATGTTTGCCACTTGTGTTTGTGCAAGATCCCTGGCTTCGCCCAGAAAGTCAAACCTTATTGTTGTGAAAAGGATATTCAGATACCTAAAAGGTGCTCCCACACTTGGTATCTGGTATCCTGCTAATGGAAACATTGAGCTTTCAGGTTATTCAAATAGTGATTTTGCTGGCTGCCACACCACAAGGAAGTCTACATCAGGAGGGTGCCAGTTTCTAGGGAATGCCTTGGTCTCATGGCAAAGCAAAAAGCAAGCAGCTGTTTCAACTTCAACAGCTGAAGCTGAATACATTGCTGCTGCAAGCTGTACAGCCCAACTCATGTGGCTTCAAAAGCAATTGCTGGATTTTGGGATAACTGCACTAAGAACTCCACTCATGTTGGACAGTCAAGCTGCTAAAAAAATATCATCAAAAATCCAGTATCTTATTCAATAACAAAGCACATAGACATCAGACATCACTTTGTCAGAGATAGCTATGAAAAAGGTTTGATTTCTCTGCACCATGTTCCAACAGAGGATCAGTTGGCAAATGTGTTGACAAAAGCTTTAGACACATCTACTTTCACAAATCTGATTTTTAGAATTGGTATGCTAAACATCGACTAAACAACAAGAATGTTTTAAATAAAAACATTAAAATGTTTCAGAAAAATCAAAATTCATCCTTAAAAATAGCATTTTGGTTGAAAAATCTGTTAAGGATAAAACAACCACTGTTTGGTTGAAAAAACTGTTTTAAACCTCTGATCAGATAAAACAACTGTTTCATTATATATATATATATATATATATATATAATAAAAAAAGAAAAAAGAAAAAAAACAAGTGTTGTTAGCATCAGCACTTTGGTAAGACAACAGTTGTTTGCATCAGACCTTTGGCAACAGCTGTATGCCACCAGATGTTTGCCATATCTACTCTTAAAAGCAGAGTTTCGGCCACATCAGCGGTTTCACCAGAGCCTATAAAAACCCTGTTTTACCACAACAGTTGTTACACTGTCTCATTGTATTCAAAATACAGAAACCGCCTTCTTCAACCTCAAACCCTTACTCCAATTCCTCTCATTCTCACAGTCGAAATCCATTACAATGGATCTTCAAGCAAAATCCACCCACAATTATCTCCCATATCTGGTGAAAACAGATGAAAACGTTCCATTCCATTCCACCATTGACATCATCCTTAATTCCAAATACCTGACGATCCTAACCGCTGATGCTCCCATCTATCTCGGTGCCCTCCAAGAATTTTAGTTAAACGCTGAGTTTCTTCTTCAAGACAAAAAGCCTACAACCATAATCTCAAAAATTGGTGAGACAAATGTCGCCATTACCCCTGAACTGATATCCACAACCTTCTCACTCAATGACTTGTCAGATAACGACTCTTTCCCTAATGTTGAACTTCGCACAGAGTTTTAGGAAAGAGGCTATGATGCACAAATGACTGGGTCAACTTTGTTTAAAAATTTTTTCCCACCAGTCATGAAAGTTTTCTTTCATACACTCCATCTCTGTGTCTCTGCTAAGTCCACTTCCTTTAATGAAATCCCATTGAGGATTCAGTACTTGGGATATGCTATGTTGTCAGACTCTGACATCAATTTATCCCAGGGCCTGTTTATGGACTTAGTATCAAATGTGAAGGCCATCAAGTCTGGGTCAAATAATGCTTTTCTACTTTACCTAAGAATTTTGAGTGTAATCCTTCAAAAGGTTTGACCAGAAAAAGATTTTAAAAAGGGTGAATATGGTAATATGAAAAGTCTAACTGATGAAACTTTCACAAGAATGCTGGGTTCAACCACCCAAGATAAAGTATCAAAAGTGTCAAAAGTTTCTAAAACACAAACAAAGAGGACTAAGACAACAACTATTGTCCAAACCTCTGTTGTTGAGCCCACTACTCCTGAAGATCATGGCACTACATCCAGTGTTGTGAAACCCACACTAGCTACCTCCAAAAGAAAACGTCCATCCACAAAAACCACCACTAAACCCAAAAAGGGGCCTCTAGAAGATGAGATACCAGAGGAATACCCTGTTGCAACACAAAGGCAAAACGAAACCGCTGTTGTTACTTCCTCACAACAAATGGATATATCTCAACCTGAGCAAACTCCTCATGCATCCTCACAAAAGGATCATGTTTTAAGCCAAAGGGAACCACATCATGAAGCATTTGAGTCACTTGATCATATGCTCATCAGCCCTTATCCTAGGGCTTCTTCTCTTTTCACTCCTCCACCTTCACCAGAACATGTCCCTCTGACAATGCAACCTCTGTTTGAGGCTATTGATAAAACTCAGGACAATCCCAGTTCCTCTCCTTCACCCATCAATGAGAGTATACCTCCACAAGTGACTGGGACTGAGGAAAATCAATCAGCTATCCCACAAGCAGAAGAGGAGGTTACACCCCTAGAGTTCAATGAAACTCTAGGTGAGTTTTCAATTGAAGCAGCCACTCTGATGTAGAGACCATTGTCTTATAACAAGACAGTGATTACATAACTAAGACTTCCTTGAAGGCAACAACTGATGAGGCCACTGTAGTGTCCCCAAAATCAGTTGGAAGTCCCCAGAACCAAGAAAAAGGGGCATCTGGTTCTCATCCTTTGGACTCACTCCTAGGACTGCACCAGATACAACTACGACTGGTAGGAACCCAGATGATCCTATTAAATTAGGCGATGGGTTAAAATACCAAGAATTGACGGCCAGAGTACAATCCATAGAAACCTATGTTGCTAATATCAAATCAGATATCAAGACAATATTGGGCTCATTGGCTACTCTCACCAAGAGTCAACCCTCCACAGAAGATATTGCTAGTGAGCTATGGAAATCTGTTTCCCCCATCATCATAGCTCACAGAAAACTAGCACATCAGACACATGAAGCATACATGGCTCAAATCAGAACTATGGTGGATGCTAGGTACAAAGATACCCAAGCTGAGATTAAAGCCATCAAAGATCATTTGCTAAAGACCACTGGCTCTGCCCCTACCACAGTTCTCAGAGATGAAGATGATGGTGAATTCACTGGTGATGATGCCAAAAAGGGGGAGAGTGGCAGGGATATATTGCCAAAACTAGATCCTTTTGGTTGTCCAGCCTCACAAAAGGGAAAATCAAATACTGCCAACAAACCGGGGTCTACCCACACAGCACCACAACAACAACAACCAAATGTTTAAACTTCTGTTGATATTAAAACTGCCAAAACCAGCAAAGCAAAGGAAGTTGATACCTCTGCTAATGAAAAAGCTGAAAAGGCTGCTAAGGAAAAGCCAAAGAGGGCTGACACTTTGGAAGTTAAGGAAGTGTTTTTGGTGCAATTGAAGAAAGAACAACAGCAAGAAGTTGAGGATGTGGGTTCCCCTAAAAGGAAGAAAATGCCTGCCAAACATGTCAGACAACCACCATCCAAACTTGCTGCCAAAACCACTGCCACCAAAACCACTGCTGCCACCAAAACCACTGATACCACCACAACATCTGAACCTATCACTACAACCACCAAACCAACCACTAAACCTACTACCACAACTACTAATACACCTCTTACAACCACTTTACCACCTAAATCCCAAACATCTGCTGGTTCTACAAAAGTGCCAACAGATGTTAACACAACCACTGCTTCAACACCACCATCACCAAAAATCTTGTACAAAAGGAAGAGAAAATCTACTATTTCAACCACCTACTATTTCAACCACATAACCTACACCCATATCTGCCATTCCACTTTCATCATTCTCACCACACACCTCACAATTTACATCCCATAGACCACCACCAACCATTACACCATTGGCTGTTCGGTATCCTCTTGAACTTGATCTACTCAAGGGGGAAATGCAATCCTTCTACAATACTGAACAACCATCTGAAAGATCTTTCCCATCTCTTCCAAATTTTCCTATTCCCCTAAACATAGACAAATATCTTAAATACAAGACTGAACAGGCAGATGCAATCATAAAGGAGAAATGCAAAGGGAAAGATGACAGGACTGTTCAGGGCATCCATTCAGCAGAGCTTAGCAAACTGAGAAGGATTGAAGATTTTGCTAAGAACCTGAGCAACTCCAAGTCTACCATGCCTCTCAGCAGTGACATGGAAAGGGAGGTTAAGGAATCACTTCTTGAACAAATCTTGGCAACCATGCCTTACAAAGCAAACATGAAACAGTTTGCAGGCTGGACCACTCATGCCCTCAAAGAAGAACTCATAAGAATTTAGGACATGACCAAAAATCCCCCAACTAAGGTCTCTGCCCCAGATTTCAGTAAAGGCAGAGATCCAGCCAGAGCCTTAAAGTTCAAGAGAATGAGACAAGAGATTGTGGCTGCAATGTATGCGGAGATGAAATCTGTTGCAAGATGGTCAGAGCTGAGGCTGGTCAAAACTTACAAGAAGTTGGAAGAAAACACGAAGAAAGACCCTACTTTCCCCAGAAAACCTGTCTACTCTGATGAACCCATGATGAAGAGACCTCGACAGGCTTTTACATTAGACAGCCTACGTGACACTTCTGATCTATCTGCTGCTGCTGCTGCAAGAAGACAATTCAAAAAGAAGAAAGAAATGTCTAAAGAAGATTAGAAGAAGTTTGCTGATACTTTTATAAAGGAGTGCCTCTACAATCAAATACAATCAAAGACTCATTGGGAGACCTCCATCACCAAACTCATCCATAATAAAGATGCATCTCAGCAAATCCTCTGATTCAAAAATTCTAAAATGGAAGGTCAACAAAGACACCCATGAATTGACTCTGCTCAGATCAGATGGAGAAGCTCAAAAGCTAAGCATAGATGATGCATATGGCCTGTGTGCAGATAACCTCCAAACACTGCAGAATCTTGAGCTTGAAAGAGATGTAGAAGACCTCTACTCATTGAACTTTGAGTTACAATTCAAAGGTCAAATCAGAGAAAGTCTGATAAGGAAATAAAGATCAAGAATAAAGCTTAGTTTTGGCATCATCTATTCTAGGGGGAGATTGTTTGGTCTGTTGACCTAGAAAAGAACAGATGATTGGAAAGCCAAAATATACTACTCAGTTGATCCTTAGAAATAAACAGCATTTACAAGATACTTCTCTCAAAAGGCTGTAGACCCTAACATCTGCACTACCTAAACAACTACTGTGACAACAGCTACTGCAAAGGACTATTGGATAACAACCAATAGAGAACAACTGCTGATTAAAGGTCTGATGAAGAACAACTGCTGATCAAAGTACTGAAGACTAAAGGTCTGCTGGAGCCAACAACACTTAGGCTCCAACAGATGATACAAGACCATCAGAGTTTTCTCAACAGCAGTTTATCTTTCAGAGTTTTACAATGTAAAAGTAGTTTGTATATAGCAAATGTTTTATGTTTGTTATTCTGTTAGAGGTCGCTGTCTTAGGTGACGTCAACTTAGATCATCAGTGGTTTAGATTTATCCATAAATAGAACAGTATCTGTACTGTTCTATTCATCACTCAAAACATTCTCTCAGACAAACATTCACAGAGTGATCAGGCTGAGGGGGAGTACTTGTACAATTGACTGTAATCATTCAATATTATGAAAGCATTCGATTAGTAAACATTTACTCTCTTGTTTTGATTGATAGTTTATTATTCTGCTGCACTTTCCATTTATAATTCACATCGTTCATCACATCTTTACTTAAACAAATCGAAACAATCAAACTCAGATCCTAACAATAGGCTAGCTAAGCGAATGATTACTGTGCAAACCATGAGTCCCATAACCAAACCTCTTGACTGTTATGCGTCGTGCATTGTACACTAAAGACAATGTATGTATAGTGGAATACTAATACTCTTTTGTATGTAACTGGTTAGAGGGACTAACCAAGAGTGGGGTGTCAACCCAATTGATCTATTAAAGTGTTCCATTGCTTTTGATAGCTAATGGTTACAGTAAACGTTGTACGAGGACTAGTGAGCTCATGAACCAATATGTCTCATGTTCCACATGGCAGTCACGATAGAATGTACACATACTTGTAACTGACACTAGTATTGAAGCATGTGTATCTCCCGAAATGTAAAATAGTAAAATGGGGCCATAAAAGTCACCTGATACAGTCAAGTGGGGTCTAGTGAAGCTGTAAATGCATGATAGTTACCGTCCAGACAGTGATTGCCCTATGATTAATAAGAGCATGGTAAATTATACGTCTTGTTTATCATACATGTTCGGGCACCCGTTATTGTGAACCCTATCATTAGTTGTGGATGGTAGATTTACCATAAAATAAGTATCCTAACATGTGTTAGGCCCTTGTTATACCCATAATAGGGCTAACATATGTTTTTAATTGAACTAACATGTGTTAACATGTAGTGGCCGATTATAACTCTTATCTTGGCTTCAAAAATTGCTTATTTAAGAGACTAAAATTGATGGTTCTAATCTTTTAAAAGGGCCTTCGATTCATTGTTAATGTAGTAGTGATACGGCTGATTTTAATACCTTGGTTATAGTTCTTAGTTTTGAACATAACCTAAGAATTCTTTTAATTATGAAAACCGATTTGTATTAGGTGTTTTATGTGAGGTTTTGATTCGAAATGCACAATAGTTTAAATGAGCCGATTCATGTCAATTACTAAGGTTTTTTCCTTGCAATGTGATCAATCTATATTTGGCCGATCAATGACACTTTCTAGGCTTGGACAGGAGCCGATTAACTAAGCCTTAGGTGCACTAGCTTGGTTTCACAATAGTGCCGAAATAAAAACATGTGACCTAGGTGGTGAAGGCTTACCTCAAGTCTTGGTGAAACAAGGAACCTCGTGGCCTTTGGGAGCCTCCTCTAGTGAGCCGAATAGAGATTGAGAAGGGATATGGTAGGACCGATTCTTGGTGTGTGTTTGTGAGTTGTGATGGTGCAAATTGAAGAGTTCAAGGAGTCTCCTTATATAGAGGTCGATGGAGGTGAGGACAAATCTATAAATGGTAAGTTTTAAGATTATGCATCACCAATTGATGTAAGTTGAGATGGCATGTTTGTCTTCATTCTTGTTGGCCGATTGAGATTGGAAGCACCAAGAAAGGATGGGTTGTCATATCTAGAACGTAGTTATATGTTAGTCTTGAAGCTATTTAGGTATAAACTTGAGGTGTAGTTGTCAAATTTTGTCCTAATCTCCTTGTCCTTGGCCGTAGATATGCACATGTTTATATGGCTTCATGTATTCGACCATGTAGAGTTCTAAATATGGAAATGTGGAAGCAATCATCAAGTGGAGTGCATAGGTCCTATTTTAGTGAAAAAGAATAGGTTTGTTTGTCTTGTGCATGATCCTTGGGCTTGTCACTTTCACCTTGTTGTGGAATGATTTCGGCCGAAGTACAAGAAGAATGTGAGGTTGATGGTGACATCTCGATGACAAGCTTTTTCCATACCTTTGGATGTGGATAGTTCATGAGATCTTGGGTGTAATCTTGGAAGTTTCTTTGGGGTAGGGGTGGGGTATTTGGCTGAAAATTAGAGAAGGAAACGGGAAGGTTCTAGTGTAGAGGTGTAAGTGTGTATTTTCCATTTTGGTGTAAGGGAATGTTGGTCTTACATTGGAACCAAACCTTGTTTAACTCTTGGAATGTGTCTAGTGGTGTATGCTCTTGATGGCTGATCGTAGGTCAACACACACACATATATAGGTGGTAATTTTTAGATGGAATGATAGTGACTAGTCTAAAAACATATACTTGTCATGTCTGTGTATACATGTAATCGATTTGAGAGCATGTATATGTATGTGTGTCCGTGCGTATATATATATACACATGTGTTCATGTGTTTATTTCCAAGACAAGTTCATGTAATTTATCAAGTCATGCAACCTTTTTCCCAATCATGGTGTTGGTGGAATAGGTTGTGAAGTTGAGTAGGTGTTTGTGTCCGATCACACTCTAATTATTCTAGGCGTAGGAACGTCCAAGTAGGTGATCATGAGTCAGGTGTTGATGACGACATCAACATGTATTATGCGTTCAACTTATGCAAACTAGTTATTTATGGTAATGTTAGTGATTCGTAAACATGTGTTAGAGAGGGATTTCCATGTGTTAGGGTGTAGCAACCCCATGAAAGGCTTATTTGGTGATTTGTCCTGGTTTTGTATGACTAAACAAGTGTTCCATGTTGAGTTTTCTGAGTAACTCTTGCTTCACTAGACTGTGTGGGGGTATAGTGTATGAAAAATGTATAAGTATGCACATAAAATGATAAGGTTACTAAATCGTGGGATTCTGTAACTGAAATAGCTAAGGTTACTAAATCCAAGGCCAGTGAGATTAGTACACCTGATGCTATGGATAAGGTTGTTGAAGAGCAAAGACATATAGTGGTACTTGATGAGGAACATGATTTTACTATGGATGTTGATGATTTTCAAGGTTCTCCAGTAACAGGTGCCAAAGTCGAAAGAGGCAGAGGTAAAAAGATGTCTAAAAGAGAGCCTCCAAGAAGTAAAAGAAACAGAGAGATTTATTTGTTAATTCAAGGAAAGAAAGTTCCAGTAGTTGAAAGCTCAAATGTAACATCACCAGCAGCATCCCCAATCACCAAAAAGAAGAAGACTGTACAAGAAGTTGTGACTACTGAACCTGCATCTCAATTGAATCCTGAAAATATTTTTGCATCTTTGAAGAATGTTTTAGAAAAAAATGAAGAAAACGAGTGCAAAACCAAGTGCAGAATCAAGTTCACCTCAAGTGGCAGTTTCAAATGACGTGATGGAAGCCATTAACAGGCAGATTGCGAATGTTATGAAAGCGTTCAATCAACAACAAGTGGAAATTAGACAAATGAAAGAAAATGAAAGTTATATGTTGAACATTATATTGTCTTCAAAAGCTAATCAAGATGAGTTAGAAGAAAAGATTAAGAAACTTGAAGATGAAAACAAAATGTTGAAGACTAAAGGGAAGAGAAACACAAAAAGAATCAAGTTGATTCAGGCAGAGAATAAAGATATGAGAAAGTTGATAGATAATCTTTATTCTAAAGCACCACAGTTGAAGAGAACCGAGGAGGAAGAAGAAAAAGAGGAAGAACAGGTTGATTATGATACTTCTGATGAAGAAGGAGAAGATGATGATGAGGATGATAGTTCAGATGATGATGATGATAATGCAGGAGGAAAAGATGCAAACAAAAACAAAGATTCAAGTTCTAAAGACTCAGATGATGGAGATAATGACGCTGAACAATTTAAGTTTGAGAAACGAGAGTCTGGAAAAGGAGACAAAGCCGAATCTAGGTCAAAAAAGACACCAGGTGAAATAGTTGATGAAGATCAAAGTATTTACTGGACTGAAAAGATTCGAGCTTTATCAGATGAGGATAAGAAGTTGTATAAGAAAATGTTGGAGAAAAATGTTTGGACTATTGAGTTGACTGGAAGATTCCCAGAGATATTTGAGAATGATGATATGAGATTTGAGATCAAATATAATGATCCTGATCTTGAAGATGGGGAAGTATCTGCAGCAACGACAGAAGAGATACTAGAAGGTCTTGCTAAGCAGGTTGGGAAGTCTCTTGAAGAGATTTCGCAAGTGAAAGAGATTCCTAATGTTCCAGTGACTGAAGCAGGAAATCATTCTGATGATCAAGATACTCCATACTTTGAAGATGTTGAAATTGAAGATATTTCACATGAAGAGTATCCTGATTACTATCCAATGAAAGAGAATGTCGTTATTCCTGATATTAATGAACAACCACTTAATGAAGCTGAGAAGTTAGCTAAGATGAAAGGGAAAAAGATCATGGATGAAGTGTTTGTAAAGGAAGCAGAAAAGAAACAAACTTTCAAGCAGTCTGATGAATTGAAAGATTTGTTGAGGAAATTGAAAGAGAAAGAAACAAATTGACCAATTGCAAAAGTGGAAGGAGCATTCTACAAATATCACAACCAAGTCTTTAACGGAAGAGCGTTGGGATGGAAGTATATTCCAAAGCTACCGTCTATTGGAGTAAAATGGGAGAAAGGAATTTTGTATTTTTACAGGTTTCGTGATATTAAAACCTTACCGTATTGGGTTGTGAGGGATATTTGTAGACATACGATGAATTGTGAGTTGCTAACAACTCAGTTGTTGGATTGTTTACTGATAAGATGACACGGGAAAGTCAGACGAAATGGGACTTGTTTAGGCCATAATATCCTAAATGGATTGTACACAAAGAACTAAAGAAAAGAATTAAAGAAAAGTTCGCTCAAGCAACAAGCTGAACCAGAAATGAGCGCAAAACAAAGAAAGACTTTGAAGATTAAGCCGATTAACAAGACTTTAGAGTATCAAGAACAACAATCCAAGCAATAGCCAAGGGGGGAGTTTGTAGATACATATGTGTGGCTATCGCTTTGGATTAATCAAGTTATGGTGTTTATTGTTGAAGTTGTGAAGATATTGAAGACCATTCGACCATATGTGAGGTCGAATGAAGTTCTATGAAGGTCGAATGGAGATAGTTTATGAATGTTTAAGTTGGTTCGAGCTATGAATAGGTCAAACAGATCCATTCGACCTCTGCAAGGGTCGAATGCATGTTGCCTATATATAGTTTTGGTCGTTTTGCAGTTAACAATGGTTGGTCATTTGTGTGTGTTAACTGTGAGTTTTTCAGTGTGTGTCTAGAAGGTTCTGACCTAGTGTTTTCATTGTTATCTAAGCCTTTCGAAGATTAATATCAATTGATTATCAATGAAATGATTATTATAATGGATTTCTTCGTGTTCTGATTTGTTGATCATCATTTTGTATGTGATGTAGGGTTTCCGCACCTAGATTACTCTATTTGTGTGATAAACTAGTTGATTTCTTACAATCCGATCATTTACAAGTCTATCAATACAAAACACAAAACCCCCAATTATATGGTGACCAATATCATCTAAACTTGTGTCCTTATAAGAAAACTCATTATTTAGGTTTTGATCTTGTTTAGAAAGGTTTTTATTTAGGAGATCACTTTGATAATGGATCTGGATATTTAGGGTTTATCAAAAATACCAATGTTTTGAAAATCAAACTGGACCGGCCGGTCCGCCTGGTTTAACCGGAGATCGGTGGCGCCTGCAGTCCGGCCACGCAATCCGAACCGTCTATCAAGTAACTGGCCGGTCGGACCTTTGGCCGGTGGTTGGACCGGAATAACGGTGCCAATAACGGTCGGGCCATTGTAAAATGATCAATCACAAAAATATTCTGGTGAAGGACGGTTGGCCGGAGAGTGCTACTGGTTTTCCCTAATGTTAAGACGGAAAAGAAAGAAGAAGAGGAAATGTATACTTAGTCTCCCACGATTATAAATGATGACTTCAAACCATATTAAAAAAAAAGAGAAGTAGATTGTACCTTTCTGATGATAGCTTGGAGTTGGCTATCTTTGCCTTCGGTACCTTATAGGGTTTGACTAATTAAATTTAATTCTTAAATATTAATCGTAATACAAATTCAATTTTTTTTTATTAATATATCTTGTTAAGTTAAAAATATAGAAGTCTATATATAATTTTTTCGTTGGTCAAAAAATATAATTTTGTTATCTTATGGTGAACTGTTTCATCGTTTCATTTGATTCAAGATTTTTCACAACACACATTACACACACACATATACCTATATAATATAGTCCAATTCTTAAATCCGGTCTGACCAGTTTGATCGGCCCGACCCGTGAACTGGTACAGAGACCGGTTCAACGTCCTTTCCGGTCATGAAAACATTGAAAAATACATAAAAATGTAATGAAAAGGTTTAGATGGCTAACACACCTTGAATCTTCACTTGATATTCTTTATAAACTTGATTTTGCTTAAGGATCTAAGAAATGAGGCAAAAACTGGTTTCTACAAGTTGGGGTTTGTAAGAGATCACTTGGCGGCGAGTTATGGTTATGAAATGGTGAAAGTGAGGCAAAGAGAAGCTTATATAGGCTGGTCTCATTCGCACCTTCATTGGTGCGAATGGGAGTTCAATGCTTTCATTCGCACCTTGATTGATGTGAATGGGAAGTATTGTCTCGTATTCGTACCTTTAAAGGTGAGAATGAGAAACTTATGTTCATTTGCAACTTTTGTTGGTGTGAATGAGAAACTATTTCTGTCATTCGCACCTTTGACCCAAAATGACACTTGAAACATATATTATCATACCAATTCACATATACATGTATTCACAAGTTGTTAATTGATCGTAGAACGTATTATACTTGATAAGTTACTCCCAATTATGTAAATTCACCAACCATGAGAATTAAGACTTGTGTGCATGTGTACGTTTCCTGGATGATTCACCGAATCATCAAACCATGGACATTGTGTGTATTCCTATCCGGTGATCCTCCGAATTACCAACCCTTGGACATATGTGTATGAACTGACTCCCAATTATTCCTCAAATCATTTAACTGACTCAGCTAATTTTGTTAAGTACGTTTTATAAATGTTTCGCTAAGGTAGACTTATATGTTTGTACAAACTATTAACCTGAGTTTGTCGGGTGTCACACAAGTTACCGAATAATGGAACCTAAACTCGCTCTACGAGTAGTGTAGGCCATCAGATTTATACTTAACATGTTTGTCAGCATCATGTATGGTTTCAGCCTTAAGGTTTTCCTCCTTCAAGACTTATTGCTGAGTAAGACGGATTTGGTCAAGTAGACTAGAATGAATAGTGAGCTGCAAGGCTCGAACACGACGAGATTTAGCCGATTCCTTCCTGCTTAAGGTGTCTGCAACAACATTCGCCTTACCATGATGATACTTGGTGGCATAATCATAGTCATTAAGGAGTTTGACCCATCGGCATTGTCGCATGTGCAAATACTTTTGATAAAAGATATGCTAAAGACTCTTGTGATCAGTATAAATTGCGCACTTGGTACCATACAGGTAATGTCTCCAAATCTTTAATGCTAAAACGACAGCTCCCAATTCCAAATCATGCGTAGTGTAGTTCTTTTCATGAATCTTAAGCTGACAAGAAGCATAAGCAATAACCTTCTCGCGTTGCATCAAAACACAACCGTGACCTAGAATAGAAGTATTGCAATAAACAACAAAATCATCTGTGCCCTTAGGCAATGGCATAATGGGTGCGGAACAGAGTTTAAGTTAGCATCTAGAATGCCGATTCATGAGTGTCACCCCGGTTAAACTTCTTGTCATTTTGGGTAAGAGAAGTGAGGGATTAAGCAATCTTAGAAAATCCCTTAATAAAATAGCGACAAAAACCGACGAGACCTAGGAATTTCCGCACCACAGTTGGCGTCTTCGGTGCTTCCCAGTGTTTGATAGCTTTCTATCTTGGCCGGTTTAACATGTATTCCTGTCTCATTCACTACATGTCCAAGGAACTGAGCTTCGTGTAACCAAAAGTTACACTTAGAAAACTTAGAATAAAGTTGTTCTCTTCTCAAAAGTTCAAAACTAGTCGCAAGTGTTCCAGGTGGTTCTCCTTACTGTTGGAATAAATCATAATATCATCAATAAAGGCTATGACAAACCTGTCAAGGTAAGGTTTACAATCACGGTTTATCAATTCCATGAACACCACTGGAGCATTGGTGAGGGTAAAAGGCATGACCAAGATTTCAAAATGGCCATAACTAGTCCGAAAGGTAGTCTTCGGAATGTCGGTTTCTTGCACTCTATGCTGATGGTAACCAGATCTCAAAGTAATCTTCAAATGGAAAGTGCACCCTTGGAGTTTGTCAAATAGATCATCAATACGAGGAAGATGATAACAATTCTTGAGTGTCACCTTGTCATGGGCTCCCCACAAGGACGAACTAGGTCGAATGAAACCCTTTTCAATAATTATTGGTGTTGGTTGTATAATTCTTGCATTTCAGGTGGTGCAAGACGATAAGGCGCTCGAGCAATAGGGCTTGCACCAGGTGCAAAATCAATACAAAAGTCGACCTGACGCTGAGGCGGGGAATTGGTTAAATCATCAGGAAAGACATTAGGAAAATCACAAACAATAGGAATATCTTCTAACGTCTTCTCTTCAGAAGATGGTTCAAAAGCAAGTGCCAAAATGGCGGTATAACCTTTATGTAGATATTTGTGTACTTTCATGCAAGATATAATGCTCAAAGGAACACTACTCTTTTCACCATGAACAAATAGGATTTCTTTTTCAGGGAGTAGGAGATGAACGATCTTATCAAAATAAATAATCTCAACTCAATTTTTAGATAGCCAATCCATACCAAAAATAACATCGAAAAAACCCGAGGCAACAAGCATAAGATCTATGAGGAATGACTATCTCCTAAGTTCTAGGCGACACTAGTTTAGTATGTGTGTAGCCTCGATTTGTTTACCAATAATCAATTATATCAAGTACTTAATATGTTGAGGTATAGGCTCAATATCTAGCAATTGACTAAACTCAACTGATACAAAACCTCTATCAGTACCAGTGTCAAATAATATAAAAGCATAGTGATTGTTTAGAATGAGCGTACCGGTAACTACGTCAGGATCCTGTCGGGCTTCCTCCGAGCCAATGACAAAAGCTCGGGCATTCTTGCCGCCACCTAAGTTCTTACCGTTCCCATTCTTCACCCCATCCTCCTGCTTCAACTTGGGACAATCTCACTTCAAGTACCTTGTTTGACCATAGTGATAGCAGCCATGGTTGCGTCGAGGAGCTACTGGTTCGGCTGACTTGCCTTGAATCTTGCCTTTGTAGTTTATGTCTTCATGCCCAACTTTGCCACAACGCTGGAATTGGTACTTGATGCATGGACCATTATGGTGATAGTTGTACTTGTCACACCGCGGGTAATTGCCAGCATAGGTACCCGACTTCTGCCAGACTGAATGACATGGGAAGAATTAGATGTTTCAAGCTTCCTCTGTTGCTGCTAAGGTTGGGTGGGAATGAAGTTCCTGCTAGAGTTATCCGACTTTTTTTTTGTTCTTAAGGGCCTTAGGAACTGAACCCCATGGAGGTAGGACACCTTTTTCCACCTTTGGTTTGGTAAGCTTATGGGCCGAATGAAGGACCTCTTGAATAGTGACTGGGTTTCATGCATTCATCATCCCCTTGATCTGAGGAACCAAACCAGAGATATAATACTCTATCCGCTTATACAATGGGGTGGCCATTCCAGGACACATCACCATAAGCTCATGACGTTTAATGGTGTATTCCTCAATTTTGGAACCTACAATCTTGAGATTACATAACTAATGTGTAACACCCCAACCGATGGCGGAAACATCGGGATGTCACGTATTGATGATTGTTCAGTAGCTCATGGTAAATAATAAGTTTCAATAAATGATTTAAATAAATTACATACAATTGTTCTAAGAATTTGTACATCAAAATGAAAAATACTAGCTACGCATCTTCAAGCATTAACTCTAATCTTCAAGCAAGCTATATCCTGAAACATGTTAAGTTTGAAAATATTTTGGGTCAACAAAAGTTAGTGAGAATTACATAGGTTTGAATAAAAAAAAATGTTGTACAATTCGAGTGTCATGGCAAGTCTAGTCCATATGTGAAAACAAAACCATCGGGTAAATCGAGTGCATAATCAAACCTTGTGACTAGAATATTGTGGTCCATCCCATACGCGCATGGTTCACTCGATTATGTTATAAATTCGATAACAATCACCCATGCTACCTATGTAGGAGGTACACGTATCCGGGTGGTATTGTCAGTCCAATAGATCTATCATTGTATACCGTCGGCTGATCAATGTTAATGATTATGCTAGAATAATGTGCTTACCCTAGTAATGTTTAAGACATAATGCAACATAGAATAACACATAGACACTTATGATTGAATTGTAAATTGAATGTTGTAACATGTTTCAACCCAAAATAGTGAAATGGAAAAGGGGCTATGTAAAACTCACCTTAGGTGCTTAATGAGTTCGTGAGTTTTCTTGAGCTTGCAAAAACTTAGTAATAATGCCTTGGAAAACTCGGAACTAGCTAGAGGAGATAATGATGGATGAAAACTTTAGTATGTGGGAGATGGGATAATAATGTTTTTTTTTATTGAATGTTATAAAGAGTTGAATGGTAGGTTATTGTATTTATAGTGTAGAAATTGGAGTTGTAATTAGGGACTACTTTGACTAGGCTAGAATTTAGGAACAACTTTGACTTGACTAGAAGACCATATTTACTAACACTTTCACTTGACTAGGAGACCATATTTACTAACACTTTGACTTGACTTGACTAAGAGATTACGTTTGACTTTTCAGGTTTGACTAAGGGACCTTGAAAGGGTTTAAGTTTAATTGGTTTTAATTAACATCACAAAACACCAAATGGTGTAGTGGTTTGTGTGGTGTGGTTAAGGTTTAGCTCGCCAGAGACTCGGGTTCGAATCCTGGCTCAGGCAAACATTTTTTTTAACGTTTTTAAATCAGAATTTTTAATAAAATCCAATTTAATATTGATTATAAGTCATTATTTAAAAAAAAAATTAATAAAATGGATGGGAAAGATAATGTAAACATGAATCGGATAATAAACGAGGGAGTTCTATATATATATATATATATATATATATATATATATATATAATTGTGTGATGTTACAGTATCTGTAACATCCGGCCCCTCTCACCACCAATATTGTCCGCCCGATGGGTTGCCCATCCAGAGCTCACAGATTTGTTTTTGGTTGCCCAGTGGAGACTTCCAGGAGGTCACCCATCCTAGAATTTCTCCCACCTGAGCACGCTTAACTGTGGAGTTCTCCTCTCATCCACTAACATTAAGCCCCAAAACGTGTTGGTGATTTAAGAGGCAAGACATTACTTATGAACCAAGGATCTCTCCTGGCCACGACCGATGTGGGATTTTCCTGGGGTGTCACATTCACCCCCCGTTAGAGCCTCATCGTCCCTGATGAGGTATGCACCCACCATCCCGAACAGCACAGGAGTGGCTCTGATACCATCTGTAACATCCTGCCCCTCTCACCACCAATATTGTCCGCTTTGCCCCGATGGGTTGCCCATCCAGAGCTCACGGATTTGCTTTTGGTTGCCCAAGTAGAGACTTCCAAGGAGGTCACCCATCCTGTAACTGCTCCCACCTGAGCATGCTTAACTGTGGAGTTCTCCTCTCATCCACTAACATTAAGCCCCAAAATGCGTTGGTTATTTAAGAGGCAAGACATTACTTATGAACCAAGGATCTCTCCTGGCCACAGCCGATGTGGGATTTTCCTGGGGTGTCACATAATGTTTCAACTTTTGTACCTCGTCCCGAGGGCAATACTCATCCCTTAGACGCTAAACAAACTCGGCCCAAGGAAGGGCAATAGCCTCAGTTAAACCAAGCAACTTAGTAGTGGAGTTTCACCGGGTAAGACCGGGTCCATCAGGAGTACCTGATGCAAACTTCACATGATTAACCTCTGAATAGTTACATATAACAAAAACATATTTGACTTTCTCAATCAATCTAAGCAACACCACTTCTCCTTCAGCACCACTAAATGAATGCGGCTTGCAATCCATATGTGATACCCCGCAGTTTCAGGTTCTCAGTTCAATCAAAACTCTAATTACTTGCACTTAGATTCCTTTCATTCCACTTAACTAAGGTTATCTAGATAAGTCACACGTGCACACACTAGACGTATATATAAGGATCTCAAACACTAGAAGTAATCAATGATCTATCACCATCATCTAGAACAATTGTCCTAGACTTCTCTTGTTTTGCGGCCGTAGGCTTCCAAAGGACAACTCAAGAAGTTTCCAAACTAGCACTAGACTTCTATGATCTATCAACATCCAAATAAGTGAGACAAAACATGGCATTGAGCTATCACTATCCATCCTAATCCTCCTAGTTGTTTCGGCCGAAATCTCATAAAGAAAAGAGTGATTATGATTGACCAATGACAGCATGATAGGCACTAGAGACAACTCATTCACTTACACACTTATACAATACTTCCAAGTTTCTTACACCAAGTCTTACACATAACACCTTACTAGAAATAGAAGAGTTGGTGACTCATGAATGAATCGACCAAGCTCAAGGATAATGACAACTCATTTAGACAAAGCTAACTCACCAAAATAGAATGAGCCAACCATTAGATGTAAGAAAGAAAGCTTGGGACTTGCCATTGAAATCACTATATAAAGAGGGCTCATGAACACTTCATTCCTTGCACCACACCACTCGAAAACATCTCCTACCCCCTCTCTAAAAACCATCGGCCGAAAGACACCCCTTAAGTAGATTATCGAGCACTAGGAAGCTTCAAGTCTACAAGTTTTCCCCTTCCTACTATCTAATAATAAGGTAAGTTCTAATCGCTCATTTTTTTAGTACTATCGGCCCTTATTGTGAACCCAAACCTAGGCCCTTGATCATTAGGATTGGCCCTCAGCTAGTATTAATAAGTTGATTGTTACGCACTTAGTAATCAAGCTTTTATTATGCACACGTTGTTTCACTTATATGTTTTCTAGTGATGAACAAATGATCACATATTACGTACGGAATCATGAAACATTTTCCGGGTTAAATCTCACAAACATAAAACATGATTCGCATTGAATAACACGGTTCAAAAAAATGGTCGTCGAACTTGTGTGATAAACAAGAACATAGTTTAATATGTCGTTCATAGGGAGATCTTTGTTGGAACGATAGTTACTTTCTTTGCTTTGCTAGATCTCTCACACCAACCCCAGGTGAGTTTAACTACTCTTTTTCTCAAAAGCATACGTCTTGGATGAGACAACTTTCTAACTTTTTCATAGTCCGGTTTGGGACTACTCATCAACATCCCGGGTTTGGGGTGCTATGATTCACTAGGTGAATCTTCTTTCACTAATTCATGCTTTATGTCCTTGATGAACTAAACCAACTCTATCATTGAAGTCCTTCTAAATACTGAATGAGTTGCCATATGGCAAGCGAGTTACTAGTTGATAGAGCTATTAGGTCTCACAAACCTCACATCGTGTGCTGGAGAGCACGGGTGTGAACTATAACTCAACAAATTATCATTGTTGATAGACAATGATGCATGGCACTTTGCTCACTATTGTGGGATCTCGTTGTTTAGCAGTTCGGTATTACCGGTTTTAGTTATCATGAGTGGGCTAGCTACCCCTGACATGTGAATTAGCATTTACTCGTCAAAACATGGTCTGGAGGATCTACGTATTTACCAAACTTTGTGAGCTCACCAACTTTATGTTGACCCACGATTATTATACCTTTTTTCAGGACACTAGTTCGAAGCACGAGTAGGGCATGCATCATATGGCATCATGGGGATATGAATAATTATCTATTTTCGAATGATTAATTGTCTATTATGAATTCAAACCCGTTGTTTTACTCTGACTATTTGAATAATTATTATCTTTAAAAACCGCTTCTGCAACTATTGAAATATTTAATCATCAATGAAACTTGTTTTATGATAACGAACTAAATGGTTTGGGCACTTAGAGTCGTTCATGTGACTTATGGCTATGGAGATCCTAGTATGTCACACGCCTCGCGGTATAAACCCCGTGGTGGAATTTGAGTGTGTGACACCATAAACATCTTGAAAGTACACACAAACTAAGGATGAGGAGGCGGGGGCAGAGGAGCTTTCTAGTTAACAACATTCCTTGTGTAAACAATCAACACTGCTTAACCAAAATGAATATGGTACTAGAATGATAGGTAAGAATATGAGTAAAAGAATTTACTAGCTTGGGCTTTGGTGACTGGATAGCCAGCTAGGGCGGCAACCATCTGATCTTGAATCAGATTATTCAACTCCTCTAGTGTCATGTTGATGTTGCCACGTCCCCCAGCTCAGCCGCCGTTGCGACCACCACGTCTTCCTCCACGATTTCCAGACATTTTCCGGTCATCCACAAACAAGTAATTTATTAGAATCATCACAAGTAATAGAATTCTAGTAATCATGTCATCAAGATTAAAACATTTGATTAGACAAATATGTCTTAACTGCAAATCATGTAATCCGAATATATAAGTTTACCGGATAGGTAAGAACTACTAGCTCATCTATCCTAGAGTGTGATACGAATGAGGATCTCTAAGTGAAGGACCACTTAGAGGCGTACTCTTGTAAGTACAAGTTGTAAGATAGTGTCCGAGCAAGGGTGTCCACTGGAGTGTAAGAAAGAAGTGTTCAAATCTTGAAGTGGTTTTTGGATCATGACGAAGAGCCACTTCAATGTACACCACCACGGTGCAAGGTCAACAGACTCGCTTCTTCATCTTCACGACTAGAATTAGAAATAGAGATAGAAATATAAAATATATATAATAGATTATGTAACATATAAATGATGATGTTGACAACCCTGCAATGTTAGTTTATTCCCACTTGATATGACTAATAAGTGTGTGATCGTCTAGTGTGTTAGACTAGGCTATAGACTAGACTCTGAATTCAGTCCTAGTTCACGATAACCATTGGCTCTGATAACAATATGTCACACTCTCAAATTCCACTTGTGGGGTTTTACCGTGAGGCGCGTGATACCAGGATCCAAGTCAAAGGTCACATAGAATGACATCTATATGAGTAAAATAACGTAAAAAAACCAAAAGATTAAAGTTTCAAGTTTAGGAGTTAGTGGAAACATAAAATATTACCCCATGAGAAAACATAACCAGTTTGAAAAGTAGCTGATAAACAATATCCCAAAGCAATACATAGTAAGATAAAATGTTGTATGGCCCCGTGCGTCCTATCCAATGCCTGCTACTTTAGCGACCTGAGAAAACATGTTAATGTGTCAACATAAATAGTATTGGTGAGTTCATAGGTTATTATGTTTGCGATGATATTTGTTTAAAAACTCAACCCACATAATCCTTACATACATATCCAATGCTAGCAAGACATCGTTTCAAGTTACCTAAGCGTTATGAACCACTACTAGGGGTGTGCACGGTTCGGTTCGGTTTTTCGGTAAAATTATTACCGTAACCAAAGTGTTCGTTTTTGGTTTTTGAAAAGCGTTCGGTTTTGGTTTTTTAGGTTTCAGTTTGATCGGTCTTAGTAACGGTTTGGTTTGGTTTTTTGATCTTTCGACTTTTGGAACATAATTACGTAAAAATTTAAAAATATAACGTTTAATCCAAGACTGGACATTTTGAATTTATATTGTTAACAAAAACCGTACATTGTAAACGACTTTTATGTTCTTACAAAGTTTTTATTAAGACATTTCTTTTGTAATACTTTGAACTTATTGGTTTTATACTTAATTTTGGTATTTTTTGTAGGTAATCGATAAATCAATATCAAATAGATAAATATTTTAATTTTCTTATTATAAATACTTGACAATCAAGAATAAAGCTAATAATTCCTAAATCAATGTATAAAAAAATATAAAAAAATGTTTTTTTTGGTAATTTAGTTCGGTTCGTTTTAAAAAAAATGCAAAACCAAAACCAAACCGCTAGTTTTGGTTCGTTGATTTTTGTCTGATTTTTTTTGTTTTTTGTGCGGTTTGGGTTTTCTCGGTTCATTTAAATTGGTTTTTTCGGTTTCAATTCAGTTTTTTACTCATCACTAACCACTGCTGACTATTTGTAGTACGTTTTCCTTGTTTTCCCTGCCACTAGTCATCACCCGGTGATGTAATGTTAGATAGGACAAACATGCACCCGCTCGACCTCTAGTAGACATGGGTGGGGCTTGTCGGGTCCAATAGATCTATTCTTTTCCGCTATATTCTACATATTCATGGTTCAAATTGTTAGAAGGACTTTAGATGAGTTTCTTAGTACTCAAGTGATATAATGTAATATATGTGCTCTATAGTGTTCGTGCTTGCATAACATGTTTCTCCCCCAACGGGAAACAGTCAAAGGGGCCATGAAACTCACCTTGGGTTGCGTCTTCTAGTAAAATAAGACCTGTGTGTTAATGGTGGAATCCGACCACTGGAAACCCAACATAAATAGCATATAAGTTGTTTGGTTGAAATCGTGTTTGTTTAATACCCCGTTTTTATCCAAACAACGACTTAGTGTGTCCTCAAAAAATGTTTGACCGTGTTTTGTATGTGAGGATCGAATTGTCAAAAACAAAGACATTGATCAAACAAGTATATCAATTCAGGTGTGGAATCCCTGAATCAATTACGAAATGATAATAAGATCAGCAAAACACACAAATCACTTTCAAACATTCCATTTCATTATAAACAAGCTTGATTAATCTTACAAAACAGTGTTTACAATGATATAATCTAATTTCAGACTCAACAAAACCCTGTGTGGAAAACACATTCGAAGGAGGGAAACAAAATGACAACTACTTAACATTAAAATCAATTCAGCCCTTATATAGACCTGCACATTCGACCTTTCGAAGGGGCGAATGTGCAGGTTCGACCAAACATATGGGCGAATCAACAACATGTCCTACAAAACTTTCCTTCGACCAGTATCTTCTACCTTCGACCATAAAATCTTCACCTTCAACCGTTCTGTTCCACCTTCGACCTCCCGGTTATGACAAAACCAATTGCATTAGCAATCCAGAAGCACTAGTCGCATAATATGCATCAACAAACTCCCCCTCGACTATTGCTTGGATTACTTATGCCTTTGCTCTTCGTCCATTCTCTTGTTCATTAGCTTGATGTGTAGTAAAGTCTTCTGCTCTTTCGTTATTATTGGTTCATGAGTTTGTTTCAGTTTCTTCTTTTCTTTTTGAACTTCAACAAACTTCCCCAGTTTCTTATCATAGTCGCACCCCGCATTAACATCCCATGCAAAACACAAAAATACCACACGTTGGTATTTTGCAGCCTGTTCACTGTCCTTTTCTTCACAGTAGATCGGGTTGTAATATAGCATGATTATGTCTTCATGAGAGCAGTTTATCAACCACATTGGATCAAAGATATGTATCTTCTTGAAATCATTCTTCCCATCTTTCAACAAGATAATAGCCTCTGCCATCTTGCAATCATAGTACCACCACATAAAGCCT
This sequence comes from Ambrosia trifida, assembly GCA_028751855.1. Lineage (NCBI taxonomy): Eukaryota > Viridiplantae > Streptophyta > Magnoliopsida > Asterales > Asteraceae > Ambrosia > Ambrosia trifida. The sequence goes on from CM054123.1 coordinate 156,254,728, forward strand.
TTTGAGAAGTGTTGTGGAATAGGCATCAAAGGTATATGTTTCAAAACTGTCGGTGGATCATATTTCAAAGTAACCTTGTTCATACCCGTTATCTGATCTTTGATCTTCTTATGAACAATCCTCCTCGGATACTGTGGGGTGAACACATCCCATTTCGTCCTGCTCTCTCTTGCCATGCTATCTGCAAAATATCCAACAACATCGTTGTTCACAGTAGCACCTGACAACGTATGTCTGCAGACGTCGCGTACAGCCCAATAAGGTAGTGTTTTAATGTCATGGAATCTGCGAAATACAGAATTCCTTTCTCCCACTTCACTACAAGACACCTCAGCTGTCTTAAATACTTCCACCCGAGAGCTTTACCTTTAAATAGTTCATTATGAAACTTATAGAAACCACCCTGTATCTCAGTCTTTGGACGGTTGGCTTCTTTCTCTTTCAGCTTCCTCAATAAGTTCTTACTTTTCTCACGTGTAAGTTTCTCAGCTTGGCTTAACAATTCTTCAAAAAATTCAGGAAATCCAGAATCCTTATCATCTTTAAAGTATTCTGGATATTCCTCACTTGTAATATCCTCTATTTCAACATCTTAAAAAACCGGAGTATCTCTATCATCAGAGTGATTTCCTGTTTCTTTCTCAGGAATATTTGGAATCTAATTCTCACTCATTAATTCTTCAAGAGATTTCCCAACCTGTTTAGCCAGACCTTCAAGTATTTCTTTCGAAACTGCTGCAAAAACTTCACCGTCTTCAGGATCAGGATCGTTATACTCAAGTTCGTATCTCATATCATCTGATTCAAATATTTATGGAAATCTTTCTGTCATCTCAATCGTCCAGACTCTGTTTGTCAACATCTGACGATATAATTTCTTGTCCTCCTCAGATAAAGATCCGATCTTCTCATTCCAGAAGATATCATCATCATCAGTATTGCCACCAGGAGCTTTCGAACTCGATTCTCCTGCATCTTTACCTGATTCTCTCTTTTCACACTTATACCTATCAGTGTTATCATCATCGTCATTATCATCATCATTCGCAGAGCTATTATCATCTCCAGAATCACCACCTGAACCATCATTATCATCACCATCATTCTTCTTTTTCTCAGGAGCATCACCGACATCCTGTTCAAGATCTTCATCATCTTCTTCATCTTTTTCAGACTCAGATGGTTCAAAGTCAACAAGCTCTTCTTCACGTTCTTTATCCTCCTCTCCTTCCTTCAACTGAGGAGCTCTTTCATACAGATCATCAATCAGCTTCCTAAGCCCTTTGTTATCTTTCTTTACCTGCTTGTTTTCAAGTTTTAAAGCAATGAATCTTCTCGTACTCCTCTGTTCCTGCTTTAACAACTTCATATTCTCATTCTGGAGTAACTTAATCTTAGCTTCCAGCTCTTCCTGACTATCCTGTGAAGACTCAATAATGTCTAACATCTTCCTGTCATTCTTCCTCAACTGATCAATCTCTTCTTGTTACTGGTTTATGATCTTCATCATTTCAGTCAACTTTTGATTAACTGCATCCATCACATCTCCTGATACAGTAACCCTAGGAGTAGAAGCCTTAGCAACTGGAGTCTTCTTCTTGAACTTGTTCAAGACTCGTTCCATAGCATCATTAAAATCATCAATTTGAACAGTACTCTTCTCAGCAGTAGATGTTTTTTTGTTTCTTCGCTGCTGGGGATGTCACGGGAGACTTCAAGCTAGATACTTCAAGAACTTTCTTTCCTGCAATCAGACTTTCAATTTCCTTAGCTCTCCTCTTCTTAGGCTTTTCAATCTCAACAGCATTAGCTTTCTTCTTGTATATTGGATTCTTTTGTTTTTCACCAGCCTTTAGTGATCCACCAAAATCTTCAGAACCCAATCCAATACTTATATCAATATCGTCCATCACAACTGGACTCTTCATCCTCTATTCTTCTAAAGTATGATTAAGACTTTCAGATTCACTAGCCACAGTGGCCTTGGGCTTGGTTGCCTTAACAGTCTCATCAGGAGAATCCCATCTCTCATCCTCCTAGGTCTCTTTAGAATCTATAGATTCTTCATTAACCAATCGAGTATCTTTGTTTGCAACACTCTTTTGTCTTCTAGATGTTTTCTTTGGAGGTTCTGCTTGAACTTCTTTTTCCATACCTTTCCCTTTACCACTCTTGGCACCGACATTAACAACTTGTCTCTTTCGTTTTGCTTCAGGATTAACAGGACATAAAGGATCATCATTATCAGAATCACTCTTCTCATTTCTAGCCTTGTCAACACTTGGATCCGTGTAACCTGGATTGATCAAGTGTCCAAATAAATTCTTGAAAGGTGGTCTTTTGTTTTCTAGAACACCTTTATAACCCTTCATTCTAACCAACGTACTCAAACTCATATGGTCCTGTACAACAATCTGTCTTGGATCTTTCCTCAACTTTTTGTATTTCTGATCAAAAATCATGTGCAGGAATCTGGGGTAAAGCAGAAACTTTTTACTCTTCAGACCTTTCAAAGGTTCAAGCATATGATCAAGTATCATCCTAGATACGTTAAATGGCTTGTTCAGAATCAGTGCCACCATCAAAGAGATAATACTCTTCCTCATAACGTCATAGCCTCCACTAACGGAAACGAAAACATGTAGCATCACATGAGCCAGGTATTTGAACTGTGGGCACAGTTTACCTTTGTGTAGAGCTCCATCTGTGATAGGTCTGTTATACTTCATCCTCAGAAAGCACTTCCTCTATTCTATCCATGATAAGCATCTTGGATCGGTCGGCTTATCCTTCAGTCTCAAAGCTTTACGAATGTCACTCTCAGTCACAATAGCCATCTCTCCCTGAATGTAACTAATAATCGTCGTTTGATTATCCCAAAAATCTATCCTTGCATTCATCCAGAACTCCTTCTGATGATCTTTATAGATAATAGCAGGTGTGGCAATAGCATCTACAACTCTGCTCCGCTTCAAGAAATCAATGATACTAATGAATTCTGTATGTTTCTTCACATCTCCAAGAAACGCACAGCAGTTGTGAGCTTCTTCAAACGGCAATTCTTCCTCTGGTTTTTTTCCGGCAGCCTTTTCAGACGATCCTGCTGGAATATCAGTACTTTGAGGTTCAGCCATTGAGAATCTGCAAGAACAAAACACGAAAACACATTAGAATCGGACAAAATATACAAAATTGAAATTTTGGATTTTGGAATTCCACCTTCGACCAAATCGTGTGTTCGAATGTGGAAAATACAAGGTTCGAATGTGGAAATAAGGATCGAAGGTGGAAAAGTTGTTTTAAACTTGTACATTCGACCTTTGTTCCTCGTTCGACCATTTGAACATGTCTCATTCAACCAAAAAGTCACATTCGACCCTTTTAGAATGGTCGAATCAGACTGTTTTGATTTTGACTAAATTATTCAGATTTTGATTTTGACCAAATTAACATGTCATTTTCATTTGTTTAGTTGCTAATAAGACCAATTAAGCTTTATCAACAATCAATTTTGTCAATCGTTCAGTTTTTAAGTGTTTTTCCCAAAATTCTAGGGTTCAACAAGTTTAAACAATCAATTCAACAATACAGTGTGTTTAAACCCTTGATTTTGTTATCTTCTCCCCCTAAAACACTTAATCACTGAATCCTTGTCAAAAATTTCAATGATAACTGTCTGTAAATCATCTAATGATTCTGTTTTATGTTAGGTCATGAAAACAATGATTATGGCTTCAAAACATGATGAATACCTGCAATATGGATTAAAATGATCAGAAACAATCATAGATCAAAGTTACAAGATGTATAAAAAACGAGTAACAAGGGGGTGTAATCACAGAAATTTGAAAAATTTTCGAATTAAGGTTTGAGCGTGCAGAAGTGGTTATATAGGCTCCACATTTGACCCTTTTGCTTGGGCGAATGTGAAAATATTTCCACTTTCGACCCTAATTAAAGGTTCGAAGGAAGAAATATGGTTCGAATGTGCAACAAACACATGAACACTCACATTCGACAGTTTAAAAAGCTCGAATGTAAAGGGAAAATTCCACATTCGACCCATCGAAGGGGCGAATGGAGATTGGAATTTTTGAACTTTTTACCAAATCTCAAAATCGAATCCTGTTCAATATTTTTCTCAAATTTTAAGCATCCAACATTCATTATTTCTCAATTAAAGATCACAAAACTCAAATGGTCCCTCAAGTTTCAGAAAATCACCATCAACCACCATTAGTTATCAAAAATAATATAGAAATGTAAAATCTTTTGGATTTTCTGAAAGTTATTGTTAAACCACACCTAAAATCTTTTTGAGTTTTTGTATTTTTGATGAAAAATGTAAAATGCAGAAATGTAAATATAAAGCAGTAAATGTTTTGTGATTTCCGGTAAGAGGATCATATCAGTTTTTGAGAAATCTGATCACACCGTTGATCTTTTGATTTATATTATCATTAAAGACAATGTGTGATCCGGTAACTGCTGATATTTTTGTCCACATAAGCTCACATGCAGACTGTTATGCAGTTCTTTAGACTGATATGGCTATTTATAGTATAAACACAATTGTATGTGGTTCCCACACACACGACATATTCCCGTATCAAGGAATAATTGCACAAAGACTCATTGTAACGCGTGATTATGCGTTCGTTATCTGTGATTTACAAGGTATGAGGCACAGAGGTGTACAGGTCAGCAACTCAATGCTACAAAGTAACTTGTGCACTCTACCAAGTTGAGGGCTGATATCAATCATGATTTGCATCAATGATTGGATACGATGCATTAGATAATCTTTGATTATTGTCATACATTGAAAGTTCCTCAATTCGGTAACTTTAGGATTTGGCATTAAAGCTCTTTTATAAAGATACCCTGTCTGACCTAGGTCCGTAATGATTTACGACAAAAGATTAGAAAGGCTATCCCCCAGATAACTAATGACATAACGACCCGAAAACCTCTGAATTTTGTACAAAAACCCTATCAAACGAAATTACGATACCAAGACCATATGCCCATGAGGAGTTCATCGACATAACAATTCGTTTGATATGTATGTATCAGGCACGCAGTAATAGGTCTACGAAGCCTACTAGCACATCACACAGACTCAAACAAACGCCTTATATTACATTACACTTCTTTAGCATGTGTCAGATCCCCACTGATGTACTATCATTTCTTCTTTTTCTCCTGGAAATCATTTTGGGTTTTTCTAATTTTTATGGCTTTTTGAATTTTTCAATGTTTTTGGTTTTTCTAAAAATAGACTCCCCCTAAAATGAAAAACATATTTTTGGGTTTTTGAATTTTTATGAAAACCATTAAAAACTAAAACTAAAAAGTGATAAACTGAGGTGATGATCAGTCTTGTTTTTCTTTTATACCATTAGCTTTTAAAAGATATTCAAATCTTGATTTATCAAAAAATTTGGTAAAAAGATCTGCACGTTGATAATCAGTGTGGATTTTGACCATATCGATCAACTCTTTTGCATAACAATCACGGATAAAGTGGTATTTAATCTGGATATGCTTAGCTTTCTAGTGATTGACTATGTCTTTAGTTAATGTAATGGCGACTTCATTATCATAGTAAGGTTTTAAGAAATTGCAAACCGCAATCAACCATCTATTGTTGAATCCACAGAACTTGTTAGCAGCAGCTTGAAGCTGAGACATATTCTGCTTCACATGTTGATAAGGCGACTGCAGTTTGTTTCTTGCATTGCCAGGTCACGAGCCTGCTCCCCATAAACTGACATCCGGGCATTGTGGATTTGCTGTCTTTGTTACAACCGCCCCAATCTGTATCACTAAAAGCAATTAGGTCAAAATTATCATCATTAGGGTACCATAGTCCTCTCGACGGACAACCCTTTTGATATCTTAGGATTCGTTTGACAGCTGCTAGATGACTTTGTTTCGGCTTCGATTGATAACGTGCACAGAGACATGTGGCGAACATTATGTCTGGTCTAGATGCGGTGAGGTACATCAGAGATCCGACGATTGCTCTGTATGTAAAAGGATCAGTCAGCTCCCCCTTAGCGTCAACTCCAATCCCGTGATTAGGTTGTATTGGGGTATCCATCGGCTTCGAATATTCCATCTGGAACCAGCTCAAGACTTCAGATACGTATTTGGTTTGGTGAATAAAGATCCCCGTTGGTCTTTGGTCCACCTGCAAGCCTAGGAAAAACTGCATCTCTCCTATCGCACTCATTTCGAACTTTTCCTGCATAACTTGTTCAAATTCTCTGCACAAAATTTCATTATTAGATCCAAAAATAATGTCATCAATATAAATCTGCACTAGAAGCAAGTCATCCCCTGTTCGTTTTGTGAACAGTGTGCAATCTACCAAACCTCGTTTGAATCCTTTGGATAGAAGATACGTGCTCCGCTCCTCATACCATTGCCGTGGAGCCTGGTACAACCCATAGAGTGCTTTGTTAAGAACGTAGACCTTATCCCGGTGGATAGGATCTTCAAATCCTGGTGGTTGACCTACGTAAACTTCTTCCTTGACCACATCGTAAAGAAACGCGCTCTTAACGTCCATTTGATACACCTTGAATTTCTTGTATGATGCAAACGCTAGAAACATGCGAATAGCTTCTAAGCGTGCAACAGGTGCATAAATCTCGTTATAGTCGATTACTTCCACTTGATGAAAGCCTTGTACAACCAGTCGAGGTTTTTTTCTCACGATTACGCCTCTGTCATCCTTTTTACACTTGAACACCCATTTGGTTCTAATCTTTTTCCTTCCTGGAGGTAAATCTGTTAGTGACCACACTCCCAGTTTCTGAAATTGCAATAACTCCTCTTGCATTGCCTCTACCCAAGCGTCATCCAAAAGAGCATCCTTGTATGTCCTTGGCTCAACCTGCGAAACATAACAAGCAAAAGACAAGTCATTCTGATAACCTGATTTCTGAATTTTAGCATATAAAGCCAGTATGCCAAGATTTTCTGGTGAGTTTGCATTCCGAAGTTGTCCTCTATTCATAACGCTGCTACCAGGATCACCAATAACTTGCTCGAGCGGGTGATTATGATGAATCCGAGATTCCGGATGATCAGGTACTTGCACTCCCGTTTGAGTAGTTAAATTCTCTGTCAAATCCAGATCATTACCCAAATTAGATGATGAAGCAACATTTGGATTTGGGTTCACTGGTGGTGTCTCTGTAGCAAAATCTAGAATAGCTTCACTTGTAACATCATCATCATCTTCCGATTCTGATGAATTAAGAGTTGTGGAAGCTTCTTGGAACACTTCTTCTTCAGCTGCAGGAGCATTGGCATCATTAGAAGCTGTTGGAGGAGTTACGGTGATCGGACGCACCAACGGGGATGTCACTGCGTTTTCACACTCGTAATATAGTCTTAATATAGCCTCTTCAACCTGGCTATCTAGATTGAATGATTCAAAGAAATCTTTGTAATCAAACATCCAATCTGGACCGCTACCCTGTACATTCTGAGTATACCGCTGAACTTCAACGTTAGCCCACTCCTCTACCTGATGAGTTTGTTTGTTGAATACCGTTTGAGCGGGGTTGCATATCCAACAATGAATTCTTCTTCAGCTTTCGGTGCAAACTTCTCAGATGGATTAAGCATAGTACACGGTGCTCCAAATGGTTCTAGATACTCTAAGTTCGGCTTTCGTCTGTTCAACAGTTCATAAGAAGTTTTGCCAAACTTCTTCACTGTTAACACACGATTTAATGTGTAACAAGCTGCGTAAATGGCTTCATTCCAAAACATTACTGGAAGATTAGAATCCGCAAGCATTGTTCTAGCCGCTTCAATTAGAGTCCTGTTTTTACGTTCTGTGACACCGTTCTGTTGAGGGGTATACGAAGCACTGTATTCATGATGAATTCCTATATCTTCACAAAGAGCATCCATCTGTGCGTTTTTGAACTCCGTCCCATTATCACTCTGATTTCTTTTCATCTTCAGACCATAGACATTTTCTAATCGAGTGAACAGAACCTTCAGATTGTTAAACGTGTCGCTGTTATGATGCAAGCACAGTACCCACAAGAATCTGGAATAGTCATCGGTAACCACAAGATAGTACAATTCTCCAGCATGACTTTTACGCTTGACCGGTCCGAATAGGTCCATGTGCAAACGCTCAAGTGGCATTTCAACTGAATTTACTTTCTTTGGTTTGTGGGACTGCTTGTGTTGCTTTCCCTTTTTGCAACTCACACACTTGTCATTCAGATGGAAATGTTTGACATTAACACCTACGACAAGTCCATTCTTCACTAGATGATTCATTTTTCTTAGGTGAATGTGTCCCATCCTCCTATGCCCCATAATAGATTCTTTTTCAGTAGCCTTGGAGAGGAAACACGTTACTTGGCCCTTGGTTGTCATTGCTTTTGACATGTCGAGAATGTACAGATTATTCACTCTCGGTGCTTTTAGCATGATCCACTCTTTTGGAAGTACAAAACCGGGCTTGAGAATGTAGCAAGATTTGTCATCAAAGAATACAGAGAACTGTTTGTCGCAGATTTGACTAACACTAAGCAGATTATAGTCTATCTGTTTCACATACGATATCTTCGCAAAACTCAAAATACCATTACTCTATACTGTTGTAACCTCCTTTGTTCCCAACAAGTGCTACATATCCGCCATTGATGTTTCTAATGTCGAACAGCAGCGATAAATCTGCTGCCATGTGACCAGAAGCTCCACTGTCAACAATCCAAAGACTGCTAACAAGGCGATCTGAAGCTCCCTGCACATATCAAGTAAAAACATTAGTTCTTTCGGGGGACCCAAGCCTGCTTGGTCTTGGGTCTTTGAACATTCAGTTTTAAAGAATCTTTTTCACAAACATTTGAATTTGAATTGACCTTTTTCTGATCAATTAAATTCTTTTCATTTTCAGATTTTTCATGTGCTTTGAAGTCGAAGCACCTTGAGAACCCACCGGTGACCAGAATTGTTCCAAACGTTTCAAGATCCGGATCTGAGATTTTGGAATCTCATTCGGTTTCTTTACTTCATTCTTGATGGAAACTTTCTTGGTTACCTTCTCTGATTTAACAGAGACAGGTCCAACTGTTGGTTTAACCACAGGTTTTAATGGTACCTTTTGCTTCTCAACAGTTGTGTTCACCACTGGTTCCTTTAAAGGTTTTTCCATTGCGATCTGGTTACTACGATCATATGTCATATGACGATTATCCCTCTTTTTAAAATATCTGCTTTGGTTGTAAAAAGGTGCTGGTTGAGAGACAAAGCGTCGTTGTGGATAACAATGATTATCGATTGGACTTCGATATTTTTGCTTCACTTCAACCTCGTGCCTCTTGTGCCTTTCATATGGGTAGTGATAGGATATTGGTCATCCACACACCTTTGTCTTAAACTCTCAGGAGTTGGGTCCTTTGAGTAAGTCGGCTCAAGAAAACTGTTTGCCTTTTCCTTTGGCTTGATAAACTCGATGACATGAACCTTGGGTTCTTTAGGAACATCCAAATAAATTTTCTTCAAGATCTCTGGAGGTACATCATTGGTTTCCTCGTGTTTTGGAAACCAAATAGTACTCTCCTGCCAAATTTTCTCAATCTTGGAGTAATTGGCAAACTTAATTGGATATTCCTCGTCAGAAATAATCTTATCGGATCCTTCCATCCGATAAAACACTTTGACGGGCTTGTCACTCGGTTCATTCTTTTCCACTTGCTTAGCTGACTGATTCACTCGATGAGCATTAGCCATTGGATGAATAATCTAAGAAGGTAATACCGATTCATTGGTGATAATGTGATTTTCAATGGGAATATCACTCACTTTCTCAGTTATCTCATCATCCGAATTAGAATCATCAGTTACAACAGTTACCCCCTCATTATCCAATCCCAAAACTGGTCTATCATCGGAATTTGGATCTCCAACACTGGAAGTGTTAGATTCATCATCTGATGTAGCATCAGACTTAACTAAACTCTCAGGTGTTATTGAATGTAAAGTGTGATTTTCAAATAACACAGGAGACAGGACAGCCTTGTAGTTTGCACTACTCGGTTGTGAGGGTTCTTCAATAATATAGTCAACAACATTAGCAATATGTTTGTAGCTTTCAAGCTTCTTGTTGACTTTTTCAGCAAAGCACTTGATGGTTGCCATTTCAAGTTTAGTTTCTTCTAATTCATTGATGTAACTGTTAATGGCCATTTGTTTTAAAGAAAGTGTTTTCTTTAAATCAGAAATATCCTTTTTATAACCATCAAGCACCTTATTGAATTCATGTGCTTCTTTTCGATACGATTGACAGTTGATTCTAGCACTCTCAAGTTGAACCCTAAGTTGCTTGTTTTCCTCTGTCAATCTATCACATGTTCCATAATATTTGTCCCTATTCATGTCTAAAGTGGAGTCAGAACTTACCTGTTTCGGAGGCTCTGTCATCGCCATCAAAGCAAAGTGTGCTTCCTTTCCAGCAAAGAATTTAGAATAATCAACTCTGGTGAAAGCATCATCCACTATGCAAGACTTGCGAGTCATAAGAAAATCAGCTTCGGCTAGAAGTTGATCAATGTCATCATCTAGTTAATTAACACTAGTTTCAGAATCTGGCTCGCTCTCCGAATCAGAATAAACTGAATCACACTGTTCAGGAATATCAGTGACCGAATCAAGAATCAATCCTGAGTCCTTCTTAACACAATTATCGACTTCTTCCACCATCTCCTCAATCTTCAAATCAGATTTCTTCTCAATCTCCACTTCTTCTTCAACTAACACCGGCTCCTCCAAATCTATCTTCTGAGCAACACACGCCACATTACCAGCTGTAATCTCTTCAACACCAAGTTGCATACTAGTCCAATCAAATCCTTCATCCTTCTGAATTACCAAGGCTTGGTTCTGGTTATCTGGTTGGGTTTGGCTATTTGGTGTGGAAATTGGAATGATTGTTCTGGTTGGATTATGTGTTGTTTGGTTTTGATTCTGGTTTGGTGTAGTGGTTTGTCTAACAGAATTGTTCGGTGAGGCGTTTTGTCGGTTTTGGTAATTATTTAGTGATTGAAAGTTATTGTTTTGGCTTTGATAAGGTACCTGATTCTGAGATTGACGGCTCTGGTAATTAGTGTTGAATGGATTCCTGTTTCCTTGTTGTGTTGGCTGTGTGCTCTTAAAGTGACCATTCCCACCATAGTTAAAACATGTGACTTTGTCTTTGTTGAAGCCATATGTGGTGTTAGGAGATGTAGAAAGATCAGTTCTACTAGTCTTCTCTATAAACTCAATCGCTCGTCTCATGACACTAGCAAATGCCCACTAAATGTCAATGAGCTCCATCTCCTCCTTATCAATTTGAGCATAGTCTTCACTGGTTAAATTGTTGTTACCAATTTGACTAGCTACCAAACCATTATACGAAGCAACCATAGCAGATACCAAAGCTACATGTTGCTGAGTAACTTCAACACTGACATTGTTCAAATTTGATGTCTCCAACACAATTAGGCTTTGGTTTGGTTGACTTGGGTTCATTTGAGGAATGCATGATTGTTGTTGAGGTTGGTTCAAGCTAGCTGAATAGCATGCAGCTTGTTGAATAGGTGAAAACGGTGGGATGTAAGTGGTAGGATATGATGGTGGTGTATAAGATGAAGTTTGAGCTAGATAGTTTATTGGGGTTTTGGTTGGTTCAACAATGCTTGAAACACAAGCTATGTGTGGAGCAACAAAACTACTAGAACTTGAACTAGTCAGAGAAGAAGATGTACCCCCATGATATAACACTCGGTTCTGAGGAACTTGTGCTCTTTTTGCTTTCCTCTTTTCTTCCATCTCATTGTTCTCCAGCTTCTGAATAAATTCATTGATTGTCCAATACTGATATGCATCTTACTCCTTTAGGACCTCAATGTGTTGATTCCAGTATGGTGGTAATGCATCAGCGAACTTATCCACCAACTCAGACATAGGTATTTTGATCTCATAACTTGACAATTCAGTCAACAAATGGCAATACCTAGGAATCAACTCCTTTTATGTCTCATTTCCCATATAACTGAAATTCTCAAACTCTTTTCTCAACTCCTCCATTCTTAACTTCCTTGTTTTCTCATTCCCATCATGACGATTCTTCAACATATCCCACAGCTGCTTTGAGGTTGTGCAAGACCCGAACTGATGCAGAAGATCAGTGTTAATAGCCTGAGATAGTTGTGAGAACGCCTTCTTCTCTAACGCAAACTTTTTCTTCTCATCCTCAGCTAAGCTCTCCAATGGAATCGGTTCACCAGTGGTCTCCAATACTGGCGCTACATAACCCTTAGCTATCATTTGCCATGCCTCAGTGCCTTCCATTCCCAATCCCTACAAATGAATCTTGAACTTGGTCTTCCATTGATTGTAATCCACCATCTCCATCAGCTTTGGTGGACGACTCCCGCTACCTGAAGATAAATCATGAATTAGCGTAGAAATAGCATTGGTAGTTTGAGAGTGTACCACGGCTGCTGCAACTCCCCAATAATCAGTCATGGGTTGTTGTGGTGGTTGTGCAACTTGTTGTGGCATCGAACTAGTCATCGCTAAGTAGTTGATAGGTTGAGATGATTGACTAGTCATCTTTTCAGCAGCTACAGACCAAGGATCCATTGTCACTTGCTGTTGTGGTGCCGTATTAGGCCTTGGTGTTGTTGGAAAGTTCCACATATCGTCTACAAAGTATGAAACACGAAATGATTAGAAATTTTTTTTAAACGGATTCTACTTTCGACCTTTCACAAGTGATCGTTGGTTCGAAGGTGGAATTATGTTCAGGTTCGACCCTTTATGAAGTCCTGAAGGTAGAATATAACAAACTCTCTCACTTTCGACCAAAGTAAAACCACTTTCGACCTCGTGATAGGTCGAATGTATACCAACTGGTCGAATGTACAACAACACTCTAAAAACTTCTAGGTTCGACCGAAATAAAGTCCACGTTCGACCTAAAATCTCCTGATTCGACCTAAAACACACACTCTCGACCGTTTCTCCCTAGGTTCGACCCTTGCATTTTGAAAAACGGTTATTCTTTGAAAATCAGTTATTTTGATCCAAATTTTTCCAAACTTGATGAATTTTGATGATGTTTTGCAGGTTTTGCTTCGGAATTGATTTGGAACAAGTTTAATGAAGAGAATTTTAGATTTTATCCATGAAAACTAGTCCGAATCGATCAATGTTCACCAAAATCAATTGTTCTATGAAAACAGAAAAATTTTGACCAAAATTGAGTCCAAATCAACTCAAATATTATCAATTCGTAGTTGTTTGATCCTTATGGGTCTAATACCACTTTGTATGTGAGGATCGAATTGTCAAAAACAAAGACGTTGATCAAACAAGTATATTAATTTAGGTGCGGAATCCCTGAATCAATTACGAAATGATAATAAGATCAGCAAAACACACAAATCACTTTCAAACTTTCCATTTCATTATAAACAAGCTTGATTAATCTTACAAAACAGTGTTTACAATGATATAATCTAATTTCAGACTCAACAAAACCCTAGGGAGAAAACACACTCGAAGGAGAGAAACAAAATGACAACTACTTAACATTAAAATCAATTCAGCCCTTATATTAAAGACCTGCACATTCGACCTTTCGAAGGGGCGAATGTGCGGTCCGACCAAACATATGGGCGAATCAACAACATGTCCTACAAAACTTTCCTTCGACCATTATCTTCTACCTTCGACCATAAAATCTTCACCTTCGACCGTTCTGTTCCACCTTCGACCTCCCGGTTATGACAAAAACAATTGTATTAGCAATCCAAAAGCACTAGTCGCATAATATGCATCAACATGTTTGACTATGATCGATGTCGTTGGGTCGGTCAAAAATAATGAAAATAGTAGTATATGGAAGTTGAGTCGTCTCCATAGGGAATTGGTGGAAAGAGAAGTTTTGCAAATTAACTAATAAATTAAAAATCTAATTGGTTTGTTGTTTGTTTCGGAATTCTAAGAAAACGAATTTATGAAGTTGTAAACGATAATATAAAAGAAGTAATCCCCTCTAGGCTTCTGGTTAATGATCCACCCTACTCTTGTTTAAATGATTGGATACTACATAGACATAGTTATGTTGGATGGTTCAAATCAAGTGATAACTAAACACAAGTTATTAATAATAACTTGTACAATTTAATTACCAACCCACAAGTATCACCTACCCTCCCAATTATCAAACTACGCACGATACAAGAAAAACCGAATGTGAATGATAAGAAGATAAGCAATTGAAAACAAGTGAATCGTTTAAACGATAAAAACCACAAATATTCTTCAACTAAATGAAAAACAATCCATAAACCAAAGTAAACAAGAGTCAAGGTTTCACAAATAAACCATACACCCGGAGGTGATTACAAGATGTTTAGCCACTCATGATAGCAAGAAATAACTCAAAAGTATGAATAATAATACCGAACATGTTGATGCAAACCGAAAGTATGTATGAATGGTGATGAACAATGGTGTTTGTAGCTTCAAAAATCTCCAAAAGATGTTTAATTTTTTTTGGATAGTGGCTGACCCCTCCTAGGGTTGAAGATTTTAGCTCTTTATATCAAAATAACAAACTTTCCAAAAAATGCTCAACACCCGCCGTAGCTTACGGCTGGCTTCAGGGTCCTTAAGGCAGGTGTTCACTGCTCCTTTTAACATTGTGTTGATGCTGCTCTTGGCATAAGGTGCGCCTTGTCAAATAACCCTTAAGGCTGTCAACTGCTGAGAGGAAAAGGCAATAATTATGGTGTTGTTTGAATTCATTAATGCGTTGACTTTTCATTTGCTTTTTTTTCTTTTCTTTCTTTAGTTCACTCACGAGAAAATGGCATAAGCTCATTCTTTGATTCCTTTATTATTATTATTATTATTATTATTATTATTATTATTATTATTATTATTATTATTATTATTATTATTATTATTATTATTATTATTATTATTATTATTATTATTATTATTGGTGGTGGTGGTGGTGGTGGTGGTGGTCGTGGTCGTGGTCGTAGTGGTAGTGGTAGTCGTAGTCGTGGTGGTCGTGGTGGTGGTCGTGGTGGTAGTGGTAGTGGTAGTGGTGGTGGTGGTGGTAGTGGTGGTAGTAGTAGTAGTGGTGGTAGTGGTAGTGGTAGTGGTGGTGGTGGTAGTAGTAGTAGTGGTAGTAGTGGTAGTAGTAGTAGTAGCCTCCGACTCGGGTGTTCTTGGCTTATCCAAAATTCATCTTTAGCTTCATTTAGCCACACCAAACGTCCTGGACACTTCCATATCTTCGGTTCACCATCCAAACTCAACCTCAACCACGTTTAAGCTTCCAAATCCATCCAGTTATGTCATTTAACCTACAATCACACAAAGTTGCGTAGTTATCACATTCAAAGAATATAATCAATTAAAAGACATTAAAAACACATAGTTAAGCATCTTAAACACCATGATTGACCCCGTCCATCAGACTACAATAGACTCGACATCCATAGGTGACCCGTTATATCAGTTTATTACTTGCGTATAAGCTTCAGATAGTCGATGACGTAAAAACACGTAATTTCACATAACCATAAAATAACATATCTCATTATACCGAATGGGACCCAACCAGGAGCCATTCGCTCCAATTTTCACGAATTAGTCAAGAATCATGTCATTTGATATCATTGAATGGAACTTATAGCGAATGAGTCAATTTAGGTGAAAGAGACCAGAATTCTCTCAATCGCTTTAACGTTATAGCGAATGAGTGCTCATTCGCCCTACACAATCTGTTTAACCATTTTGACGAACAAAACCCTTCAAATCAGATCAAGTACTTACCAAATCATAACCTAATGATGCAGAAACTTACATCTGTCCTATTAGCAATATCATATCTATTTGGGTCATCAATTGGTCCATTTCATGCACAAAATCAGATATTTTCCAAAATGGCAAATTATGGAGATGCCACATCAATTGCATGAAAAACTTACCCTAAATGACAATTGAAATTGCATACATACAACGTTCATTTGATCATCAAACTCACAAGTAATCATCCATATATGATTCCTAACGTGTTATCATCATCCTATGAGCATAACAAACCTCAGATCTATACAAATCCCCCAAATTGGAAAAATCTCATAAACCATCATAACAAGTCACACATCATCCAAATATGTTTCTAACACCTATACAATCATTCAAACAGTAACATAGCATCACATAACCAACAAATAATATAAAACCCCCAATTTCTAGGTCACCAATTCAACTCCCAAGTTTATACTTTGTGAAAACCAATTTTTAGTGTTTAGATCTAGTTAGGAAATATTTTATAAAAGGTTTTATTTAGGAAAACACACTAATATCAGATATGGACATTAAGGGTTTGTAAAATTTTATTAAAAAGGGATGAAAAGGGTTTAGATTGGTTACACACCTTTAATCTTCACTTGTTATTGCTTCTAAATGTTGTTTAGCCCAAGGATCAAAGAAATGAGGGAAAAAACTCATCTCTATAGGTTAAGGGTTGTAAAGGAGCATTAGGAGGCAAGTTAGGGTTTAGAAAATGATGAGAATGAGCGAAGGATAAGATTAATAGTCTAATCTCATTCGCTATGTCTTTCCAGCAAATGAGACTCATTTGCTAGTTCACTCTAGCGAATGAGTGTCCTTGATTTCTCATTCACCTGTAATGACCCGCGAATGAGTGGTTTGTACGGCCATTCCCCCAAACGACATCAATTTGCATATAAAACACATATTATCATATTAACTAACGTAAACACATACCAACAAGTTATCAACTGATACTAAGCACATAATTCTCAACCAATAACTTTTATTATTTTAATTCACCAATGAAACGGGATACGAGACTCGTGTGTGTTACCTGATGATTCCCCGAATCACCGTGATCATGACCATTGTACGTGTAGACCTTCTTAGCTAACCCAGTTAAGTTTATTTACATATGTTTAGCTTTGGTAGACTTGTGTGTTATTAGGAAAGTTACCATGAGTTTGTCGGGTGTCGCAAAATGCCCAAAAGGAAGTCAATAAAGGAAAAACAAGATAACATTGTTAAAAAGCATGGACAAAGGCAAAGTCTGCTTTTGGAAGAGTCCTAAAGGTTGATTATCAAATTAAGAGCTTTAACTGGAAGGTTGCCCGTCATAGCAAACATAAGGAATGTTGTAGTGACCTTCACTTAAGGTATTTTGCAATAAATAGCCTTAGACTTTATCCTTAAAATGTTCTAACCTTCTCATGCAAAATGATGTATGTTGGGATTAGAAAGTCTAAAGATGAAAAACTGAAAGAAGTGTTTTGAAAATCACTATCTTGTGAAAATTCAATGATTCAATTTCTTTATTCTAATCATGTGATGACTATATAAATAC
Source organism: Ambrosia trifida (assembly GCA_028751855.1). Classification (NCBI taxonomy): domain Eukaryota; kingdom Viridiplantae; phylum Streptophyta; class Magnoliopsida; order Asterales; family Asteraceae; genus Ambrosia; species Ambrosia trifida. Next base: position 156,272,180 of record CM054123.1, read on the forward strand.
TGTTTTGCAAAACAGCTATATCAGTTTTCTTTCAAAAAATGAAAGGAGACTTGAATATCACTTTAGTGTGAAATTTGAAAATTCAAATTCTCTTATCTAATCATAAGGATGATTACATGAATACTATTTATGAAGTAGTTATTTCAGATTTTTTTTTGTATGAACAAATATTTATAATATTTGGTACTTATTGTGTTGAGTAATTTGTACGTAGTTTATCTGTTGTTTTTTAGTCATGCTTATCTTTGAGGAATAGTAAGAGTGTTTGGTGGCACACTGCTTAGCATCAAAGCACATATAAATTAAGAGCCAAGTGAAGACATAAATCTCTAAGAATCATCAAAGCACAGAAATCTCTACAAGATAATGTATCTAATGAGATTTCCCATGTCTGACAGAAGCGTTATATATATGAAATATACAGTAAATATTAAAAGATTCGAAATAGGTCATCAACCCATATCCACATTAATATGCGTTAAAAGAAATGTTTTTGGGACAAACCTATGATATGGTGTTATCTAACAATTGTGTCGTGCGATCGACATAAGTGAAGTATGAAAAGGAGTTTTAATTGACTTCAAGATTACATAGGAAAATATGGCGGATGTTTACAGCCAAGATTCACAAGGGTTGCGAATGGTAAGTTTATAGTTTCAAAATTACTTAGCATATATAAAACTGAGAATTATCAAGGAGTATGATAATGAAGTGGATTATTTATTTGGAAATTCAAGAAAGAGTTCTTGAAACATAGGAATCTGGTGGTTGATTCCGCAACATGTCAAAACAGTGAAAATCTATGCTTGGCATAATGGTTATTGAAATGGTTGTTCAATAAGTAAAATGCAATTACTTACAAAGATATTGTTAAAGTAATTAAGTATGCAAATAGTTGTATACGAGTGCATGAAATCGTACTGTAGGTACTATCGTGACAAAACTAGTAGAAAATTATATCCAATGGATTGGTTGGTATCCATATAAACATTTGAGGTTGTCAAATGGGTATTCTACTAAGTTTTAAGGAAGACGGGAAATTATTCATTCGAAATGATAAAGCCTTTAATGGAAAGGGTTCCAAGAAGTGGTTATTGCTCTATTCATCATTGAATTAGAATATATAGCAGCATTTGATGCTACAGGGAGAATTACTTAGATTATGGGATCATTGCTAAATCTTAAAAATATGTATTAAGATTAACACATCGTGAGATCAATAAAATTATTTTATTCAATCAAAAGAGTAAATGTCACAAGATAAGTATGAAGCACTACTCCAATATTTCTATCATATATAAGATATATTGGGAGGAAATATCATAAATAATGTTAATGAATCAAGTCCAGCGTTACCAACTTATGTGTCTATTTGAACACATAAGCATACTAATGAGATATGACTTGAAAACATATTTTCTTGACAAAATTACAGAAAACGTCCTTTACGTTTACCCAAAATTGCAGGTTTCAGCCTTAACGTTTAAAACTTGCATATTACAGCCATTAACGTGTTTCTTGTTGCGAGAAACATCATTTTTCACTAACCCTATTAGTTTTTTTAATTTTGGTGCCCCTCAAGTAAGGGTATTTATGTCATTTCTACTCTAAGGACCATTTATGTAAAATTCTAAATTTTAAACAGCCTTTTCCACCACCACGTTTTTCCAGATGCCTCACCGGCCGGAATCCAGCAAGGCTCCGGCGAACCGTTTTAAGCCCGTTTTTAATAATTTAAACCATTTCTTTCGATCCTTAATGTATCTCCATCAAGTACTAACGATTCCAGTGATTTAAGTCGTGCATTAAGTGTGTGTAATCATGTTTTTAATCGGATCATTGAGGAGTAACAGCCAGAATAATGAAAACCCATTAAAAACTATTTTAATCAAACCTCTATATAAATCAACTTCACCATTTAATTTCTGCATAGATACACATTCCATACATCCCAAAATTCATCACTAAGACGTCCAGAAAGCCCTCTGATTTTTTATTCAAACCGTCGGACTTGCTCTCCTATTTTTTGATCTTAATCATCATTGTAAGTTCAAGCTTCATTTGTGTTTTATTGTTTAAACAGTCCACTATCAAAGACCTATGGATTCAGTTTGTGTTATAATTGAATTAAGGAGGTTAGAATTCTAGGATTAGGGTGTAGTTAGGGGAAGAAGATGAATTTAATATAGATATAAATGAAAATTAAATGTTTCAATACAAAGACTTTGTGGTGTAGTGGTGTAGTGGTTTGTGTGTGCGTTTTATAGGAACCACCCGAGTTCGAACTTTATAGCCCCACAATTCCCTTTTTTAAATGTAATAAGCTAGAGGAGAAGTGACATAAATATCACATGCCTTGAATGTGAGGGAAACCTAACAAAAAAAAAAAAAAAAAACTAATGGAGTTAGTGAGAAAAGATATTTCCTGCAACAAAAAAACATATTCAAGGCTGTAATTTACAAGTTTTAAACAATACGACTAAAACCTGCAGTTTTTAGTAAACGTAAAGGATGTTTTCTATAATTTTTTTCTTGGCGTTATCAAATAAAAAGGCTACATTTTGACCCATTTGGGTGATTCTTGAAGATGAAAGTATGCATTTTGACCCATTTGGGTGATTCTTGAAGAATTAGGATGATTATCTATGAGTTTAAGCTCTTGTTATAATGTTTATATGAAAGTATGCATTTTGACCCATTTGGGTGATTCTTGAAGAATTAGGATGTTATGATATGATTCATTGCTTGTTTATGGTTAGAAATCATGTTAGGATTATGTTATAACATAAGGATGATGGATTGCAAGTTGTAGGAGGTGTAATCTGATCCTTACTACTTAAGGAAAGATTTCATAGTTAATGAAACCTAGTATTTTGCCATTTTTGGAAATAATCGCACCGAGCCCGTTAGAGCAGAGATAAATTGGGGGTTTTTGCTTGGAAAGGGTTGGTTAATAGTTTAGTTTTGATATTGGGTGTTTTTACATGTTTCTGATCTGATTTGGAGGGTTTAACACGCGAAAACGCGCAACAGCTATGCTTGGGGCGAATAGGGCTCTACTCGCCTGATGTATCAGGTGAGTACAGCCTACTCGCCTGATATATCAGGCGACTAGGCCCCTACGCGCCTATTTAACTCCCCTATTCACTAGTTGACTTTTCCTAATCGCATGTAAGTTTCCTAATCGCGTGTACTGCTGTCGTAAACGTATTTTGACATCCCAGAACAATGATTTGACACCTAGGAACATGATAGGAACCCCGGGATACACCCAATGACTTAGTAACACGTGTTCGGACCTGTTTATGCGTTAATTGGACATTATGCTAGACTAGGTGAACTCTTGCACGTATTAAGTGTATAATTGCATCTGTGCATGATGTCTTGTATTTACCTAACACGTGGGATGTCGGGTCACCAATGGGATGTCGGGTCTTGTCTGGTACGGTCGTTTAACAGTCAAAGGTGTTTTCAAACGTTTATGGTTATGGTCTGGACATTCGGGGACTAGTTAACCTGCGGGTTATTAGTCCGGATACTTATACACATCTTATGATAGGTCGCCGCTATTTGGGGCTATCATAGCATAATTACTTAACTATCTTCAAGTAACGCAATCCGAGGTGCGTGTCACAGCCCCACTTTTACCGTTTTGCTTTCGGGGGGAGAAACATGCTACTTACCTAAATTACTCATTAAAGATCATGTTATACTATGGTTACTTCATGTACTATGCGGCTTTTATGGAAAGTCCCAGGGGGAAACCATGAATGTGCGGGGATGCACAACGGGGAAATGTGGATAGATCTATTGGGCCTTACAAACCCCACCCGACGGCTGGGAGCCGGGCGGGTGCATATTGTCACCAATACTTTGGGGGTTACCAAGGCATCGGTAATCCCGTCCTTCTGGGATGGCTTCAACACTTATACCGGTTTAGTAATGGATTCCCAACCGCAGTAGTAGCAACACTTAACGTCTAGCTAACGTTCTCATAACATAGTAGTAACGGATATGATCTTACCGAACTTATAACAACACTTTTATAAAAGAAAACCTGTAAACTCACCAGCATTATATGTTGACATTTTTGGCATGTTTTCTCTGGTCGCTAAGGTAGCAGTCAATGGGCTAGGCGCACGAAGTCATGCACAGTGTCTAATATTTAGGTCAAGATCTAGTTTAGAAATTTTTAAGAAAGGTTTTTATTCATAAAATACTTTGAAATCAGATCTGGACATTTAGGTTTTACCAAAACATCATATAAATGTAATGAAAAGGGTTTAGATGATTAACACACCTTGAATCTTCACTTGGTATTGTTTCTAAACGTGATTTGGCTCAAGGATCTGAGAAATGAGCGCAAAAACTCATTTCTATTGGTTGGGGTTCGTAAGAGAGCACTTAGGGGAAAGTGAGGGTTTTGAAAATGAGTGAAGGATGGTATTTATAGGCTATTGTTATTCGCTAGGGCGTTGGGGCGAATGAAAAACTCATTTGGAGCGAATGAGACTAATTTAGGGCGAATGAGAGACCTAGTGACTCATTCTTGCCAATTTTCCACAAGAATGAGAGATATGGTGACTCATTCTTGCCAATTTTCACAGGAATGAGAGATCTGTGACTCATTCTTGGCAATTTTCACAAGAATGAGAGATTTTCCAAGTTTCTCATGTATAACTTTCAAACCCGATATATATAGTGTCGGTTATGAACCAGGTAACACGTCTTGTTATGCAAATCACTTATTATCATGTTAATTCTCGTAAACACGTATTTGCAAATTATAAATAATCATAAGCCATTCGATTTAAAACAATTAAATTTTATTTCATTATTTTCCCAACGTACGGGATACAAGACTCTTGTGTGCTTCCCGATGATTCCTCAAATCCCAAAACAATGACCATAGTGTGTGTAGACCTACTTAAGCAACCAAGTTAACTTCGTTTTACAAACATTTTGCTAAGGTAGGCTTACGTGTTTGTTAGAAATATTAACCTGAGTTTTCCGGGTATCACATAAGCTATGTCATAAAAGGGTAGTTATAAAAGTAACACGTTGGTAACAAATCTGAGACTAAGTGGGAGTTGTATGACGCCAAAGGAATTATGTTCTCATTGAAAAAAGAGTTAGACATTCTATCGCCCTCGTTAATTGGAATGGTAAAAATGCATGGCCGTGCTCAAACTTAGTGAAGTTTGTTTTTAACCACTTTGATTGGAACAAGAATGAAATGGTTGAACAATATATGAGAATGAATTGTGATCCATGTTTCATGTTCGACGAGTAGCTTTAACAGAAATGTTGAACCTATAAAAGAACATATGATAGGAAAGACAATATATGATAACACAAGATAAAAAAATAAAGGCATAATATCAAAAACAGATCCTCCCATGATGGTGATTATCTAAAAACTGATGTAAAGTTTGCTGGAATGCAAAGCTGTTAGATATAAGAACTGCTGCTGAAAGGTCTGCTAAAATGTAAAGACCGTTGAAGATAACATCTATTAAAGAGAAAGTCTGTTTAATCTAAGCAGTGGTTAGCTTCAACAGATGATGAAAATAGATGTTGGACTGACAAATGTTGTAGTTTGTTAAGGTTGTTAGATGTCACTATCTAGGTGACTTCAATAGTGGTTAAAAACAGATGTTTTGTACTTAGACCATGGGGTATGGATCGGTGGATAGCTTCGGGGTGCAGACGTGGAGGGTCTCCCCCTCGGGGAACACCGCCCCCACTGATTTCCCTTCGGCACAAACGAGGGATTCTCACCGTTCTCACCGATCTTGTGTTTCAATATAATATTAATATTATATATTTTTTTTGTCTTTTTCTCTTTAAAAAATATTATAAAAAGGAAAGGGGAAGAAGATGGGTTTCAGAGAGAGGTGTAGGTGATGAGGGACGGTGGTGGGTTTGGTGTAGGTGGAGACGGACGGTGGTGGGTTTGGTGCAGGTGGAGGCGGACGGTGGTAGGGTTGGTGCAGGTGGAGGAAGACGGTGGTAAGGTTGGTACAGGTGGAGGAAGACGGTGGTGGGGTTGGTGCAGGTGGAGGCAGATGGTGGTGTGGTTGTGCAGGTGAAGAAGATGGGTTTGAGAAGAGGTTGAAGAAGAAAGAAATGTGTGTGGACTGTGGGTTGGTGTGAACATCAGAAGTCAACATATAAACGTTTCTTTCTTGGTTTTTCTTTTTTTTTTTTCATTTAAATAATGGAAAGGGAAGGGGGAAGAAGGGGGAGGGGAAGGGGGAAAATGATGTGGCGCTGATGTGGACAAGGGGAAGGGTTCCACACCCCATAGCCTTAGTATAAATAGAATAGGTTATGTATTGTTTTATTCATCACTTTTTACAAAGCATTCCTCATACGTATAGTCTAGAGTGATCAGGCTGAGGGGAGTTGTATTCATATTCTGTAATCTGTGTTTGTTAATATAGTCTATGATTAAAGCAACTTCTAATGTTTATGTTTAAAGTTAATTTCCTCTGCTTCTTGTTTACTTTTATCTTTACTCATTTTTTCATTAGTTAAACAAACTTAAACAATCAAACTCAGATCCTAAGAATTGGTATAAGAGCTTTGGTCTATTAAATTCGATCTAACCATCAATTTAATATAGCATATTAACTCATATAATTGATATCTTAAATTATTCGCTGAATTGAAAAACTGAGTAAAGTTTTATTTCATATATAGTTTAAAAACACACTCTGTTTTTATAAACAATCAACGATGTCTCAAATCAATCATGATCCACACAATACTGGCACTAGTAACAAGCCACCGATGCTTATCAGATCTTAATACAATATATGGAAACGTAAGATGAGTCATGTTCTTGCTCAACAGAACACTGGATTTTGGAAGTCTGTTATCGTCGGACCACTTGTTCTGACGGTACCAAGTACCGAAGATCCCAAAGTTCAAGAGCCTAAAAAGCTAGAAAACTATTATGAGTAGGATTCAGAAAATGGAGCTAGATGTCAAAGCATTCGGTATTGTTGCAATGGCTCTTCCTAATGATATTTACGTTGGACTGTTACACTGTAACAACGTAAAAGAATTATGGGACGCTATGAATGAACAGTATGGTGGAACTAAAGATATTGTTGAAAACAACCGTGAAATTTTTTACCGACAATATGAAACATTAAGTAATGTTAAAGGGGAGACATTAACTCAACAGTTTGACAGATTTAACTGCTTAATAAGTGAACTAAAATTGGTTGGACTAACTTATCCTAAAACAACTTTGAGTCACAGGTTTTTAAGGTCTGTAATAGACAAATGCGACACTGTAGCAATTGTAATGTGAAACTCTCCTGGTTTTAAGGAATTAAGTTTAACTCAGCTTCGTGTTGAGATCTTTCCCTACTAAAGAAAGCTTAACAAGAAAAAGAAGCTCCATGATTTTGAAAAAAAATTGTCTGAAGACTATGTCTTTGGTAGTACAACACTTTTGAGTCGAGAGGAATCATCTAGAGTTGTTAAGGATCAGGATTATGATCATTTCAAAGACATAACATCTGGGTTTAACATTGTTACTTACTCTCCCAACAATGTCTTTATAGCTAATGGTGATATTCAAACCTCTTACACCTCGTCCTTTGAGTATAGTGACCTTCATCATTTTGACCCTATTAACTTAGAAGAAATGGACATTCTACATCAGTTAGCTCTACTCAGAGTTAGGACAAACAAGTTCTATAAGAAAACTAGTAGAAAGTTTACAGGGTTGCACTGTAACATCGCAAAAATTTTTCAAATTTTAATATTAATTTTCTTCTATCATTCACAATGTGCCTAAGTTTTATTTCACGATCACACAACTTATATATATATATATACATATATATATAATAATAATAATAATAATAATAATAATAACTATTAGTTAAAAAAAAAATCAGCTTTAGTAACCATTCAGCCCACTTCTTTTAAATTCTTGAGCCCAACCACCCTCCCCTTTCTCCTTATTAGACCTAATTTGGGCCTTGCTGAGCCCAGGAGGGGCGGCCCAACCATCCAGCCCAACCTCCTCCCCTAAAGTCTGTTATATAAAAAAAATGGGATTTTGTTTCATACGGGTCTCGAACCCGGATCACTCCCAGAGACAGACACGCGTGCTAACCACCTGCTCCACATGTCTTTGTTGGTTTAATCCAATTCAATAATTTATATAACATCAAAACGCGCAGAATCCCTTCTCCTCCCTTTCCTGTTACGCGACTGCAGCAAAGGTGAATTTGAAATTCAAATTTGACCAACCTTTTGGCATGTAATTAATTCAAAATGGAATGGTTGTGGGATTACCTATCACATACGCGTCTTATACCCACTAATTCGTGGCCAATCATGCCGGATTTCAAGCTATTACACGCGTTTTACATTCAAAGCCGAGTCAACCTTCCAATCTAACAAACCAGACCCCATCCCTATAAATTGAGCACCTCCAGACCTTCACAAATCGCTCACAATACTCTCTCAACCCCCAATTCTCTCTATTTCACTCTGAAATTGATTATTTTGTTCGTGGTTTGACTTTCTCATTGACCCGTCTAATAACATCAATCCATCTCTGTGAGTCCTCGTTTTTTTGTGGGAATTATTCATCGGCATTCAGGCAACCAAAGCCCTAACATTAATCGGGCTATAGTTGCCTAAATCATTCAATTGTAAATCTAGGGTTCATCGATATTAATTTGGGGATAAATCTGGATTTGAATATCGTATATATTAATTTTAAAACGAAGGATATCACAACCACCGGCCTAGGCCAAGTGGTTGTGACCCTGGTTCATCACTATGGTCACCCGGGTTCGAGTCCCGGCTCTGACCGGTTTTTAGTTCTTTTCTTTCCTTTTCTTTTTTTTAAACAAACAATTAATTATATATATATATATTAATCCTTTTAATCATTTAAATTCTTTTTAAAATACCTAAACTATTTTATAAACTCTAAAAAAATTATAATTGTTTAATCTGTAATAAAAGTTTTATTTGTAATTTTTATTTTCCAGAATATCATTTATTTAATAATTATAATAATTAAATCATTTTTATACTATTATATTTATAAAAATCCATTATTATATCAAAACAGTTTTATTAAATTTCCCAAAATTTATCCTGACTTTTTATAAAGTCAACCTTTACTGAAATAATTTTTAAATCAGTAAAATCATTTATTTTATATTTTTAAACAATTTTTGTTAGATTTAATCATAATTAATTCATAATAAATCCAATTTTCATCATTTTTGCACCAAAAATTTATACAAATTATTTTTAATCATTTAGAACAGAAATATGATTTTTAAAATAAGATTTCTTTAATTTTAGTATTTTTGATTATTAAAGTTAATAATTGGCTATTTATAAATAAATAGATTTAAAAATCTATTTAAAATGAAATAATTTTATAAAAATTATTTTATTGCTTCAAACACTTTAATATGCACACTCAAAATCCAAATTTTATAAAAAGACTTTCTTTCATTAATTATCAAATTTTCCTTATTTAATTAACATTTTAAATTAAATTTAACAATTGATTATCCCCAAATCAAAACCCTAGGATACACTTATTAGTTAATTAGACTTAGACTTATTACATATTACCTTATTATAGGGTGATATTTGGAATCATTTTGGGCAACACAATTATTACATCTTATTCAACAAGTTAACTTTTGCTAAGGTGAGTTTTACATAGCCCCTTTTATTTATCACCATTTTTGGGGTGAAACATGTTATAACATCATTATTGCAATTCAATCATCAATGTGTCTATGTGTTTTCTATGTTGCATTATGTCTTGAGCATGATTAGAGTAAGCACCATTCTAGCATAATCATTAACTCCGTACAAGCCGACGGTATACATTGATAGATCTATTGGACTGACAATCCCACCCGGATACGTGCCTCCTACAAAGGTAGCGTGGGTGTTTGTTATCGCATAACATATTCATTGGGACCATAAGTGTATGGTATGTATCATTTTATAACAGTCACAAGGGTTGATTATGCACTCGATTTATTTCTAATATGTTCTCACATATGGACTAGATTGACATGACACATGAATTGCACATCATTTTACTCAATTATCAAAAACCTATGTAACTCTCACCAACTTTTGTTGACCCAAAACATTTTCAACTTAACATGTTTCAGGTTCTATTTGATTGGAGATTTGATTTGATGCTTGAAGATTTGTGTATAGTTTATTCAATTTGATGTACAGATTCTAGAATAATTGTATGTAATTCAATTAAATCATTTAATGAAATTTATTATCTACCATGAGCTACTGAACAATCATTCAATACGTGACATCCCGATGTTTCCGCCATCGGTTGGGGTGTTACAGATTGGTATCAGAGCCAGGTTATAGGGAATTAGGTTATTAGAAAAATAATCTAGTCTATAACCATAGGATTTAACCAGTACTTGCTTCTCTTACTTGCTATACTCTATCTCCCTCCTACTCCATATCCCCACTTTCATCCTTACAAGAAGGTTGCTCTCCATCACTGGATCCACTCCTAGACTAATAGGACAAAAATCCTCAGGTTTAACCTGAACCACCTTGAGATCTCGTCGAAGTTCTAGATTTTAATAACGAACACGTGCAATCTGGAAGGGTGAACGCCTGTATTCTGAGTCTTCTGTCTAGGCTGGCATTGCGCATATATCCCAATCAGACGAGGGACCCGGATGCCTACCTGGGAATTCTCGGGATGAGTGTTCACTTATAGGCTAAAGCATGTCTTCATATGTTATTAGAATTTAGGATATTTGATAAGTCAACGTTTTCGTTTATTCGTTTTAATGAATAAATGATTACACTCCTTATATAATCTCATTCATTTCACTGTGTCTCTTACAGATCATGCCTCCTCGTCGCAGCACTCGCAACAGCACTGGTGAGAACCACGATGAAGGTAGTGACAACCATGGTCATGAACAAGGTCCTGGTCACAACACTAATGGGGTCGATGCTCAACTAGCTGCGATCATTTCTCAACAAATGGCGCAGCAAATCGCAACTCTGGTTCCCAATTTACTTGCTCAGGTCATCCAATTGAACGGCAACGGGAATGGTCACAACAACGGGAACGGGAACGGCAATGGCAATGGAAATGGACCCCAAGCCTGCACCCTTAAGCATTTCAACTCTTGTAACCCTCCAAAGTTTAGTGGTGAAGAAGGAGCTACTGGACTCCTCCAATGGTTTGAGGGTATTGAGAATACCTTCATCAACAGTGAGTGCCCCAACAACTTCAAAGTCCGTTATGCCATGAGTGTCCTTCACAAACGAGCACTCACTTGGTGGAATGAAGAAAAACGCACTCGCGGAGCTGAAGCTGCACTAGCCCTAACTTGGGATCAAGCTAAAGACATTATGAAGGCAGAGTTCTGTCCTCGTAATGAAATTAAGAAGCTGGAAGATGAATTTCATGATCTTGCTCAAGACAGTGGGGAAAACCTTGCTTACAACACTCGTTTTCACGAACTTAGCTTACTGCTACCCCACAAGGTCACTCCCTTACCTATTGCAATCGAAAAATACATTGGTGGTTTACCAATGCAAATTCAAGACACAGTGTGGGGAAGGAACCCTGCTACTTTGGAAGAAGCAAAGCGTTTGGTTGCCACCCTAACAGATAATCATGTGAAAGCAGGAACCCTAACTCGTAAAGGGGAAAAGAAAAAGGATACTCCCCAACCTGCCGTTGAAATCAAAACCGAGGCCTCAACAAACGGGAAGAACAAGGTCAGGAATTTTGCAATAGACACCACTGCCCCACCCACCAAGAAACAATACAATGGGAACCTACCTAAGTGTGACACCTGCCAGTATCACCATCCAACTCAAGCACCCTGTCGACAGTGCACCAATTGTCAGAGGTATGGGCATCTTGCGGAAGCTTGTCGAATTCCTGCTACAAACACTCTTGATGCTCCAAACAACCCCACTTAAGACCTTCCAACTACTTAACAGCAAACCCTACCATTCGAATAATATCTATTTTTAATTTCATGTATTGCCACTTTTTGAATCAAATAATAAAATCAAGTATTATCATAACATCTGTGTGCATGCTTGTTTGAATGTGAACTAATTGCTATATCTATACTTACTTGCTTGTACAAACAATTAGTTAACTACCAAACAACTAGCTTAACGATTGGTAGAGGTCATCATGTCTTTCCAACAGTCGGGAGAGGCCCTACCACCTGCTCAACGACTGGCGGAGACTATCAGACCTGCTTAACAATCGGTAAAGTCATAAAAAGGACGCAAAACCCTAATGTAAGGTAAATTAGTAATTACGGTCCGGAACGTAATCATGAATTTACAGGTACGTTAAGGTAGTGTGAAATTTTATCAAGGTTTCCGGAAGTTAACCAATTGCAAACCTAGTGTTTCTCTTAACTTCGGGACGAAGTTCCTAAAAGTAGGGGAGACTGTAACATCGCAAAAATTTTTCAAATTTTAATATTAATTTTCTTCTATCATTCACAATGTGCCTAAGTTTTATTTCACGATCACACAACTTATATATATATATACATATATATATATAATAATAATAATAATAATAATAATAATAATAATAATAATAATAATAACTATTAGTTAAAAAAAAAAATCAGCTTTAGTAACCATTCAGCCCACTTCTTTTAAATTCTTGAGCCCAACCACCCTCCCCTTTCTCCTTATTAGACCTGATTTGGGCCTTGCTGAGCCCAGGAGGGGCGGCCCAACCATCCAGCCCAACCTCCTCCCCTAAAGTCTGTTATATAAAAAAAATGGGATTTTGTTTCATACGGGTCTCGAACCCGGATCACTCCCAGAGACAGACACGCGTGCTAACCACCTGCTCCACATGTCTTTGTTGGTTTAATCCAATTCAATAATTTATATAACATCAAAACGCGCAGAATCCCTTCTCCTCCCTTTCCTGTTACGCGACTGCAGCAAAGGTGAATTTGAAATTCAAATTTGACCAACCTTTTGGCATGTAATTAATTCAAAATGGAATGGTTGTGGGATTACCTATCACATACGCGTCTTATACCCACTAATTCGTGGCCAATCATGCCGGATTTCAAGCTATTACACGCGTTTTACATTCAAAGCCGAGTCAACCTTCCAATCTAACAAACCAGACCCCATCCCTATAAATTGAGCACCTCCAGACCTTCACAAATCGCTCACAATACTCTCTCAACCCCCAATTCTCTCTATTTCACTCTGAAATTGATTATTTTGTTCGTGGTTTGACTTTCTCATTGACCCGTCTAATAACATCAATCCATCTCTGTGAGTCCTCGTTTTTTTGTGGGAATTATTCATCGGCATTCAGGCAACCAAAGCCCTAACATTAATCGGGCTATAGTTGCCTGAATCATTCAATTGTAAATCTAGGGTTCATCGATATTAATTTGGGGATAAATCTGGATTTGAATATCGTATATATTAATTTTAAAACGAAGGATATCACAACCACCGGCCTAGGCCAAGTGGTTGTGACCCTGGTTCATCACTATGGTCACCCGGGTTCGAGTCCCGGCTCTGACCGGTTTTTAGTTCTTTTCTTTCCTTTTCTTTTTTTTAAACAAACAATTAATTATATATATATATTAATCCTTTTAATCATTTAAATTCTTTTTAAAATACCTAAACTATTTTATAAACTCTAAAAAAATTATAATTGTTTAATCTGTAATAAAAGTTTTATTTGTAATTTTTATTTTCCAGAAATTCATTTATTTAATAATTATAATAATTAAATCATTTTTATACTATTATATTTATAAAAATCCATTATTATATCAAAACAGTTTTATTAAATTTCCCAAAATTTATCCTGACTTTTTATAAAGTCAACCTTTACTGAAATAATTTTTAAATCAGTAAAATCATTTATTTTATATTTTTAAACAATTTTTGTTAGATTTAATCATAATTAATTCATAATAAATCCAATTTTCATCATTTTTGCACCAAAAATTTATACAAATTATTTTTAATCATTTAGAACAGAAATATGATTTTTAAAATAAGATTTCTTTAATTTTAGTATTTTTGATTATTAAAGTTAATAATTGGCTATTTATAAATAAATAGATTTAAAAATCTATTTAAAATGAAATAATTTTATAAAAATTATTTTATTGCTTCAAACACTTTAATATGCACACTCAAAATCCAAATTTTATAAAAAGACTTTCTTTCATTAATTATCAAATTTTCCTTATTTAATTAACATTTTAAATTAAATTTAACAATTGATTATCCCCAAATCAAAACCCTAGGATACACTTATTAGTTAATTAGACTTAGACTTATTACATATTACCTTATTATAGGGTGATATTTGGAATCATTTTGGGCAACACAATTATTACATCTTATTCAACAAGTTAACTTTTGCTAAGGTGAGTTTTACATAGCCCCTTTTATTTATCACCATTTTTGGGGTGAAACATGTTATAACATCATTATTGCAATTCAATCATCAATGTGTCTATGTGTTTTCTATGTTGCATTATGTCTTGAGCATGATTAGAGTAAGCACCATTCTAGCATAATCATTAACTCCGTACAAGCCGACGGTATACATTGATAGATCTATTGGACTGACAATCCCACCCGGATACGTGCCTCCTACAAAGGTAGCGTGGGTGTTTGTTATCGCATAACATATTCATTGGGACCATAAGTGTATGGTATGTATCATTTTATAACAGTCACAAGGGTTGATTATGCACTCGATTTATTTCTAATATGTTCTCACATATGGACTAGATTGACATGACACATGAATTGCACATCATTTTACTCAATTATCAAAAACCTATGTAACTCTCACCAACTTTTGTTGACCCAAAACATTTTCAACTTAACATGTTTCAGGTTCTATTTGCTTGGAGATTTGATTTGATGCTTGAAGATTTGTGTATAGTTTATTCAATTTGATGTACAGATTCTAGAATAATTGTATGTAATTCAATTAAATCATTTAATGAAATTTATTATCTACCATGAGCTACTGAACAATCATTCAATACGTGACATCCCGATGTTTCCGCCATCGGTTGGGGTGTTACATGCACGTGGGTCGTAAGTTGTCAAGAATAAATAAAAGATAAAGTGTTATAAATGTAACAGGTTAGGTCATTTTTCTTTGGATGTAGGAGTCAAAACTGCGCACCCATGATGACATAACCAAATCAAAGGCCTCAAACCAACACATAACAACACTCTTATCGTTATTCCCAAAATACCCATGTCCCAAATGTGCAAAACATCGTTCGCTTAGCACAATCCTCAACCATTGTTCTTATTTAGCATGTTCAAACCACTGTTCCCTAGATTCAATATGATCAAATCCATATTGCTTAAGTGAAAGTACCACAAGTTGCACCACACTCTGCATTAACAGAGGCTAATCAATAGAGCTTCTTCACCCAAGGTTTTCTTGATTGGAGCAACCTGCAAGATGAGTTAACAAATGAAAACTTTGTTCTTATAGCCAAACCTTAATATGAAGTAGAAAACTTCTACTTAATGGCACTTGAGACAATAGATAGGGTAATTGAGTATGAGGAAGTAGTATCTGAGTCTGATAATGTGACTAATTATCTTGTTGCAAATGTTTCAATTGAAAAGGTTGGTGAAGTGGTGGTAAATGTTTCAGATCCATGGCATGCCTGTGATTATGAATGTAAATATGATTATGCATTGATGCTTGCTGCAAAGGTATCTCCTTAAATACTAAAGGATTTGTGTTCAAACACTTGTGTGATTTCCTTTGCAAACATTACAAAGGTGAATGACAACCTCAGAAAGAATATCTTGGATGATGAAAATCAGTTTCAAGAACTCACAAAAGAGTTAAAATAAAAAAATAACCAAAAAGATCAAAAGCAAGTCAAAACATAAAGCAAGTATAACTAAGGACCAGGTCCAAACAATGATAGGAAAATATTAAAGTTGTAAACAGGAGCTTGAGTCTATCCAATTCACTTGTCAAAATACATAGAATCATATTCTGGTTATGAGGTATTATTTAACCAGCAAACTAAAAGTAATGTGAAATTTGGCATTGGATTTTCCTAATTCAGTGACTAGGATTCCAAAATCATTACTGAAAAGGAGTCAAGAATGATTGAAGCAATTCCCAAAAATATGGAAGGTCAAGAAATTAAAATCACATAACCAAATAGTAAGAAAATTGTTCTTGAAAAAAACTGAATGTTCATCATCATTTTCTGAAATTGAAAAATATAAGATTTAACCATCTTGTTATGATGAATGTGATGTTCTTGAAATATTTCAACTAGTAAACTTGTCAACCACTAATGGTGTTAAAGCACCTAAAGTGAAAATCATTCCCTAAATGATCTTCAAATAGATGCTCAAACATCTATTGAAACAAAAGGAAAAAGGCTAAAAGAAAGAAACGATTTGAAACTTGCTTTGTGATTTTTGTGAAAAAAGGAACCATGACACCAAAAATTATTTTCTGTTAGAAGTATATGACATCAAGAAAGGAACAAGTGTTTGTGATTCCAAACCACTGTGCACCATCTGTGGTAAGAAAAATCACAAGACTTTGGGAGTGTCTTTTTCCCAAAAATTTTGATATCAAGAAAAATGAGTATAAAGCAAAAATACTATTGAGTCAAGAGACTAGTACTGCAAAAGGAAAGTCCAAACAGATGTTTACATCTATTCAAACATTCTTTACAAAAAAACTTGAATCAAAACCCTGTTTCCAAGGATGTTCAGGTAATAAATGCTCCTCCATCAAACAAGTATCCAAGAGGTTATAGAAAGCCACCTTGCCATAGACTACCACATGTGTATGAAGAGCTTGCAAAAGGCATTCAAAACCGAAAGTGAACAGGCATCCTTATAGTTATTATCATATGATAGGAAATTGTAAAACATCTGCTGTGTAACATCGCGAATTTTCCCTATTTTTTTTTGATAAAAAGAATGTATTGTTTTAAACAATATATGTTTTTAAATACCTTAAACTAATAATTATTTGTATCTCGACACTTTTGTACGTTTTAAAAATATTTCGAGTCACTTTCGGGTTTATATAATCATATTATGAATTTAGAATAATATAGTTTTAGGGAAATAATTGCCAAAAAAAGATTTGGGTGGACCGGGACTCGAACCCGCGTCCACAGCCAACCAACACACAGTGACAACCAACTGAGCCAACTATCATCTTGTGTAGTATTTGAGAAGAAAATAAACTTAACACATTCCTTAAATTGATTAGTCAAAGTCTTAGTCAAACAGTCAAAGTCTTAGTCAAATAGTCAATTCATCATAAAACCTTACTTTATGGTGTTGACCAATTTTAATGGCTAATTGACTCCAAAACTAGTATAAAAACCCACCTATGACCCATTATACTTTGCACCTCTAAATCGATTGTTTCAATCCGATTAAACTTTCCCTCATACCTTTCTTCTATAGTCTATTACTTCTATAATTGAAGCTTTGATTATAAGCTCTTG